>CAMTDV010000022.1:49229838-51635843 GCA_947069175.1 Scalesia atractyloides
ATTACTTGTCAAGCATATGGTAGGAATAAGTTCCATACCGGTATCGAGCGTTTTACTTATACGTTTTCGGCTGAGTGTTGAGTGATCACTTGTGAGGTGTGTGAATTTGTATATAGCTAAATGAAATTTTATGAAGGTATGATATGCCCAAAAATATTTATATTTCTTAAAGTGTTCTAAATAAATCATGTCGAATAGGATTGTAAATAATATAAAAACGAGAATAAAAAGATCTTGGATTCCCGACACTCTACAAACAAGACCCAAAAACTTCTTCTCTACCAATTCCATTTGGGTGTGTAAGCAAATATTAAAGAGTTTTGCTTGAGTACAAGCAAATATTCAATGTGAGGGTACTTGATATGCGTCAAATGCAACATATAAATTGTATCAAATATGGTATAAAATCAACCATTTTTAGTACTAATATTGGAAAAAGTGTGTTTCTTTGTATACTTTTGATTTTCAGGATTAAAAGAGCTTAAATATACAAAAGCAACAAATTAACGACAAAAACCAGCATAAGTACAGACGACGTGAAGATAACAACACTATACCAACTCTCTGAGCTTAACCCCAAAGACAAAAACAACGAATCAGAAATCAAGAATGGGGTCGTGCCTAGTCAGCATAGGGCTATACCCCTCAAGATTTCAGATAAGAAGAAGACAAACAGAAGCAGACAAGATACACAGGGCCGTGCCCCTGAGGACACGGGGCCGTCCCGTTGACACACGGGGCCGTGTAGCAGACTGATCTGACATATGTATTAAATGAAGACAGGGAATTAGGAAGACACGGGGTCATGCTCTACGGGCACAAGGCCGTGTGAAGGGTCTATTCCCAGCTACAAATAGGGGTGCTTGGTTTCATTCCAACTCATCCCTTGGCAAACCACTTCTCTCACGCCTGTCACCACTCCACCACCACAATACCACCATCATCCACCACATTCATCTATCATCCATCCTAGAGTGTGTGTAGTAGTCTCGGGATCCAAGATTGATCGTAAGAGTTTTTATAAAAAAAAAGGCCATGCTTGGCTAATCTCTTACAACATTTGGTGAAGACAAGTTATTTATGTATTGCTTTTGATTTCTTAGCTTTGGTTAACTTTTTAATTGGGTATGTATAAATGACTTTTACAACTAGTTTTTTAAATTGAAAGTGAATTTTATTCTATCATCCTTCATGTTTCATTGATTCACTCACTCGTGTCTTTACGGTCTATATAAAGCACGTTAACTGCCTAGAAGGGGGTTAGAGGGGTGGTATGGGTAATGTTCTTGCCTCGTTCAGTATACAGATCCTGCGAGGACTTGGGTTCAAGCTTATAGGACTTCCCTTAAGGCAGATAGCATCAAATCGAGGGAAGTAAGAACGGCTTGAATCCCTTATATATAAATTACTATTAAAACTTTAAGCCAGCCTTGTAGACTGTATTCCTACTGACTCAGACTAATATGACCGAGGTAGTGTTACCTCCAAAAGATAGACATGCCACATTTTGCATTAATAACTTACTTAATTATCTTTTAATATTCCGGCCTTACAGGACTGTATCTTTGCTAACTCAGAACAATATGGCTTAGGGTAGCGTAGCCTCCAAAAGAAGGATATGCCACTTTAACTAAGATAATTTCTTAAAAAACCCAAAGCATGGAAATCATCAAAGGATATGTAAATAATGAGTCGGATACAAGTAATTTTATCTTGTCTATTTGTTTCTTTTATTTCTTCAGATATTTATTTATTTTTACTTATTAAAAAAGTTTTCCTAAAAATTTGATCAGATTAGACGTCGACTATATTCCGGTGTTAAAACTCTTGTGTCCTTGGACGACTTCGGTATCTTATCATCACTATACCACACTAACGACTGGTGCACTTGCCCTAACGTGTTGTAGAGAATGATAGTTGCATATCGTGGTTTTATAAATTTAAAATTTAAATAAACAAGTAAAAAAAATTTAAAATATATCTAAAAATCACTCACGTCATACACTCATACCCTATATTTTTTATGTTTTTTGATTCGTTTAGGCGTGCCAATGTGTTGGTGACAATCCCTATATGGGCAGTAATAATAGTAGTAGTTACACGTATGCAGGTGATGATCCGTTTCATTAATTATGATGTCTAATAACCATACTTTGGAATTCTAATTTTAAATTACATCTTGATCTTCCTGGGTTTTAATGTTCTCATTTTGCAAACCCACCCAAAGATACCCCAGCTATCTAACCAGATTTCGTATATTGTTCTATACATGCAACTATAGGTGGATTAGAACCACCTCCTTATGCAACAAGGAATGCGGTATTGTTGATGAGCATCTCCACTTTTCTTCTATGGTGTTATGATTTGGCTACATAAGACCGAAACAGGTCGGAACTCACCCAAAAGGCATAAATCTTCATAAGTTGTGTTATATCTAAAATTAGATTATTATTATTATTATTCTAACGATATACTGTGTTCATTCCATTGACTCTGACTGATGCACCTCACAGGATCCGGATAACCACCACCTCTTGATAACTCACAACTAGATCATTGCCTTTTTCATTTTTATTTAAGCAAATTTTTGTTTCCAACATAATTGATATCTTGTTGACACTATGACGTTAATATTCCCGTTCACAAACGGATAAAGTACTAGTTGATTATTGAATGAAAATACCTAATACCTATTTGCATCACAAGTGTGAATTATTTAGGGAAACTAATTATGTAAACAATTAAAGAATGGAGTCTGAAATCTGTTCTTTATTTTTATTTATATAAGTATAGAGATAAAGAAGTGTAGGAGTGCATGGAGTATAACGCTCACCATTCAATAAGTATAGAGATAAAGAAGTGTAGGAGTGCATGGGGTATAACGCTCACCATTCAATAAGATTTTTGTCAGGGTCGATCACCAAAATTAAGCTATCATGCCCATGACTTTATAGTCTAGTGACATTTTTTGGGTGTGATAAGGCTTTGCGACCAACAGGTCCTGTGTTCGATTCCCATAATGGGGTTTTTTCCTATATTTATTGCGTTTCCTCCTGATTGGTGTGTAAGCATTATGCCTTGTGAAAATGGATATGATCGAGTGATTTCGCTGATAACACAATGATACTCTAGTATTCACGAAGTAAATTTTTAGTTTCGAAAATAAAGCTATCCTCGTTATCAACGATAATTTGGATTTTGATTTTATATTCCAATGTTTCATGTTTCCATTATCTTCTAGAAGTATGATGTGTAATTGATTAGTTTGCATAATGAACCTTCTGCATGTCTTCATTTGAATAGAAGTTACATGCCATGACTTTATATCTAGTGTATTTTGGTTGATAAGGCTTGCGACCAACAGGTCATGTGTTGATCCCATATGGTTTTTCTGTGAAAATGATATGATCGAGTGATTTCGCTATACACATGATACTCTAGTATTCACGAAGTAAATTTTAGTTTCGAAAAAAGCTATCCTCGTTATCAACAATAATTTTGGATTTTGATTTTTATATTCCCAACGTTTCATGTTTCCATTATCTTCTAGAAGTTATGATGTGTAATTGATTAGTTTGCATAATGAACCTTCTGCATGTCTTCATTTTGAAATAGAAGAAAAACTGGATCAAAGTTATTTGTCTTTGTTCTGTCGATTCTTTAGAGTCATTCTAGTGGTTTTATTTGCCCTCATCCTTCTACCATACCAGAAGATCCCTATCAATGGGATTTCTACCCACCCTTTTATTACCATTCTAGAATTGGGTTTTATCACGACCTCGTGGCCAGCTGGCCTTCTAGCATCCACCAAATCAAGCTATCCACGTCATTTGTATTAATTTAGGATTTTAATTTTTATATTCCCATGTTTGCATTCAAGTTGTGTATTTTGAAATAGAAGAAAAATTAGATCAACGTTATTTGTCTCATCTTTGTTTTATTAAGCCTAACCCGCTCAAAGGGGTGCACTCTTGTTGACCGGCAGGGCCGACTCCATAGGCTTCGCCATTTAGGTACGGGCCCAGGCCATCAAAAAATAAGGACATTTAAGTTTTTAGTAAGTTTTATATATAGTATTTGTATTAGTCCTAATATATACATTTATATTAAAATAAATTGTTTTTTCATTGGAGGAGCCCATAATATATAGTGTTTAGCAAAAGAAATGCCAAAGTTTCAAAACTCATTTCGCCTTGATTTCCAACTATTACAACACAACAACCATCAACCTAATAATCAATATATAGCGGCCTAAAGCCCCGCTCAAAGGAGGTGCAGCGTTGGTGACTGGTAGGGCCGACTCCATAGGCTTGGCAACCTAGGTACGGGCCTAGACCACCAAAAAATAAGGGCCTTCAAGTTTTTAGTAAGTTTTTATATATAGTATATTTATTAAGCCCTAATATATACATTTATTTTAAAATTAAACTGGTTTCTCATTAGAGGAGCCCACAATATACAGTGTTTAGCAAAAAAATGCTAAGTTTCAAAACCCATTTCACCTTGATTTCTAACTATTACAAGACAAAAACAACAATCAATCTAATCATCAATATATAGCGGCCTAAAGCCCCTAAACATAGTCGCAATCATCAATCCCACTTCCCATTGCATCCTGCTTTCAATTTGTAGGTGTCGGGATTGGAGGAGAGTTTATGAGTGAAATTAGGCCCCACTTCATATGTCGCTTAGAATCTTCAAAAACGTAGAAACGACCCTGGTGACGGACCGCCAGGATTTTTGAGGATTCTGGAACTCGGCCATATTCAACGAAGATGCCTAAGGTTACAACGAAGACAGATCTTGTACGAAAAACTCACTCTCTTACCCTACTCTGCTCCAACAAATGTGTAAATTTTGGTAGCCTAACAAACACAGATAAAAAAGTTCTCTCTAAAACGTGAATGTCTGTATTAAAAACATGGGTCGACAAGTCCGGACCCCTGAATTTCAGGATCCAACAAACCTCACAACCAAACAAACGTGCCCCACATTAGCAATCTCAACGAAAACAATCTCTCACTTTTTCAATCAGACATTCCCTCATGTTTCAATCCTAGGTAAAACATTCATTCATTTAAGTATTTTCCTGTTCTTTCACAGCTTTTGTTCCTTTATCTAATAGCGATTAATATATGAATATTCATACATGCATTTTGAGAGGCTATGAAGCATTAGCATGGGCACAAATGAGATTCAAAATTTTGTGATCGGAGTTGTTAAAATGTTGGGTCAAAATTGTGCGTATTGTGTTAGGAAATACCCGTATTGTTTATGTGTTATAATTTTGTTATGTGTTTTGTATATGTTTTCGCCTTTAGGGGTGATCATGTTAGCATGTTGTTTTCCTGTTGGGTTTGGATTTGTTGGTTATAGAATGTTTATAGGTACGTGTCGTCGAACGGTTAAAAACGAAGTGCGGTCACGCAGGAGTTATAGGTCTGTGTATCCTGTTCGTGTTCCCAAACAATGTAACGAAAGTGGTTTCGTGCAGGACCCGCTAGGTGCTCGACAAAATGCCCAACAGACCAGTAACAAAATGTTTAACAATATGAATTCAGCGGGCCAAAATGATAATTATGTTGATAATAAAGCCTCGACTGAAGAACACCCGAAACAGATACGCGATGTGATGCCTGTAGATCGTGACACGCTAGATGAAAAGTACCGAAAATGTAGCCTTGATGATTGTAAACATGAAGTAGAAGAAAGTTTGGATGGTGTTAAGGACAAGGAGAAACGATATGATCGTGGAAAAAAGGTCGTCGGAAGGTTGGATGATAATGAAAAGAGTCTAATGGATCTTGGGATATCAGAGGTTGAACGGACCAAAAGGTTAGAGAATTTGATGGAACGAAGAAGAGCAAAAACGCTATTGAAATTTCGAATTATAAGAAACGCAATCGGAGTTGGGGTCGGAAATAACAGTTGCGGTCAAATTTCTTCGCTGCATATCCCGAAGAAGAATCCGTTTCTTTATAAAAGTTCAGGTGATCTGAATTCACCTCTTCCGGGTTCAGCCCCAACTTACATGATAAAAAACAACCCGTTTGACCTTCCTTATGACCCGCATGAGGAAAAGCTGATTCTGACAGGGGATAGCTTTGAAGACGAGTTCATGGTTGCACGCCAGAAAGATCTGTGCAGGCGTGAAAGCTCCAGTTTAGGGGATTTTGGAACTCCAGAATCCATAAATGATGCACACCAAACGTATTACGATACTGAGTTTGCTATCAAGCAGTTAAGAAGGCTGGGAGCTTCAAAAGTAGGTAGGTACCATTTCTCATATATTGTTTTAGCATTAGAGGATGACGGATCAAAATGGGTAGCATCTCGTAGGAGTTTAAATGTGCCAAGCCATTTGTGAGGTACTCGGGACTGGCTAGCTTGAGCCTAAAAATAAGCTTGTTTAATAAAATGAGACCGCGCGAGCTTCCCTTATCGAGCTTGAGCTAGCTAACGAGATTAAACGAGCCTATTACTTGAATATATTTTATTTAATATATTAAATATATATTTATATAATTGCTATATATGTAAGGTTATGATAAAAATATCTAGATAATATCTAATATGTTATATATAAGATCTTTTTAGTTATAAATATATGTTACATTATAATTGAAAATGCATACAAATTAGTTAATAAATAATAAACGAGCCAAGCTTGAGCTTTGAAAAATAGAACTCGAAGCAAGTTGAGGTTGCTTGGCTCGTTTACACCTGCCACTTTTTTATGGGTTGATGCAGGCTCTGGTTGGTTAGAAACACTTTTGTCCAATCATGATCAATAGGCGTATCAAATATGGTTACAACAATTAACGACTGTATTATTTCAATAATAATTTAGTTTTTGAAAAAGAAATGATTTAGGAGATGTATTTTGGGCAACTTTTGGCCTTTTAGAGATAAAACATAAACTGAATACCGGTGTCTGATGGTTCATTTTATTTTTCAAAGCAAACAAGGAGGATGACAACAAACAGCCGCAAGTAAAACGGTTGGTACCAAACGTCTTCACTGATGATAGCCGTGCCATAGAAGGTGAATCCTCTGAGAAAGTGGTTAATGTGGTTGACCATACGATAGAACACGAGGTTGACCACACAAAAGAACCTGAGGTTAACCATGACGTAGTCTCAAGTGATCAATCGACTTCTTCAAGTGAAGACGAACCTATTTTAAGGCCAAACAAAGAAGCGATCTTGCATTGTTTAAGTATGTCTCGGATGAGAGTACTATCACAAGGAAATAGTTTCTGTAGAAATGCTGAATCATTCAACTGTGGCCCGTCTGCACTGTTTGACAAATCAAAAACCGACGGTTCCAATAAACAGATTCATTATGGTTCAACAAGCTCAGTTGCTTCCGATATGCAGGTGGAAGTTGATTCACCAGGATCAACAAACATGTCATCTATAAATGAAGATTGTAAGCGTAGTTTGATAAATTCGACAAACCCATCTGAATTGGATTTGAATGAAGCAAGATTGAGAGATATAGATGAGGTGAGTGAGCAAGATTCTTCAGCGAGTTTTCACAACTAGCCCTTGATCCAGACCGTTTGAATCAACCATGAAGCCAGAAAAAAAGCAAAGAACAAGATGCACATCGTCTTACAGAAGATAGATAGTTAGATAATGGACAAAGGATCACAACTCACAAGGATAGTTACTCCAATCTTAAGGTTGGCTTCATTTAAGAATTGGAAATATGTGTAGGTCGGGTGGGTTGACAAGAGACGCTTTCTGTCAAGAATGTTAATTTTTATTAAATTTAACATGTTAGATATCATTACAAAAATTATATTACTTTAGGGGTGTAAACGAGCCAAGTCGAGCCCCGCTCCTTTAACTTACAAGGGCTTGAGCTTGGGTTAGTCTTGCTCGATTCAAGTTCTATTTCTAAAGCCCGAGATTGGCTCATGGGTAGTTTTTCAGCATAGTTATTTAATTACATTTATCATAATTTAGTGTATAATAATAATTATTATTATTATTATATATCTCCCTCTATACATATAGTATATTAAATAAAAAATGTTTTAATAATAGGCTCGATTACGTATGCGAGCCAGCTCGGGCTTGATAAGTGAAGGTTGGGCTCAAGCTCCGACTCAAGCTTGTTTAAGCTCAGCTTGATTTAAGCTTTTAGCGAGTCGATTTCATTTAAGCTCGGCTCGACTTGTTTACACCCCTACATTAATTCAATGATATTCTTATTTTTGAATAAAATGAATGTTTTATACATAAGATATACATTTTTGGCAACTTTAACTCTTTAAGTTGTTTGATCCATGGAGATAAAACATAATTCAAACTGACCCATCTAATGAGTAACATTTCTAACTCTGTCTATATTCATGAACCAAGAGATTAAATTATATGTTATTTCCACTCACTCAACTTCTGTCATATCTGTTTTAGAGCTTGGGTCGTTGATCGATCAGGATTCACATCCAATGGGGTTCAGGAAGTTGTCGATGAGGTTTAGGGACTGGCGCCTGATAGACAACTCTAAACCTTTAGATTATCTTCAGAAAGTTGTAAACAGTTATAAAATGCACACATAGCAACGCAATGGTGCTTGAGTAGTTGTTCATATAGATTATGATCTAGCATTGTATAGGGGAATCGTAGATGCATTGTATGAGTTATTCTTGGTTCAATTCTATCAAGTGTAAATAAGGTTTTTTTTTGTTCCTATATTAACTCTTGTTAAACGTGATATCCATATTCAGGGGTAAATTTATATCGGAATACATTTTAGCTAATATATTATGAATCGACTTTAAATTTATGAAAATGTAAACACAATAATAATTTTATTTTGTCTATCAATAACAACTTTTAGTTTCTTCATCAAATCAGCTATAATAACTTTATCGAACATGACTTAGTTTTGAATTGTACAATGGATAAAGATAAATATGTTGCTGGTTTGTATAAGACAAATGGAAAATCATCAAAAAATACTCAAATTGGGGTTTATGTTTATTTACACTATTTTCAAACTTTATATAAAACGTCTTGCTCGACTTTGCCAGTAAACAACTATATTATATGCGGGAATAGAGTTTTAGGTGTAATACGCTAAGTTTCATATAAAATGTCTTATTCAACTCTGCCAGTAAACAACTACGGTATATGTGTGGATGGAGTTATTAGGCATAATACGCCACTAACAATATGATTACGTGTGAAGAAAGGTGCTATAGACTATTGTTATGACGATCACTGATCACGTATAAGAGATTTTACTTTTACGAAGGATACGTGGAGATCAATGGCTCAAAACTAGACATGGATTTATATATATCAGGTTCAAACACTTGAAGAAACAAATAGAAAAAGGGTATTCCAGGTTTTTCTCACTTGAACTTCTCCCCCCCTGATTTTCAAATAGCAGTAACTTTTTTCAAAATTAATATTTTTGTAAAAATTACGTCGAATTAACGAACATTTCGCTCTCTTCAATTCGAGCATCCTATTGTTATAGTTTCTTACAAGAAAAGATTACATGATTTTGATTACCATTATGTGATTACCCGATTTTAAATATCCTGTACATGATTACGTGATTTTTGATACCCATTACCTGATTACATGTGAAACCACTTACGTAATATTGTTTCCTCAATCAGGTGACTCTAGTTCTAGCTCCTTCCCACTTCTGTCTACTTTCACCAACTCGCCTTTCTTTTCGGGTTCTCTCCTCATTGAATTCTCGTACTTGTTGTTTTGTGTCATCGCATGAATTTCCTTGTTTTCCGAACCTATACTTTCGTTTGATGAATCATTTGTATCTTCCTTATCTTTTACTCTTGTTAAACATGGCCACGAACGTAAGCATTTGCGTTCATGGTCTTCTGACGAAGATGCCCGTCGTAGTCTTTGGGCTCCTTATTTCCTTCATTTTCATGCTTATGTTTTTGGTCTGACGCAACTCTTCGGCGTTTTTTCAGTATGTAGATAAAAATCAAAGGCAAAATTGCAATTCCAACTATGTCTCCAACAACTATCCCGACCATGTGTTGTTTTTGAAACCGGTTTTTGAAGACGCACTCGAGGTGTTTGACGAATTACCTAAACGAGTTGACTCAGCGGATTTTGGAATAGCGGTTATCGCCGGAGGAGATGTCGCCGGTGAGGAGACGTTAGGTGGTACTGTGGCGGATGAGGGGATTAAACACGTGCTATCCAACGGCTTCCCACAAAGCTCTGAATTTCCTGCGAAAGAATTCTCGTCTTGGGTGAAGAAAACATTGGATTCCGGTATCAGTCCGGTGAGATTATTGAACGACAAATCAATGCGTTTGTAGGAATTTTGTTGGTAAACTCCGGCGGAATCTCACCAGAAATATTTTTAGGAGAGATGTTAAAATAAATAAGAGCACCACTTCCAAAATCTTTAGGTAACGATCCGGTTATAAAGTTGGTAGACAGATCTAGAAATTTAACCGAATTAAACCCATCTGGAAGATTCCCATGAAAATAATTATTCTTCATAGAAACAATGGTCAAGTTTGTTAAGCTACCAAGATTTACCAGCACCTTTCCGGTTAACAAGTTACCGGAAACGTTGAAAAACTAAATATCCTTCCATTTTTTAACCAGCTCTGGAATCTCACCGGAAATTAAATTATTTGAGACATCCAGAAACTTCAACTTTGTAGCATTGTAACTGGATAGACCCGTTGATCGAATTATTTGACAAGTGGAGTTTGCTAAGGTGTTTAATCAACCCTATGTTGGCGGAAATGGAAGCCACGAGTTTTGAATCAGGGAGTGAGAGTTCTGATACACGGCGGTTACTACTACAAACGACACCACTCCGGAAATGGGAAGTGATTTCATTATAGTATGGAAACGTATAAAGAGAAGCCACCTAATTGAGGAATAATCCTTTCACGCCACAAAAATGAAATTAAGGGTATGAGTTTGGCTGAAGACTTGTCTGCAAACTTAGTGCTACAGGGAGGCAACCGGAGTCATTTTGTCTTTCAACTTTGTCCTCAGCCAAACTGTGTCATTACATAATGTTCAATCCTAAACCTGGCCCATAAACATAACCCACTAAGCATACGAATTGTACCTGCTTAGAGAGGTTACGGGTTATAATGTTTACTCTCTCTAAAATTGTTGCTCGGGAACTCGAAGTACCCCCTCAAACCCCATAAATGCTTTCCATTGAAGAACAATACGAACCGTACCTTCCTTGACTGAGGTAGGGTTGTAAGCGTTTATGTTACCCCAATTTTTTTGTGCATGGATGTTTGCTTGTTATGTCATAATTATCTAACATATGGTGTGGCTTTTTATATTCATTTTAACTTTATATGCAAGTATGTTTGTTGAGAATGCAAACAGGTCCATCGCCCATCTCCTACACACATCTCTTCGGCTATAAAATAAGGATCACACCACAAGGTAACACACTGTTTTGAGCTCACTCACTAATTACTTGCTTATTACCTTGCAATCCCCTATACTTACTCTCACGCCGGAGTATGGTCACGAAGAAAACCCTCCCCCTTTTCCCCCGTGACGAGGCTAACGGCGTTTCTAGTTTTGCAGTGAGCTTGAAGCAAGATCATTCCGACGAGCAAACGAGAGATAACCTTTTATGTAGAGACACTGATCCATAACCCAGATATCTCAGGTTACCTTTTGGAACCGGTGTTTCTTCATTGACGCCATCCAATTTTTTCTGACTCGCACATCTGTCTCTCGTTCGTTTTTTCTAAAATCCCATTTTCAAATGGCTGATATTCCATCAAGCTCACCACGAGGTCCTCGGGCCGAGGGCAAGAACCCAGTTCATGCCCCTCGAACTGACGGACAAGTGGAAGAAGGTTCTTCTGGAAAAGTCGGCGTTCACCAAGATTCAGGTCGTGTGAATATCCCGGTGACTCCCGGAATTGAAGTGGAAACTCCCTTTGTACCAATCACATGAATTTTACCTCTGGGTGAAACTCCGATGCCTTGGTACATCAAACCCGAGACGGCCCTGAATGCCGTTTATGCGCAACTCTCTACGAAAACTAATGCATCTGCTGCACCGGCGCACCCACCTACAACTCACGTGCATGCCTCGCCTGCACTGCGAGTACTAAGTTACGACTCGTCGGCCGGAGCGAGTATTCCATCACACCTCCGCACCAGGGAAACAGAGTATTCCCAGTCGCTGCCAAAATATGAGTCAAACACTCATAGGCGAGCGTCTATTCATTCACGGCTGGGCCCGCACCTACTAGAGAGGCGGGACACTCAGCGTGAAGAAGTAGACAGAACATATGGCGATGGTGACAGCGCCAACGTGTTCCACCGGTTGCCTAAGGATCACGCCGCGTATAAGCTTACGCCACCGGCTGTGTACAACCCGGAGGCGGAGTATAACTACAACCTGATCTACAGGCCGGCTGAAGCAGAACACTCGAAGTTCGTGAAGGAGATCGTGCTAGCCCCAATTGAACACGCAAAACTACCTTCCAATGTGGGAAAGTTCAATGGGTTGACAGACCCAGATGAACACATGCGCTTGTTCACTGGCGCGGGTCTCATCGGAGGTTGGACACTGCCCATGTGGTGTCATCTTTTTGTCCAAACTCTTACAGGTGATTGCGTGCCTATGGTTTGACAACTTACCCACGGGTAAGCTCACCTCATGGAACGATCTCAAAGATAAGTTCCTGACTCATTTAAGCCAACAAAGACGGTACGTCAGAGATTCCTCTGACGTCATGAATATTTGGCGGCGGGATGATGAAAGTCTGGAAGATTTCTTCACCAGCTACAACAAGGAGGTGTTAGAAATTGGTGACGTGCATGAAGACCTGATTTCGTGCACAGTTCAAATATCCTGTCCGCTGCGACGAGATGATAAAGGTCTTGTCAGGAACTCTTGGCCTCCAAAAAAGATGGGAGAAACTAATGGCGATAGCCAAGGTCTACGCGCAGACGGAGCGCAACCTAAACTCCAACCGACCTCCTCTACCTCAGTACCATCTGCAAGACATGAGCAGAAGTTTTGCGAAGAAAAACAAGAATAGTTGGAAGGAGTCCAACCAAAACCCTCCTACTCACCGGTCGGTGCACATGCAATGATAAATAAGATTGCTACTCAAAGAGCAATCAAACAAGACAATCGCGATCGATAGTGGACGCCACTGACGAAGTCTCCGGCGGAAGTGCTCAGTATAGAAGATCATCAGTTCAAGCAGCCACCGCCGATGAGAAACAAAAAAGGTCAAGACCCTACCTTTTTTTGAATTATCACAAAGATACAGGGCACACGACCGAAACTGCATCAGCTTGTGCACGAAAATAGAAAAGGCGCTGAAGAGTGGGTAGCTCACCCATCTGCTTCAAAACGTGCACAAGGAGGTGCGCCAAATTACTCATGGCAAAGAGGCCCCGAGTAACAAGAAGATGAAACAAGCATTCGTTCATTGATACAGGGTGGCCCAGCGCACAAGCGCAGCCATCAGAAGAGTTGTATGCCACATTGGCGCGAACAACAGGTCATCTTCCCCATAGTTCCCGAGGGCCCCCAGGAGGAACGACCGATCGTGATACTGGCATCTTCGGCCATTATTGCACCGACTACATGTTCGTCGACCCGAGAAGCTCTATGGACATTATCTATGAAAAATGCTTCCAACAGTTGGACCCGGAGGACAAGGCGCGCTTAGAGCCGGTCGATTTCCCATTGACTGGTTTCTGCAACGAAGCCGTTTTTCTGTTGGGTCAGATCTCTTTCCTGGTAACTCTCTCTTATGGACGACACTCGCGCACGGTCTCTGTCAACTTCATGGTAATGCCAGCAACATCGCGCCATGACGTGTTACTAAGCTGTCACGCCCAAAGAGAGTTCAACATGATCACCTCTACTCCTCACGCTGCTTGCGGGTTTCCAATAGAAACCAGGGTGGTCATCATGTTTTCGAGGAGGAGGTCATGTCTATCAAAGAAGAACCGTCGGTGAAGGTATCTAAGTCATCCTCAAATGGTGAGCCGGAGAAATAGGTACTCAACAACAAGCACCCGGAACAAACGGTGTTGTTAGGACCCGCCATGACCCCCGCAGTCAAGGCGCGGCTTAAACAACTCTATTCCGCAATCTAGACATTTTCGCATGGTCACCAGCAGATATGACAAGGGTACCAGAAGAGCATGCACTGCACACTTTCCCTTCAGTTGAGCCGGTCATTAGGAAAAAGCGCAGTTTTGGGCCTGAAAAAACTCGCGCAATGAACGAGCAAGTTCCAGAGCTCCACCAAGCCGGCATCCTCAGAGAAGTGCGCTACCAACCATTGGTAGCCAATCCAGTCATGGTCCAGAAGCACAATGGCGGTTGACGCATGTGCATTGATTTCAAAGACTTGGACAAAGCATGTCTAAAAGACTGCTACTCTTTGCCATAAATCGACAAAAAGGTGGACTCCCTCACTTCATTCAAGTGGAAATGTTTTCTTGATTGCTACAAAGGCTACCACCAGATTCAAATGAAGAAAGAGGATGAAGACAAAACCGCATTCCGCATGGACAAAGGAATCTTTTGCTACACAAAGATGCCTTTTGGGTTGCGCAACGCAGGAGCCACCTACCAGCGTTTGATGGACCATGTCTTCGGAGATAACATTGGTGAAACCGTGGAAGTGTACATTGATGACCTAGTCATCATGAGCCCAACGAGGAAAGGATGCTGATAAACATTCAGAAAACTTTTGGATCCTTGCGCAAGGCCAACTTGAAGCTGAACCCCGGAAAGTGCTCGTTTGGATTGGAAGAAGGTAAAATTTTGGGATTCATTGTCAAGCGCGATGATTTCAAAGTCAATCCTGAGAAGGTGGAGAGGATTCAACGTATGCCTTCCCCCTCGACCATCAAGGAAATGCAACAGTTGGCGGGGCGACTGGCTGCACTGAACAGGTTCTTAGCCAACCACGCAATGAAATCCTTCCCATTCATCAGACCTTGAGAAATTGTGTAAAGCAAAACAAGTTTTAGTGGACTCCGATGCGGAGAAAGCCTTCCAAAAGATGAAGGAATGCTTGATTCAGTTGCCTACAATCACGGCACCGCAAAAGAACGAGCCACTACTCTTTACCTTTCCGTATTGAATATCGCTCTGGGCGCAGTCTTGTTAGTAGAACGTGCAGGAGTCCAAACTCTAATCTACTATGTCAACAAGATGTTAACTGACTCGGAGACAAGATATCCAATGATGGAGAAGCTTGCTCTAGCTTTAGTGCACGCATCCCGCATGCTGCGTCGGTATTTTTCAGGCCACGTGATCACGGTTCTCATGAACTATCACCTCGGCCAAGTTTTGTCCAAACTGGACATATCTGGCCATTAAGCGAATGGGCTATTGAGCTAGGTGAACACAATTCGTGTACAAACCGCGCCCAGCTATTAAAGGCAAGATACTAGCCGATTTTGTCACGAAAGTGCTGAGTAATAAAGTGCAAAAGTGTGAAGCTGTACAGAATCCAGCGCCTATCACAGAAGACCACGCATGGATCCTTCACACTGACGGCGCATCCAATGATGATGGCACAGGAGTTGGTCTCGTCTAATAAGCCCTGATAACCAGGAGTTCACCTACGCCATCAGATTGGACTTCAAACACACAAATAACGAAGCCGTATATGAAGCGTTTCTGGAAGGCCTTCGGTTAGCCGTCAAAATGGGTGCTAGGAATTTGGAAGCACACGTCGATTCTCTTTTGGTCGCGGGGCAGATCAATGGCTTGTACGACACAAAAGGCGAAACGATGGCCCTGTATCTTGAACAGGCTCAATCCTTGATAACCAAATTCCAAAGTTTCAAAATAACTCACATTAACCGAAGCGAGAATAAACATTCTGACGCACTCAGCAAACTGGCAGCTACAAGCTTCAAATTCCTTGTGCAAGAAGTGCGCATCGAGGTGCTCAAAAAACCCTTCAGTTCCGCTGCGTCAAGTAAACGCCATAGAAATGGAAATCTTCCTGGATGTCTCCCATCATCATGTTCTTGCAGTCTGGTATCCTCCCAGAAAACAAGGCGGAGGCAAGAAAGGTCCAGAACAAGGCATTGTCAAAAGTATAGTCGAAGGGATCAAGACGAGACTACGGACGCGTAGAGAGGTTGGGTAGATGAGTTGCCAAGTATCTTTTGGGCTCATCGAACCATATAAAAACCGGCACTGGCGAGATTCCATTCAGCCTGGTTTATGGGACGGAGGTAGTTATTCCCGCTGAAATAGGCCTCCCATCACCGCATGGTCGCTATGCAACGCCAGAATAATGAGGAAGAGCGTAGACTCGACTTGGACCTCCTGTAAGAAAGGCGTGAAAACGCTGCAATCAATGAAACAAAATACAAGTCCAAGCTCGAAATGTACTACAATGCGCGAGTCCGCATTTGTACCTTCCTACCGGGTGTTTCGTTTTAAGAGACAATGAAGCGTCCAACGCTGAAGGTCCAGGAAAACTCGTGCCTAAGTGGGAAGGCCCATACATAATCCATGAAGTCCTAGGAAAGGGTGCATACACCCTCAAACGTTTGTACGGCATAAACGTTCCTAGGACCTGGAGTTTGCAACAGCTAAGACGATGCTACATGTAATCTAAGCATGTTCAAATGTCAAGGCTTCACGACTCATCAATGTTCGCACGACAAAATAATGAACCTACGATCTAATTTTGTCGATTTTGTACATGGTTCTTATGCCTTATTGTTAATACAAGACAATCGATGCGTAGTTTTCATTATTTAGACATTTTGGTTACAAATGCGTGAAACCACTTTGGGTATACGCGAAAACACCATGGTACAACATGACATGAACAGAATTTACTACCTATTGTATGCGCATGGGATGTGATGTTCATACACGAGTTCATTACCAAGTTTTATTCGCTCTACCTATACAAAGGAGTTATCTTCACGCAAATATTGTAACTTCAAGGAAACATTCATTTCATTGCAAGATAAAAAGTACAATAAAAAGCACAATGCACAACTACATTCAAGTACTTTCAACACACTATCCTATTCTTCAGACTCTTCTATCTCTGCAGCATCTTGAAATATGTCTTTAAAGCAATCCACATAATCGTCATACTGGAGGCCTCACTCACTAGATCCATCACTGGCAGTTGGAGACAATCATACTCTTTCTTCGCCTTGGAGAAGGCTGCAGCAGTATCGACCCCACGAGTGGAAGCGCGACTTGTATCCTATTGAACATCCAATGCACGAGTCACATGGTGTGCACACTCGGCGTAGCCCTGCGTGTATCCATTATGGCGTGCTGTGACCATCAGCTTGGCCACAACACTGTCCAACTCTACCGAGTTCAGGATAGAGTTTGCGATCTGCACAATACAAGGAAAATAGAATGAGAATCAAGTAAAGTGATCCAGATAACAACGGAGAACTTACATTGACAACCCATGTTGCATCCAAAGCATGTTGTTCGTCAGGGGCTCCAGCAGACTCTCTTCGGTGGCGCGGGCTGCCTCAGAATTTTCCAATTTTTCCTTGCCCGCGCCCACCTTTGCCACCGCCACGCGCAACTTCTCTAGATCCTCCAAGTGCCTCCGCTGCATTTCCCCCTTTTCAACCAAGGCAGCTTGGAGATCCTTCTTTACCCTCTCCAGCGCTGCGCAACCTCCACCTGGTTAAACACAACAAGGTTAGTCTGGCAATCTCTTGATCCTGCAAAATAAAGAAGGGCAGCAGTTTTTACCTTCTTTTGCTCGCTGCGCTCTCGGTGCGACCATGCCTCTTCGGCCCCAGCAGAGGTTGCCTCCCTTTCTTTCTTCAAGCGCTCTACTTCTACACGTAGATTCACCATCGCATCTCGTAAAGATTTTTCTTGTTGTTGTCCCTCTCGCAGGACTCCTCCACAACTTGCGCTCCTCAGCAAGTGTGGCAGCGGAGCCTTCTGCCTTCTTCTTCCACCCCAGCACGGATCATTCTTTGGTCCGTTGAGCTTCGGCAAATTTGGCTCTTTCAGCCTCCAGCTCTAATTTTTGCGTAGCCACTTGGGCTCGCTCCTGTACCATCTCTTTCTTTGCTGCCTCGAACCTCTCTTGGTCCCGATGCGTGCTTCGCCACTCCCTGATAATTTTATGCATGTTGGAGGCGGAGCTAGCAGCTGACTGGAGGTACAAGCGATATGTTTGCTCGTAGCTCTGTTCCGCGCGTGCACGTACCTTTGCTGGGGGGAAGGCACCCTTAAACCACTCACGACACGCTTGCCAATGGCTGAACTTATCACCCTGCCTTAGTTTCCAAAAGGGGTGTGGATCTCACCAGCGCGGCCCTCAGAATATGACCTGTAGTAGTCACCTGGGGTCTCGTCCGGGCGAATCGGGGAACCTTCGTCAGAAGGGCGCTCCCCAGATCCCCCGGCTTCACCACCGGGCGATGGCTCTGCTGCGTGAGTCCCCTGAAGCACATCCTCCATCTGTTCACCACCCTCATCCATAACCTCTTCCACCACTTCCTCTCTCGGCACAGCAGCCTCCGCATCCACCAGGGGCTCCGCCACCCTCGCCGGACGCTTGTGCCGTCTCAAAAATGGGTGGTGGCATGGAGATCTTGATCGGCGTGGCCGGAGTAGACGGAGGGACCAAAGGTGTGTCATCTTTCCCTGCAGAATTATAGAAAGTTAAACAAGTGAAACAGGAAGAAAAATTAAGTACAAAGTCAAGTGTTTGCCTGGGGAAAGTTCGGTGGCAAGCGCATCCAAATTTCCGCGCTTCCCTATGATCTTTTTCCACGCACCTTTTTGGGAGGCTGCGCGGCAGTATCGCCCACAAATTAAAATAAAAAGACTAAAGGGTACAAAGGTAATTTAAACTAAGTCTATCTTTTATTTTTATTACTCAAATTAATAAACTCTAATCATTTAATAGGTTTATCCTATAAAATAATTGTACACCTTACACAATAAAACCATTCATGCACATGATCATACATATTCAAAGTTTCCTATACAATAAAAACAACGTTTCCTACACCATGAAAATAATGTTTTGGTGTAGGATACAAAATGTGTAGGATCCCAACAATTTTAAATAATTTTGTCACTCCTAATAAAATTGTGTAGGATACAACACATTAATGGTGTGAAGGAGAAAACTATGGTGGCATTAATGAGACTTGAGTAACCCTTTATAATTTATAATAGTATTATATATCAAATTGTCTATCATACCCTTATTAATTAAAGCATTAATTAAAATGGTTAAAAATGATATCTTGATTCACAACCTTTGATATATATATATATATATATATATATATATATACATGACGTCGACAGACCAGCGGAAATGGTGTGGATGGGCGGCGCGAGGACTCGACGGGGCGGGGACGTCCCTATAACGAGTGTCTTCTTAGAAATGGTGGGGACGAGGGGCTACTTTTATATTCCTTTATTATTGCAAACACTAGAAACTCGTACTCCAAATATTCATCATATGTCATGGGTGTGTCGTGATGCACATAATCATCTTTATCATTATAAATAGGATTTCCACTAGGATGTATATATACAGATTATCAGAGAGAGATTAAACACCTTATTAACACAATTTTTATCCCTCTCTCTTTCTAGAAGTCACGGTTCTCTAACCAACCTTTAATCATTCTAATATACACCAAAAACGGAAACTGGATTATCCTTAAGAACATAGCATCTTTGTCAATGCGTTTATTGGAACATGTACACGTATTTACTTTCATGTTTTTCATTAGATATAAAAGAATTGATCAACATGTGGACTTATGTTAGCGGAGAAAATTAGATGGGAAAAAAGGAACATCGACGAAAGATTAAAAAAAAGTGATTTGTCGGAGAAGATTAACACGCGGCTCGCCCAATAATATATGATCTCATCTTGAGATAGAGTTGTGATCAAGATGGGCTTTTTTAAGTAAGTTATATAAGGAATAAGATCATATACAAATCAAATTAAAGCAAAAAATAATAAGGACCAATATAATATTAAAACATGGTGTATCTTATAACTACTCATTAAGGGCAACTTTGACTTCGACAATTTAAATGGTTTTTAAAAATCCCTAATTTCATGCAATTCAAATTTCTAAGCTGTAATGTTTAAAATGTTTTTACAACGTATAATTCGTTTTGAACCAATTTCTAAAGGAGATTAATCATCAAATCCATTAGATAAAACATCCATCTATCTTCAAACATCACAAAACATACGTATTGAAGAACAACAATATTTGGTAAAATATATTTTTATGATCAGTTTTGTTTTTATCATAGTATCACTATTTTATAATATTATATAACTAGCATAATTTCATGCCTTTTAATGTTACAAACAACACATACTACTAAATAACTAGCACAAGCATAATTTCCTTTTTTTTTATTTTGAAACAACACATATTGTTAAAAAACTTGCGCAATTTCATTTTTTAAATTTTTGTAAACAACACATACTGTTACATAACTAGCAAAATTTCATGTTTTTTTAATCATGTAAAGAACACATACTGTTACATAATTAACACAAATTCTTGTTTTTTTTAAATTGTGTAAACAACACATGCTATTACATAACTAGCACCATACGTATTGAAGAACAACAATATTTTGGTAAAATATATTTTTATGATCAGTTTTTGTTTTTATCATAGTATCATTGTTTATAATATTATATAACTAGCGTAATTTCATGCCTTTTAATGTTACAAACAACACATACTACTAAATAACTAGCACAAGCACAATTTCCTTTTTTTTTTTTATTTGAAAACAACACATATTGTTACAAAACTTGCGCAATTTCATTTTTTTAACTTTTGTAAACAACACATACTGTTACATAACTAGCAAAATTTCATGTTTTTTAATCATGTAAAGAACACATACTGTTACATAATTAACACAAATTCTTGTTTTTTAAAATTGTGTAAACAACACATGCTATTACATAATTCAAACATCAAAAACATACATATTGAAGAACAACAATATTTTGGTAAATATATATTTTATGATCAGTTTTTGTTTTTATCATAGTATCACTGTTTTATAAATTATATAACTAGCGTAATTTCATGCCTTTTAATGTTACAAACAACACATACTACTAAATAACTAGCACAAGCACAATTTCCTTTTTTTTTATTTTGAAACAACACATGTTGTTACAAAACTTGCGCAATTTCATTTTTTTAACTTTTGTAAACAACACATACTATTACATAACTAGCAAAATTTCAAGTTTTTTTAATCATGTAAAGAACACATACTGTTACATAATTAACACAAATTCTTGTTTTTTTTAAATTGTGTAAACAACACATGCTATTACATAACTAGCACCAATTTTTTGTTTAAAAAAAACTAGAACACATATTATTACATAACTAACTCAATAAGAGCCAACCAAAAAGAAGAATCTACACATAATTCGGATGCTGAAATAACTCAATAAGAGCCAACCAAAAAGAAGATTCTCCACATAATTCGGATAACTAATTTTCTTTATTTTTTAAATAGAAAATTCGGATCAAACCCCCCTTGGGAATCAAACCCAAAACCTATTGGTCCAAAAGTCTTATCCCAACCTCTAAGATGCCACTAGGCTATATAGCTACATGCAATCACTAATTTTCTCTAATTCAACCAAATCAAAATCAACAAAATGATATAATCTTACCATTTTAATTCCTAAGGTGTTTTTTTTTGTAGTAAGTGGAGAAAACTTCTTTACCAAAAGCATTTGGTGCAATCATTGGGGAATGTAAGTCAATAAAAAAAGGATTTAACAACGATATCAAACAATCACTAAGGATGGGTGGAATTCAAACTTGGTGAGATTCAAGAAAACCGAAAATAAGAACGACATGAGTAATAATAACATGCGAATCACTTCAAACTTGCATACGATTCTATTACTAAAGAATTAGCAAAACCTTCTGATACAAGTTCTCTCTATCTATCTATCTCTCTCTCAAGTCAAGGCTTCAAGGAATTAACCCACATGGGCTTCCCTTGGGATTGTCTGGCCCACATGGTCTTTGGCATGCCCAAATGACCTATAATGGTCTAATCCTAATATAAACTAACCTAGATAATTCTAGTTTACAACCATAGCTCATTGCATTAATTTGATACGTCAGTCTCACACTTTTAGGACCTAACAATCTCCGCCTAGACTGATGCATCAAATTATCTTCAGAGCATGAATTCAACAATGTTTTTAACGAAGTCTATGGTTGTCGCTATGTTGTACGTGTTGTGGAAGTCAGTCTCACACTTCAACGAACTCTCAGCATTGGGTCTCTTTCTTCTTCTCTCTCGGTCAGTTTCATATCAGGATCTCGATCAGCTTTGCTTGAAACGACTTTGTCAAAAAGAATGCGAGAAGAGGATTCTCGACAACTTCTTTTTTCGTCGATCTCTCACTTTCAAGCAGATTCACAGGTACTTCTTCAAAGGTACTGTCACTGTCAGACGACAACTCGTGTCCGGTTCTTCTGACTCAGGTACATCTGGTTGTTGTGATGCTTCATGCTTTGTCAGCAACTAACAGCATCTCAATTTTCAGCAACCCCTGTTTCTTGATCTAAATCAAGTTCTGCAAATTCTTAGAAATTTATAAGCAAACATTTCTATGCAACAGGGGGAGTACCATATGAACACTTGGTACATACGAATACTTGTACTCAGATCAAAATTCAAATTTCTTTCATCTTTTGTTGATCAGTCAAATCTTCAAGAATGGTTAAAGATTTTTAATAAAACAAGAAAGCACTCTATTTTGGGATTTTTGATTTAGTAAAAACAAGACACTATTTTTGGATTTTTGTTTGAATTTTCTAATATTTATAAAAATTTTCAAATATAGGAATATAAATAGAAACACAAATAAACAAAGAAACTAGTTAACAGTTATAATTTGCAATGGAATCAAAATCGTTTTCAGGTGGTCCAAGGAACACTTTTCAATGTGAACTAATTCAGAGTGGTCTTTTGCAATTACCGATACGTTTGTCCACTTAAACCTAACGCTCAACTTTCAATTTTTCAACTTGTAATATGCTTAAGATAGTATTATACTATAATACCTGTGTGTCCCATATCATGACATACCCCCGCGATCAAGGTAAGCACAACCATTCATCGTAGCAGGTGAGTATACTGAGATCATCCTTAATCTTTTACAACGTCAGACTTGTTGGTGTACAGGTTAGTGCATTTGTACAATAGAGCGACCAATAAATGTCTAACGAGGGTTAGGAAAATACCTTTTTACAGTACGAATTTAGCTTTGAAAGCACATGGAATTCTCTCGATGTGAGATTTTCTTCCGTTAAGGCTTTGACCTTCGATTTTGGCTCTTTTAAGGATATCCTGACTGTGCCTAGGTCTGCATGTATCCAGATGCAACAAAAGGATAACCCTGATATCCTCGGATGAAACAACTATATAAAGACCAGAAAATTCAGACGTTGACTATCTATCAACGCAGGATTTAAGACCATGAAATCACATACCGATGGAATGTTACCCACATGATACATAGGTCATTATGTTCGTATCACTTAGTCTCTTTTATCACTTTGAGCATCAAGCCTATCGACATATCACAATAGATCCTAGTCTTTTCAACTACAACAACTTACATGTGTTGGTCAAACCCTTTAACACGAATATTCATTTCATTTCCCAATGATGCAATAAAAATCTTTTTAGATTTTTTTGTTTTTCAAATGTTTTTGGATTTTTTATGTTTTTCAAATGTTTTTGTGGTTTTCTCATTTTCTCCCTCTTAAGCAATGCATATGTACATATATGTCCCTCTTCCCCCATAAATTTGTGCATCACACTTTATTCACAAATTTACCTACTGACGAAAAAGTATGTATAAAGAAATAAATGAAAGAAAAGGAAAATATTTTGTTGTTTTTGCTTAACCGTTCCGTCATTAGATTGAAGACTAATCAATATCAAAATTAAAGCACGGAATTTAAATTTTTCCTTTTCGCTGATCTTACATTACCTCATTTCCTCCAAAGGAAACAACATATCATTTGTAAAAAAAATTTGCACCTTTTGGATCAATGAGATGTTACCCTTTTTATCTCTAGAACAACCGGTATCAACATTCAAGATTTTCAACAGCTCCTACTTGGTTGTCCCTGAAAAATAAGGAGATTAGTAAGACAATGGGACCTAGGCCATCGTGGTCCTGGGTATTCCTAAAGTATCAATATAAGACACTACTTTTAAACACAAGTCCCCTTTTGTTTCAAGGATTGGAGATGTTGCTGCCTTTTGTTTGGGTTTCCATATTTGTTTTCGACTTAACAAACGCGTTAGTTTCCTTTGGTTGAGCAATTTTGGCTGTTTCAGGTTTGTTAGTTTTAGAAACATATTTTTGTTCTTGAGCAGCCTTGCATTTGTTTTTGGCAACTTTATAATCCCCATAAGATGGTTTAACCTTAGGATTCACATTCTTCATTGCCTTAGGTGATGAGACCTTCATCGGCTTGGAATGATAGTTATCCTTTAGTGTAACACTATGATTTTGAGCATAGTAGGGTTCATAGGACTATGTGTGCAGTCTCGAGTAATGTGACAAGGAATGTTGCAATTGAAGCATGTTTGTCTCTTCTCGTAGAAAGCATTCTGATAAGCTTATTTTGCTCTTGCAGGCCTTGAAGAATTAACTGGTCCTTTCTGTGCTTGATATCCTTGCACATTTCTTGCAGACGAGGATGAATTTGGATGTTTATTCTTGTCATTTGCAAGGGAAATCTGTGGTGGGGATTACTTTTGCTTCTTCTTGTGTTGCTTAGACTGCAAGTCTTGTTGAGAAATCTCACCAACCTTCTCAAAAGTTTTGTTAGCATGGTCAAATACATATTTCTCACATTTGTTATTACTGACTAGCTTAACAAAAGCATTTTTCACATCACGAGCCTTTTGCGGACTATTGCTGCCTGTAGACGACTTAGGCAATCGTGATCTTTCTTGATGAATAGGCTTTTATACCTCCGTCTTTTATCTTCTCGTTTCGGCTCTTCTGGCTTGCTCTGAACCTTTTCATCACAAGCAGAAGGTTCAGATTGTTCTGTTTGCGGACTGGGAGCCTTGTTTACGTTAGCTCTGTCTTCATCAGCTTTGATAGGATCGGAGAGTCCTGGTTTATCGATGAAAGACCAAACACTCCAGTAGAATCATTAGAAGAGTCATCAACACAAGACAGTTCTACACATGAAGTAGAAGCATTAGTATTGTTCACCCATTTTTGCTTCATTTTAACGATTACGAGTTTTACAGATCCCCGTGTGTCTGATGTATAATCACTGGGTTTGCCATACACGATGTGTTGTTCGTTCTCAAGTTCTTCCTCGGTGTCAAGCATTCTCGTGTAGTTGTGATTATATGGTGGGGCAACCTGATTCAATCCAAAGTTCTTCCCCTTGTTTCCTTTGTACGCCAGCTGCACATTGCACACGTCTTGAACGAGCTTGCTGGATGTATCAAACTTCTTTATATTAACTTCGTTTTGTTGATACTTTCCAGTCAGGAGCTCTAGCTCAGCTCTCACAGACTCAAGTTTCATGTTCTTCACATTGAGTTTGTTCTTGTAATCATGGACCCAACACTACATTTGATTTACGTCCAAGTGGAGCTGAGCGATATCCTTCTTTTGTGCTTCAACCTTTTCAGTAAGCAACTTGTTACTTTGTCGGAGGCTAATGCACTGAGCCATTGCATTGTTGTAATCATTTGCCATTTTGTAATCTTTTGTGCCATCTTGAAGTCATTGCATTGTTCAGTAACAAAAGATAGTTAACCGTGTCAATGAACGATCTTGGTTCGTCAGTCTGAGTTTGGGCTTGGGGTGCTGGGCTATTGACTTCAGCTTGCTAGGCTTGAGGTTTCTGTTTAGCCACTTCATCGGGATGAGATTCCTTTGAATATGCGTATAGATCTTGGTTTGATTGTAAATGATCCCACAACCAATAAACAAAGGAGTCTTTGTCATCACCCAAAAATGTATTCATCTCATTCCTTACTTCTTCTTTTCGTCTCCCATTTACAAGCAAACACATCAGATAGTTCGCAACAGGATCAATATTGTAGTTCCCTATGAACTCATTCAGCTTTTCTTTCACTCAATCCCGCAACCTTCTAGCTCCATTTCCAGAGAAAATGCCATCCATCACGTTCGGATATTGAGCTTGGGCTGTAGACATCTTCGGATAACTGGAACCGTGCTTGCAAAAACGTTTAAAGAAAGTCGGAAAACCATTTTACAAAATTAGACCATTAGACTCGTCTCGGAATTACGAATCCAATAATATATAATGACAAAAACCTTTTCCGGGATTTTTGTGCCTAGATCAGTGTGATATCAGATCTGAGCCTGGAAAGAGGTTCAAACAGGCTCTGATACCAATTGTAAGTCTCAAAAGACCGGATCTAACAATGATGTCAAAAAATCACCAATTATGGGCGGAATCCAAACTTGGTGAGATTCAAGAAAACCGAAAATAAGAACGAGATGATCGAGATGAATAAGAATAGCACGTGAATCACTTCAAACTTGCATACGATTCTATTACTTCATAAGCAAAAGCGTCTGATACAAGTTCTCTCTCTCTTTCTCTCTACAATGGAGGCTCCAAAGGTTCTTCTCTAAAGCTTAACCCTAGAAATGAAATAATATTCTTTATATACCTAGGGTTTGCCACTCCCCATATGGGCTCCCCTTGGGCTTGCTTGACCCACATGGCCTAAGGCATACCCAAGTGACCTATACAAGGTCTAAAACCTAATACAGATTAACCCAGTTATGTCACACCCCCTACAATTCCATCACATCAGAGCTGGGTGTGAATTAAACTGGTATCTTCGTTGCACATCGGAAGTAAAAGTGAGTGCTAAGACTTCTAGTAAATGAACGCCCACTAAGTACTCGAATCCCCATGGGTTCCACTATTCCAACCGTGCCATACTTGTGATCATAACCCGAGAAAGAACATGCGAAAAATCAACATAAAGTTGGCGAGTTCATAGTTTGTCTGTTTTAGTTTCAAATGAATCATAAAACATTTGAAAGTCTTGCATTCGAAAAACCGGTTTGTGGGATCATAGTCTCCCAAAGCATGTGAAATGTACCACTCTGTCATAACTGTAAACCAGTATTGAAATATTTCTGTGTTTTTTGCAAATCCATGCATATAACTGTTATATTTGTAAACCGATGATCAAATGTTTTCAATCGTATCTGTAAACCGATAGTGAAATGTTTTCTATTATGTCTGTAACCGATATTGAAATATGTTATATTTGTAAACCTGATTGAAATGTTTTCTGTCATAATTGTAAACCGGTATTGAAATCACAGTATGTAGGATGCCTATGGTATCTAAGGATCTGTCAGCGTGTAGCTAATACATTGACCTATGTGCCATAAGTAAGTAACCAACCTGAGACAACTCTGACATCATTAGGATCACAAAAGCACTCCTAACCGGTTAACAAACCAGTAGTGGAGCGTGTCTCAAACTCGATAGATCTATAAAAGTATTCGAAATAAATATAAGCATTATATTTATTCTATAAAAGTATTCGGATGAGTTATCGATGTTTTCAAATCTAATTTCCGAAATTTCGACTTTGAATTAAACATAAATAAATATTATTTAGTTTATAATCAATTACCGAATGTTGTTATCTTGTAATCACTTTCGTTGAAAAATCAGATCGATTTGTAAGTGTCGTAAAATAAATATATATATTAATATTTTTTATAACAATCATTTGAATCGGATGTTTTGTCTTTGAAATACGAGTTTCGTGCTACGTATTTTTGACGAAATCGGACAGAGTTTCCATTGTTTTTGGACGATCCCGACAACACAAGTTGTCGATTTAATTATCAAAACGCAATTGTCAATATAACAACATCTTCTCGTCGTTTTCAAATATAAGGTTTCGCCAAATGTAAGTCCGATTTATTTTATAATAACGTCGGTTAAGTTCTAACTAATAGTTTTTACGCGAATAACATAGTCGGAGCTATTGTTATTTTTTTAAAATTTTGGCGATATGTAATTGTTAGCGGGTCGGTTTAAGCTCGGTCGCGCGCTTATTAATATTAATATTTATATAAACTAATATAAATAAATTTCATGTCGTAATTAATTTTTACCGAGTCTTGGGTTGACCCATTGACTGAGTTTACCGGGTTTCGACCCGTGTTGACTGCTTTTGACTAAGTTGACAATGGTTGACCGAGTTTGACCGGAACAAATCCTGTGTCGACGAAACCGACCGAGTCGGACCCGAACCAATACTGAACATCTTTGACCAGTCAACCCGTTGTGTTAACTGGGTTGATCCAAACCCGAAATGAGACCCGAGTCGTTGACTATTTTGACCGTACCCAGATCTGACCGAGTCGACCCGGGACCGAACGAGTTGAACTGAACTCAAACCGATCTTAAACTGAACTTGAACCGTCGCCATCATCGGCCACCACCACTGTTGCCACCACCGTCGTTGATGACGCCGGCGTCATCAACACAACCCCTCCCGACCCGAACCACCTCCACTGCCGCTGCGCTGCCACTGTCGCCGCCGACCGTGTCGCGTGGTGGTCTTCTTCGCTGCCTAACGCCCCTGAGCACTACCATCTATCCCCTGAAACAACAAACATCGCCGGTGAAAAGATGGATCTAAAAAGATCTTGAAGAAAGAGAGAAAGTCAGAAGGGTTATCGAAGAATCACGGCCGCCGGAGTCGAATCTACGATCTATGATACTCAAAATGAAAAATGGAGGCCGGAATGGACTCAGGAGGTGTGATTTAGGAGGGGTACACCCCGGTTTCGTCGGAAAAACCTAAACACCGTGATTTAGGCCGGAATGTTTAATACTGAAACGAATAACATTTATAATAAAAACCGAAACTCAAATCTATAAATCAGCGCCCAGAACCCGCAATCATCGGAAAAACCTAAACACCGCGATTTTGGCTATTTTTCCTTTGACTGAAACGCACAAACTGAATTCGACATCAGTTATAACCGTTGCCGGCAATCAATTTAGTCAAAAACCGTCGGAAATCTTTAATTGCGATTGTTGACCTTAAATCAAACCCAAACCAACTGTTCCTCCTTATAAATACCCACTCCAACCTCCTGTAAACCTTTCACTCAGAACCGCGCTCACTTCTTGAAGCTTTAGTCCACTCAGAACACGTCGCCAGAAATTCTCGCACTCGCCGGAAATTCACCGGAGAACCGAAGCCTTACTCCTAATCGGTACAATCATCCAAACCTTTCTTGCTATCTCTTGATTAGTAATCTAATTGCTCAACACAATAATCGAAACTGTTATACAGTTCACTCAGCCGGAAATCGCAAATCAGAGCCGACGAAATATTGCCAGAAATCTGAAGCAAACTCGCTGTTTTGGTATACCATATCACTTAATCTTCTTTCCATTTCAATCAAGTATAAGTTGTGGTCGATTAAACAGAACAGTCGGATTTCACTGTTCTGTATTTTTGTAAGTGAAGAAGATGAAGATGAAAATGTGTATTAGTATAATTAAAAACGCATATTTAACCGGGTTAGACACACAGTCCAGCGGTGGACTATGTGCAAATACAATACACACGTCCCGAGTTCGAATCGCACATGTTACCGACTTTCTGAAATAAAACCAACGTTTTTAAAATCTATTCAGATCAATCCACAGAATGTATATAAGAGGAATATAATCCAGTAGTTAAGCGGATTAGACACACAGCTCAACTGGTTGGGCTGTGCGCACTCGAAGCCGAGGTTCCGAGTTCGACTCCGGGTCTCTGCAACCGGTTCGGCCATATTAAATCATTTTTAATAAAATCTAAATAAGGTTAAAGTGAATTAGTATATATATATAATTAAAACAGAGAATATTTCGGGTTAGACACGTAGCTCAGTTGGTAGAGCTGCGTGCACACAAACGAAAGGTCCCGAGTTCGATCCCGCGCGCCGCATAGAATAAACACAGTCTGACCGGTCAGACCCGGTCAACTGTCAGAAAATCAACCCATTTTTTTAGTATTTTTACTTATTTATTTAATTGAAAAATTATTTAAAAATACTTAAAAATAAGATTTTTAAAGTTAGAAAATTTCATTAAACTCACAAAAATAAATCTAAAAATCCCACCAAAGAGTAGTAATTAAAAATATTAATCTCAAATAAAATTTACTTATCTATCGAATCATTTCGTTATTATTTAGGTTAGTTTTTCCCTCGTCGGTTGAATCATAAATTCGTGCGCATTCATCGTCATCAAAGAACGCACCCACTGTGAGTGAATCTCTACCAATTCCCCGTTTTAATCATGTTTTGGGGTGTATCATGTGTTGTACAATTCTTTTATTTTATTTAAACACTTGTGCATATATCATATCCGTGATCAAATGTGTATCAATTGTTGTGTGAATTATATGTAGATTGGATTTATCATTTTCAGTGCACGCATTTCATTAAGCTCATCAGTTCCCCGTGGGATACGGGTTGAGCATCAGGAGCCTCATTAGATCGGCTCCGTTTGATTGAGCCTTGATCTCACATACATCATCATTCATGTCATATACTCATCCAAAGTGGTTTGTGATTGTTTATCTATATATGTTTGCTCACATGTGATTATTGCACGAATTTTCTTTATTAAATAAAACAAGAAATTAGTAAAAATGTTTTATCAAGATTCACTCGCCAACTTTTGTTGACCCAAAATCTCCCCCGTTTTACACATGATACAGGTGATCCAGCTGAGACAGGAAACACTTAGGAAGGCCTAGAAGAATAAACAAGTTTATGCTTTGGAATAATTATGTAGTTTCATTTTCTTGTAATTGTATGAATTTTGTTTTGGATATTTAAGTTTGTAATTTGAATTTAATAAATATGAAACATCTTAGTAAACATCATGAGCTTTGGTGATAACCCAATTATGCCCCGACTTTTATTCCGCTGCGGGTCGGGGTGTGACAGATTGGTATCAGAGCTTGTGACTATAGGGATATAGGATAGGTTATTAGACCCTTAGAGCCTATACTATAGTTGATTAAATTTTAATTTGTTTATGCGTTACATACGAAATTCATGATGTTTATATGCTTTATGTTTATTTTCACACTCAATGTTATGCAAGCATACTCACAAATACATGTTATTATGCAATGCTCATCATGAATCATATCCTCATAACATATCATATCCATGAGAGCACACACCTCACGATTCCCATGATTTTTGCAATGATTTTTGTATTTTTCAAATCACATCAAAGTGAGTTCTCATGACGGGCATGTAGTAACTGGAAGGGTACGAGTACCGGTAGTCGGAACGTCCTGTCTAGGCTTGGCATTCGTATAAATCCAAAATAAAGGACCAGTTTGCCTACCTGGGGACTAACGATGAGAGTACGAGGACCTATTAGGCCAAAGCATGCTATACCAAACGTCGTGTGAGCTAACCCCACTTTGAGTTGTCATTGTGTCTACACCTGGACACCCTCCTACCATACATCTCGCAATCATATTTTACGATTTTCATTCGGGTGATGCAAGTGTTAATCAGCCGACACCAATGTGAATCCTACCAAGCCCAATAGTCATGGGGGCCCACATGACTACACAGGCGATGGTATGGGGGACATTGGAGGCCCAAACATGAGCAAACCCAAGACATCCTATGGATGTAGTTAAATTATTGCCAATTATGTTGTTTTTCATTCTTTTTACGACACATGACACCTAGAAAATTCTTAAACTCACAATCTTCCTATGTATGTTCCTGTAGATGTCGGCTAGGCAACTACGTGGAGGTAGAAAGTCAGGAAGATCAAATGAACGCTTGGCCACACAAATTGCTAAACAAATGGCTGCAGTGCTTCCTGACATCGTGATTCAAGTTCAACAAGCTCTCACCACAAATCCCATCAACCCTCCCAATCAAGAAGACCAGAGCGTCGCCAACCCTCCTTCCAAAAAGTGCTCCTACAAACACTTCAAATCTTGCGATCCCCCAAAGTATGAAGGGAACGAAGGTGTTACCGCCCTCCTTCATTGGTTTGAAGAAGTGGAGAACACTTTCCTCAATTGCGATTGTCCCGAGGACCGTAAGGTACGTTATGCAACTGGAAGACTGTTTGGGGTAGCCCTTACCTGGTGGAACACGGAAAAAGGTAAGCGAGGAGTTGAATGTAACATTTGTCGAAAAACGGGTTTTCGAAACCCGCTTCGTTTAATGACCGAACAATCAGTTTTAAATTTTTGTTGTTCATTTGCGGCTTATTTTAATTTTAAACGATTCATAACTGATCAATAAATCAAAAGATATAAATTAAAGTCTTAAAAATATAAAAATGAGTTAATTAAAAAGGAAAACCGGCTGCCGGGAGTCGAACCCGGGTCAGCCGGATATTTCCTCAAAGTCTTAACTCTCACACAATAAACCACTCCGCCACTTTGATTTTCTGTTAAGATAATGGATTTATTAAATCAAATAATGATTGCGGAATTCAAACTCAGTCAACTTGCGCCCAAACAGCTGTCGTCGGAAATTCCGACGACTTCGCCCATAAATTACGCAATCGCTCAATTTAACCAATTAGTTGACTCCAGCGACAGCTAGCCAACGTCTGGAACCGCGTCATCATCCATAATCGCCGGAGAATGGTTGACTTCGAATTAAGACCGAATTCAGACCCCATTCATCTCGATGCTACCCTATAAATTCACCCACAATTCACCAGAAAACCATTCACTCTCAAATCGCACCTCTTCTCGACGAAATTTAACTCGCCGGAAAACATCTGCAAGTCGCCGGAAAACCGAGACTTCCACCTGCACGGTAAAAAACTTCGATTTTTCTGGCTCATTCCTTTATTAGACAAATTCTAATATAAATCCCTCACCCAGAATCCTTTGCAGTCGACGTTGCCGGATTATCTGATTCGCCGGAGAAATTCTGAACTTTCAGGGGAACTACTGATTATCGGTATGATTCTTCTGTTTCACTGATTAGTCATTACCCAGTAGTCCTACTTCACATCTAATCCTTCCAAATTGTTGGTAGATTCTATCAGCCGCAACTCACCAAGACGGAGCCGACGACCTTGCCGGACGTCTGAAGAAAAGCGAGCAGTCGGTACAATCAACTCTCCAATCTCTTTCCATTCATTTTCTTTTCGATGTCCCATAACCTTCATTTAACTAACTAAGCAAATAACAGTCCTTTGATCGATGATGATGTTTTGAATGAAGAAGACGAAGTGTGGTATAATATAAGAATAATTAAAATCGGTTTAATAACCGGGTTAGACACACAGTCCAGCGGTGGACTGTGTGCAACAAACATACACGAGACGCGAGTTCGAATCCTGTCCCAGCTTTACCCATTTGAAATAAAAATCCGCCTTTTTAACTGAACCGGGTCGACGCACAGTATATGTTAAGTATAATAAAAACCGAGTTAATAACCAAGTGACACACACAGTCCAGCGGTGGACTGTGTGTACGCTAACCCACAGGTCCCGGGTTCGAGACCTGTGGTCAGCACCGGTCCGATGAGTTTAAAAGCTTTTTAAAAAAAAATAAATAATTTTCGGTTTAAAGTAAATAGTGTATAAGTATAATTAAAAACAGAATTATTTCGGGTTAGACACGTAGCTCAGTTGGTAGAGCTGCGTGCACGCGTACGGGAGGTCTCGAGTTCGAGCCTCACTCAGCGCACAATTTCACACAATTAAACCGGTCAACAGTAACGGTCAACGGTCAACGCTCTCGGTCAACGGTCAAAGTCAACTTTTTTATTTATTTATTTTATTTATTTTAATCAATTATTTAAATTAAAAATCAATTAAAAATACTTAAAAATAACGTTTTCAAGGTTAGAAAGTAGCCTTAAACTCGCAAATTTATACCCAAAAATCTTATTAAAATAGTTAATAAAATCCACACACTTACTCTACCTTTCGTTATTTTTTTTGGTTAGTTACCTCTCGTCGATCCATCCCTTAAACTCGTGCGCATTCAGCCATCCTCAAGCAAACGCACCCAAAGTGAGTGAATCTCTACAAATTCCCCGTTTTAATCACATTTTGGGGTGTATCATGTGTCGTACTTATTTATTATAATTAATCATTGTGCATCCATCATGTTTATGATCAATGTGTATTCAAGGTGAATCAATTGACTGTGTGGTTAAAGTTTAGATTAATGTTGTCATTTCAGTACATGCATTTCATAGGCCGCCGCTCCCCATTACCTATGAGCGTGAGCTGTTCCCCATTACCTATGAGCGTGAACCAGGCGTTGCCAACATAAGATCAGCTCCGTTTGATTGAGCCTTGATCTCACATACATTAGCATAGGCCGTCCGTTCCCCATTACCTATGAGCGTGAACGGGACGTTGCCAACACATACATTGTTACTTCTATATCATGTTTAAGCAAGGTGGTTTGTGATTGTTATGTTTACATACATTTGTTCATATATGATTATTGCACAATTTTTCCTAAATTAAATTACAATAATTAATCAATAACAAATGTTTTAAACAAGGTTCACTCGCCAACTTTTGTTGACCCAAAATTTCCCATTTTTACACATGATACAGGTGATCAAGTTGAAGCAAGAAACATTTAGGGCGGCCTAGAAGAATAAACCAGTTTAGATTATGGATTTGTTTAGTTAATCTTTCTTTTCCTTGTATTGTATGAATTTGGCTTGAACTTTGAAATGTAATTTGGATTTAATAAATATGAAACATATTAGTAAACATCATGAGCTTTGGTGATAACCCAATTATGCCCCTACTCTTATTTCCGCTGCGGGTCGGGGTGTGACAGATTGGTATCAGAGCCATGACTATAGGGATATAGGATAGGTTATTAGACCCTTAGAGCCTATACTATAGTTGCTTAGAAAATTTAAATTCTTGTGTTACATGCAAAATTCATGATGTTTGTATGCTTGATGTTTATTGTTACATTCAATGTTATGCAAGCATATTCATAAGTATATACTATCATATATTGCTTATCATGAACCATACTCTTATAACATATCACATCCATGAAAGCACACACCACATCATTTTCATGATTGTTTTACAATGATTTATGTATTTTCAAATCTCATCAAAGTGAGTTTCCATGACGGGCATGTAGTAACTGGAAGGGTACCAGTACCGGTAGTCGGAACGTCCTGTCTAGGCTTGGCATTCGTATAAATCCAAATTAAAGGACCAGTTTGCCTACCTGGGGACTAACGATGAGAGTACGAAGTACCTATTAGGCCAAAGCATGCTATACCAAACGTCGCGGGAACTAACCCCACTTTGAGTTGTCATTGTGTCTACACCTGGACACATTCCGACCATACATCTTGTAAACATATTTTGTGGTTTTCATTCGGGTCATGTGAGTGTAAATCGCCAATACTAATGTGAACCCTACCAAGCCAATAGTCATGGGGGCCCACATGACTATACAGGTGAAGGTATGGGGGACATTTGAGGCCCAACATGAGCTAACCCAAGACATCCAATGGATGTGATTGCATTATTGATATTTATGTTAATTTCATTTTTTTTTTTTGACACATGACCCCTAAACATTCCATAAACTCACCATCTTCCTATGTATATTCCTATAGATGTCGGGTAGGCAGCTACGTGGAGGACGGAAGTCAGGAAGGTCAAACGAACGCTTGGCCGCTCAGATAGCAAAACAAATGGCCACAGTACTTCCTGATATTGTAGTTCAAGTTCAGCAAGCTCTCACTGCAAATTCAGTCAATCCACCAAACCAAGAGGATCAAAACATCGACAACCCCTCCTCCAAGAAGTGCTCCTACAAGCACTTCAAGTCTTGCGATCCCCCGAAGTTCGAAGGGACCGAAGGTGTCACCGCCCTTCTCCACTGGTTTGAGGAGATGGAAAACACTTTCCTAAATTGCGATTGTCCCGAGGATCGCAAGGTACGTTACGCGACGGGGAGATTATTCGGGGTAGCCCTGACCTGGTGGAACACCGAGAAGGGTAAGAGAGGAGTGGAAGACGCGATGGCCTTAACTTGGGAAGAGTTAAGGGAAGTAATGACAAAACGCTTCTGCCCAAGAAGCGAACTCAAGAAGTTAGAGGACGAATTCCACTCACTGAAGCAGAAGGAAGGGGATCACACTTCCTACAACAAAAGATTTCTTGAGCTGAACCAGATGGTTCCAAACTTGTTCACCCCCGTGTACCGATTGGTGGAACACTATATTCGAGGCCTTCCCACGAAGATTCAGGACTCAGTCCTCAGCGCTTCGCCTGCAACTCTCGAAGCCGCCATGGAGTTAGCCACCGAACTTACCGAGAACCGCATCAGAAACGGTAAGTTCAAAGAGGAGAAAAAGAAAGCCCCCGTTGAGGGCCCAACTTCCAACCACCCCACCTCATCCTCAAAATTTTCAAACAAGAGAAAGCGAAATACCAAAAATTTTGCCGTTACTCAAACAAATTTCCCCACCCCTGTTGCTCCCATCACACAAGTTACTCCTTCACCCGCACCACACAAAAGGCAATACTCTGGCCCTTACCCAAAGTGCACCCGTTGCCAATACCATCACTTCCCCGATTACCCCTGTCAATACTGCACGGCTGTGGCCGTGCAGGGCACACCATTCAAGCCTGCCGCACACTGCAACGAAGGAACCACAACCAACCCACAACTCAAACCCACCATCAAATGATGGGTCAAACCCAACAACCTTTTCAACCACCGCCTACACAACATACAACCCAAACCTACTATCAACCCAACTACCCCATGATGCAACCCATGCGGGCTTGCTATAATTGTGGTGACCCAAACCATTTTAGAAACACGTGTCCACGCTTGGTAAACATCATACATGCTCAAGCTCAAGCGAATCCAGTGAACCAAGCTAACCAAGCTCCTCCACCTGCTAGAGGGAGAGCATTTAATATCAACGCCAACCAAGCTAGGGCCGACAACAACGTGATTAACGGTACGTTTCTCGTTAATGGTAGTTATGCATCTGTGTTATTTGATACTGGCGCGGATAAGAGTTTTGTGTCCTTAGAATTCGAACCCCTCCTCAATCAAACTCGTGTCGAGCTTATGAAATCCATAACGGTAGAAGTTGCTGACGGAAAGCCGGTCTCATTAAACTCAATTATCCGGAACTGCACCTTTACTCTAAACGATCATGATTTCTCTGTTGACCTCATTCCTATGAAGTTGGGAAGTTTCGACATTATAATCGGCATGGACTGGCTCAGCCAACATCAGGCTGAAGTAGTATGCCGTGAGAAGTTCATTCGCATTCCCCTTGCAGACGGTCAAACTCTACGAATCTTTGGAGAAACCCCTTCGAAAGGACTCAAGCTGATGTCCTGCCTTCAAGCCCGAAGGTATCTCCGCAAAAATTATGTAGCATTTCTAACCCACGTTGTCAAGAAAGGAGGCAAAGAGAAGAGACTCGAAGATATACCCGTAGTGAAGGAATTCCCGCAAGTTTTTCCCGACGAATCGCCGGACTTCCTCCCAAGAGAGAAGTCGAATTCCGTATCGACCTTATACCTGGCGCTACACCCGTCGCGAAATCCCCTTATAGGTTAGCCCCATCCGAGATGCAAGAGCTGGCCAGTCAATTGCAAGAACTGACCGACAAGGGATTCATACGTCCTAGCTCATCGCCTTGGGGTGCACCTGTTCTGTTTGTAAAGAAGAAAGATGGGACTTTTCGCATGTGTATTGATTACAGGGAACTCAACAAATTAACGGTCAAAAATCGCTATCCGTTACCTCGCATCGATGATCTTCTAGACCAACTCCAGGGTGCTTCTTGTTTTTCAAAGATCGACCTTCGTTCCGGCTATCACCAACTCAGAGTACATGAAGAAGACGTTCCAAAGACCGCCTTCCGAACGCGATATGGTCACTATGAATTTATGGTTATGCCATTTGGTCTCACCAACGCTCCTGCCGTCTTCATGGACTTAATGAACAGAGTTTGTAAACCCTATCTTGATCGCTTTGTTATAGTCTTCATAGACGATATTCTCATTTACTCAAAGTCTAAGACTGATCATGAACGACACCTTCGGCTCATCCTCTCACTTTTGAAGGCCGAAAAGCTTTATGCTAAATTCTCCAAATGCGAATTTTGGTTAGAAGAAGTACAGTTCCTTGGTCATGTCGTAAATGACAAAGGAATTCATGTCGACCCCGCAAAGATCAAGGCAGTACAAGAATGGCAAGCGCCACGTACCCCAACCGAGGTACGATCTTTCCTTGGGTTGGCTGGTTACTACCGTCGGTTCATATCGAATTTCTCTCGTATCGCTGTACCACTCACGGCTTTGACACATAAAGGAAAACCCTTCGCATGGGGACCTAGACAAGAAGAAGCCTTCCAAACTCTTAAGCAAAAGCTTTGTGACGCTCCTATCCTCACACTCCCCGAAGGTTGCGAAGACTTTGTAGTATATTGCGACGCATCAGGACAAGGATTAGGCTGTGTCTTAATGCAAAGGGGAAAAGTGATAGCCTATGCTTCTAGGCAGCTCAAAACTCATGAGAAGAACTACACTACTCACGACCTAGAACTTGGCGCCGTTGTATTCGCTCTTAAGATATGGAGACATTACCTCTATGGTACCAAGTGTGAGATTTACACTGACCACAAGAGCCTCCAACATATCTTTAACCAAAAGGAGTTGAATATGAGGCAACGAAGATGGGTCGAACTTCTTAATGATTATGACTGCGAAATTCGGTATCATCCTGGCAAGGCAAATGTGGTGGCTGATGCACTCAGTCGAAAAGGTTATGCGAACTCCATTCGTCTTCTATGTTCGCAAATCATGACCAACATCAAAGACCAGATCCGAGAAGCTCAACATGTTTCCATAACAGAATACGACATACGCAATGAGTTATCTTGTGGAGCAGAACTTAAACTCGAAACAAAATCTGACGGCATTCTGTATTATCTCGATCGCCTATGGATTCCTGATCACAACAATCTTCGCGATACCCTTATGAAAGAGGCTCACAGGACACGATACTCTGTACATCCAGGAGCCGACAAGATGTATCAAGACCTTCGATACACCTACTGGTGGCCTGGCATGAAGAAGGATATTGCTGTTTTTGTTTCCAAGTGCCTTACCTGTTCAAAAGTGAAAGCTGAACACCAAAGACCCTCAGGACTTCTGGTCCAACCTGAAATACCCGTATGGAAGTGGGAAAATATAACCATGGACTTCATCACCGGGTTACCTCGCACTCCTGGTGGGTACGACACAATATGGGTAATCATTGATCGCCTTACAAAATCAGCTCACTTCATTCCAATTCGCGAGGACTTCAAAATGAGAAGCTAGCCCGCATTTACATCAGTGAAATCGTAAGCCGTCATGGTGTACCTTTAAGCATTATATCAGATCGCGATGGTCGTTTCACTTCACGAACCTGGCAAGCTGTACAAGCCGCTTTGGGTACGCGATTGGATCTCAGCACTGCCTATCACCCCCAAACTGATGGTCAATCTGAACGCACCATTCAAACTCTTGAAGACATGCTCCGGGCATGTGTCATAGACTTCAAGGGGAATTGGGACTCTCACTTACCATTAGTCGAATTTTCGTACAACAACAGCTTTCATTCTAGTATCGGCATGGCACCGTTCGAAGCTTTATATGGTCGTAAGTGCCGATCACCAATATGTTGGCACGAAATTGGAGAAGCTCAAATCACCGGTCCAGAATTAATACAAGAGACAACTGACAAGATTCATCAAATCCGAAACAACCTGTTAGCGGCACAAAGTCGTCAAAAGAGCTATGCTGACAAGCGACGAAAGCCCTTGGAGTTTAACGTTGGCGATCAAGTACTCTTAAAGGTATCGCCGTGGAAGGGAGTAGTTCGTTTCGGCCAAAAAGGCAAGCTAGCACCACGCTACGTAGGTCCTTTCAAAATACTCGAGAGGGTAGGACCTGTAGCCTACAAGCTTGACTTACCGGAGGGACTCAACAGAATTCATCCCACATTCCACGTATCGAACTTGAAGAAGTGTCTTGCCGATGAAAACCTCCATATTCCTCTAGAAGACATTCAAGTTGATGAATCTATGCATTTTATTGAAAAACCAGTAGAAATTATGGACTTCGGAGAAAAACGTTTGAGAAGAAGCCGCATCCCAATTGTCAGGGTACGCTGGGAGTCGAAACGAGGACCTGAGTTTACTTGGGAACGTGAAGACTCAATGCGCGAAAAATACCCACACCTTTTTCCTGTATCTACTACTACTTAAATTTCGGGACGAAATTCCTAAAAGTAGGGGATACTGTAACATTTGTCGAAAAACGGGTTTTCGAAACCCGCTTCGTTTAATGACCGAACAATCAGTTTTAAATTTTTGTTGTTCATTTGCGGCTTATTTTAATTTTAAACGATTCATAACTGATCAATAAATCAAAAGATATAAATTAAAGTCTTAAAAATATAAAAATGAGTTAATTAAAAAGGAAAACCGGCTGCCGGGAGTCGAACCCGGGTCAGCCGGATATTTCCTCAAAGTCTTAACTCTCACACAATAAACCACTCCGCCACTTTGATTTTCTGTTAAGATAATGGATTTATTAAATCAAATAATGATTGCGGAATTCAAACTCAGTCAACTTGCGCCCAAACAGCTGTCGTCGGAAATTCCGACGACTTCGCCCATAAATTACGCAATCGCTCAATTTAACCAATTAGTTGACTCCAGCGACAGCTAGCCAACGTCTGGAACCGCGTCATCATCCATAATCGCCGGAGAATGGTTGACTTCGAATTAAGACCGAATTCAGACCCCATTCATCTCGATGCTACCCTATAAATTCACCCACAATTCACCAGAAAACCATTCACTCTCAAATCGCACCTTTTCTCGACGAAATTTAACTCGCCGGAAAACATCTGCAAGTCGCCGGAAAACCGAGACTTCCACCTGCACGGTAAAAACTTCGATTTTTCTGGCTCATTCCTTTATTAGACAAATTCTAATATAAATCCCTCACCCAGAATCCTTTGCAGTCGACGTTGCCGGATTATCTGATTCGCCGGAGAAATTCTGAACTTTCAGGGGAACTACTGATTATCGGTATGATTCTTCTGTTTCACTGATTAGTCATTACCCAGTAGTCCTACTTCACATCTAATCCTTCCAAATTGTTGGTAGATTCTATCAGCCGCAACTCACCAAGACGGAGCCGACGACCTTGCCGGACGTCTGAAGAAAAGCGAGCAGTCGGTACAATCAACTCTCCAATCTCTTTCCATTCATTTTCTTTTCGATGTCCCATAACCTTCATTTAACTAACTAAGCAAATAACAGTCCTTTGATCGATGATGATGTTTTGAATGAAGAAGACGAAGTGTGGTATAATATAAGAATAATTAAAATCGGTTTAATAACCGGGTTAGACACACAGTCCAGCGGTGGACTGTGTGCAACAAACATACACGAGACGCGAGTTCGAATCCTGTCCCAGCTTTACCCATTTGAAATAAAAATCCGCCTTTTTAACTGAACCGGGTCGACGCACAGTATATGTTAAGTATAATAAAAACCGAGTTAATAACCAAGTGACACACACAGTCCAGCGGTGGACTGTGTGTACGCTAACCCACAGGTCCCGGGTTCGAGACCTGTGGTCAGCACCGGTCCGATGAGTTTAAAAGCTTTTTAAAAAAAAATAAATAATTTTCGGTTTAAAGTAAATAGTGTATAAGTATAATTAAAAACAGAATTATTTCGGGTTAGACACGTAGCTCAGTTGGTAGAGCTGCATGCACGCGTACGGGAGGTCTCGAGTTCGAGCCTCACTCAGCGCACAATTTCACACAATTAAACCGGTCAACAGTAACGGTCAACGGTCAACGCTCTCGGTCAACGGTCAAAGTCAACTTTTTTTATTATTTATTTTATTTATTTTAATCAATTATTTAAATTAAAAATCAATTAAAAATACTTAAAAATAACGTTTTCAAGGTTAGAAAGTAGCCTTAAACTCGCAAATTTATACCCAAAAATCTTATTAAAATAGTTAATAAAATCCACACACTTACTCTACCTTTCGTTATTTTTTTTGGTTAGTTACCTCTCGTCGATCCATCCCTTAAACTCGTGCGCATTCAGCCATCCTCAAGCAAACGCACCCAAAGTGAGTGAATCTCTACAAATTCCCCGTTTTAATCACATTTTGGGGTGTATCATGTGTCGTACTTATTTATTATAATTAATCATTGTGCATCCATCATGTTTATGATCAATGTGTATTCAAGGTGAATCAATTGACTGTGTGGTTAAAGTTTAGATTAATGTTGTCATTTCAGTACATGCATTTCATAGGCCGCCGCTCCCCATTACCTATGAGCGTGAGCTGTTCCCCATTACCTATGAGCGTGAACCAGGCGTTGCCAACATAAGATCAGCTCCGTTTGATTGAGCCTTGATCTCACATACATTAGCATAGGCCGTCCGTTCCCCATTACCTATGAGCGTGAACGGGACGTTGCCAACACATACATTGTTACTTCTATATCATGTTTAAGCAAGGTGGTTTGTGATTGTTATGTTTACATACATTTGTTCATATATGATTATTGCACAATTTTTCCTAAATTAAATTACAATAATTAATCAATAACAAATGTTTTAAACAAGGTTCACTCGCCAACTTTTGTTGACCCAAAATTTCCCATTTTTACACATGATACAGGTGATCAAGTTGAAGCAAGAAACATTTAGGGCGGCCTAGAAGAATAAACCAGTTTAGATTATGGATTTGTTTAGTTAATCTTTCTTTTCCTTGTATTGTATGAATTTGGCTTGAACTTTGAAATGTAATTTGGATTTAATAAATATGAAACATATTAGTAAACATCATGAGCTTTGGTGATAACCCAATTATGCCCCTACTCTTATTTCCGCTGCGGGTCGGGGTGTGACATTGAAGATGCCATGGCCTTAACATGGGAAGAGTTAAGGGAACTCATGACAAGACGCTTCTGTCCAAGAAGCGAAATCAAAAAGCTGGAAGACGAATTCCACTCACTGAAACAAAAGGAAGGAGATCACACTTCCTATAATAAGAGATTTCTCGAGCTGAACCAGATGATCCCTAATTTGTTCACCCCCGTATACCGCTTGGTTGAACATTACATTCGAGGTCTTCCTTCGAAAATTCAAGATTCGGTTTTAAGCACATCGCCTGCAACACTTGAAGCCGCGATGGAGTTAGCTACAGAACTCATTGAAAATCGCATTCGAAACGGCAAATTCAAAGGTGAAAAGAAGAAAGCACCCATAGAGACCCCAACTACAAACCACCCAGTCTCATCCTCCAAGTTTGCTGGTAAGAGGAAACGTAATGGCAAGAATTTCGCTGTCACTCAAACCAACCCTCTTATCACTGCTGCACCAATCACCCAAATTGCTCCTCCAGCTGGACCATTCAAAAAGCCATATACCGGCCCACACCCAAAATGCAACCGCTGTCAATACCATCACCCTCCCGAAAACCCCTGCCAACATTGCACAAGCTGTGGTCGTGCGGGTTACACCATCCAAACCTGCCGTACTCTTCAATGAATGAACCGCAATCAACCTCCAACCCAAACCCACAATCAGATAGTGGGCCAAGCCCAACAACCCTTACTTCTACCACCCACGCAACACGTAGCCCAAACTTACTACCAACCCAACTACCCCATGATGCAACCCATGCGAGCTTGTTAGAACTGTGGGGACCCAAACCACTTCAGGAACACATGCCCACGCCTAGTGAACATCACTCATGCCCAAGCTCACGCAAACCCAGTAAACCAAGCTAACCAAGCTCCTCCACCTAACAGAGGAAGAGCTTTCAACATCAATGCCAACCAAGCTAGGGCTGACAACAACGTGGTCAACGGTACGTTTCTCATCAATGGTAGTTATTCATCCATGTTATTCGATACTGGCGCGGATAAGAGCTTTGTGTCCTTAGAATTTGAACCTAGCCTCAACCAAACTCGTGTTAATCTCATGGAATCTCTAACAGTGGAAGTTGCTGACGGAAAACCCGTTTCATTAAATTCTATTATACGCAATTGTACCCTCACTCTAAATGATCACAATTTTCCAGTTGACCTCATTCCTATGAAGTTGGGAAGTTTCGATGTTATAATCGGTATGGACTGGCTCAGCCAGCATCACGCTGAAGTAGGGTGCCGCGAAAAGTTCATTCGCATTCCTCTTGCAGACGGTCAGACGCTACGTATTTTTGGGGAAACCCCTTCGAAAGGACTCAAACTAATGTCCTGCCTTCAAGCCTGAAGATATCTCCGCAAGAACTATGTCGCATTCCTAACTCACGTCGTCAAAAAGGGAAACAAGGAGAGGAAACTCGAAGATATCCCAGTTGTGAAAGAATTCCCACAAGTCTTTCCCGACGACATTTCAGGACTTCCTCCCGTGAGAGAAGTCGAATTCCGCATCGATCTTGTACCTGGCGCTACACCAGTCGCAAAATCTTTTTATAGGTTAGCCCCATCCGAAATGCAAGAGCTGGCCAGTCAACTGCAAGAGCTGACTGACAAAGGATTCATACGTCCTAGCTCCTCGCCTTAGGGTGCACCTGTTCTCTTTGTGAAGAAGAAAGATGGAACGTTTCGCATGTGCATTGATTATAGAGAACTCAACAAGTTAACGGTTAAAAATCACTATCAACTACCTCGCATCGATGACCTCCTAGACCAACTTCAAGACGCCACCTGCTTTTCAAAAATCGACCTTCGTTCTGGTTATCATCAGCTCAGAGTGCACGAAGAAGATATCCCAAAAACCGCTTTCCGGACTCGTTATGGTCATTACGAGTTCATGGTCATGCCTTTCGGTTTAACCAACGCCCCGCTGTCTTCATGGATCTAATGAATAGGGTATGCAAACCCTACCTCGACCGTTTCGTCATAGTCTTCATCGACGACACCCTTATCTACTCCAAGTCTAAATCCGATCATGAACGACACCTTCGACTCATCCTTACACTCTTAAGGACTGAAAAGCTCTACGCTAAGTTCTCAAAATGCAATTCTGGTTAGGAGAAGTACAATTCCTTGGACATGTCGTCAATGACAAGGGAATTCATGTTGATCCTTCAAAAATCAAGGCACTGCAGGAATGGCAAGCGCCACGTACCCCTACCGAGGTAAGGTCATTTCTTGGTTTGGCTGGTTACTATCGACGCTTTATTGCCAATTTTTCCTGTATTGTTGTACCACTCACGGCTTTGACTCATAAAGGAAAACCCTTCATATAGGGACCTAAACAAGAGGAAGCCTTCCAAACTCTAAAGCAAAAACTTTGTGACGCACCTATCCTCACACTCCCTGAGGGTTGCGATGACTTTTGGTATATTGCGACGCATCGGGGCAAGGGCTAGGTTTTGTATTGATGCAAAGAGGAAAAGTGATAGCCTATGCCTCTAGACAACTCAAGGTTCACGAGAAGAATTACACCACCTACGACCTGGAACTTGGAGCCGTTGTGTTCGCTCTCAAGATATGGAGACATTACCTCTACGGTACTAAGTGTGAAATATACACAGACCACAAGAGTCTCCAGCATATCTTCAACCAAAAGGAGTTGAATATGAGGCAACGAAGATGGGTCGAACTCCTCAACGACTACGACTGTGAAATTCGGTATCATCCTGGCAAGGCAAACGTGGTGGCTGATGCGCTCAGTCGAAAAGGTTATGCGAACTCCATTCGTCTTCTATGTTCGCAAATCATAACCGACATCAAAGATCGAATCCGAGTAGCTCAACATGTTTCTGTAACAGAAAATGACGTACGCGATGAGCTGTCATGTGGAGCTGAACTCAAAATCGAAACCAAATCCGACGGTATTCTATACTATTTAAACCGCATATGGATTCCTGATCGCGATAACCTTCGTGATTTCCTCATGAATGAGGCGCACAAAACACGATACTCTGTACACCCAGGAGCCGACAAGATGTATCAAGACCTACGATACACCTACTGGTGGCCTGGCATGAAAAAGGATATCGCTGTTTTTGTTTCCAAGTGCCTTACCTATTCCAAAGTAAAAGCTGAACATCAAAGACCTTCAGGACATCTAGTCCAACCCGAAATACCCGTTTGGAAGTGGGAAAACATAACCATGGATTTCATTACCGGGTTACCTCGCACCTCCAGTGGGTATGACACCATATGGGTAATAATCGATCGTCTTACAAAGTCATCTCACTTCATTCCGATTCGTGAGGACTTCAAGAACGAGAAGTTAGCTCGTATCTACATCAGCGAGATCGTAAGCCGTCATGGTGTACCATTAAGCATCATTTCAGACCGTGATGGTCGTTTCACTTCACGAACATGGCGAGCCGTACAAACCGCTTTGGATACACGATTAGACCTTAGCACCGCCTTTGACCCTCAAACTGACGGTCAATCTGAACGCACCATCCAAACCCTTGAAGAGATGCTGCGAGCATGTGTCATAGACTTCAAAGGGAACTGGGACGCTCACCTACCATTAGTTGAATTTTCGTACAACAATAGCTATCATTCAAGTATCGGCATGGCTCCTTTCGAAGCTTTATATGGTCGCAAGTGCCGATCTCCAGTATGTTGGCACGAAATTGGGGAAGCGCAAATCACCGGTCCAGAATTAATTCAAGAAACAACCGACAAGGTCCTTCAAATTCGAAACAATCTTCTAGCGGCTCAAAGTCGTCAAAAGAGTTATGCAGACAAACGACGAAAGCCCTTGGAGTTTGACATTGGTGATCAAGTACTTTTAAAAGTATCACCGTGGAAGGGAGTGATTCGTTTTGGCCAAAGGAAAGCTAGCACCACGCTACGTAGGACCTTTCAAGATACTCGAAAGAGTAGGTCCTGTAGCATACAAGCTTGACCTACCAGAAGAACTCAACAAATTCATCCCACATTTCACGTATCAAACTTGAAAAAGTGCCTTGCCGATGAAAATCTCCACATTCCTCTAGAAGACATTCAAGTCGATGAATCGATGCACTTCGTTGAAAGACCAGTAAAAATCATGGACTTCGGAGAGAAGCGTTTAAGGCGAAGTCGTATTCCAATTGTCAGGGTACGTTGGGAGTCGAAACGAGGACCCGAGTTTACTTGGGAACGTGAAGACTCAATGCGCGAAAAATACCCGCATCTTTTTCCAGTTACCACTACTACTTAAATTTCGGGACGAAATTCCTAAAAGTAGGGGATACTGTAACATTCGTCGAAAAACGGGTTATCCAAACCCACTTCGTTTAATAATCAAGTATTCAGTTATAAGATTTCGTTGCGTATTTATTGTTCAGATTATTTTAAATAGTACATAATTAATAAACATTTTAGAATTTAAAAACCATAATTGATAAATAATAATAATAGGTGAATAAAAAATAAAATGGAGCTGCCGGGTTTCGAACCCGGGTCTCCCGCAAAGTCAAACACACACCACACCACTCCGCCACACGCCTCTTTTGTGTTTAATACTGAAACGAATAACATTTATAATAAAAACCGAAACTGAAATCTGTAAATCAGCGCCCAGAACCCGCAATCACCGGAAAAACCTAAACACCGCGATTTTGGCTATTTTTCCTTTAACTAAAACGCACAAACTGAATTCGACATCAGTTATAACCGTTGCCGGCAATCAATTTAGTCAAAAACCGTCGGAAATCTTTAATTGCGATTGTTGACCTTAAATCAAACCCAAACCAACTGTTCCTCCTTATAAATACCCACTCCAACCTCCTGTAAACCTTTCGCTCAGAACCACGTTCACTTCCTGAAGCTTTAGTCCACTCAGAACACGTCGCCGGAAATTCACCGGAGAACCGAAGCCTTACTCCTAATCGGTACAATCATCCAAACCTTTCTTGCTATCTCTTGATTAGTAATCTAATTGCTCAACACAATACACTCAGCCGGAAATCGCAAATCAGAGCCGACGAAATATTGCCGGAAATCTGAAGCAAACTCGCTGTTTTGGTATACCATATCACTTAATCTTCTTTCCATTTCAATCAAGTATAAGTTGTGGTCGATTAAACAGAACAGTCGGATTTCACTGTTCTGTATTTTTGTAAGTGAAGAAGATGAAGATGAAAATGTGTATTAGTATAATTAAAAACGGATATTTAACCGGGTTAGACACACAGTCCAGCGGTGGACTGTGTGCAAATACAATACACACGTCCTGAGTTCAAATCGCACATGTTACCGACTTTCTGAAATACCACCAACGTTTTTAAAAGCTATTCAGATCAATCCACAGAATGTATATAAGAGGAATATAATCCAGTAGTTAAGCGGATTAGACACACAGCTCAACTGGTTGGGCTGTGCGCACTCGAACCGGAGGTTCCGAGTTCAACTCCGGGTCTCTGCAACCGGTTCGGCCATATTAAATCATTTTTAATAAAATCTAAATAAGGTTAAAGTGAATTAGTATATATATATAATTAAAACAGAGAATATTTTGGGTTAGACACGTAGCTCAGTTGGTAGAGCTGCGTGCACACAAACGAAAGGTCCCGAGTTCGATCCCGCGCGTCGCATAGAGTAAACACAGTCTGACCGGTCAGACCCGGTCAACTGTCAGAAAGTCAACCCATTTTTTTATTATTTTTACTTATTTATTTAATTGAAAAATTATTTAGAAATACTTAAAAATAAGATTTTTAAAGTTAGAAAATTTCATTAAACTCACAAAAATAAATCTAAAAATCCCACTAAAGAGCACTAATTAAAAATATTAATCTCAAATAAAATTTACTTATCTATCGAATCATTTCGTTATTATTTAGGTTAGTTTTTCCCTCGTCGGTTGAATCATAAATTCGTGCGCATTCATCGTCATCAAAGAACGCACCCACTGTGAGTGAATCTCTACCAATTCCCCGTTTTAATCATGTTTTGGGGTGTATCATGTGTCGTACAATTCTTTTATTTTATTTAAACACTTGTGCATACATCATATCCGTGATCAAATGTGTATCAATTGTTGTGTGAATTATATGTAGATTGGATTTATCATTTTCAGTGCACGCATTTCATTAGGCCCATCAGTTCCCTGTGGGATACGGATTGAGCATCAGGAGCCTCATTAGATCGGCTCCGTTTGATTGAGCCTTGATCTCACATACATCATCATTCATGTCATATACTCATCCAAAGTGGTTTGTGATTGTTTATCTATATATGTTTCCTCACATATGAATATTGCATAAATTTTCTTTATTAATTAAAACAAGAAATTAGTAAAAATGTTTTATCAAGGTTCACTCGCCAACTTTTATTGACCCAAAATCTCCCCCGTTTTACACATGATACAGGTGATCCAGCTGAGACAGGAAACACTTAGGAAGGCCTAGAAGAATAAACAAGTTTATGCTTTGGAATAATTATGTAGTTTCATTTTCTTGTAATTGTATGAATTTTGTTTTGGATATTTAAGTTTGTAATTTGAATTTAATAAATATGAAACATCTTAGTAAACATCATGAGCTTTGGTGATAACCCAATTATGCCCCGACTTTTATTCCGCTGCGGGTCGGGGTGTGACAATATATATATATATATATATATATATATATATATATATATATATGTGTGTGTGTGTGTGTGTGTGTGTGTGTGTGTGAAGAAGGGGCACGACAAGAACGTCTGGGGGCCAACAGTGACGACGTCGACGGACCAGTGGAAATGGTGTGTCGGGGCGGTGTTGGGCTCGACGGGACGGGGACGTCCCCCATACTGAGTGGTCTTAGAATGGTGGGGACGAGGGGGCTAGTTTTTTATTTCTTTACTATTGAAAACACTAGAAAATTGTACTCCAAAAATTCATCATATGTCGTGGGTGTGTTGTGATGCACATAATCATCCTTATCATTATAAATAGGATTTCCACTAGTGTATATAAATAGATTATCAGAGAGAGATTAAACACATTACTAACACAATTTTTATCCCTCTCTAACTCTCTCTTTCTAAAATTCATAGTTCTCTAACCAACCTTTAATCATTCTAATCATACACCAAAAATGGAAACTCAATTATCCTCAAGAACATGGCTTCTTCCTCAATGCGTTTATTGGAACACCAGGTACATATATTTACTTTTATGTTTTCCGTTAGATATAAAAGAATTGATCAACATGTGATTTACGTCAGTGGAAAAAATTAGATGGGAAAAAAGGAACATCGACGAAAGATTTAAAAAAAAGTGATTTGTCGGAGAAGATGAACATGTGGCTCACCCAATAATATATGATCTCATCTTGATTTATTGTGATCAATATGGGGTTTTTTAAGTAAGTTATATAAGGAATAAGATGATATACAAATGGAATTAAAGCTAAAAATAATAAGAACCAATATAATATTAACACATGGTGTATCCTATAACCCACTAACGGCACTTTTTTCTTCGACAATATAAAAGGTTTTTAAAAGTTCCTTATTTCATGCAATTCAAATTTGTAAGCTGTAATCTTTAAAATGTTTTTTATGTTTTTACCATGAAGATTTCGTTTTGAACCAATTTCTAAAGGAGATTAATCATCAGACCCATTAGATAAAAACATCCATCTATCTTCAAACATCACAAAACATACGTATTGAAGAACAACAATATTCTGGTAAAATATTTTTTTTATGATAAGTTTTTTTTATCATAGTATCACTCTTTTATACTATTATATATGTAGCATAATTTCATGTCTTTTTAATGTTACAAACACGTACTACTATATAAATTGCACAAGCACAATTTTCTTTTTTATAATTTTTCAAAAACACATACTGTTACATAATTAACACAGTTTCATGTTTTTTTAATTGTGTAAACAACACATGCTATTACATAACTAGCAGAATTTTATGTTTAAAAAACTAGAACACATATTATTACTTAACTAACACAATTTTATGTTTTGTTTTAACTAACACAATTTTATGTTTTGTTTTAATTTTGAAAGCAACACATAATGTTACATAACTAGCACAATTGCATGCTTTGTTTTGTTAGGATCTGAGTTTTACTACTTGTAAATAAATACTGATAAGGACAATATATTTCACAAATAAAGGGATATTATTAACAACTGTTTTTCAATGATTCATATGATTCAAAAGTTTTAAAGTAATGATTCTACAATCTCCCCCTCAGCTTGATCATTCAATAGAACTATTTGTAAAAAAGAGAATGTGTGAAGTGATGAAATGGATCTCTAACATGTGAGATCTATTTATATTAAGTACTAAAGCTCTGTTCGTGATAGGCTGACATCACCTTAATAGACATCTAACATTTCTAACAGAAATGAGGTCCACAGAAGTTGCAAGCATCTGTGCAAATCCTAACATCTGTTTTAACTAGTGTAAACATTATTACAAGATAAATATCGTTACATTGGGAAACTACTGTCTAGACTATTCTCTATTGCTGTGATCCAAACATCTGTTTGGCCAGACAGATGTTTGGTCTTCTTCATCATACCTTTGACTTCAATAGATTTAGAATTCAACAAATGTTGTTTCTTCTTAAGCAATGATTCCAAGGTTTGAACAGATGTTTGCTTTGTCTTCAACAGATCTTCTGATTAAGTGTTTAAGATGCACTATCTTTTGGGAGAGAATTGTTTTATCAACTGTTTATTTCTTGATCTTGATTCATGTTTTGGATTTTGGATATCATCTCTTCTTTTATAGGTTCAACAATCTCCCCTAGAACAAATGATGCCAAAATAGCTGTTTATTTGATTTTTATTTTCTCATCAATTGTTCTCTTATTTGACCTTTGAATTGTAACTCAAAGGCAAGAGATACAGTGTCTTCTGGGTCTCTCTCTAATGGTAGACTATTAAGTCCTGCAAATCTTCAATTTTCAATTTCTAAGAAAGTTTCTCGGTTGGACACACGAATTAAAAAATAATTTGGTTGGTCGTGTTTGTGTGCTTTGTTCATCTACATGGTGTTTGATGAAATGTCTAGTTATTTTCTATAACCTCGATGATAAATTACAAAAACAATGAACTTCTAGAAATTCTTGTTTGTGCTTTGGCATTATAATGAATCAAATATTATAGACTCAACAACTTATTAGTGACAAAGAAACCACACTTATAATGTTAGAATGAAGTCTACCAACTCTTTTATAGATTTATGTGAAGAACCACCATGACTGATTGCATCTTTTACCTTTTCTTGAATCTTCATGGCTTTCTTCTTCATTTCTTCCCCTTCTTTACCCACCAAAACCCTTCTTATTGCACCTTCAATCTCCCCTCTCTCCACAACAATTTCAACACCCGTCTTCCACACATAATTCAAATTCCTAGAGTTTATCTTTTGGTCTAATTCAAACGGGTGGCACAACATCGGAACACCTTCAGACAAGCTTTCCAATGTCGAATTCCAACCACAATGGCTCCAAAATCCCCCAACAGCAAAATGTGCCAAAATATCCTTCTGAGGTGCCCATTTCACTATCAAACCTCTCTTTTTCATCTCAGTCACCAATCCCTCTGGCAAAAACTCAATCCATTTAAACCTATTATTTGAATCGGGTTGAATCACCCATAGGAATGGTTGGTTACTATTGGCTAGACCCCATGCCATTTCAGTTAATACTTTGTCATCCACATTTGCTAAGCTCCCTAAACTCACATACATAACTGATTTGGGTGCTTGTTTATCCAGCCATGACATGCAACTTGTATCCTCTTCAAGAAAGCTAGTACGGGTAGGTGTTGGGCATATTTTGTGCAATGGCTCGACCACAAAAATTGGAACTTGGTAGTGGTCGCGGATCTGGTTCAGTGCCGATGGTTCAAGAATTTCTAGGGTGTTCCACATATAGGCAGATGGAGTTGTTTTAGGCATGCTCATGTTGATCATTTGAACTGTTTGTTGCATTTGGAGACCAATAAAGGGTAGATCTTTATATCTCAATGGATGCAGTTCTGATACAATTTCCTGCAACATAGAATCTTGTAAAAAGAGTTCGAGTTAGTTGATAATAAGGGATATGGCGTAACTGTATACTCACATAACATCTAACAACAATGTTATTAAGCTAAGGTCCAAAGCTACACCATGAGTAACGATTAGATATTGGTTGTTTAAAGGTCAAATATACCTAACCCAAACTGAAAAAGGAGGTTATAAGTATTTAAGAAATAACCAAGTGCTGTTAATTAGTTATTATTATTTGGGAAACAATAATGACTAATAAATAAACATTATAATTAAATATTTGGTTTATTGAGAAAACAACTATTATTTTAATAGATGATATAACTAACTGTTTTATATATATATATATATATATATATAATATATATTATATATAAATATATATGAGAAGATTCATTTGAGAAGAAATTTAATTGAGAAGAAAAAGAAGAAATGAATAATGATAAAACATTAAATAGTTTATAACTCCTCTCGTTAATTATGTTATCTCTCATTAATAAAACAAAAACATTATATCTACACATTTCAAAATTTATCTTACATATATCTTATACTTATCGGAATTTACCCTACACACATGTAAAAATACCCTATACATTTCAAAATTTGTCCTACACATACTAAAATTTATCCTACACATGTCGAAAATTGTCCTTCACCATAAATTATTTTATCTTGAAAAAATATATTAAAAAAATGAGTTACAAGTTTAATTAATTAGCTAATTAATGACAATTATAGATTTACCTATATGTCTTTTTTCATAATATAAAATAACAAATTATATGAAGTAAATGAAGAATTTCTATTTGTTTAAAAGTTATTCTTTTTATTTTTACAAAATTTTCTTCTCATTTGAACTCTCCACTATATATATATATTTTAAAATAAAAGGAAAAAACGATTAGAAGTGTGAAAACGATGAGAACTGATTCTGGTCGAACACGTGACAGAGGGCGCTAAATGATATGCAGGGTACGATTGTCATTGTCTAGTTTCCGCTCAATAAAAGGCGTTTTAATTCTGTTTCAAACAAAATTCCAAAAATTTCGTATTAGCTATTACCTCCTCTCCAAGCTTTCGAGATCTATAGCGTGTAACGTGGATTCCGTTCTGCAAAGTAATTTCGATGATGTTTTCATATTTGAAAATGGCGTTTATTTTTTAATGTTGTTCTTCCTGTATTCAATATTTGGCGTTTTCATTATTAATGTTTATTGTCGTTTGGGATCTATTATATGCTTATTTGTTTACGATCAATGACGTTTTCACTTGGTTACGTATGTCTGATTAGTTATCAATATTAACGTTAATTTGTAAACATCACTTCTTACTATTGGTTAATTATTCAAATTATGGCGTTTTCATTAACTTGTTTAGAAAGACAGTAACATCAGTTTTTTATATTGATTATATTCAACTAATTATGTTTTCGTTATGGATTATTAATTATGGTGTTTTCATTAATATGCTTTATTAAGAAAGTAACATCAGTTATTACTATTGCTTATTAATTTTTGGCGTTTGTATGAATGACGTTTTATATAAATATGCGTTTCATCTGGAAGGGACTGATGTACATAGCTCGTAGTTTAACGGCTTTTACGTACGAGTTTGCGTTTTGTATTAGAGAAGTCAAAAGACCCATTTACTCTTAATGAAGCACGCACACCTAATAAAGTTAATATTATTTACGAAAACGCCACCGCGCCAATCTAATCTATAGATCGTTTTGATCCAACTGATGAGAAGCGTTCTAACCGTTTTCACACTTATAGGCGTTTTCTCTAAATCCTGCCCATATATATATATATATATATATATATATATATATATATATAGTGCAAGTTTAACTGGGGAACACTAAAAAGTGTGGAATCGGGGAACACTTTTACAAATTTAACTTAACATGTTAAAAATATTTTTTTTTAAATTGTTTTCGGCGCTTTTCCTTATAAAAAATTGTAGAAGCATTTCTAATAAAAAAAACTAAAAATATAAAAAATAGTTAAAAAAAGCCTAAAGTTTTTTTACAATAATGATTTTTTATTGGAATATTTTCTACCATTTTTACAAGGAAAAACGCTGAAAATTTTAAAAAAAGTTGATTTTTAATATATTAAGTTAATTTTATAAGATATATATATTTTTTAACTATTTTTTAAACATTTTTTTATGCTTTTTAGTTTTTTATTAAAAAAGTTTCTACACGTATTTTCAAGGAAAAGCGCCAAAAAAATTTAGAAAAATTTGATTTAACATGTTAAATTGAATTTTTAAGAATGTTACCTGATTCACCACTTTTTTATGTTTCACAATAAATCCTTCCCCATACACATGTGTACCGTTTTCTTTTTCTTTTTATTTTTCTTCATTTCAGGGTAATAAAGTAATCTATCAATCTATTAATGTTTGGTTTTTATATTTCTAATTCTATTGACGAATAAAGTTATATAAAGGTTTCTAAATAAGTGAAAACATTTAAATATTTATACATAAGACAATGTTTTAATTTATTTCGAAAGCCTTATGGAACACTAAAAAAGTATAACTTGATATAATACTCGTCACTGACCTGTGAAAATCTTCAAAACTAATCTCATAACTGTCCTTAGTTTTTGGGGTTTTAGGTTCTTACGTTAGGGTCTGGTTCGTTTTTCATCACTACTTGATAGGTTTTGTTTCAGTTTAAGTTGTAAATGGCATAATCTAATCCAAAAGGATAAAAGTTGATGCAAAACCTCAAAATCTATAATATTTAATCAGGTTGGTTTCTATATTGAATTTTCATGCTGGAATTACCTTGTACAGGTAACCGACCTTCTTGAATGAGCTGAGGGATGATATTTACTGCTGAGAAGAAAGATGCACTGCTGGTGCGCAAGTGGATGGAGGGTAGACCCAAATCGCCGGCGACAGATCCAGCAAAATGCATGAGATTATCATAGATAATAACGATAGATTCCTTCTCAGATGCGTCTTTTTGTGCATTTATAATCTGAACAAGATGTTCCTGGAAATGGGCTCTGCAGTTATGATTGAGAGTTTGCAAGAACTGGACACGGTCAACGAAATCACACGTGGCAGATAAGTTGTATGGTAGAGAAAGAAAGGTGAAAACAGGATGGTTTGAAGGGTCCAATCGGTTTAACTCGGAGTTAGCAATGGTTATAGAGAAGCCTTTGGAATGAAGAAAGGTGGCGAGGTGGAGCATGGGGCTCATGTGTCCTTGAAATGGACTTGCTATCAACACCAATCGTTGTCGTCTTCCACCGTGCTCTGCCATCTCTCTATGTCTTATGTCTCATGTGCAAGATATGTTTCTTGTTATTAGAAAAGCAAGATGGTTAATTATATGATCTTAGACTCTTGACAAAGATGGTCCCAACTTCTTATTTTTTGGTGATAATAAAGAAAATGGAGGCCTCATTCAACCTGGGTGGCTATTTCTTTGTCATAAAGATTTTGTCTTTTTGTAAAAAGGTTTATGACATTTTCTTATTTTTTATAAAAAGAAATATAAAGAAAGCAACTAGAGAATCACATTCATAACCAATATGGGTGTATCAATCATTTGTAGCATTTAAAGAAAGTTTTAAATTTGGAGCATTTACTATTATATACATTACACCTGTATAATACACAATCTTATACATTAAAAATATGTAATTATATAATACATAAAAAACTTCACGTATTTTTATTATCATATCACATTTCATACAACAAATTTAAAAACTAGTATAGATTAATTGATAACACTGAATGCTATTATAGTTCATGTATTATATGAGGTAAATACTAAAAAATATGTAATACACAAATATATATACTCTTCACATGTATGAAATACCGTATTACATCACATATAATAGTGTATATAAATAATATTAATTTTAGAGTAAAATGCTAAAGTCATCTTTAATGTTTGGTCATATTTGCTTGTTCCATCCAAAATGATACACTATGTATTTGAGTTCTTCAGGTTTGCGTTTTAGTGTTATTTTCATCTAAATCACTAACACAATTTACTTTTTCTATTAATGTGAAGGGCATTTTTGTCCTTTTGGATGGAACAAGCAAATATGAATCCTCATGGACTATTTTACCGTTTTACTGTTACATTAAAGATGTCCATGCAGATATCACCAGTGGCGGACTCAGGTCTTAGACTAGTTTTTCCTAGTATTTGAACTATTAGGATCACGTTTGGACACTATCTTCCTCTCAGTATTGGGTTTATCATTTATCTCTTGAACTACCTTCAAATTTCTCGCAATCAAGGCAACATTGATACATCAAAACCATGTTCTCCGGGTCACACAGAATGTGATTGCTAATGGAGTGTTGGGATCTTTTTCAACCTTAAGCTTATTCTCATTATCAGTAACATCTTCTATCTCAACGACTTATCTATCAAACACCTTTTTCAGCCACATACACACAAGCAGACTCATCACAATTTTCAGAATTTTTTCCTAGCTTTATAAAAGAAACATTGATGGTATCGGGTAAAAATTCAATTGGGTAGAAGACGCTAATTGAATCTTGCATCTAGCTTCGTTACCACATTGTTCCAATTGAATCCCTCATCTCCCTGAACCACCATTAACGCTTTTTCTTGATTTAATGATGATACTGATTGGTTAGAAAATGATGAAACTTCTATTAGAATAACTCGACTTTGTGGTGTTTGGTTCTGATTTTGATTCTTTGGTTGTGGACAATGTTCATAAGCTTTTTGATAATAATCACTTCATCCATCGAATGGAATCTAATTGCCTCCCGCTTTCGGTTTGTTTCATTCCCGTTTGAAATGACTTTTTTCACCACAATTCAAACATGTAACCTTTGATTTATCAAAACCTAACTTCTGATTTTCTTATGCCAGATCCTTTTTTTTCTTGTAATATCCATAAACCTTTGAGCACGCCTCATAACACTAGCTAAACACCATCTTATATCTATTAGTTCCATTCTTCGGGATCAATCAGATCATAATCCTCTTTAACCAAATTATAGTTACCAATCTTCCCAGCCACGAGACATTCATAAAAAGATAACACAACAACAAGTAATACCATGTGTTCTTTGGCATTTGGTATTGATAAATTTGGTAGATTTTACATATTCACTGAAACATTACACTGTAGATTCTGGACTGAACTTTGACTCTGTTGATATTGCGATTGTCAGCTCTATTGATTCTGCCTGAGATTTTGAAAATCTGGTAAATAATATATAGACTCATTTGAACCACTGAAACATTTCCAACACATGAAATCCCTCCAGACACGTTTGTAGTTTCTTGAGTAATCGGTATTTTAGAATACGTAAAACCTCTTGATCCTTCTGGTACAACAATATAAGAATACTTGTTGAGACTTCCAACATTTGCATTTGCATTAAAAGTAGTTTGGGTTTTTGGTCCTTGAATTGAACCTCACGATCGAGAGCAAGTAAATGACAATATCTCTCAATTAGCTTATAAAGTGGACCATTCTTCATATGTGTAAAACTTTCAAACTCCTTCTTGATTAACGACTTCTTGCTTTGTCTCATGTCTTTGTTTCCATAATGTTTATCATGTAAAGTATCCCACAATGATTTAGACGTTTTGTAATTCTTTCAACAAATGTAACATATCATCTTAAGTTCCTATTGCAGTTATCAGCACATCTTTCTCTTTTTTTAGCTCGAAAATTCTATTATCTTCTCTCTAGTTTAAAAATACGAAGAGGTGCATTTGTAATTTCATGACGAAGCATAACACACTTTTCTTCTACATCCATAAGTCTGCTTTAAACTTCTATTCAAATCTTCCCTTACAGCAAGGAAAATCTTCCACTCTCAGCAGTTTTGGTGCTTTATTGTTTGTGCATGTGATGTTATCTAGATTCAATGTTCGAATAATGTTGCTTCCACCACTACAGTTCCAGACATTAACGCTTTCCAATCATCCATGTCGAGAAACTCTTTACAAACACTTAGAAGCTTTTCAAAGAAATTCCAACTCTAGCATATCGCAAGATCCAGGCATACTACTCCTTTGTAGAGTATCACAAAGTGAAACGGTTCACGCTAGTCTACGTACCACACTAGTGTAGCATTCCTTGAACGGATCCCACTTTGGAGCACATCACCTCTAGGTACCACCTGTGATTCGTAGCATATCACTCCTGTGTTGGTAGTGATGTGTGCGTAGCACACCTACGTTGAAAACAAGCTAGAGCGCACCACATGGGATGAAATAATTTTCGGAGGATTTTTCAGTGTTTTGGATGATTTTCAGTGTTTTCTTTGGAGAATACAATCAAAAGATGAAAATGATCAATTCTGAGAAGAAAATAGATGAATTTTGACGGTGAAAATGCACAAAACTTCAAGAAACAACTATAAAAACCGATTTCTTTAAATTATGCCATCTCACAAATGAGCATTCCAAGCTCTGATACCACTTGATAATCTACTTCTACATAAGAACACGTGCGAATCCATGCTATTGTGTTTTATAGTGAAAACAAAAAAGTAATTAATGTTTTAAATAAATTACGCAACATTTCATCTCTTACAAGCTCTCACTTACAAAATGCTCTCCTCAAAGTTATGAACTAAACGTGTCACCTATTCAGCACACCACTACTCAAACGCATTACCGATGCATTGCGTATCAGTGCTGCATTATGAAGGACTCTTGTGTTATATATCATTGATAAGTTACATGTAATTCATTAAAAACAAACAAACTAACGAACATGCTACCGTTAAACAAAATGAAAAATACAAAAAAACATAGGCACTAGACATAAATGTATTAACAACCACACATTTCCATCTTAGGAGGAAAATTAAAGGATAAAATGATCAGTATACATCTCATAGAAGAAAAAACGAGAAGGGTTCAACCCAATTTGTGACCTTATGGAGTCGAAAACATTACTATATGAAAAGCTGACAATGGAGATCAAAGAAAAACAAGTGGACGAGCATGATAGATGCCACCCAAATTAAAGACACCATGAAAGAAGATACAACACAAGCTAGAGCACTCAACCTTGAAAGTGTTAGGACGTTTTTGAGACCGTTGGTATTTGGGTTTCATAGTTTGTAGCTTATTTGTACTAATTAGTCAAACTAGAAGGGCCAAAAATGTAATTTTGTGAAGTTGTAATAGTGGCGGCGTATTTATCCTCCCAATCGTAATTGTTAATTATGCTGGGAGGTCAGTGGCTATATATATTGAATGCTACAATCCTTTGGCTCTAAGATTCTTGGACCAAGGTTGTTTTGTTATCATCTTTGTGCTTGTATCTAATTTACATGTTCTCAATCAATGTCCAGGATCTATGATTGCTACTATCTTTATGGGATTACATCTTGCACAAGATTCTTCACCTTCATCTTAGTTTCTTTGTGTTTTCTTACCTATATCATTCAAACACCTAATCAATAGGTGTTTGGGTGTGTGTCAATCACCATCACTATGATCCTAGACTACTTCGGGACTCACAATTTGGTATCAGAGCCTTTGTGCTCTTGATTGACTGATATTTGTTAAGAATTTCAAGGTTTTGAAGGTTTTTCAAAGTTTTCACATTTTTCAGAAAGTTTTGGGTTCAAATGGCTTGGTTTGGTGTATTTAATGTTTGGGTTGTTGTTAATCAGTGTTTATAGTACCATTTGGATCATTTTGATGCAAGATACCATGGTTTTTGGGCTGTTTTGGTGTGATTAGAGGGTTTTTGTTCGTACTAAAACCCTTCTGGGCGTATTTGTGTTTGAAGATAGCGTAGATAATTTTAAATCCAACTTTGATAAGTGTTGAAGGTCGCGTATTTGTCGTTTACGCTGGTAAATTGTTAGCGTTTTTATCTGAAGGTGACTTCGAGGTCTGTGTTATAAATCTTTTGCGATTTTATCATGGTGTTTGGCGACTTTAGGCAAGTCTCTGTGCGTTTTTGGTTTGTTAGTGTAGTTATCCGCGTATTTGTTTGCCGCCGGTCTAAGAAACACTTCTTAATTGAGCGTGATAGTGAACATATTTACTTCTGAACTTTGACCTGATCTCATAGTGTACTTAAGACTTTCAGCATATTTAAGCCCAGTAATACAAAAGTCAGTGATTTGTGCCAAGTATCATTAAAAAGCAGCGTAATTAACCATCTGTGAACAATTTAAACCTAAAATTAAATCAACATGTCACTTAATCAACTAAATCATGTCGCTTAAGCTGAACTTGAAACTAGAACCGCAACCCAACCTCCAAAGTTGAAAGGATCTGAAGATTCCAGTAGCTAGAAGAACATAATCAAGTCATTCTTTGAGTATCGGACTATACTCAATGGATCTCTGTTACCATAGGACCACACGTACCTATGGTAATTCGTGATGACGTTCGTGTAATCAACAATGATCCCTCGACCTACACCGATGAAGATAGGTCATTGATCCAACGTGACCGCCAGACTCACGTTGCTCTAACAATGTCCTTATCAAAGGATGACAACAACTTGTTTGAAGAATATACCACAACCCATTATGGTTGGCACTGATTGATCACTATCAAGGCAACCTAGAACTGATGGAGAACAAGATAGATATGGTTCAGAAAGAATATGATATGTTTGGTAGTATTCGCGATGAAAGTCTGTCAGATCATATCAGTCATTTTCTGAACATGTTGACAAAAATGAACAAAGTTGGTAATCCCATCACCAACTATGCTTCAATCAAGTAGCTTTTGGACTCCCTTCCAAAAGAATGGAGCTTACAGTGCATGATGATCAAAAGAACCTTCTTGAACAGTATAAATCCAGCCACTCTCTCGGATCTGATCAACACACTAGAGGCCTTTGAAAGGGATGTGCTCAAGAAAGAAATGAATCAAGCCGGATACTCTCAGAAATCTGCTCAATTTTAGCTGCTGATGCTGCTGCTTCTGTTCCCAAAAACATGGCATTCCTTGCCCCCGTAACCTCTGGTGATTCAAGCTCTCAAAGTGCTAATGCATCTTACTTTTACGCTTCCGCAAGCTCTACAAAGGCTCCACAGTCTAACAAAAAGACTACTGTGGTCGGTGATGCTCAAGCTCTCAAGATATCTACTGAACATGTTGCACTCTTTAACACCTTCCTAAGAAGTTATGAAGCACTTATGTCAGGGGAACTGAAACGAGGTTTTCTCACTGCTGAAGACATGTACCAAGTGGATCCAGATGATATGGAGGAAATAGATCTGAAAAGCAAATGGCAATGATCACCTTAAGGCTGAAGAAGTTTCAAGACAAGACGGGAAAGAGGTTACTCGGAAAAGCTGGTTTCGATAAATCCAAAATACGATGCTACAACTGTAAGAACTTAGGGCACTTCAAGAGAGACTGTCCGTTGCTAAAGAATGAAAACACTGAGACGACCCTAACAAGAAGGTAGTAGTTATTGAAGGAAATGAGAATGCTCTGCTAACACTCCAAAGCCTTGGTGGTGGGATACTATGATTGGGCAGAGAAAATTGCTGAAGCAAAGGAGGAAGTTAACAAAGCCATAGTGGCAAAGCTATCCTCTGAATCAGTTCCACGTCCTTCAAACTTTCTTAGCAACAAAAATGTAGGTATTCCCAAGGGAGAAGAGTCTGCTGACAAAGGACTGAAGAGCATCATCAACATAACCAAGCTAGAGGCTGACAAAGGAAAGAAAGAGGCTGAAACGTTTGAGTCAAAGGAGAAGATTCCCGAGACTAGCATTAGTGCTAGGAAGGAAAAAGATCAAGTTCTTGCAGTGATAATGAAAGTCGAATCCTCCAAAGAGAAAGAAAAAAAAAGACTTGGTAAACAGCATACCTTACGAATTTAAAGTCAAGTTGTGCTCACAACCATGTGTTAACGTCATGGCTCACTATAAATCCCTCAACAGTGACCTAATTAGAGAAAGAAAGAGTTTTGCAATTTAACAAAGAACTAAAACAGAACGAAGCTGCATATCAGAGAAAGTTGAACTCAACTTTAGCTGAGATGCAAACTTTAAAGGAACTTGTTTTCTAAAAAGATTTCATTATAGATGATTTAACTGAAAAACTCAAGAAATCTGAAATTAAAACACGAAATTGCAAATCACTATTGACAAAGGGAATGTAAGCAAGAAGACACTGGTTGTTATTAAAAACTGCCAATGACCAACATACGTGAAAGATGGCATTGGGCACAAAGACAAGCTTGGAAATGAAAGAAGAATCTTCCCACCTCCTCACAGCAAAAACTATGTAACCATGCCAACTCCTCATCCAGAAAATGATTTAATTGATAAAAATGATTTAATTGTTCAAAGTGTGGATTGTGAAAATGACAAAAATACTAGCGTTTCTATAAGCAATGCAAATGTAATTGAGCGTGAGGAGGATGTGTGTGATGAGGAATATGGTGGGACAAAAATAGGAATAGGGTATTTAGGCGATAGTTATACTACTGTTAAGTGGTCCGCCTGGAAATGTGGTAAAACAAACAAGATTTTTATTCGGGATGAATGTAATAATTTAACTAGGATAGATGATTGTATTAAACCTAGCTTAAATATTCGGGATGACTGTAATAGGCATGTGCCTAAACCTATGACCCGCAACCATGAGAATGTAGTGGTTGAATGCGTTGACTTGCAATCTGCTTTTTGTGATGAAAATGTTGTGCATGAACCCCCGAGTTTGTTCCATCTCATACAAATATGTTAGAATCAGATAAAGAACAAAACCAAGAAAGCAGTAGTGAAGATTCAAGCATAACAACTTCAGAAAGCGGTGAAGAAAGCTGGAGTGAAGATCAAGGATCAGATGATTCAAGTGAAAATCAAGAGTCAGCTTCTTCAATAGCCAGTGAGAATGATGAAGACTGCATAAAAGATGATGTGACAAATGGCAAATAACCGGTAATTTTGTACAAACTAATCACTATTTTTAGTACATAATCTCATGCATTTTATCGTAATTTGATTACGTAACTGAGTCGTACGTCATATCACAAGTGTTAGGACGAGTGAATCATGGCATAACATATATTGGTTTCCGTTACGACGCGAAACAAATCAAACTATGGCTGAAAAGTGTTGGTAGAAAGTGTTAGGCGCACTATTCGCGGTACACCATTCATGTCAGCTAAACCAATGAAACAAAAAAGAACAATGACAAACACCTTAAAACAATATGATGATATCAAAAATACATAAAAGACATCGTTTCCAACTGTACGACAAGCAGTGCACAACTTGACCGGAAAGCGACCGATTGTCGAACCGACAAAGATTTCAATGGCCGATAGCCTCATACATTAATCTAGAGAGCTAGTTAGGCTTCATTTGGGATCCGAAATTCCTTCAACCATCTTGAGGTTACAGAAATACAACTCCCGGAAATATTCGGCGGTAATATATATAAATGTCATTTTTGAGCGAATAGTGAAACGGAAAGCGTTTCAGCCACCCAAACTCAACATCTACTCGACTAGTGAACTAGTTAACCATATTTTTTTATGTCGGAAGTGCCCTAAATAAATGCCATGGCACTTATGGTAATGAAAAACTAAAGCTTCCGGTATGAAACAATAACTTTTGTAAATCAATCAATATCACACCGATGAGCAAACTAGTGATGTTTTTTACCATCCAAAACTAATACCAACTAGTCAAGGGGACTAATTAATATTTAACACCTTAAATCCTAATTACACACTAATGATGCAAGACCAACCCCTAATTACCATACTTAACCTAAACACCTAAATATCTTACATTTCAACACATGTTATAAAATAAACTTACACTTAACCCCCTACATATGGGCGATTTCAAGTGGGCCCCCATCCACTTGATTTGTGTTGAAAATTTAGAGATTTAGGCATGGTAAGAAGATGTGGGTTGATTTGAAAGTTTATAAAATCATCATCATACTTCATTTCACAAAAAAAACAAGAAACCTCCTTGGTCTCCCCCTCATTCACGGCTACATCCCACCACCATAAGCCACCCTTTTTTCACCATTAAACACCACATTTTACTCACTTTCAAGCCCTCACAAGATCATCTATGGAGTTTGCAAACATGGGGGATCATTAAAGCTTTCTTTGGAGCTTCATTGTCTTCTTAATCTTCATTAATCTTGTGCAAACTTGTAAGCTAATCTTTCACCATATTTAAGCTCCTTATTATATATGGTTTATGAAAGTACTTGTTGATCATCTTGAAAATAAAGAAAAATCAAACTTAAAAACCCTAACCTCACCTTAATAATATACTAAATATAGTTTATTATGTGTTGATTATGTATTAGTGTTAACTACTAAATATAGTTTAGTATGAGAAAGGAGGGAAAATATTTGGACTTGGAGATGTCATCTTGGATGCTATAACTTTGGAAGATGTTAACTATGTACCAGAACTGTGCTACAATCTTATGAGTGTATCACAAGTCTGTGACAAAGAAATATCAGTGCTCTTCAATGACGTAAAATGCGTCTTTCTCAAGCCTGGCAACTCAGTTCCTCCCGAAATGATTATGCTTACAATTCCGCGTCAAAAGAATACTTATGTTGTAAACATGTGTTGATTATGTGTATTAGTGTTAACTACTAAATATAGTTTAGTATGAGAAAGGAGGGAAAATATTTGGACTTGGAGATGTCATCTCGGATGCTATAACTTTGGAAGATGTTAACTATGTACCAGAACTGTTCTACAATCTTATGAGGGTATCACAAGTCTGTGACAAAGGAATATCAATGCTCTTCAATGACGTAAAATGCGTCTTTCTCAAGCCTGGCAACTCAGTTCCTCCTGAAATGATTATGCTTACAGCTCTGCGTCAAAACAATACTTATGTTGTAAACATGAAAAATACGAAAGCCGCTAAACGAATGACATGCTTAATTTCTAAAGCATCAGAATCGGAATCACTGCTTTAGCATAGGCGATTGGGGCATGTGAACTTTAAAAATATGAATAGACTTTCAAAATTAAACTTAGTAAGAGGTTACCTATTATAGGTCTACCTGAGGATCAAGTTAAACCTATTCCTTGTTCATGCAACACACATACGAGTGCGGAATCCAAGTATGCATGCAAACCAAAGCAAAGTAAGAACACATGATAACCAAAGATTCACTATCTTGATTAAGAGATGAGAACTAGTACAAACATATACAAACAATGCTCATACGACTCAACAAACTGCTTGTGTTCTTGTGTCTTCGTCTGCACCAGAAATGCCAACAGAGAGATCCCACCAAAAGATCAACAGAGCCAACAGTGCAACCAAGAGCTAACCTTGACTGAGAGGTGCATGTTTGCTTATATAGTGTCCATGCTGGTCATCCGTATGAAATTGGTTCGTACGAAGTAACTGGTTGTACGGAGCAACCAATATCATACGGAGCAACCAATTTCGTACGGAGCAACTGGTTCGTACGGAGCAACTGGTTCTTACGGAGCAATGACGTACACAAGACTCAACGATATGCACACATGCACCCGTTTAACACAGACTAACTAAGATGTCGTAAGAAACCAAGATAGAAGGATATCTTGATTTGGTCGACATGACCTAACTTATACAGACACTTGAGCAAAGACCGTACAATTACAAATATAACTAAGAACAAGCGACATACACAAAACTGTATCAACAAACTCCCCCTTGGATGTTGCTTGGTCTTCGGTCTTCGGTCTTCGGTCTTTGGTCTTTGGTCTTCATACTTTGGTCTTCACACTGGAATGGCTTGGAGTATCAACAAACTCCCCCTTGAATGTTGCTTGTTGTGTTGAAAAGTGGTTAGCTATGGAAATTGATCTTCTTGATTCACAGCTTGCATTCATGTTGTGTCTTTACTCCCGTAACTTGTTTTCTTCAAACTTGTTCTCATTGTATTTAGCTTGCTTGGATTTGAACAATGAAGAGAGCCAAAGCTCTGATACCACTTGTAGGTCCACCTGAGGATCAAGTTAAACCTATTCCTTATTCATGCAACACACATACGAGTGCGGAATCTAAGTATGCATGCAAACCAAAGCAAAATAAGAACACAGGATAACCAAAGATTCACTATCTTGATTAAGAGATGAGAACTAGTACAAACATATACAAACAATGCTCATACAACTCAACAAACTGCATGTGTTCTTGTGTCTTTGTCTGAGCAGAAATGCAAACAGAGAGATCCCACCAAAAGATCAACAGAGCCAACAGTGCAACCAAGAGCTAACCTTGACTGAGAGGTGCATGTCTGCTTATATAGTGTCCATGCTGGTCATCCGTACGAAATTGGTTCGTACGGAGCAACTGGTTCCTACGGAGCAACCAATTTCGTACGAAGCAACCAATTTCATACGGAGCAACCAATTTCGTATGGAGCAACCAATTTCGTACGAAGCAACTGGTTCGTATGGAGCAACTGGTTCGTACGGAGCAACTGGTTCGTACGGACCAATGACGTACACAAGACTCAACGGTATGCACACATGCACCCGTTTAACACAGACTAACTAAGATGTCGTACGAAACCAAGATAGAAGGATATCTTGATTTGGTCGACATGACCAAACTTATACAGACACTTGAGAAAAGACCGTACAATTACAAATGTAACTAAGAACAAGCGACAGACACAAAACTGTATCAACACCTATAAAAGAATTTCCTCTTTCGGAAAAAAAGGGGTTACATGCGCCCAAGGCAAACAACACAAGAAGCCACACAAGTCCAAAGCAGTGAATACGATAACTGCGCCATTGCAGTTGTTGCATATGTATCTTTCTGGTCCTATTAATGTTAAAAGTATGGCTAAAAGTTCTTATTGCTTGGTTATTATAGATGATTTTTCTCGATTTTCATGGGTTTATTTTCTTGAAGCTAAAAGCGAAACTGCCTCAATTTTAGAGACCTTCATTCCAATGATCGAGAATGTTATCAAACTGAAAGTCAAGTTAATCAGAAGCAACGGATCTGAATTTAAAAATCAAACGCTTATCTTTCTCTGCGAGGACAAGGGAATTCGCCTTCAATACAGTGTAGCTAAAACTCCTCAGTAGAACAGCGTAGTGGATTGAAAGAATAGAACACTCATCGAAGCTTCTCGAACTATGCTCGTGTACTCAAAGCTACCCATCATCTTCTGGGTAGAAGCAGTCAACACAGCATGCTACATTTTGAATGGAGTTCTCATTGTTAAGCCTCACGGAAAACTGCTTACGAACTCATTTTCAAGCGAAAGCATCTGATAGATTTCTTTAGACCGTTTAGATGCTCATGCACTCTTCTCAAAACGCAAGACAATCTAATCAAGTTTGAAGCACTCGCGACGTGTATTACTTCATGGGATATCCATCTACTCAAAAGGCATATAGAGTTTACAACAAACGAACCAAGATGGTTCATGAATCATACTATGTCGACTTTCAAGAAGGAAACTACACCAATATTGGAAGCTCTCCTGGTTGATTTTACGATGTAGATGTTGTATTCAATACCTTTGACATTTTGGAGACCATTTCTGAAACCGAGCCTGCTGAAACCACTCAAGCTGAACCATTGTTTGACTCGTCAGACATTAGGTTCACTCATTTCACCACTCGTTTCACTCCCTTTTTAGCTGATCCAATCCTTCCAGTGGACAAAATATGGTGACACTTCGGCTGAGAATGCATCAGCAAATGATGTTTCTTCTTCACAGATGAATGTGGATGAACCAACTCAGGAAGACAGATCACCAATCATCTATGTCGATGAACACATCACCAATCTACCTCAACAGTTGAAACTCATACCAACGCAGGCTACAAGACAAATCGAAATCATCCTCTTGAGAACGTCATTGGTCCTGTGGAAGACGGCGTGCAAACTCGTAGACAGACATATGTTATCAACAAAGGATTGTACGATACTTTTCTTTTGCAATTTGTACTAAGTGACATCAAAGAAGCCATTCAAGACTCCAGCTGGGCGCAGGCGATGCATGAAGAACTATCTTAGTTCCGGAAGCTCTATGTGTGGGAACTGGTTGATCTACCAGAGGGGAAGTTTCCAGTTGAGACAAAATGGGTGTTCCATAGCAAAATGGACGATCGTGGTGTAGTTATAAAGAACAACGTAGATTGGTAGTTTAGGGTTTTCGAAGAGGAAGGGATTGATTATGAAGAAGTTTTTGCTCCTGTGGCACTTTTGGAAGCCATTATTATATTTTTGGCATATGCATCGTACAAAAAGTTTTAAGTGTTTCAGATGGATGTGAAAAGTGCGTTTATGTATGGTAAGACGAAAGAAGAAGTTTATGTCTGTCAGCCTCCTGGCTTTGAAGATCCACATTTCCCTAAACAATACTACAAGCTTGACAAAGCTCTCTATGGTCTTTATCAAGCTCCTCGGGTTTGGTATGAGACTTTGTTATCATATCTTCTTGAATGTGGATACACAAGAGGAAGAATCAACATGACTCTTTAAACAAAAAAGATTGGAGACAATGTGATGCTGGTTAAGATTTATGTAGGCGATATCATTTTTGGGTCAACAGATGAAAAGTTCTGCAAGGAATTCGAGAAGGTTATGCAAGCAAAGTTCGAAATGAGCATGATGGGGGAGCTCACATTTTTCTTGGGATTGGAGGTGAAGTAACGAGAAGACGGAATCCCCATTTATCAGGAAAAATACATTTGGGATATTCTTGCTAAATACAGTATGAATGACTATAAAACTGCAAGCACTTCGTTTGCATCTCAAACTGAACTCACTACTAATCTTCAAGGAAAACCCATGAAGAAATCCTTCTATCACTCAATGATTGGCTCGTTGATGTATCTGACCGCAAGTAAGCCTAACATTATGTGGGTTGTGATAAACACTGGCTGAACCAAGAGGTATCTGGGGATATCTTACTTACAGCCTAGTTTTTCTACGTAAAAGATCATCTCTCATTCGCTCTTCTGGGTATTCTCACTTCAAGCTAATCTGCAAAACTAGCAACGCCGTTAGCCTCGTCACGGAGAAAAGGGAGGGTTTTCTCCGTGACCACACTCCGGCGGGAGAATAAGTATGGGTGATTGCAAGGTAATAGCAAGAAAGGTTGTAATTAGTGGGTGAGCAGGAAAGCATGTCCTTTACCTTGTGGTTCGATACTCATTTTATAGCCGAAAATAAGTGCGTTTAGCAGATGGGCTTATGGGCCTTGGGCCCGACCCAGATGACTAGGGTTATCCGTTCTGTCCCTCTACAACGATCATTAAATGATCCCTTACAGGAGGTATGCTTTGTCGGATGTTGAATAGTGCCACGTGTTACGGCAGCTGTCCCTGGTGTTAGACCTGTCATCAGCCATGTGTGACAGTCACTAGCGTGAGTATGGTTGGTGCACAGTCTGGCCTCTACATTTACTGTTCATGGGACGCAGTCTGACACAACCTGTCGAGCAACCATTGGGTCACAGCTCTTTGTGGTCCCGTGGGCGGCGGTTCTAGATGGAAGTTTGGGGATAGTAGAGATTCGGCAGAAAGATATTTACAGTGAGTAGGAACAGAATCAGCGGAAGCTTTTCATTTCATTCATTCATACCGAAAGAGTATACATCTTGACTGGCTGGCGGAGTTCCTAGATAGAATCCGCCAGCGTTTCCCCTAAGGGAACTTCCAAAACTTACAAACAATGAACACACAACACCTATTAATAGACACGACAGCTCGTGTGAACCGAGCATGTTGTCACTTATACGAAGGGTCATTCGTACGAGTGAGATGTTATCACTCGTACGAGTAACGAAGTCACTCATACGAAGCACATTGTCACTCGTACAAGGCACGTATCACTCGTACGAGCCAATACTCGTTCTCACTTGGGTCATGTGTTCGTATCTAATCTATACAATATTCAATACACACTCTTTCTAGCCTATTCACACAGTGACGACCATAAAGTGCATCAACAATTTCCCCCTTGGACGTCACTGTCGAAGCTTGAACATGAATTTGAAATCTGAGAGCTGTGTTTGAATATTCTGCAACTTTAATCGGGTATCTGTTGACATTGTAATTCCCCCTTGATTGAAGATCCGGGTTTGCATTATCTATGTTAAGCAACATTTCCCCTGAAATACTTTTCAACGGAAATTGATCTTCAGATCTTTGTTTGCACGGTTCAAGACCTTCTCTGATTTGCTTGATCTACAAATTTTCTCGAATAATCACCAACTTGAAATTAAACAATGCAACTTCTCTGTTTCGACGTTAACCACATCCGCGTTCGGTTTAGCGCACTCCCCAGATGCTCGATCCTCCGAACTTCAAAACCCAACCGCAATTGATAGAAACTTCGAAATACCCACACAGTGTAAACTTCAAACAAATAAATATCCGCAAAAATCTTCTCAATCAGCAAATCATCATCGGAAACATACTATCTGGTAACACATCGAATCTGAGAAACATTCTTCGGCAATCAGATCATATTCTTCCTTTTTAGTCATAATAACAGATGTATAGCTATCTCCGCTGGAATGGGGCACTGAAACTACAAGACATCCTTGTTTCCTGGCGGTTGCCAAAAAAACAATTCGTTTGCAATGCAGAGTTAATGATAGGCAGTCGATGTGCTTCCGATTCCACATCGGGTATCATGTAGCTAGCCCTTGAGCATCAATCTGAATCATGATCTGAAAATTCTGAACACTCTTTGATCACACATTCCAAATGTATAGTCTATTTCGTGAATACACTTAAACGTTATCTCATCTCTAATGAATCTTCGATCCTCTGTGTTTCCCAAATAATCTGCAGTCTGAACCACCCAAATAATCTGCAGTCTGAACCACCCGGATACAAAGCTAAAAATAATAAGAACCAATATAATATTAACACATGGTGTATCCTATAACCCACTAACGGCACTTTTTCTTCGACAATATAAAAGGTTTTTAAAAGTTCCTTATTTCATGCAATTCAAATTTGTAAGCTGTAATCTTTAAAATGTTTTTTATGTTTTTACCATGAAGATTTCGTTTTGAACCAATTTCTAAAGGAGATTAATCATCAGACCCATTAGAAAAAAGATCCATCTATCTTCAAACATCACAAAACATACGTATTGAAGAACAACAATATTCTGGTAAAATATTTTTTTTATGATAAGTTTTTTTTATCATAGTATCACTCTTTTATACTATTATATATGTAGCATAATTTCATGTCTTTTTAATGTTACAAACACGTACTACTATATAACTTGCACAAGCACAATTTTCTTTTTTTTAATTTTTCAAAAACACATACTGTTACATAATTAACACAGTTTCATGTTTTTTTTAATTGTGTAAACAACACATGCTATTACATAACTAGCAGAATTTTATGTTTAAAAAACTAGAACACATATTATTACTTAACTAACACAATTTTATGTTTTGTTTTAACTAACACAATTTTATGTTTTGTTTTAATTTTGAAAGCAACACATAATGTTACATAACTAGCACAATTGCATGCTTTGTTTTGTTAGGATCTGAGTTTTACTACTTGTAAATAAATACTGATAAGGACAATATATTTCACAAATAAAGGGATATTATTAACAACTGTTTTTCAATGATTCATATGATTCAAAAGTTTTAAAGTAATGATTCTACAATCTCCCCCTCAGCTTGATCATTCAATAGAACTATTTGTAAAAAAGAGAATGTGTGAAGTGATGAAATGGATCTCTAACATGTGAGATCTATTTATATTAAGTACTAAAGCTCTATTCGTGATAGGCTGACATCACCTTAATAGTGACATCTAACATTTCTAACAGAAATGAGGTCCACAGAAGTTGCAAGCATCTGTGCAAATCCTAACATCTGTTTTAACTAGTGTAAACATTATTACAAGATAAATATCGTTACATTGGGAAACTACTGTCTAGACTATTCTCTGTTGCTGTGATCCAAACATCTGTTTGGCCAGACAGATGTTTGGTCTTCTTCATCATACCTTTGACTTCAATAGACTTTAGAATTCAACAAATGTTGTTTCTTCTTAAGCAATGATTCCAAGGTTTGAACAGATGTTTGCTTTGTCTTCAACAGATCTTCTGATTAAGTGTTTAAGATGCACTATCTTTTGGGAGAGAATTGTTTTATCAACTGTTTATTTCTTGATCCTTGATTCATGTTTTCGATTTTGGATATCATCTCTTCTTTTGTAGGTCCAACAATCTCCCCCTAGAACAAATGATGCCAAAATAGCTGTTTATTTGATCAACTTTTATTTTCTCATCAATTGTTCTCTTATTTGACCTTTGAATTGTAACTCAAAGGCAAGAGATACAGTGTCTTCTGGGTCTCTCTCTAATGGTAGACTATTAAGTCCTGCAAATCTTCAATTTTCAATTTCTAAGAAAGTTTCTCGGTTGGACACACGAATTAAAAAATAATTTGGTTGGTCGTGTTTGTGTGCTTTGTTCATCTACATGGTGTTTGATGAAATGTCTAGTTATTTTCTATAACCTCGATGATAAATTACAAAAACAATGAACTTCTAGAAATTCTTGTTTGTGCTTTGGCATTATAATGAATCAAATATTATAGACTCAACAACTTATTAGTGACAAAGAAACCACACTTATAATGTTAGAATGAAGTCTACCAACTCTTTTACAGATTTATGTGAAGAACCACCATGACTGATTGCATCTTTTACCTTTTCTTGAATCTTCATGGCTTTCTTCTTCATTTCTTCCCCTTCTTTACCCACCAAAACCCTTCTTATTGCACCTTCAATCTCCCCTCTCTCCACAACAATTTCAACACCCGTCTTCCACACATAATTCAAATTCCTAGAGTTAATCTTTTGGTCTAATTCAAACGGGTGGCACAACATCGGAACACCTTCAGACAAGCTTTCCAATGTCGAATTCCAACCACAATGGCTCCAAAATCCCCCAACAGCAAAATGTGCCAAAATATCCTTCTGAGGTGCCCATTTCACTATCAAACCTCTCTTTTTCATCTCAGTCACCAATCCCTCTGGCAAAAACTCAATCCATTTAAACCTATTATTTGAATCGGGTTGGATCACCCATAGGAATGGTTGGTTACTATTGGCTAGACCCCATGCCATTTCAGTTAATACTTTGTCATCCACATTTGCTAAGCTCCCTAAACTCACATACATAACTGATTTGGGTGCTTGTTTATCCAGCCATGACATGCAACTTGTATCCTCTTCAAGAAAGCTAGTACGGGTAGGTGTTGGGCATATTTTGTACAATGGCTCGACCACAAAAATTGGAACTTGGTAGTGGTCGCGGATCTGGTTCAGTGCCGATGGTTCAAGAATTTCTAGGGTGTTCCACATATAGGCAGATGGAGTTGTTTTAGGCATGCTCATGTTGATCATTTGAACTGTTTGTTGCATTTGGAGACCAATAAAGGGTAGATCTTTATATTCAATGGATGCAGTTCTGATACAATTTCCTGCAACATAGAATCTTGTAAAAAGAGTTCGAGTTAGTTGATAATAAGGGATATGGCGTAACTGTATACTCACATAACATCTAACAACAATGTTATTAAGCTAAGGTCCAAAGCTACACCATGAGTAACGATTAGATATTGGTTGTTTAAAGGTCAAATATACCTAACCCAAACTGAAAAAGGAGGTTATAAGTATTTAAGAAATAACCAAGTGCTGTTAATTAGTTATTATTATTTGGGAAACAATAATGACTAATAAATAAACATTATAATTAAATATTTGGTTTATTGAGAAAACAACTATTATTTTAATAGATGATATAACTAACTGTTTGTATATATATTATATATATTATATATATATATATATATATATTATATATATATATATATGAGAAGATTCATTTGAGAAGAAATTTAATTGAGAAGAAAAAGAAGAAATGACATAATGATAAAACATTAAATAGTTTATAACTCCTCTCGTTAATTATGTTATCTCTCATTAATAAAATAAAAAATTATATCCTACACATTTCAAAATTTATCTTACATATATCTTATACTTATCGGAATTTACCCTACACACATGTAAAAATACCCTACACATTTCAAAATTTGTCCTACACATACTAAAATTTATCCTACACATGTCGAAAATTGTCCTTCACCATAAATTATTTTATCTTGAAAAAATATATTAAAAAAATGAGTTACAAGTTTAATTAATTAGCTAATTAATGACAATTATAGATTTACCTATATGTCTTTTTTCAGAATATAAAATACACAAATTATATGAAGTAAATAAAGAATTTCTATTTGTTTAAAAGTTATTCTTTTTATTTTTACAAAATTTTCTTCTCATTTGAACTCTCCACTATATATATATATATAGGAAAAAACGATTAGAAGTGTGAAAACGATGAGAACTGATTCTGGTCGAACACGTGACAGAGGGCGCTAAATGATATGCAGGGTACGATTGTCATTGTCTAGTTTCCGCTCAATAAAAGGCGTTTTAATTCTGTTTCAAACAAAATTCCAAAAATTTCGTATTAGCTATTACCTCCTCTCCAAGCTTTCGAGATCTATAGCGTGTAACGTGGATTCCGTTCTGCAAAGTAATTTCTGATGATGTTTTCATATTTGAAAATGGCGTTTATTTTTTAATGTTGTTCTTCCTGTATTCAATATTTGGCGTTTTCATTATTAATGTTTATTGTCGTTTGGGATCTATTATATGCTTATTTGTTTACGATCAATGACGTTTTCACTTGGTTACGTATGTCTGATTAGTTATCAATATTAACGTTAATTTGTAAACATCACTTCTTACTATTGGTTAATTATTCAAATTATGGCGTTTTCATTAACTTGTTTAGAAAGACAGTAACATCAGTTTTTTATATTGATTATATTCAACTAATTATGTTTTCGTTATGGATTATTAATTATGGTGTTTTCATTAATATGCTTTATTAAGAAAGTAACATCAGTTATTACTATTGCTTATTAATTTTTGGCGTTTGTATGAATGACGTTTTATATAAATATGGCGTTTCATCTGGAAGGGACTGATGTACATAGCTCGTAGTTTAACGGCTTTTACGTACGAGTTTGGCGTTTTGTATTAGAGAAGTCAAAAGACCCATTTACTCTTAATGAAGCACGCACACCTAATAAAGTTAATATTATTTACGAAAACGCCACCGCGCCAATCTAATCTATAGATCGTTTTGATCCAACTGATGAGAAGCGTTCTAACCGTTTTCACACTTATAGGCGTTTTCTCTAAATCCTGCCCATATATATATATATATATATATTATATATATATATATATATGTGCAAGTTTAACTGGGAACACTAAAAAGTGTGGAATCGGGGAACACTTTTACAAATTTAACTTAACATGTTAAAAATATATTTTTTTTAAATTGTTTTCGGCGCTTTTCCTTATAAAAAATTGTAGAAGCATTTCTAATAAAAAAAACTAAAAATATAAAAAATAGTTAAAAAAAGCCTAAAGTTTTTTTACAATAATGATTTTTTATTGGAATATTTTCTACCATTTTTACAAGGAGAAACGATGAAAATTTTAAAAAAAGTTGATTTTTAATATATTAAGTTAATTTTATAAGATATATATACTTTTTAACTATTTTTTAAACATTTTTTTTATGCTTTTTAGTTTTTTATTAAAAAAGTTTCTACACGTATTTACAAGGAAAAGCGCCAAAAAAATTTAGAAAAATTTGATTTAACATGTTAAATTGAATTTTTAAGAAAGTTACCTGATTCACCACTTTTTTAGTGTTTCACAGTAAGTCCTTCCCCATACACATGTGTACCGTTTTCTTTTTCTTTTTATTTTTCTTCATTTCATGGTAATAAAGTAATCTTTCAATCTATTAATGTTTGGTTTTTATATTTCTAATTCTATTGACGAATAAAGTTATATAAAGGTTTCTAAATAAGTGAAAACATTTAAATATTTATACATAAGACAATGTTTTAATTTATTTCGAAAGCCTTATGGAACACTAAAAAAGTATAACTTGATATAATACTCGTCACTGACCTGTGAAAATCTTCAAAACTAATCTCATAACTGTCCTTAGTTTTTGGGGTTTTAGGTTCTTACGTTAGGGTCTGGTTCGTTTTTCATCACTAGTTGATAGGTTTTGTTTCAGTTTAAGTTGTAAATGGCATAATCTAATCCAAAAGGATAAAAGTTGATGCAAAACCTCAAAATCTATAATATTTAATCAGGTTGGTTTCTATATTGAATTTTCATGCTGGAATTACCTTGTACAGGTAACCGACCTTCTTGAATGAGCTGAGGGATGATATTTACTGCTGAGAAGAAAGATGCACTGCTGGTGCGCAAGTGGATGGAGGGTAGACCCAAATCGCCGGCGACAGATCCAGCAAAATGCATGAGATTATCATAGATAATAACGATAGATTCCTTCTCAGATGCGTCTTTTTGTGCATTTATAATCTGAACAAGATGTTCCTGGAAATGGGCTCTGCAGTTATGATTGAGAGTTTGCAAGAACTGGACACGGTCAACGAAATCACACGTGGCAGATAAGTTGTATGGTAGAGAAAGAAAGGTGAAAACAGGATGGTTTGAAGGGTCCAATCGGTTTAACTCGGAGTTAGCAATGGTTATAGAGAAGCCTTTGGAATGAAGAAAGGTGGCGAGGTGGAGCATGGGGCTCATGTGTCCTTGAAATGGACTTGCTATCAACACCAATCGTTGTCGTCTTCCACCGTGCTCTGCCATCTCTCTATGTCTTATGTCTCATGTGCAAGATATGTTTCTTGTTATTAGAAAAGCAAGATGGTTAATTATATGATCTTAGACTCTTGACAAAGATGGTCCCAACTTCTTATTTTTTGGTGATAATAAAGAAAATGGAGGCCTCATTCAACCTGGGTGGCTATTTCTTTGTCATAAAGATTTTGTCTTTTTGTAAAAAGGTTTATGACATTTTCTTATTTTTTATAAAAAGAAATATAAAGAAAGCAACTAGAGAATCACATTCATAACCAATATGGGTGTATCAATCATTTGTAGCATTTAAAGAAAGTTTTAAATTTGGAGCATTTACTATTATATACATTACACCTGTATAATACACAATCTTATACATTAAAAATATGTAATTATATAATACATAAAAAACTTCACGTATTTTTATTATCATATCACATTTCATACAACAAATTTAAAAACTAGTATAGATTAATTGATAACACTGAATGCTATTATAGTTCATGTATTATATGAGGTAAATACTAAAAAATATGTAATACACAAATATATATACTCTTCACATGTATGAAATACCGTATTACATCACATATAATAGTGTATATAAATAATATTAATTTTAGAGTAAAATGCTAAAGTCATCTTTAATGTTTGGTCATATTTGCTTGTTCCATCCAAAATGATACACTATGTATTTGAGTTCTTCAGGTTTGCGTTTTAGTGTTATTTTCATCTAAATCACTAACACAATTTACTTTTTCTATTAATGTGAAGGGCATTTTTGTCCTTTTGGATGGAACAAGCAAATATGAATCCTCATGGACTATTTTACCGTTTTACTCTTACATTAAAGATGTCCATGCAGATATCACCAGTGGCGGACTCAGGTCTTAGACTAGTTTTTCCTAGTATTTGAACTATTAGGATCACGTTTGGACACTATCTTCCTCTCAGTATTGGGTTTATCATTTATCTCTTGAACTACCTTCAAATTTCTCGCAATCAAGGCAACATTGATACATCAAAACCATGTTCTCCGGGTCACACAGAATGTGATTGCTAATGGAGTATTGGGATCTTTTTCAACCTTAAGCTTATTCTCATTATCAGTAACATCTTCTATCTCAACGACTTATCTATCAAACACCTTTTTCAGCCACATACACACAAGCAGACTCATCACAATTTTCAGAATTTTTTCCTAGCTTTATAAAAGAAACATTGATGGTATCGGGTAAAAATTCAATTGGGTAGAAGACGCTAATTGAATCTTGCATCTAGCTTCGTTACCACATTGTTCCAATTGAATCCCTCATCTCCCTGAACCACCATTAACGCTTTTTCTTGATTTAATGATGATACTGATTGGTTAGAAAATGATGAAACTTCTATTAGAATAACTCGACTTTGTGGTGTTTGGTTCTGATTTTGATTCTTTGGTTGTGGACAATGTTCATAAGCTTTTTGATAATAATCACTTCATCCATCGAATGGAATCTAATTGCCTCCCGCTTTCGGTTTGTTTCATTCCCGTTTGAAATGACTTTTTTCACCACAATTCAAACATGTAACCTTTGATTTATCAAAACCTAACTTCTGATTTTCTTATGCCAGATCCTTTTTTTTCTTGTAATATCCATAAACCTTTGAGCACGCCTCATAACACTAGCTAAACACCATCTTATATCTATTAGTTCCATTCTTCGGGATCAATCAGATCATAATCCTCTTTAACCAAATTATAGTTACCAATCTTCCCAGCCACGAGACATTCATAAAAGATAACACAACAACAAGTAATACCATGTGTTCTTTGGCATTTGGTATTGATAAATTTGGTAGATTTTACATATTCACTGAAACATTACACTGTAGATTCTGGACTGAACTTTGACTCTGTTGATATTGCGATTGTCAGCTCTATTGATTCTGCCTGAGATTTTGAAAATCTGGTAAATAATATATAGACTCATTTGAACCACTGAAACATTTCCAACACATGAAATCCCTCCAGACACGTTTGTAGTTTCTTGAGTAATCGGTATTTTAGAATACGTAAAACCTCTTGATCCTTCTGGTACAACAATATAAGAATACTTGTTGAGACTTCCAACATTTGCATTTGCATTAAAAGTAGTTTGGGTTTTTGGTCCTTGAATTGAACCTCACGATCGAGAGCAAGTAAATGACAATATCTCTCAATTAGCTTATAAAGTGGACCATTCTTCATATGTGTAAAACTTTCAAACTCCTTCTTGATTAACGACTTCTTGCTTTGTCTCATGTCTTTGTTTCCATAATGTTTATCATGTAAAGTATCCCACAATGATTTAGACGTTTTGTAATTCTTTCAACAAATGTAACATATCATCTTAAGTTCCTATTGCAGTTATCAGCACATCTTTCTCTTTTTTTAGCTCGAAAATTCTATTATCTTCTCTCTAGTTTAAAAATACGAAGAGGTGCATTTGTAATTTCATGACGAAGCATAACACACTTTTCTTCTACATCCATAAGTCTGCTTTAAACTTCTATTCAAATCTTCCCTTACAGCAAGGAAAATCTTCCACTCTCAGCAGTTTTGGTGCTTTATTGTTTGTGCATGTGATGTTATCTAGATTCAATGTTCGAATAATGTTGCTTCCACCACTACAGTTCCAGACATTAACGCTTTCCAATCATCCATGTCGAGAAACTCTTTACAAACACTTAGAAGCTTTTCAAAGAAATTCCAACTCTAGCATATCGCAAGATCCAGGCATACTACTCCTTTGTAGAGTATCACAAAGTGAAACGGTTCACGCTAGTCTACGTACCACACTAGTGTAGCATTCCTTGAACGGATCCCACTTTGGAGCACATCACCTCTAGGTACCACCTGTGATTCGTAGCATATCACTCCTGTGTTGGTAGTGATGTGTGCGTAGCACACCTACGTTGAAAACAAGCTAGAGCGCACCACATGGGATGAAATAATTTTCGGAGGATTTTTCAGTGGTTTTGGATGATTTTCAGTGTTTTCTTTGGAGAATACAATCAAAAGATGAAAATGATCAATTCTGAGAAGAAAATAGATGAATTTTGACGGTGAAAATGCACAAAACTTCAAGAAACAACTATAAAAACCGATTTCTTTAAATTATGCCATCTCACAAATGAGCATTCCAAGCTCTGATACCACTTGATAATCTACTTCTACATAAGAACACGTGCGAATCCATGCTATTGTGTTTTATAGTGAAAACAAAAAAGTAATTAATGTTTTAAATAAATTACGCAACATTTCATCTCTTACAAGCTCTCACTTACAAAATGCTCTCCTCAAAGTTATGAACTAAACGTGTCACCTATTCAGCACACCACTACTCAAACGCATTACCGATGCATTGCGTATCAGTGCTGCATTATGAAGGACTCTTGTGTTATATATCATTGATAAGTTACATGTAATTCATTAAAAACAAACAAACTAACGAACATGCTACCGTTAAACAAAATGAAAAATACAAAAAAACATAGGCACTAGACATAAATGTATTAACAACCACACATTTCCATCTTAGGAGGAAAATTAAAGGATAAAATGATCAGTATACATCTCATAGAAGAAAAAACGAGAAGGGTTCAACCCAATTTGTGACCTTATGGAGTCGAAAACATTACTATATGAAAAGCTGACAATGGAGATCAAAGAAAAACAAGTGGACGAGCATGATAGATGCCACCCAAATTAAAGACACCATGAAAGAAGATACAACACAAGCTAGAGCACTCAACCTTGAAAGTGTTAGGACGTTTTTGAGACCGTTGGTATTTGGGTTTCATAGTTTGTAGCTTATTTGTACTAATTAGTCAAACTAGAAGGGCCAAAAATGTAATTTTGTGAAGTTGTAATAGTGGCGGCGTATTTATCCTCCCAATCGTAATTGTTAATTATGCTGGGAGGTCAGTGGCTATATATATTGAATGCTACAATCCTTTGGCTCTAAGATTCTTGGACCAAGGTTGTTTTGTTATCATCTTTGTGCTTGTATCTAATTTACATGTTCTCAATCAATGTCCAGGATCTATGATTGCTACTATCTTTATGGGATTACATCTTGCACAAGATTCTTCACCTTCATCTTAGTTTCTTTGTGTTTTCTTACCTATATCATTCAAACACCTAATCAATAGGTGTTTGGGTGTGTGTCAATCACCATCACTATGATCCTAGACTACTTCGGGACTCACAATTTGGTATCAGAGCCTTTGTGCTCTTGATTGACTGATATTTGTTAAGAATTTCAAGGTTTTGAAGGTTTTTCAAAGTTTTCACATTTTTCAGAAAGTTTTGGGTTCAAATGGCTTGGTTTGGTGTATTTAATGTTTGGGTTGTTGTTAATCAGTGTTTATAGTACCATTTGGGTCATTTTGATGCAAGATACCATGGTTTTTGGGCTGTTTTGGTGTGATTAGAGGGTTTTTGTTCGTACTAAAACCCTTCTGGGCGTATTTGTGTTTGAAGATAGCGTAGATAATTTTAAATCCAACTTTGATAAGTGTTGAAGGTCGCGTATTTGTCGTTTACGCTGGTAAATTGTTAGCGTTTTTATCTGAAGGTGACTTCGAGGTCTGTGTTATAAATCTTTTGCGATTTTATCATGGTGTTTGGCGACTTTAGGCAAGTCTCTGTGCGTTTTTGGTTTGTTAGTGTAGTTATCCGCGTATTTGTTTGCCGCCGGTCTAAGAAACACTTCTTAATTGAGCGTGATAGTGAACATATTTACTTCTGAACTTTGACCTGATCTCATAGTGTACTTAAGACTTTCAGCATATTTAAGCCCAGTAATACAAAAGTCAGTGTATTTGTGCCAAGTATCATTAAAAAGCAGCGTAATTAACCATCTGTGAACAATTTAAACCTAAAATTAAATCAACATGTCACTTAATCAACTAAATCATGTCGCTTAAGCTGAACTTGAAACTAGAACCGCAACCCAACCTCCAAAGTTGAAAGGATCTGAAGATTCCAGTAGCTAGAAGAACATAATCAAGTCATTCTTTGAGTATCGGACTATACTCAATGGATCTCTGTTACCATAGGACCACACGTACCTATGGTAATTCGTGATGACGTTCGTATAATAAACAATGATCCCTCGACCTACACCGATGAAGATAGGTCATTGATCCAACGTGACCGCCAGACTCACGTTGCTCTAACAATGTCCTTATCAAAGGATGACAACAACTTGTTTGAAGAATATACCACAACCCATTATGGTTGGCACTGATTGATCACTATCAAGGCAACCTAGAACTGATGGAGAACAAGATAGATATGGTTCAGAAAGAATATGATATGTTTGGTAGTATTCGCGATGAAAGTCTGTCAGATCATATCAGTCATTTTCTGAACATGTTGACAAAAATGAACAAAGTTGGTAATCCCATCACCAACTATGCTTCAATCAAGAAGCTTTTGGACTCCCTTCCAAAAGAATGGAGCTTACAGTGCATTATGATCAAAAGAACCTTCTTGAACAGTATAAATCCAGCCACTCTCTCGGATCTGATCAACACACTAGAGGCCTTTGAAAGGGATGTGCTCAAGAAAGAAATGAATCAAGCCGGATACTCTCAGAAATCTGCTCAATTTTAGCTGCTGATGCTGCTGCTTCTGTTCCCAAAAACATGGCATTCCTTGCCCCCGTAACCTCTGGTGGTTCAAGCTCTCAAAGTGCTAATGCATCTTACTTTTACGCTTCCGCAAGCTCTACAAAGGCCCACAGTCTAACAAAAAGACTACTGTGGTCGGTGATGCTCAAGCTCTCAAGATATCTACTGAACATGTTGCACTCTTTAACACCTTCCTAAGTAGTTATGAAGCACTTATGTCAGGGGAACTGAAACGAGGTTTTCTCACTGCTGAAGACATGTACAAGTGGATCCAGATGATATGGAGGAAATAGATCTGAAAAGCAAATGGCAATGATCACCTTAAGGCTGAAGAAGTTTCAAGACAAGACGGGAAAGAGGTTACTCGGAAAAGCTGGTTTCGATAAATCCAAAATACATGCTACAACTGTAAGAACTTAGGGCACTTCAAGAGAGACTGTCCGTTGCTAAAGAATGAAAACACTGAGACGACCCTAACAAGAGAGGTAGTAGTTATTGAAGGAAATGAGAATGCTCTGCTAACACTCCAAAGGCCTTGGTGGTGGGATACTATGATTGGGCAGAGAAAATTGCTGAAGCAAAGGAGGAAGTTAACAAAGCCATAATGGCAAAGCTATCCTCTGAATCAGTTCCACGTCCTTCAAACTTTCTTAGCAACAAAAATGTAGGTATTCCCAAGGGAGAAGAGTCTGCTGACAAAGGACTGAAGAGCATCATCAACATAACCAAGCTAGAGGCTGACAAAGGAAGAAAGAGGCTGAAGTTTGAGTCAAGGAAACGTTTAGAGTTCAAAGGAGAAGATCAAGTACTAGCATATGAGTGACTAAGAAAGAAAAAAGATAACCTACTTACAATTAAAAGTAATGAAAAGTCGAATGGCTCACTATAAATCCCTCAACAGTGACCTAATTAGAGAAAAGAAAGAGTTTTGCAATTTAACAAAGAACTAAAACAGAACGAAGCTGCATATCAGAGAAAGTTGAACTCAACTTTAGCTGAGATGCAAACTTTAAAGGAACTTGTTTTCTAAAAAGATTTCATTATAGATGATTTAACTAAAAAACTCAAGAAATCTGAAATTAAAACACGAAATTGCAAATCACTATTGACAAAGGGAATGTAAGCAAGAAGACACTGGTTGTTATTAAAAACTGCCAACGACCAACATACGTGAAAGATGGCATTGGGCACAAAGACAAGCTTGGAAATGAAAGAAGAATCTTCCCACCTCCTCACAGCAAAAACTATGTAACCATGCCAACTCCTCATCCAGAAAATGATTTAATTGATAAAAAGATTTAATTGTTCAAAGTGTGGATTGTGAAAATGACAAAAATACTAGCGTTTCTATAAGCAATGCAAATGTAATTGAGCGTGAGGAGGATGTGTGTGATGAGGAATATGGTGGGACAAAAATAGGAATAGGGTATTTAGGCGATAGTTATACTACTGTTAAGTGGTCCGCCTGGAAATGTGGTAAAACAAACAAGATTTTTATTCGGGATGAATGTAATAATTTAACTAGGATAGATGATTGTATTAAACCTAGCTTAAATATTCGGGATGACTGTAATAGGCATGTGCCTAAACCTATGACCCGCAACCATGAGAATGTAGTGGTTGAATGCGTTGACTTGCAATCTGCTTTTTGTGATGAAAATGTTGTGCATGAACCCCCGAGTTTGTTCCATCTCATACAAATATGTTAGAATCAGATAAAGAACAAAACCAAGAAAGCAGTAGTGAAGATTCAAGCATAACAACTTCAGAAAGCGGTGAAGAAAGCTGGAGTGAAGATCAAGGATCAGATGATTCAAGTGAAAATCAAGAGTCAGCTTCTTCAATAGCCAGTGAGAATGATGAAGACTGCATAAAAGATGATGTGACAAATGGCAAATAACGGTAATTTTGTACAAACTAATCACTATTTTTAGTACATAATCTCATGCATTTTATCGTAATTTGATTACGTAACTGAGTCGTACGTCATATCACAGTGTTAGGACGAGTGAATCATGGCATAACATATATTGGTTTCCGTTACGACAGCGAAACAAATCAAACTATGGCTGAAAAGTGTTGGTAGAAAGTGTTAGGCGCACTATTCGCGGTACACCATTCATGTCAGCTAAACCAATGAAACAAAAAAGAACAATGACAAACACCTTAAAACAATATGATGATATCAAAAATACATAAAAGACATCGTTTCCAACTGTACGACAAGCAATGCACAACTTGACCGGAAAGCGACCGATTGTCGAACCGACAAAGATTTCAATGGCCGATAGCCTCATACATTAATCTAGAGAGCTAGTTAGGCTTCATTTGGGATCCGAAATTCCTTCAACCATCTTGAGGTTACAGAAATACAACTCCCGGAAATATTCGGCGGTAATATATATAAGTGTCATTTTTGAGCGAATAGTGAAACGGAAAGCGTTTCAGCCACCCAAACTCAACATCTACTCGACTAGTGAACTAGTTAACCATATTTTTTTATGTCGGAAGTGCCCTAAATAAATGCCATGGCACTTATGGTAATGAAAAACTAAAGCTTCCGGTATGAAACAATAACTTTTGTATATCAATCAATATCACACCGATGAGCAAATTAGTGATGTTTTTTACCATCCAAAACTAATACCAACTAGTCAAGGGGACTAATTAATATTTAACACCTTAAATCCTAATTACACACTAATGATGCAAGACCAACCCCTAATTACCATACTTAACCTAAACACCTAAATATCTTACATTTCAACACGTGTTATAAAATAAACTTACACTTAACCCCCTACATATGGGCGATTTCAAGTGGGCCCCCATCCACTTGATTTGTGATGAAAATTTAGAGATTTAGGCATGGTAAGAAGATGTGGGTTGATTTGAAAGTTTATAAAATCATCATCATACTTCATTTCACAAAAAAAAACAAGAAACCTCCTTGGTCTCCCCCTCATTCACGGCTACATCCCACCACCATAAGCCACCCTTTTTTTCACCATTAAACACCACATTTTACTCACTTTCAAGCCCTCACAAGATCATCTATGGAGTTTGCAAACATGGGGGATCATTAAAGCTTTCTTTGGAGCTTCATTGTCTTCTTAATCTTCATTAATCTTGTGCAAACTTGTAAGCTAATCTTTCACCATATTTAAGCTCCTTATTATATATGGTTTATTGAAGTACTTGTTGATCATCTTGAAAATAAAGAAAAATCAAACTTAAAAACCCTAACCTCACCTTAATAATATACTAAATATAGTTTATTATGTGTTGATTATGTGTATTAGTGTTAACTACTAAATATAGTTTAGTATGAGAAAGGAGGGAAAATATTTGGACTTGGAGATGTCATCTTGGATGCTATAACTTTGGAAGATGTTAACTATGTACCAGAACTGTGCTACAATCTTATGAGTGTATCACAAGTCTGTGACAAAGAAATATCAGTGCTCTTCAATGACGTAAAATGCGTCTTTCTCAAGCCTGGCAACTCAGTTCCTCCCGAAATGATTATGCTTACAACTCCGCGTCAAAAGAATACTTATGTTGTAAACATGTGTTGATTATGTGTATTAGTGTTAACTACTAAATATAGTTTAGTATGAGAAAGGAGGGAAAATATTTGGACTTGGAGATGTCATCTCGGATGCTATAACTTTGGAAGATGTTAACTATGTACCAGAACTGTTCTACAATCTTATGAGGGTATCACAAGTCTGTGACAAAGGAATATCAATGCTCTTCAATGACGTAAAATGCGTCTTTCTCAAGCCTGGCAACTCAGTTCCTCCTGAAATGATTATGCTTACAGCTCTGCGTCAAAACAATACTTATATTGTAAACATGAAAAATACGAAAGCCGCTAAACGAATGACATGCTTAATTTCTAAAGCATCAGAATCGGAATCACTGCTTTTGCATAGGCGATTGGGGCATGTGAACTTTAAAAATATGAATAGAGTTTCAAAATTAAACTTAGTAAGAGGTTTACCTATTATAGGTCTACCTGAGGATCAAGTTAAACCTATTCCTTGTTCATGCAACACACATACGAGTGCGGAATCCAAGTATGCATGCAAACCAAAGCAAAGTAAGAACACATGATAACCAAAGATTCACTATCTTGATTAAGAGATGAAACTAGTACAAACATATACAAATAATGCTCATACGACTCAACAAACTGCTTGTGTTCTTGTGTCTTCGTCTGCACCAGAAATGCCAACAGAGAGATCCCACCAAAAGATCAACAGAGCCAACAGTGCAACCAAGAGCTAACCTTGACTGAGAGGTGCATGTTTGCTTATATAGTGTCCATGCTGGTCATCCGTATGAAATTGGTTCGTACGAAGTAACTGGTTCGTACGGAGCAACCAATATCATACGGAGCAACCAATTTCGTATGGAGCAACTGGTTCGTACGGAGCAACTGGTTCTTACGGAGCAATGACGTACACAAGACTTAACGATATGCACACATGCACCCGTTTAACACAGACTAACTAAGATGTTGTAAGAAACCAAGATAGAAGGATATCTTGATTTGGTCGACATGACCTAACTTATACAGACACTTGAGCAAAGACCGTACAATTACAAATATAACTAAGAACAAGCGACATACACAAAACTGTATCAACAAACTCCCCCTTGGATGTTGCTTGGTCTTCGGTCTTCGGTCTTCGGTCTTTGGTCTTTGGTCTTCATACTTTGGTCTTCACACTGGAATGGCTTGGAGTATCAACAAACTCCCCTTGAATGTTGCTTGTTGTGTTGAAAAGTGGTTAGCTATGGAAATTGATCTTCTTGATTCACAGCTTGCATTCATGTTGTGTCTTTACTCGCGTAACTTGTTTTCTTCAAACTTGTTCTCATTGTATTTAGCTTGCTTGGATTTGAACAATGAAGAGAGCCAAAGCTCTGATACCACTTGTAGGTCCACCTGAGGATCAAGTTAAACCTATTCCTTATTCATGCAACACACATACGAGTGCGGAATCTAAGTATGCATGCAAACCAAAGCAAAATAAGAACACAGGATAACCAAAGATTCACTATCTTGATTAAGAGATGAGAACTAGTACAAACATATACAAACAATGCTCATACAACTCAACAAACTGCATGTGTTGTCTGCACCAGAAATGCAAACAGAGAGATCCCACCAAAAGATCAACAGAGCCAACAGTGCAACCAAGAGCTAACCTTGACTGAGAGGTGCATGTCTGCTTATATAATGTCCATGCTGGTCATCCGTACGAAATTGGTTCATACGGAGCAACTGGTTCCTACGGATAAACCAATTTCGTACGAAGCAACCAATTTCATACGGAGCAACCAATTTCGTACGGAGCAACCAATTTCGTACGAAGCAACTGGTTCGTATGGAGCAACTGGTTCGTACGGAGCAACTGGTTCGTACGGACCAATGACGTACACAAGACTCAACGGTATGCACACATGCACCCGTTTAACACAGACTAACTAAGATGTCGTACGAAACCAAGATAGAAGGATATCTTGATTTGGTCGACATGACCAAACTTATACAGACACTTGAGAAAAGACCGTACAATTACAAATGTAACTAAGAACAAGCGACAGACACAAAACTGTATCAACACCTATAAAAGAATTTCCTCTTTCGGAAAAAAAGGGGTTACATGCGCCCAAGGCAAACAACACAAGAAGCCACACAAGTCCAAAGCAGTGAATACGATAACTGCGCCATTGCAGTTGTTGCATATGTATCTTTCTGGTCCTATTAATGTTAAAAGTATGGCTAAAATTTCTTATTGCTTGGTTATTATAGATGATTTTTCTCGATTTTCAAGATTTAAATTTCTTGAAGCTAAAAGCGAAACTGCCTCAATTTTAGAGACCTTCATTCCAATGATCGAGAATGTTATCAAACTGAAAGTCAAGTCAATCAGAAGCAATGGATCTGAATTTAAAAATCAAACGCTTATCTTTCTCTGCGAGGACAAGGGAATTCGCCTTCAATACAGTGTAGCTAAAACTCCTCAGTAGAACAGCGTAGTGGATTGAAAGAATAGAACACTCATCGAAGCTTCTCGAACTATGCTCGTGTACTCAAAGCTACCCATCATCTTCTGGGTAGAAGCAGTCAACACAGCATGCTACATTTTGAATGGAGTTCTCATTTTTAAGCCTCTCGGAAAACTGCTTACGAACTCATTTTCAAGCGAAAGCATCTGATAGATTTCTTTAGACCGTTTAGATGCTCATGCACTCTTCTCAAAACGCAAGACAATCTAATCAAGTTTGAAGCACTCGCGACGTGTATTACTTCATGGGATATCCATCTACTCAAAAGGCATATAGAGTTTACAACAAACGAACCAAGATGGTTCATGAATCATACTATGTCGACTTTCAAGAAGGAAACTACACCAATATTGGAAGCTCTCCTGGTTGATTTTACGATGTAGATGTTGTATTCAATACCTTTGACATTTTGGAGACATTTCTGAAACCGAGCCTGCTGAAACCACTCAAGCTGAACCATTGTTTGACTCGTCAGACATTAGGTTCACTCATTTCACCACTCGTTTCACCCCTTTTTAGCTGATCCAATCCTTCCAGTGGACAAAATAATGCGTGACACTTCGGCTGAGAATGCATCAGCAAATGATGTTTCTTCTTCACAGATGAATGTGGATGAACCAACTCAGGAAGACAGATCACCAATCATCTATGTCGATGAACACATCACCAATCTACCTCAACAGATGAAACTCATACCAACGCAGGCTACAAGACAAATCGAAATCATCCTCTTGAGAACGTCATTGGTCCTGTGGAAGACGGCGTGCAAACTCGTGGACAGACATATGTTATCAACAAAGGATTGTACGATCTTTTCTTTTGCAATTTGTACTAAGTGACATCAAAGAAGCCATTCAAGACTCCAGCTGGGCGCAGGCGATGCATGAAGAACTATCTTAGTTCCGGAAGCTCTATGTGTGGGAACTGGTTGATCACCAGAGGGGAAGTTTCCAGTTGAGACAAAATGGGTGTTCCATAGCAAAATGGACGATCGTGGTGTAGTTATAAAGAACAACGAGATTGGTAGTTTAGGGTTTTCGAAGAGGAAGGGATTGATTATGAAGAAGTTTTTGCTCCTGTGGCACGTTTGGAAGCCATTATTATATTTTTGGCATATGCATTGTACAAAAAGTTTTAAATGTTTCAGATGGATGTGAAAAGTGCGTTTATGTATGGTAAGACGAAAGAAGAAGTTTATGTCTGTTAGCCTCCTGGCTTTGAAGATCCACATTTCCCTAAACAATACTACAAGCTTGACAAAGCTCTCTATGGTCTTCATCAAGCTCCTCGGGTTTGGTATGAGACTTTGTTATCATATCTTCTTGAATGTGGATACACAAGAGGAAGAATCAACATGACTCTTTAAACAAAAAAGATTGGAGACAATGTGATGCTGGTTAAGATTTATGTAGGCGATATCATTTTTGGGTCAACAGATGAAAAGTTCTGTAAGGAATTCGAGAAGGTTATGCAAGCAAAGTTCGAAATGAGCATGATGGGGGAGCTCACATTTTTCTTGGGATTGGAGGTGAAGTAACGAGAAGACGGAATCCCATTATCAGGAAAAATACATTTGGGATATTCTTGCTAAATACAGTATGAATGACTATAAAACTGCAAGCACTTCGTTTGCATCTCAAACTGAACTCACTACTAATCTTCAAGGAAAACCCATGAAGAAATCCTTCTATCACTCAATGATTGGCTCGTTGATGTATCTGACCGCAAGTAAGCCTAACATTATGTGGGTTGTGAGAAACACTGGCTGAACCAAGAGGTATCTGGGGATATCTTACTTACAGCCTAGTTTTTCTACGTAAAAGATCATCTCTCATTCGCTCTTCTGGTATTCTCACTTCAAGCTAATCTGCAAAACTAGCAACGCCGTTAGCCTCGTCACGGAGAAAAGGGAGGGTTTTCTCCGTGACCACACTCTGGCGGGAGAATAAGTATGGGTGATTGCAAGGTAATAGCAAGAAAGGTTGTAATTAGTGGGTGAGCAGGAAAGCATGTCCTTTACCTTGTGGTTCGATACTCATTTTATAGCCGAAAATAAGTGCGTTTAGCAGATGGGCTTATGGGCCTTGGGCCCGACCCAGATGACTAGGGTTATCCGTTCTGTCCCTCTACAACGATCATTAAATGATCCCTTACAGGTGGTATGCTTTGTCGGATGTTGAATAGTGCCACGTGTTACGGCAGCTGTCCCTGGTGTTAGACCTGTCATCAGCCATGTGTGACAGTCACTAGCGTGAGTATGGTTGGTGCACAGTCTGGCCTCTACATTTACTGTTCATGGGACGCAGTCTGACACAACCTGTCGAGCAACCATTGGGTCACAGCTCTTTGTAGTCCCGTGGGCGGCGGTTCTAGATGGAAGTTTGGGGATAGTAGAGATTCGGCAGAAGATATTTACAGTGAGTAGGAACAGAATCAGCGGAAGCTTTTCATTTCATTCATTCATACCGAAAGAGTATACATCTTGACTGGTGGCGGAGTTCCTAGATAGAATCCGCCAGCGTTTCCCCTAAGGGAACTTCCAAAACTTACAAACAATGAACACACAACACCTATTAATAGACACGACAGCTCGTGTGAACCGAGCATGTTGTCACTTATACGAAGGGTCATTCGTACGAGTGAGATGTTATCACTCGTACGAGTAACGAAGTCACTCTACGAAGCACATTGTCACTCGTACAAGGCACGTATCACTCGTACGAGCCAATACTCGTTCTCACTTGGGTCATGTGTTCGTATCTAATCTATACAATATTCAATACACACTCTTTCTAGCCTATTCACACAGTGACGACCATAAAGTGCATCAACAATTTCCCCCTTGGACTCACTGTCGAAGCTTGAACATGAATTTGAAATCTGAGAGCTGTGTTTGAATATTCTGCAACTTTAATCGGGTATCTGTTGACATTGTAATTCCCCCTTGATTGAAGATCCGGGTTTGCATTATCTATGTTAAGCAACATTTCCCCTGAAATACTTTTCAACGGAAATTGATCTTCAGATCTTTGTTTGCACGTTCAAGACCTTCTCTGATTTCTTGATCTACAAATTTTCTCGAATAATCACCAACTTGAAATAAACAATGCAACTTCTCTGTTTCGACGTTAACCACATCCGCGTTCGGTTTAGCGCACTCCCCAGATGCTCGATCCTCCGAACTTCAAAACCCAACCGCAATTGATAGAAACTTCGAAATACCACACAGTGTAAACTTCAAACAAATAAATATCCGCAAAAATCTTCTCAATCAGCAAATCATCATCGGAAACATACTATCTGGTAACACATCGAATCTGAGAAACATTCTTCGGCAATCAGATCATATTCTTCCTTTTTAGTCATAATAACAGATGTATAGCTATCTCCGCTGGAATGGGGCACTGAAACTACAAGACATCCTTGTTTCCTGGCGGTTGCCAAAAAAACAATTCGTTTGCAATGCAGAGTTAATGATAGGCAGTCGATGTGCTTCCGATTCCACATCGGGTATCATGTAGCTAGCCCTTGAGCATCAATCTGAATCATGATCTGAAAATTCTGAACACTCTTTGATCACACATTCCAAATGTATAGTCTATTTCGTGAATACACTTAAACGTTATCTCATCTCTAATGAATCTTCGATCCTCTGTGTTTCCCAAATAATCTGTAGTCTGAACCACCCGGATACTGTTGCATCATCACAAATTTCAAAAGGCCAGAATTTTAACATATACGTGAAAATTTTTATTCCCCCTCATTTTTGCAAATTCTGATGACTTGAATTTTTATGGGAATGAAGATTATGGCACGACTGCAGCATATAGTACTCAAATTTTGTGGAAAATTTCCCAAAATTGTAGTTTTGATCAAATGCTGACTAAATGTTAAGGCCCATAAATAGTCACTACACCAGATGATCAACATTTTGTGCAGGTGTCAGTGACTACCCCAAAATCTTCATCCCTTTGTGATCGTATCATCAAATATATACTTTGAAGCTCTAGACGGTGTCTCCAAACAGCCCGAATTAGACGTTAAAAACTTTAAAAAATTTGTAATAACCAACTTTTTTCTGGACACTCGTCTCATCAATACGATTAAAAAATGCCTTCGAAATTTGTTTTTTGGTCATCACTTCATACGAGTTGAGCTTCTTGCGAGTGATGCTTCGTACGAGTGACAAAGTGTCACTCGTACGAGTGAGAGTCTTACTCTTACGGATGAAACTGATTTCGTTTTTCAATCCAGAATCTTCATTTCTTCGAACTTCAACATGGTTTTTGCACAGATCTTGTCGAAAATCAGTTTCTAACAATCCTATAGTATCCATTTTACATTATGTCCGTGGATATGTTTTAACGTCTTAAACCCCTCATACGTCCAAAATTCATGAGCGTAGGTGATTCATCAACTGTTAGATTTAATGAATCAGTACCAGAGCTCTAATACCAGTTGTGGTCCTGTGGGCGGCGGTTCTAGACGGAAGTTTAGGGATAGTACAGATTCGGCAGAACGATATTGACAATGAGTAGGAACAGAATCAGTGGAAGCTTTTCATTTCATTCATTCATACCGAAAGAGTATACATCTTGACTGGCTGGCGGAGTTCCTGGAGAGAATCCGCCAGCGTTTCCCTTAAGGGAACTTCCAAAACTTACAAACAATGAACACAGAACACCTATTTATAGACATGACAACTCGTGCGAACCGAGCATGTTGTCACTCGTACGAAGGGTCATTCGTACGAGTGAGATGTTATCACTCGTACGAGTAACAAAGTCACTCGTACGAAGCACATTGTCACTCGTACGAGCCAATATTCGTTCGCACTTGGGTCATGTGTTCGTATCTAATCTATACAATATTCAATACACCCTCTTTCTAGCCTATTCGCACAGTGACGGCCATAAAGTGAATCAACACTCTACCAAGTACACAAGGTTATTTATGTGACTCGTATGGTTTGGTCTAACTTGCCATTGCGCTAAGTGCGCAAGGTTTGTTGTGTGACCGTTATGAGTTGGTCTAACTTGCCGTTGCGCTGAGTGCGCAAGACTCGTTGCGTGACCTTTATGAGTTGGTCTAACTTGCTGTTACACTATGTGCGCAAGACTTGTTGTGTGACCTTTATGAGTTGCTCTAACTTGCCATTGTGTTGAGTGCGCAAGGCTCGTTGTATAACCTATATGTAATAAGGATGCTTTACCATTGCACATTGCGTGCAAGGTTGTTAGGCAACATGTTGGTTTCAAGAAAGACACACCATTACACGTTGTGCGCGAGGTTATTCTTGTAGTATGTTATTTTTTAGGGTACATATCCTTTGCACATGTGCAAAGTTTTTAGGACCATACCCCTCCAAGTCCCCCAATTACAGTGCTGCTCCTATGCGCATGTTGGCAAGTAGGTGGAGTGCTGGAATATAAGAATTGTTCAATGCGCACTTATTTCAACGGCATAAATTCAAAAAGGGTTGGAGGAAATCTTTGAAATTTGAATCTCTGTCATACTGACGTTGTAGGTGGGTTGGTGAGAAAAAGGGTGCCCTGGAGGTGACATTTGACAACAGTGACATGCTGTCAACAGTGCACTAATTAATGAATTCGGATGCAGCATGGTGGCGTCATTGCCTGCCTGCATGCGTCCTGCACAGATTGGTGGTTAATTCTATGTGTGCGTCATAGTTCCCTGTCGCATTAAATGCGATGAGTATAAATACGGGTGAACCGTCTAGGGTTTCATTCACGCCTTCAACTTTTTCTTTCAGATTCTATGAAATCTTCTCTGATTTCTATTGTGTTCTTGAGTCTTCTTGTTTTCAAAACTTCTCTTTTCTTCTTGATTTCCATGGCGACTAGGGTCCTGAGACCGTTTCTACTGCAGAGGCTTCGACCTCTTTGCTGGCTCTCAAATGGAACCAAGCCAGTTTCCAGCGCTTGGTTTCCGGCTACCGTTCTCTAAGGACTTGGATGCCCGGTACCTGACGAGGGGGATACAGCCGCCGATGCTCTGGCCTGCTACATCACCTTATGTCTTGATTTTTTTGCAGATGGTAACTTTCTTTACCGGTTACCAAATTTTTCTTCAAATTTTGGATTTTTACAAATTCCACATCTCCCAACTCAATATGATGGGGATGGTGAGAATAAAGCATTTTGAGTTTTTATGCCGGTCGATGGGGTTACCTAACCGTCGTCCGATTTTGGGTTTTTTTATCAACTCCATTGTTCTATTGGGTTTTATTCTTTTCAACACCTGTACAGACGAAGAAAATTTTGCTCTCCCCTCCCAAGTCTTTCCATGATTGGAAGACTAATTTCTTTTACATGAAGGCTGGAGTTGTTCCCTTCCAGATGCACTTCCGGGGGGTGGAGGATATCCCTGTGGAGACCGTCCATGTACCAGTGGTGGATTCCTGGTACAAGGATTTCAAGGAGATCCTGGCGATCCAACTCATGGAGTTGATTCCAAAGCTACCTTCTCCCAGGCTAAGCAAGAGTATGACCGTCTTCAACTCCCGGCCATGGAATTGGTGAGCGAGGCGCTCCAACACGATGCCTTCCAAGTTCAAATATTTGCGTGAAAAGAACCAACTTTGTTTAGGTATAGCGAATAAAACTGGTAATGAAATCATGTATGAACATCCTCACCGATGCGCATGCATTAGGTAGTGAATTTCATGAGTCATTATGTACCATGGTGTTTTCGCGTAAACCCAAAGTGGTTTCGCTCATTTGTAACAGAACATTTAGATAAAGAAATAAATGTATCCATTGTCTATATTAATCAATAAGGCATAAGAGCCATGTACAAAGTAGACAATAAGATAATATGTTTGCTGATTTACATGTAGCACCTTCTTAGATGTTGCGCATTCCATGTCCTAGGGAAGTTTGTGCCGTCCACACGTTTAAGGGTGTATGCGCTCTTTCCTAGGACTTCATGGACAATGTAGGGACCTTCCCACTTAGGTGCGAGCTTTCCAGGACTTTCAGCATTAGATGCCTCGTTGTCGTATAGAACGAAATCACCGGGTAGGAAAGTACATATGCGGACTCGCGCATTGTAGTATTTCTCGAGCTTGGACTTGTACTTTGCTTCATTGATTGCAATGTTTTCACGCCTTTCTTTTAGTAGGTCCAAGTCAAGTCTGCGCTCGTCTTCGTTATTTTGGCTTTACGCAGCTAGCATGCGTGGTGATGGGAGGCCTATCTCTGCGGGAATCATTGCCTCTGTCCCAAACACTAGGCTGAAAGGAGTTTCGTCTGTGCTGGTTTTGGGCATGGTTTGATGAGCCCATAGGATGCTTGGCAACTCATCTACCCAGCCTCTTCGCCCATACCCAATCTTGTTTTGATCCCTTCGACAATACTCTTGTTTATGCTTTCCACTTGGCCGTTCCCTTGGGGATGCGCGACCGAAGTGAAGACATGTTCGATATGCATTTCCTTCATCCATTGTTGTAGTTCTTCAGCTGCAAATTTGGGGCCATTATCGCTGACTATGCGTAGGGGTAACCCAAAACGGCATATGATGTGTTCCCAAATGAATTTCCGAACTACAGTTACTGTGGTGGATGCAAGGGGTTTTGCTTCTACCCACTTGGTGAGTAATCGACTGTGGCGATTATGAACATCACCAAGCCAGGGGCATCTGGAAAAGGTCCCACCATATCGATTCCCATTGCTGGAAGGGCCATGTTATTGTCACTAGGATCAGAGGATTCTTGGGGCGCAAAGTCTTCGGCGTATGGCGCTGGCATGATGCACACTTCCGCAGTGTTTCGACTGCATCTAGGTGCATGCAAGGCCAGTACCAACGTTCATGATCTTTGCAACGACCATGCACGGACCTACGTGAATTCCGCATAACCCTTCATGTATTTTGCGTACAAGTATTGCGCGTCTTGCGGATCAACGCAGCAGAGGAGCGGTCCAAGATATGACTTTCGGTAAAGGATACCGTCCGCCATTTCGTAGTTGAGTGCCTTGTTCTAGGACCTTCCTTGCTTCCGCTTTGTTTTCGGGGAGGATCCCGTATTGCAAGAACATGATTATGGGAGACATACAGGAAGGATTCCCCACTTTGATGATGTTTACTTGACACAAAGGAACAGAAGGGTTTTTAAGTACCTCAATGCGCACTTCACACGCGAGGTGCTTGAAGCTTGTAGCTGCTAATTTGCTGAGCACGTCGGCATGTTTATTCTCGCTTTGGTTGACATGGGTTATTTTGAAATGTTGGAATTTGGTTATTAAGGCTTGCGCCTGTTCAAGATACAACGCCATCATTTTGCCTTTTCTGTCGCATAGGCCGTTGACCTGTCCAGCGACTAAAAGGGAATCGACGTGTGCTTCCAAATTTTGCGCGCCCATTTTGATGGCTAACCGAAGGCCTGCCACAAACGCTTCATACACAGCTTCATTATTCGTACTCTTGAATACTAACCTGATGGCGTAGGTGAACTGGGGCTTATTAAGCGGAGACCTGCCCCTGCGCCATCATCGTTGGATGCGCCGTTTGTGTGAAGTATCCACGCATGGTCGTCTGTAACCGACGTTGGATTCTGTATAGCTTCACACTCTTGCGCTTTTTTTCACTGGTACTTCTGTAACAAAATCTGCCAGTATCTGGCCTTTTATTGTTGGGCGTGCTTTGTACACGATGTTATGTCCACCAAGCTCAATCACCCATTTTGCTAGACGACCAGATATGTATGGCTTGGACAAAATTTGGCCTATGTGATAGTTCGTGAGAATCTGTTATCACATGGCCGGAAAAATACCGAGCAACCTACGGGATGCGTGGACTAAAGCTAGAGCAAGCATTTCCATCATAGGATATCGTGTCTCTAGGTCAGTTAGCATTTTGCGACGTAGTAGATCGGAGTTTGGACTCCTACGCGCTCTACTAGTAGGGTTGCGCCAAGAGCGATATCTGAAGCGGAAAGGTAAAGAATCAGTGGCTCGTTCTTCTACGGTGTCGTGAGCGTAGGCAACTGAATCAAGTACTCCTTCATTTGTGTGAAGGATTTATCCGCATCCGGAGTCCACTAAAAGTTGTTTTGCTTTACACAGTTCCGCAAAGTGCTGATGAATGGAAAGGACTTCATTGCGTGGTTGGCCAAGAACTTGTTCAGCGCAGCCAGTCGCTTCGCCAACCATTGCATTTCTTTGATGGTTGGGGGGAAGGCATACGTTGAATCGCTTCCACTTTTTTGGGATTGACTTTGAAACCGTCGCGCGTGACGATGAATCCCAAAATTTTGCCTTCTTCCATTCCAAACGAGCACTTGTTGGGGTTCAGCTTCAGGTTTGCCTTGCGCAATGATGCAAACTTTTTCTGAACGTTTGTCAACATCTTCTCCTTATCCGAGCTCCTGATGACAAGGTCATCAGTGTACACCTTTACGGTTTCGCCAATGTCGTCCCAAAGACAAGGTCCATTAAACAATGCTAGGTGGCTCCTGCGTTGCGCAATCCGAAGGGCATCTTTGTGTAACAAAAAAGCCCCTTGTATGTGTAGAATGCTATCTTGTCTTCGTCGTCTTTCTTCATTTGTATTTAGTGGTAGCCTTTGTAGCAATCAAGGAAGCATTTCCATCTAAATGAAGCGAGGGAGTCCACCTTTTTATCGATTTCTGGTAAAGAGTAGCAGTCCTTGGGACATGCCTTGTTCAGATCTTTGAAATGACGCACACGCGCCAACTGCCATTGTGCTTTTGGACCATGACTGGTAACGTACTTCTCGGATAAATTCGGCTTGGAGAAGCTCTAAAACTTGCTCGTTCAGTGCGCGGGTCTTTTTAGGACCGAAGTTGCGCTTCTTCTGAATGATAGGCTGAACTGAAGGGAATGTGTGCAGCACGTGCTCAGCGATTTCCCTCGGTACCCATGTCATATCCGCCGACAACAAGGCGAAAATATCTACATTGCGGAACAAAAGTAGTTTCAACCGCGCCTTGACTGCGGGGGTCATGGCGAGTCCTAGCAGCACTGTTTGTTCCGGGTACTTGTTGTTTAGTACCCATTTCTCTGGTTCGCCGTTGGATGATGACTTCGATAGCTTCGTCGGCGGTTCCTCTTCAACGGACGTGATCTCCTTCCTTGCTTATATGATGGCCACCTCGGTTTCCGTTGGAAAACCGCAGGAAGCATGAGGAGCGGAAGTAACCATGCTGAATTATCTTTGGGCACGCCGGCCCAGCAACACATCATGGTGCGAAGTCGCGGGCATGACCAAAAAATTGACCGAAACTGTGCGCGAGTGTCGTCCGTTGGAAAGAGTCACCGGAAAAGTGATTTGGCCGAGTGGAAAGACGGCTTCGTTGAAGAAACCAGTGAGTGGGAAGTCCACCGGCTCCAAGCGCGCCTTGTCTTCTAGGTCCAGTTGTTAGAAGCAATGTTCATATATGATGTCTATAGAGCTCCCGGGATCTATGAACATGTAATCGGTGCGATAATGGCCAAAGATGCCAGTTATCATGACCGGACGGTCCTCTTGCGGGCCCCGAGGACTACGGGAAGTGACCTGTTGCTCACGCTAGTGAGGCGTGCAGCTCTTGATGGTCGTGCTTGCACGACGGGCCACCTTGGATCATATGAACAGAATTCATCTTCTTGTTACTCGGGCCCTCGCCGCCTCGAGTAATTTGGCGCCCCTCCTTGCGCACATTTTGAAGTAAGTTTTGAGCTTCCCACTTTTTAGCGCCTTCTCGATCTCCATGCGCAAGGAGATGCAGTTTTCGGTTGTATGCCCTATATCCTTGTGATAATCGCAGAAAAGGTTGGGGTCTTGACCTTTCTTATTGCGCATTGGCGGCGGTTGCTTAAATTGGTGATCTTCAAAGCTGAGTACCTCCACCGGTGTTTTCGTCAGTGATGTCCACTAACGATCGCAATTATTCCGCTTTAATTCTCTCTGGGTAGCAATTTTATTGATGGTCGCGCGAGCGTCGACTGATGAGTAGGGAGGGTTTTGGCTGTGCTCCCTCCAACTCTTATTCTTCTTCCCAAAACTTTTGCTCATGTCTTGGGGGCGGTGATGGGGTAGGGGAGGTCTGCTGTTATTAAGGTTGCGCTCCATGCGCGCATAGACCTTTGCTGCCGCCATAAGCTTCTCCCAACGTTATGGGAGACGAGTAGTTCCTGACAAGACTTTGATCATCTCGTCGCAACGGACAGCATACTTGAACTGTGCATGAATCAGGTCTTCGTGCACATCCCCTATCTCCAACACCTCTATATTGTAGCGGGTGATGAAGTCTTCGAGACTTTCGTCATCACACCGCCAGATGTTCATTACGTTAGAGGAATCTCTGACGTAACGCCATTTTTGGCTGAAGTGCGTCAGGAACTTGTCTTTAAGGTCGTTCCATGACGCGAGCTTGCCATGTGGGCAAGTTGTCAAACCATAGGCGCGCAGCACCTGTGAGAGTTTGAACGAACATGTGACACCACATGCGCAGCGTCCAGCCTTCGATCAGTCCTGCGCTGGTGAACAGGCGCAGGGGTCATCTGGGTCTGTCAACCCATTGTATTTTCCCATGTTGGAGTGAAGTTTTGCGCGCTCCAGCGGTGCGAGCGCGATCTCCTTGATGAATTTTCAGTGTTCGGCTGCTTTAGCCGACCTATAGATCAAATTATAGTTGTACTCCGCCTCCAGGTTGTAAACAGCCCGTGGAACGGATCTGTAAGCAACATGATCTTTTGGTAGCCGGTGAAACACACTTGCGCTATCACCCTCGCCATATGTCTTATCCTCATCACGTTGGGTGTACCGCCCCTCGAGAGGACGCGGACCCAACCGTGAGTGGATGGACACTCGTCTATGAGTGTGAGACTCAGATTTAGGCAGCGATTGAGAGTACTCCATCTCTCGGTACAGAGTTCGGATGGGAAGCTCGCTCCAGCCGGCAAGTCGAAGCTAAGTACTCGTGGTTCAGGCGAAGTATGCACCTGAGTAACTGGTGGTTGTACCAGCGCAGCAGAATCATTTGTTTGTGCGCAGAGTTGCGCGTAAACGGCATTAAGGGCCATTTGAGACTTGATGTACCAAGACATCGGAGTTTCACCCGGAGGCAAAACCAAAGTGATTGGTATGCAGAGAGTCTCCATTTGAACTCTGGGGGTTATCGGGATGTTCACACGACCACAGTCGTGGTGAGCACCGGCATTCTCGGAAGAAGTTCGCCCACTTGTCCGTCAAGTCGAGAGGCATGAACTGGGTTCTTGCCTTCGGCTCGAGGACCTCGTGGTGTGTTTGATGGAAAGTCAGCCATCTGTAAGTGAGGTTTGAGAAAAATGAAACGAGAAAACGGATGTGAGAGTAGTCAAAAGCGGATGGCGCCAATAAGAAACCCTGGCTGAACCGAGAGGTATCGGGATATCTTAGTTGCAGCCTAGTTTTTCTACATAAAAGATTGTCTCTCGTTCGCTCTTCTGCGTGATCTCACTTCCAACTAATCTGCAAAACTAGGAACACCATAAGCCTCGTCACAGGGAAAGGGAGGGTTTTCTCCGTGACCACACTCCGACATGAGAATAAGTATTGGTGATTGCAAGGCAATAGCAAGAAAGGTTGTAATTAGTGGGTGAGCAGGAAAGCATGTCCTTTACCTTGTGGTTCGATACTCATTTTATAGCCGAAAATAAGTGGGTTTAGTAGATGGGCTAATGGGCCTTGGGCCCGGCCCAGACGACTAGGGTTATCCGTTCTGTCCCTCTCCAGCGATCATTAAATGATCCCTTATAGGAGGTATGCTTTGTCGGATGTTGAATGGTGCCACGTGTTACGGTAGCTGTCCCTGGTGTTGGACCTGTCATCAGCCGAAAGTGGAGAATGTGTGACAGTCACTGGCGTGAGTATGGTTGGTGCACAGTTGGCCTCTGCATTTACTGTTCATGGGACGCAGTCTGACACAACCTGCCGAGCAACCACTAGGCCACAGCTCTTCCACTTTGTACCCTTGTATATAGTCAACACCTCTTTACGCTTTTCCCTTCTGCGAGGCTTTCAGTGCTTTCTTGCTAGCCCAGAGTTGTAGGGATTAAGTCCTTTTGTTCCCAAGATTATGAGTTGCTCACATGTTTGTCTTGTCCTTTGCAAGGTTTGGGACTTCGCGGCTGGAGGGTTGTTTGATTTGCGCAGGGTCAAGTAGCATGCGTGTCTAAGTCTTGCCGTTGTGCCAAGTACACAAGGTTCGTTGTGTGACTTGTATGGTTTTGTCTAACTTGTCATTGCGCTGGTCCGCAAGGTTCGTTGTGTGACCTTTATGAGTTGGTCTAACTTGTCGTTGCGCTGAGTGCGCAAGACTCGTTGTGTGACCTTTATGAGTTTGTCTAACTTGCCGTTGCGATGAGTGCGCAAGGCTCGTTGTATGACCTACATGTATTAAGGATGCCTTACCATTACGCATTGCACGCAAGGTTGTTAGGCAACCTGTTGGTTTCAAGAAAGACACACCATTGCATGTTGCGTGCAAGGTTATTCTTGTAGTATGTTGTTGTTGTTGAGGGTATGATCCTTTGCGAAGGCGCAAAGTTTTTAGGACCATACTCCTCCAGGTTGTCTGCATTTGTGCACGTTTTCAGACGAATCCTATAGAATCTCAAATGAAACTGCGGTTAAACATATCTTTCGCTATCTGAAAGGAACACCAAAGCTTGGACTTTGGTATCCTAAAGATAGTAATTTTGATCTTATTGCTTATTCTAACAGTGATCATGCAGGTTGTAAAGTCGACCGAAAAACAGTTTCAGGAGGCTGTCAGTTTTTAGGGAATCGTCTCATATCGTGGCAAAGCAAAAAGTAGACAACATTCTCCACCAGTACTACTCAAGCTGAATATACAGTGGCCTACAGTTGCTATTCATAAGTTCTTTGGATACAAAATTAGTTGCTGGATTACGGGATCAACATTATGAAGACACATATATTCATTGACAATGAGGCGTGTCTTGGAATTGTGAAGAATCCAATATCCATCACTCGCAAACTAAACATATCGAGATTCACATTCATGCGATTCGAGATGCGTACGGAAAAGGATACATTCAAATGGTGCCAGTGGATACTACGCAACAGATAGCCGACATCTTCACGAGAGCCTTCGATAAAACTCGTTTCAGCCAGTTGGTAACCTGGTTGGAAATGATCAATTTCCTTGAGTGGAAATGAACTTTGTTGTGATAACCATCTACGCATATGCTATTAAAAAACCGCTTTTCAAGATAACTGAGTATCCTAAAATAGTGCCCATCAAAAAGATATTATGTTCATTAAATGATTTCATTTTGAGTAATGGATATACGAAAATAAAATTTTAGGGGGGAAGATATCCAGAAAATAGAAAATATAATTTGATCTCCTCATTAGAACCTGTTTGTTAAAGAAATGATAGAAAACTGTGACATTTTTCTATTTTTAAAGCAAAAAGAAAAAGAAAATCGAGATGCCAAGTAATAAATCATGGTGCCAAGCAAAAACGTGTTAGTAGATTCAACAACACCATCGAGTAAACAACGATAAGGCGACAAAAGATAAAGCTTTACACAAAAATTCTGGATACCCACAATGTTGTGAATCTTGTGGGTAACAGTTGCGGCATATGGCTTAATGGTCTTAAATCTTGCGCTCATAGATTGCCAAAATCGAGATTTCGGGTCTTTATATTGTTTTATCATTCGGGGATATCATAGTCACTTTTCTGTTGCATCCAGATATATGCGGACCTAGACACGATTATGATATCTTTTCAAAAGAGCCAAATATAGCAAAAACCCAACAATTGAAAAGGCTAAACTAAACTAGCCATTCCTAAGTAGTCGTACCACAATAAGATATCTACCTAACCCTGGTTAGGACTGCATTGGTCGCTCTGACTGTACGATAGTGCCTACCTGTTCACCAAATCGCGGGCTTTGTATTTTTCATACGAATGAAATAATATACTCACCTGTTATAAGAAAGCTCTATGCATACCTTGATCGCGGGGTATGTCCTAACGTGAGACTCACAGGCACAACATTCTAATCCAGCTAGCTCGATGGGGTGTAATATACAAAAATTCAGAAACCCTATAATAATAAATATTGAAATAACATGTCGTATCTTAAACTAAATACGACATAAAAATGATTAAATGATGATCGACAAGTACTAAACATTTTATTTGATCAATATTAATTAACAAGCTTGTATACAAAATAAACAAATAACACAGTATGTCGGATCTTAGATGTTTTGGTAAACTAATAGTTTGCATTATTTTAGTAAATAATAGTAATAATATTTATATCAAAATAATAACCATAATAATTAGATGGATATACATGTGTTATCTAATATATATAAAATATTTGGGATTTATTAGTTCATAAAATGAAAATTAAGAAATTGAAATGTGTTGTGTAACAACTAGCCTATTAACAATATAGAGATAAGAGAGAATGGTAAACATATGTCTTATTCATATGTAAGTATGAAATACAAAGCCTCTACTTATATGCCCATACATTAATATAAGAGTAAATACAAAAGAGGAGTTAAGAGTCACTCTTAATGATGTATTCATAATCACTCCCCCTTGACTATCCACATGATGAAATAATATAGTATTCTTCTAATACGCTTGGTGATGCTGCCTCATTAAAAACCTTGCTAGGAAAACCCAGTGGGATAAAACCATAGCTAAGGGAAAAAGAGTGCAGCGCGTATTTTCTCCCCCTAATACTTCTAGATTAGATTTGTTTACTCGTTAAGAACCTTATTAAGAAAACCCGATAGCAGAAAACTTAATGAAGCAGAACGAATAACGTGCATATTACTCCCCTCATTTTGATATGTATCTTTTAAGTGACAATGTTGATCGTCTTTGAAAGTTTCTCAAAACTTGGTAGTCAATGAATTGTTGTTTGATCTCCTTATGTCCAATTCTTTAAACTAAGCAATGATGCATGACCTTCATGTTAGACTTCTACTGCCTCCTCTCATATATATGTACGACAAGATCAACAACCGTGTGGTGTTACATTCCCTGCATCAACAAGGCTAACCAAACTTGTTTCGATTGGTTAGTAAAATAATATTTCATACCTTAGATGTATCAAAGTAGTTGTTTTAACTAATTCCAACTTTCTTCGCTTGACAAATGTTAAATTACGTCAATATATTCAAATAAAAGATTTATAATCATGCATGGGTAACAAGAAATATTAATGCACCATTGCACTTAACTATGGTACTTCTCGACCAAAATTTTAATTTATTTAATTAGAGATGATAAGGTTTCTTTTCTATATCATGTAATGAAAAAAATTTAACGTTCTTTAAGGATGAGCTTTGTTCATAGTAAAATGTCACAACAACTTCTGAATGTACTTTGATGGATTGATAAAAATATCATTACACATATACTCGAGCTACAAGTCGAGAAATAATTACATTGAGTCAAGGTCTTTCAAAAAATTTTCTCATTAAAAGCTCGACAGTTTCTCTCGATGATGCGTACATCATCACTGTAAACTGTGATTATAGCAAACTTTTAGAAGTGAGATTTTGATAGAAGCATGGCTAACTTAATCAAACTTATATTCTTCTTTATCACAATATCACATGAGTTATAAAACACTCAACCCGACTATTTTAATCCTTACACGTTTTGTTAGCTTTGTAGATAACGCTCTTAGGGTATTGATATTAATGCTTCCAGGATCATCAATCCATCATGGACTTTTTCCATCTTGACCAATTAAGCATGTGCATTCACTCTTTAAGAGTTTTGATACATAAATTTTATCATTTAGCAAATCAATTGGAACATTGATAACATCAAAATCACTTCCAATGAACATTGTACCATTCTTATACATTAGGATATCATAATCACCAAGTTCTATTTATTTATTGCATATATATTGTTGCACAAAATTACATCCTATGATGTCTCAAATTACTTTAATCACTCAACTGCTTTAGGAAACTCATCAAGAGTTCCAATCATAATCAACATATTAAATAATCACAAAGTACTCAAATTTTAATATGCATATAACAATCATAGTGTTCTCAAGAACTTACTTTACATGATTTGATAATATAAATCCATCATGGAGCTTTATGTAAATTTCAATATCAAATGATACACAACATCCATAAAACGCATAACAATTCTCTCTTTGTATTACCAGATAAATAAAATATTAGAAAGTCGCTGCATCTACCACTTCAGAATGCGTCTCTTCAAAATCAATCATGGGTTTTTTGAAAATCCTCGTGCCACCAATTTTACCTTATCTCATTAATTTGATTTTCACATGATTCACATAAATGACCCATTTATATCCAACAATTCAGTTGTATGGACTGTTGGTCCGAAAAACTTTCCATTTTATTAGAGAATTCAACTTTACCTTATTTGTGTTCTTTTTCGCTTTTGGCCAATCATTTATATGTATGTATTAATTCATAGGCCGATCTTAAATTTTGGTCCTCATCATTTAATTATTTAAAGCGCTACATTATATACAAAAGTATAACGACGTCGTTTTAATTTTGATTCCAAAACATTTCTAAACATGTTATAATTTACTAAGAGCTTTTTACTTTCAGGTACCTATGGTTCTTCTGGAACCATCATGTCTAATGTCTATCAGGAGACGTTTTCACTATAGCCTCGACTTGACCATCTTCTTCATTACTTGCTCCAAATTTTTAGAGTCATGTTTATTTTTTTTGGAATCGACTAGTCTATCATGCTTCAGACTTGCAAGAAAATCATTACTAATATATGGTTTGTCCTTCTAGGACAATTAACTTAATTGGAGCATTAACAATTGACTATGTGACTTACTTAGTCATTGTATTTAGGTCGGTGAACTCGTCTGATAATTTATTCTTTTATATTGGTAAATGAATTATCTTTTGAACTTCTGGTTCATAGTTTATAGCCTGAGGATCAAGATAACATGATAATTCATTCCATATAACCAGAAACCTTTGAGGGGACAAATTAGGTTCCTGACCAAAACCAACTATAACGAGGAAGAAATATGATAACTTGTTGGCTTGATATGAATACATGTAAAAGTAAATATAAACATGAACCTTTTGTTTCATGATCAATTGGTTTTTAATCACTTGTAGACGTTTACGTGCTCGTCTCAACAATAACACTTATGCCAATGATCATTAATAACATGGGAATCAAATTCATCATTATATGCTTGCGATCTTATTAGCTAAACCGTAAACGATCAGTACTTCAAGTTACGAACTTGATAACCATTTAGACGATGCATCGATTTCGAAATACTAAATGATTTCATGTTAGGACACATACAAATCCTTTAACATTTCTAGAATATTTAGGGATTTATACCCTACTTTAGCTGATAAATAATTAATTTCCAATGACATGTTTAACTATAAAGAAGATATGGTTCTTTAATACATTTCACATCATCAATCCTCAGTGTGGTCTAACCGGCCGTGCCAACTAATTAAATAATTATGATCCATAAACTTTTGGTTTATGACTATATATGTGCACTCTTGTTTGTCTAATACACGGCAGTATACGAGAGAATAATGTATTATTATTTCAAATTTCATCATATAACATATTTCCCATATTTTATTCTCATACATTCACTCCCTTAATGCACCACTTCTTGTGGCCAGATTCATTATTATATGGCCGTTTCATTATTAACATGAGGATCATTGCAATTTCCTTATTTACCATGATCACAACCTTTACAAAGATCATTGTATAATCATCACCTTATAAAAATGGAACGCGATTGGGAAGTAAAACCCAATGGAGCCCGGTATTTCATGAATCGCATATGGGTACCTCTCTACGGAAACCTCAGAGAGCTAGTCATGGACGAAGCTCACAAATCCCGATACTCTGTCCATCCTGGTTCGGATAAGATGTATCAAGACCTTAAAGCTGCGTATTGGTGGCCCAACATGAAAGCTGAAATAGCCACCTACGTGAGTAAGTGTTTGACTTGTGCAAAAGTCAAGGTAGAGTATCAAAAGCCATCGGGGCTACTCCAACAACCTGAGATCCCAGTGTGGAAATGGGATCAGATCTCGATGGATTTCATCACTAAACTCCCGCGAACTTTGGGTGGTTGCGATACCATCTGGGTGATTGTGGATCGTTTAACTAAGTCCGCACACTTCCTAGCTATTAAAGAAACAGATAAGATGGAGAAGTTGACTCGCATCTACATTAAGGAAGTAGTTTCTCGGCACGGAGTGCCAACGTCCATCATCTCAGACAGAGATGCTCGCTTCACGTCCAACTTTTGGCAGTCACTTCAGAAAGCGTTGGGAACACGCTTAGATATGAGCACAGCCTATCACCCTCAGACTGATGGTCAAAGCGAAAGGACCATACAGACGTTGGAAGACATGCTTAGGGCATTCGTAGTAGACTTCGGAAATAGTTGGGAAATCCACCTGCCTTTAGTGGAATTCTCATATAACAACAGTTATCATACGAGTATTTCGGCAGCACCGTTTGAGGCATTATACGGTCGTAAATGTAGATCACCGTTCTGTTGGGCAGAAGTCGGTGACAGTCAACTCACAGGCCCTGAGTTAATACTTGAGGCTACTGAAAAGATTGTACAAATCAGAAACCGCATGGCGGCGGCACGAGATCGACAGAAAAGCTACGCTGATCAACGACGCAAACCGCTCGAATTTCAAGTAGGCGACCGCGTCCTACTGAAGGTGTCACCCTGGAAGGGTGTAATCCGCTTTGGAAAACGGGGCAAACTAAACCCACGGTACGTAGGTCCGTTTTAATCTTGAAACGTATTGGACCCGTAGCTTATCAATTAGACATTCCTGCCGAACTCAGTGGAGTTCACAACGTGTTTCACGTGTCAAATCTGAAGAAGTGTCTATGAGATGAAACTCTAGTTATTCCATTGGATGAGATTCAAGTGGATGAACAACTGCACTTTGTGGAACAGCCTATCGAGATCATGGATCGTGAGATCAAGACTCGAAGGCACAGCAAGATTCCGATCGTTAAGGTTCGTTGGGACTCTAAGCGTGGACCGGAGTTCACGTGGGAAAGAGAGGACCAAATGAAAAGCAAATACCCACACCTCTTCGCAACTGAGCAGCAAACTAACGATACCAGTAACTAAATTTTCGGGACGAAAATTCTTACAACATGGGGATGATGTGACAACCTGGAAATTTCTCATACTTTCGCGTACCATTGTTAACTAAATCCTTGTGCACGGCACTTGGGAATCTTTGTGCATGGCACTTGGGAACTTCTTGTAACTTCGCATACCATCGTTAACGAACTAACTCTTTGTGCGTGGCACTCTAAACATGTACGCTGCATTCTAAACCGCGTTTACTCAATTTTCGGGACGAAAATTCTTTCAACATTTATATAATGTGTGACATCCCGGTTTTTCGGATAACTTAAACGCAATACTTGTCGAATAAATTATGTGCTACGTATTAAACGTTTATAAGTTGGTGCGTTATTATGTGATATCCGAGTTCGTGTTTTATGTTAGTTATAATGTATAGACGTAGTAAATAAACAAATGAATCGAGCCGAACCGCGACACGAGCCGGCCTCTTTTCTTGCGACTCAAGGAACTAAACTTGGGGATCAAGTTTTAAACCCAAACCTTAAACCCAAACCATCCGGTCGCAAGCAAACAACCCAAACCGACCCACCCAAGTCCTTTCGGCCGCGAGAACAAACCCAAACCGCAACCCATTCCCTTCCCTCATCTCTTGCGCCTATATATACAAACACATGCATGCTTTCTTCACAACACAAAAACCCTAATATCTAAAGAAGCCGACGGCAGCCTTGCTACACTCCCCTCGGTCGTGAGATCAGCCCCTTGTTCACCTCCTCGATCGCAAACAGCCCTCTTGTCCCTTGATCGCGAGCAGCCCTCCTTTCAGTCCCTCGACCGCAAGCAGCTTGTTACAACTCCATCTTCATCCTCGGTCGCGATTCTTTTGATCATTGGTTCCTCATCTCACTCACGGATCATTGATCTTGTTATTAAAGGTTAGGATTATAATTGTTTGCAAGATCATATTCGGATTATATGCTTGAATGTAGGGTTATGTTAGCCGATTTATTGATGATGTTTGCAAGTTGATGTTTGTTCGAAATCTGGAAACATAGGCTGTGTTTTGTTTATAAAAACTAGAGATTATGATTAGGGTTTGCATGGATATGATATATGTATTGATCTATGATTGGAAAAATCAGTTCTTGATCGCCTAGGTTCATTGTATCGACGGTTATTGCGAATTAGTTGTGATAAAATGCTGAAACAGGTTGCTGAATGATAGTTACAGCCGACTTCAACTGGCTGTAACTCGGTCATTAATTGTCGAAAAACGGATTTTCTGAAGTCTAAAACGTAGAGATTTGAATAACGAATCTAATGGCACTGGATGCATATTTTTCTGAAGTCGTTTGATATTTTTAAGTGGCCAATTAAGTTCAGTAACTAAAGCTATGGAAATCCTGAAATTTTGTTAGTTGTTTATCGAGTTGGATTTTATAATCTGTAGGGAGTCGAATCATGAAATTTGTACAGAAACTAGGTATGGAAATTTCCGGGCAACTCCCACTGGAATTTTGTTAATTGGACGATCGGTGATTTTTAAATAAATTCTTCCGTGGACTGCAGTCACAAAGCGACGAATCTGACTGCAGCCTAGTATATTAATATTTATGGTTAATTGGTAAAGTATTAGGACTTGAAAATTTTATATAAATTTCTACAGTATAGTTGTCACCTGCTGTAAAATAATTGGAATTTTTGAAACGTTGGAACTATTTTATAAAAATCCTAGAAAACAGCCGAATTATGAGTATGTAAGCTGAAACTTGATAACTTGTGAATGTGTGCACCAAAGTGTTGCATGGATTGGATTATGTTCATGATAAATTGTTTTGATTACTATGTTCACATGAGGATACTTGCATGCATGTTTGAGTGTTAGGAATTTTGATTGTGTGTATCACTTTGTGCGTAAATTATGTGTAGAATTTTGTATTGGTGTGTTCACACACTGACTTGAAATCAATTGGTTTGTTAGGACGCAATTAGCGGTCCCATCCTTTACGACTTCTTTGCTACACTAACCGAGCAACTAAAGGTGAGTTCACGGCCCCTAATTTTATCCGGTTTTAAACAACAGGGGGAGAAACATGTATACACTCTTCAAACTCAATCTCTTTACGTTATACGAATTTAACGTTACATAACTATTCGGTAACTAAGTTAATGTTAATGTAACGTTATGGTCACTAAGCAGCTATATCACATAAGTCCTCGACAATCTCTCGGATCGTTAGTATTGGGTTTAAATAGCGGGAAATTATAAGTAGTACTACTGGGCCCGACAAGCCCCATCCGAGCTAGTTGCGCTAGCCGACCGGGTATGGTCAACGGGTGAATAATTTGGCCTAACTTCGCCATGGTCAGTGATAGGCCTGGCAACACGGAGGCACAACAGTCAGCTTCGATCGCGAACACTTACGTGACATAACTTTAGGCTAGCTACCTATATATGTTAACATTGAACTTATTTACGAATCAACAATATTATTCCGGGTTAGGAATAATGGAATTAACAACAATATTATTCCGGGTTAGGAATAATGGAACGAAACAACAATATTATCCCGGGTTAGGGATAATGGAACCAACATCATTATTATTCCGGTTAAGGAATAATGGAACTATTGGTATTATTCCGGGTATGGAATAATGGAACTATCAGTATTATTCCGGGTTGGGAATAATGGAACTAAATCGTTATCCCGGGTTAGGGATAACGGGGGAAACAAACTCATAACCAAACAACGAATTTATGAAAACCTGTGAACTCACTCAATCTTTAATGTTGACACTTGTTTCTTTACATGTTTCTCAGGACGCTAGGAGCTCTAGGTGCACTCACTTGCATTGATCAAGACACCTTTTATCGAGTCTCATTTACAAACATAATTTTGGGTTTTTCTTTGGTTTTGGCGTTTATGTTGGCGCCCGTTCCGTTACTTTACTTTATGCTTCCGCTCAACTTTTAAAACTAATGCTTCCGCTAAACATTGGTAACTAACTAAGACAATATAAAATCTACGACGCATGGTTAAACAAATGATTTTTGGAAAACGTATTATCAAATCATATAGAGTCGTTCGACGTACTAGTGTTTCAGATTCTGGTTTGTTCACACGCCTCACGGTAAAACTCCGCAAGCGGAAATTGAGGGTGTGACAGATTGGTATCAGAGCCACTAGCTATAGAGAACCAGGTTTGCATTAAAAGTAGACCTAAACTATAGCTGAATACACGACACTAGACGTAGTTTGGCACCGAACTGTTATATCTTGTTATGTGATGTACCACAACTGTGTTATGTAGATTATGACTTCATAATAAGAAATGAAAACAACTCGTAACTAACTACACAACCTAACAGGCAATGTCATCATCATCATCATCCGACAAACTTACGCCACCAAGAGCGCCAGGAAAGGCACCTATGGTGGAACCCTTACCATCTTATGGCGTGGAGACACGCTCAGCTGCGAGGAAAAGGCTCGCTCTGGGGGAGGAGTCGTCATCACGCCCAATCATCGCTGTGCCGGTCAAACCGGTTAACTCTGTAGAAGTAGGAAATGACCTACTTAGAAATATGATACAGAAACAACAAGAACAATTAGAAAGAATGCAGGAAACCATCCTAGCACAGGGATGGATGATACGACAATTGACAGGTAAAACTGGCTCGCTCGAGGAAGAGCAACATACGAGTAAGATAGCTCGTAACACCTTAGCCAGATATCTGCGTGCTGAGCAGATAAGAGCCGACTGGCTCGAAGACAGAGTCCTGGAATCTAGTTGGAGAATTCAGGAGCTAGAACAAAATCAAGCACCTGCACCAGCACCGGCCCCTCCAGTGCCGGTAGAGGAGGATCCGGAAGAGGATCCAGAGGAGGATCCTGAAGAGGATCCAGAGGAGGATCCAGAGGAGGATCCGGAGGAGGACCCAGCTGTAGAAGCCGGGAATGCCGCGCATGATGATGGTAACGATAGTGATCTGGGGGATGGAGAGGTAGACGACTGACACGTCTCGCTTATTTTATTTACTTTCCTTCAGTCTATTTATTTTCCCACATGTGTTTAAACTTGAGACTTTATAGTGAATTCATATGTTTGGTTGGCACTTTGTAAGACGTTGAAACTTCATTTAATCAAGTATTTCTTTTGACTATTTAATATATTTGAGTTGACATAACTTGATAATTATTTAAGTACGAAGTAGGATAACTATATTGGATATATAGACTTATCGGGGTGTGTTTATGTTGTTTTTCGAAGATCTAAATGGCAACTGGACGACGTGGAAACCTTAACATGACGCCCGAAGAACTAGCTACAATGATTCAAGAGCACGTGAACGCGGCTCTAGCGGGTGTTCAGAACCAACCGGCAGGTAACCATTATTAAATTTTCATGTGAAAATCTAATAGTTGGGCTAGTAGAATTCCTCGCTGACTACCTGTCCTCTGTCAGCAGGAGGGGGATTTAACCCCTACAAGATGTTCCTCGACGCGAAACCAAGCAAATTCTCGGGGGCAGAAGGGCCCATAGGACTGGTCCGCTCGATCGAAAAATCTGAATCAATATTTGAAATGTGCAACTGTCTAGAGGCCAACAAGGTCAAGTATGCAGCCTCAACACTGGAAGATGGAGCACTAACTTGGTGGAATGCACAAGTCCAAACGGGCGGACTTATTGCTGCAAATGCAATGGCCTGGGCCGAGTTTAAGGCCCTAATCAAAGAGGAGTACTGTCCACGAGACAGAGTGCAACAGTTGGAGCAAGCCTTATGGAACCACAAGATGGTGGGATCTGAAATCGAAGCATACACAGCGAAACATCACGACTTGGTATTTCTATGTCCCGATCTGGCTAACACTGTGGAAAAACGACTCGAGTTTTACCTTGGGGGTCTGGTTCCGGAGATTCAGGGTATGGTAATGGCTAGTAACCCTGCAACTGAACATCAAGCAATCCGATTGGCGCACAAACTCACCGATAAGGCGGTGGAACAAAAGAAGTTGCCAACTCGGGGTACAACTGAAGTCGCCCCTGATAATAAAAGAAAGTTTGAAGACTCAACTGTTCGACAGTCTTCGTCATCCCACAAGAGGGGAACCAGAAACGGTTTAATAATTAAACAGCCACCGGGTCACCAAAATCATCCCGCCAACAACAACAACAACCAGAACGCAAGCGGCTATGCAGGTCGAAAGCCGCAGTGCAATCGCTGTAATCTTCATCATCACGGCCCTTGTGCCGGGAATCGCTGCCAACGATGTGGCAAGGTATGACATCGGCAAAGGATTGTCGTGGGGAAATCATGTCTCGACAAAACCAAAATCAACCCCAGGGCCAACAGCAGGGTGTTAACCGGGGATGCTATCAGTGTGGTAGCACTGCTCATTTCAAAAGAGACTGCCCACAGCTGCGTAACAACAACAACAATGGTGGGAACAACCACAACCACAATAACACAACAACATAATAACAACAATAATGGAAATGGTGGCACAGGAGGTGCCAAAGGTCGCGCATTTACATTGGGCCGTGGAGAGGCCAGAAACGACTCGAACATGGTCACCGGTAAGTTTCCCCTTAATGAACATTTTGCTACTGTGCTATTTGATACGGGTGCGGATAGGAGCTTTATATCTGAGTCTTTTAGGAAGAACCTAAATCTCACGCCTAAACCATTAGAAACCCCTTATGTTGTAGAGTTAGCCGATGGTAATTCTGTAGATGTGACCCATATAGTATCCGTCTGTCAACTCAAACTCGCGGGTCACACTTTGACCATTGATCTGATGACAACTACCCTGGGTAGTTTTGACGTGGTAGTCGGAATGGACTGGCTATCCGACGTCCGAGCTGAAGTTCTCTGCTTTGAAAAATCTATCCGTATTCCGCTCTCTAAAGACGAAATCTTGACGGTACAAGGCGATAAGGCAAGCACCGTCACCAACATCATCTCTTACATGCAAGCGCAGAAGTATCTTCGGAGGAAGAACTCCTTCGCTTTACTCGCACTGGTTACCGAACAGCCTAAGGACGAGAAACGTATAGAAGAGATCCCTGTCGTCCGTGATTTTTCCGATGTATTCCCAGAGGAATTACCTAGTCTTCACCCCATCGACAATTGGAGTTTGAAATCGAATTGGCGAACCATGCAACTCCTATCGCCAAGGCTCCATACCGCCTAGCTCCAGCCGAGCTGCAGGTGCTGTCTACCCAACTTCAGGAGCTGTTAGAAAAGGGATTTATCCGACCAAGCGCTTCGCCATGGGAGCTCCAGTCCTTTTTGTCAAGAAGAAGGACGGGACCTTCCGCATGTGCATCGACTACAGGGAACTCAACAAGGTTACTGTCAAGAACCGATACCCGTTACCTCACATCGACGATCTCTTCGACCAACTTCAAGGGTCAAGCTACTATTCCAAGATTGATCTACGGTCCGGTTATCACCAGCTACGCGTCAGGGAGGAGGATATCGCTAAGACGGCATTTCGTACTCGGTATGGCCATTATGAGTTCTTGGTCATGCCCTTCGGTCTCACCAACGCACCCGCGGTGTTCATGGACCTCATGAACCATGTGTGTAAACCATACCTCGACAAGTTTGTCATTGTGTTCATCGATGACATACTCATCTACTCTAAAAGTGAAGAAGAACATGCTGAACATCTACGATTACTGCTAGGATTACTTCAACAGGAGAAGCTATATGCCAAGCTTTCGAAGTGTGATTTCTGGATTCGGGAAGTTCAGTTTCTCGGGCATATCGTAAATGAAAAGGGTATCCACGTCGACCCTGCCAAGATTGAAGCTATCAAAAACTGGGAAGCACCCAGGACACCGACGGAGATCCGCCAATTTTTGGACTTGGCTGGTTACTACAGACGTTTCATCGAGGGATTTTCAAAGATCGCACAACCGCTTACTACCCTCACCCAGAAAGGCATCAAGTATGCTTGGGGTGACAAGCAGGAAGCGGCATTTCAATTGCTGAAACAGAAACTTTGCAGTGCACCCATTCTGTCCTTGCCGGAAGGGACAGATGACTTTGTAGTATATTGTGATGCTTCCATTCAGGGGTTGGGATGCGTACTCATGCAACGCGATAAGGTCATCGCGTATGCGTCGCGACAATTGAAGGTTCACGAGAAAAACTACACGACGCATGACCAGGAATTGGGAGCAGTAGTGTTTGCACTTAAGATTTGGAGACACTACCTCTATGGAACGAAGTGCACAATCTTTACAGACCACAAGAGCCTCCAACACATCTTTGATCAGAAGGAGTTGAACATGCGACAGCGTCGCTGGGTCGAACTCTTGAACGATTATGAGTGTGCCATTCGGTATCACCCGGGTAAAGCTAACGTGGTAGCTGATGCCCTCAGTAGGAAGGAACACTTGAAACCTCGTCGGGTGCGAGCACTACAGCTCACTATTCATTCGGGTTACCCGAACAGATACGCGACGCGCAGTTAGAAGCAGTTAAGGAAGAAAACATCAAGGCCGAATCGGTGGGAAAAATGGAACGCGATTGGGAAGTAAAACCCAATGGAGCCCGGTATTTCATGAATCGCATATGGGTACCTCTCTACGGAAACCTCAGAGAGCTAGTCATGGACGAAGCTCACAATCCCGATACTCTGTCCATCCTGGTTCGGATAAGATGTATCAAGACCTTAAAGCTGCGTATTGGTGGCCCAACATGAAAGCTGATATAGCCACCTACGTGAGTAAGTGTTTGACTTGTGCAAAAGTCAAGGTAGAGTATCAAAAGCCATCGGGGCTACTCCAACAACCTGAGATCCAAGTGTGGAAATGGGATCAGATCTCGATGGATTTAATCATAAACTCCCACGAACTTTGGGTGGTTGCGATACCATCTGGGTGATTGTGGATCGTTTAACTAAGTCCGCACACTTCCTAGCTATTAAAGAAACAGATAAGATGGAGAAGTTGACTCGCATCTACATTAAGGAAGTAGTTTCTCGGCACGGAGTGCCAACGTCCATCATCTCAGACAGAGATGCTCGCTTCACGTCCAACTTTTGGCAGTCACTTCAGAAAGCGTTGGGAACACGCTTAGATATGAGCACAGCCTATCACCCTTAGACTGATGGTCAAAGCGAAAGGACCATACAGACGTTGGAAGACATGCTTAGGGCATGCGTAGTAGACTTCGAAATAGTTGGGAAATCCACTGCCTTTAGTGGAATTCTCATATAACAACATTTTATCATACGAGTATTTCGGCAGCACCGTTTGAGGCATTATACGGTCGTAAATGTAGATCACCGTCTGTTGGGCAGAAAGTCGGTGACAGTCAACTCACAGGCCCTGAGTTAATACTTGAGGCTACTGAAAAGATTGTACAAATCAGAAACCGCATGGCGGCGGCACGAGATCGACAGAAAAGCTACGCTGATCAACGACGCAAACCGCTCGAATTTCAAGTAGGCGACCGCGTCCTACTGAAGGTGTCACCCTGGAAGGGTGTAATCCGCTTTGGACAACGGGGCAAACTAAACCCACGGTACGTAGGTCCGTTTGTAATCTTGAAACGTATTGGACCCGTAGCTTATCAATTAGACATTCCTGCCGAACTCAGTGGAGTTCACAACGTGTTTCACGTGTCAAATCTGAAGAAGTGTGTATCAGATGAAACTCTAGTTATTCCATTGGATGAGATTCAAGTGGATGAACAACTGCACTTTGTGGAACAGCCTATCGAGATCATGGATCGTGAGATCAAGACTCGAAGGCACAGCAAGATTCCGATCGTTAAAGTTCGTTGGGACTCTAAGCGTGGACCGGAGTTCACGTGGGAAAGAGAGGACCAAATGAAAAGCAAATACCCACACCTCTTCGCAACTGAGCAGCAAACTAACGATACCAGTAACTAAATTTTCGGGACGAAAATTCTTTCAACATGGGGATGATGTGACAACTTGGAAATTTCTCATACTTTCGCGTACCATTGTTAACTAAATCCTTGTGCACGACACTTGGGAATCTTTGTGCATGGCACTTGGGAACTTCTTGTAACTTCGCATACCATCGTTAACGAACTAACTCTTTGTGCGTGGCACTCTAAACATGTACGCTGCATTCTAAACCGCGTTTACTCAATTTTCGGGACGAAAATTCTTTCAACATTGGATAAGTGTGACATCCCGGTTTTTCGGATAACTTAAACGCAATACTTGTCGAATAAATTATGTGCTACGTATTAAACGTTTATAAGTTGGTGCGTTATTATGTGATATCCGAGTTCGTGTTTTATGTTAGTTATAATGTATAGACGTAGTAAATAAACAAATGAATCGAGCCGAACCGCGACACGAGCCGGCCTCTTTTCTTGCGACTCAAGGAACTAAACTTGGGGATCAAGTTTTAAACCCAAACCTTAAACCCAAACCATCCGGTCGCGAGCAAACAACCAAACCGACCCACCCAAGTCCTTTCGGCCCGAGAACAAACCCAAACCGTCAACCCATTCCCTTCCCTCATCTCTTGCGCCTATATATACAAACACATGCATGCTTTCTTCACAACACAAAAACCCTAATATCTAAAGAAGCCGACGGCAACCTTGCTACACTCCCCTCGGTCGCGAGATCAGCCCCTTGTTCACCTCCTCGATCGCAAACAGCCCTCTTGTCCCTTGATCGCGAGCAGCCCTCCTTTCAGTCCCTCGACCGCAAGCAGCTTGTTACAACTCCATCTTCATCCTCGGTCGCGATTCTTTTGATCATTGGTTCCTCATCTCACTCACGGTCATTGATCTTGTTATTAAAGGTTAGGATTATAATTGTTTGCAAGATCATATTCGGATTATATGCTTGAATGTAGGGTTATGTTAGCCGATTTATTGATGATGTTTGCAAGTTGATGTTTGTTCGAAATCTGGAAACATAGGTCTGTGTTTTGTTTATAAAAACTAGAGATTATGATTAGGGTTTGCATGGATATGATATATGTATTGATCTATGATTGGAAAAATCAGTTCTTGATCGCCTAGGTTCATTGTATCGACAGTTATTGCGAATTAGTTGTGATAAAATGCTGAAACAGGTTGCTGAATGATAGTTACAGCCGACTTCAACTGGCTGTAACTCGGTCATTAGTTGTCGAAAAACGGATTTTCTGAAGTCTAAAACGTAGAGATTTGAATAACGAATCTAATGGCGCTGGATGCATATTTTTCTGAAGTCGTTTGATATTTTTAAGTGGCCAATTAAGTTCAGTAACTAAAGCTATGGAAATCCTGAAATTTTGTTAGTTGTTTATCGAGTGGATTTTATAATCTTAGGGAGTCGAATCATGAAATTTGTACAGCAACTAGGTATGGAAATTTCCGGGCAACTCCCACTGGAATTTTGTTAATTGGACGATCGGTGATTTTTAAATAAATTCTTCCGTGGACTGCAGTCACAAAGCGACGAATCTGACTAGCAGCCTAGTATATTAATATTTATGGTTAATTGGTAAAGTATTAGGACTTGAAAAATTTATATAAATTTCTACAGTATAGTTGTCACCTGCTGTAAAATAATTGGAATTTTTGGAACGTTGGAACTATTTTATAAAAATCCTAGAAAACAGCCGAATTATGATATGTAAGCTGAAACTTGATAACTTGTGAATGTGTGCACCAAAGTGTTGCATGGATTGGATTATGTTCATGATAAATTGTTTTGATTACTATGTTCACATGAGGATACTTGCATGCATGTTTGAGTGTTAGGAATTTTGATTGTGTGTATCACTTTGTGCGTAAATTATGTGTAGAATTTTGTATTGGTGTGTTCACACACTGACTTGAAATCAATTGGTTTGTTAGGACGCAATTAGCGGTCCCATCCTTTACGACTTCTTTGCTACACTAACCAAGCAACTAAAGGTGAGTTCACGGCCCCTAATTTTATCCGGTTTTAAACAACAGGGGGAGAAACATGTATACACTCTTCAAACTCAATCTCTTTACGTTATACGAATTTAACGTCACATAACTATTCGGTAACTAAGTTAATGTTAATGTAACGTTATGGTCACTAAGCAGCTATATCACATAAGTCCTCGACAATCTCTCGGATCGTTAGTATTGGGTTTAAATAGCGGGGAAATTATAAGTAGTACTACTGGGCCCGACAAGCCCCATCCGAGCTAGTCGCGCTAGCCGACCGGGTATGGTCAACGGGTGAATAATTTGGCCTAACTTCTCCATGGTCAGTGATAGGCCTGGCAACACGGAGGCACAACAGTCAGCTTCGATCGCGAACACTTACGTGACATAACTTTAGGCTAGCTACCTATATATGTTAACATTGAACTTAATTACGAATCAACAATATTATTCCGGGTTAGGAATAATGGAACAAACAACAATATTATTCCGGGTTAGGAATAATGGAACGAAACAACAATATTATCCCGGGTTAGGGATAATGGAACCAACATCATTATTATTCCGGTTAAGGAATAATGGAACTATCGGTATTATTCCGGGTATGGAATAATGGAACTATCAGTATTATTCCGGGTTGGGAATAATGGAACTAAATCGTTATCCCGGGTTAGGGATAACGGGGGAAACAAACTCATAACCGAACGAACGAATTTATGAAAACCTGTGAACTCACTCATCTTTAATGTTGACACTTGTTTCTTTACATGTTTCTCAGGACGCTAGGAGCTCTAGGTGCACTCACTTGCATTGATCAAGACACCTTTTATCGAGTCTCATTTACAAACATTATTTTGGGTTTTTTTTTGGTTTTGGCGTTTATGTTGGCGCCCGTTCCGTTACTTTACTTTATGCTTCCGCTCAACTTTTAAAACTAATGTTTCCGCTAAACATTGGTAACTAACTAAGACAATATAAAATCTACGACGAATGGTTAAACAAATGATTTTTGGAAAACGTATTATCAAATCATATAGAGTCGTTCGACGTACTAGTGTTTCAGATTCTGGTTTGTTCACAACGCCTCGCGGTAAAACTCCGCAAGTGGAAATTGAGGGTGTGACATAATGCATAACTTTATGTCATGTCATTACGTAAAATGACTTATAATACAACCTTTTGAAATAACATGCGTTCATCACTTCTATCACTTTTATGAAGTATGTATTTACCTAGTAACTCATCACGATATAACCAATCATAATTATATCTCATATACACAGTTTTGTCACTCTAACTTGAAATTATACAAATATCTCCATAATTTAGAGTATTCACTAATAGCATCTAATATTATGTCTTTTAAAGTTTTCCAAATTATACAAAGCATGACATGAAATATGTATGATGTTTCATCTTAATTTCCATGCATAAGTTGTAAGTTCTTTTATAGCTTTTTCCTTTATACACAAAATGTTCAAAGTTTTTAAAGTTTTTTTTCAACGGTGTAATAACTAAATAAAAGCCAATAAACATGTTAAAATCTTAATTAAAGGTAGAAGATTAACATGTATAAAAGATAATGATTATAAAATTTGTATCCATAAATCAATAATACTCATTAATCAACCTATCCAAAGATTTTTCTATTTTACCAACATCAAGTATGTGACTTTCAAAATATTGTAGTTCCATAAAGACAAAACTGAAAACGATGTAAGACTTCATCAAATCATACATCTAAGAATCATAAAAATACACTTATATAATGCATGCATATAAAAGTCAAACTAGAATCTTAGCTAAAACTTTTATGTAAAACATGTTATTACAAATCAAATCTCATCGTAAACACAAAACTAAAGACATGGATATATGACAATACAACTTACTTGCATATCACTCCATTTTTCTATATAACATGGCGTAACAACCGAAATTTTGCAATCTCTAAATACAGTAGGTATGTCTAGGTGTATTCAAACGTGTTTGCACATTTAAACAAAAAGAAAAAGCCATAATAAAATATTATGAGAGATTCAAAATGTTTATACACTTTAGAATATTATGAGATTTCAACATGATTATATAAACATTAGAGTTTAAAGTATAGGCAAACTCTTAGTTATTTTTACTTTTATTTATCCTTTTTCGTAAGAAAATACAAACAAACTACAATTGTTTTTCAAAAAATAAAATAAAATATATAAGAATAGCTAAGGAACAAGCTAACCAATTATCTAGATGTTTAAAATATAACTCTTTTAGATAATACCATATTATGAAGCACTACATTAGAAAATAAATATACTAAGATTTTTACTATTTATCTAGCGACGTATTATCTGTATTACATTATAATTACTTGAGGAATTTGAATTTATATTCATAACTGATATGATAAAGGAAATTATTATAATACTTCAAATAGATAAGAAACAAATATTATATGAACAAAGTCCACCAAATATTTCAATATGGTATTTATTAGATGAAATAATTAATTAATTTGCTTTTAATTAGAAAACAAAACATCGTGAACATAAAAGATATAAAACATTAACATAAATTTAATGCAAATTATTGTCCATGAATTTCATATTAACTATTGAATTTTTTACAACGAATAGAGTTAACCGTTTTCAAGAATATTCGTGTCCTTGTGTTTCTTTTGTGACTACCACAAAAGAAGAAGTATCATATCTATTAACTAAGACTTTTAGGTACCATCATACAAGTTTATTCGAAACCCATTAATTTAATTTTATCATATAATATATATTTGTTGATTTCAGTAATTAATCTATATGCTGATTAATAGTTGAGTAGTAACAGGGTATATAAAGTCATTATGGATACCTGATATTTTGAGTAGATGACCATTGAAAAGTTATGTTCTTGGTGGAGGTCTCCATACGTGATACAACAGCTACTGGCGTCACGGTACACTAATATTTGCAACAATTAAAATTAATATCATTCATTCTAAAATTCTAAAAGCAAGTAGTGCTGATAACGTGTTGTGTAACAACTAGGCTATTAAAATATAGAGATAAAGAGAGAATGGTAAACATATGTCTTATTCATATGTAAGTATGAAATACAAAGCCTCTACTTATAGGCCCTATATATTAATATAAGAGTAAATACAAAAGAGGAGTTAAAGATATGGAGAGTCACACTTAATGTATTCATAACAAAATGCAGTTTTATTCAAAACAAAATAATCGTTGAAGTTAAAAAGAAAATTAATTTAAGAAATGATTTATTTTACAAACCGACCTTGAATTTTCATTTCGATCATTAAATTATTATAATATAATTGCTCTTTAACCTCTAAATATTAAACAATTGAATGTAACTAACTCACAAAAGCTTCAAACCTAGAACCTCTACTTGTTCGTCGAATACTAGCCATGCACCACCGTAACCACCGCCGCAACGGCCAAACTATCGCCGACATCACCAACAAACCACCCCCAATATTAGTCACGACTCAGATTAACCGCGGCGCCATGAGCCTTATCTCCACCGCTATCAGTATCGATCCAGTCCGCGACCAAAACCACCCTCATTTGTACCAGCTTTTTAGCTACCATCTTTGCTCACATCACCGCTCATCAACAGCCATAACCACCTGGCCGTAGAACACAGCCGCACCACCATGACCGCAACTTCGCCGCAAACCAGATTATTGTTGCCGTCATCTTTCCGGTTATCGGTTAGCATCGCGAGGATGCACTCGGTTCTTTCCTTTCGCTTATGTTTGACCCAGTTCAGTTCTAACCGGGTATCATGATCACTCTGTTTTCTTCTTCTGCTTTGAACCTTACTGTGTTTATAGGTACATGATTTCGGAGTAAGTTATGTCGTATTATATATAACAAACCTGTTGAAATAATTAATTAAAAATACTAAAACCTTCCGTCGCCGGAAAACTATCGGTCAACAAATTAGATAACCAAGTTAAGGTTTTGTAAAGTTAATTTCGACAACACTGAAATTATAGGTCCGCATACTCGCCGAAGAAAATTCATTTTTTTTTACTTTTGCTTTGCTTGCTCATACGGATTATGTTTACTATTCCATACTCGTTAGTAAATATTATGTTTTCTTTTCATCATAATATAAATTGTATCCGTTACTTTGTAGTAGGAATTGTGTCATTCGTTGGTCAGTCTTCATTATGTTATTGTGATTCTCTTTTAGTCTTTTGGAAACGTGTTCGTTAGCTCTGCTTTGTTAGTATGGTCGGTATTAATTATTAGTATGTTATACATACCATACCTCAAACTTGTACTAATGGTCGCATGTTCCTGTGGATAATTAATTTTAGTTGTATGTTTATTAATTACATTGTCTAAGCTTCTGTGCTCTGTCACCCACGCGTTTTTGACATGTCCTTTGGGCGTCAACGACATGAACACTTTCCGTGACAGTGCGTAATCAAAATCGCGACGTCTCTGACTTGTGCTTGTGTAGCACCTTGGCCCATTAGAGGTGTATGGATCGATCCTAGTTCTGTTTCTTACTTTTGTTTCCGACTTCTTGGGGATGTAATAATGGGTGCCTGCCATACTCACCATCTCATTGGTGCATAGACTAGCTACCTGTGTACCCCTTTGTTTCTGCCTTTGGGTATTTCTGTGTTACACGACTTATTTTGTTGATATATCTATCGTGTAAGTATATGTTTCAGTATGTGAATACGTTCTATTTTTTATTATGTTATGTTATGATAAGTTATGTGTGCATCTGATTATACATACACTGATTATGGTTCCGATTGTGTACCGGATTATGTTTCTGGTCAGTATTTGATTCTGCTCTGTATTGGTTATATGTGTTTTGACTCAGTATCTGTATCGTTTTGTATCACTTCTGTCTTAGTATCGGTTCAATTTGGGATTCGGATTTCGTGTTATACGTTTAGTTTGTACCCGTCAGAATCTTTGTTTAGTAGTTGATCCAAGGTTTGTTCTATATTTGTTATCGAATCACGTCTTTGTTTCATGTCGATTGTCTAGATCGTTTCAAGAACTCTGTAAGGATTAAATTATTACACTTTTAAACTCAGGTTCTCTAATTTATTTTGTTTATTAAATGTAAATCTCTAAAATTATAAAAATAATTATCTTGAGTAAATAATAACTTTTGAAATATGACAAACTAATAGATAGTAATTTAAATCCAAACATTTATTTAAAAAAAAGATTTTTTTACGGTTCGTTTCTTTTAAATGTTATAGGATTTCAAAACTATATTTTAAAATGTTTCGGTCAATGTATTTGTTTTTTTTTCGTATCGGTTTCTCGTGTCGGTTTACAAAATTAGCATAAGTATTACTTTTTGAAAACCAAGTATTTGATTTATTCTATTTATTAAATATAACTTTTCAGTACTAGAAAATTAGCTATTTTGTCTAATTTTGATTTACTATGAGGTACGATAAATTATTCTATTTTGATAAGATTCAAACCTTCACTAAAGAACATAATTTTGCTTCTCGTATATAAAAAATATATATTAGCATTATTAAAGGATGTTCTAAAATGAGTTCGTTTATTAAAAAAATGGTTATAATCATCATGGCAATTATGTAACAGTTCTCTATATTGTTTTTGTGTCGCATTCGATATCGGTTATGCATCTGAATAACTTTTGTTTCCATATTAGTTTCCATTATAGTTCAGATCGATTTGTGTATCAGTTTTTGTATCAGTCTTGTGTCTTCATCTATTTTTAGCACTCGTGTTAGTAACCGTTTCAGTTCACTCTCAATTATGTATGTTGTGTTTTGCTTCCGCTGATATGACTTTATTTGTATTGTTGATTTCTTCGTTACTGAGCAATTTTTGGCTCAGCCGTATTTTTTTTTTTTTGTGTTTTTCCTTTTTGTTTTACATGTAATATGGGATGATCTGGGATTTTAGTGAGGAGCGTTGGGAAGTTGTTGGTCAAGATTCTTTGTTTCAGTAATGTAATAAATGTAATTAGGGTCTTTTATTTAATGTCATGGATTGGTTTTAGTTTTGATATCTGTAAGAGTGACACGTCAGCCAAAGCCGTGTTTAGGTGTTACAAATATGGTGTCAGAGCTAAGGCTCTTTCCTATAGAAAACTTAAACAATAAAATTGAACCTGTGAGTTAATGGGTAGACATTGGTTAGAATTTCGACTTCCGACCGATCTTCACAATCATAACTTTGTGATCATTGATCATTCCGATAGAGGTTGTTCGTTGTTAATCACTAGTTCCATATTGTCCATCCTAATAGTATCCGATAAACCGTTCTATTATCATTGCGGTTTCATTATCGAATTCATGAACGGCTCCAAACATGGTGACGACACGATTGAAGTGATTATGTCATTGAGTTAACTCAAGTACACGCCAACGTGAACCTTGTTACCAACGTGCTTCAAGAAGTGTTTCACATTAGTAATGTGTACACTTGCGGAATCGACATATCTATTTTAGTTATTATCTTGTTAATTATTAGAATTCAACATTTAACTATGATTCCTTTTTCATGTCTTTGCCTACCTTACAATTTGAATAAGTTATCGAGATGCATATGGGAAGACAATTAGGACACTGATGTAAGATAATTTACAATTAGAGTCATGAACGTAATTGTGAATTATAGGTACATATGTGCGCTTTTGGATTCCTATTATGTAGATTGGTGCATATTCGAATCCGTTTACATTCTTGTACTCCGAATTCTGATATGGTTGAGCTAGTTTTGGTTGCATTTAAATTTAATTTGATGTAGTCCCCGTTTATCTTGTCTTGTCGATAACATCGTATTATTTCATCAGTTTGTGATACACGTTTATGCAATCTGAAGTCAGTTCCGTATGCCTTAGATGCCTTAATTTAATAGACAAAAGAAACTTACTCACATTTTAGCATTTATAATATATATACATATATATATATATATATATATAAAAAGTTGGTAAACTATCATTATGGTTACCATTATAGCATTAATAATAAACTAGCTTTCGATGCACACTACTAAAAGATAAACTTTTGTTAGTGACATTTAAATTTGAATGACTTAGAACTTAAAATGTAAAATATTGAACAATACGACGTTTTGAAGAATCTAAATTTTATTTGGAATTAATAAAATGTGTTTACATAACATTAGTTTCAGTATATCCTTAATTGCAAGGATGAAATTATCTTAAGAGCTGTAGTATTTTAATATTCCGAACATTTTAATATTGAGTAGTGACAAATATATATATATATTGCAGAGTTAAAATAAGAAGAAAAATTTTATAAGAATAAAAAGAATAACTTTTAAACCAATAGAAATTCTCCATTTACTTCATTTAATGTGTGTATTTAATATTTTGAAAAACGGCATGTAGATAAATCTATAATTGTCATTAATTAGCTAATTAATAAAACTTGTAACTCATTTTTTTAATATAATTTTTCAAGATAAAATAATTTATGATGAAGGACAATTTTCGACATGTGTAGGATAAATTTTAGTATTTATAGGATAAATTTTGAAATGTGTAGGGTATTTTTACATGTGTGTAGGGTAAATTCCAAGAAGTATAAGATATATGTAGGATAAATTTTGAAATGTCTAGGATATAATGTTTTTGTTTTATTAATGAGAGAGAACATAATTAATTAGAGGAGTTATAAATTGTTTAATGTTTTACCATTATGCCTTTTTTTTCTTTTTTTTTCACATTAAATTTCTTCTCAAATGAACCTTTCCCTTATATTATATATATATATATATATATATATATATAATACACATAATAAAAATACTATTGTCTTTACGAATTAAAAAGAAAACTATCTATAGATGTTCAATGTGAGTTTCATCTTTAAAAAAAGTTGGTAGACAAATAATTTATAAAAAATCACAAACAAGATCAAAGTATACCTAAAATTGAAGTTTCACCTAAACTTTTAAGTAACTATACATATTTTTTATATATGATCATTTGGAATCATAATATATAAACTAAAAAAACTTACAAAGTACATATACTTAAAAAAACGTAAAAAATCTTGAAGTATAATAGCATATAATTTTATAATGTTGTTATTTATATAAACTTTTAACACTTTATATTTTATAGACAACTAAATTAACTTTTCACACTTTATATCTTATACAGAACTAAGTCGAATCATTTATCAAAATAGTTGTGTAGGTGTATTTTTTTTTTTTTTGCTTTGGAGTATTTTTGTACAGTGTTTGCTTGATGGTTAAATATAAATAAAGAAAGAAGTTTATACTAGTGTAGTAGATATTCAAATTTTGCAAGACTTTTCAGTACCCAATTGCTTGATGGTTAAGTATAAATAAAAAAAGAAGCATGTACTAGTGTACTACATATTCTAACATTTTGCTAGGAGACTTTTCATTACCCAAAGCAGAATAAAATATAGATCTAAATATATCATCTTCTCCCACCTCTTCTTTTCTCCAGTATTCTCTGAAAAAAATAAGTTCTGATGATCCAACTTTTTTTCTTTTGCTTCATATCTTCTTCATCATGCGTTAAAATTTTTAAGGGCTGTGGGTAAAAATTTCAAAGGGGTGTGGTCATGATTTCCAACGAAAAATAACACGGATTTTATTTTCTTCAAGGGTGCGTATGCCCATCCAGGCTTGGGTGGGTTCGCCCCTGTTTTGTATTTGTTGATTATGTGAATAATTTGAATTATAACCATGGTTGCAAAAGTTGCTAGGCATTCCTTAGTCGGTCGACCGAGGAGTTGAGAGTACTCGGCTTAGGTGAAGAGTACTCAGGGAGCAATCGGACATGTTAAATTATAAAGAAATTAGTTTTCAGAAATTAAATATATGTCAGATAACATATATTTACTAATATTTAAAACAAAATAGGTGAAATTGATATCACTTTAATATGATAGGCATAGAAATTATGTTCTATTTTTAAGTTAAACTCGGCCTGAGTTGATCTACTAGATCCATTCTGGGAGAGGTTGACATTTTTTTACCGATTCCGAGTAATTAGGCGGAGTTGAAGAAAGTCGCATCGGTAGCCTACCTTGTAGCGACTATTCGAATAGTACTCGGCTTGGAGACCTTGTTTTACAACCATGAATTTATAACATATTGGGATTATTAACCATGTATGTGAAAAATGGTTTATGTCATAAGTGTTGAACCCATGAAAAATGATGGTCATGCTAAGTAGTAAGTTGTGATAAACTGATGTTTATATGTTATTTTTCATTACTTAGTAACTTGTGATAAATTGAAATTTATATGTTATTTTGATTGTATGAAAGTGAACACTTATTGAGATGAGATAATGTGGTAAAATGGGTTGTCAAGTATAACTAATAGAATAGCTTGAATGCGATGCCCACCAAGTGTTCAATAAAATGCCTAAGTGAGTTTTATCAATTTGTTAATGCATTTATGTATGTCAATAGACAGTTTGACTTTTAAAATTTCAAATGACCAAAATAAAATGAAAGAATAAATGAGGTATAAAAGTCCATGAGAAGCGATGGTCATGATATTGGATGGCTAATCTAATCATCTTGTGTATGTTATATGATAGTTTGACTCACAAGCTAGGTGGGAGCTTGGAAAGCAATGGGTCAAACAGATCAAGGACGCAGGAAAGCTCGAAGGAACGCAATGTAAGTAAAGCTTACACCACCCATAATAGAATGACTACTTAAATGATATGAAGTAATTGATTAAAGGGAAGGTTAACAAAGAATTAGATATGATGAGACATATAATATTGATAAAATAAGACCCCATGTATAAACTATGAAACGGGTCAAATGGATAAAGTTTACGAAACTATATTTTGGTAGTAAACAATAATGTCAAAAGATAAGAACCAACGGTGTCAGCCATAATGGATCAAAACGAGTAAAATGACAAGTAACTACATGTTGGTTATTAACTTAATAAATTTTAGAAACGGGATCCTATGGTGTGAGCCTTAACGGGTCAAACAAACAATGGTGAGTAATTACATATTAGTGATTAAACAAGGAATTTTCTAAATACGATATTCTGGCGCGAACCAAATTTGGTCGAAAGAATAAAAATGATTTGTGATGGTAAATCAAAGAATTTTCAAAATAAAAACACTAGTTGACGCGAACTAAACGGGTCAAACAAGTAAAAAGGTGAATTTTGGTAATAAGCACTTGTTGACGCGAACCAAACGGGTCAAAAAGTAAAAACCGACCAGGTAGAAAGAGAAGATTGATGAGGAAGAACCCAATCAGGAGAGAAAAAGCAATTCCTCTCCTTTCAGTCGAGCTACTTCGTTCCTCACCTCCTGGATAATTTTTGACGATAAACACTTGCTGACGCGAACTAAACGGGTCAAAAAAGTAAAAAAGGTGAATTTTGGTAATAAGCACTTGCTGACGCGAACAAAAAATGTCAAAAGGACAAACGGGTCATACGGGTCAAATGGTGATCGCCATTTGAACCTGGTATTTAATGCTTTGTTTTGTTAAGTTTTGTGCTTTTAGGTAAGCATAATGCATGGGTATGCATTGCCATGAATTGGAAAGAAATAAAAATCGAAGGTATGGATAACGAGTCAATGGTTTTGACCCGCGCCAGGTATGTATAAAAGGTTATGCTTTCAGTAGGGGCTTATGGCTCGACGGAAGACGATTGGGCCAAATGTGGCAAATAGATTAACTCAAGTTAGGCATATCTAATATTTGGTTAAAACGACCTTTAGAGCCAGGACACGATTATGATGCGAAATTATGACCAAATGGATTCTAAATCACTAAACTATTGGGAACCTGTATGTCCTTAGGGACATAATAAATCTAGATGAGATAATAAGTGAATGTATCCGCTTGTTTTCATTTAAACTTATTAAAGTTTTTCGATTTGGAAAAGGACTAAATGTCCCCAGACAATGAGTTTGGGTAACACGCCGAACCAAAAGAATGGTTGGGAACTAACAAGTTCAGACCCAACCTGGTCAGTGTATAATTTAACAAAGTGCACAGGTTCGTGCACAATACACAATTTAGCATAGTGCACATATCTGTATAATTTAGAAAAGTGCACAAGTCAGTGCACACTTTAGCAAAGTGCACATGTCAGTACACAGTTTAGCATAGTGCACAATATGAAGTGCACAATTTAGTAAAGTGCATAGGTTAGTGCACAATTTTAGTAAAGTGCACATTAGTGCACAATTCACAATTTAGCAAAGTGCACAAGTTAGTGCACAGTTTAGTAAAGTGCACATGTTAGTGCTTAGTTCGCAATTTAGTAAATGCACATGTTAGTGCACAATTTAGCAAAGCGCACAGGTTAGTAAAGAGCACAGGTTAGTGCATAGTGCACATGTTAGTACACTTTTTAGTAAAGTGCACGGGTTAGTGCATAGTGCACAATGCACAATTTAGCAAAGTGCACAGGTTACTACACAATTTAGTAAAGTGCACAGGTCAGTGCACAGTGCACAGTTTTATAAATACACACTTCATCAAAGTGCATATTTCAGTAAAGTGTGTACTTTAGCAAAGTGCACATGGGTAAAGTGCACACTTCGGCAAAGTGCACTTATTAGCTGTCACGACATGCGACGTCTATAGGCGTTTCGATTGCGATACGCGACAAAACCCAGTTGTTCAAACATTTTATTTTGTCATTTTCGATCCGTTAACACAAAAGAAATATAAACACAAATTATTTTTGATGTTTATGGCAGGCTTATACAAGGGCTGGTACCGGGCGACGATCAAGTATGTAAAGAACTGAACACTCTTAAACTGCCACCTCCTTAGGAACATTTTCTCGAAAAGATAAAATACGATCACACATGACAAATTTTTATGTATAAAACCTTATTGTCTTTGACTATAATTTAATTGTTTAATAACCCTTTTAGTCGGTTCGTCTGGGCTATTAGTTAACCCAGACATATAAACTTTAAGTTTTCAAATTAAAGATGAAAAAAAAACCTAAGACCAATTTATCCACTTTTAATTATGATTATAATTTAAAAGGGGTTAGAGTGATACAATTACCCTTCAAATCCGAGGCAATAGATTTGAAATATGTATTCCGATTTTTAAGTCTTTCACTTCCCTAGGCATAGAGGGAGATACAACCGGAACCTGCGTGGTTTCTTGATGTTTTTTCACAACTTCAGATGGAGTATCAACACAGACCACATTTATTGCCTCAGAAAAAGGTCCATTCTCATTTTTCTCTTGATTACCACCCACCATATCGTGATAATCAGTTTGTTTACTTTCTTCTTTATTTTCCTTATAATTTATCAAACCTTTATTTGTATCTATCACTTTATCCTTTTAACAGAAAAGTTTGCTCCTACTCTACATTACACCATTTAATTAAATAACTTTCTTTGTGTAGGTTTGAACACCTTTTAAAAGACATATGCCTTTATCAAGTGAACTAGCATCACATTAACTTTGGATCACTTTATCTAATTCAAGTAGGTTTGAATTTCAAATCATTTATATGCTTATTTATTTAATTTATTAACTAATCCCTAGTTACTTATCATCTTCGTTATATTTAAACTTTAAAGATTTTGTTAGAGGGTGTTTGAGATTAAGTTTGAAAATGATTTATTGATTTATTGGCTTTTTCAAGAAGCCAATAAGTTATTAAAGTGTTTGGGAATGAAAAAAGTGTTTTTCAATTTTTGAGAAAGCGTAAAAAGTTTTTTTTTCAAAAGCCATGAAAACCTAGATTTTTAAATGACTTTTGGCTTTTTGAAATCTAACCTCACCGTTTAATATAGCAACTTAAAATGGAAACTTGACATATCTTTTTTTGTCATTTTACTATTTCCAACCACAAAAACTAATCCAAACAATTTTTATAAACTTCTTTCAAAAAGTAATAAGTCAAAAAGCACTTTTTTTTTTTTAAAAAAACACTTTAGAGTTAAATAAGCAATCACAAACACCCTCTTAAAGATGTTCTCTTTTTTCGTTTATATGCTTGTTAATTTAATTTATTAACTAACTAATCCATAATGACTTATGATCTTGGTTATATTTAAAGATATGTTCTTATATCAACCAAACAAAACCTTCCTATCCTATGAATTAGCAAGATAAATGAGGCATGCCAAATTCTTCGAACAAACAATTGTATATCAACGTATGTATGGCAAAACCAGGGAACAGTATTCCTCCCGTTTCTTCAGGCAATCTTCCTCGACCCATTTCCCGTTCACCCCCTTTTCTTTTTTGGTTTTCCTCTAAAATGGTGATGAATAGTGTAACGGTCCGCAATTATTGTAATATTTGTTTTTGTGTTTTTCGTATTCAACCATCGAAATCCAAGACTTATGATCATAATGGAATTCATTTTGTTTTATTTTTCTATATCTTGTTAACTCAAACATAGGTTTTTATTCATATAATCATCAAGACACATTTAAATCATTCAAAAACCGACTTATGTTGTGTAAATTCGATAACTGAGACCCAATCAATCAATTATTGTGTCATACTGTTGATACAGTTTTGTGTCTGTCGCTTGTTCTTAATTACAGTTGTAATTGTACGGTCTTTGTTCAGTGTCTGTATAGGTTTGGTCGTGTCGAATAGATCGAGATATCCTTCTATTTTGATCTAGTATGACATCTTAGACGTTTGTAGATTTTGTAGATTATTGTATCACGCCTTGATTTCGCGATTATTAGTTATAAAAAAATATTAAATAAATAGCCGAGAACCGAACCGAGCCGCGAAACGTGTCGACCTCACCTCCTTGCGGCCCAAGGAAATAACCTAAACTTGAGGCCCAAGCCACTTAACCCAAACCCCCCCCCCCCCCATCGCGGTCGCGCCCCCTCCCCTTATTTTCCCTTGTTATATTTATATGTATGTATGCATGGATTGTTTATTAAAAAAAAAAAGCAACAAAACCCTAGTACCTAGAGGAAGGCGACGGCAGCCCCCTTCTCTCACGATCGCAAAACCCCACATCTTCAGGATTGATGCCAATCTTGTCCCGGTTCGCTAATCATCATCGTTTCAAGGTTAGGGTTTAATTGTTTTGCGATTCACATTAGGGTTTGTGTAATCTTGATCATGATTATGTGTAATGGTAGGATTATTAGTAGAAAAGTGTTCTGATTTATGATTAGTTCGGATGATTGTGCGAATCTTTGCGATTGTGATGTTATGTTGAATACTAAAATCATAGGCTGCGTTTTAGCGATAAAGATCATGTTATATAATTAGGGTTTGCATGAATATTGATATAAATGATGATATTTGACAAATAAACCTGTTGTTAATCATTATTACTAAGCGTCATGATCGTTTAAGCATGTTCTAATGCGATAAAAGTCGAAAACAGTTTGCTGAATGACATTTACAGCCAACTTCAATTGGCTCTAACCTGATCATTATCTATCAAAAAGTGGATTTTCTGAAGCCTAAAACGTGTATTTTTGAAAACCGCTTCTAATGGCGCCGGATTCATATTTTTCTGAGGTCGTTTGCTATTTTTAAGTGGTCATTTAGTACAGCAGCTGAAGCTGCGTAAATTCTGCAGAATTTGCTGGTTGTTTATCGAGTTGGATCTCATAGTCTGTAGGGGGTTGGGTCATGAAATTTGTACAGTAACTGGAGACGGGAATTTCCAGAATCTCCCACTAGAAATTTGTTAATTGGATGAACGATAATTTTTAAATAATTTTTCCCGTGGACTGCAGTCAGAAAGCGACGAATCTGATTGCAGCCTAGTATATAAATGTTTATAAATAATTGGTAAAGATTTAGGACTTGAAAAGTTTATATAAAATTCTACAGTTTAGTTGACACCTCCTGTAAAAAAATTGGAATTTTTGGAACGTTGGAACAATTTTATAAAAATCCTCGAAAACAGCCCGTTATGAGCGTACAAGCTGAAACATGATAACTTGCATTTGTGTGTACCTAAGTGTTGTATAAGTTAACCTGTGTTTATGACAAGTTGGTTTGATCATTATTTTGTATGGTGATATTTTTCATGCATGATTTTGGTTTCGAATTGGTTGTTGCGTGTGCCGTACTGTGTGTTAGTTATGCTTAGGATTTTGTGTCAGTGTGTTCACACACTAACTTTAAATCGGTTGTCATGTTAGGACGCGATTAGCGGTTCCATCAATTGCTTCTTTTGTGTTATTCTAACCGAGCAATTTAAGGTGAGTTCACGGCCCCTATTCTATCCGGTTTTAAACAACAGGGGGAGAAACATGTATACACTCTATAACTCTATCTTTTACGTTATGCGAAATTAACGTCGTTAACTATTCGGTAACTAAGTTAATGTTAATGTATGTTATGGTCACTAAGTAGCTTTATCACGGAAGTCCTCAACCAACTCTCGGATCATTAGTATTGGGTTAGATAGCGGGGAAATTATAAGTAGTACTACTGGGCCCGACAAGCCCCACCTGAGCTAGTCGCGCTAGCCGACCGGGAATGGTCAACGGGTGATTAATTTGGCCTAACTTTCGCCATGGTCAGTGATAGACCTGGAAACACTAAGGCAACAGCAGTCAGCTTCGATCGCGAACTCTTATGTGAAGTAACTTTAGGCTCGCAACCTACATGTTAACATTGAACTTAATTACGAACCAACATTATTATTCCGGGTTAGGAATAATGGAACTATACCGTTATCCCGGGTTATGGATAACGGGGAAAACAAACTTTTAAACCGAACTTGTGAACTTATAAAAACCTATGAACTCACTCTTCTTTAATGTTGACACTTGTTTCTTTACATGTTTCTCAGGACGCTAGGTGCGCTAGGTGCATTCACTTGTATTTGATCAAGACATTTTTCTCGAGTCTTTTACGAATAATGTTTGGGATTTTTGGTTTTGCCGTTTATGTTGGCGCCCGTTACTAAACTTTGATACTAATGCTTCCGCTAAACTTTGAAACTAAGATATTTTGAAAATGACTATGAATGGTTAAACAAATGTTTTTGGAAAACGTTTAAATAAATCATATAGAGTCGTTCGATATTACTAGTATCTGAGATTCTGGTTTGATCACACGCCTCGCGGTAAAACTCCGCAAGTGAAAATTGAGGGTGTGACAGATTGGTATCAGAGCCTCTAGCTATAGAGAACCAGGTTTGCATTAAAAGTAGACCTAAACTATAGCTGTTACATGACACTAGACTTAGTTGGCACCGAACTGTGATATCTTGTTATGTGTTATACTACAATTGTTTTATGTGAGATATATATGTATATTGTGATGCACGCAACTCGTAACTAACTACACCAACCCAGCAGGCAATGTCATCATCATCATCCGACAAATCTCGACAATCAAGGGCGCCGGGGAAGGCACCCATGGTCGAACCCTCACCACCTCATGGCGTAGAGACACGCTCAGCTGCTAGGAAAAGGCTCGCTCTAGGTGGGGAGTCGTCCTCCCGTCCAACCACCGCTATACTGATCGAACCAGTCAACTCGTTAGGAGTAGGGGACGATCTACTTAGGGATATGTTAAGGAAACAACAGGAACAGCTAGAGAGAATGCAGGAGACTATCGAAGCACAAGAATGGATGATACGTCAACTAACTGGTAAAACTGGAAAGTTCGAGGAAGAGCAATATGAGAATAAGAGAGTTCGAAACATTTTAGCTAAGGATCTTCGTGATGAGCAGCTGAGGGCTGACTGGCTCGAAGACAGAGTTCTTGAGTCCAGTTGGAGGATTCAAGAACTGGAGCAGAATCAAGCACCTGTCCCAGTACCCGCACCAGCACCGCCCCCCCAGCGCCGGTATAGGAAGAAGAGGAGGATCCAGAGGAAGACCCGGAGGAGGATCCAGAGGAAGACCCGGAGGAGGATCCGGAGGAAGAGGAGCCAGAACAGGACCCGGCTGTTGAAGCTGAAAACGCCGAAGAGGATGACGGCAGTGATAGCGACTTGGGAGATGGAGACATAGATGACTAACTCGTCTCGCCAATCTCCGCTTTGTTTTCTTTAGTTTGTTTGTTTCCACTTACGTTTGAACTTGAAAATTTTATAATTAAACTGAGATGTTTGGTTGGTATTTTGTGAGACATTGCAATTTATTTAATCGAATGTTCCTTTTGATTGTTTAATTTGTTGGGTTGACATAACTTGTGTGATTATTGAAGTGTGGAATATGATAACTATATTGGATATATATACTTATCGGTGTGTGTTTGTGTTGTCATGCGAAGATCTGAAATGGCAATTGGACGTCGCGGAAATATCAACATGTCAACTGAAGAATTGGCCGCTTTAATCCAAGAACACGTGAATGCTGCTCTGGCAGGTGTTCAAAACCCACCAGCAGGTAACCTTTATTAAATTTTCATGGGAAAATCTAATAGTTGGGCGAGTAGACTTTCTCGCTGACTACCTATCCTCTGTCTTCAAGAGGGGGTCTTAACCCCTACAAGATGTTCCTTGATGCGAAATCGAGCAGGTTCATGGGAGTTGAAGGACCCATAGGACTGGTCCGTTGGATTGAAAAGTCTGAATCGGTTTTCGAGATGTGCAATTTTCTTGAAGCTAATAAGGTCAAGTATGCTGCCTCGACGTTGGAAGATGGGGCATTGACCTGGTGGAATGCACAAGTCCAAACGCGTGGACTTGTTGCGGCGAATGCAATGGCCTGGACAAAGTTCAAAGCTCTAATCAAGGAAGAATACTGTCCGCGGGACAGAGTTTAGCAGTTGGAACAAGCGTTATGGAACCACAAGATGGTCGGGTCAGAAATTGAAGCGTACACAGCGAGACATCATGATCTGGTGTTCCTTTGTCCCGATTTGGCTAACACCGTCAATAAACGACTTGAGTTTTATCTTGGGGGTCTGGTCCTTGAGATCCAGGGCATGGTAATGCCTAGCAACCCTACGACGGAGCATCAAGCGATTAGGCTGGCGCATAAACTCACCGATAAGGCGGTGGAGCAAAGGAAGTTGCCACCCAGGGGTGCAACTGAAATTGTCCCTGACAACAAAAGAAAATTCGAAGACTCACCTGCTCAACAGTCTTCATCAGCCCAGCCACAACAAGGAAACCAGAAGCGGTCCAACAACTTCAACAACAATCGGGGTCACAACAATCAGTCTGCTAACAACACCCAGAACTCGAGCGGCTATGCGGGTCGAAAGCCGCAATGTAACCGTTGTAATCTCCATCATCACGGCCCTTGCGCCGGAAATCGCTGCCAACGATGTGGCAAACCAGGACACGCGGCAAAGGATTGTCGCGGGGAGATCATGACACGACAAAATCAGAACCAGCACCAGGGTAATAACCGGGGATGCTATCAGTGCGGTAGCACTGCCCATTTCAAGCGGGACTGCCCGCAGCTTCGCAACAACAACAATGGTGGGAACAACAACAACAACAACAACAACAACAATAACAACAATGGCAACAATGGAAATGGTGGCACAGGAGGTGCCAAAGGTCGTGCATTCACGTTGGGCCATGGAGAGGCCAGAAACGACTCGAATGTGGTCACCGGTAAGTTTCCCCTTAACGATCATTTTGCTACTGTACTTTTTGATACGGGTGCGGATAAGATTTTTATAGTCTGAGTCTTTTAGGAAGAACCTAAATCTCACACCTAAACCCCTAGAGACCCCTTACGTCATAGAACTAGCCGATGGTAAATCTGTAGATGTGACCCATTTAGTAACCGGTTGTCAACTTAAACTCGCGGGTCACACCTTTACCATTAATCTGATGACAACTACCCTGGGTAGTTTTGACGTGGTAGCCGGAATGGACTGGCTATCCGACGTTCGAGCTGAAGTTCTCAGTTTCGAGAAAGCTATCCGTATTCCGCTCTCTAATGACGAAGTCTTGATGGTGCAAGGCGAGAAGGCAGGCGCCGTCACAAACATCATCTCTTACATGCAAGCTCAGAAGTATCTTCGGAGAAAGAACTCCTTCGCTTTGCTCGCACTGGTCACTGAGCAGCCTAAGGACGAGAAATGGATTGAAGATATCCCGTCGTCCGTGACTTTCCCAATGTGTTTCCAGAGGAGTTACCTGGTCTTCCACCACATCGACAAGTGGAGTTTGAAATCGAATTGGCGAACCATGCGACTCCTATCGCCAAGGCCCCGTACCGCTTAGCTCCAGCAGAGCTGCAAGAGCTGTCTACCCAACTTCAAGAATTTTGGAAAAAGGATTTATCCGACCCAGTACTTCGCCATGGGGAGCTCCGGTCCTTTTTGTCAAGAAGAAGGACGGGACCTTCCGCATGTGCATCGACTACAGGGAACTCAATAAGGTTACCGTCAAGAACCGATACCCATTACCTCGCATCGACGATCTTTTCGACCAGCTTCAAGGGTCAAGCTACTACTCCAAGATTGATCTACGGTCCGGTTATCACTAGCTACGCGTCAGAGAGGAGGATATCTCCAAGACGGCATTTCGCACTCGGTATGGCCATTATGAGTTCTTGGTCATGCCCTTCGGTCTCACCAACGCACCCGCGGTGTTCATGGACCTCATGAACCGCGTGTGTAAGCCGTACCTCGACAAGTTTGTCATCGTGTTCATCGATGATATACTCATCTACTCTAAGGGTGAAGAAGAACATGCTGAGCATCTGCGATTATTGCTGGAACTACTTCAACCGGAGAAACTATATGCCAAGTTTTCGAAGTGTGATTTCTGGATTCGGGAAGTTCAGTTCCTTGGGCATATCGTGAATGAAAAGGGTATACACATTGATCCCGCCAAGATCGATGCTATCAAGAACTGGGAAGCACCCAGGACACCGACAGAGATCTGCCAATTTTTGGGTTTGGCTGGTTACTACAGACGTTTCATCGAGGGATTTTCCAAGATCGCACAACCCTTACCACTCTCACCCAGAAGGGCACCAAGTATGCTTGGGGTGACAAGCAGGAAGCAACATTTCAATTACTGAAGCAGAAACTTTGCAGTGCGCCCATTTTGTCCTTGCCAGAAGGGACAAATGATTTTGTGGTATATTGTGACGCTTCCATTCAGGGATTGGGATGTGTACTCATACAACGTGATAAGGTCATTGCGTATGCATCCCGACAGTTGAAGGTTCACGAGAAAAACTACACGACACATGACCTGGAATTGGGAGCAGTTGTGTTTGCACTTAAGATTTGGAGACACTATCTATATGGAACAAAGTGCACAATCTACACGGATCACAAGAGCCTCCAGCATATCTTTGACCAGAAGGAGTTGAACATGCGACAGCGTCGCTGGGTCGAACTCCTGAACGATTATGAATGTGCCATTCGGTATCACCCATGTAAAGCTAACGTGGTTGCCGATGCCCTCAGTCGGAAGGAGCACTTGAAACCTCGTCGGGTACGAGCACTACAGTTCACCATTCATTCGGGGTTACCCGAACAGATATGCGACGTGCAGCTAGAAGCAGTTAAGGAAGAGAATATCAAGGCCGAATCTGTGGGAAAGATGGAACGCGATTGGGAAGTGAAACCCAATGGTGCCCGGTATTTCATGAATCGTATATGGGTACCTCTCTACGGAAATCTCAGAAAGCTAGTTATGGACGAAGCTCACAAATCCCGATACCCTGTCCATCCTGGTTCAGATAAGATGTATCAAGACCTTAAAGCCGCGTACTGGTGGCCCAACATGAAAGCGGATATAGCCACCTACTGAGCAAGTGTTTGACTTGTGCGAAAGTCAAGGTGGAATACCAGAAGCCATCAGGGTTACTTCAACAATCTGACGTTACCACCAACTAAATTTCAGGACGGAATTCTTTCAACATGGGGATGATGTGACAGCCTGGGAATTTCTTGTACCATCACTAACAAACTGAATCTTTGTGCGTTGCATTCTAAACCGCGTTTACTAAATTTTCGGGACGAAAATTCTTTTAACATGGGGATAATGTGACATCCCGGCTTTTCAGGTATCTTAAACGCGCTACTTACGGTTATTCATTCCTACGCTGATTTAATTCGGAGAATTAAATTACACGCTCGCAATAACTACACTAACTTTGTGAATCTATTGGGTGAATTACGGTGTACATTTTGTAGATTATTGTATCACCCTTGATTTCGCGATTATTAGTTATAAAAGAATAATAAATAAATAGCCGAACCGAACCGAGCCGCGAAACGTGTCGACCTCACCTCCTTGCGGCCCAAGGAAATAACCTAAACTTGAGGCCCAAGCCACTTAACCCAAACCGCCCCCCATCGCGGTCGCGCCCCTCCCCTTCTTTTCCCTTGTTATATTTATATGTATGTATGCATGGATTGTTTGTTAAAAAAAAAAACAACAAAAACCTAGCACCTAGAGGAAGGCGACGGCAGCCCCCCTCTCTCACGATTGCAAAACCCCACATCTTCCGGATTGATTCCGATCTTGTCCCGGTTCGCTAATCATCATCGTTTCAAGGTTAGGGTTTAATTGTTTTGCGATTCACATTAGGGTTTGTGTAATCTTGATCATGATTATGTGTAATGGTAGGATTATTAGTATGAAAAGTGTTTTGATTTATGATTAGTTCGGATGATTGTGCGAATCTTTGCGATTGTGATGTTATGTTGAATACTAAAATCATAGGCTGCGTTTTAGCGATAAAGATCATGTTATATAATTAGTGTTTGCATGAATATTGATATACATGATGATATTTGACAAATAAACCTGTTGTTAATCATTATTACTAAGCGTTATGATCGTTTAAGCATGTTCTAATGCGATAAAAGTCGAAAACAGTTTGCTGAATGACATTTACAGCCAACTTCAATTAGCTGTAACCTGATCATTATCTATCGAAAAGTGGATTTTCTGAAGCCTAAAACGTGTATTTTTGAAAAACGCTTCTAATGGCGCTAGATTCATATTTTTCTGAGGTCGTTTGTTATTTTTAAGTGTAATTTAGTGCAGCAGCTGAAGCTGCGTAAATTCTGCAGAATTTGCTGGTTGTTTATCGAGTCGGATCTCATAGTCTGTAGGGGGTTGGGTCACGAAATTTGTACAGTAACTGGAGACGGGAATTTCCGGAAATCTCCCACTGAATTTTGTTAATTGGATGAACGATTATTTTTAAATAATTTTTCCCGTGGACTGCAGTCAGAAAGCGACGAATCTGACTGCACCCTAGTATATAAATGTTTATAAATAATTGGTAAAGCGTTAGGACTTAAAAATTTTACATAACATTCTACAGTTTAGTTGACACCTCTGTAACAAAAATTGGATTTTTTGAAACGTTGGAACAATTTTATAAAAATCCCCGAAAACAGCTCAGTTATGAGCGTACAAGCTGAAACATGATAACTTGCGTTTGTGTGTACCTAAGTGTTGTATGAGTTAACCTGTGTTTATGACAAGTTGGTTTGATAATTATTTTGTATGGTGATATTTTGCATGCATGATTTTGGTTTCGAATTGGTTGTTGCGTGTGCCGTACTGTGTGTTAGTTATGCTTAGGATTTTGTGTCAGTGTGTTCACACACTAACTTTAAATCGGTTGTCATGTTAGGACACGATTAGCGGTTCCATCAATTGCTTCTTTTATGTTACTCTAACCGAGCAATTTAAGGTGAGTTCACGGCCCCTATTTTATCCGGTTTTAAACAACAGGGGGAGAAACATGTATACACTCTATAACTCTATCTTTTATGTTATGCAAAATTAACGTCGTTAACTATTCGGTAACTAAGTTAATGTTAATGTATGTTATGGTCGCTAAGTAGCTTTATCACAGAAGTCTTCAACCAACTCTCGCGTTAGTATTGGGTTAGATAGCGGGGAAATTATAAGTAGTACTACTGGGCCCGACATGCCCTACCCGAGCTAGTCGTGCTAGCCGACCGGGAATGGTCAACGGGTGATTAATTTGGCCTAACTTTCGCCATGGTCAGTGATAGACCTGGCAACACTGAGGCAACAGCAGTCAGCTTCGATCGCGAACTCTTATGTGACGTAACATTAGGCTCGCTACCTACATGTTAACATTGAACTTAATTACGAACCAACATTATTATTCCGGGTTAGGAATAATGGAACTATACCGTTATCCCGGGTTAGGGATAACGGGGAAAACAAACATTAAACGAAACTTGTGAACTTATAAAAACCTGTGAACTCACTCTTCTTTAATGTTGACACTTGTTTCTTTACATGTTTCTCAGGACGCTAGGAGCGCTAGGTGCACTCACTTGTATTTGATCAAGACATTTTTATCAAGTCTTATTTACGAATAATGTTTGGGATTTTTAGTTTTGGCGTTTATGTTGGCGCCCGTTACTAAACTTTGAAACTAATGCTTCCGCTAAACTTTGAAACTAATGCTTCCGCTAAACTTTGAAACTAAGATATTTTGAAAATGACTATGAATGGTTAAACAAATGTTTTTGGAAAACGTTTAAATAAATCATATAGTGTCGTTCGATATTACTAGTGTCTGAGATTCTGGTTTGATCACACGCCTCGCGGTAAAACTCCGCAAGTGGAAATTGAGGGTGTGACAGGATTCATGTTTCGTACGAACTCTAGACGGACACTATATAAGCTGACATGCACTTCTCAGTCAGGGTGGACTTGCGCGTGAAAGTTAGCTAGCTAGTTGGTCAGCCCAGAGAGCTTGTTACCCTTTGAGTTGGTTATCTCTGAAGACGAAGACCTAAGAACACAACAAGTTTGTTTGAGTCATACAAGCATTGTGTGTATATGTTTGTATTTGTTCTCAATCATTAATCAAGATAGTGAATATTTGGTTACCCCGTGTTCTTTGGTTGCATTCACACTTGGATTCCGCACTTGTGTGTGTGTCATATGAACAAGGGATTGGTTTAACACCATCCGCAGGTGGACCTACAAGTGGTATCCGAGCTTTGGCTCTTTCCTTGTTCAAAACCGGGCTTAGTTGTGTCTGAGCTAGTTTGAAGATTTCTGAAGTGTTTTTGAGCCTCCAGCAGAACACTTAAGTTTTGGATAGTTAACTAACTTAAAACTGGTTAAAAATCTGTTGCATGCAGACAACTCGGTAAATTTTTTCTGAAGAACACCCTTCAAGAAGAAATCTGCAAAAATTTGAATCTGATTAGTTTTGGTAGGGCTGACATTTTCTGACTTGGATCTGGCCTTGGACTATGGACTGATTAAAAATCCGCGTTTTAACTAAAAGTGGGTAAGACAACAGGTAATTTCGAAAAAGCAGGTCTACACAAGAAAGGAAATTTCTCAACAAAACATTTCTGAAAAGATTCCTCTGAAAAACGCTGAACAAAATAGTTTGTGAGACTGAAAGTATTCGTGCGAATCATCTGACCCGCAAGAACCACTTGATCCGCATGAAACCTCCTTGTTTCCTGCGAAACAGTTGTCTCGCATGAAACTGTTTTTGATTGTTTTTCGTGTCTTTCAAAGCTTTTGTGATCTTAAGAATTTGTCATATTTTCAAATCTGAAAATTTTAAAAGGTAATTATAATTTTGAAACTTTAAACCTTTAAATTTTTCATAAATCAAGAAAATACAAAATGAGTACAGATCCTTGGGATTGGGAGTGTACTATAAGTCAGGAAACTACCTCATGGGCCAAATTGATGATACCTCCAAACGTGTTTACTGCTGGTCAATGGGCTTTTGTTACAAATCAAAACCAAAGCGTTCAAAAACTCCTTCTTAGCGAAAGTGAAACTGGGAGCAACAACCGTCCACCAAAACTAAATCACATGAACGATTATTCTTCATGGAACAATCGTTTTCATACATATATTCTTGGTCAGAATACATAATTGTGGACGTGTTTTGTTTCTCCATACAGAGAATCTCTCGAAGACGTCGTATCAAATTCTGCATCATTAGCTGAATTAGATGAGCATGATAAAAGGGCCTATGATCTTGAAAAGAAGGCCTTTGCAATTTACACAAGCACTTCACAGAGACATTTATCATCAATTCTTGCATTGTACATCTACGAAGAGTTTGTGGGGCGCTTTAAAATAAGAGGAGAAGGAAACACAACAACAAGGAAAGTTAGACATGATCTTTTAAAGAAGGAATTTGAAGGATTTCATTTTATGGAAAATGAAACATTAAATGATATGACAAATCGTTTCTATCATTCGATGAGTGAGATGCACTCATACAAGGTTCTTGTGTCACAACAGGAGATTGTTACGCGTTTTGCTAATACCTTACCACCTAAGTGGAATCAATTTATAGAATTGTTAAAACATACAGGTGTGACGGATACGATCAGCATTTACGAATTTATTCAGAAACTTGAAAATAAAGATGAAGAAGAAATTCGCAAAGCTAAATGATTTCCGGTTTAGCAAAATCCAGAAATGTATTTTGGTGGCATTAAACCGAGTACAGGTGCAGTTTAACAACCAAAACTTCAAACAACATTCGTGTCAAATACAATTCCTTTTTGGGAATGTCCAGTGAAATCTGATTAGTCCGTTGGTACAAGTGCTCAAACTTTTGAACGAACTTTTGACCCAAAGGATTTTCTTCCTCAACCTCAAGTTGCCACACCTCAAGTTCAACAACAAGCTTTCTATGGTACAAATTCTCAACCTTCAACATCAAACACCGTCAGAGTAGATACATCAAACCTTTCCAAGGTAAGTGTGGAAGTTGCATTGGAACATATGGAGCTTCTGAACACATTGGTGAGTTCTTACTGTGGATTAGTAGCTGGTAAAATTGGTAATGTCAACTTAACCAGTGAAGACTATGCGCAAATTGATAAGGAAGAGATGCAGTTAATTGATATCAAATGGGCGTTCGCAAGTGCAGTCCGTAGAGCAAAAGATTTTATGGAGAGAACCGGAAGAACTAATTTAGAAAGTAACAAGGATACTCCATATGGTTTTGACAAAAGAAAGGTTACTTGTTTCAACTGTAGGGAAAAAGGGCATTTTAAAAGAGAATGCACGAAACTTCCACAACAAGGGAATCAATATCCTTTTACCAGAAATCAAGCTGCCAACAACGAAAAAGCAATGGTTCCCGCAAACAATCCCAACCGAGCATTAGTGGTTCAAGCTGACGAACACTGTGATTGGTCAATTCAATTGGGAAACAATGGTGGAGGAGGAACTGCATTATATGCTGAAGTTGCAAAGAACAGTAATGATGAAGAACCTTCCAGAAATGACAACAGTTCAGGGGACAGCAGCAGTTCAAATGAAGCAGAATCGACTTCTAGTAGAGAACAATCTGTATGTGAGGTAGTCACAGAGACTGAATCAACAGATAACAGTGAAGAAGATTCAGAGCATGAAACTAAAGAACCATCTGATGAATTTTCCAAGCATCTCTCATCAATTGGATCTTCAACACTTCGTGCAGCTTTCATGACACGCTTGGATTGTCAATCCAGTCAGGTAAGTCCCGATAAACCTACTTGTCTAAATGTTCTAATTGTATATTTTTAAAAGGAAAATACTTAGAATAGGAAGGTAAATTTGATCACATGAAGAAACATCATCAGAGCTTGATTGTGGATCTAACAAAATGCACCGAGGCAAACGCAGCTCTTAAGAAAAAGGATAAAGAATTCAAAACAACAATTGAAACTTTAAAGAAATATGTTTCTGAATTGTCAAAAAATGTTTCAAGAAAACAAACAGCCATTAACAATTACATTAACATGCTTGAAGAAACAAAAAAAAGAGCTAGCTTGTGCAAAATGTGAACATGACGCAATCAAACTCAAGTCGGACAGTTATTCCAACTCAAGATATGTTTTGGATCACATCATCGAAAGTCAAAAGAAAAAGGTGATGTAAAATGTATAGGTTATCAGTCTTGTCCTCCTCCGGTTAGGCACAATTACACCAAAATGCCCGATGATAAAGATATGCCACATTTTGAACCCACTGTTTCATTAGACCTAGATGAGTTTAAACCTGGTCTAGGGTTCACAAAAGGCACATCTTCAAGTCAAAGCCAACTGGATGATGTCAATGACTCAAAATCTAAGGATAATCAAAATTCTCTCATTATTGAGGATTATGATAGTTCGGATGACGAGTCAGCTGAGGATAAACCTAAACAGTCAAACACGGTAACAAAAGAGGAAAATATACCTCTCGAAAATCACATTCTATGTGATCCTTCAACGAAACCGTGTATGACTGCCAATGTCAAGAATGTTAAAGCTCATGTTGAAGACTATGAAAACATGAATTTGCTTTATAAGTTGATTGGTTCTGACAAACTTTACTCAAACCAAGATTTTCCCATAAAAAATGTCACTCAATCCTTGATTGATAAAGTTTTTGAAGATTCTACTAGTAAGTTTTTGGGAAATACGAGCACAAAAGTTGTTATAACTAAGCGTGCCCCTACCCTAAAAGCTGAAAATAGAAATAAAACAGAAATCAAAAGAGGAAATCTCAAAACAATCAACGGAAGCAAAATCATGCTAATCAAGGAAAAGAAAAGAGCAAACCAAAGCAAAACAAGAAGAAAATCCCAAAGGTGAACTTTGTGAAATCCAAAGGGACTGATAAAATTGAATCTTTTGTAAACAAATCCAAAACGAATTAACAAAGAAAAATTTCAAAGCAAAACAATCCGAACAACCACACATAGCACACACATTGTTGTGATGAAGGACCAAGTACCTCAAGATCACGAAGTTCATTATCAAGATGTCAATCTCATCATACTCTGAGCTTTGTTGAGCGGAGATCATGTTTTGAGTGTGGTAAGTATGGACACATCATAAAAAATTGTCCATATCTTACAAAAGGAAAAGCAAAGTTTGCTGCACCCCATGGTAAACGTTACCATACAAAATCTGTTTCATCAAAACAGGACCCTCGTCTTGTTAAACAAAGAAAAATAAAACAGAGAAAGAAACAACATAAGATGGTTGAAAAGGTTTTGAAACCAAAGGTTGTCCAAATAAAATCAGATGTTAAAGTTTACAAACAAAAACAATTTGGAAACCAAAACCGGAAATTGTTTCAGGGGGAGCATAATCCATTCCGAATGATTGGAAAAACAAGGTATCAATTGTCGATGATGTCGGACGACCCAAGTCAGCAATAACTCGGGTCCCCGCCACCAACTAATCTTTGATGAGTGTGCAGGATGTTCCAGGAAGAACTATTGATAATTTTAGGACTGTTGATAGGGGAGCATCCAGGCACAAGATAGGTAACATACGGCTCCAAAATATTGTTATATTCAGGAGTTGTTGCCTTTGTTGGAGAGAAGAATGAAAGGATAACATTGAAAACTTTGACAAGATGAAAAACAACTAACAATTTGTTTGTTTAAGGCTTGTATCAGATCCACCAAATCCACAGGATAGATTCAATAGAAATGTATGCACCTGCAGCAAAATGGAAGATTATCAAAGAATCATGTCTTATATCTTCCAAAAGAAAGAAAAAGCTTACAAGATGATCGTGCAATATACATTTCTCCAAGGGTGTGATTGAAGAAAATGTGTTTGTTTGAACAAATCAACTGGGTGTGCGGATGCCTTAGCATGGTTTGAACAACCGCACACTACTTCTCAAGGAGAAAAACAAAGACCTTTGCTCTCCAGACCAACACACATTGATACAAAATATCACCTCACACGTGATTGTTTCTATATGAAACGCATCAATGTTGTTGATTCACGCCAATTACCAACATGCCAGCTTTTCACTTCCAAATCTCAATAAACCATTCATATTAACTTAATTTTTGGTAAATGGCATCGAGGTAAAACATGAGTTAATCCACATCGGAAAATCGTTTTTCTAAATATTTTTCTTCAAAGACAATCCAAAAAGGTATATTTAACTGTCTAAATATATTATTTGCATTGTAGAGGGAGTATATTTCCATAAAAATATAAAAACATGAGAAAAACAAAAATGAGTTTCCTGGCGAGAAAAAGAGAAAATGATAGCAAATTAGTGGTCTGTCAAAACCTCTTTGAACTTAAAATAAAAAATGATAAGTAGCTCTATATTCAATGTATCGGTAGGCTCACAATCATTTTAAAGTGTGCACAGGGCGATATAAACATAATCGACTAAAGACTAGGTGGGAACCATTCATTGGCATATGGTCTTGGTACCGAAATTTCGTTTGATAGAGTGCCGAGGTTCTAAAATATACGGTCTTTATGCTGGCTTATCATCTGGGTATCATGGTTGAATCTTTTGCCGAAAAATAACGGTGGCGCAAGTCTAGAACTTCCATGATACCATACATACGTGTACATACTGCATTCGAACATCAAATAAGTGATAAAATATCACATCCCCAAAATAAGTGATAAAATATATCAGCTTTATGCGGGAGCTAAGTTCGTCTCTTTGTTGGTACGGTGGTACTAACCTGTTCACGGACTTACTCCTGTGCCCTGCATGCATATGAAAATCAAGTTCCTCATCAATAAGTGATTAAATCACAAAGGGCTTGTTTTCAATCAAAAATAAGTGAGTATCTCACATATTCATATACGTTAAAACAGATGATAAAGCAGTATACTCACCGGTAAGATTTTCTCTCATGCATATCTTGATACAGGAATGTGTCGTGAAGTGGATAAACACCGGTCGGTAAGTATAAATCATACATTAATCATATCCCTAACCACGATTACATCTGATACGTTGAGTTTACTGGATAACAATACCGATAATTGATATAGGATACTTATTTCTATCTAATCAAACAACAAGTGTGTTTGGATAGAACCGTATACTAATATGATTCTCTTACCCTCGAAATTCGCAAAAAGAATGTTTGTAACCATTTATTTCATGTTTTCCGTCCTTACCTTTAAAAATTTTGCAAAAAGCCAAAAGGTTTTTGTTTCTAGTTTATTTTTGATTAACCGATGTTGGAACTCAAGTCTATCCTATCTTAAATCCTGATTATAAGCCGGAAAACAACTCATCTTCATAAATGGTCGAAGTTGACAAGTTTTAAAATTTAACAATTTAAAAGTTAAGCAATCTTAAAAACTTTTAAAGCATTGTCAGTTGGTAGATGAATAAGAATTAGTCTCATATGTGTCTTTTGCTAAGTCTGATTAAAACCAATCCTTTGTGAAATTTTCAAGTGAAATTTCTCTAAGGTTGTTTACATCCCTATAGTTGTTCTCATTATGCGTTTAGCCTTGTTGTGTGTGCAGATAAAATATCCAAGCAAGCTAAATACAAAGAGAACAAGTTTGAAGAAAACAAGTTACGGGAGAGAAGACACAACATGAATACAAGCTGTGAATCAAGATGATCAATTTTCATAGCTAACCACTTTTCAACACCACAAGATACATTCAAGAGGGAGTTTGCTGATGCACTTCCTAAGTATGATATGTGAAGACCAAAGACCGAAGACTGAAGACCAAGCAACATCCAAGGGACAGTTTTGTGTCTGTCGCTTGTTCTTAATTACAGTTGTAATTGTACGGTCTTTCTTCAGTGTCTGTATAGGTTTGGTCGTGTCGAATAGATCGAGATAACCTTCTATCTTGATCGAGTATGACATCTTAGCTTGTTTGTTTGTGTTAATCAGTTGCATGTGTGCATACTGATAAGTCTTGTAAACGTCAAGTCTACACACGTTCTCCAAGAAGAAGAATTCTGTGCGAAGTCAGCATTTTCGTACGAATTAGGAGATTCGTACGAAATAATTTGAGTAACAAGTGTGTTACTTGTTTCGTACGAAATAAGCATTTCATACAAAATAGTTGACTCGTACCAAAACTTCTGGAATGTGTCTTCTGTGAAATAGTATGTTCCATATGTCTGGATTCGTGTTTCGTACGAACTCTAGACGGACACTATATAAGCTGACATGCACTTCTCAGTCAGGGTGGACTTGCACGTGAAAGTTAGCTAGCTAGTTGGTCAGCCCAGAGAGCTTGTTACCCTTTGAGTTGGTTATCTCTGAAAACGAAGACACAAGAACACAGCAAGTTTGTTTGAGTCATACGAGCATTGTGTTCTCAATCATTAATCAAGATAGTGAATCTTTGGTTACCCCGTGTTCTTTACTTTGCTTTGGTTGCATGCACACTTGGATTCTGCACTTGTGTGTGTGTCATATGAACAAGGAATTGGTTTAACACCATCCGCAGGTGGACCTACACATATTATATTTATAAATTATGTTAGAAGCTCAAACTTATACAAATAATAAAAGAGAAATGCATAAAACAAACGAACCCATGGCATTAGGGCCCAAAAACACAAAAAATATATTAATGGACCAATTTTCAACTTTCCATATTTTTCACCACCTCTAACCCACATCCATCACCTATAGATACCACACTCATTCCACCACTTTTTTTTTCCATTTCTCAAAGAATTTTTCCCTCTTAAAAGTGAGTTCCATCTCCTTTCACCTTCTTCCCTTCTTCTTGTTTTTATTTGTGTTTTCATACTTCCCCATCTTGAAGAAATCCTTATGGAATTCACCAAATGTTTGCCATAGTAAACAAAGATGATGAGTCACCAAAATAAGGACCAATCTTGGTTTTCCTTTACATGTTTTTTTAATCTTTAATTATGTAATTTCCATCTTATATTACTAACCATGATCAATTATTATAAGCCTTACTTAATATTATCTAACTCTTTATTATATGACCAAACTAATACACTAATTGCTAACAATTTACATTTATGTCTTGTCTAACTTCTAACAATTTACATTCATGCCATACCTAACTTCTAACATTTACATTATGCTTTTACATTCAAGTCTTTTACTTCTAGTTCATGTTCACGCATTGTTTAGACCCGTTTGGGCTAATTCGCCAAAACCAAACCAAGACACCAAACAATCAAATGTTTGAGTGATATTGTGTTAAGGTAGGCACTTGTAATGGTTAGGATGCAAATTCCTCCATTTACCTACTTGCGTGAACATTTTGCATCTATTTTATATAATTTCTGAAAACCGAACCAAAATTCCACTTTTTACCTTAGAAACATGTAAATATTATAGTAAATATAATTAGACATAATATAAATAATCTATATATATATATTGTTAGAAATTCTACTAATTTAATTTTCTAAATTTAATTAGTCTAATCATTTCTTTCTCCATCTATTTACCATAAACAACCTACTAATTACCTAATTAAGAGATTATCATTCCTTTCTCCATCTAAATTTTATAATTAGACTTACTTATGCTTATAATAACATTATTACATTATAGGTGATATTACATATAATTATATAACAGGTTTATATAATTATTAATATCTCTATACATATACATATACATTTTAATTAATAAGTTATTTTTTATTTCTCCTTTACGTCTCTAAACTAATATTCAATTATCTCTTTACTTATTCACACGCTTATACATTTCAATTTACTCTTTTAGGCTAGACTTCGTTTCGCCTTTCCAACTCTACTACTTGTCCGTGACTATCTCGGTTCACTATGCAAACTGTGAGTATAGTCGAACCATTTTTCCTTTAAACACACTTTGGGTTGCAATATATGAAATTATAAAAACTCACATACACATAATCAATCACATTATTCAAACACTCAATCTATGAATACATGCTATTTGGCATACATACATGCTAGAAGTTAATCTTGTGTAATCAATCGCCTACCTTAACAATTATAGCGGTATAGGAGTTGCACACCGCCCTTATACGAGATGTTCTCTTATGTGGAAAGGATATTCTAGTGGATAGTTGGTTTGATTAAAAAGTTTACACATGCTAGTAGTATACAAATTGCCAGGGAATATTGAGACCTTTTATTATATATTATGTAGACCAAACTTGTATGCTTACCAACTATTTTGTTGACCTTTATTATTCATATATTGAAGGGAATTGATGATAATATTCAACAAATCTTCTTAGGTGGATTTAGAAACGCACGAATAAATTGGTTTTCTTTTGTCTGAATATTTGAATTGATGTAATTTCTTTTCTTTTGACAATGTCCGAATTTGACTTTATGAAATAAAAATATTTTATTTAAATATTGTCATTTTCAATTGTTATTATGCTTTGAGCAATCATCCATTCGCTCATGCCCGATGATTCCGCCATCGGTTGGGGTGTGACAAATAGAGAATGGTGGGTTTTGTAAGACTCAATCTAACTTAAATAGGGTTTTATAAAATTTTGCATCTAATTATATATAAAGAATACACACATTCATACAAAACATCGAGTTTCCTAAAAACTCGTAAATGATTCAACATTTTAACAAAGTTGATAAAAAAATCCAAATAAACAAAATGCGGAAGTTTAGTGTTCGGTTCTTCATTTAGCTTGACCTTCATCCGTTCAATCATAGCAATAATCTATATGTCAATATCATTTTAAACGTTAGTTATATAATACTTGAAACGTAGTTAGATAACCCGTAGCTTACGGCACACTTCAGCATTTTGAACAACAGGTAACTACCGTAGCCTACGGTTGGCAGCCGTAGGTTACGGCTAGGTAAAGCTGCAGATTTTCCAATTATGCCCCTTTTTGCTAAAATCTCTATATCTTTCCGAATACTCATCCATTTTGCACGAAATTTGTTTCTACGTGTCCGTAAAACAGTTACCACATTCTTAACTTGAAACCTATAACTCAAATTTATAAGTTTACATTATATGTTATCGCTTCACAATTCATGTGCTTAATTATTTGACCCGTTTTCATGTATAAGCAGTAAAACTCATATTATTCACATCTTTCCACAAGAAATGAACTATTAATAATTCCACCCCATTAATTGGGTTATTATCCTTGCGTTTCACGCTCCCGTCGCCCGGTTTGCGTTTACGCTCATTCATTCTGTTCAACCCTTTTATAGTCGAACTTTATTAGTCCGAATGCTCTTCAAGAATTTGAAACCTTCCAATTATGACCCATTACACGGGTTCACTTATTTTATAATTTGCATCCCCGTTACCGGTCTACGCTTGTCTTCATAACTTAACCAATTTACTGGGTTTGTACCGAAGTTATTACCCATGCACCTTTTACAGGTATGCGTCATGATTTCATTTTGACCCGTTTAGTTGTTCGAGTGAAATCCATCACTTTAAACAAAACCAAATATCATTATTGTTATTTTGACTCGTTTAGTTGTGCGAGTGAAATCCATCACTTTTGAACAACCCAAACTCATCATTATTCTTTATTTTGACCCGTTTGGTTGTTCGAGTAAAATCCATCACTTTTAAATGAACCAAACCTTATAAGTATTACACCATTATTCATTCATACGCAATAACACATAATTAACAAAAATATCACGAATCATAAAGCCGTGTACCTTAAAGCTTTCATTTCAAACGCGTGTCCGCTTCCGCTTGCCCACTTGTTGTTTCACCCAAGTTACCTATAAAGTTCAATCCGATTTACCACTTAGAAGTCTTAATACAACATATGACACGCAACTCGTCAAAATCTCATTTATGTGATGCTTTCATACTTTTCAAAAATTTATGATCACTTTAACAAACCAAATCATCATTATTCTTATTTTGACCCATTTAGTTGTTCGAGTGATATCCATCACTTTTGAACAACCCAAACTCATCATTATTCTTTATTTTGACCCGTTTGGTTGTTCGAGTGAAATCCACCACTTTTGAACGAACCAAACCTTATAAGTATTACCCCAGTATTCATTCATAAGCAATAACACATAATTAACGAAATATCACGAAGCATAAAGCTACGTACCTTAAAGGTTTCCTTTCAAACACATGTCCGCTTCGGCTTGCCCACTTGATGTTTCACCCAAGTTGCCTATAGAGTTCAATCCGATTTATCACTTAGAAGTCTTAATACAACATATGACACGCAACTCATCAAAATCTCATTTATGTGATGCTTTCATACTTTTCCAAAATTTATGATCACTTAGGCATTACATCAAACACCTTGTGGGCAAGATTTTCATATTAAAGTATTAAGTTTCGAGATTAACAATTATCCATGTATCCATATTCCTTAACAATAAAAGGATGATGCACTTAATTAGCACCAAAAATAAAAGTATCAAACATCAAATACATCATTCTCATCATCATAATTCATGTATTCTACATAACTACTAAACCTATTTGCATATACATAGTATTTCATTCAAACACTCGTAATTTGGCATTTGATTCACCATCTTTCACTTAGGGTTTGTTCCTAAGGATATATTTAACTTGAATCTTAAGTACATTTTCATAATTTCATACATAGAATGCAACCATGGAATTTCATCTATATTCATACTTTTACCAAATTACAATTCATAACATACCTTGTGATTAGATGATGTAGAATATCCAAAATCACTAAACATGCATTCAAGATTCCTCAAATTTAAGCTGAATTATGGAATTGTTTGAAGACCTTGATGAACACAAGTTCACCCTAATCTCTCTATATCTGTACATGCACACATACACAACTTTTTGTACGTGTGTGTGAAATTTTCATTTTATCTTATTTGTTTCCATTTAATCAACTTTGGTCCCCCCAAGTTTGTTTCATTTTACAATAAATGTTTATCACTCATTTGGTTTTATTTATTAACAAGGTTATTTACTTCTAGTTATTCTACGTTAATGAATGTTTAAAACGTATACTTACCTGTATATTTTAATATTTTTGGGGTGTTACAGGTTTCCCTTCCACCTCATCACTTTTGCACCTCCACCTCATTCTCGGATTCCCCAAATCCCCTCTCCCCGACCCACTCCATGCTACCTAACTAATAATTGATACAAAAGTTAATCATACCTAACACTTTTACAAAATAGAAAATTTTGGATTATGGGTTAACATAAACATGCATATCCCTAGTAGAATGTTCTTAGTTGTCTCTTTTATCTTATTTATCCTAAAAACTGTCTTTAGTTTTAAGCATTGAGTAGACAATTAACACTAGTTAATCTATCTTCAATCGAACATTAGTGTCCACGAGACAAAAGTGTCAAGAGCAGGCATAGTGGTAGGTCTCAAAACCGAGTTGACATGGGTAGCTGCCCAAGTTGCTCCCTTCTACAACCTCAAAACCAACTCAAAAACATTCTTTCTAGTCACTCCTCCCTTGTTCTCTAGGGGACATTCTCACAATTAATGTTGGAAATCAGGCACTTGAACGAACACGCACACACGACATTAAATGAACTGTACGGCTCTTTTTATTATTTAACAATGATAACACAAATACAATAACCCTAACCATCTATTTCTACCAAACTTGTTCTAGTCTTAACCCGACTCAAACTCTATTTTAAATAATAAAGTATTTACTAGATCAACCTATCTAATAAAACCAACAACTATAACTAATTTAAATATACAAGACACAATAAATAATTCACCATAAATATCTATAACCTGTCTTGATAATTATCTCCTTAATTTAAGATTAATCTCTTCATTATCCCCCTTAATCTTGAATTGGACTCGTTTCCATACATCTACACCGTTATGAACAACTCCAAACCCTTGACCAAGTTTGGCATCCCTCTTCCTAGGTCACTAGAACAACCCCGTTCTTGACCACCGATCAAAGAAAAATAAACAAGTGCCCCCGCTTCTACCTTTTTTCTTTCCTTGCTAGACATGGTAAGATTCAAAGCCTCCCCACTTCGATGAATCTTCTTCCGTCTGTTTATCCGCAAATTCTGATCGGATACTTCTACCAATAAGAACAACCTACACCGGTTTTCTTGTTCTTATCCTAGGCTGGAAGGGGAAAGGACAGGGTCTTGATATTACCTGGATTGAAAATTGCTAATGCTATGAAGTTTACCACCACCTAAACGAACTTAACTGATCATCAGTCACCACCGTCATCCCAATGGTACTTCCCCGTAACACCCACTGACTTGAACCACCCTTTGTCATTAATGTAAAACAGAGTGAATCCTTCTTTGATCGTAGTTATACCAATTAAAATCCCGATTTTCGTAATCACATTTAGACTTCCGCTGTTTCTACTCCTTTCTTTATTAACATTCTACCGGATTAGTTCTAACTTTACCTAAACTTTCGTCTAGATCTTCCTGATCATGGACTTTCAATTAGTATCAAAGCTACGGTATCACCTACGCTCATCATTTATGGACTTAAGAGGGTTTTAGATGTAAAATATCAAATAAACGGACAATCCATGGACGTAAAGTAAAATTGAATCTATAGGATTGTTAGAAATTTAATTTCGACAGATCTGTGCCAGAATCAACTCCAAATTTGAAGAAATTAAGATTTTGAATCGAAAAGTGTGAAAAAGAGTCACTTCGCACGAAGTGAGGATCCATCTCATATAGAGTGAACAAAAAAGGCAGTTTTTGATCGTGGCGATGAGACGAGTGTCAAGAGAAAATTTGGTGATAGAAAACTTTTTCGAGATTTTAACGACAAATACGGGCTGTTCAGGGACACCGTCGAAGGCTTCAGAGAACATATTTGATGGCATGATCATAGAAGGTTGAAAATATTGGGGTAGTCATTGATACAAATGGAGAATGATGATCATTTGGTATGGTGATTAAATTACCGAGAAGATCTAAGGTCATTCAAGATATGTTTTATACACGAGTGATTGATGATAGTCTTAAGTGCCATTATTTTCAGTTTTCAAGCAGATGAATTGTTCTTCTTGGATTAACCTTCGTTGAATGACGATGTTTGTTGATTAAGCTGCGCCTGCCTACTGGAGATAGCCATGTATGTTATTGTGACTGAAGAGGAAGAATGTGAATTTGATCGCGGAAGAATGTTTCTCTAATCTGATATGTTATCAGATGATTTGATTCTGATGAAGATTTGCTGGTTGAGAAGATTACCGATTTGCTGATCAATCATTCAGGAGTATGCTTAAACATGATTACGGAAATCAGGATTTCAGATTTTCGCGGGTATAATTGATTTGAAGGTTACCGATGTGGTAATTTGAAGTTTCTATCAATTGCCGGTTGGGTTTTTGAAGATCAGAGGATCGAGCGTAGAGGAGTGCGCTAAAGTTGAAACGTAGATGCCGCATTGATTAGTTTCAAGTTGGTTGGTATTCAAGAAAATTTGTCAGTTAAGAAAATCAGAGCAGGTCGAGAACTAGACAAACAAAGACTTGAACTGGAGAAATTAATTTAGGGGGAATGTATTGAAGAAATTGCAAACCCGAATCTTCAATCAAGGGGGAATTTGTTGACGCCTTCTACGACGTTGACAGATACGTGATTGAAGTTGCTTTATATATTTATCCACGACTCTCATATTTCAAGATCAAGATCAAGCTTCGACAGTGACGTCCAAGGGGGAAATTGTTGGTGCACTTTATGTCTGTCATTGTACGAATAGGCTAGATAGAGCGTGTGTTATGTCTTACTAGCGGGTCGGAAAGAGATGGAGAAGAAAAGTTAGATGGTTTCATTCCAAGATGAAACAGTGAGTTCGAGAAAGAAGAAAAGAAAAGAAAGAGGGCAACTCCAAAAAAGAAGCCTTCTCAATCTCGCCAACATGCAACTGTATGTACATTATTAGTTGATGAACTTGAAGAAACACCGGTGAATGAGACTGTTAATGAACCGGTGGCTGAAAATGTACATGAAGAGGTATATTCTGCTACATCTGATAATTATCGAGTAGATGTGAATGTTAAAAAATAGCAGCTGGTGTGGAAAAAGAGGTGGTGGAAGGTGATAACGAAGAAAGTTCTGACAATAGTATTGATCGTGAAATCGATGCTGCAAAGAAAAGCGAAGAGGAAAGATTACTTCAATGAAAAAGGAAAGAGGTTGGTGACGATGATGTTACATACATTCCCTCTGAACATGAAGAAGAAATTGAGAGCAAAGATTCTGAAGTTCAAAAGAAAACAACAAGATCTCCAGCAGCAAAGAAAGCTATACGTAAATATGGAAGAAAGAGACACCTAAAGTTGTGGTTACTACTGGGAATGTAGAGTCTGTTATTCCACCTACTTCATCACCACATGAACAACAACCACCCATCACACCATGATTTATCACTTCACCAATACAATAACCACCAACATCACCACAACACATAACACCACCACAACCATCGTCAACACTTAAACGGCCAACACCGCCAACACAACAAAGAACTCCTCAATCTGCACAAAGGGGTCAATCATTTCCAGGAGATGAGTTTGGAGATATTCCTTTTAATGAATTTGAAGGAAGATTAGATGCTGATATGTTCAATGATACAAAAATTGATGAGTTAGAGAGCAGGATCAAGTTCTTAGAAGATGATCGTAAGAATCTTGAAGCTATATTATCAAGTTTTTTTGTCAAATAATGAAAGATTAAGAAGGATGATTGTTGAATATGATGCTGAACATCTTCGTAACAACAAAAAGATATATCTATTTTAGAAGATTCTGACCAGAAGGTTTGTATAGACTTTGAAGCTGAATGTGACTTGATTGAAATAGAAGAAGCTATGATAAAAGCTGTTGAGCGTACTCGAAAAACTAAAGAAGAGGTTGCAGCAATGGGTAAAGGGAAAGAAAAAATTGATGAAGTCCCTATTATTGTGCCAAATGAGCCTGTTTCAGAAGTAATTGTTGAAACGGAGATAAGGTTAGTTATACCAACAAAGGATGAGAAAGAATTGAAGTTACAGCTGAAACTGAACAAGAGCCGGTAAACTTTGTAATGATTGGTGGTCTTAGAGATGTTACTGTAATTTCTTAAAGGCATCAAAAGTATTTAGAGAAAAAGTAGAGGGATGCAAAAATCGATGTTGAGATTGATGCATTTGACGGGAACGAGAATGAAGATGATGATGGTGCAGATGATAATAATGATGAAAAGGATGATGATGATGATGATGATAAAGGTGACGGTGATGACAATAATCAAGATGGAACTGGTGTGATAGTGGTAGATGCGAAAGTAAATGAATCATTTGACTATGATGCATATTTGAGAGATAATGTAAATGAAGAAAGGGAAGCTGATAGACAGGGGGAGAGAAAGATCCAGTACATGATGCAGTGCAATCAGGAATCCTCACAGTCGTTGCATCTATATTTATTGTTCCTGAATTGCCAAAACCCAAAGTCTTTTATCTAGAGCATGGCGTTGAGGAAGGCGAATATGTTCACAATTATACAAAAGAAGAATAGCAAAAATGCTGGGGGTTGAGGAAGATAAGTTTGAGTTTGATTTTGAGGAGGAGTTAAGCAAAATCAGCGCATCTAAACCTAATGATTACTAGTATAATTATGTTCCAGATACTGATACTTATGATAGAGTTATTATTCAAGATGCATCAGATGATGAAGATGAGGCTACAAAGTATTCTAGAGATGGTACAAATAGTTTTCCAACATTTCAAGAGATGTTTGTTGATCATCTAATGATCTATTAAAGGGAATGAGTAAAGGAAACAATGAATGAAGGAACTGTACCTAAACGATTATCCAAATATGAAATTGATGAAGCAAAGAAGTCATGGTTTAGGGAGCTGCCTAAAGAACGAAAATTTCGAATACCATTGGCTTTCTTTATGAGTGATAAAGATAAATCACTAGGTGAATATCCTAAGTTAGGGTTGGATTGAAGAGTTAAACATGTATGCTATCAAGAGGGAGTTTGGAGTGTAGTACTTCCGATAACTTTGTAATATTAAAACTTACCCTACTAAGATATGGAAGAGCTTGTGCAAAAAAAGATGATAAACCTTCAGATGAAATTTCATGATCAACGGTTATGAAAGCTGATCAAATATGAAGCTGATCACTGGTTCAATCACTAGAAGCCACATATTCCAAAGAAACGAATAAAGATTGATCTGGTGAAGAAGGAAAAAAGATGTGACGTTGATTATCAAGTGACCACGAGCCATGAAGAACATGCCATTATTAAAGATTGACAAGATTTTCATACTACTTCAAATGGTGGCAATATGATATAGAGATGTGTGAAGCTGTGATTGTTCTGAAAGATGAAAGTATTTGGAGAATGATTCGTATACTAGACCCGATGTGGCTAGTCAATTGCTCAGAGAAAGATGTTTAGTACTTATTCTTCAACAAGATATGTTATGAAGCACGAGAGAAGACTCAAGCAATGCAATACCAGGGTGTAATCAATGTTTGCTATGCAAATGTTATAAATTCTGAAAAGATGTGGCAGTCAAAGTAGCGAGAGTTGGAAAAGAAAGAGTTTATGAAAGAACAAAGAAGGTTAGAAAAGATTGACGAAATGGGAAAGGAAGTGCATCTTAGAAGATTTCAATTTGTTAAATGGGCTCCTACTACTGATTAAACACCGGTTCCATCTAAAGAACGTAGGAAGCCGAGGAAACATTTCTTTGGACGCTGAACGTTAATGTTATGAAGATTTTTGAATACTGACCAAGACTACGACACTATCCAATGGGGAGTTTGTTGGTACAGGATGTCTATCGCCTACGTCTTAAGGTCATGTCGTGTTGATGTAATAGGGCTTAAATGTTAGATTTGTATTGTTTTGTATGTAGTAGGGCCACTTCGTACGAAGTGATCAACTCGTACGAAGTGGGAAGACTCAGCTCGCACGAAGTGACCTGGTCTATATATAGGTGTGTAATGTCTTGAGTCTGTAACATGTTATGTAGAGTGTACGGCGAAGCCCGACAAGTTTTGTTTCAGGATTGTACACGTATTGAACATTTTTTATTCCTATCTTATTAAGCACGTATTTTACTCCTAGAATCTAAGGAAAAAAATTATGATTTTACACTAGTAGAGTAATTATAGTTACTTACAAAAAATACATAGTTACTCTACTAGCGTAAAATCACGTTTTTTTACATTTTTAAATTAAACATCATACTTAAGTAGATGAAAAAAAATCTTATGCTAAGGTTATTTTTGTAAGTTAAGGCCCATATGAGAGGGGATCGGCTCTAATCTGTGAGCACCTGTAACACCCCAAAATCACAAATTTTAATTGACTAGTATGTTTCTTTGTGTGATGGCATAAAATAAAATAATCATCTATTTAACTTAGTTAAATAGTTAGTTAAGTAATAAGAGAATGATATTAGTGTTATTGGTGACATAAGAATAACTAGAAGGAGTAAAAGTGGGAAATTGAGTTTAAGTTTCATATAAACTAGAAAGTTCAGTATATGTGTGTGTATTGAATATTGTATAGGTTAGATACAAACACACGACCTAAGTGCAAACAAGAACTGGCTCTTACGAGTGACAAGTGACTCGTACGAGTGACAATGTCATTCATACGAGTGATAAATATCTCACTCGTATGAACTGCTCACGCCTATATGTATGTGCTTTGTGTTCACTGTTTGGAAGTTTTGGAAGCTCCCCAAGGGGAAACGCTAGCGGATTCTCTCCAGGAATTTCCGCCAGCCAAACAAGATGTATACTACCGAAGCTACGTTGATTCTTTTTCTACTCCCTCTTTATAACATTATACCGAATCGGTACTATCTTACGCCCAAACTTCCGTCTGGAACCGCTGTCACCGGGACTTACAAAAGTGGTATGTACGCCAAGTGTATGATAAAATGTGTAAGTGAAGTTAGGATGCGAAATTGAATGAAATGGCTTGACATATATGAATGAAATATGTTAATGATGTAATTACTAGAAAACTAACTTGAAGAATGTGCTATAAATGGATCATGCATTAGGAGCTTGTACCATGTGCTTGGATAGTGTGATGTTCATCTTGTATTTGATTGATTGTTAGTTGAAATCAAGAAGTGACAAGTGACTCGTACGAGTGACAATGTCAATCGTACGAGTGATAAACATCTCACTCGTACGAGTGATAATTGAGTTGCAAGAACGTGAAATAAGGTGGTCATTATTACATGTCTATATATGCGATAGTTGACTAATGCAAGGCAAGAAATATATGAATGGAAAGTAATGAATGTTAGTATATATGATTATAAATATGCTAACCCTGATGTGATTGTGGTGACATGAACAAAAGTGTGGAGTCATGTCAAGGTGGACTCAAGCACGAAAGGCTAACGAGTCAAGAGGATGTAAGGAAGCGGGTATGAATACGGACACAAAAGGTAAGTGATTTCCGGAATCACTTTTAGTATTTAAAGGGAATTGTTATATGTTAATTGTTGAGAGGCTTGTAGGAATGCGAAGTCAATGGAAGTACTAAGATGAGTTTGATGGCATTGGGTTGATAATGATCAACTAAATCGGAAGTTGTATGATAAAAACCGAATGGGGCAAATCTAAGAAGTAAGATTTATCCCTTAAATGACAGAATTTAAGAATGTTTGGGCTTATGTAAATGTAGAAACTATTGTTTAAATGGGACTATGGTAGTGTACAGAGAAACGTGACCTCGTTTAGATGTTACATGTTTAATTTGAAGCGCATCAGAATAGGCATGATCGAGCGGGACTCGAAACGGGTCAAATAAGCTGCAAACCGAAAAAACAGCAGCAGCTGGCGTAAGCTCGGCGCTGGCCGTAGCTTACGGCAGATGATTTATGTTTTGGGAGAAGGTGGCTGCTAAAAGATACGACAGACAGGCCATAGCTTATGGCAGGTTTTGCCAATTGTCTGATCTTTGTTGTTTCTTGCACCCGACTGATCATGTTTCCGTCCAGGTATCCCTTAAAATGGTTTTTTTTTAAAAGCTCTTAAGTGATGTTAGACTTGTAAAAGTTAAGTACATGTGAAAGGATGCCATATACCCAATTATGTAATTGTAAGATCAAAATCGAATTGAGCAAATGTATTATAGGCACGAAAGGATTAACTTCATTACATGTGTGATTATTGATGAATAACGAGTGTGCCATTTAAGTACTGTAATTGAATGTGAAAAAGTGAACATGACTTGCATGTATGTATTTAGGTATAGAGTCGTAGTGGGTACATGTCATGCATATATGTATGTGAGACGTTTGTATGCGATAGGTATGTATGTATATGGATACATACAAGTGAAAACATGGGTTATAACTTATTAAATATAGATTAGTGGTATGTGCTTATGTGAAGATGTAGGTCTTCAATACGCTGAGATTATGTCTTGCTAACCGATTGCTAGTGAGAATGAAACATGAATGCAGGTATGTAAGTATTTGGCTTTCAAAGGTGCGATGTCCGGTGTAAAGAACAAATTTAGAAGGATATAGTTATGGAGTAGTAGACATAGTTAGAACACTATGTTGTTATTGATTAATTATATATTCATTTAATTATGTTTGATGTCACCCTTTTACTAATGTGTTGGTTATGTATATGGTGACGCAGATTAGTTAGATCATCATTATCATCATGGGAGATATGTGGACGAAGATCGAGTTGAAGATCATGGATTCTACAGAGAAGTGGTGACGTAGTTGTAATCATATGTTAACGTAGTTATCTCAATCTAGAATCAATGATGTAGTTAAGTTAAAGAAAGTTGATTTAAATGGTTTGAAGTACGTCAGAATAACTATAAAGTAAGAAATTTTATAGTTCATATTTTCGCTGTGTCGTTTGGTTCAAAATGCATTTAAGGGTCTTACAAGTTTGTATCAGAGCCCTGGTTTGAGTGAAACTAAGTATGAGAAGGTAAATACTTAAACTCAAACCCGTATGCTCTTTTGACTTGAAAACCATACAATCCAAGAATCGATCAAGACTTGAAGGTAAAATTCGAATGGGAACATGTATATATATGTTCGTATAAAGTAACTAACCGTGTTATTATGAAAGGGAAGCTTGGATGATTGAGAAGAATCATACAAGGATACAATCTAGGGCAAACACCAACATATGTGATTGAACTGTTTAACCCCCAGGTACACACTTTTAATAAATAAGGGTACTGATGTGGGAAGATCTCCCTAGGAAGGGTAAATGTTGAATGGAAGACATTGAGGTTGCCTTGCTAGGATGTTATAAATGATGCACGAACTGAAATTCACTTCTACGGACATAAGGTGATGATTACATGAAGGCACAAGCTAGTATGTGGATTGCGCGCCCGACTAGTCCGCAAGAATCATATGTTACTTGTGAGACCATAATAATCATCACAGGTATGTTCGGTAGAATTGAGAACTAAGTGGCCGTGTGTGTGAAAAGAACGGCAAGATTCCCAAGTAACTTCGGAGAATTTTATGTTGAATGAAAATTTTGAAAGAAAGAGTACGAATCTGTGAGTAAGAATGGACTAACCAAGTAAGAATAACATGTTTAAATCTATATGTTACTTGTTATATTTCAAGTTTCACTTGTAGTAATGCTCATTGTTATAACTTGTGATTATAGTAATACATTTAATTAAGTATGTTAAAGAATTGACCCGTTATGAATGGTTTACAATGGAAGAAAAAGTATGATAAGGAAGTTGACACATTATGAACGGAAATGATGGAAATGAATGAAAAGTATGAATAATAGGTTTGAACCCACTAAATGGATTCAAACATAAAAGAATGAAAAGTGTGAATGAAAGGTTTGAACCCACGAGATGGACTCAAACTTAAGAGAATGAAAAGTATGAACAATGTTTGAACCTGTAAGTAAGTACGGGTCAAACAAGTAAGAATGAAAAGTATAAAAAGAAAGGTTTGAATCCGTGAGACGGATTCTAAACATAAAAAGAATGAAATTACTTACATAAGAATGTGTTGACAATTTGACTTTTTTGGAGTCAAACGGGTCTTATAAGTAAGTATAAAGTTAATGGCGATAGATTAAGTATGGATGTGAGGAAAAAGGTTTTTGAGAAAAACGCTAAACTGATGAAATGATATTTTGTAAGTATGATCGAAATGAAGATAATTACGAACGTATACTTTGATATAAATATATACACACACACACCTATATTTATAGTAAGAAATAAATAGCGGTTCGACCTTAAATAGTCGAATTGCAGAAATGGCAAATAATTGTTTACAAAAAACTGTGAGAGCATTACGTAAGAAATGAAATGTGCAATGCAATATATCAAGTAAGTCCAGGGTTTTTGAAGGAATATAGATGAAATTAATGTCAAATGTAATGAATATCCGATTAAGAATAATATATTAAAGAAAGGTCATGTATGGACCGTTATAAATGGTCAAACAAATGAAAATGATATATTAAGGAACGGTCATGCATTGACCCGTTACGAGCGGGCCAAATGAACAAATGTTTTAAGAGAATCCGGAAGGAGTAGAATGTAAACAAGATAATTTGATAAATGTCATGATTGATGGAATTTGAATGAAATGTGCTAATCTTTAATTTTATATATGAGGATGGTAGAACTCTTGAGGTGATGAAACCAATAGAGTTAGTCAAAGAATGCTTGCGAGCCGGAACTGGTCATAAGAATGAATGAAACTCATCCAGAGATGGTATGGACTCGTGATGAAGTGGACCGATCCGTTTTTGCAAGTCCTAGTATTGCGCCAAAGTAGCAAGGTTAGTGAATTGTTTAATATGTGAATGTAGATATAAAGTTATGGGTTGAATAAGTACTTTTGTACGAACTAATGGTAGCACAAGTGTGACATGGCAAGCAAGATTTGACTTTTAGAGGTCAACTAAATATTTTTCAACTCATACTTCATATTGGTGAGTAGTGTGAACGTTAGAGTCTGGTAAGTAATTCGTGAAGCAAGCTAACTAGCAAATTAAAATGATACTAATGGAGTGGCCCAGAATATAAGCTAAGAGTGTACTTAGTACATGTAACTATATCAGACATAGAGTGACTCTTAACACTCGAGTTAAGTATGGAAAAGTATGTATGAAATAGTAGTTATGTTGCGGTTAAGGTGTGACTTTATAAGTCAACACATGACTGACTTTGAGTCAGACTTGAGTCATGGAAAGGAACATAAAACCCTAGAATGAAGATTTTGGATCATGATTTATTATCCCAGAAGTTACCTTACAAGGGTATACTTAGTGGTTATACATGACAATAGAATGATGCTTAACCTTCTAGCAAGTAAGGAATATGAGAATGAAATAATAACTATGTAGTAATTGATAACCTTGAATGAATGTTGGTAATATGCATGTGTCATGATCTAAACTGACATGTGTTAATAAAAGTAATTAGAAAGAATGTTAATAGTTGAATATCGAAGTAAACTCACAATAGTACTCATGTGATTTACGCTTGAATGGAATATCATGTACGATATACGAGTAAGATGGTATTAATCGATTCATTACAATTAGAAAATATATGAAGTCTTGTGCTTAATTAAGAAGGGATGAATAAGACGTATAATTATGTTGAACGTGTATAAAGCCTCTTTGTATGAGGCATTGGTGAAATTATGTTATGGAATGCATCTTAAATTTATTCAATGAATGGACCAATTAGAGTTATGCGAGGATACAAAACCAAAATATATAAATGCATTCTATGAGTACGCTCTTAATATGTCATTGAATAAATAATAATGACAAGAAGAAAAGGTAGCAATTGTATGGTGGAAATGGACAAGGTTTCGGGGACGAAACCTCTTTTAAGGGGGTAGATTTGTAACGTCCCAAAAACCCGAATGTTAACTCTCGAATATGTTTTCTTGTTTTATGGCATGAAGTGGGTTAACTAGTTATAAAAAATTTAGTTAATCATAAGTAAATAATGGGGGAGTAAAGTTTTGTGACAAATAGGAAAGAATGGCAAGTTGAGGGACTAAAAGTAGACAACTGGGTTAAACTTTCAATTAAATAGAAAGTGTAAGATGTTTAGTGTGGGGATGATGTGTGTGTCGCGTATGGAGTAAGAGATAGAGGAGAAACCCTCTCTCAAGAGCATGTATACAATTAAGCCAAATCAAAACCAAAATTGAAAGAAAAACATTGCATGAATGGAGATTTCTCACCCTCTACCTCATATAAACATGTGGTAGGTTGTAGATTTTAATTTGGTGATTTTGTAAGAAGTGGGTTTATGATTTATCCATGAATTATGGAACATGAGTTATGCAAGATTATGAGTAATTTGATGTTTTGGGGAGAAACCCACTTGTAGTAGTGAAGATGATGATAAGGATGGTCATACATGTTCAATAGTTGTGTAATGTTGGTGTGTGATGTTGTATGTAATGAGTAATTTGTATACACTTGGAATAAATTCAATGAATGAATCACTAGCGATGATGTGTGCTAGGAACTAGCATTATAAGTGAAGAAGACATTAATAAAAGCTCTGGATAAAATTCCGACTTTATGTGATTATGAAAGTAATTTTTGCTTGATTAAAGAAGGTGGGGATAATGCGAACAATTATGTTTATGCATGAATAAAACTTTTGCTAAAATCCCGAATGTACTCATGTTGTAGTAAGCATCATGAGTAGATGAAAAGTAAGAGTGGAATTGGTCTATCAGGAATGAGAAAGGTTTCGGGGACGAAACCTCCTTTAAGGGGGAAGATTTATGACACCCCAAAATCACAAATTTTAATTGACAAGTATGTTTCTTTATGTGATGGCATAAAATAAAATAATAAAGCTATTTAACTTAATTAAATAATTAGTTAAGTAATAAGAGAATGAAAATTAGTGTTATTGGTGACATAAAAATAACTAGAAGGACTAAAAGTGGGAAATTGAGTTTAAGTTTCATATAAACTTGAAAGTTCAGTATGTGTGTGTGTGTGTATTGAATATTGTATAAGTTAGATACGAACACACGACCTAAGTGCAAACAAGAACTGACTCGTACGAGTGACAATGTCATTCATACGAGTGATAAACATCTCACTCATACGAACTGCTCATGGCTATATATATGTGTTGTGTGTTCACTGTTTGGAAGTTTTGGAAGCTCCCCAAGGAGAAACGCTGGCGGATTCTCTCCAGGAATTTCCGCCAGCCAAACAAGATGTATACTACCGAAGCTTCCGCTGATTCGGTTTCTACTCCCTCTTTATAACATTCTACCGAATCGGTACTATCTTACGCCCAAACTTCCGTCTGGAACCGCTGTCACCGGGACTTACAAAAGTGGTATGTACGCCAAGTGTATGATAAAATGTGTAAGTGAAGTTAGGATGCGAAATTGAATGAAATGGCTTGACATATATGAATGAAATATGTTAATGATGTAATTACTAGAAAACCAACTTGAAGAATGTGCTATAAATGGAACTCATACAAGAATTCTGGTTGAATGTATGTTTTGGGTAAGATCATGCATTAGGAGCTTGTACCATGTTCTTGGATAGTGTGATGTTCATCTTGTATTTGATTGATTGTTAGTTGAAATCAAGAAGTGACAAGTGACTCGTACGAGTGACAATGTCAATCTTACGAGTGATAAACATCTCACTCGTACGAGTGATAATTGAGTTGCAAGAACGTGAAATAAGGTGGTCATTAGTACATGTCTATATATGAATGGAAAGTAATGAATGTTAGTATATATGATTATAAATATGCTAACCCTGATGTGATTGTAGTGACATGAACAAAAGTGTGGAGTCATGTCAAGGTGGACTCAAGCACGAAAGGCTAACGAGTCAAGAGGAGGTAATGAAGCGGGTATGAATACCGAAACAAAAGGTAAGTGATTTCCGGAATCACTTTTTAGTATTTAAAGGGAATTGTTATATGTTAATTGTTGAGAGGCTTGTAGGAATGTAAAGTCAATGTAAGTACTAAGATGAGTTTGATGGCATTGGGTTGATAATGGTCAACTAAATCGGAAGTTCTATGATAAAAACCGAATGGGGCAAATCTAAGAAGTAAGATTTATCGCTTAAATGACATAATTTAAGCATGTTTGGGGTTATGTAAATGTAGAAACTATTGTTTAAATGGGACTATGGTAGTGTACAGAGAAACGTGACCTCGTTTAGATGTTACATGTTTAATTTGAAGCGCATCGGAATAGGCATGATCGAGCGGGACTCGAAAGGGGTTAAATAAGCTGCAAACCCAAAAACCGCTATGATAGCTGGCCGTAGCTTATGGTAGATGATTTATATTTTGGCAGAAGGTGGATTCCGTAAGCTACGGCACGCAGGCCCGTAGCTTACGGTGGGTTTTTCTAATTGCCTGATCTTTGTTGTTTTTGCACCCGACTGATCATGTTTCTGTCCCGGTATCCCGTAAGATGTTTTATTTTTTTTTAAAAAGCTCTTAAGTGATGTTAGACTTGTAAAAGTTAAGTACATGTGAAAGTATGAGTATTGAAATATGCATAATGATCGTGGTTTCGTATATGGATGCCATATACCCAATTATGTAATAGTAAGATCAAAATTCGGATTGAGCAAATGTATTATAGGCACGAAAGGATAACTTAATTACATGTGTGATTATTGTTGAATAGCGGGTGTGCGATTTAAGTACTGTAATTGAAGGTGAACAAGTGAACGTGACTTGCATGTATGTATGTGTTTAGGTATAGAGTCGTAGTGGGTACATGTCATGCATATTTGTATGTGAGACGTTTGTATACGATAGGTATGTATGTGAATGGATACATAGAAGTGAAAACACAGGTTGTAACTTATTAAATCTAGATTAGTGGTATGTGCTTATGCGAAGATGTAGGTCTTCAATACGCTAAGATAATGTCCTGCTAACCGATTACTATTGAGAATGAAACAGGAATGCAGGTATGTAAGTGTTTGGCTTTCGAAGGTGCAAGGTCCGGTGTAAAGAACAAATTTAGAAGGATATAGTTATGGAGTAGTAAACATAGTTAAACACTATGTAGTTATTGATTAATTATATATTCACTTAATTGTATAAGATATTACCCTTTTACTAATGTGTTGGTTAGGTATATGGTGACCGCAAATTAGGTAGATAATCATTATCATCATGGGACATATGTGGACGAAGATCGAGTTAAGATCATGGATTGTATGGAGAAGTAGTGACATAGTTGTAATCATATGTTAACCTAGTTATCTCAGTCTAAAATGAATGATGTACTTAAGTTAAACAAAGTTGATGTAAATGGTTTGAAGTACGTCAGAACAACGATAAAGGAAGAAATTTTACAGTTTATATTTTCGCTGCGTCGTTTGGCTCAAAATGCATTTAAGGGTCTTACAGCACCGGACCGACTTGACTCAACTAACAGAGGCTTCGTCTCAGTCGCACATCAACAGCTTTGGACACATCACCGAAGGTCCACTCGTACGAGTGGTGCTTCGTACGAGTGACAATGTGTCACTCGTACGAGCCATAAAGGATCACTCGTATTTACAAATATAACCCCTATTTACACGACCGACATATCTTATATGTAGGAAATAGACATTGTGCACCAAGAAACTCCCCCTTGGATGTTACCACAGTCTTTGATAGTCTTCTAAATATTTCTTCAAAATTCTTCAAAAAACATTTGACATTTAGCGTCCAAAGAAATGTTTTGGTGGCTTACGACGCTCCTCAGATGGTATCAGCGTTTGATCTGTAGGTGGAGGTCGATTGTAAGTGTTGCCATAACGAAAACTTCACAGGGATGCAATCCTTGATCTCTTAGCAATCCTTGCTATGTTCTTCTCTTTTCTACGTTGCTCTTTTTCTTCAATCTTTCTCCAAGAAGTGTTCCATGCTTTACCTGAATGAATATCATTAGCAAAACCAACATTAACAATCTTCTGGAACTGCAATGCCTGCTCTTTGTCTCTCTCTACATAATTGATCTAAATATAGAATAGACATTCAATATCCTTCTTAGAGCAGTTTACTAGCCACATCGGTCTAGTACTTGAATACCACGCCATAAACCATAAATCCGCTTATGTGCAATTACGGATTTAGTTAATTCTTTTGTGATTTTCCATGAGTCCTCATCTAGTTGGACACATATCACTGCTTCGCCTATACCTGAGTCGTAGTGCCACCATTTGAAGATCTTGTGAAAATCTTGCTCCATTTTGATCAAAGGCATGTTCTTAATCACCCATGGCTTTTTCGCAATCAAGTAATATCCTTTTCTGAGTTACTGGATCGATCTTTGTAATTCTTTTAGGAATGCGGCTTCCAGGGATTAAATCCATGTGTAGCTTCAAACTTTATCAACTTCCATAGCTGCTGGTCATGATATTTCATCTTTAGATTGATCATCTTTGTTTTCACAAGCTCTTTGATATCCCGGAACGGCAAAGTCTTTAAGTCACTTAGGTATCTAAAGTACTGGAGCCCATATTCCATTTTTATAGCATATACGTCGAATTCTTCAATCCAGCCCCAACTGATAATGTCCCCTAGAGCGACATCAGCATTGTGTGTAAAGAATGCTAGGGGACATTTGAATTTTCATTCTTTGGGTAGCTCTTTGAACCATAATTTTCGCATCTCTACAATATCCTCTTTTGATAAACGTTTGGGCACACTTCCTTGTTTTACAACCTCTTCCACTTTTCATTTCAACAAATTATCATCGAAGGTTGGGAAGTCATCCATACCATTACCGACATATTTGTCAGTATCATCATCATCAGAATTATCCTCCATGATAACCTTATCATAATCATTGGCTTCAGAAATATGTTCGAAGTGATAATCTTTAGGCTGAGTAGCGCTGATGTCGTTAAGCTCATCTTCGAAGTCAAAATTAAAAGACTCTTCATCCACTCCTAACATCTTAGCAACTTCTTATTTTGAATAGTTGTGGACGTATTCTCCTTCCTCAACATCATGTTCAAAGTAAACGATCCTTGGCTTTGGCACAATAGGAACAGTCGACGTAGAAGTCATTGTGAGGATTCCTACTTGTTGAGTATCCTACGATGCATCATAAGACTCCCCATGAACCTGTTCAGAATGAAGTTGGTTCGCAGAGTCATCCAAGTACACAGAAATATCTATATTATCATTAGCTCTAGAGTCTGTTACAAGAACACCCGATCCACCGTGATCACTATCATCATCCTTCCTACCACTATCAGGTTTCTTTCCAGACGCATCACCAGCTTCATCTATATCTTCATCATCCTCCTCAAAGTCTTCATCATAAGAATCAATCTCTTCATCGATTTCTTTGACATCGTCCTTTTCTTCAAGAACTCCTGATGCTTCTCAGATGGATTCGACATATCAACTTCCACATCTCTTGGTTCCCCTATCAAAAATAAAGTTGATTGGTGATACATACACAACCATCGTAGTAGACACTGGTACAGACTCAGCTTCTGGCACAAACTTTTCTTTCAAGGGATCATCTCCAACCTTTTCCTTTCCTTTTCCCTGAGCATCTGATAAAGCTTTGGCAAGTCTTTCACGCTCAACCACCATTTCTCTCGCCTCCTCCTTTTCAATCTCATCGACCTCTGTTGCAAAATTAAGACCAAGCTTTTTGATGAGAATCTTCTGAAATATATTCATCTGTCTTTGGTTCCTCAGGCGTTCTTCATCATATTCCATCATACCCATTCGAAGCCTTTCATTCTCTTACACAAAACTTGCTAACACAGCCTCCAAATTCTTGTTGTCTTCTTCCATATTCTTTATACGATCTTGCAGCTCAGCAATCTTTACATTATTCAACATGATTTGGTTTTCTTCTGTTGCTCCAAATGCTTGTTGCCCAACGTCTGCAGCAACCGTTAAATATTTTCTTCAATCTGAATTGGTTCTTCAACTTGTATATCTTCAATTTCCGGTTCATCAATCAGACTTGTTCTAACAGAAGCACGCTTCTTTTGTTGAGGAGTAGAGGATGAGGATGCGGCTGCTTGTTTTCTCTTAGCATCCTTACTCCGCTTTTTGTCTTCGTTAGTAAACTAAACGCTTCTCTTTGACACAAACCATCTAACACTTCAAGTTCGTCATTCTCATCATCACTAGAATATTTTCTCCATTTCCCTTCTGGAGACGCCATATAGTCTTTATCAGTGATTGCTCCAAATACCGTCTTAGCGTTCAGAAAAAACTTTAAATGTAGATTCATCTTCTTCAGCGTAGATACATCCATATGTTCACGTCATAATATCCTCTTTCTTTTTCTTCAAATTCTTGTGAAGATGATCCAGCAACATCTGAACAAACCTCGGGTACTGAAGAAATTTCTCTCTTTGTGTGTTCTGTACCATCTACAAGAAGATAAGCTTGGAGAAGTTATATGGAAGATTGAGGATCAGTGCTGCTATCATGCACATTTGGTAGTCAACCATATCATCAAACCCTCCTTTCCGGTGACTAAGAGCGTGAATGACACAGTGTGCAATATATCTGAAGGGTGCACTCAGATTTCCCTTCTTCAACGGTGCTGGGTTAACATAACCTGCATACCCCATCCTGTAAAAACAACCCTTAACCATATACTATGGGTATCCAGTTGGGTCTTCCGCACGGTCTTTAAACTCTAACACTTTCCAGATCAAATCTTCAGTAATTATAACCTGAACATCTTCATTGTTGATCTGCACTGCAGAAAAGATAGCATTTTCTTCTTCATTGTATTCAGCTGCATCCCAGAAGTATTCGACATACGATCTGTAGGCTGTATTTTTATCCATTAAGGTCTTTGTAATTGGTAGATGACCCAAAAAATCAAGAAGTTCTCGGTATGCGACAATCTCCGGAATATTCTCGTCTACCAAACAAAAAATATTATGGAACTGAGAAAAAGATGACTTCTTTACCTATGCACAAGAAAAATTTTCCAACACTTAGAAAAATTTTGAAACCATTTCAAAAATTTGACACTCGTACGAGTCAGATTGATACTTAAACAATAATTTCAAGTTTGAACAGACCCGCTCCTACGAGTGACTCCTCGTACGAGTCAATGAATAAAATAACATAAAGGTCTTACGTGTACGATCACCCACTCATACAAGTGATGAGAATTAGTTTGCCTTAAAAAAACTTACTCATACGAGCAACTATTCGTACGAGTCATGATTCGCACAAATAACACCTTTTCCATCCGAACTTAAAACGTGTAAATTTTAACAAATTGATGATTTAGGAGCTAAAAGAACTGATTCGTACAAATATGTGTTCAATTTTATATTTTGCCGGTTCAAATAGCCTAAATCTACAATTTAAGTCCTTAAGGTCTGATTTTGGCATTATAATGACTCAAATCTTTGATTAATACCTTTCCCATCGTAAGAGGGGTGCTAATCAACCTCCCCGAAGTGTCAAAGATACGTGATATGGTCTAGAAATATGATGAAAGAACTAAATCGCACAAAAATTTTCTTCAGTCGCACAGAGTCACTTATGTGACTCATGCGAGCGAATGTCCCTTTTACATCCACCAAGTCACTTGTACGAGTCATCATTAGTATGAGTAAGGCTTTTTATCACTCGTACGAGTCAGATAGTCACTCGTACGAGCTAGTTCTTTTTTAGTTTGTTTCTTTTCGAACTTTTGTGAATTTATCTGTTTTAACGACCCACTCAGTTGACCAAGTCCAAGCTAATGACCTCGTCTAACCGATTTGCCTACCAAGTCCAAGTTAATGACCTTGGTTGACCGCTGCTTAACCAAAACATATGTTTTTCAAGAAATTTTAAATTTCAAGTTAATGAACTTTGTAGAGTTTCAGGATTCTCTCTTTCTAGATTAGCTCCCAGCTCGTAATCTTACAGCTTTCTTTCAGCAACTATCGCTATGGACTTGGACAAACGGTATTTCCATTATCAGTAGACGAAAAACAAAGATAGAAATCAAATCTTTTTGAATTTTCCATGTTATTGCTAAAAACAATCTGAAAATCTCTTTAGTTTTTTCTGAAAAGAGAAATAAAGTAAGTAAAGACGTATTTACAGACATATTTTTGTGAGTTTGTGTTAGAGGATCACATCAATTTTCTTAGACAACTCACTAGTACCGTTGATCTTGGTAAACTTTAAGGTCCCAAACAGATTTACTTAGATTGCCAATGTACTTATCCACTTGAACCTCTACACATTTCTCAATTGGTTCAAAATATGTTAGGTAATTTTATAGGAACATGAAGTAACTGTGTTTCCCATCTCAGAATATATTCCAGCATCAAGATTCCCAGAATTTCACAGGTGAATATATCTAACTGATATATGTAAATGGGGTGATAGCAAGGCCTTGAGAGCTCAGGTTAGTACTTCGTACAAAGAAAAAGATGAAGGCTCGACTTTAGGTGGTGTTCCGTTTAGGAAACTTTTTGTACTGCAGATGTTGTATCTTTTTATGACATATACTCATTTTTTCTGCAGCTTTTGGGGGTAAATAATGCGCAAAGTATTATACATGTTCTAGGTCATTGCCGACGCAAAATCAGAAGAACTCAGATAATACCCTAGATATCAACTAAATATAAAGACCTAGTATCACAGGATCTGGCATTCTCTCAAATGAAATGTTGGAGTACTATGACCATATATCTAAGAGATGTCGACCCACAAATTACCCAGTTTTTCTTTTAAGTTTATATCTTGAAAAACAATTTACTGAACGTGTGAAGGCTACTAGCACATCATTAGTAAGACCTGTTTAAAACATTGCATTTCCTTAGCATATTGTGATAGTCCTCTGATGTAATATGATTACCTCTTTTTCACAAAACTCTTTTTGTCCTTTTTAGTGTTTTTTGTATTTTTCACAACTTTTCTCCCCCTAAAATCAAAAACATATTTTTGGATTTTTTTTTGTTTTTAAGAAAGCAAGAAAAGTATTTACATAAAAACATGTGTCATACCGATGAGAATCACTAAGTCCTCGGCATCCTTGAATTCAACCTCTCTTTCATCCCCTGATGTCAGATTTCTTAAACCATTTAATTTCAAAAATTTTAAAATCTTGATCTATCAAAAGCTTTGTTGTAAAAATCTGCTTTTGGTCATCAGTGTGGATTTTCTCAATTCGAACAACTTTTTCTCGTAACAATCATGGATAAAGTGGTGTCGAATTTCAATGTGTTTAGTGCGTGAGTGTTGAACCAGGTTTTTAGTGATATCAATGGCCGCCTTATTATCTACATATATGGGCGTGTCAAGAAATTGCAGTCCGAAGTCTCTCATCTGCTGTTGTATCCATGGTATCTGGGAACAACAACTGGATGCTGAAAGGTATTTCAGCTTCACAAGTTACCAAACGTGTTTCTTGCATTGCCACGTTACCAAACGTGTTCCAAAAAACTGGCAACCAGACGTTGTAGATTTGGCATTGAGCTTGCAGCATTCAAAATCAGAATCTGAATAACCCGCGAGATTGAAATCATCATGTCGTGGATACCACAATCCGGTGCTTAGGCATCCTTTCAAGTAGTGCATGATCCTTTTGAGGCTAAAAAGTGTGAATCTCTTGAACTTGACTGATAATGGGCACAAAGGCATGTAGGATACATGATATCAGGTCTTGAAGCTGTGAGATACATCAAGGATCCGATCATGGAGCGATATAATGTTTCATCGACCTTGACTCCATGAGCGTCTGGACAAATGTCTTGGTTGGAGGATAATGGAGTTGATGCTGGCTTAGTTCCTGTCATGTCAAATTTCTCTAACACATCATGAACATATTCTGTTTGGTGAATGAAGAGGCCATCAGGCAAATCTCCCCCATAGCACTCTTTTCGAACTTCCTTTTCATGACATCTTCAAAGTCCTTACACAACTTCTCATTTGTCGATCCAAAGATGATATCGTCCACATAGATTTGTACGATGATCAGATTTCCGTCTACTTCCTTGGTAAAGAGGGTATTGTCCGCTGTTCCTCTAGAGAAACCATTTTCCAGAAGATGTTTGGAAAGCGTCTCCTACCAGGCTCTTGGGGACTGGTGTAGTTCGTATAATGCCTTGTTTAACGGATAGGCCTTATCCTTGTATATTGGATCGACAAACCCCGGTGGTTGGCCGACGTACACCTCCTCATTTAGCTTTCGTAAAGGAATGCAGACTTCACATCCAACTGGTACACTTTGAAACCTTTCCACGATGCAAAGGCCAAGAAAATGCGGATAGCTTCAAGACGTGCGACAGGGGCATAGACCTTGTTGTAGTCTATCCCTTCTTGCTGATGGAAGCCTTGTACTACAAACCGAGCTTGATTGTGAACCATGATACCTCTATCGTCTCTCTTGCACTTGAAGACCCATCGAGTTTTAATTTTCTTGTGATTGTCAGGAAGGTCAACAAGTTTCCAAACTCCAAGTTTCTGGAATTGCAACAATTCTTCTTGCATTGCATCCACCCAGCTTTCTTCCTTAAAAGCGTCTTTCCAGGATCGTGGTTCTAGCGGAGAAACAAAACAACTGTAAGAAAATCTGGTTTGTAGTGGAGCAACTTTTGTATAAAAGCAACTAAGATCCTTAATGATCTGATTTTGAGTTTTCACTTTAGTTTGTAATTCGCCAATAATGTTTTCTGGCGGATGGTAAGAGAGTGTCTTTGTCATCACTTAGCTTGGAACGTCTACTTGACTTTGCATATTTGTGACAGCTTCATCAGCAACCTGTTCTGAGTACTTAGCTTCATTTCTATTATTGGATTCTTCTGCTTGATTATTCAAAAAGCTTTGAATCTGTTCTGATCCTCCATTGAAACTAGTTCCTCTATCGTCAAAAGTAGGTTCTCGATCAGAGTCAGCATCAACTGGCTGATGGAAGACGGTTCAGCAGCATTCAAGTTTGGTTCATTTACTTATTCTTGCTGAGTGTTGCTCGCACCTGCTTCAGAAGAGTTTGAGACAAGTAGTGATGGGGAAATCACTAACGGTCTTGAAACTTGTTCCTGCTTAGAGATTTGATGTTGTTGATATAACATAACAAGTTCTTCCTCAGAAGATACTTTGGTACATCGAATGAGTTCCACAACCTGTTGTATCTGAACAGCCAAGGATCACAAGGTTTCTGCATAGGTTGTATATCTCTGGCAATCAACATGGTTGTGCTACAATAACCTAGTTTAGGCTTGGTAAGAAGACTCTCTTTTGTGGACTAGCATAACCTACAAAATATCCTTCCAAGGATCTGGCCCCAAATTTACCGTCTGGGTCTACAACAGTACACGGTGATACAAATGGTTCCAAAAAGCTAGATTCAGCTTTCGATGGTTCAGTAGTTTAAAACATGTCTTGTTGTGAGGCTAGACTGTCAAAATACGGTTAAGGGTGTAACACGCAGATGCGACGGCTTAGCTCCAGAAACTAATAGGAAGTTTTGAGTCAGCGAGCACTGTTCTTGCAGTCTCAATCAGTGTGCGATTCTTACGTTTAGCTACTCCATTTTCTTGAGGAGTATAGGGGGTTCTTAATTCGTGAAGAATACCCTTAGCGTTGCAGAATTCAAGCATTTTCATGTTCTTAAACTTAGTACCAATATCGCTTCAGATTCTCTTTATTGGTAAGTGATATAGGTTTTCCAGCTTACTGAGAATCATAAGATTTTCAAATGTTTCCTCCTTACTCTCTAGAAAGAAAACCCACGAGAATCTTAAGTAGTCAGTCATCTGTCATGACTAGGCAATGTAGATCTCCAGAGATACTTTTCACGTTACTAGTCCAAAGAGATCCATGTAAAGCCTTTCTAGTGGAAGCTTGATGGAGTTAAGCAGCTTTCTTGGGTGTGATTTCTTGTGCTGCTTCCCCTTTTTGAAGCTAAGACAAACATCTAATAAGTGAAAATTCTTGAGATTAACACCATCCACTAGGTCGTTATGTACCAAATAATTCATCTTTCTTAGGTGAATGTGCCCCATCTTACGATGCCATAGAATTGACTCTTTCTCGGTAGCTTTAGATAAAAGCATTGAACCTTCTTTGAAGTAGTGGATGCGACGCTCATGTCTAAGACATAAAGATCATTTTCTCGTGGAGCACGCATGAGGATCCACTCCTCGAGATTTTGAATCCTGGTTTGAGAATTAGGCATTCCTTGTCGTTGAAGTGGGTAGTGAATTTCTTGTCACAAATTTGTGAGACGTGAGAGGGGATCGGCTCTCCTCTTATGAGCACCGGACTGATCTGACTTATCTAACAGAGGCGGAATTCATTGTTAACGAGTTGGACAAACAAACAAAAAAGATATAATGCTTAGACGCCTTGATTCGTATTAATAAACGTGAAGGTTACAGACGAGTAACACTCTGACAGGGCTTCGCAGTAGTCACACACCAATAGCTATCTAACACAACACTCAAGCTCCATTGTTTATAGGTCAACATGACTCGCACATGAGAGAGGTGTGTTTGGCTCATGCGAGTAGTGCCTCGTACGAGTGACAAGGTGTCACTTGTACGAGCCACGAAGCTCACTCGTACGAGCCACTTACAAACATATAAAACATATATAAACAAACAATATTTGACATTCTAAGCCCTATATACATAACCGACATATCCTAGACGTAGGCGATAGACATTATGCACTAACAAAATCCCCCTTGGATATTGCCGCAGTCTTGGATAGTCTTCAAAAAACCTTCAAAGATTTGACAGTTAACGTCCAAACAAACATTTCGGTGGCCTGTGGCGCTTCTCAGAAGATATCGGCATTTGGTCTATTGGAGGAGGCCGATTATACGTGTTGCCAAACCAAAAGCTCCTTAGCGATGCAATCCGCGTTCGCTCAGCAATTCTTTCTGCATTCTTTTCTTTCTTTTGCTGCTCTATCTCCTCCAGCTTCCTCCAAGAAGTGTTCCATGCTGTTCCTGAATGTATATCGTTAGCGAAACAAACATTAACAATCTTCTGGAACTTGAGAGCCTGTTCTTTGTCTTTCTCCTCAAAACTGATTTTGCTGTAAAATAAACATTCAATATCCTTCTTAGAGCAATTGACTAGTCACATAAGGTCTAGTACTTGAATGCCGCGCCGTAGACCATATATGCGTTTGTGTCCTATGACGGCTTCGGATAATTCTTCAGTTATTTTCCAAGAATCTTCATCTAGATGGACACAAATAACAACTTCACCAGTACTTGAACCATAGTGCCACCATTTGAAGATCTTGAAGAAATCTTGCTCCATCTTGATTAGAGGCATGTTTTTCATCACTTTCGGCCTCTTCACTATCAACGTCACATCTTTTATGATTGATCTTTATGATTCTCTTGGGCATATGTGGCTTCCAGCGTCTAAAGCCATGAGTAGCATCCAACTTTATCAGTTTCCACATCCGCTGGTCATGAAATTTCATCTTTAGATTTATCATCTTGGTCTGCACTAGTTCTTTAATATCCCAGAACGGCTAGGTCATGATATCGCTCAGGTGTCGGAAGTACTGGAGCCCATACTCCCATTTAATCGCATAGACATCAAGCTTTTCGATCCAACCCTAGCTAATGATGTCCCCCAGAGAAATGTTAGCATCAAGTGTGAAGAATGCTAAGGGACGTTTGAATTACGCTCTGCTGGTAATTCTTTAAACCATAGTTTCCTCATTTCTGCAATTTCTCCTTTAGATAAACGTTGAGGAGCCATTCTTGTTTGACAGCCTCTTCAACTTTCGCTTCAGTAGATCATTCTCAACTGCAAAAAATTCACTAAAGGTTAGGAGTCATCTGTACTCTCTTTGGCAATATTTGCATCATTGTCATCAGAATCATCCTCCATGACAACCTTGTCATAATCATGTGCGTCAGAAAAATGTTCCAAGACATAATTCTCAGGCTCAAAAGCATTGATGTCTTTAAGCTTGTCTTTGAAATAAAAAACAAATGCCTCTTCATCCATGCCCAACATTTTCGCAGTCTCTTCCTTTGTATAACTATGGACAAACTCTCCCCCTTCTACGCTCTGCTGGTAATTCTTTAAACCATAGTTTCCTCATTTTTGCAATTTCTCCTTTAGATAAACGTTGAGGAGCCATTCTTTTATGACAGCCTCTTCAACTTTCGCTTCAGTAGATCATTTTCAACTGCAAAAAAATCACTAAAGGTTAGGAGTCATCGGTACTCTCTTTGGCAATATTTGCTTCATTGTCATCAGAATCATCCTCCACGACAACCTTGTCATAATCATGTGCGTCAGAAAAATGTTCGAAGACATAATTCTCAGGCTCGAAAGCATTGATGTTGTTAAGCTTGTCTTTGAAATAAAAAACAAATGCCTCTTCCATGCCTAACATTTGCGCAATCTCTTCCTTTGTATAACTACGGACAAACTCTCCCCCTTCTACGTCCTTCTATAAATACAATATCTTTGGTTTGGGCACGACAGTAACAACGACATATCAGTCATTGTGAGGATTCCTGCCTTCTTAGAATCCTTCGAGCTTTCAAACTCCTTTCCTTGTTCTTTGCCTCCTTCCACTTGGTTGGCAGAATCATCCAAGTACCAAAAAAAATCGATATCTTCATTCAAACTCGATTCTGTTACGAGTATAGCAGAACCTCCCAACCATCATCATCTCCACCACCACAACCAACTCCTCAACCACCACCATCTCCACCACACAACCAACTCCTCAACCACCATCATCTCCACCACCTCAACCTACACCTCAACCTCAACCTACTCAATCTCAACCCCAGTTCTCAACAGGATCTAGACTTGAAGATCAGTTTGACTTTGATTTTGGAGATATTCCAGGGGGGAGAATTTTCTGCTGACATGTTCAATGACACAAGTATTGAAGAATTAGAAATCAAGTCATGATGAACAATGTAAAGACTGCTGAATTACAAGAGTAGATTAAGGGCCTGAAAGAAGAAAACAACATCTCGAGGCTATCTTGGCAAGTATTGTATCTGAGAAAGAAAGGATAAGGAAACAAATGGAAGAATACAAGGAAGAACGCCTCAGAAATCAGAGGCAAATGACCTTATTCGAGAAAATTCTTACATTGTGAGAGGGGATCGGCTCTCCTCTTATGAGCACCAGACTGATCTGACTCATCTAACAGAGACGGAATTCATTGTTAGCGAGTTGGACAAACAAGCAAGAAAGATATAATGCTTAAACGCCTTGATTCATATTAATAAACATGAAGGTTACGAACGAGTAAACACTTTGACAGGGCTTCGTGGTAGTCACACACCAACAACTATCTAACACAACACTCAAGCTCCACTATTAATAGGTCAACATGACTCGCACATGAGAGAGGTGTGTTTGGCTCGTCCGAGTGACAAGGTGTCACTTGTACGAGCCACAAAGCTCACTTGTACGAGCCACTTACAAAACATATAAAACATATATAAACAAACAGTATTTGACATTCTAAACCCTATATACATTACCTACATATCCTAGACGTAGGCGATATTCATTATGCACCAACACGAGATGCTTAGTAAGTTGTTCTCAAGCTCAGCGATATAGTTTACTTTGTCGAATGACACCACTTCGTTAGTGAGAACACCTTCACCCACGATCCTTCCTCCCTGTGTTCTGGTAAACCCAACATAACCACCTCGGATAGCTTTTACGTCGTATAATAACGCAAGCATCCCTGTCATGTGTCGAGAAGCTCCGCTGTCCATAATCCACTTTGAAATAATTGACCTCGGGAGCACCTGCACACATGTGAAAAAGAAATTACTTAAACAGAGAAACGCAAGCCATTTTGGTCTTGGGCGGGTTTTGGGATATCACATTTTGGCTTGATATTTTTCTTAACCTCTTTCTTTACCTCCACCCATTGTTGAACCTTTGATCCCTTTTCAGTTTTAGGTTTAGTTGAAACATCGGTGGTGTTTACAGCAATAGAAGATGATTTGTTCTTAACAACCTAGGTTTGTGCACTTGAAAATGCTTTCTTTGAGTAGAACTTAGGATTCTTTTGTTATTTTTTCTTTGATGATTCACCAATCTCAAAATTTGAAAAATTTGCAATGATTGGTTTCACATTTAAGTTTGACGTAGCATTTCGTTTCAAAATTTGTTTTGGCACAAACTCTGGACCTTTCTGTTTAACATCTTTTGTGCATTTTCTAACTTCATGAGCAGGTTTCGTTTTGTTTGGTTTACATTATCGTGCAATGTTCCCATCTTTTTTACATTTGTAACATGTCCTACTTTCGTTTTCAACCGAGGCTTTCAAGACTTGCTCACGGAGATTTTTTCTTACTCAACTTCTTTGTTTGATTGTTTACCAATGATTTCCTTTTCATTAACAGTGTTAGTTCCATGAACAAAGTCAGTTTTCTTGGTAACAATTTGCTTTTGGAATTTGTTGTTTTTATTCTTTTCAAACCCTATCCCAGCCCTTTTGTACTCAAGATACTTTCTACCACTCGGATGTATGTTTCTGTGAGACCCTTTTGGTTTTGAGTAAAGAGTGGTATCTTGCTTATCAAGATCAGAGGTGTTTACTTCAGCTAGCTTAAAGAACTTGTCAACGCAGACTAAGTTTACATTTTGGATTGGAAATTTCTCATTAGAGTATAGTTTATCTAATCCTTTCAGTTTGTTGACGACTACATTAGGATCATTATTTAAACCATTCTCTGATACTAAAATAAAGTTCTCGTGAAAACTTTTCTCACTTCCAGAATGTGAACTTGACTAAGACTTCTCATTTCTTGACTCTTCACTTTCATAAACTGAGCTCTCAGGCTCATTTTTGAAAGAATTTTCAACCATTTGGTTACCACATCAGATTCACAATCTTTTTCTATTTGGTATAAGTTACATCGATGTTTTCAGGCAGCTCATTTCCCTTTTTAGTAAACAATTTTAAGTTTAGCGTCTTTTCTACCCCATCTGGCTTTTTCTTTGTATAGCCATTTCACATGGGTGCTGGAACACAATCATAACCTTTACCTTGGTCATAAACAACTTTCTTTTCTTGTTTAACCTCTATTTTCTAAAGAATGTGATCAACGACATATGAACTGGTAGAATAACTGATTAACAATTTGTTAACTCATTCAGTTTCAATTTTCATTTTCTCCAGTTCACCTTTCAGCTCAGCAATCGTATTTATATGCATGTTTATGGCCATTTGTTTGTCCATAACGGTTGCTTTGAGCATTGAAAGTGCATTGTCATCTTCTTTGATTGCTTTCTCATATTGTCGAATGGTTTTGCTTAATTTGTCATATGCTTCTTTTGTTGTGAAATAATCATATGACAAATGATCAGCATGTGTTTTGAGTTTATTATATTTTTCGTCTTTTTCAATAACTCCTTGCATGGCAATTTGCATTTTATGCATGGAGTTTCCATTCGACATTATGATTATCCTCATTCTTTTTCACAATTTCACTTACCGACTCATTTACCAATTCAACACTTTCTACCTGGGCATGCTCAGTAACTACCTCGCTCAAATTTACCATTAAAGCTTTATCAACAATATCAGTCAGAGCTTCGACGGTCATCTCCTTGGTTACATCAATCAATTCGACAACTTCTGACTTTGGTTCTTCCTCACATGTTGGTTGATGACTTGAATTGAAATATCCTGCAAAATTTTTAAGAATATCAGTAGGAAAAAGATGTTTAAAAGTATTGTTTAGAAGTTCTTCTTCCTCAGATGAAGTTCCATAAAATTCTTAGGGTGCCTCATCAAAGGATGCCTCTGCATATCTTCAGCATGCTCAGGTTCTTCAATAATTTCAGCTACTAATGCCAGACTTTCACTTTTTGTGATGTACTTGTTCCAGTTAAAACCTTCATCTTCTTGAGTGACAATGAGTGCTTTATCTTTTGAGTTTGATGGTCCGTTTCAATTTGCAACATTATAGTTTTGGGTTTAGGTCGATGATATATGGCCTTTTTATAGTAATCATCAGCAAACGGGTTTTGATTGCCCTTGACCTCTCAATTTGGACATTCACTTTTGAAATGCCCCGTTTTCACGACATTTGAAGCACGTAACCTTGGACTTATCAAAGCCTAGTTTGCCGTCAAGTCCTCCCAAATTATTTTTTCCAGTAATTTCCATAAAGCGTCGGACTTTTCGGACAATGGAAGCCATACACCACTTGATATCGATCAATTCCATTTCAACCCGATCAATTTGATCGTAATCTTCTTTTGACATCTCTGGATTTCCAATTCTTCCAGCTACCAAACTTTCGTACGATTCAAGTACTAAGGCAAGTAGGGTCGTGTGTTGCTTTGCGGTATTTTCGTCAAAGTCTTGAGCATTATGGAGGTTTACTGTGATATTGCATTGTAGGACTCGTTGATTGAAATTAGATTGATTGTGCTGACTGGTCTGTGGATTGCTTGAGTTTTGGGATGTTGTGGTCCTTGAGGCGTATTTGGATTGAAGGAAGCAAAAATTGAAATCCACTGGTTTGGCTTGACTGTGGACTTGGTGTGTCGATGGCACTGAAGGTAGTTTGAATTTTGGGGCTCTGTATATTTGTGGCAAGACTACCCTTGTAGTATAGATTCACCTCTTGTTGTATTTGTGCGCCTTTGGTTTTTGCCATCTTCTGCATCGCCAGCTCATGTCCTTCTAATTTTTTGATGAATCTAGGCAATTTGAAATTACCATACTCAGTGTCGTTCTTTAGAATGGTCAAGTAAGTAGACCATTCTCCTTCAGGTAGAGAATCTGCAAGTTTATCGACCAATTCTTCGTTTGTTTTAACAATTCCCATACGCTTCATCTGTACCACCAGGTGACAATATCTTTCAATCAACTGTTTCACTGTCTATCCCTTGATAAGAATAAAAATATCGAATTCTTTACTCAGTAGCGCTCTCTTTCCCTTTCGTTGTTGCGAACTTCCTTGGAATTTTAAATATAAAGCATTTCATAAAGACTGAGCATCGTCATCGTGCTGTAAGATATCTTCTTTTATGGCTTGCTGCAAAATATTCATCATCTTCTTTTCATTGATGATTTTTTCTCTTTCGAGCTCTGAGAGTTGTGCTAGCGTTTTCTCAAGACCAGTTTCTCCAATAGGAGCATGATATTAAGACAAGCAACAACAAGTAAAGTGGTTATCGCACGAAGATAATTTTCTAAACTTCACACGGGGTAAAACGTGTCCTATGTTCATTGTTTTGTAAAGTTTGGAGTTCCCAGAGCGTAAACGCTGAATTTCGCTAGCTTGACAAGATGTATACTATTCGTTATGAATGAATGAAACTTCCACGTATTATGTTTCTGCTCCTTTTTAATAACATTCTATCGAATTAGTGATATTATGCCCAGACTTCCGTTTAAAACCCCTGGATCCTGGACTTTCAATTTTTTGCAATTATTATTATAGTATATACATATACATATGATTTGTATAATTTGTATAGTGATTGATATTGTTTAAGTATTTGTTTTCTTATATTTTTGTTGTAGTATATTAATTAATATAAAAATTATTTTTTAAGAAATGGTAATTGATAAATTCTAGATATTTATTTTTTTTATTTTTTGTTATTTATTATTCACTTTGTTTTTTATTATTATTAATAATAATAATAATAATTAGTGTTAGATTATCTTCATATTTATTGAATATTTAATTAATATTATAATGAGGGACAAAATGGTAAATGACATGTCTTTTTGCATCAAGACTTGTATAAAATGCATTATAGATTATTTAAGTGTCTTAAAATTTAATTTAAATTACAAGTCTACCATAATATATAATTTAAATAGTATTTAGTTATAACAATATAAATAGTAAATGTAATTATTTGGTGAGCGCAATCGAACTCGACTTGTCTTAAATATTGTTTTGACCGATGATCATGCACAATTGATTCGCTTCCGATGGAAGCAAACTGAACTTTCAATAAAACTATAACAGTCCGAGTACAAACATTATTTATTTACGAAGTCTTAAGAGCTAAGAACTTCTTGGTCTTCTAGGCTCCAAAACCATCAAGTAGTTCCTATACCTGTCTGACTAATTACCAAAGATACATATATATTCAAAACGAAGTCAACTATATTTGGTAAGCTCTTGTGAAACATTAACAAAATAGTCATATTGACAGTTATGCATACACAATATGGGTTATGACTACCGTACCGCCTATCCTCAAACCATTGTTCAACTAACACACTAACCCACCTGTGGTGTCATCACAACCATCATGTAGTTATGGAATCTATTACTGAGAGCATGGTTACTCCCTACAAGATGCCCCTGGTCCTATTTCAGCTTTTCGTAACGTATCCATTAAGCATACAAGAATCCTTTATACCCCCCCACACAAACATACGCATATTGCAACATTCTTATTTATTACAGTTTGGACACAACGAGTATGCTATCACAATTTTATAAATAAACATGATAGTTCACCTGTTTAGTAAGTTGCTCAACAGTTGCACGTATGATTAGGTTACCTCAGGGTCCTGATACATTCACATAATTCTAGGTTAGATAATGGTATACGTAACTAGTTATTATCACGATTGGATATTGGTTAATGTTGCCTTATTTAAGCATGGTTAATCATGCCAAGCCAAACTAAGGTTAGTCTACCCAATACCCGCCCGTTACAATAACCGTAATACCTAAAAATAATAATACTAATACTCCTACTAATAATAATACTAGTATTACCACTAATAATAAATAATATATAACTAGACATAACTTAAACGAAAACATACCTTAAAACTATCTACGCTACGTTAATGTAGTGGCATTCCTAAAACTAGTAGAATCAGGAATCTCTTGTATTAGAGTGTTACTGTTGAAAAAAGTTATATTCTAAAAGTAACCATCACCTCCTATTATAAAGAATGAAAGCTGCTCAAAATTCTTCACTAACTCAATTTGGGATCAAAAGTGACGTGCTAGCTAGCTCACTTCCCTTAACGTAAACTCAATTAAATTCACTGTATGTTTTTTTTTAATTATATTATATTATTATAAGTATAGCGTTTCACAAAATTACAAATATATTGTTATGCCGAGCTCATTTTTTCTCTACGTTTTAACATAATTTTCGCTAAAAACAGAGGAAGGTCGATTACAATATAATTTATTTTATTATTGTTATACTGTCTCTATTAGAATCTAAGTTTGATTGTTGTGAAAGTTTAAGATGAAATGATAAAAGATTGTAAAACGGAGATGATAAGTGCAGCATAATAACAAACTTTTGAATCACAACAATAAAGAAATTGTTTTCATCAACATGCTTTTATAAATATAATTTACGTATGTATGAAGATATTACAAACTCCCCTCATCCTGATCACTCTAATTTGTTCGTACAAAAATATCTAAGGAAAGTGATTAATAGAACAGTACAGACGCTATTATATTTATAGTACAAACGAAACTGATGTTACCTTGACAATGACATCTAAATGTCTAACAAACTAAGCTAATGTCATCTTGACAGTGACATCTAACAGTCTAACAAACTCCTAACATCTACTATGGCCTAAGTACTGTTACATTGAAAATTTAAATAAACTTGTTGATAAAAATCTAGTGAATGAACCTCTGTTGAGATTTAACCTATGTTGGTCCAGCAGAGCTGTGCTTCAACAGTCTTTATCTTTATTAGTAGAGTTTCTCTTAGACAGACCTTTATATCAACAGACTTAAGTTTTCAACAATTCTTTGAAAACAAACTTTAGCGTTGACCAACTTTTGAGCAGCAGATGTTGAGTCATTGTCTTTGGGAGGAGCAGATCTTCAAAGCAATGTTTATTTGTAATCAGATGTTGTAGACTATATTTGCTTTCCAATCATCTATTCTTTTGTGGGGTTCACTAGATCCAACAATCCCCCCTTGAACAGATGATGCTAGAATACTTCTTTATTTCTGATATTTATTTCTCATTAATTTTTCCCTGATTTGTCCTTTGAATTTTAAAAAGTCCATGGAAATTATGTCTTCAAAATCCCTTTCAAGTTCAAGTTTCAACAGATCTTGTAGGTCATCTGCATCAAAACCATATGCATCCTCCATTCTTAACTTTTGAACTTCACCATCTGATCTGAGCAATGTCAATTCGTGGGTGTTTGAGAATGACTTCCAATTTAGAATTTTTGAATCAGATGATTTTCTTGGGTAAAGAGTTATTTTTGATGAGTTGGGTGATTGTGGCTTGCTTACCAGATTAGTAAGAGTTTCATGTAATTTGGCACTGGTAGTGTCTGTGTGAAACATTAGTTGGTTCTTTAATCCCTTTTTTCTAAATTCATCTTCATACATCTTTATATCAACCTTAGACATCTGTTTCTGCCTTTATGCTTGTTTCAATGCAGCTATGGACAAGTCATATACTGAGTACTGCGTTTTAGATGTAAGGGTCTGCTTAAGGGACAACCACTGTTGGATAATCTAGCTTCTTAGGAACTGTAGAATCCTTTTCTCTTAGTTGTTCCAGTTTTGTGTAACTTTCAACTATCTTTGATTCTTACCATCTTGCAACAGCTCTAGTAGTACCATACTTAGCAGCAACATCTTCTTCTTTTATTCTTTTCAGCTTCAATGCCTTGTTTTAACCAATCTTCTTGTATTTCTTCCAATCAGGAGGAGTTGGCTTATGTAAAGTATCATTGAGCATCTTTTGAATTCTTTCTATTTCTTATTTAAGATTATCTATTGACCAATCTTTGAGTTGTGCTCTATTTGCTTTGTATGGGTTATATTTCATGATGTGATCAAGGTAATTCTACCATATTTCCTTATCAAGCTCAGTATTAATTGCTTCTCAGACATGGACTTTCTTAGGTCCTTAGCAAAGTCTTCAATCTTCCTTACCTTGCTAAGTTCTAGTGACAAGATCCCATGAGTAGTCCTGTCATCCTTGCCTTTGCACATCTATTTGCCAATGTTCTCAGACTGTTTTGCCTTTAGCTTCAAGTATTCATCTAAGTTCTTAGGCTTTCTATAACCAAAGAGTGATGGGAAGGTTCTTTGTGATGCATCCTCTATTGAGAAAAATGATTCAATTTCTCCTTTTATTGCAAGAATTTCCAGAGGATACCAAGCAGCCAGTGGAATGACATATGGTTGTGGTTGAGTGGATGGAAGTGAAGTGGATTTAGGTGGAAATGATGAGAGTGATGTGGCTGCAATGAGGGCATATAATAAGGGGATTGGTGATGGAACCTCCTCATCATCTTCTGCCACAACAAAAGTTTTATTTTGTGTGTGAATTTGATTTTAGGTGAAGGTGGGCGTGTTTGAATTCTTAGGGGTGTGGACATTGGTTGAGTTAATGTGAGAAAGGTTATCATGGCAATGGTTGGTGAAACATCTGCTGAAACATCTGTTGTCCCAGCATCTATTGGTTTACTTGGAGGTGATTTGGGTGTTGATGGTGGTAGTGATGATTCTTTTTGAGGTGGTTTTTGCATTGAGGTTTTTTATATTGAGGGTTTTTGTGGTGAGGGTTTGGTTTTGGTGGGAGCAGAGGATACACTTCTTGTAGACCTAGCAGTGGTTTTAGGAGGGGTAGAAATTGGTTGTCTAACATTTCTTGTTGACTTTCTTCTTTTTGAAGTGCCAACCTCCTCCTTTTCCCTCTGCATGGCCTGTTATTGTTCAATTAATAAAGAAGCCTTGCTTTCAAGTGTATCTTGCCTTCTCTGCTTTTCTGAGGCAATCTCTTCAGCTGTCTTGTTTAGGGTCTCATCAATCCCTTTTGCCCTTCCAGCATTTGATGCTTCAGCAGAGGTTGAGGTTGGCTATTTAGGAACAGACACTGGCTTTTGTTGTTGCACCTTTGTTAATTTTCCTTGTGATGAAGTCTGCAACTTTCTTAACTTATCATTCTCCCCCTTTTTGGCATCATCTTCTACTTCTTCTTATAGTATAGTTGCAGGGGCAGAACTAGTGGTCTTGAGAAGATGTTCCCTGATGGCCTTGATGTCAGCTTGGGTAACCTTGTATCTGGCCTTAACCATATTCCTTATTAGCTCCATGTGGGTGTTATGATTGATATCAGCCAAATTCCTTTGAGCTTGGATGATTAGTTGCACTGATTTCCACAGCTCATTGGTAATTTGCTGAGTGAAAGGTTGAATGGAAGAGTTTTGTAACATTTGTTTCATCATGCCTTTCATTTCATCTATGGAAGATTCCATGGATGTCACCCTCTCCGTCAATTCCTCATATCTTAATTAATCACCTAACATAATAAAATCATCTGAATCCCTACCAGATGTAGCGGTATTTGGTTCTATAATAGGAGAAGACTCCAAATTAACAGAACCAGATGCCCCTTTGTCTTGGGAATGGGGACTTCCAACTAGAACCGAGGTTACAATTGTACCTTCAACAGTTGTTGCCTTCAAGGAAGTCTTATGAATGAAACCACTGTCCAACTGAGAAACTGTTTTTTCACTAGTTGTAGTGGCTGCTTCACTTGAATACCACCAAGAGTTACATGTAACTCAAGGGGTGTCGCCTCCTCAGCTATTTATGGGCTAGCAATTTGATCTATCTTAGAGTCAATTACTTGTGGAAGTATGCTCTCCTTAATTGGTGATGGAGAGGAACTGATTACTACCTGTGTAGTAACAATTGCTGCAAACAGAGGTATAAATGTAGGTGGGATTGGAGTGGAGGGTCATGGAGTTGAAAGAGAAATAACCATAGGAGAAGGGATTGAAAACAAACTTTAAGTGAAAAATCATCTTCATGAGTTGGTGTCCCTGTGCTTACAACTTGATACTTTTGTGTGGATTCAAGAGGAGTTTGGATGGGTAGAGATCTTTCCAAATGTTGTGAGGAAGTTGCAATAGTGGTTTCTAGTGGCTTTGGTATTGTCACAAGGTTATCCTCTGAGATCTTATCTTCCAGAGGTGCCTTTTTAGTTGATTTTGATTTGGTGGGCTTTTTGGATGTGGGGGGTTTCTTTTGGAGTTTTTTTTGGTGTGGGTTTCACAACACCGGTTGTGGTGTCATGATCCCCAGGAGTAGTGGGCTCAGCAACACAGGTATGAGCAACAGATGTGGACTAATCTAAAGAAGGCTCATCCCCCTTTTCTTGTGTTTTGGAAACTTTTGACTCTTTATCTTGCATTCTAGTAAAAGTTTCATTTGTAAGACTTGTTATTTTAAAAGTTGTAACTTGTTGAAAATATTTTTTAGAAACTTGTTTTTGAAGGTATTAGCTTAAGAGTCTGGGATACATAAGAAAAGCTTTAGGTTTGTTCCCTTTTATAGCAATTACATTTGCCACCAAGTCCAAGAACAATGCCTGGGATAGATTAAACTCTAATTTTGTCAAAATTGAATATCCCAAGTATTGAACTTTTTGTGAATCTCATTAGATGAGGTGGTCTTGGGTGAAAGACAGACAAGGAGGGTATAGAAAAAAACGCCTATCAATTGACCGTTATACCCTCTTTCTATGAACTGTATGGAGTTCTTGTTTTTCAAAAGAGATTTTACCTGTCTGGTCATTTAAACAAATTATTGTGGATATAGAAGATGGCGATATCTGAACAATGGTCCCTCGACTTTTGATGTGATACCAAATGGCTTTTTGTTCTAAGATTGAACTTCAACATTTTCCGAGAATTGTGATGGGGATTCACATATATTGGTGCATCGGCAGTTAGGATTGGGTAGTATTTTGATGAGGTTAACACATTAATTATTGAGTGAAAAGCTTTGTTATTGTTGGTTTTCTTGAAGTAAGGAAGGTAGTTATGAGGAATTTTGATTTGAAGAGCCATGATCGTTGATAAGAGAGGAGAAATTTTGGAGAAGATGAGAGTATGAGAGTAAAGCGCTTTTATGAATTTTGAATTCGAGTCGGCAGGGAAAGCTATGTTTGGATGAAATAGGGTTTTATAAAGTGAAAAAGTGAATGCTAACGTGGCAGCGTCTGTTGAAAGATCTGATGGCTAGCATATGTCCACATAGTAACCTTTGTTTTTGTAATGGATGACAGTCTTTAGATAACCTTTACTGGAGAGCAACAGAGGTTTGGGAACAGTGGATTATTTTAGTCTATTAGAGGATAGACATCACTGGTTTGGACAAAATAGAATTTATGCCTAACAGATGTTTTGAATAGCGGTAGATGAAAATAGGGTTGTTCACGAGCCGAGCTAGGGCAAAACTCGGGCTCGGCTCAATTATAAACCGAGCTGGCTCAGCTTGGCTTGGATTTGAAACCGAGCTGGAAATCAAAGCTCGGGCTCGGCTTGGTTTTAAACCGAGCTGTCTCAGCTCAGCTTGGTTTGACTCGATTTTGAAAAAGAAAAATTAATATATGGCTCTCAAAATTCAGTAATCTAAAATATTATTCAATAATTTAAAGGAACATATCCAAAATAAGCACAGTTTGATACATTACAAGCCAAAATCAAGTTTAACAACACAAGCTATGTTCTTAATTTCAACGAAAAACAATATAAGTTCATTAGCATGATAATCAACCTTTAAATGTGGTATAGATATCAAATTACACTCCAAATCACATGTAAATAATAATAAGTTTTTGTGATATATTATAATGTAAATAAAAATAAAATATATTAAAAGTAAAATAATCTGAGCTAAGTCGAGCCGAGTTGGTATGCGAGCCAAACCGAGCCAATCCAGCTCGTTATGGGCCGATCCGAGCTAGACTCACTTTCTAATCGAGCGAGCTTCAAACGAGCTCCAAGCCGCGAGCTTTTTGGACAACCCTGCATGAGAACAGAGGATACCTTTCAGCAGTGGATAGATTTTAGCCAAACAGAGGTTTCAGAAAACAATGGTTTAGAACAGACTTTAAGGATTATTTAAAAAATTTTTTATCAAGACTATTTTTAAGGATGAATTATTTGATTTTCTGAAAATATATTAATCCTTTTTATTCATGGAAAACAAAATTTTTCTTTTAATACATGTTTAGCATACCAATCCTAGAGATCAAGCTTTCAATGGTGGACGTGTCTAAAGCTTTTGTCCACACATTTGCCAGTTGATCCTTGGTTGGAACATGATGTAGAGAAATCAAACCTTTTTCATAGCAATCCCTCACAAAGTGATGTCTGATGTCAATATGCTTCGTGGTTGAATGGAAAACTGGATTTTTAGTGATGTTTTTAGCTACTTGACTATCCAACATGAGAGGAGTCTTTAAAGCAGTCACACCAAAATCCAGCAACTGATTTTGAAGCCACAGGAGTTGAGCTGTACAGCTTACAGCAGCAATATATTCAGCCTCGTCCGTTGATGTTGAAACCGCTGCTTGCTTTTTACTTTGCCAAGAAACTAAACAATTGCCTAGAAACTGACAACCTCCGGAGGTGGACTTCCTTGTAGTATGACGACCAGCAAAATCACTGTCTGAATAACTTGAAAGCACAATATTATCATTCACAGGATACTAGATACCAAGTGTGGGAGCACCTTTTGAATATCCTTTTCACAGCTATAAGGTTAGACTTTCTAGGTGCTGACTGGCATCAGGCACAGACATATGTGGCGAACATGATGTCTAGCCTTGATGCAGTTAGGTACAATAAAGACCTAATCATGCTTCTATAAAGTGTTTGATCAACCAAGTCATCTTTGTCATCAACATTGACCAAGACTGAGGTGGCCATAGGTGTACTACATGGTTTACAATCATTCATATCAAATTTTGTATATAATTCTTTGACATATTTACTTTGATGAATGAAAGTACCATTTTGCATTTTCTTAAATTGGAGACCAAGAAAGCATTGTTCACCCATAGCACTCATCTCAAACTCTGCTATCAGGAGTTCCCTAAACTCTGTACACATTGAATCACATGTGGATCCAAAAATGATGTCATCCACATAAATTTGGAAAATCATCAAATACTTTTCTTTCCATTTTAAAAACAATGTTTTATCAATTTTACCTCTTGTGAAACCTATGGATAAGAGAAAGGTGGAAAGAGTTTCATACCAGGCTCTAGGTGCTTGTTTCAAGCCATATAAAGCTTTATTAATCTTGTAAACATGATCAGGATAAAAGGCATCTTCAAAACCACGGGGTTGGCATACATATTACTCTTCCTGGATCTTACCATAAAGGAATGCACATTTGATATCCATTTGATACACCTTGACGTTGTGGTTGATAACAAAGGCTAAGAACACTCTGATGGCCTCTAATCTTGCTACAGGAGCAAATATTTTATCATAATCAATGCCTTCTTCTTGTCTATAGCCTTGAACCACAAGCCTAGCTTTGTTTTTTACAACAATGCCTCATCTATTTGTTCTTGAAAACCCATTTTGTGCAATTGGACATACATCCATAGGTAATGGTACAAGTTCCCATATTTGTTGTCTTTTGAACTGTAGGAGCTCTTGTTGCATGGCCTCTACCCAACTATTGTCTCTTAGTGCCTCTTGGTACGTGACAGGTTGTGTGAGTGATAGAAAACCAGCAAAAAGACAAATATTTTGGGATTGACTTCTTGTGAGTACCTTTCATTGATGTTGCTAATAACTTGGTCTGGTGGATGATTTTTAAGGTAGATTAGATCTCCCTTGTATGGAATGATGGCATTTAGAGGTGAAGGTTGTAGATGGGAATCATCTGAGCTATCATCTATTTACAATTTCGAAGAGTCAACAAATGTTTGGAATGGAGGTGGAGGCATGGGTGTAAAAATGGGTTGACTTTTGTTCACAGATGATGGACTTTTGTCAATAGTAATTTGACTGGATGAGGCGGCAGAAGTTTGAGGATCAACAACTGTTGATTTAGTAGTGGCAGAGTTTTGACATTTGTTCCTCTGATGGTGGAAGTGACTTTGTATTGTGGAATCACGATGTTAAATCCATAATCTTGATGAGAAGACTGTGGTGTACCTGCATAGTTAGTTTTAGAAGACACACATTCAAATTTAGATTTATCTAAATCAAACAATTCAGTAGGATTTGCTTGGATTTTTAGAGAAGAAAAGTCATTAAACTTTACATTCAAAGTCTATTCTACACACCTAGTCCTTGTGTTAAACACTTTGTAGCCTTTGGCAGTAGTTGAGTATCCTAGAAAATAACCATAATCTACGTTGGCTGCAAATTTTGAAATTGATTTTTTTAAGTTTAAAATGAAACATGGGCAACCAAAGATTTTGAAATAAGAGATCAGTGGTTTGATTTTGAACAAAATTTCATAAGGAGTCTTTTGATGTCTGGGGTTAATTAAAACTCTGTTTTGCACATAGCAAGCAGTGTTTATAACCTCTGCCCAAAAGGACAATGGTAACCATGAATCTGCAAGCATTGTTCTTGTAGCCTCGATTAAAGTCCTATTCTTCCTTTCAACCACACCATTTTGTTTTAGTGTCCTTGGGATGCTGTACTGCCTTACAATCCCTTTTGACACATATAAGTCATCCAACTTCTTGTTTTTAAACTTTGTTCATTGTCACTCCTGAATATTTTTACTGGCAGATCAAATTTATTTTCAACTTTTCTTACAAAGTCCTCCAAAATACATGCAGTCTCATCTTTGGAGTGTAAAAAGTAAGTACAAGTAAACCTTGAAAAATCATCAACTATGACAAGACAATACCTCTTCTTTTTAAGACTCATGATTTTAACAGGGCAAAACAAGTCCATGTACAACAATTGTAAACACTGACTGGTTTTGGACACATCAATGGATTTGAATGAACTTTTATGTTGTTTACCTTTTAGACAGGAAACACAATGTTCATCACAAGTGAATTGTTTTGGTAGGAGGCCCCTTGCCAGACCTTGTTTTGAGAGTGTGGTGATAGTTTTGAGATTTTGTGACCAAGTCTTCTATGCCATAGTTATCTCTTTTTTAGAGGCAACTAAGAACAGACAGGCATTAGACATTAGATTATCCTTCAACAGAGCTACCACATACACATTGCCACTCATGTGAGCAACAAGTTGTGCTTCACCACATCTGGCCCAACAATCTTACAATTTTCCTTAGTGAAGAATGACCCATAGCCCTTTTCACTCATTTGAGACACACTAAGGAGGTTAAATTTTAAGTTGTCTATAAGATTGACATTTTCAAACTTGAGTTTCCCTGCTTGGACTGTCCATGACCCTAACACCTTCCTCTTTTAGTTGTTACCAAAGTATATATCACCCCCTCTATGTGCTAGAAAATCCAACCCAAATCCATACACCGGTGGGCCCGGGTGCGGAGTATCGTGACGTCAGTTGATAACATCATAGTTAATTAAACACGGCACAACGGAAGTCTTGGAGTAAAATTACTATTACAAACCAAATGTTCGAAATACAAAATAATATACACGCTCGTAATAGAAGATCGACAGGCGGATCATAAAATGTACAAAAAGAATATAAAACAGACTTTAGGGCAGATCTAAGGATTTGCAAGATCCTTTTAATCACTACCGAGCAGCTTCCGGCCTATTTCGTATTGTACCTACAGTTTAGTCTTTGGACGATATGTCAGCTTTCGCAGTAAATACACCGCTGACTTGTCACACAACAGACTTTAGGGCAGATCTAAGGATTTGCAAGATCCTTTTAATCACTACCGAGCAGCTTCCGGCCTATTTCGTATTGTACCTACAGTTTAGTCTTTGGACGATATGTCAGCTTTCGCAGGTAAATACACCCGGCTGACTTGTCACACCCTCAATTTCCACTTGCGAAGTTTTACCGTGAGGCGTGTGAACAAACCAGAATCTGAGACACTAGTACGTCGAACGACTCTATATGATTTGTTAATACGTTTTCCAAAATCATTTGTTTAACCATTCATAGTTAATTTTAGATTGTCTTAGTTTGGTTTCAACGTTTAGCAGAAGCATTAGTTTCTAAAGTTGAGCGGAAGCATAAAAATAAAGTAAAGGAACGGGCGCCAACACAAACGCCAAAACTAAAGAAAAACCCAAACAATATTCGTAAATGAGACTCGATAAAAAGATGTCTTGATCAATGCAAGTGAGTGCACCTAGAGCTCCTAGCGTCCTGAGAAACATGTAAAGAAACAAGTGTCAACATTAAAGATGAGTGAGTTCACAGGTTTTCATAAGTTCATTTGTTCGGTTATAAGTTTGTTTCCCCCGTTATCCCTAACCCGGGATAACGATATGGTTCCATTATTCCTTACCCGGAATAATAAAGATGTTCCATTATTCCTAACCCGGAATAATAACGTTGTTGGTTCCATTATCCCTAACCCGGGATAATATTGTTGATTCGTAATTAAGTTCAATGTTAACATGTAGGTAGCTAGCCTAAAGTTATGTCACGTAAGTGTTCGCGATCGAAGCTGACTGTTGTGCCTCCGTGTTGCCAGGCCTATCACTGACCATGGCGAAGTTAGGCCAAATTATTCACCCGTTGACCATACCCGGTCGGCTAGCGCGACTAGCTCGGGTGGGGCTTGTCGGGCCCAGTAGTACTACTTATAATTTCCCCGCTATCTAACCCAATACTAACGATCCAAGAGATTGTCGAGGACTTGTGTGATATAGCTGCTTAGTGACCATAACGTACATTAACATTAACTTAGTTACCGAATAATTTTATGACGTTAAATTCGTATAACATAAAGAGATAGAGTTGTAGAGTGTATACATGTTTCTCCCCCTGTTGTTTAAAACCGGATAAAATTAGGGGCCGTGAACTCACCTTTAGTTGCTCGGTTAGTGTAACACAGAAGTTGCAAATGATGGGACCGTTAATTGCGTCCTAACAAGTCAATTGATTTAGAGTTAGTGTGTGAACACACTGATACAAGTCCTACACATACTAACACACAATGCGGTACATACAATGACAACTCCTAAAACTCAAATCATGCATGCAAGTATCATCATACCAACATAGTGATCAAACCAACCTATCATGAACACAAATCAATCCATACAACACTTTGGTACACACATTCGCAAGTTATCAAGTTTCAGCATATATACTCATAATTAGGCTGTTTTCGAGGATTTTTATAAAATAGTTCCAACATTCCAAAAGTTCCAATTATTTTACAGAAGGTGTCAACTATACTGTAGAATTTTATATAAATTTTTCAAGTCCTAACACTTTAGCAATTATTCATAAATATTAATATACTAGGCTGCATTCAGATTCGTCGCTTTCTGACTGCAGTCCACGGAAGAATTTATTTAAAAATCACCGTTCGTCCAATTAACAAAATTCCAGTGAGAGTTTCCCGGAAATTTCCGTATCTAGTTGATGAACAAATTTCGTGATTCGACTCTCTACAGATTATTAGATCCGACTCGATAAACAACTAACAAATTTTCAGAATTTTCACAGCTTCAGTTACTGAACTTAAATGGCCACTTACAAATACAAACGACTTCAGAAAAATATGAATCCAGCGCCATTAGAAGCGTTTTTCAAAAATCTACGTTTTAGACTTCAGAAAATCCGTTTTTCGATAAATAATAACGAAGTTACAGCCAGTTGAATTTTGCTGTAAACACCATTCAGCATCCTGATTTCAGCATTTTATCGCAATCTAACCCGCTTAAACAATCGATACGTTAAATATAAGCGATAAGAACAGAATTACCAATCATATATCATCATATACATCATACCCATGAAAGCCCTGATCGTATTATATGGTTTTTATCACACAAAACGCAGCCTATTGATGTTTGATTCCACTAATCATCATAATCGCAAACTAGCATAATTAATCGACTAACTTCATAACACTTTCTACCATTACATGCACACATGATCCATAGTTCATAAACCCTAGTATGATTAGCGAAATAACATAAAACTCTAACCTTTAACAATGGAGATTAACGAACCGTGAGCGAGATGGGAGCCGATTCGGATGATCAAGGGAAATCGCGACCGAGAAGAAGAGTGTAGGGAGGCTGTCGCGATCGAGAGGGATGTAGCAAGGCTGTTTGCGACCGAGAGAATGAATGGAAGGCTGCCGTCGGCTGTTTCACGATTAGGGTTTGTGTGTTTTTGTTTTTGAAACAATGCACATGCATGTATGTGTATATATAGCGCAAGAGGTCAAGAAAAAGGGGAAGGGTTTGCGGGTTGGGTGCTCGCGGCCGCAAGGGGTTCGGGTGGGTCGGTTTGGGTCTAAAACTTGATCCTCAATCTTCGGTTAACTACTTGAGTCGCAAGGAAGTGAGGTCTACTCGTTTCGCGGCTCGGTTCGATTCATTTATCTATTTATTATATCTATATTTTATAACTAAAACAAATCACGAAATCGGAACATCACATAATAACTCACCAACTTATTAACGTTTAATACACATAGCACGTAATTCATTTGACAAGTTCACGAAATTATCGTAATTATTTCGAGCGTGCAATTTAAGTTTCCGAATCAATTTAACGTAGGAACGAATAACCGTGAAGTAGTGCGTTTAAGATATCTGAAAAACCGGGATGTCACATTATCCCCATGTTGAAAGAATTTTTGTCCCGAAAATTGAGTAAACGCGGTTTAGAATGCAGCGTACATGTTTAGAGTGCCACGCACAAAGATTTAGTTCTTTAACAATGGTACACGAAATTACAAGAAATTCCCAAGTGCCACGCACAAAGATTTAGTTCGTTAACAATGGTACGCGAAATTACAAGAAATTCCCAGGTTGTCACATCACCCCCATGTTAAAAGAATTTTCGTCCCGAAAATTTAGTTGGTGGTATCGTTAACTTGTTGCTCAGCTGCAAAGAGGTGTGGGTATTTGCTTTTCATTTGATCCTCTCTTTCCCATGTGAACTCCGGTCCACGCTTAGAATCCCAACGAACCTTGACGATTGGAATCTTGCTGTGCCTTCGAGTCTTGATCTCACGATCCATGATCTCGATAGGTTGTTCCACAAAGTGCAGTTGTTCATCCACTTGAATCTCATCCAATGGAATGACTAGGGTTTCATCTGATAGACACTTCTTCAGATTTGACACGTGAAAAACGTTGTGAACTCCACTGAGTTCGGCAGGAAGGTCTAATTGATAAGCTACGGGTCTAATACGTTTCAAGATCACAAACGGGCCTACGTACCGTGGGTTTAGTTTGCCTCGTTTTCCAAAGCGGATTACATCCTTCCAGGGTGACACCTTCAGTAGGACGCGGTCGCCTACTTGAAATTCGAGCGGTTTGCGTCGTTGATCAGCGTAGCTTTTCTGTCGATCTCGTGCCGCCGCCATGCGGTTTCTGATTTGTACAATCTTTTCAGTAGCCTCAAGTATCAACTCAGGGCCTGTGAGTTGACTGTCACCGACTTCTGGCCAACAGACCGGTGATCTACATTTATGACCGTATAATGCCTCAAACGGTGCTGCCGATATACTCGTATGGTAACTGTTGTTATACGAGAATTCCACAAAAGGCAGGTGGATTTCCCAACTATTCCCGAAATCTACTACGCATGCCCTAAGCATGTCTTCCAAGGTCTGTATGGTCCTTTCGCTTTGACCATCAGTCTGAGGGTGATAAGCTGTGCTCATATCTAAGCGTGTTCCCAACGCTTTCTGAAGTGACTGCCAAAAGTTGGACATGAAACGAGCATCTCTGTCTGAGATGATGGACGTTGGCACTCCGTGCCGAGAAACTACTTCCTTAATGTAGATGCGAGTCAACTTCTCCATCTTATCTGTTTCTTTAATAGCTAGGAAGTGTGCGGACTTAGTTAAACGATCCACGATCACCCAGATGGTATCGTAACCACCCAAAGTTCGCGGGAGTTTAGTGATGAAGTCCATCGAGATCTGATCCCATTTCCACACCGGGATCTCAGGTTGTTGGAGTAGCCCCGATGGCTTCTGATACTCTACCTTGACTTTTGCACAAGTCAAGCACTTGCTCACGTAGGTGGCTATATCAGCTTTCGTGTTGGGCCACCAGTACGCAGCTTTAAGGTCTTGATACATCTTATCCGAACCAGGATGGACAGAGTATCGGGATTTGTGAGCTTCGTCCATGACTAGCTTTCTGAGGTCTCCGTAGAGAGGTACCCATATGCGATTCATGAAATACCGGGCTCCATTGGGTTTTACTTCCCAATCGCGTTCCATTTTTCCCACCGATTCGGCCTTGATGTTTTCTTCCTTAACTTCTTCTAACTGCGCGTCTCGTATCTGTTCGGGTAATTCCGAATGAATGGTGAACTATAGTGCTCGTACCCAACGAGGTTTCAAGTGCTCCTTCCTACTGAGGGCATCAGCTACCACGTTAGCTTTACCCGGGTGATACCGTATGGCACATTCATAATCGTTCAAGAGTTCGACCCAGCGACGCTGTCGCATGTTCAACTCCTTCTGGTCAAAGATGTGTTGGAGGCTCTTGTGATCTGTATAAATTGTGCACTTTGTTCCATATAGGTAGTGTCTCCAAATCTTAAGTGCAAACACTACTGCTCCCAATTCCAGGTCATGTGTTGTGTAGTTTTTCTCGTGAACCTTCAATTGTCGGGACGCATACGCGATGACCTTATCGCGTTGCATGAGTACGCATCCCAATCCCTGGATGGAAGCATCACAATATACCACAAAATCATCAGTCCCTTCCGGCAAGGACAGAATGGGTGCACTGCAAAGTTTCTGTTTCAGCAATTGAAACGCCGCTTTCTGCTTGTCACCCCAAGCATACTTGATGCCTTTCTGGGTGAGGGTGGTAAGCGGTTGCGCGATCTTTGAAAATCCCTCGATGAAACGTCTGTAGTAACCAGCCAAACTCAAAAATTGGCGGATCTCCGTCGGTGTCCTGGGTGCTTCCCAGTTTTTGATAGCTTCAATCTTGGCAGGGTCGACGTGGATACCCTTTTCATTTACGATATGCCCGAGGAACTGAACTTCCCGAATCCAGAAATCACACTTTGAAAGCTTGGCATATAGTTTCTCTTGTTGAAGTAATTCCAGCAGTAATCGTAGATGTTCAGCATGTTCTGCTTCACCTTTAGAGTAGATGAGTATGTCATCGATGAACACAATGACAAACTTGTTGAGATATGGTTTACACACACGGTTCATGAGATCCATGAACACCGCGGGTGCGTTGGTGAGACCGAAAGGCATTACCAAGAACTCGTAATGACCATACCGAGTACGAAATGCCGTCTTAGCGATATCCTCCTCCCTGTCGCGTAACTGGTGATAACCGGACCGTAGGTCAATCTTGGAGTAGTAGCTTGACCCTTGAAGTTGGTCGAAGAGATCGTTGATGCGAGGTAACGGGTATCGGTTCTTGACAGTAACCTTGTTGAGTTCCCTGTAGTCGATGCACATGCGGAAGGTCCCGTCCTTCTTCTTGACAAAAAGGACTGGAGCTCCCCATGGCGAAGTGCTAGGTCGGATAAATCCTTTTTCTAACAGTTCCTGAAGTTGGGTAGACAGCTCTTGCAGCTCGACTGGAGCTAGGCGGTACGGGGCCTTGGCGATAGGAGTTGCATGGTTTGCCAATTCAATTTCAAACTCCACTTGTCGATGTGGTGGAAGACCAAGTAACTCCTCTGGGAATACATCGGAAAAATCACGAACGACGGGGATGTCTTCTATACGTTTCTCGTCCTTAGGCTATTCGGTAACCAGTGCGAGCAAAGCGAAGGAGTTCTTCCTCCGAAGATACTTCTGCGCTTGCATGTAAGAGATGATGTTTGTGACGGCGCCTGCCTTCTCGCCTTGCACCGTCAAGATTTCGTCGTTAGAGAGCGGAATACGAATAGATTTTTCGAAACAGAGAACTTCAGCTCGGACGTCGGATAGCCAGTCCATTCCGAATACCACGTCAAAACTACCCAGGGTAGTTGTCATCAGATCAATGGTAAAGGTGTGACCCGCGAGTTTGAGTTGACAACCGGATACTATATGGGTCACATCTACAGATTTACCATCGGCTAGTTCTATGACATAGGGGTCTCTAGGGGTTTAGGCGTGAGATTTAGGTTCTTCCTAAAAGACTCAGATATAAAACTCCTATCCACACCCGTATCAAAAAGCACAATAGCAAAATGTTCATTAAGGGGAAACTTACCCGTGACCACGTTCGAGTCGTTTCTGGCCTCCCCGCGGCCCAGCGTAAATACGCGACCTTTGGCACCTCCTGTGCCACCATTTCCATTATTGTTGTTGTGGTTATTGTGGTTGTGGTTGTTCCCACCATTGTTGTTGTTGTTGCGAAGCTGTGGACAGTCTCGTTTGAAGTGGGCAGTGCTACCACACTGATAACACCCCCGGTTAATACCCTGCTGCTGACCCTGGGGTTGATTTTGATTTTGTCAGGACATGATTTCCCCGCGACAATCCCTTGCCGCATGCCCCACTTTGCCACATCGTTGGCAGCGATTTCCGGCACAAGGGCCGTGATGATGAAGATTACAGCGATTGCACTGCGGCTTTCGACCTACATAGCCGCTTGTGTTCTGGTTGTTGTTGGCGGGCTGATTATTGTGACCCCGGTGGCTGTTGAATTATTGAACCGTTTCTGGTTCCCCTGTTGTGACTGGGATGACGAAGACTGTCGAGCAGATGAGTCTTCAAACTTTCTTTTATTATCAGGGGCAACTTCAGTCGTACCCCGAGTTGGCAACTTCTTTTGTTCCACCGCCTTATCAGTGAGTTTGTGCGCCAACCTGATTGCTTGATGCTTGGTTGCAGGGTTGCTAGCCATTACCATTCCCTAGATCTTAGGAACCAGACCCCCAAGGTAAAACTCGAGTCGTTTCTCAACAGTGTTGGCCAGATCGGGACATAGAAATACCAGGTCGTGATGTTTCGCTGTGTATGCTTCGATTTCAGATCCCACCATCTTGTGGTTCCATAAGGCTTGCTCCAACTGCTGAACCCTGTCTCGTGGACAGTACTCCTCTTTGATTAGGGCCTTAAACTTGGCCCAGGCCATTGCATTTGCAGCAATAAGTCCACGCGTTTGGACTTGTGCATTCCACCAAGTTAATGCCCCATCCTCCAACGTTGAGGCAGCATACTTGACTTTGTTGGCCTCCAGACAATTGCACATTTCGAACACTGATTCGGACTTTTCGATCCAGCGGACCAGTCCTATGGGTCCTTCTGCCCCCGTGAATTTGCTCGGCTTCGCATCGAGAAACATCTTGTAGGGGTTAAGACCCCCTCCTGCTGACAGAGGACAGGTAGTCAGCGAGGAATTCTACTAGCCCAACTATTAGATTTTCCCATGAAAATTAAATAATGGTTACCTGCCGGTTGGTTTTGAACACCCGCTAGAGCTGCATTCACGTGCTCTTGGATCATTGCGGCTAATTCTTCGGGCGTCATATTGAGGTTTCCGCGACGTCCAGTTGCCATTTTAGATCTTCGTAAAACAACATAAACACACACCGATAAGTCTATATATCCAATATAGTTATCCAATTCCATACTTAAATAATTCCTCAAACTATGTCAACCCAAATAAATTAAACAGTCAAAAGAAATATTCGATTAAATAAAATTTCAACGTCTTACAAAGTACCAACCAAACATATCAGTTTACTATAAAGTCTCAAGTTTAAACATAAGTAGGAAAATAAATAGACTGAAGGAAAGTAAATAAAATAAGCGAGACGTGTCAGTCTTCTACGTCTCCATCCCCCAAATCGCTATCGTTGCCGTCATCCTCCGCGGCGTTTCCAGCTTCTACAGCTGGGTCTTCCTCCTCTGGATCCTCTATCGGCATTGGAGGGGCCGGTGCTGGTGCGGGTACTGGTACAGGTGCCGGATTCTGTTCTAGTTCTTGAATTCTTCAGCTAGACTCAAGAACTCTGTCTTCGAGCCAGTCAGCCCTTAGCTGCTCGGCACGAAGATCTCTAGCCAAAGTGTTACGAGCTATCTTGCTCTCATGTTGCTCTTCCTCGAGCGATCCGGTCTTACCTGTTAACTGTCGTATCATCCATCCCTGTGCTAGGATGGTTTCATGCATTCTTTCTAGTTGTTCTTATTGCTTTCTTATCATATCTCTAAGTAGGTCGTTCACTACTTCTAAAGAGTTAATCGGTTCGACCGGCATAGCGATGGTCGGGCGTGAGGACGACTCCTCCCCTAGAGCGAGCCTTTTTCTCGCAGCTAAGCGTGTCTCCACGCTATGAGGTGGTGAGGGTTCCACCATAGGTGCCTTTCCCGGCGCCCTTGGTTGCGAAAGTTTGTCGGATGATGATGATGATGATGACATTGTCTGTTAGGTTGTGTAGTTAGTTACGAGTTGCATTCATTTCTATTATGCATTCATATTTTACATAACACAGTTGTGGTACATCACATAACAAGATATAACAGTTCGGTGCCAAACTAAGTCTAGTGTCGTGTAATCAGCTATAGTTTAGGTCTACTTTTAATGCAAACCTGGTTCTCTATAGCTAGAGGCTCTGATACCAATCTGTCACACCCTCAATTTCCACTTGCGGAGTTTTACCGCGAGGCGTGTGAACAAACCAGAATCTGAGACACTAGTACGTCGAACGACCCTTATATGATTTGTTAATACGTTTTCCATAATCATTTGTTTAACCATTCATAGTTAATTTTAGATTGTCTTAGTTTGGTTTCAATGTTTAGCGGAAGCATTAGTTTCTAAAGTTGAGCGGAAGCATAAAAATAAAGTAAAGGAACGGGCGCCAACACAAACGCCAAAACTAAAGAAAAACCCAAACAATATTCGTAAATGAGACTCGATAAAAAGATGTCTTGATCAATGCAAGTGAGTGCACCTAGAGCTCCTAGCGTCCTGAGAAACATGTAAAGAAACAAGTGTCAACATTAAAGATGAGTGAGTTCACAGGTTTTCATAAGTTCATTTGTTCGGTTATAAGTTTGTTTCCCCCGTTATCCCTAACCCGGGATAACGATATGGTTCCATTATTCCTTACCCGGAATAATAAAGATGTTCCATTATTCCTAACCCGGAATAATAACGTTGTTGGTTCCATTATCCCTAACCCGGGATAATATTGTTGATTCGTAATTAAGTTCAATGTTAACATGTAGGTAGCTAGTCTAAAGTTATGTCACGTAAGTGTTCGCAATCGAAGCTAACTGTTGTGCCTCCGTGTTGCCAGGCCTATCACTGACCATGGCGAAGTTAGGCCAAATTGATTCACCCGTTGACCATACCCGGTCGGCTAGCGCGACTAGCTCGGGTGGGGCTTGTCGGGCCCAGTAGTACTACTTATAATTTCCCCGCTATCTAACCCAATACTAACGATCCGAGAGATTGTCGAGGACTTGTGTGATATAGCTGCTTAGTGACCATAACGTACATTAACATTAACTTAGTTACCGAATAGTTTTATGACGTTAATTTCGTATAACGTAAAGAGATAGAGTTGTAGAGTGTATACATGTTTCTCCCCCTGTTGTTTAAAACCGGATAAAATTAGGGTCCGTGAACTCACCTTTAGTTGCTCGGTTAGTGTAACACAGAAGTTGCAAATGATGGGACCGTTAATTGCGTCCTAACAAGTCAATTGATTTAGAGTTAGTGTGTGAACACACTGATACAAGTCCTACACATACTAACACACAATGCGGTACATACAATGACAACTCCTAAAACTCAAATCATGCATGCAAGTATCATCATACCAACATAGTGATCAAACCAACCTATCATGAACACAAATCAATCCATACAACACTTTGGTACACACATTCGCAAGTTATCAAGTTTCAGCGTATATACTCATAATTAGGCTGTTTTCGAGGATTTTTATAAATAGTTCCAACATTCCAAAAATTCCAATTATTTTACAGAAGGTGCAACTATACTGTAGAATTTTATATAAATTTTTCAAGTCCTAACACTTTACCAATTATCCATAAATTTAATATACTAGGCTGCAGTCAGATTCGTCGCTTTCTGACTGCAGTCCACGGAAGAATTTATTTAAAAATCACCGTTCGTCCAATTAACAAAATTCCAGTGAGAGTTTCCTGGAAATTTCCATATCTAGTTGCTGTACAAATTTCTGATTCGACTCTCTACAGATTATTAGATCCGACTCGATAAACAACTAACAAATTTTCAGAATTTTAAAGCTTCAGTTACTGAACTTAATTGGCCACTTAAAAATTTCAAAACAACTTCAGAAAAATATGAATCCAGCTCCATTAGAAGCGTTTTTAAAAAATCTACATTTTAGACTTCAGAAAATCCGTTTTTCGATAAATAATAACCAAGTCAGCAGTTGAAGTTGGCTGTAAACACCATTCAGCATCCTGATTTCAGCATTTTATCGCAATCTAACCCACTTAAACAATCGATACGTTAAATATAAGCGATCAAGAACAGAATTACCAATCATATATCATCATATACATCGTACCCATGCAAGCCCTAATCGTATTATATGGTTTTTATCAACAAAACGCAGCCTAATGATTTTTGATTCCACTAATCATCATAATCGCAAACTAGCATAATTAATAGACTTACTTCATAACACTTTCTACCATTACATACACACATGATCCATAGTTCATAAACCCTAGTATGATTAGCGAAATAACATAAAACTCTAACCTTTAACAATGGAGATTAACGAACCGTGAGCGAGATGGGAGCCGATTCGGATGATCAAGGGAAATCGCGACCGAGAAGAAGAGTGTAGGGAGGCTGTCGCGATCGAGAGGGATGTAGCAAGGCTGTTTGCGACCGAGAGAATGAATGGAAGGCTGCCGTCGGCTGTTTCACGATTAGGGTTTGTGTGTTTTTGTTTTTGAAACAATGCACATGCATGTATGTGTATATATAGCGCAAGAGGTCAAGAAAAAGGGAAGGGTTTGCGGGTTGGGTGCTCGCGGCCGCAAGGGGTTCGGGTGGGTCGGTTTGGGTCTAAAACTTGATCCTCAATCTTCGGTTAACTACTTGAGTCGCAAGGAAGTGAGGTCTACTCGTTTCGCGGCTCGGTTCGATTCATTTATCTATTTATTATATCTATATTTTATAACTAAAACAAATCACGAAATCAGAACATCACATAATAAATCACCAACTTATTAACGTTTAATACACATAGCACGTAATTCATTTGACAAGTTCACGAAATTATCGTAATTATTTCGAGCGTGCAATTTAAGTCTCCGAATCAATTTAACGTAGGAACGAATAACCGCGAAGTAGTTGCGTTTAAGATATCTGAAAAACCGGGATGTCACATGACTCATTTGAAAACATTTTAAAAATTAGATTTAAGTGCACAGGGCAAAAATCTTTTATAACTTGGGATAGTTACTTTGTAACCTTGTTAACAAATTTACATGTTTGTCCATACATACAGGGCCTAGTACAGAGACTGAGACATGATTAAATATACACCACTTAGAACTCACAGAGAGTTATCCCCAACGTCTTGGGTAATTTGCATTTGAGCGTCTGTCAGGTGTATGCCTACACCCCGCGCTAAGGTCGTGGCCATTATCTAATGTAATGAGTGGAGGATATCCAGGACATGGTAATTTAACCCCTGATGTATAAGTTATCAAACAAAACTGATTAAAACAGAATATGCGAATTTACTAGCCACAATCCAGCATTCGATTGATCCCATTTCTGACCAAGCGGTAATAATTTACCGTATCCCAAGCCCGTATAGGGAAAATAAGTCAAGAGTATTTACCTGAATTAGCCTTGTTTAAAACGCAAGATTATATTCCAGCCGTATTCAAAATGAGCTAAGTGCAGATAGCATTTACCGGAAGGCTCTAGTCTGAATTATGGCATAAGCTAACCAATTAAATATTAACGGTCTTATTTAAGTCACAGACTTGGACCGAGTAGTGTACAGGATCAAAACGTATAACGCTTGATTAAACTATGATCGGATAGAATGTAGTTTAAACCCAACAAGTATTTTGACTTGTATAAAATGGGTAAACAATAAATATTCTAGATTTTGAGTTTAAAATGATAAGGTTAAACCCGTTTTGGTTGAATTCCGTAAACTAGTTACATATAATCAACCGTACGCTTATAAGCGATAATGGGTATCCGGATAAGTCATGGACATGTTCTATATGCCATTATACTTTAAATAAGTTGTAATATCAGTAGGATATCAACTTATATGCCCGTTAAGGTTTTAAAATGAAATTATGCCTCATAAGGCATTTTGGTAATTTCATATCTTATAAAAGGAACTTGATCATAATTTAATGTTATAATTATAAGTATTCTAGAAAAATAATTTATTTGTGATATAATATCAGTAGGATATCAATTTTATGTGTAATTTATCTTTTATGACCAAACTATGCACCAAGGGGCATTTTGGTTATTTTACACATAGTTTATAAATTATTTGGGATTCTGAGTTTATAACATGTACCTACTGTAAATATGTTTAAAATAAGTTTTATAAATTAGTAGGTAACAAGTCTTGGTCAATTAATATGGTTTAAAACCATACTATGCGCCGGAACGACACTTATGTCGTAAAATGACGTCTTATGCGATGTTTACGAAAACTGATGTTAAGGTAAGATTAAAATGTTTTAGATATGCTATTTAATATAACATATCAGTAGGTAAATAATTTACCTTGAAAAGATTTGATTAAAACCATTTTATGGGCCACAAGGGCTAAATCGTCATTTATCGACATAATTCAAGGACCTGCTTGTAAACTTAGTTTATAATCTGGTTTAACATCCCAAATAATTCTACTTATAATATTATTTCAGTAGAAAACTTATTTTCAAGTTCATTATCATTAAAACCTTGTTTTATGCAAAAAGGGCATTTTTGTCAAAATGGCATAATTATGGAACTTGCGTATAAATTCAGATTCTGATTATGGTCATGTAATATAACCTCAAAGGGTTATGCTACATTATATTATGATCATAATGCAACTTTAGATCCGTAGGTAACTAATCTAAATTGGGTCATAATCAAAAGTCAAAGCAGAAGTCAAACTTCGCGACTTTCGGTTGCAAACCAACCCTAGAACTGAAATTGACGAGCCGAACATGTTCTTACATGTTCTAATAATTACCAACTTGTTTAAGTGTCAAAACAGGTTTCATAACATATATAAGATCAATTTATGATTTTTCCGAAAAATGGCTTGTTTGACTTTCTAATATTATAATTTTGACCTGTCAATTGGTCTAGCAAACGTGATCTTCAGGAGATGCCCTTTATAGGGATTAACACCTACCTTATTACGATCACTTAGCCATGTTCATTTCGAACAATGGCTGGACTATAATGGTCTTAGCGGAAAGTCAAAGCGTTTTCGGTAAAACGCTTGACTTTTGGCTATAAAAGCCAATAAACGAAAATGCACAAGGAAGGAACACTTACAAGAGGTTCCTAGAATGCAAGAGAACTAAGTTAGATGCTCCTTTCAGTTAGGAACTTCCAGAGGAGGGAGAAGAGTTATGAATAAGAAAGGTGCAAGTTCAAATGATGGACCTGGACACCTATTTATAGTTGGAGAACTGAAAGGAGGTAATGTCAGGTGTTTAGGGGTGTAAGAGGGAGCTTACAAGTGTCCTAAAACGTGGCATAGTTGATTGAAAGTCCATAGTTTCGAAAAAATGGTTTTTGGCAATATGTGTGGAGGTCATGCAAACTTTCTACAGGCACAGGCCTCTCGCGCCCCGCGAGCGCCCACAGGCAGAATTGAAGTTTGTCACTTTTAGCCCCTCAACTTATTAAACACCCTTAAAACCTCCTAAAACACCTTTTTAACACTTTTAGCCCACCGTAGCCAATACTTGGCATACCCGGGATTATGCCCGAACATTGTCGAGCTCTCGTTTCGTTAAAAGGTCACTCAGAGATATAAATTAACATGTTGACAGTTTTAATCCCTCCATTATCTAACTTTTACATACTTACAGAATTGAACCCTCTCGTTCATCAATTGGCACGTATGAGAGTTAGGACTTCGTAAAGGATCACTCAAAGGCTCGTTATAAGCATGTTGACTCCGATGTCACTCAGAGGTTGGGCATGTTGACACAACGGTCACTCAGAGGCCAAGTTTTAAGCATGTTGACACCAATGGTCACTCAGAGGCTATGTTTTAAGCATGTTGACACTAATGGTCACTCAGAGGCTCGGTTTATGCATGTTGACATCAGAAATCACTCAGAGACTTAGTTTGAGCATGTTGACACTTTCAGTCCCTGTTAGTCTTTAATAGACTAAAAATAAAAATATAACACGTGTCACTATACTATTGGACACGATTTTACAGGGTGTTACATCCTCACCCCCTTAAAAGAAATCTCGACCTCGAGATTTTATTCCAAAAGATGGGGTACTTTTGTCGCATAGTGGACTCAACCTCCCATGTATACTCGGACCTCTAAAGGCGTCCCATTTAACCTTTACTATAGGTATCAATTTCCGTCGGAGCTTCTTAACCTTGTCGATCCTCGATCGAAATCGGTTTCTCAATGAACCTTAGGTTTTCATCAATTTGCACATCCTTGTGTGACATTGCTAGCGACTCATCAGCTAGACATTTCTTAAGTTTACTGATGTGGAACACATCATGAATTCCACTAAGCTCCTCTGGCAATCTGAGCTTATAAGCTACAGTGCCGACACATTCGACTATTTCGAATGGTCCTATATATCATGGGCTTAACTTGCCCTTCTTCCCAAAGCGCATCACACCTTTCCAGGGTGACACTTTTAATATGACTTTGTCCCCTACTTGGAACTTAAGAGGTTTACGCCTCTTGTCAGCATAGCTCTTCTGCCTGTCCCTGGCAGCTTTGACACAATCACGGATTTGCACAATCTTTTCGTGGTCTCCAGGACAATCTCTGGTCCTGATAGTTGGGCTTCCCCAACTTCTGCCCAACACACGGGCGTTCGGCACTTTCTCCCATACAAGGCCTCAAAAGGAGCAGCCTTGATGCTCGTATGATAGCTATTATTGTAGGAGAATTCTATTAGGGGTAAGTGGTCATCCCAACTTCCACCTAAATCAATCACACATGCCCTAAGCATGTCTTCCAATGTTTGGATAGTACGCTCACTTTGACCATCAGTCTGCGGATGGTAAGCCGTACTAAAGTTTAATCGTGTGCCTAAAGATTGTTGGAAACTCTTTAAAAAGTGAGATGTGTATCTAGTATCTCTATCAGATACAATAGATACCGACACACCGTGTAGGGACACAATCTTGTCCACATACAACTTAGCCAATTTGTCTGAGTTATACGTTTCCTTTATTGGCAAGAAATGAGCTGACTTAGTCAGCCAATCCACAATGACCCAAACAGTCTCATTTCCACTTTTGGTCTTAGGTAACTTGGTAATTAAGTCCATAGTTACCATTTCCCATTTCCATGTGGGAATTTCCAATTGCTGTAGAAGTCCTGACGGCTTCTAATGTTCGGCCTTAACTTGCGAACACGTCAGACAATTAGCTACATAAGTGGCTATGGATTTCTTCAAACCCATCTACCAATAATTTTTTTTTCAGATTTGATACATCTTGTCACCACCTGGGTGAACTGAGTATCTGGTATTATGCGCTTCTTGGATGATTAGATCCCTAAGTCCTCCAAAGATTGGAACCCAAATTCTATCATTAAATCTAAGGATTCCATCCTGTCCAGGCGTTAACTGATCAATAGTTCTGCCTAATCCTTCATTAGGAGCATTAGCTTCTAATAGGGCTTGCTTTTGTGCATCCAATAGCTTCTCATTTAAGCTATTTCTGAGCTCAATGCTCTTGGCATTAATCCTTATAGGTTTAACCCGTTCTTTACGACTCAAGGCATCAGCAACTACATTTGCCTTGCCTGGATGATAGCGAATCTCGCAATCATAGTCATTAAGCGTTTCCATCCAACGGCGCTGTCACATGTTCAATTCCTTCAAATTGAACAGGTGCAGGGGACTCTTATGGTCAGTGTATATAATACAGTTTGTGCCATACAAGTAATGTCTCCACAGTTTTAGTGCAAATACAACGGCACCCATTTCCAAATCATGGGTGGTGTAATTTCTTTCGTGCACCTTTAACTGTCGTGATGCATAGGCAATCACTTTTCCTTTTTGCATTAGCACACAGCCCATGCTAGTGTGCGATGCATCACAATAGACTACAAATTCCTCAATACCCTCAGGTAGAGATTTCACAGGAGCATTGCTCAACTTGTGTTTAAGAACCTCAAAAGATTCTTATTGTTTTGGACCTCAATTATATTTAACATTCTTACGGGTCAAGGTAGTTAAAGGAGTGGCTATTCTTGAAAAGTTCTCAATAAACCTCCGGTAGTATCCAACCAATCCTAGGAAACTACGAACCTCCGATGGGGTCTTGGGCACTTCCCAATTCATTACGGCTTCTATTTTGGCAGGATCCACTTGGATAACATGCTCACTTACAATATGTCCAAGAAATTAGACTTCTCTAAGCCAAAACTCACACTTAGAGAATTTAGCATAAAGCTTCTCTTGCCTTAGCAGTTCTAAGATGCACCGAAGATGTATCTCATGATCAACTTGATTACGAGAATAAATAAGTATGTCGTCTATGAAGTAAATGTCAAACTTATCCGGATATGGCTTGCACACTCTATTCATGAGATCCATGAATGCTGCAGGTGCATTTGTGAGCCCAAAAGGCATCACCAAGAATTCAAAATGACCATATCGGGTCCTGAAGGCAGTTTTAGGAACATCCTCACTTCTAACCTTCAGCTGATGATATCCAGATCTCAAATAGATCTTAGAAAAGTAACTAGCCCCTTGAAGTTGGTCGAATAAATCATCGATCCTGGGCAATGGATAACGGTTCTTAATTGTTAACTTGTTTAGCTCTCGGTAGTCAATGTACATCCGCATTGAATCGTCTTTCTTCTTAACGAAGAGGATAGGAGCTCCCCAGGGCGAGGAACTTGGCTGAATAAAGCCTTTCACTAAGAGTTCATCTAATTGTGTCCTCAACTCCTAGCTTATATGGAGATCTGGCAATAGGAGCTGATCTTGGCAGGATATCAATTCTAAATTCTACTTGCCTATCTAGAGTTAGGCCTGGTAATTCCTCGGGGAAAACATCGGAATACTCCGAGATAACCGGTAGGTGTTCAATATTCGGCTTTGACTCGTTAATAGTAACTTGTGCCATGTAAATGACACAACCGTTGCTCCAACACTTAGATGCCTTAAATAATGACACCTTGTCTGGCAATCCGTAGTGTGAGTCTCCAGGGATGGTGATCATTTCACCGGATAGGGTTTTAATTTCGATGAGTTTCTTATTGCAGGAAATGTGGGCTTGGTTATGTGATAACCAATCCATGCCTAAAACTACATCGAACCCCGCCAATTTCATTGGCAGCAAAGACATAGGAATAGAATGATTCTTAATGGATATGAAACCTCCATCAAGAATGGAAGATGATGTTTCTAAACTTCCATCAGCAAGTTCTATCTCAGAAGTTTTATCTAGAGTTCTTATGGGTAAGTTTAATAGTTTACTAAACTTATGATCAACAAAAGATTTATCTGCACCCAAATCGAAAAGAACTCCAGCAAAAATATCGTTAATGAGGAATGTACCTGTTATGACATTGTTGTCATTAACAGCTTCTCTTGTAGTTATCTGAAAGGCACGAGCATTCCCCTTCTTGGCCTCTCCAGGCTTTGCATTATTATCTTAAGAATCTTAGGGCAGTTAGTGTTGATATGCCCTTTTTCATTGCAAACGTAGCAGACAACATCCTTAAGATCCTTGCATTCTAGGGTCTTATGTCCCTTTCTTTTACAAATACCACAGGGTTTAGCTTGTGAACCATAATTACACTATCCCCAGTGCCTGCGCTTGCAAGTCTTGCACGTTGGTGTCACAGTCGACTTGTCTTGGTTCCTTTTGAACCCGAACCTCCCTTTATTTTTCTTATTAAACCTTTGGGAGTTGTCATCTTGTCTCTTTCGTTTCCCTTCAGTTTCAGACTTAACTGACTTTTTCCTTACTAGATCAAGGGTAAGGGAGAGAGATAGGTCAACAGCGGACCTATAGGTACTAGGCTAAGTAGCCTTTACCATTCCCTTTATCTCGGGAGCTAGCCCATTAATAAAACGCGCAATGCGTTTGGTTTCAGGGGTGATCAGGTAGGAAACTAACCTAGATAGGGAATTGAAATCAAAAACATATTTATGACAATCTAGGTTTTTCATGGAAAGAGACAAAAAGTCTGTCTCTAATTTCTCCACCTCATGAGGTGGGCAGTAAGTTTCCTTAACAAGGTCCACAAACTTGGACCATCCCAAATTATACAGATGTACTTTACCTATAGATTGGATCATGGCTTTCCACCAGATTAGGGCATCGCTCTTAAAGGACTGTGATACATATTTGACCACATCCTCATCAGCATAAATGCTGATATCTACGATTGTCTCCATCTCATCCAGCCACTTTAAGGCTTCTACAACTCCTTCTCCCCATTAAATATCGGGGCTTGCAGGAGACGAAATACTTATAGGTACATCCGTCTTTAACAAACGGGACCTTTCAGCAAAATCTATTTTCTTTGGTTCACTCTTTGCATTTGAAGAGTGAACTGAGCTCTTCTTATGAGCTGAAGTATGAGCTGAAGATGGTGGATTAGATAAGGGTCTGGATCGAGTAGCACTCGATTCCCTAAGCTTGTCTATGGCCTTTCCCATGGCCTTTTCAACAACCGCATCAATGCGAGCTTGAAAATTATCATTATCATTCTCTGTTTTCGGCTTTGTTTGAGTCAACAATCCGGTGGTTACTTTGTGCCTCATTCGAGTTAGCCATCTTCAAGCTTTGGTTCTATACACCAATAAACTTCACTTAGCCATGGTATGTTATCCATATTGGTTTTAAACATTGGATATAACAGTCCATTGCCTAAACTAGTGTGAATAACATCACAACTCTTAGGCTTAACGTATCTATATTTGGCCTAGGTCTTAATAAGACCATCAAAGGCAAATTAAAATTTGGACATAGTCCATATATTACTAGACAGTGGATCGTAATGTCACAACTATCATTGTCGTAATTGACAATTATATTTAGCTCTTAGGCTCGTCTCGAAGGACATAAAATAGGGCACATAGGCCTGTCACTAATGGACATAAAATATGGCACATAGGTCTGTCACTAATGGAAATGAAATATGGCACATAGACTTGTCACTAATGGACATAGAATATGGCACATAGGCCTGTCACTAATTGACATGAAATATGGCACATAGGCCTGTCACTAATGGACATAGAATATGGCACATAGGCCTGCCACTAATTATCATAGAATTTGGATAGGGGTTATATTAACCATAGCTGTCATTGTCATTTTTGAAAATATAATATTGCTCAATGGCAAATCATCACTAAATGGATGTTTAATCATAGCCCTAAGGGCAATACATCACTAATGGATGTTTAATCATAGCCCCATGGGCAATACATCACTAATGGATGTTTAATCATAGCCCCAAGGGCAATACCCATGGGCAATACATCACTAACGGATGTTTAATCATAGCCCCAAGGGCAATACATCACTAATGGATGTTTAATCATCGCACTGATGATATTAGCCGGGATCAAATTTGATCACATAGGCTATATATGGTTAGGACATAGTCCTTTACCTTGAAGGCTAGTGTGATTCCTCAAGTCACTCTACCAAGAGTATTAACATTTTTGAATGTTAACATAAGAGTACCTTAATGGTTGATTAATAGTCCCGGTCGCATTGACCTTAACGACTTGGAGGCTTGAACTTTAGTCCACCACCTATGGATAGAAGGATAACTTCCCTTAAATATCCTGATAGAAGACCCCTTCGTACTTAACTATCATTTATAAATTGGCCAAATATGTGGTTTGTGCCACTTGGCTAATCAAAACAATTAAGTTCTTTTTGGAATTATATCGCAGAGCATAAATTTCGAGAAAAATCGAGACGCTCGTTTGAAGAGGATGAATACTTATATATAATTCCAAAAATTACTTCATAAAATTTCGAATAGAAATTACATACTAGAAAAGAAATAATTTGTCCATGTACGGACTACATAAAAAAATGTCCACGCAGGGACGAAAGAAATAACAATGTCCTCGCAGGGACTACATAAGTTATTAGAAGAGACTTCACTCGTCCTTCTTTCCCTTAACCAATTTGGAGAGTTTCTTGAAGAACTTGTTCGTCTTCTTCTCCGTTTTCTCTGCTCATTGTTGCATTTCTTTCATTCTTTCTAAGGCTTCGTTAATGGCCTCAAGTGGTGGCGGAGGTTGTGGTTGTGGTTGTGGTTGTGGCATAACCGGATACTGGTACCCATAAGTTAGATATCCAGTCGATGGATAAGCAGGTGGGAAGGAGACGGGTAAAGTGCATTGTGCATAACTGCTTGCATATAGGGGTCTTGCGACCACGCTTGATAGTCTACTGGTGTAGACGGGTTGAAAGGATCATATCCAGACGTATCTGGATATATGGGGATTGGGTTACTATAACCTGATGGTGGTGGTTGAACCGTAGGTGTTGGTGTTGGTTCCAATATAGGTGAAACATTAGAGGCTCCACCCATTTGTGGGTCCTCTTGAATTGTGGGGTAGGAATTGGGCAAAGGTGGCAGCGATCCCGACCTTTGTCCTACACGTATCGACATACGTGCTCCACGCTTCCTCCTTGGTGGTTCAGGTGGTGGTTGAGGTTGATCCACTGGTTCCATGTGGACATCTTCTTGTATAGGAGGTGGTTGAGAGTGATGGGAAGGAGTGTTGGCAAAGGTAAATTGGTTCCAATATTGGTCCCACTCATTAGGACCTTGGTAAGGCGATCCGACTTAAGAGTTCGAATCGCTTGAAATTTCTATGGGATGCGTATTCGATCCTGACGGCGGCATCTCCGGGTCGGATTCCTCGTCCATAGGGTTTGGTTGGTCTAACTGATTTTGATCAGCTGGAGGCGTGTTAAAGTAGTGGTTAGGGTTAAATTCTTCATGATAAGAGTGTGAATGGGAATGATGAGAATGGTGTGAATGATAGGAGTGGTGAGAGTGGTAAGAATTTTGGGAATGTGGGGGCGAGTTTCTATGAGAGACAGAGTATCTCGCTAGCTGCCAAGGAGACAAATCTCCTGATTCTTGGTAGGAATCTGAGTTGTGAGGTTGAGAAGGGATGCACCCCGATGGTCCTCCCCTCATTGGACCTTTTCTTCTCCCACTTTGTCCTCTTACTCTTGGCGGCATTTTTCCTAATCAAATTTAAAACAATACTAATATCTTAATAATGATATGAGTAATCCTAGGTCAATGCCTAGACTTGGAAGTCTAAGGAATGTGTTCGTGTAAGTTTGAGATTAAACATAAGAAGGATAGTGTTTAATTCTCTCAAACGTTGGCTCTGATACCAACCTATCACACCCCGGATTTCCAACCCAAATCCATACACCGGTGGGCCCGGGTGGGGAGTATCGTGACGTCAGTTGATAACATCATAGTCAATTAAACACGGCACAGTGGAAGTCTTGGAGTAAAATTACTATTACAAACCAAATGTTCGAAATACAAAATAATATACACGCTCGTAACAGAAGATCCACAGGCGGATCATAAATGTACAAAAAGAATATAAAACAGACTTTAGGGCAGATCTAAGGATTTGCAAGATCCTCTTAATCATTACCGAGCAGCTTCCGGCCTATTTCGTATTGTACCTGCAATTTAGTCTTTGGACGATACGTCTGCTTTCGCTGGTAAATTCACCCGACTGACTCATTTTGAAAACATTTAAAAAATTAGATATAAGTGCACAGGACACAAATCTTTTATAACTTGGGAAAGTTACTTTGTAACCTTGTTAACAGATTTACATGTTGTCCATACATACATGGCTCAGTACAGAGACCGAGACATGATTAAATACACACCACTTAGAATTCACAGAGGAGTTATCCCCAACGTCTTGGGTATTTTGCATTTGAGCGTATGTCAGGTGTATGCCTACACCCCGCGCTAAGGTCGTGGCCATTATCTAATGTAATGAGTGGAGGATATCCAGCACATGGTAATTTAACCCCGATGTTTAAGTTATCAAACAAAACTGATTAAAACAGAATATACGGATTAACTAGCTACACCGGCATTCGATTGATCACATTTCTTACCAGCGGTAATAATTTACCGTATCCCAAGCCCGTATAGGGAAAATAAGTCAAGAGTATTTACCTGATTTAGCCTTGTTTAAATGCAAGATTATATTCCAGCCATATTCAAAATGAGCTAAGTGCAGATAGCATTTACATCTCCTGTCAAGTGGTTGTAACCATGAGGATGCTTGTTTACTCTTGGTTTTGAAGGTTTTTTGTAGATATCATAACCAAGTGGCCCACTTTTATATGGTGGTTGGCCATATCCTCTTGGAAATTTGTTTGCAGGTGGTGCATCTGTTACCTAAACTTCTCTGGGAGTAGAGGTTACATTCAGTTGTTTAGTAACAGGTGTTTGGACTGGAATAAAGGTCTGTTTGGTCTTTCCTCTTTGAGTACTAGCCTGTGGACTTCAAGTGTTTTAGATTTATACTCATTTTTCTTGACATCAAAATTTTTGAGATAAACACACTCTTGAGTTTTGTGATTTTTCTTCCCATAAATAGTACAGTGAGGTGCAGCAACAATCACACTTGTCTTGTTTATGTCATATGCTTTAGGTGAAAACAGTCTTTAGTGACATGGTATTTATTTTCACAAAAGTTACAAAATAAGTTGGTTATTTTTTCTCTCTTCTTCCTTTTTTCTGCCTTTTTGTCAACAGATGTTATAACATCTGCTGGAAGGTCTTTCAAGGGATTTTTTTTTACTTTAGGTGCTTTTACACCTTCAATGGTTGAGAAATCCATTGGCTTAAAATTTTCAAGAATGTCACATTCAACTAACCATGTTGGTTTGAATTGGTATTTTTCAATTTCCTCAAAGGTTGAGGATCCTTCAGGTCTTTCCAAAACAATTTTATTTCCATTTGGTTCAGTGAATTTAATTTCTTGACCAGCCCTGTTGGTTGGAATGATTTTAAATAAACTAGAATCATTTACGGTAGTGTTTTGAGAAAACATATTGTCAAATTTTACACTGCTTTTGATATGTTTTTCTAACATCAACTCATAACCTTTACAGGATTCTACCCATTTTTCACATATGATCTGGGTAGATTCAAGGTCCTCTTTACAACTTTGACATTTTTCTGTTATAGTTTGGAGTTGATCCTTGGTTATGCTTGATTCATGTTTGAGACTGCTGATTTCATTATCTTTTTCAAAAACTTTTGATTTCAACTCTTTAACAAGTTTTTCAAACTGAATTTCATCATCTAAGATCTTGTTTCTAAGGTTTTCATTAACCTCTTTAATGTTATCAAAAGCAATGATACATTTGTTAAAACATAAGTCTTTAAGGAGTTGAGGTGATACCTTAGCAACAGCCATCATGGCACAATCACATTCTCCTTCACAAACACTAAACTCCCATGGGTCTGACAAAGGATTCACAACTTCTTCAACCTTTTCTTCTGAAACATCTATTTTAACATTTTCATAAACCTCACAAGAATTAGACACTACTTCCTTAGACTCTACCCCTTCCAATATTGTCTCTAATGCCATAAAACAAAATTCATCATTTTTCTTTTCAAAACTGATCATTAGAGCAAAATTTTCAATAGTAAGTTCTTCAGGTAAGCTACTCCAATCAACAAAGCCTTGTGTGAAGAAGGTCTGTGGACTGGTTTCTGAAGGAGCAGAAGTTTGTGTAGCTTGTGTTGCAGGTTGCACTTGAACCTAAGGGACTGGGGTTTGAACATACTGTATCTGAGGAATAGTGGTTTAGATATACTGAACTGGAACAGTGGTTGTAGTGCAAAGTGAGCAGTGTTTTGCATATGTGGAGCGGGGATATATTGGGAATAATGGGCAGTGTTTTAAGTGTGTTGAGGTCTAGGACTTGGATATGTGACAATAGGACCACTAGTTTGGCTCCTACACTCTCTAGCAAAATGACCTAACCTATTACACTTGTAGCACTTGATTTTATATTTACCCAACCCAACTTTCAACCCCCCATGCAACCCTGGAAATTTTCTACCAGTTCTTTGGTAAAATTTGCTAGTTCTAACACTTAGCAGAGCAAGTTGATGCAATATGTTGAAGATCATTTAACTCAAAAGATAAGTTATTAGAAACTTGGTTTTCCTCATTAGCTGCAAAATCATAATTGGATGAGTAAGGGTCAGAGTTAAATCCTCCACCAGAAGTTATGTCAATAAGATGATCATAACCCTGATCCTTACTTCCACCAGAGGTTTCCTATTGACCAAAAAGTGTTGTACTACCAAAGCATAGTTATCAGCAACTTTTCCTAACTCTTGTAGCTTCTTTTTCTGGTTAAGCTCTCTTTATAAGTTAAGAGCCTACCATGAAGCTGAGTCAAACTCATCTCTTTGAACTCAACAGAGTTTCTTGTTACGAAATAAATAGTGTCCCGTTTATCTGGTAGTGATCTTAGAAATCAGGTATTCAAGGTTGAATTAGCATAAGTAGCATTTACCAGTTTTAGCTAACTTATTAGGCAACTAAACCTCTCGAATTGTTGAGTTAATGATTCTCCTTTAATGTGACAAAATGTTCATACTGTTGGTTTAAAACTTCTCTGTTGTTTTCAATAACTTCCTCCATACCTCCAAACTGCTCTTTCAAAGCATCCCATAACTCTTTAGCATTGTTGCAATGCAACAGGCTAGCATAGATATCATTCGACAAAGCCGTAGCAACGATACTAAATGTCTTTGCATCTAGATCGATTTTCTAAAAATCTTGCTCAAAGTAGTTTTCAAGCTTCTTTGGTACTTAAACCTTGGGGTCTTTAGCACTCGGCACCATCGGAATATGTGGTCCTAAGATTACCGATTTCCAGCACCTAGTGTTCTGTTGAGCAAGTATGTGGCCCATCCTACGTTGCCAGATGTTATACACCGATCTGACAAGTATCAGAGGTTTGTAAAGAGTACCAGCGTTGTGTGGATCTTGTGCATTTTGAAACATTTTTGATTCTTTATAAACAAGTTTTTGTTTAAAATACTTTTGAACGTAAAGAAACTTTTACTCTGTTCTCATTCAACGAACAAACGATATCAGTAGTAGGAGCTTATCTGTTTATATCAAATTGATTCTTAAATGGAATTTGATTGACCAAGCTCTGATACCAATTGTTAGGATCTGAGTTTGATTGTTATGAAAGTTTATGATGAAATAATGAAAGATTGTAAAACAGAGATGATAAGTGCAGCGGAATAACAAAGTTTTGAATAACAACAATGAAGAAATTGTTTTCATCAACATACTTTTATAAATATGATTTATGTATGCATGAAGACATTACAAACTCCCCCTCAGCCTGATCACTCTAATTTGTTCGTACAAAAATGTTTAAGGAAAGTGATGAATAGAACAGTGTAGGCACTGTTCTATTTATAGTACAAATGAAAACTCTAAGGAATCTAAGATGACTTCACCTTGATAGTGACATCTAACATTCTAACAAACTCCTAACATCTGCTATGGCCTAAGTATTTTTACATTGAAAATACAAATAAACTCTGTTGATAACCTCTGTTGAAGGAACCTCTGTTGAGCTTTAACCTCTCTTGGTCCAGCAGACCTGTGCTTCAACAGCCTTTATCATCATTAGCAGAGTTTCTCTTGGGCAGACCTTTGTATCAACAGACTTAGTCTTTAGCAATTCTTTGTAAACAAACTTTAGCTTTGACAGATTTAGAGCAACAGATGTTGAGTCATTGCCTTTGGGAGGAGCAGATCTTCAAATCACTATTCATTTGTAATTAGATGTTGTAGACTATTTTGGCTCTCCAATCATCGTTTTTTTGTGGGGTCCACTAGATCCAAAAGTCTCTTATAATACTAAATATTCGTCTAAATACTACATATTTCAAATGAGCATTTTACTCCTTCAACAATATATGAAATATAAATTATATGTATTTTTATTATTATCTATAAAATGGGGTGTTACACGACCTGACCAGTACCAATATGTATTATTAACTACCAATCACCAACTATATTGAACAAACAAGCTAGAATTCAATACGACTTTGGAAGATAATGTGCTCAATACAATGAAATCTAGTGTTAGTGTTGCGAGAGAGAGTGTGTTCGTATGATGTGTTCTACCTAAAATGAGCCTCATTATCCCCTTATAAAATTGGAAATAATTAGAAATAATCCGAAAAATATGCAAGTATCCCACGATCACCCATAACGGCTACTACTTCACTTGCACGTGCTTGAATCTAAGCATATTCCGTGATATTCCAGCATAGACCAAGTCCACTTCGTCAAGTACCTGTGGATACAAGCTAAAAAACATAGGAAACAATTGTTAGCCAACATAGTTGATAATAAGGATCTTTGATCCCTAGACTTCCTACACCATCCATTAAGGATTAGTGATCCAAGATAAATCTTAGGATACATGATCCATAGTATTGAAATCAATGCCCTAACAAGTTGCCCGGCGGATATGACACATATCAAATTTGCCATATTTCCATTAGAATAGGACTAGCCGTTGCACCAATTAACTAGCCGTTACTGTCTCTGATGTCATCGATGGAACTGCCTGCAACAAACATCATGATATATAGGATAGAGATAGGGTTTTGAAAAACCATTTAAGAACAAGAATCCCTCATTTAAATCTTCATGCTGGAGACTATTCAGGTATTCTTCCCTTCACTCTCATTCCTTCATTTTCTGTTTTCTCTTTCCTCTCGATCCGATCATGAGTAGAATGGTTACTCGATCCTCACCAAGTAAGATCCAGGATAAGAATGATACAATACAAAGCCAGAACCTTTTGGTGAACCCTTCCTCAGAGTTGTGCAAATTCACTAATCCTGAAGTTGATTGTCTATACACCTGTTTCCCTCCAGGAACAATTTTTCGTCCTTTTGATTCCTCCACCAAAAGCGACCCTGTTTCATCCAATTGAGTGTGTTTTCCTGCTATGCCCTTTCCGATTGGTTTCACCTATCCCTTCCTCGATTTGACCTAGTGTTTCTTCACCCTTACCGGTTTATGCTACAGTCAAGCAATGCCCATGCTATGGAGGGTATTGTACACTGCGGAACAAATCATCAGCAACGAGGGCTTGAGCTTCAATCTTTCTTAACTCTCACACCTATACTCCCTTGTCTCTCATGGATCCCATCGGTTCTTGTTTAAAGCCACACCCCATAAGCCACTCTCAATCCTCAAGACCACTAAAAACGATACCACATGGAAGAATGAGTTCTTCTTTGTGAGGAGGGATTCTATTCATGTAGAGAATGAACTACCAAAAGAGTTGGCCTTGAAGGGTAGGATATAGGATCCTTAGATGGAAACTATAGAGATTCCCATTTTTTTTCTGATCCTGTTTTCTTTATTTGCATGTAGTGAAGAACTTTGCCTCTCTTGCTGATACACCAGGTACAAAGGAAAAATTTTTACATTCTGGGCTCTAGATTCAACCATTAGGATGTTCAAACCAAAGACTAAAGAGTTAGAAGAGACCACCACCGCTTCCTACACATTGTCAAGTACGTACATGCATATATTGTTATAATGCAGTTATGTATTATAGTATGTTTAAAAGGAAATAGGATACTTATCTGTTTGATAAATGAACAGGTGCTCCAAGATCCACTAGCAAGTCAGCCACCAAGTTTGGCTTAGATGATATAGACAGCATGATCTCCCCTCATTCTATAAAGAAGGAGCTGGCCAAGGGCCCAAGCCAACCGGAGCCGAAGACTATAACCACCAGAGCTAAGGCAGGATCAAGAGAAAGAAGCCTTTCGAGCCTTAGGAGGATAATTTCCAGATTGAACGACAAATTCATGAATTTTTCAATGAGGTTAGGATCCTTGATCCCCATATTTGATCTTGCATGTAGTGAAGGATCACTAATACTGATTTCCTTGTCTTGTGATTTGAAGAGGTTTGTCCGTCTTAAGTTGCTCAAGGATAAAAGCCTTGCTGATGCTGAAGACAACCTGGCCAATCTGTGTTCCATTGCCACTGCTTAGGATAAGAAGATCTCCTAGCTTGAGAAGGAGAAGAAAGGCCTGGAAGAGCAGCTATTGTTCGCCGAGGACGGGATTCACGAGGCAACTATGAATGCAACTGAAGATTCTAAGGTTTGTGCTACTAATGCTATCCTGCAGGTAAGGATCAAGATAGCCCAAGAGGCTATAGATCCTAGCTTTTATCGGTCTGTCTTGGATGTTGCTCCCTGGAAGCAGACTCTTCTTAATCTGGGAGGCGAGGCAGAAGTAGAACAGGTGAAGGCTCTTGAGGCTGGTTCAAGTGGGGTCATGAATATGAAGGAAGGAGGCGAAAGAGGAGGTGCTGGTGCAGCTGAAGGTGATGCTGCTGAAGTAGGCAATGAAGGATAATTTTGACGAGGCCTTAGCCCACTTTTTTAGGATTTGTGGTTTTTATTTGATGGTGTTTTTTTGGTTAAAACAATTATGGTCTGTAATTCTGAATAATAGCTTTCTAGGTTAAGGATCACTGATCATTAGAACAATGGGGAGTGGAAAAGGTTGATGGGTCCTTCTGTTTGTGGGGGATGAAGCCTTTGACACCCCTCGCTTTTATTTTCATGCACCTTATGAACAATTAGCAACAAACACCCTACATCAACCCAAGTGGATGGGCCACATTTTGCTGGTAGAAACTTGGGTTGATCATTTTGGTTACCTTAGCAGGGTTTTAATAAAATCTAACCTTTTGGCTATATTTGTGTTGTAAGATTTGTTTTGATATGTTTATGACTTTTTATTCAAATAGCATGTTTGTAAAATATTATAACGTTTTCCTTATAAAAATTTAGGAAAGTTTAAGTTGTCAAAAATTTATCAATCCTATTATAATAATCGTAGATAAAATCTGATTTTAGATGCAAGTAGATAAGTCGCATACCCTTAATTGCAAGGTCCAGAGTAAAGTCAATAAGATAAAAAAATATGAAAATAAAGCATACTAGAAAATCTAAGTTAGGATTTATATCCTTACCTTAGTACAAACGAACTAGTCAACGTTAGACAAACTTTAAGGATCTAGGATCCTTTGCATCAACTTGTGAATCTCCAAAGCTTCAAACAAACTGAGGACAGGCCCAAATAAACTTGGGACTAGCCCAAAATACTGGGGTAAGCCCACTTAAGTGACATGAAAATGCCAAAACTTTAGCTAACGTGAATACGTTAGGAATCTTAGGATAACGAATGTATGGTACGTCTACCATTATACTTAAGATCCTACATATAGCGAACAACAAAAAAAAATTGTCACCCACTAAACATGTACTTGTACCATTGCCTCGAACTATACTTGGATAAACGTGTGCTACTGGCGAGGTGTCAAAACCCAATTCGTGTGAAAGGTGAAAACCTTTAAACCATAGAAGGTATAAGATACCTTAAACGTGGGAGAGAGGTGGCCAACCCCTTAATCCTCTGTAAATGATGTTAAATATTTCTTGAAAAACTTAAAACTTGGTGAAATTGGATGTTAGGTGTGTAACATCCTTTTCTTATGAGAAACTAAAATAAAGAAAAACTTAAGATAAAATGTTATCGATGTGAGGATCCTTCATCCTTTTTACATAAAATACTTATTGAGATGAATAGCATTCCAGGACCTTCCTAAAAGATCACCATCCATGGTTAATAGATGGTATGCCCCCTTTCCTGCCTCTGCTTCTATTAGGTAGGGGCCTTCCCTCTTAGGTGCCAACTTGCCATCGACTTGGTTTGTGGTATTCTGAAATGCTTTTCTCAACACCAAGTCTCCATCTTGAAATCGTCTGATCCTGACATTCTTGTTATATGCTCCAGCCATCCTTGTTGAACTTTATGGTCGTCACTGTTCGAATAGGCTAGAAAGAGTGTGTATTGAATATTGTATAGATTAGAGATGAACACGCGAATCAAGTGCGAACAAGTACTGGCTCGTACGGGTGACGTGTGCCTCGTACGAGTGACAACATCATCTCACTCGTACGAATGACCCTTCATACGAGTGACAACATGCTCGCTTCGCACGAGATGTCATGTCTATAAATAGTGATGTGTGCTCACTGTTTGTAAGTTTTGGAAGTTCCCTTAGGGGAAACGCTAGCGGATTCTCTCAGGAACTCCGCCAGCCAGTCAAGATGTATACTCTTTCGGTTTGAATGAATGAATTGAAAAGCTTCCGCTGATTCTATGGCTACATGTCTATTTCGTTCTACCGAATCTGTTCTATCACCAAAGCTTCCGTCTAGAACCGCCACCGACAATGGGACCACAACTGGTAACAGAGCTACGGTACTGATTCATTCAATCTAACGGTTGATGAATCACCTACGCTCATCAATTTTGGACATATGAGGGGTTTTAGATGTAAAACAACAAATAATCAGACAATCTACGGACATAATGTAAAATTGAAACCATAGGATTGTTAGAGACTGATTTTCGACCAGATCTATGCAAAAATCATGTCAAAATTCGAAGAAATGAGGATTCTGGATCGAAAAACGTAATCAGTTTCGTCCATACGAGTAAGACTCTCGCTCGTACGAGTGATACTCTGTCACTCGTACGAATCATCACTCGCACGAAGCCCAACTCGTACGAAGTGGTGACAAAAAGGCATTTTTTGATCGTATTGACGAGACGAGTGTCCAGAAAAAATTTGGTGATTACAATTTTTTTCGAGATTTTAACGTCTAATTTAAGCTATTCAGAGACACGTCTAGAGCTTCAAAGTATAGATTTGATGATACGATCACAAAGGGATGAAGATTTTGGGATAGTCACTGATATCTGCGCAAAACGTTGATCATCTGGTGTAGTGACTATTAATGAGCCTTAACGTTTAGTCAGCATTTGATCAAAACTGTAATTTTGTGAAATTTTCTGCAAAATTTTGGGTACCATATGCTGCTGTCGCGCCATAACCTTCATTCCCATAGGAAATCAAGACGTCAGAATTTGCAAAAATGAGGGGGAATAAAAATTTTCACGTATATGTTAAAATTCTGGCATTTTTGAAATTCGTGACGCTGCAACAGTATCCAGGTAGTTCAGGCTACATATTATCTGGAAAACACAGAGGATCGAAGATTCATTAGAGATGAGATAACGTTTAAGTCTATTAACAAAATAGACTATATATTTGGAATGTGTGATCAAAGAATGTTCAGAATTTTCAGATCATGATTCAGATTGATGCTCAAGGGCTAACCACCTGATCCCCGATGTGAAAATGCAAGCACACACGACTGCCTATCATTAACTATGCATTGCAAACGAACTGTTTTTCGGTAAACTCCAGGAAACAAGGATGTCTTGTAGTTTAAGTGCCCCATTCCAGCGGAGATAGCTATATATCTGTTATTGTGACTAAAAAGGAAGAATGTGATTCTGATTGCCGAAGAATGTTTCTCAGATTCGATGTGTTACCAGATAGTTTGTTTTTGATGGTTTGCTGATTGAGAAGATTTTTGCGGATATTTATTGGTTTGAAGTTTTTCGGTGTGGTATTTGAAGTTTCTGTCAATTGCCGGTTGGATTTTGAAGATCGGAGGATCGAGCATCATGGGAGTGCACTAAACCCAACGCAGATATGCTTAACGTCGAAACGGAGAACCCACATTGTTTAATTTCGAGTTGGTGATTATTCGAGAAAATTTGTAGATCAAGCAAGTCAGAGGTGGTCTTGAACCGTGCAAACAACGACCTGAAGATGAATTTCTAGAGAAAATTATTTCAGGGGAATGTTACTTAACGTAGATAACGCAAACCCGGATCTTCAATCAAGGGGAATTACAACATCAACAGATACCTGATTGAAGTTGAAGAATATTCAAACACATCTCTCAGATTTCAAGTTCAAGTTCAAGCTTCGACAGTGACGTCCAAGGGGGAAATTGTTGATGCACTTTATGGCTATCACTGTTCGAATAGGCTAGAAAGAGTGTGTATTGAATATTGTATAGATTAGAGATGAACACACGACCCAAGTGCGAACGAGTACTGGCTCGTACGAGTGACTATGTGCTTCGTACATGACTTTGTTACTCGTACGAGTCAACAACATCTCACTCGTACGAATGACCCTTCATACGAGTGACAACATGCTCGCTTCGCACGAGCTGTCATGTCTATAAATAGGTGGTGTGTGTTCAATGTTTGTAAGTTTTGGAAGTTCCCTTAGGGGAAACAGTGGCGGATTCTCTCTAGAAACTCCGCCAGCCAGTCAAGATGTATACTCTTTCGGTTTGAATGAATGAATTGAAAAGCATTCCACTGATTCTGTGCCTAATGTCTATTTCGTTATACCGAATCTGTTCTATCCCCAAAGCTTCCGTCTAGAACCTTGCCGAGCACGGGACCACAATCCGTTGTTGATAAATAGCCATCCTTATTCTTGCTAAATCTCTTATCTCATCCATAGTATCCAGGTCTTGAGTCAAATTCTCATTATTTGTCTGAGAATCACGGATGCTTATTCTGGCTGTAGGAACCACCGTCTCTATTGAGATCACAACTTCAGTTCCAAAAAACTAGAGAAAAAGGAGTCTGGCCCGTAGTATCCTTTGGAGTTGTCCTATCCGATCAAAGGACATATGGCAACTCTTCAGCCCACTTTCCTTTCTTGGACCCAAGTTTCTTCTTCAAGTTGTTGATGATGATCTTGTTGCTTGAATCTGCTTGCCATTAGCTTATGGATGAACTGGTGTAGATGTTATCATCTTGATTCCCCAACTGTCACAAAAGTTAGTAGTTCTATTCCCAATAAGTTAGGATCCATTATCACATATAATTTTAGAAGGAATTCCAAATCTAGTAATAATGTTTCTCTTAATGAAGGATATAACTTCCTTTTCTCTGACTTGAACAAAAGCTTCTACTTTTATCCATTTGGAGAAGTAATCAGTCATGGCTAGCATAAATACTTTTCCCCCTTGTGCCTTTAGAAGTTTGCCAACTATATCCATTCCTTATTCATGAATGGCCAAGAGGAAATTATTGGATATAAAGGCTCTGCTGGTTGATGTAGGATGTTCCTATGTCTTTGGCAAGCATCACATTTCCTTGAATAATCCATTGCATCCTTCTTCATTGTGGTCCAGTAGTAGCCTATTCTAAGGATCCCTGAGAATACTGCTATGCCCCTAGTGTGGTTTCGACAGTCTTGTTGGTGTAATGTCTATTGCCTACGTCTAGGATATATCTGTAATGTTTATAAAGTTTACAAGTTAATGTTTAAATGAGAAAATGTAAAATTTATATGTTTTACACTGTGATTCGCACGAAACATAAGTGTGTTTCGTACGAGTGAGTCACTCGTACGAAATACTATTTCGTACGAAACACAGATGTTTGTTAGTGCACATACTTCAGTACGAGTCATGTCGACCTATAAATAGGGAAGTGTTGTGTTAGAGCTGGAACGGATTTGTCATTTCATACGGCGAAGCTCTGTTAGTTTGCTGACTTGCGTCTGTAACGTTAACATCTTTAGTAGATCAGAAGCAGTTAAATAGTAATTTCTATCTTGTTTGTCGTATCTACCTCTCTAGCAATGAATTCCGCCTCTGCTAGTTGAGTGTTGTGACATCCCGGTTTTTCGGATATCTTAAACGCACTACTTCACGGTTATTCGTTCCTACGTTAAATTGATTCGGAGACTTAAATTTGCACGCTCGAAATAATTACGATAATTTCGTGAACTTGTCAAACGAATTGCGTGCTATGTGTATTAAACGTTTGTGAGTTGGTGAATATGTGATGTTCGATTACGTGATTTGTTTTAGTTACGAAATATATATATAATAAATATATAAACGAATCGAGCCGAACCGCGACACGAGCCGGCCTCTTCTCTTGCGACTCAAGGAGTTAACCAAACTTGGGGATCAAGTCTTAAACCCAAACCGCCCCACCCAAACCCTTCGGCCGCGAGCACACACACCCGACCGCAACCCATCTCTTTTCCTTTACCTTCAATCCCTTGCGCTATATATACACACACATGCATGAGTCTTTCTTCACAAAACAAAAACATACAAAACCCTAGTATCTAAGGAAGCCGACGGCAGCCCATCTCTTCCACTTGTTCCCTCGATCGCAAAACAGCCTACTACACCCCTTCTCGGTCGCGAACAACATCTCTTCTCGGTCACGGATCTTCTCGGTCGCGATCTACCTTCAATCCGAATCGGCTCTTGTCCAAGTCTCGGCTCATTAATCTTGTTATTAAAGGTTAGGATTTATCATTGTTTGCAAGATCATATTCGGATTTATATGTTTGAATGTAGTGTTATGTTGTTAATCGGCTGATTTATCATAGTTTGCATGTGTGTTGTTTTCGGAAATCATAGTTTGCAAGTGTGTTGTTTTCGGATTGATAAAAACTATAGGTTATGATTAGGGTTGCATGGGTATGATATATATGATAGTATATGATTGGAAATTCTGTTCTTGATCGCATATGTTCAATGTATCGACGGTTTAAGCGAGTTAGATTGTGATAAAGTGCTGAATCAGATTGCTGAATGGTGGTTACAGCCAACTTCAACTGGCTGTAACTCGGTCATTATTTGTCGAAAAACGGATTTTCTGAAGTCTAAAACGTAGAGGGTTTTGAAAAACGATTCTAATGGCGCTGGATTCATATTTTTCTGAAGTCGTTTGATATTTTTAAGTGGCCAATTAAGTTCAGTAACTAAAGCTGTAAAAATCCTGAAATTTTGTTAGTTGTTTATCGAGTTGGATTTAATAATCTGTAGGGAGTCGAATCATGAAATTTGTACAGCAACTAGATATAGAAATTTCCGGGCAACTCCCACTGGAATTTTGTTCATTGGACGAACAGTGATTTTTAAATAAATTCTTCCGTGGACTGCAGTCAGAAAGTGACGAATCTGACTGCAGGCCTAGTATATTAATATTTATGGATAATTGGTAAAGTATTAGGAATTGAAAAATTCATATAAAATTCTACACTATAGTTGTCACCTCCTGTAAAATAATTGGAAATTTTGGAACATTGGAACTATTTTATAAAAATCCTCGAAAACAGCCGAATTATGAGTATGTAAGCTGAAACTTGATAACTTGCGAATGTGTGCACCAAAGTGTTGCATGGATTGGATTGTGTTCATGATAAATTGTTTTGATCACTATGTTCATATGAGGTTACTTGCTATGCATGTTTGAGTGTTAGGAATTTTGATTGTGTGTACCGCTTTGTGCGTAAATTATGTGTAGGGTTTGTATTGGTGTGTTCACACACTGACTTGAAATCAATTGACTTGTTAGGACGCAATTAGCGGTCCCATCATTTGCAACTTCTGTCTTACACTAACCGAGCAACTAAAGGTGAGTTCACGGCCCCTAACTTTATCCGGTTTTAAACAACAGGGGGAGAAACATGTATACACTCTTCAACTCAATCTTTTTACGTTATACGAAATTAACATCATTAAACTATTCGGTAACTAAGTTAATGTTAATGTACGTTATGGTCACTAAGCAGCTATTCACACAAGTCCTCGACAATCTCTCGGATCGTTAGTATTGGGTTTAGATAGCGGGAAAATTATAAGCAGTACTACTGGGCCCGACAAGCCCCATCCGAGCTAGTCGCGCTAGCCGACCGGGTATGGTCAACGGGTGAATAATTTGGCCTAACTTCGCCATGGTCAGTGATAGGCCTGGCAACACGGAGGCACAACAGTCTGCTTCGATCGCGAACACTTACGTGACATAACTTTAGGCTAGCTACCTATATATATTAACATTGAACTTAATTACGAATCAACAATATTATCCCGGGTTAGGGATAATGGAATCAACAGTATTATCCCAGGTTAGGGATAATGGAACCAACAACGTTATTATTACAGGAAAGGAATAATGGAACTATCAGTATTATTCCGGGTTGGAATAATGGAACTAAATCGTTATCCCGGGTTAGGGATAACGGGGGAAACAAACTTATAACCGAACAAACGAATTTATGAAAACCTGTGAACTCACTATTCTTTAATGTTGACACTTGTTTCTTTACATGTTTCTCAGGACGCTAGGAGCTCTAGGTGCACTCACTTGCATTGATCAAGACATGTTTTATCGAGTCTCATTTACAAACATTGTTTTGGGTTTTTCTTTAAGTTTTGGCGTTTATGTTGACGCCCGTTCCTTTACTTTACTTTATGCTTCCGCTCAACTTTAAAAACTAATGCTTCTGCTAAACATTGGTAACTAACTAAGACAATAAAAAATCTACGATGAATGGTTAAACAAATGATTTTTGGAAAACGTATTATCATATCATATAGAGTCGTTCGACGTACTAGTGTTTCAGATTCTGGTTTCTTCACACGCCTCGCGGTAAAACTCCGCAAGTGGAAATTGAGGGTGTGACAGATTGGTATCAGAGCCACTAGCTATAGAGAACCAGGTTTGCATTAAAAGTAGACCTAAACTATAGCTGATTACACGACACTAGACGTAGTTTGGCACCGAATTGTTATATCTTGTTATGTGATGTACCACCACTGTGCTATGTAAAATGTGAATACATAGTAAGAAATGAATGCAACTCATAACTAACTACAAAACCTAACAGGCAATGTCATCATCATCATCATCGTCCGACAAACTTTCGCAACCAAGGGCGCCAGGAAAGGCACCTATGGTGGAACCCTTACCATCTTATGGCGTGGAGACACGCTCAGCTGCGAGAAAAAGGCTCGCTCTGGGGGAGGAGTCGTCATCACGCCCAACCATCGCTGTGCCGGTCGAACCGGTTAACTTGGTAGATGTAGGGAATGACCTACTTAGAGATATGATACGGAAACAACAAGAACAATTAGAAAGAATGCATGAAACCATCCTAGCACAGGGATGGATGATCCGACAATTGACAGGTAAAACTGGCTCGCTCGAGGAAGAGCAACATACGAGTAAGATAGCTCGTAACACTTTAGCCAGAGATCTGCGTGCTGAGCAGATAAGGGCCGACTGGCTCGAAGACAGAGTCCTGGAATCTAGTTGGAGAATTCAGGAGCTAGAACAAAATCAAGCACCTGCACCAGTACCTGCACCAGCACCGGCCCCTCCAGTGCCGGTAGAGGAGGATCCGGAAGAGGATCCAGAGGAGGATCCGGAAGAGGATCCAGAAGGAGGATCCAGAGGAGGATCCGGAGGAGGACCCAGCTGTAGAAGCCGGGAATGCCGCGCAGGATGACGGCAACGATAGTGATTTGGGGGATGGAGACGTAGAAGACTGACACATCTCGCTTATTTTATTTACTTTCCTTCAGTCTATTTATTTTCCCACTTATGTTCAAACTTGAGACTTTATAGTACACTGATACGTTTGGTTGGCACTTTGTAAGACGTTGAAACTTTATTTAATCAAGTATTTCTTTTGACTATTTAATATATTTGAGCTGACATAACTTGATAATTATTTAAGTACGGAATAGGATAACTATATTGGATATATAGACTTATCGGTGTGTGTTTATGTTGTCTTACGAAGATCTAAATGGCAACTGGACGTCGCGGAAACCTTAACATGACGCCCGAAGAACTAGCTGCAATGATCCAAGAGCACGTGAATGCAGCTCTAGCGGGTGTTCAGAACCAACCGGCAGGTAACCATTATTAAATTTTCATGTGAAAATCTAATAGTTGGGCTAGTAGAATTCCTCGCTGACTACCTGTCCTCTGTCAGCAGGAGGGGGTTTTAACCCCTACAAGATGTTCCTCGACGCGAAACCAAGCAAATTCTCGGGGGCAGAAGGACCCATAGGACTGGTCCGCTGGATCAAAAAATCTGAATCAGTATTTGAAATGTGCAACTATCTGGAGGCCAACAAGGTCAAGTATGCAGCCTCAACACTGGAAGATGGGGCACTAACTTGGTGGAATGCACAAGTCCAAACGCGTGGACTTATTGCTGCAAATGCCATGGCCTGGGCCGAGTTTAAGGCCCTAATCAAAGGAGAGTACTGTCCGCGAGACAGAGTTCAACAGTTGGAGCAAACATTATGGAACCACAAGATGGTGGGATCTGAAATCGAAGCATACACAACAAAACATCACGACTTGGTATTTCTATGTCCCGATCTGGCCAACACTGTGGAGAAACGACTCGAGTTCTACCTTGGGGTCTGGTTCCGGAGATTCAGGGTATGGTAATGGCTAGTAACCCTGCAACTGAGCATCAAGCAATCCGATTGGCGCACAAACTCACCGATAAGGCGGTGGAACAAAAGAAGTTGCCAACTCGGGGTACAACTGAAGTTGCCCCTGATAATAAAAGAAAGTTTGAAGACTCGTCTGTTCGACAGTCTTCGTCATCCCAGCCACAACAGGGGAACCAGAAACGGTTCAATAATTTCAACAGCCACCGGGGTCACCAAAATCAGCCCGCCAGCAACAACAACAACAACCAGAACGCAAGCGGCTATGTAGGTCGAAAGCCGCAGTGCAATCGTTGTAATCTTCATCATCACGGCCCTTGTGCCGGGAATCGCTGTCAACAATGTGGCAAAGTGGGACATGCGGCAAAGGATTGTCGCGGGGAAATCATGTCCCGACAAAACCAAAATCAACCCCAGGGCCAGCAACAGGGTGTTAACCGGGGATGCTATCAGTGTGGTAGCACTGCCCACTTCAAAAGAGACTGCCCACAGCTGCGTAACAACAACAACAATGGTGGGAACAACCACAACCACAATAACCACAACAACAACAATAACAATAATGGAAATGGTGGCACAGGAGGTGCCAAAGGGTGCGCATTTACGTTGGGCGCGGAGAGGCCAGAAACGACTCGAACGTGGTCACCGGTAAGTTTCCCCTTAATGAACATTTTGCTACTGTGCTTTTTGATACGGGTGCGGATAGGAGTTTTATATCTGAGTCTTTTAGGAAGAACCTAAATCTCACGCCTAAGCCCTTAGAGACCCTTATATCATAGAACTAGCCGATGGTAAATCTGTAGACGTGACCCATATAGTATCCGGCTGTCAACTCAAACTCGCGGGTCACACCTTTACCATTGATCTGATGACAACTACCCTGGGTAGTTTTGACGTGGTAGTCGGAATGGACTGGCTATCCGACGTCCGAGCTGAAGTTCTCTGCTTCGTAAAATCTATCCGTATTCCGCTCTCTAACGACGAAATCTTGACGGTGCAAGGCGAGAAGGCAGGCGCCGTCACCAACATCATCTCTTACATGCAAGCGCAGAAGTATCTTCGGAGAAAGAACTCCTTCGCTTTACTCGCACTGGTTACAGAACAGCCTAAGGACGAGAAACGTATAGAAGACATCCCCGTCGTCCGTGATTTTTCCGATGTATTCCCAGAGGAATTACCTGGTCTCCCACCCCATCGACAATTGGAATTTGAAATCGAATTGGCGAACCATGCAACTCCTATCGCCAAGGCCCCATACCGCCTAGCTCCAGCCGAGCTGCAAGAGCTGTCTACCCAACTTCAGGAGCTGTTAGAAAAAGGATTTATCCGACCAAGCGCTTCGCCATGGGGAGCTCCAGTCCTTTTTGTCAAGAAGAAGGACGGGACCTTCCGCATGTGCATCGACTACAGGGAACTCAACAAGGTTACTGTCAAGAACCGATACCCGTTACCTCGCATCGACGATCTCTTCGACCAACTTCAAGGGTCAAGCTATTACTCCAAGATTGATCTATGGTCCGGTTACCATCAGTTACGCGTCAGGGAGGAGGATATCGCTAAGACGGCATTTCGTACTCGGTATGGCCATTATGAGTTCTTGGTCATGCCCTTCGGTCTCACCAACGCACCCGCGGTGTTCATGGACCTCATGAACCGTGTGTGTAAACCATACCTCGACAAGTTTGTCATTGTGTTCATCGATGACATACTCATCTACTCTAAAAGTGAAGAAGAACATGCTGAACATCTACGATTACTGCTAGGATTACTTCAACAGGAGAAACTATATGCCAAGCTTTTGAAGTGTGATTTTTGGATTCGGGAAGTTCAGTTCCTCGTGCATATCGTAAATGAAAAGGGTATCCACGTCGACCCTGCCAAGATTGAAGCTATCAAAAACTGGGAAGCACCCAGGACACCGATGGAGATCCGCCAATTTTTGGGTTTGGCTGGTTACTACAGACGTTTCATCGAGGGATTTTCAAAGATCGCACAACCGCTTACTACCCTCACCCAGAAAGGCATCAAGTATGCTTGGGGTGACAAGCAGGAAGCAGCATTTCAATTGCTGAAGCAGAAACTTTGCAGTGCACCCATTCTGTCCTTGCTGGAAGGGACAGATGATTTTGTAGTATATTGTGATGCTTCCATTCAGGGATTGGGATGCGTACTCATGCAGCGCGACAAGGTCATCGCGTATGCGTCCCGACAATTGAAGGTTCATGAGAAAAACTACACAACACATGACCTGGAATTGGGAGCAGTAGTGTTTGCACTTAAGATTTGGAGACACTACCTCTATGGAACGAAGTGCACAATCTTTACAGACCACCAGAGCCTCCAACACATCTTTGATCAGAAGGAGTTAAACATGCGACATCGTCGCTGGGTCGAACTCTTAAACGATTATGAGTGTGCCATTCGGTATCACCCGGGTAAAGCTAACGTGGTAGCTGATGCCCTCAGTAGGAAGGAACACTTGAAACCTCGTCGGGTACGAGCACTACAGCTCACTATTCATTTGGGGTTACCCGAACAGATACGCGACGCCAGTTAGAAGCAGTTAAGGAAGAAAACATCAAGGCCGAATCGGTGGGAAAAATGGAACGCGATTGGGAAGTAAAACCCAATGGAGCCCGGTATTTCATGAATCGCATATGGGTACCTCTCTACGGAAACCTCAGAGAGCTAGTCATGGACGAAGCTCACAAATCCCGATACTCTGTCCATCCTGGTTCGATAAGATGTATCAAGACCTTAAAATTGCGTATTGGTGGCCCAACATGAAAGCTGATATAGCCACCTACGTGAGTAAGTGTTTGACTTGTGCAAAAGTCAAGGTAGAGTATCAAAAGCCATCGGGGCTACTTCAACAACGTGAGATCCTAGTGTGGAAATGGGATCAGATCTCGATGGATTTCATCACTAAACTCCCGCGAACTTTGGGTGGTTGCGATACCATATGGGTAGTTGTGGATCGTTTAACTAAGTCCGCACACTTCCTAGCTATTAAAGAAACAGATAAGATGGAGAAGTTGACTCGCATCTACATTAAGGAAGTAGTTTCTCGGCACGGAGTGCCAACGTCCATCATCTCAGACAGAGATGCTCGCTTCACGTCCAACTTTTGGCAGTCACTTCAGAAAGCGTTGGGAACACGCTTAGATATGAGCACAGCTTATCACCTTCAGACTGATGGTCAAAGCGAAAGGACCATACAGACCTTGGAAGACATGCTTAGGGCATGCGTAGTAGACTTCGGAAATAGTTGGGAAATCCACCTGCCTTTAGTGGAATTCTCGTATAACAACAGTTACCATACGAGTATATCGGCAGCACCGTTTGAGGCATTATACGGTCGTAAATGTAGATCACCGGTCTGTTGGGCAGAAGTCGGTGACAGCCAACTTACAGGCCCTGAGTTGATACTTGAGGCTACTGAAAAGATTGTACAAATCAGAAACCGCATGGCGACGGCACGAGATCGACAGAAAAGCTACGCTGATCAACGACGCAAACCGCTCGAATTTCCAGTAGGCGACCGCGTCCTACTGAAGGTGTCACCCTTGAAGGGTGTAGAAAACGGGGCAAACTAAACCCACGGTACATAGGTCCGTTTGTGATCTTGAAACGTATTGGACCCGTAGCTTATCAATTAGACCTTCCTGCCGAACTCAGTGGAGTTCACAACGTGTTTCACGTGTCAAATCTGAAGAAGTGTCTATCAGATGAAACTCTAGTCATTCCATTGGATGAGATTTAAGTGATGAACAACTGCACTTTGTGGAACAGCCTATCGAGATCATGGATCGTGAGATCAAGACTCGAAGGCACAGCAAGATTCCGATCGTTAAGGTTCGTTGGGACTCTAAGCATGGACCGGAGTTCACGTGGGAAAGAGAGGACCAAATGAAAAGCAAATACCCACACCTCTTCACAACTGAGCAGCAAACTAACGATACCAGCAACTAAATTTTCAGGACGAAAATTCTTTCAACATGGGGATGATGTGACAACCTGGAAATTTCTCATAATTTCGCGTACCATTGTTAACTAAATCCTTGTGCATGGCACTTGGGAATCTTTGTGCGTGGCACTCTAAGCATGTACGCTGCATTCTAAACCGCGTTTACTCAATTTTCGGGACGAAAATTCTTTCAACATGGGGATAATGTGACATCCCGGTTTTTCGGATATCTTAAACGCACTACTTCACGGTTATTCGTTCCTACGTTAAATTGATTCGGAGACTTAAATTTGCACGCTCGAAATAATTACGATAATTTCGTGAACTTGTCAAACGAATTACGTGCTATGTGTATTAAACGTTTGTGAGTTGGTGAATATGTGATGTTCGATTACGTGATTTGTTTTAGTTACGAAATATATATATAATAAATATATAAACGAATCGAGCCGAACCGCGACACGAGCTGGCCTCTTTTCTTGTGACTCAAGGAGTTAACCAAACTTGGGGATCAAGTCTTAAACCCAAACCGCCCCACCCAAACCTTCGGCCGCGAGCACACACACCCGACCGCAACCCATCTCTTTTCCTTTACCTTCAATCCCTTGCGCTATATATACACACACATGCATGAGTCTTTCTTCACAAAACAAAAACATACAAAACCCTAGTATCTAAGGAAGCCGACGGCAGCCCATCTCTTCCACTTGTTCCCTCGATCGCAAAACAGCCTACTACACCCCTTCTCGGTCGCGAACAACATCTCTTCTCGGTCACGGATCTTCTCGGTCGCGATCTACCTTCAATCCGAATCGGCTCTTGTCCAAGTCTCGGCTCATTAATCTTGTTATTAAAGGTTAGGATTTATCATTGTTTGCAAGATCATATTCGGATTTATATGTTTGAATGTAGTGTTATGTTGTTAATCGGCTGATTTATCATAGTTTGCATGTGTGTTGTTTTCGGAAATCATAGTTTGCAAGTGTGTTGTTTTCGAATTGATAAAAACTATAGGTTATGATTAGGGTTGCATGGGTATGATATATATGATAGTATATGATTGGAAATTCTATTCTTGATCGCATATGTTCAATGTATCGACGGTTTAAGCGAGTTAGATTGTGATAAAGTGCTGAATCAGATTGCTGAATGGTGGTTACAGCCAACTTCAACTGGCTGTAACTCGGTCATTATTTGTCGAAAAACGGATTTTCTGAAGTCTAAAACGTAGAGGGTTTTGAAAAACGATTCTAATGGCGCTGGATTCATATTTTTCTGAAGTCGTTTGATATTTTTAAGTGGCCAATTAAGTTCAGTAACTAAAGCTGTAAAAATCCTGAAATTTTGTTAGTTGTTTATCGAGTTGGATTTAATAATCTGTAGGGAGTCGAATCATGAAATTTGTACAGCAACTAGATATAGAAATTTCCGGGCAACTCCCACTGGAATTTTGTTCATTGGACGAACAGTGATTTTTAAATAAATTCTTCCGTGGACTGCAGTCAGAAAGTGACGAATCTGACTGCAGGCCTAGTATATTAATATTTATGGATAATTGGTAAAGTATTAGGAATTGAAAAATTCATATAAAATTCTACACTATAGTTGTCACCTCCTGTAAAATAATTGGAAATTTTGGAACATTGGAACTATTTTATAAAAATCCTCGAAAACAGCCGAATTATGAGTATGTAAGCTGAAACTTGATAACTTGCGAATGTGTGCACCAAAGTGTTGCATGGATTGGATTGTGTTCATGATAAATTGTTTTGATCACTATGTTCATATGAGGTTACTTGCATGCATGTTTGAGTGTTAGGAATTTTGATTGTGTGTACCGCTTTGTGCGTAAATTATGTGTAGGATTTGTATTGGTGTGTTCACACACTGACTTGAAATCAATTGACTTGTTAGGACGCAATTAGCGGTCCCATCATTTGCAACTTCTGTCTTACACTAACCGAGCAACTAAAGGTGAGTTCACGGCCCCTAACTTTATCCGGTTTTAAACAACAGTGGGAGAAACATGTATACACTCTTCAACTCAATCTTTTTACGTTATACGAAATTAACATCATTAAACTATTCGGTAACTAAGTTAATGTTAATGTACGTTATGGTCACTAAGCAGCTATGTCACACAAGTCCTCGACAATATCTCAGATCGTTAGTATTGGGTTTAGATAGCGGGAAAAATTATAAGTAGTACTACTGGGCCCGACAAGCCCCATCCGAGCTAGTCGCGCTAGCCGACCGGGTATGGTCAACGGGTGAATAATTTGGCCTAACTTCGCCATGGTCAGTGATAGGCCTGGCAACACGGAGGCACAACAGTCAGCTTCGATCGCGAACACTTATGTGACATAACTTTAGGCTAGCTACCTATATATATTAACATTGAACTTAATTACGAATCAACAATATTATCCCGGGTTAGGGATAATGGAATCAACAGTATTATCCCGGGTTTAGGGATAATGGAACCAACAACGTTATTATTCCAGGAAAGGAATAATGGAACTATCAGTATTATTCCGGGTTGGGAATAATGGAACTATCAGTATTATTCCGGGTTGGGAATAATGGAACTAAATCGTTATCCCGGGTTAGGGATAACGGGGAACAAAGTTACAACCGAACAAACGAATTTATGAAAACCTGTGAACTCACTCTTCTTTAATGTTGACACTTGTTTCTTTACATGTTTCTCAGGATGCTAGGAGCTCTAGGTGCACTCACTTGCATTGATCAAGACATCTTTTATCGAGTCTCATTTACAAACATTGTTTTGGGTTTTTCTTTAAGTTGTGGCGTTTATGTTGGCGCCCGTTCCTTTACTTTACTTTATGCTTCCGCTCAACTTTAAAAACTAATGCTTCTGCTAAACATCGGTAACTAACTAAGACAATATAAAATCTACGATGAATGGTTAAACAAATGATTTTTGGAAAACGTATTATCAAATCATATAGAGTCGTTCGACGTACTAGTGTTTCAGATTTGGTTTGTTCACACGGCTCGCGGTAAAACTCTGCAAGTGGAAATTGAGGGTGTGACAAGTGTGATCAGGTTGATTGCTCATTTTGGGAGCTCGATCCCCGTCCACAAGTGGTATCAGAGCCATAGATCTGATCTACAGATAGACAACAAGTAGTTACTGTTCAGAATTGGATATATCTTCATCTTCATCATTTTTCTGACCTTTGCTAGATTTTGGACAAATTCATGGACAAAATAGACTAGGTTTTTAGTAATTCAAGTTAATCTTCAATCTAATCAATCCATACCATAATTCGGACATAAAATTGAACTAAATCATGTTGAAATTGATAAAATTTGATCAGTTTGAAGTTTGAACCACACGAAATACAGTTGTTTTGATTTGGTACGAATCAGCTTAGAATTCATACGAATTAGCTTAAAGTTCATACAGAATCTAGAAATTTTTTAGAATTTCAAATTGTTTCGTACTAAATGATTTGAATCGTACAAAATTTCAATCGTACCAAAATTTACTCAGTTAAAAAACTTGATACAAAATGACTTGATCCATACCAAATTCATCCGCACAAAATTTTACTCAGTTAAAAACACTTGTTTCGTATTAAATGAATTGATTCGTACGAAATCATAGTGTTTGTGTTAAAATTTGAATTGTACAAAAATTTTGTTTCGTGAAATTTTTGTTTCGTACGAAATATTTTGTTCCGCACAAAAAGTTTTCTAATCTGATCTGTTTGTTTTCGAGAAGTGTGTTCTAACTTTTTACAGGAAATATATCTGAAGAATTTTACAATGCGTTTGCCACATCGGTTGTTACCACTGCAGCAGCTCAAAACATCAATTTAGAGAATGAAATGGGAACAATGACTAAACCTCCAAAGCTTATGAATCCGGAAGACTTTGAGGTTGGAGCGAGAGGTTTATGAACTGGGTGCAAGCTAACCATTTTACTTGTGGTTTGCAATCGAGGCAAAATACATCACACCAGTTGGCGAAAATGGGCTTGAAAAGACCCTTGCCCAATTCTCTGATGTTGAACGAGAAAGATTTATCAAAAAAAAAGAAGATGATGAACATTCTTCAGCAATCGATCAAAGAAGACATCTTGGCTTTACTACAGCATGATGATGATGCGCAATCTTTATGGAATGCTCTTCGACTCAAATTTCAAGGTAGTGCTCAACTCCGCAAAAGCAAAAGGGCATTATTAAGCAAATAGTTTGATGTATTCCCATTAATCAAAGGAGAAACGGATAAGCAGCTAATTGAGCGATACTGTCATCTGTGGTTCATATGAAGAGAATGGAAATTGTGAAGACAAATGAAGAGCTTGTCGATAAGCTAGCTGATTCTCTGCCACAAGGTGAATGGTCAACCTACTTAACTATCTTAAAGAATGGGGTTGAATACAACAATTTCTCGTTGCCTCGCTTTATCGAGAGATTGGAAGGTCATGAATTAGATATGCAAAAGATGGCCAAAAACAAGACTGTTGAAATGCAACAAGATGTTAATCTTTATTTCAAAAACAGTTCTGCTACCCAGATCCAAGCGCCAAAGATTCAAACTGCGTTCAGTGCATATAGTTCACCAAGCACAACTCCAACTCAGTCAAGTGGTTTCCAATCATACCCAACAGTTGATCCAAATACACCTTCTAGTCAACAATCTTCTTTTGGATCAAATCAATCTCAGAACAATCAAGCCACTCCATCATCCAATGCAAGTCAAAGAATTCTGCAATGCAACATTGCCGTTGACTTTCAGAACGCACAAAATTTTGATGAAAAGACGGCAAAACAACATATGTCTCTACTTGCTTTAGTTCTTGAGTCATATGATAGTCTTGTTGCTGGAAAGATTGGTAATTCTGAAATGACACGAGAAGACTACGATCAAATTGATCCAGTTGAAATGGAGTTGATAATATAAAATGGTGCATGGCTTCGATCGTTCGACGAGCACAGAGATTTATGGAAATCACTGGTAAAGAAAATTTAGGAGGTTTGGATGGGAAACTTGGATTTGCTAAATCCAAAGTTACTTGTTTCAAGTGTCGGGAGAAAGGTCACTTTAAAAGAGAATGTCCAAACCGAGAGGTTTAAGGGAATCAGAATCCTATCGCAGACGACTAGTACAAAAGAGCGATCTACCACCGACCACAGCCAAGAACAAGAATCGTGCCGATAGAAGAGAAACAAACCGAGTCTAAAGATAAAGCTTTGGTTGTTACACAAGAAGACGAAGGGTTTAATTGGAACAAGTATATTTCGAAAGGAGAAAGTTTGGCATTGGTAGCTGAAATTATTGATGAACCGGAAGAAGAATCAGAGGCATCATTTGATGAAGAACCTGAGGATGACGATTATTACTATCATACTTCATCAGAGGAAGAGGAGCTTTTGAATGGTCCATTCAAACATCTTTTTGCCTAACGATGTTTTAAAAACTTTTGCAGGATAGTTCGCACCTACTCAACATTCAACAGATGAAGTGCAAAAGAAACCGGTTGAAGATGTCAAAGTGGATGAGAAAAATGAATTGTTGAAAGAAGACATCATTAAAGTGTGCATTGCGAATGGAAATGAGGTAAACAAATCATCTGAGAATGAAAAATCTTGTTCAGAGTGTGATGAACCATGTGGTGAACGTCTTGTGAAAGACAAAAGATTTGCTGAATTGCAAAGGTTAACAGACAATTTGCCAAGCAATTACAAAACCACAAAGGAATCATATGAAAAATTGAGTGCGTCTGTTAAAAAATATAATAAAGCACTCAGAGAAAATGATGCAACACTTATGATGCTTAAAGCAACAGTGATGGATAAACAAATGGCAATTAATATTCATCTAAACACTATTGCTGAGCTCAAAAGTGAGCTTGAAAAAATGAGAATGAAATCGAACGAGTTAACAAATTGTTAATTAGTTATTCCACAAGCTCATGTGTCATAGATCACATTTTACCAAAAACTGAAAATACCGAGGAATCTAAAAATGGTGAAACAAAGAGTGGAAGTTATGATCGAGTACCTCCACCCATGTGGAACAGTTATGCTTGCAAAAAACCATCTGGGGTGGAAAAAGCGCTAAATCTTAAATTGACAACCGAACAGTTGCCTGAGGATATCGATATAACTTACACTAAAAATGATGGTGAATGTGAGTCTGAAGTGGTAGAAAATGTGATTGAAAAAGTGTTAACAAATGAATCTGAAGTGGCTGAGTCTGAAAAGTCTGAGAAGTCAAAATCTGATGACAAATCAGAAAATAGTTTAAATGATGATCCTAATGTCATACTTTATAAAATCAAAGGATCTGATAAACTATTTTTAGATGAGGATTTTCCCATCAAGAATGTGAAAAGAGGTTGTGTTGATAAAATGTTCAAGCTGATGGAGGTAAGTCATGATGATTTAGATAAACATGATTCATCTTTCTATTGTAAATCGAAAACTGATAACCGACCTTACTATCGAAAAAATGGAGATTATCCGGAAAACAAACACGCAAGTTTGGGTTTTCAGAAGGAACATAAAACTAACAGGTCCCAAAAATTGGATTTTACAAAGAAAATGAATTTTCTATTTGGGACAACAACCGAGAAGGAAAAGGAAATCATTGGTACTCAATCAAATGATGATTTTCTTAAAGAAAAAGAGAAACAAAAATAGAACCAGGTTTTGAATACCTCTGTTTATAAGGACAGCAGGGCATGCTCTAAATGCAAGAAAGTTGGACATATCGCACGATATTGTTCACAAGAATGTTCAAAACTAGTTTCTTCTCCGAAAAAATTCACCAAGGATGAAAAGCAAAAAGCACCCATGGTTATGCCGAAACAAATTCTTAAAAGAAAAACTGAATCTCATCAAAATGTTAAACCAATTATTCAACCTCAATCTAAGTTTGAAATTGGTGAAACATCACAAAAAAGTTCAACAAAAAGATTCAAAATTTTATGTTAAAAGTGCTAAATCACAAACACAGAAATGGGTTGCTAAAATTGTTAACACCAAATCATCCAAGGTTGAACTCAAACCTTCTGTTCCAGACAACATTGAGCTTAAAAAGATTGAAAAGAACAAAGTGGGTCCAAAGTTCAACATTCCAAATCCACCCAAGACCAAACAGGCTTGGGTCTCTTTGTTTAAATAAACTTTGTTGATCATGTGTCCAGGGGCTCCAACGTTCGATATTGTCAAAATGAATCATGGATAGTGGAGCGTCTCGCCACATGACAGGAATGCTTGCGCTGCTCAATGATGTTAGAGCTATTCAAGGAGGATATGTTGGATTTGCAGGAACGCAGGGAGGTAGGATTGTAGGAGAAGGGATTATCTCGAACGGAGTTGTATCGTTTGATAAAGTGAACTATATCGCCGAACTTGAGAACAATCTGCTTAGTATCTCACAAATTTGTGACAAGAAGTTCATGTCACATTTCAATGATAAAGAATGTCTAATTCTAAAACCCGGTTTCAAGATTCCAGAAGAATGGATTTTAATGCGAGCTCCGCGAGAAAAGGATTTATATGTCCTTGACATGAGCATCGCTTCTACCACGTCAAAGAAAGTTCAATGTTTTGTTTCCAAAGCTATCGAGAAAGAGTCAATTTTATGGCATAGAAAAATGGGGCACATTCATCTTCGAAAGATGAATTTCTTGTGCATAACGACTTAGTGGAGGGTGTCAATTTGAAAAGTTTTCATTTATCAGATGATTGTCTTAGCTGCAAAAAGGGGAAGCAGCATAAGAAATCACACCCGAGAAAGCTGTTGAATTCGATAAAGATACCACTAGAAAGACTACACATGGATCTCTTTGGACCAGTCAATGTTAAAAGTATTTCTGGAGATCTATACTTTCTTATCATTAGAGATGATTTTTCTAGATTTTCATGGGTGTTCTTTCTGGAAAGAAAGGATGAAACATTTGAAACTCTTATGATCCTTTTCAGAAAGCTCGAGAATTTATATCATTTGCCCATTAAGAGAATTCACAGTGATAATGGAACGGAGTTCAAGAATAAGAAGATGCAAGAGTTCTGCAATGAAAAGGGGGTTCTTCATGAATTCAGCGCCCCCTATACTCCACAACAAAATGGAGTAGCTGAACGAAAGAATCGCACGTTGATAGAAGCTGCTAGAACAATGTTGGCTGATTTGAAATTACCGATCAGTTTTTAGAGTGAAGCAGTAGCATCAGCATGCTATACCCTAAATCATTTGTTGATAGTTAAGTCTCACAAAAAGACATGTTTCGAGTTACTAAATCAACGAAAGCCTAACGTAGCTTTTTTAGAACCTTTTGGATCACCGTGTACCGTCTTGGACCCCGCTGGTAAATTTGGAGCCAAATCTTTGGAGGGTTTCTTTGTTGGCTATGCTACTCCTCAAAAACATCTTTTCTTGCCGAGTCTGAACCAGGTAGTTCTAGTGCAGCACATAGATTGTCAAAGATATACAACGCCTACGCAAAAGCCTGGGGATCCGTGGTTGTTTAACTACGATGGATTGTGGGATTCGTTTGATCTTCCAGATGTGCCAACTGAAGAAGAACTTGTTATTTTATTTCAACAACATCAGTTATCTAATCAAGAACAAGTTTCTCGACCGTTAGTGATTTCTACATCTTTACCAGTTAACACGTCTGATGTTGATCAAAGCTTTTCTGTTCTAAATCCGGTTCCTGTTACAAATGTTAATGCTGCTGAATCTTCTACCCAGCTAAATGAAGATGATGACTCTGATCGGGAACCAACTTTCGTCGATGGAGGATTCAGTTCTGATGAGGGATCTGAACAGATTGAAGACTTTCTGAACAAACATGCTGATCAGTCTAATGCTAGGAATAAAGCTTCTTCATCTATACCGGCTGTCGATGAAAATATCTCAAATTTGCAATCACAAGTAGATGTTCCAACTGAACTGATGCCAAGGACACTTTCTTATCATCCGTTAGAGAACATCATAGGCAGCTTACAATCAGGAGTGCAAACTCACAATCAGATTAATAAAGATCTAAGCTGTTTCTATACTAGTATTGCTCCACTTTGAGTCCGATTTTCTCACAGTTGTTTTGTTTCTCAGCTTGAACCGGGAAACTGAAAAGACGCGTTGAAAGAAGAAAGTTGGGTGGATTCGATGCAAGAAGAGTTATTGCAATTCCAGAAACTTGGCGTCTGGACGCTTGTTGACCTGCCAGATCATCACAAAAAGATTAATACAAGATGGGTCTTCAAGTGTAAATGAGATGATAGAGGAGTTTTCGTGCACAACAAAGCTCGACTTGTGGTTCAAGGGTTTCATTAGCAAGAAGGGATAGACTATACTGAAGTCTACGCCCCAGTTGCACGTCTTGAAGCAATTCGCATATTCTTGGCCTTTGCCTCGTGGAAAGGGTTCAAGGTGTACCAATTGGATGTTAAATCTGCTTTCCTTTACGGAAAAGTGAAAGAGGAGGTGTACGTCAGCCAACCAGCGGGGTTCGTTGATCCAGTGGATAAAGATAAAGTCTACCTCTTGAATAAAGCCTTACATGGTCTTCATCAAGCCCCGAGTGCTTGGTATGAAACATTATCGAGTCATCTTCTGGACAGTGGCTTTATTAGGGGAACAGTAGACTCAAATCTCTTCACACAGGAAGTTGATGGGCATCTAATTATCGTACAAATATATGTGGATGATATTATCTTTGGATCGACAAATGACAAGCTGTGTAAAGACTTTGAAGAAGTCATGAAGCGCAAATTCAAAATGAGCGCAATGGGGGAGATGAAGTTCTTTCTAGGACTTCAGGTTGACAGTTGCCTGATGGTATCTTCATTCATTAGACGAAATATATATGACATGTTGGAGAAATTCAATATGACAGGAGCTAAACCAGCATCGACCCCATTAGCTCCAAATCACGGCATTTGTCCAGATCTTACCGGCGACAAAGTTGATGAAACTTTATATCGCTCTTCGATTGGATCCTTGATGTATCTCACTGCTTCTCGACCAGATATCATGTATCCAACGTGCCTGTGCTCCCGTTATCAGTCTAATCCAAAAGAGTCACATCTGCTTATCGTTAAACGCATAATGAGAAATTTCAAGGGTTTTCCAAGCACCGGCTTGTGGTACCCTAGACATGATGATTTTAATCTTGCAGGTTACTCAGATTCTGATTTCGGATGCTGCAAACTGAATACAAAGTCTACAACGGCCGGCTGCCAGTTCTTCGGAACTCGTTTGGTAATGTGGCGATGCAAGAAAAAAACCGCGGTCGCTCTCTCTACCTGTGAGGCTGAATACGTTTCGACTTCCAGTTGTTGTGCTCAGATTCTCTGGATACAGCAACAGATGAGATATTTCGATTTGCAATTTCTTGATACGCCTACATATGTAGATAATCATGCCGCGATTGATATCACAAAAAACTCATGTCAACACTCACGTACTAAACATATCGAGATTCGACACCACTTTATTCGTGATTGCTACAAGAAAAAGTTGATACGAATTGAGAAAATCCACACTGATGACCAAAAAGCAGATTTTTATACCAAAGCTTTTGATCAAACAAAGTTCAAAAATTTGTTAAAGCTAAATGGTTTAAAAAATATGATGTCAGGGGATGATTCTGAGGTTGAATTTGAGGATGATAACGACCTGATGTGAATTTGTCATCGGGTAAACGTTTTTCTGTACATTCTTTCTTATAATTTCTTAAAAAATCCAAAAATATGTTTTTGATTTTAGGGGGAGAATATTTGAGGAAAATACAAAAACATTTAAAAAACCAAAAACAGTTTTGTGTAAAAAGAGTGATCATAGTAAATAAAAAATGATAGTCACAGTATGATAAAGAATTGTACTATTTTAAAGTGTTTAAGCAAGTCTTACTATGGATATGCCAATAGACTTCACTCGTTTAGTAGATTGTTACCGAGATATAAACCTAAAACACAAAAACTGATTAACTTGTGGGTTAACATCTCTTGGATATATGGACTTAGTACTCCGAAATTTCGTTTGAGAGAATGCCAGATTCTGCGATACTAGGTCTTTATATTTGATTGATATTTGGGGTATTATTTGAGTTCTTCTGATTTTACGAAAGCAATGGCCTAGAACTTATACAATACTTTCGCATTATTTCCCCGAAAGCTGCATAAAATGATTATGTCTTAAGCATTTATGACATTTGCGGTACAAAAGATTCCTTAATGGAACACCACCTAAAGACGAGCCTTCATCTCTTTGTCCTTACAGTAGTACTAACCTGAGCTCTCAAGGTCTCGCATTCACCCTATATACAGATATCAATTCGATATATTCACCTGTAATATGATGTCACACCCTCAATTTCCACTTGCGGAGTTTTACCGCGACGCGTGTGAACAAACCAGAATCTGAGACACTAGTAACGTCGAACGACTCTATATGATTTGTTAATACGTTTTCCAAAATCATTTGTTTAACCATTCATAGTTATTTTTAGATTGTCTTAGTTTGGTTTCAATGTTTAGCGGAAGCATTAGTTTCTAAAGTGCGGAAGCATAAAAATAAAGTAAAGGAACGGGCGCCAACACAAACGCCAAAACTAAAGAAAAACCCAAAACAATGTTTGTAAATGAGACTCGATAAAAAGATGTCTTGATCAATGCAAGTGGGTGCACCTAGAGCTCCTAGCGTCCTGAGAAACATGTAAAGAAACAAGTGTCAACATTAAAGAAGAGTGAGTTCACAGGTTTTCATAAGTTCATTTATTCGGTTATTAGTTTGTTTCCCCCGTTATCCCTAACCCGGGATAATAATTTAGTTCCATTATTCCCAACCTGGAATAATACTGATGGTTCCATTATTCCTTACCCGGAATAATAATGATGTTCCATTATTCCTAACCCGGAATAATAACGTTGTTGGTTCCATTATCCCTAACCCGGAATAATATTGTTGATTCGTAATTAAGTTCAATGTTAACATGTAGGTAGCTAGCCTAAAGTTATGTCACGTAAGTGTTCGCGATCGAAGCTGACTGTTGTGCCTCCGTGTTGCCAGGCCTATCACTGACCATGGCGAAGTTAGGCCAAATTATTCACCCGTTGACCATACCCGGTCGGCTAGCGCGACTAGCTCGGGTGGGGCTTGTCGGGCCCAGTAGTACTACTTATAATTTCCCCGCTATCTAACCCAATACTAACGATCCGAGAGATTGTCGAGGACTTGTGTGATATAGCTGATTAGTGACCATAATGTACATTAACATTAACTTAGTTACCGAATAGTTTAATGACGTTAATTTCGTATAACGTAAAGAGATAGAGTTGTAGAGTGTATACATGTTTCTCCCCGTGTTGTTTAAAACCGGATAAAATTAGGGGCCGTGAACTCACCTTTAGTTGCTCGGTTAGTGTAACACAGATGTAGCAAATGATGGGACCGTTAATTGCGTCCTAACAAGTCAATTGATTTAAAGTTAGTGTGTGAACACACCAATACAAACCCTACACATAACTAACACACAATGTGGTACATACAACAACAAATCCTAACACTCAATCATGCATGCAAGTATCATCATACCAACCTAGTGATCAAACCAACCTATCATGAACACAAATCAATCCATACAACACTTTGGTACACACATTCGCAAGTTATCAAGTTTCAGCTTATATAATCATAATTAGGCTGTTTTCGAGGATTTTTATAAAATAGTTCCAACGTTCCAAAAATTCCAATTATTTTACAGAAGGTGTCAACTATACTGTAGAATTTTATATAAATTTTCAAGTCCTAACACTTCACCAATTATTCATAAATATTAATATACTAGGCTGCAGTCAGATTCGTCGCTTTCTGACTGCAGTCCACGGGAGAATTTATTTAAAAATCACCGTTCGTCCAATTAACAAAATTCCAGTGGGAGTTTCCCGGAAATTTCCATATCTTGTTGCTATACAATTTTCGTTATTCGACTCTCTACAGATTATTAGATCCGATTCAATAAACAACTAACAAATTTTCAGCATTTTCACAGCTTCAGTTACTGTACTTAATTTGCCACTTAAAAATACCAAACGACTTCAGAAAAATATAAATCCAGCTCCATTAGAAGCGTTTTTCAAAAATCTACGTTTTAGACTTTAGAAAATCCGTTTTTCGATAAATAATAATCAAGTTACAGCCAGTTGAAGTTGGCTGTAAACACCACTCAGCATCCTGTTTTCAGCATTTTATCGCAATATAACACGCTTAAACAATCTATATGTTAAATATAAAAGATCAAGAACAGATTTTTCCAATCATATATCATCAAATACATCATACCCATGCAAACCCTAATCATAACATATAGTTTTTATCACAAAACGCAGCCTAATGATTCTTAATTCCACTAATCATCATAATCGCAAACTAGCACAATTTATCGAACTAAACATTGATTCTACACTACATTCAAGCATGATCAAGAGTTTATAAATCCTAGTATGATTTTGCAATCAATGATAAACTCTAACCTTTAACAACGAAGATCAATGATCCGAGAATTAGATGGGAATGGATTCGGTTTGAAGGTGATCGCGACCGAGAGCAAGGAGTGAGGAAGACTATCGCGAGCGAGAGCAAGTGGAAGAGATGGGCTGCCGTCGGCTTCCTTGGATACTAGGGTTTCTCTTTTTTTTTTAAAGCACAACTCATGTATACATGCATATATATAGTGCAAGGGGAAAGAAAAGGATCAAAGGGTTTGGGGTTTGTGCTTGCGGCCGCAAAGGGGTTCGGGTGGGGTGGTTTGGGTCTTTAACTTGAGCCTCAAGTTTCGTTCAACTCCTTGGGTCGCAAGGAAATGAGGTCGACTCTTTTCGCAGCTTGGTTCGATTCGTCTATATATTTACTATATTTATATTTTATAACTAAAATCACGAAATCGAAACACAACATAATAACTCACCGAACTTATAAACGTTTAATACACATAGCACGTAATTCATTTGACAAGTTCACGAAGTTATCGTAATTATTTCGAGCGTGCAATTTAAGTCTCCGAATCAAGTTCGTTAACAATGGTACACGAAATTACAAGAAATTCCCAGGTTGACACATCATCCCCATGTTAAAAGAATTTTCGTCCCGAAAATTTAGTTGGTGGTATCGTTAACTTGTTGCTCAGCTGCAAAGAGGTGTGGGTATTTGATTTTCATTTGGTCCTCTCTTTCCCATGTGAACTCCGGTCCACGCTTAGAGTCCCAACGAACCTTGACGATTGGAATCTTGCTGTGCCTTCGAGTCTTGATCTCACGATCCATGATCTCGATAGGTTGTTCCACAAAGTGCAGTTGTTCATCCACTTGAATCTCATCCAATGGAATGACTAGGGTTTCATCTGATAGACACTTCTTCAGATTTGACACGTGAAAAACGTTGTGAACTCCACTGAGTTCGGCAGGAAGGTCTAATTGATAAGCTACGGGTCCAATACGTTTCAAGATCACAAACGGGCCTACGTACCGTGGGTTTAGTTTTCCTCGTTTCCCAAAACGGATTACACCCTTCCAGGGTGACACCTTCAGTAGGACGCGGTCGCCTACTTGAAATTTGAGCGGTTTGCGTCGTTGATCAGCGTAGCTTTTCTGTCGATCTCGTGCCGCCGCCATGCGGTTTCTGATTTGTACAATCTTTTCAGTAGCCTCAAGTATCAACTCAGGGCCTGTGAGTTGACAGTCACCGACTTCTGCCCAACAGACCGGTGATCTACATTTACGACCGTATAATGCCTCAAACGGTGCTACCGATATACTCGTATGGTAACTGTTGTTATACGAGAATTCCACTAAAGGCAGGTGGATTTCCCAACTATTCCCGAAGTCTACTACGCATGCTCTAAGCATGTCTTCCAAGGTCTGTATGGTCCTTTCGCTTTGACCATCAGTCTGAGGGTGATAAGCTGTGCTCATATCTAAGCGTGTTCCCAACGCTTTCTGAAGTGACTGCCAAAAGTTGGACGTGAAATGAGCATCTCTGTCTGAGATGATGGACGTTGGCACTCCGTGCCGAGAAACTACTTCCTTAATGTAGATGCGAGTCAACTTCTCCATCTTATCTGTTTCTTTAATAGCTAGGAAGTGTGCGGACTTAGTTAAATGATCTACGATCACCCAGATGGTATCGTACCTACCCAAAGTTCGCAGGAGTTTAGTGATAAAGTCCATCGAGATCTGATCCCATTTCCACACCGGGATCTCAGGTTGTTGGAGTAATCCCGATGGCTTCTGATACTCTACCTTGACTTTCGCACAAGTCAAACACTTGCTCACGTAGGTGGCTATATCAGCTTTCTTGTTGGGCCACCAGTACGCAGCTTTAAGGTCTTGATACATCTTATCCGAACCAGGATGGACAGAGTATCGGGATTTGTGAGCTTCGTCCATGACTAGCTTTCTGAGGTCTCCGTAGAGAGGTACCCATATGCGATTCATGAAATACCGGGCTCCATTGGGTTTTACTTCCCAATCGCGTTCCATTTTTCCCACCGATTCGGCCTTGATGTTTTCTTCCTTAACTGCTTCTAACTGTGCGTCGCGTATCTGTTCGGGTAACCCCGAATGAATGGTGAGCTGTAGTGCTCGTACCCGACGAGGTTTCAAGTGTTCCTTCCTACTGAGGGCATCTGCAACCACGTTAGCTTTACCCGGGTGATACCGTATGGCACATTCATAATCGTTCAAGAGTTCGACCCAGCGACGCTGTCGCATGTTCAACTCTTTCTGATCAAAGATGTGTTGGAGGCTCTTGTGATCTGTATAGATTTTGCACTTTGTTCCATATAGGTAGTGTCTCCAAATCTTAAGTGCAAACACTACTGCTCCCAATTCCAGGTCGTGTGTTGTGTAGTTTTTCTCGTGAACCTTCAATTGTCAGGACGCATACGCGATGACCTTATCACGTTGCATGAGTATGCATCCCAATCCCTGAATGGAAGCATCATAATATACTACAAAATCATCTGTCCCTTCCGGCAAGGACAGAATGGGTGCACTGCAAAGTTTCTGTTTCAGCAATTTAAATGCCGCTTCCTGCTTGTCACCCCAAGCATACTTGATGCCTTTCTGGGTGAGGGTAGTAAGCGGTTGCGGGATCTTTGAAAATCCCTCGATGAAACGTCTGTAGTAACCAGCCAAACCCAAAAATTGGCGGATCTCCGTCGGTGTCCTGGGTGCTTCCCAGTTTTTGATAGCTTCAATCTTGGCGGGGTCGACGTGGATACCCTTTTCATTCACGATATGCCCGAGGAACTGAACTTCCCGAATCCAGAAATCACACTTTGAAAGCTTGGCATATAGTTTCTCCTGTTGAAGTAATTCCAGCAGTAATCGTAGATGTTCAGCATGTTCTGCTTCACCTTTAGAGTAGATGAGTATGTCATCGATGAACACAATGACAAACTTGTCGAGGTATGGTTTACATACACGGTTCATGAGGTCAATGAACACCGCGGGTGCGTTGGTGAGACCGAAGGGCATGACCAAGAACTCATAATAGCCATATCGAGTACGAAATGCCGTCTTAGCGATATCCTCCTCCCTGACGCGTAACTGGTGGTAACCGGACCGTAGATCAATCTTGGAGTAGTAGCTTGACCCTTGAAGTTGGTCGAAGATATCGTCGATGCGAGGTAACGGGTATCGGTTCTTGACAGTAACCTTATTGAGTTCCCTGTAGTCGATGCACATGCGGAAGGTCCCGTCCTTCTTCTTCACAAATAGGACTGGAGCTCCCCATGGCGAAGCGCTAGGTCGGATAAATCCTTTTTCTAACAGTTCCTGAAGTTGGGTCGACAGCTCTTGTAGCTCGGCTGGAGCTAGGCGGTATGGGCCTTGGCGATAGGAGTTGCATGGTTCGCCAATTCGATTTAAAACTCCACTTGTCGATGTGGTGGAAGACCAGGCAACTCCTCTGGAAATACATCGGAAAAATCACGGACGACGGGGATATCTTCTATACGTTTCTCGTCCTTAGGTTGTTCGGTAACCAGTGCGAGCAAAGCGAAGGAGTTCTTCCTCCGAAGATACTTCTGTGCTTGCATGTAAGAGATGATGTTTGTGACGGCGCCTGCCTTCTCGCCTTGCACCGTCAAGATTTCGTCGTTAGAGAGCGGAATACGGATAGATTTTTCGAAACAGAGAACTTCAGCTCGGACGTCGGATAGCCAGTCCATTCCGACTACCACGTCAAAACTACCCAGGGTAGTTGTCATCAGATCAATGGTAAAGGTGTGACCCGCGAGTTTGAGTTGACAGCCTTATACTAAATGGGTCACATCTACAGACTTACCATCGGCTAGTTCTATGACGTAAGGGGCCTCTAGAGGTTTGGGCGTGAGATTTAGGTTCTTCCTAAAGGACTCAGATATAAAACTCCTATCCGCACCCGTATCAAAAAGCACAGTAGCAAAATGTTCATTAAGGGGAAACTTACAGGTGACCACCTTCGAGTCGTTTCTGGCCTCTCCGCGGCCCAGCGTAAATGCACGCCCTTTGGCACCTCCTGTGCCACCATTTCCATTGTTTTTGTTGTTATTGTTGTTGTTGTGGTTATTGGTGTTGTTGTTGTTCCCACCATTGTTGTTGTTGTTACGAAGCTGTGGGCAGTCTCGTTTGAAGTGGGCAGTGCTACCACACTGATAGCACCCCCGGTTAACACCCTGCTGCTGACCCTGGTGTTGATTTTGATTTTGTCGGGACATGATTTCCCCGCGACAATCCTTTGCCGCATGTCTCACTTTGCCACAACGTTGGCAGCGATTCCCGGCACAAGGGCCGTGATGATGAAGGTTACAGCGATTGCACTGCAGTTTTCGACCTACATAGCCGCTTGTGTTCTGGGTGTTGTTGGCGTGCTGATTATTGTGACACCGATGGCTGTTGAAATTATTGAATCGTTTCTGGTTCCCCTGTTGTGGCTGGGATGACGAAGACTGTCGAACAGACGAGTCTTCAAACTTTCTTTTATTATCAGGGGTCACTTCAGTTGTACCCCGAGATGGCAACTTATTTTGTTCCACCGCCTTATCGGTGAGTTTGTGCGCCAACCTGATTGCTTGATGCTCAGTTGTAGGGTTACTAGCCATTACCATACCCTGGATCTCGGGGACCAGACCCCCAAGGTAAAACTCGAGTCGTTTCTCCACGGTGTTGGCCAGATCGGGACATAGAAATAGCAGGTCATGATGTTTCGCTGTGTATGCTTCAATTTCAGATCCCACCATCTTGTGGTTCCATAATGTTTGCTCCAACTGTTGAAATCTGTCTCGCGGACAGTACTCCTCTTTGATTAGGGCCTTAAACTCGGCCCAGGCCATTGCATTTGCAGCAATAAGTCCACGCGTTTGGACTTGTGCATTCCACCAAGTTAGTGCCCCATCCTCCAACGTTGAGGCAGCATACTTGACTTTGTTGGCCTCCAAGCAATTGCACATTTCGAACACTGATTCGGCCTTTTCGATCCAGCGGACCAGTCCTATGGGTCCTGCCCCCGTGAATTTACTCGGCTTCGCATCGAGAAACATCTTGTAGGGGTTAAGACCCCCTCCTGCTGACAGAGGACAGGTAGTCAGCGAGAAATTCTACTAGCCCAACTATTAGATTTTCCCATGAAAATTTAATAATGGTTACCTGCCGGTTGGTTTTGAACACCTGCTAGAGCAGCATTCACGTGTTCTTGGATCATTGCAGCTAATTCTTCGGGCATCATGTTGAGGTTTCCACGACGTCCAGTTGCCATTTTAGATCTTCGTAAGACAACATAAACACACACCGATAAGTCTACATATCCAATATAGTTATCCTATTTCATACTTAAATAATTCCTCAAATTATGTCAACCCAAATAAATTAAACAGTCAAAAGAAATATTCGATTAAATAAAATTTCAACGTCTTACAAAGTGCCAACCAAACATATCAGTTTACTATAAAGTCTCAAGTTTAAACATAAGTAGAAAATAAATAGACTGAAGGAAAGTAAATAAAATGAGCGAGACGTGTCAGTCTTCTACGTCTCCATCCCCCAAATCTCTATCGTTGCCGTCATCCTCCACGGCGTTTCCAGCTTCTACAGCTGGGTCTTCCTCCGGATCCTCCTCTGGATCCTCCTCGGGATCCTCCTCTAGATCCTCCTCTACCAGCACAGGAGGGGCCGGTGCTGGTGCGGGTACTGGTACAGGTGCCTGATTCTGTTCTAGTTCTTGAATTCTCCAGCTAGACTCAAGGACTCTGTCTTCAAGCCATCAGCCCTTAGCTGCTCAGCACGAAGATCTCTAGCTAAAGTGTTACGAGCTATCTTACTCGCATGTTGCTCTTCCTCGAGTGATCCGGTCTTACCTGTTAATTGTCGTATCATCCATCCCTGTGCTAGGATGGTTTCATGCATTCTTTCTAGTTGTTCTTGTTGCTTTCTTATCATATCTCTAAGTAGGTCGTTCCCTACTTCTAACAGTTAACCGGTTCGACCGGCATAGCGATGGTCGGGTGTGAGGACGACTCCTCCCCTAGGGCGAGCCTTTTTCTCGCAGCTGAGCGTGTCTCCATGCCATGAGGTGGTGAGGGTTCCACCATAGGTGCCTTTCCCGGCGCCCTTGGTTGCGAAAGTTTGTCGGATGATGATGATGATGACATTGCCTGTTGGGTTGCGTAGTTAGTTACGAGTTGCATTCGTTTCAATTATACATTCATATTTTACATAACATAGTTGTGGTATAACACATAACAAGACATAACAGTTCAGTGCCAAACTAAGTCTAGTGTCGTGTAATCAGCTATAGTTTAGGTCTACCTTTAATGCAAACCTAGTTCTCTATAGCTAGAGGCTCTGATACCAATCTGTCACACCCTCAATTTCCACTTGCGGAGTTTTACCGCGAGGCGTGTGAACAAACCAGAATCTGAGACACTAGTAACGTCGAACGACTCTATATGATTTGTTAATACGTTTTCCAAAATAAATTTGTTTAACCATTCATAGTTATTTTTAGATTGTCTTAGTTTGGTTTCAATGTTTAGCGGAAGCATTAGTTTCTAAAGTTGAGCGGAAGCATAAAAGTAAAGTAAAGGAACGGGCACCAACACAAACGCCAAAACTAAAGAAAAACCCAAAACAATGTTTGTAAATGAGACTCGATAAAAAGATGTCTTGATCAATGCAAGTGGGTGCACCTAGAGCTCCTAGCTCCTGAGAAACATGTAAAGAAACAAGTGTCAACATTAAAGAATAGTGATTCACAGGTTTTCATAAGTTCATTTGTTCGGTTATTAGTTTGTTTCCCCCAGTTATCCCTAACCCGGGAGAATGATTTAGTTCCATTATTCCCAACCCGGAATAATACTGATGGTTCCATTATTCCTTACCCGGAATAATAATGATGTTCCATTATTCCTAACCCGGAATAATAACGTTGTTGGTTCCATTATCCCTAACCCGGAATAATATTGTTGATTTGTAATTAAGTTCAATGTTAACATGTAGGTAGCTAGCCTAAAGTTATGTCACGTAAGTGTTCGCGATCGAAGCTGACTGGTGTGCCTCCGTGTTGCCAGGCCTATCACTGACCATGGCGAAGTTAGGCCAAATTATTCACCCGTTGACCATACCCGGTCGGCTACGCGACTAGCTCGGGTGGGGCTTGTCGGGCCCAGTAGTACTACTTATAATTTCCCCGCTATCTAACCCAATACTAACGATCCGAGAGATTGTCGAGGACTTGTGTGATATAGCTGCTTAGTGACCATAACGTACATTAACATTAACTTAGTTACCGAATAGTTTAATGACGTTAATTTCGTATAACGTAAAGAGATAGAGTTGTAGAGTGTATACATGTTTCTCCCCCTGTTGTTCAAAACCGGATAAAATAAGGGGCCGTGAACTCACCTTTAGTTGCTCGGTTAGTGTAACACAGATGTAGCAAATGATGGGACCGTTAATTGCGTCCTAACAAGTCAATTGATTTAAAGTTAGTGTGTGAACACACCAATACAAACCCTACACATAACTAACACACAATGCGGTACATACAACAACAAATCCTAACACTCAATCATGCATGCAAGTATCATCATACCAACCTAGTGATCAAACCAACCTATCATGAACACAAATCAATCCATACAACACTTTGGTACACACATTCGCAAGTTATCAAGTTTCAGCTTATATACTCATAGTTAGGCTGTTTTCGAGGATTTTTATAAAATAGTTCCAACGTTCCAAAATTTCCAATTATTTTACAGAAGGTGTCAACTATACTGTAGAATTTTATATAAATTTTTCAAGTCCTAACACTTCACCAATTATTCATAAATATTAATATACTAGGCTGCAGTCAGATTCGTCGCTTTCTGACTGCAGTCCACGGGAGAATTTATTTAAAAATCACCGTTCGTCCAATTAACAAAATTCCAATAAGAGTTTCCTGAAATTTCCATATCTAGTTGTTGTACAATTTTCGTGATTCGACTCTCTACAGATTATTAGATCCGATTCAATAAACAACTAACAAATTTTCAGCATTTTCACAGCTTCAGTTACTGTACTTAATTTGCCACTTAAAAATACCAAACGACTTCAGAAAAATATAAATCTAGCGCAATTAGAAGTGTTTTTCAAAAATCTACGTTTTAGACTTCAGAAAATCCGTTTTTCGATAAATACTAATCAAGTTACAGCCAGTTGAAGTTGGCTGTAAACACCACTCAGCATCCTGTTTTCAGCATTTTATCGCAATATAACACGCTTAAACAATCGATATGTTAAATATAAACGATCAAGAACATATTTTTCCAATCATATATCATCATATACATCATACCCATGCAAACCCTAATCATAACATATAGATTTTATCACAAAACGCAGCCTAATGATTCTTGATTCCACTAATCATCATAATCGCAAACTAGCACAATTTATCGAACTAAACATTGATTCTACACTACATTCAAGCATGATCAAGAGTTTATAAATCCTAGTATGATTTTGCAATCAATGATAAACTCTAACCTTTAACAACGAAGATCAATGATCCGAGAATTAGATGGGAATGGATTCGGTTTGAAGGTGATCGCGACCGAGAGCAAGGAGTGAGGAAGACTGTCGCGAGCGAGAGCAAGTGGAAGAGATGGGCTGCCGTCGGCTTCCTTGGATACTAGGGTTTCTCTTTTTTTTTTTTAAAAGCACAACTCATGTATACATGCATATATATAGTGCAAGGGGAAAGAAAAGGATCAAAGGGTTTGGGGTTTGTGCTTGCGGCCGCAAAGGGGTTCGGGTGGGGTGGTTTGGGTCTTTAACTTGAGCCTCAAGTTTCGTTCAACTCCTTGGGTCGCAAGGAAATGAGGTCGACTCTTTTCGCAGCTTGGTTCGATTCGTCTATATATTTACTATATTTATATTTTATAACTAAAATCACGAAATCGAAACACAACATAATAACTCACCGAACTTATAAACGTTTAATACACATAGCACGTAATTCATTTGACAAGTTCACGAAGTTATCGTAATTATTTCGAGCGTGCAATTTAAGTCTCCGAATCAAGTTAGCATAGGAACGAATAACCGTGAAGTAGTGCGTTTAAGATGTCTGAAAAACCGGGATGTCACATATGACATCCTGGGAATCTCGATACGGGAGTATATTCTGAGATGGGAAACACAGTTATTTCATGTTTCTAATAATATCTTAACATATCTTGAAACAGTTGAGAAATGAGAAGAGGTTTAAATGGATAAATTTATTGGCAATCTAGGTAAATTTGTTTAAAAGCTTGTCTAGACTAACGGTACTGATGACCTATATGAATGCTTGAAATGATCCTCTGAAAACACAAAATTTACAAAAATGTTATTCATTGAAAAATTTTTTAAAACCCAAAAAGATTTTTAGTTTTCTTAGCTTGATAGTTTTATTTTTGTTTGCCGATGATAAAAACACTGATGGTTGGATTCATAGCAACATCTTGCTGAAGAAAGCTTGGAATCATGGGTTGGGAGCTAATTTTTAACAAAGTTTACTCAAATGTCAAGAAAGTTCATTAATTTGAAACTTTACATGTTCAAATAAATCTGTTTGGTCAAATATGGTCAACCAAGGTCATTAACTTAGACTTGGAAGGCAAATTGGATAACCAGAGTCATTAACTTGGACTTGGTTAGTCAATTGGATTTTTGAAACAGATAAAAATTTTGATAAAATGAATGAAAAATACAAAAAAAAATTGGAATTGAAAAAGTTTAAAGTTTTAAGATTTAATTCGTACAAAATCAAGTTTCATGCGGTTAAGTCGTTTTTGTACGAAACAAGGGTAAACATTTGATACGATTCACAAGTTTTCGTACGAATCAGAGTAAGTGTAAATATCCATTGTCTCGCACAAAAATGAGATTTCTGTTCTTTGAGCACTATTGAGCGACTCAGAGAGATTTTGTGCGATTCATCTCTGAAACTTCATTTCTTGGTTTTTGTGCTTGCTATTCACATTGTTGAGGTTGATTTGCACACCTCATACAATGGGCAAGGTAATTTCGTCACGATCTAACTGTTATAATGTCAAATTTTCGTACGATTCAGACTAAAACTTAGATCTAGGGAAATTGGACCGGTAAAACTTAAAATTGACCACATAATCGTTAAAATTGGCTCTAATAACCTGAAAATCAACTATCAATTTGCTAAAAACAACAAGTTTTAGGTTCAGATTATGCTTTGACAAATTTTAGGACGATGATGTTTTGGTACGAGTGAACTATTTCGCACGAAATGAGATTTCAAAGAAAATTGTTTAAATGAAGAATATTTGTGCAAAACAAGAACCATACGAATATTCTGAACTTCAACTTTCAATTTTTGATTAGATGAAAATTTCTTACGAAACAAAATTTTTGTACGAAATAGGGAGAAAAATGTTCAAAACTTGTTGGATCAAATGGATATTTCATGCGAAACAAAGAATTCTGTATGAAACAATAGATTGAAACTTTGAAAGTTTAAGTCTTTTGATCAATATAGTAATTCGTACGAAACATAGAGTTTAGTACGAATCAGTGAAGAATTTATTGGAAGTTTGAAAATTTTCTAACGGTTGAATGTTATTTTCTTGAACAGGCAAAGAGATCTGGTTTTCTCCAGTGCATAACATATGCTGTATCACAGATGCTAAAATCCCAGAGATAGCTGTATACCGAAGTATCTTAGATTTTCTTACCAGAATTAAAGAGACGAAAGCGATTACAGATAGACATACTGTATATTTGTCACATGTGGAGTATTTCTGGAATGCTGCGGAATATAGTCTTGACGACAATGCCATTATATCAGCAGTGAAGATAACGATGTGGATATTCAAGTTAAGATTACTGAAGATGATTCGGAAAGTGTTAGAGTTTAAAGATAACAAGGATGATCCAACGGGCTTTACTGAATATATGGTGAAAGGATGTTTTTACAGGATGGGATATACAGGTTTTGTGAATGCTGCTCCTTTCAAGAAGGGTAATCTAAGTGCGTCGTTTCGATATCTGGCACATGTCATTATTCACTGTTTGGGTCACAGGAAGGATGGTTTTGATGATTTGGTGGATTATCAGATGTGCATGATTACTGCACTAGTGCTGAACCTTCCTTATAACTTTTTGAAAGTTATATTTACTCAGATGATACAAAATATTCAGAAGGAAAGATTTTTGCAGTACCCAAGGTTTATACAGATGATGTTAGATTATTTACATCCTAACCTGAAGAAATCTTCAGACGATATTCTTAAACTTGAGCATATTGAGGTTCAGTCTCTGTGAAAGATGAACGTACATTTGAAGTCTGCTCCCGCCGCTAAACCGATGTTCGATGCTATTCTGAATAAAGATTACATCTCACTTGCACCTGGAAAATGAAGGAAAGACGATAGTGGTGACGATGAGGAGGAAGTGAAATCATTATCTTTGTTTATGGCAAAGCGAAGTCCGTGGTTTGTGAAAGACGGAGATAAAGGAGGTAAGGCTACATACAAAGGAAGAAAGAGAAAAGCTGCATCTACTGCTGAAAATTCAGGGTTGAGGGATGAACCTGAGATTGAAGAAACAATTGAAAAAATGGCAGAAGATATAGAACGTCAGGCTTTCAGAGCTGACAAGACAACAGCTGAAGAAGTACTATCTTCTAGTACCGATTCAGAGGATAGACGTGCAGGAGAAAAGAAAAGAGCGGAGAAATTGGCAAAGAGAACGTCAAGATGAGCTGAAGCGTAAAGATGAAGAACGAAAAAGAAAGGCAACAGGCAAAGATGATACTACTTATGTTCCGTCTGAATCTGAGCTTGAATCTGGTTTTAGAACTTCGGTCAAGAAAAGACAAAGAAGGATGAAAAGATCTGCAGCTCGCATATCTCCGACTGTTAATCCAACAGAAGCTGGTGCTGAGCAAACTACTGAAGCAAATGTGTAGGAACAAACAAAGAGTATTCCATCTCCATGACATTATATGCATCCTGAGTCAGATCAGCCACATATTAAACCAGAAATATCTTCGAAACAACCACCAGTTCCTGAACAAGAACCTGAACAGCAACAACCAACACCGCAACAATTTGTGCCAGAACCTGTTCAACAACCTATGTCTGATCCAGAGCCTGTCGATCAACCAGCACCACAACAGTCGGCTCAACAACAGTCTCAACCATCTCATGCTTCGCAATCTCTTCCTACATCACAACCGTTTAGCTTACAAGCATTTTGACGAGATTAATTTAGACAATCTACCAGGAGGAGATGAGTTTCGGTTTGATGATCCTAGAATTGATCATTTGCAGAAACAAGTGACGATGAACGTTTTGCGCATCGCTGAATTACAAAAGCAGATAAACTTGTTAACGGCAGAGAAGTTTGAGATGCTTGAAAGAATTAGAGGTTTAATCGTGGATAAACAGCAACTCGAAGCGATGATGGCAAGTATTATTTCTGAAAATGAAAGATTACGATTGAGAATGACCGAGTACGAAGAAGAAAGGTTGAGAAATAATCGAAGGATGGATGTATTTGAAAATATTCTTGAGAAGAAGTTTGGTTTGAGTATATCTGCAGTGATTGAGGAAATTGAACGTGAAGAAGCAAGAGAAAGAGTTGCAGAGCGAGAACGGTTGGCAAAAAACAATCTGATGCGTTAGGGAAAGGTAAGGGTAAGATTGTGGAGGATTATGTGACTGAAGAAGCTGTGCCAGAAGCTGAATCTGGGCCAGTACAGTGTTGGGATATCGTAGTGTATGAGGAACCAAGGAATTTTATTCTGATAGGAAAGCCTGTTGATGTTGATATAGCTTTTCTGGATATTTCCCAACAACATCGAGAGTGGTTGATGAAAAAGACAGGAAAAGGTAGTAAAGAATCAGTTGAAGAAAAAGAAAAGGAGGAAGAGATAGAAGATACTGAAGAAGTTGACATTGATGATAAAGATCCTAGTGATTCAGATGATGCTAATGATGATGATAATGTGGGTGGATCGGGTGTTCGTGTAATAGATTCAAATATTAATGAATTAGTTGATCTTTCCGAGTATCTTGATGATTCTGAGAACCAAATTGCTTAAGATGAAGGGATAAACAAAGTTGCTAAATCGATAGATGCTAAGCAGGCAAGAATTTTCACAGAGAATGTTACATCTTCTGTTCCTGTCGTGCAAAAGCCATTTGTTCTATATCTTGAGCATGATGTTGAAGAGGAGAGTTTGTGCATAGTTACTCGAAAGAAAAGATAGCTGAAATGCTCGGAATTAGTGGAGAAAAGTTCGATTTTGACTTTGAAGACGAACTGAATGAGATAGATGCTTTCGAACCAAATGCTTATGTTTTTTTGAAGAAATAGAAGTCGCATACGTATATGATAACGTTGTCATTGAAAGTGACTCTGATGAAGATGCTAATGATGCCGTTCAGGTTACAGAGGATTTACTAACGTTTATCGATTTATTTACAGCAGAAAGCTCAGAGATGTTACAAAGGAAAGTATCGAAAGCTGTAAAAGAAGGAACAATTCCTGAAAAGATGTGTACAGCTTAGATTATTGAACAAAGAAGAAGTGGTTTCGAGAAAGTTCAACTGAACGAAAGTTTAAGAGACCCCAGGCGTTTTTCACCAGAGATGCTGATATTTCTTTAGGGGATATTTTGAGTTGGGGTTGGATTGAAGAGTTGAATGTTTATGCTATTAAAAGGGAATTCGGGATTCAATACTTCCGATATCTAAGTGACATCAAAACTCTGCCATATTAGGACATTAAGGAACTTGTGCAAACAAAGATGATAAACCTAAAGATGAAGTTCCATGATCAAAAGTTTTGGAGATTGATCAAATTTGAAGCGAAGCATGGTTTTGTTCACTGGAAACCGCATTATCCGCGTCGTGTTATTAAAGAAGATCCAGTGACAAAAGGGAAAGATATTACGTTGATTGTGAAGAAACCACGGGTGTTGAAAAACATGCCGATGATCAAAATGGAGCAAGATTTCTATACGATCTTCAAGTGGTGGCATTACGATTCTAATACAGGTGAGGCTGTTATTTGTGTACACCCAGATGAAGATTCGTGGAAGATAACTGAGGAATTAATCGAAGCCGTCATAGCACATAAAAGAATATTTGGGTTGTTGCGAGGCATTCGAGTACTAGACCCCATGTGGCTAGTAAATTGTTCGAAGAAAGACATTGAATGTTTATTTTATAGCAAGATCAGTTTTGAAGAAAAGGATCAGGAGCAAGCACTTCAATTTCAAAAGGTCGTAAATGTGTGCTTTGCAAATGATATTCATTTGGGATCGAACTGGAAGACAACCTGGAGAAAGATTGAGAAGAAGGAGTTGAAAAAAACTGAAGAAAAGGAAGCTCGGATCACTGAACGTTCAAGAGTAGCATCGTTAAGGAGTTTTCAGTTTTTGAAGCGACGTCCTCTGACCGATCAAACGTCTATTGCTTCTGAGGAACGTCGAAAGCCGTTAAAGATATTTTTTGGGCGTTAAATTCAAATCAAAGTGAAGTTTTGAAGATTATCCAGACTAGGGCAATATCCAAGGGGGAGTTTGTTGGTGCATAATGTCTATTGCCTACGTCTAGGATATATCTGTAATGTTTATAAAGTTTACAAGTTAATGTTTGAATGAAAAAATGTAAAATTTATATGTTTTACATTGTGATTTGCACGAAACATAAGTGTGTTTCGTACGAGTGAGTCACTCGTACGAAATACTATTTCGTACGAAACACAGATGTTTGTTAGTCCACACACTTCAGTACGAGTCATGTCGACCTATAAATAGGGAAGTGTTGTGTTAGAGCTGGAACGGATTTGTCATTTCATACGGCAAAGCTCTGTCAGTTTGTTGACTTGCGTCTGTAACATGAACGTCTTTAATAGATCAGAAGCAGTTAAATAGTAATTTCTATCTTGTTTGTCATATCTACCTCTCTAGAAATGAATTCCGCCTCTGCTAGTTGAGTGTGATCAGGTCAATTGCTCATTTTGGGAGCTCGATCCCCGTCCACAAGTCTCCTTCATGAAAATCCTTTAAGACCTCTTGAATTTCTGGATCCTCAATACATCGCAAGTAGGAACCTGCAAGAGATCTTTTATACAAAATGTCATTTAATATAGTAAATTGAGATACCTTAATCCTGAAGGCTCTTGGATTCTCCCTTGTGGGAATTTCCCTATTCGGAATGTAGTTCATAATTAGAAGGATCCATAATCTTGAATTCGGCTGCACATCACTAGGTACAATTAAAGTATCCTCAACTATCTCTAACACTTCATTTTCCTCAATTGCGGGAAAGAATGTGGATAATAGGTATTCTTTCCGGTATCTTTAAGGATGATCATAAATTTGCCAACGCATCTGTCCCAACATTTTCTTCTCTAGGTACCTGCGTTATACTGAAAGCATCGAAAAGATTTGCTAGTTTTTAAATAAATTCTAAATATTTGATTAATTTTTCACCCTTCACAGCATATGAGCCATTATAATGGTTAGTAATTAGTCTATGTATACTTAAAGATACCTTATCCTCATTTGTTTAGCTAATTGCAAACCTACTATTAGTGCCTCATACTCTGCTTCATTGTTAGTTGTCTGAAACTCACAAGCAATAGACTAGAGTATTATGTCCCCTTGTGGCGATTTTAGTAGTATTCCTAGCCCGGTTCCTTTGACATTTAAGGCTCCGTTGATGAAGAGTGTCCAAGGATCCTTGGTCTCCTCAAGTTGTTGAACCTATAATCAGCTTCCCTTTGTAAATCACTACTGAATCAGCCACAAAGTCTACCAAAGCTTGAGACTTGATAGCAATTCTTGGTTCATATTTTATATCATATGCACGAAGTTTGACTGCCCATTTCGCCATTCTTCCTGACATTTCAGGTTTCCTGGGAACATTCTTGATAGAAAAATTAGTTTTCACAAGTATGTGTTTCAAAATAATGTCTAAGTTTAGTGGAAGCCATGATCAATGCAAGAATTATTTCTCTAAATGAGAGTACTTGGATTCAGCATCAAGAAGGATTTTACTTACATTGTATACCAAATGTTGTTGGCCTTCGTGATCCTTAACTAACACTACACTTACTACTTTACCTGGGACAACTAAGTACAAGGATAATGGCTCACCATCCTCTAGTTTCATCAGGGCTGGTGCTGAGGATAAATAATCCTTCAGGGCTTTAAATGCAGCTTCATGCTTCTCAATCCACTTGAATTTCTTATTCTTCCTCAAAATATCATACAAATCCTTGCACTTCTCTAAGGACTTTGAAATGAATCTATTTAGAGTCACGATCCTTCCTGAGAGTCTTTGTAGATCCTTGGCATGGACAGGGGAATTTATATTCCCAATCGCCTTAATCTGGTCAGGGCTTGCTTCAATCCCTCTCTTTGTCACCATATAGCCTAAGAATTTTCCAGCTTTGACACCGAAGTGGCACTTTGAAGGGTTCAGCTTCATGTTGTATTGATCAAGGATATTGAATGCCACTTTAAGATCCTTGAGATGATCCTATGATTTCTTGGATTTGACCACCATGTCGTCTATATACACTTCCATAGTATCTCTAATTTGCTTTTTAAATAGCATGTTGACCAATCTTTGGTAGGTGGCACCTGCATTTCTCAGTCCAAAAGGTATTACAATATAACAGTATATGCCAGTAGGATTCATGAATGTTGTATCCTCTTGATCAGATGGTTCCAGCTGAATTTGTTAGAATCCAGAGGAAGCATCCATAAAGGTTAGTAACCCATGTCCTACAGTTGCATCCACCATGTAGTCAATGTGTCGTAGTGGGAAAGGATCCTTGGGACATGCCTTATTTAAATCTGTAAAGTCGACACGTACCCTCCACTTTCTGTTTTTATTTTGAACAACTACCACATTGGCCAACCATATTAGATACTTAACTTCCCTAATCATACATGCCTTCAAGAGTTTGTCTACCTCCTCTTAGATGATAAGGTTCCTTTCAGGAGCAAATTTTCTTCTTTTTTGATGAATTGGCCTGAAAGATTTATCAATTCCCAATTTATGTGTTATAATATCTTTAGAGATACCTGTCATATCCTCGTGTTTCCAAGCAAAGGTAGACTTGCTTCTTTTCAGGAAGGATAATAGATCTTGCTCACTGTCAAGGATCTCGGATCCAATGAGGACTTTGATCTCAGGATCTAGAGGATCCAGTATTATATCCTAGATGTCTTGCTCTGCTGCCTCCAAGACACTCCTTGGAGGTTGCTGTGATTGCTATGCCACCCTTGGTTTTGACGTAAGTTTCTTTGAAGAGATGTAAAAATTCTTGGCCTCTTGCTGATCGCTTTCTATCTTCACTACCCCCAAGGTGTTGGTAGTCTTACACATTGGTGGTAGGTTGATGGGACACATTTCATTTCATGAATCCAAGGTCTGCCAAGGATAACATTGCAACAAGACAAGCAGTCAATCACAAAAAAATATGTATAGATTTTACCCCCTCGATATAGATTAGGAGCTTGATGTCCACTAGCGTGTTCTTCGTTTCACCGCTGAATCCCACAAGGACAGATGATCTTGGAATTATCTTTGTTTCCGAAATATTCATCTTTTTCAGGACATTAAGTTGCATGATGTTCACAAAGCTTCTACCACCAATGAGGATCCTGCGAACAAAGTGATTAGCTATAAACAAAGTAATAACTAGGTCATCATAATGAGGATCCTGAATATCAACACGGTCATCCTCATCAAAGGATATAATTTTCTGCTGAGTTAGAGTGGAGGTCCTAATGGGCATGTCTCCATTCTCCAACTTGGTTTATTTGGCATGCCTCGTTTCCGCCGAGAACGAGGTTCCACAGATATCTGACCTTCCGGATATAAACTTTATAATTTGTGCATCGGCCGGAGGTGGAGCAGCTTTTTCTGGAACATTATCAGGATCCTGGATCCTTGACTTCTTCTTGCCTACCAACTCTTTCAAGTGCCCTTTACTGAGGAGATAGCCAATTTCTTTCCTTAGAGCTATGCATTCGTCAGTCAAATGCCCAAAGTATTTATGGTAGGCACACCACTTGTATTTATCCTTGAAGGAGTTATATTTCTCGTTCTTCTTCGGCCACCTAGCCTTTTCACCTAAGTTCTGCAAGGCAATCATCAATTCATTGTTTTTAACAGAAAAGCAATATTCAGATATTCGAGGATATTCCTCCTCATCCTATTCTTGTTCAACTGTGTGAACGTTCTGATTATCAGGTTTAGAGTATGGCTTGGATCTGTGATTCTTGTAGAAGGATCAATGCTTGTTGTCATTGTACTCCTGTTTGCTAGAACCAGTAAGTCTGTCTTGTATTCTCTTATCATCCTCTAATCGGATGAATCTTAGAGCCCTATTTCTTACTTCGTCCAAGTTCCTACAAGGGGCCATGACAAGGTCATCGTAAAATGGAGAATCCTTTTGTATTCCCATTTTAAATGCTTCAACTGCAGTTGCAACATCTAGATTAAGGATTTCTAAGGACTCTCTACCAAACTTGGTGACATAATCCCTTAAGGATTCATCACGAGTATGGGTTATCCTATATAAGTCACTAGTTAGCCTTTCAAAAGTTCTACTGCATGAAAACTGGTTATTAAATAGGTTAACTAGGTGCCAGAATAAAGTAATAGAGTAGCGAGGAAGACTTAGGAGCCATTTGAGTGTTGATCCAGTGAGTGTGGATCCAAAGCCTACATAAGCAAGATTCTTTCAACCTTTCGGCAATGGGGTTTATCTCCATTCTCTCCCGGTATTGTGCCACGTGTTCTTCTGGATCAGTTGTTCCACCATACAACTTCATGTTAGGTGTCTTAAAGCGTTTTGGAATCTCTGCCTTGCATATGGGTGGTGCAAAGCGAGACACCTTGTGACTTCCATCCGGGAATCCAGGAATAGGCTTAACTATTCCTGGAACGCTGGATATCATATCCTTGAGCTTCTGTAACTCCCTTGCCATGGCCTGACTAATACCTGCATCCTACGTGAAACCATGATTAGTATCTGTAAAGGTGTTATTAAAATTGTTACCTCCCATTTGACTCGAAAGTGGTATCGTAGAAGTGTACTGAGGATAAGAGATGTCTGTTGTCACAGTAGGGCTTGAGGAAGCGATAGTTTGCACTGGGATGAAGTCCCCATCATGGACTTCAGAGCTTCTAAGTGGTTGACTCCTTGAGGATCCTTGATCTTAAAAGATGTTGGATTTAGGATACATTGGTGCTGAAGGCCTTGATGGATAATCCATGGATCCTTGAACTTGAGCGGAGGATCCTTGATGCTGAAAGTAGGATCCTTGAGACTGGTACAGGTTGGTAGAAGGATCCTTAACGCTGAGTTGTCTCCAATGATCCTTGCCGAAGGATAGAGGATCCTTGAAGTTGGAAGTAGGATCCTTTAGAGTGCTGATTGTTGATGATGGAGTAGCAAAATCCAATGACCTAGGCATCAGTGGAGACTAATCTTCTGCTGGTCTCTTCTGCTTTTTTATTTCATCAATTTCGTGAAGGATCCTCTGGTTGGTTTTGTCTTGCTGCTCCATGTAGCCTTTCATTTGCAAAACCAAAACAAAAACATTGTTTTTAGTAGTTGTAGACTAAGAAACAACAGAAGTTTTTGATCCTGTGAAAACGAATGATGTCTTCTTTTCAGCATTCTTCTGAAATGTTGGGGGAATGGGAGGCAAAGGCATAGTGGTTTGAGATGAGGTAACCGCCGACATGACACTTGAAGTAGTCTTCCCCTAAGAGGCCACGAAGTTAACGAAAATGAACGAAAATTCTTAGAATTGAAGCACCACTTGCCCCCACGGTGGGCGCCAAATTGTTTGGTCAAAAACCAAGCTAAGTATAATGTAACCAAATCTGATTTTGTGAGGTAGTGTGCGTGAATGATGAAAATTGAATGATCAATAAATGAAATGTAAATGGCAATGAGCATAAGGATTGTATGAGGAAAAAGCCATTGATCTTTAGAAGATCTCCAGCATAAAAAACCTCGGGTGATGGAAACTACCAATCACCAACTATATTGAACAAACAAGCTAGAATTCAATACTACGTTGGAAGATAATGAGCTAAATACAATGAAATCTAGTGTTAGTGTTGCGAGAGAGAGTGTGTTCGTATGATGTGTTCTGCCTAAAATGAGCCTCATTATCCCCTTATAAAATTGGAAATAATTAGATAACAAACAATCCGAAAAATACGCAAGTCTCCCACGATCACCCATAACGGCTGCTGCTTCACTTGCACGTGCTTGAATCTAAGCATATTCCACGATATTCCAGCATAGACCAAGTGCACTTTGTCAAGTACCTACGGATACAAGCTAAAAAACATAGGAAACAATTCTTAGCCAACATAGTTGATAATAAGGATACTTGATCCTCAGACTTTCTACACCATCAATTAAGGATCAGTGATCCAAGATAAATCTCAGGATACATGATCCATAGTATTAAAATCAATGCCCTAACAATAAAACATGTTTAGTGAGTATGAATATGGAAAGTGAAAAGACCCATTACATAATTGCCTACTTGACGCCTACGTAACATGTATTTTACATTTTTCATCACTTGAAGACATAGCCTTTGTCTCTAAATAGTATTTTTATAGGTGTTGTTTGACAGCTTTTTAATAATTCTATTAAAAAGATATCTTTGAATCCGTAAGTGTTAGAGTGTGTTTGTTCACTTAAAAGACACTTTTTAATGTTCATAAACCCTTAACGAGTAAGTTTTAAAAATATATTAACCGATATAGATACTACTTCAGTGGTTGGTGAGGGTACAAACCATATTTATCCTACAAACTGTGAAAACAGATCGTAGCACTTAAAAAACTTAAATTAGAAAAATACCAAAACAATACATACATAAAAGTAGTACTTTTGAATTATATTAGCACATGAAAATTAATCAAGATAATTGATTTTAACACATATGTGAATGATATGAGGCTATCAGCACTTTTTTATGAAAAATTATATCACCACATTATATATATAACAATTATGACTTTTGTGGACAGTGTTTTTACTTTTTGTCTTTTTGTGTAATAGTGTTTATGATTTTTTTATTTTTATTTTTTTATATTTTTAACCCTCAATTTTAGCATTGACACTTGTAATACTATAACTTTTTAAAGACTTTGTAATCAAGTTTTACGTGTTTATTTTTATTTACGTGTCGGTATAAATTCGAGTTAATTTATGTTTTGATGTAATTTTTTTTTATGTTCTCTAAACTTTCAACATTGGCACTTACAATCCTTAACTTTCTAATACTTCGTAATCGAGTTTTATGTGTTTAGTTTTATTTACGTGTCGGTATAAATTCAAGTTACGTTTTGAAGTAAATTTTATTTTTCCTCGGCAAATGAGTCAGATTAGATATAATTCGTTTTCATGCTTATTTTTATGCACGTTTTCAATTGGTCTACGTTTTTACGTAAATTTTGTTCGGAAACGAGTTAGGTCATGTTTAACGTGTTTTCATTAGATGGTATAAATTTGATCCACTTTACGTTTCGACACCGACGCAATGCGCTGTACCACTCTTTAAGTTAGAAAAAAAAAACTATTTCTTATGAGCTTATTTTTATGTATGCGTCGTTATAAATTTAAGTTGTTTATGTTTGATGTAAATTTTATTTGAAAATATGTTAAATTAAATATAATACGTTTTCATGGTTATTTTTATGTACGTTTTCGGTTGTTATAAATTTTGACGTATTTTTTTCTAGGAAACCAGTCAAGTCAAATAAAATGATACACCACTTGCTTTGAATTTTTTTGGGTATTGTATGCATACACTTTTACAACGACGTATATTTTTGTGCTTTTCAGATATAGTTGTTAAGTGTGTTTTTTATGCGTTCAAATTTTATAAAAAACCAGCCATAACATGCAACTTTAAAAAGGTGTTATCCCGTCATGAAACGCGGATATAACTTCTAAGTGAAAACAAAAGGATGATCAAAATAAAGAATTAATTACTTGTTAGTATAATTATGAAAAATTAAATATAATTAATATTATTTAAATTAATATTTTATTATTTCTCTATAATTGATTGGATAGTAAATGATACTTTTTAAATAATTTTTATTTATATTCGAAACATGGTTTATGTTTCATCTACCCCTACTACATCATATTCTGTCAGACTAACAACCCTCTTAGTGTTTCTACGAGTTCTGAAATCTCAAATAAGATAAAGAAAAACCTTCATAAATACGTAGCCAAGGCGATGTTGTTTTCTCCCCAGACATAAAGTAGAAAGGTGTAGATGTTATAAAGTCGCCACGAGTTCACACCCAGTGGAAATTCACCTCATCGCCAACACGTGTGTACGCACGTGTCACAATTCACCAACTAGGGGACACATATTAAAATTCTCTTTGGTTAATTCATAATAATCGGATAGATTAATACCTTATGAAATGATAGATATATTGATGCTTAAATTTTGATGTTATATATATATATATATATATATATATATTTAGAAAGTTCAAATAAGAATAAAAATTTTGTAAGACTAAAAATAATAATTTTTAAACCAATAGAAATTTTCCATTTACTTCATTTAATGTGTGTATTTTAATATTGTGAAAAAAACATATAGGTATATCTGTAATTGTCATTAATTAGTTAATTAATTAAATTTGTAACTCATTTTTTTTATATACTTATTCAAGATAAAATAATTTATGGTGTAAGACAATTTTCGACATGTGTAAGATAAACTTTAGTATAAGTAGGATAAATTTTGAAATGTGTAAGGTAAATTTACATGTGTGTAGGGTAAATTCCGGTAAATGTAAGACATATGTAGGATAAATTTTGAAATGTGTAGAATAAAATGTTTTTATTTTATTATTATGAGAGTAATTATAAATTATTTAATGTTTTACCATTATGTCATTTCTTCTTTTTCTTCTCACATTAAATTTCTTCTCAAATTAACCTTATATATATATATATATATATATATATATATATATAAGACTTGTGTTTTTTCCAAGATGATAAATTTGAATCACTGACGGACCACTAGGGTATCATCGTATCACCAACGGAACTACCCGATCATATCTATCTTCATTATAAGTAATGTCTATTTAATTCAGGAGGAAACCCAATAAATATGAAAAAACCCTCTCTTGTAAGAAGCGAAACCAGTACTTATTGATGACAAAACCTTATCTCATCATCAACAGACCACTAGCCTATAAAGCCATGAGACAAAAAAATAATTTTTATTATAGTTACGTAATTTGATGATAGTCTTAACTTCAAGAGAATTCTAGAGGAAAAGACTTGAAAGGTGCTTGTTATATTGCAAAGAGGTTGGGTTTTTTATTTCATTAAGAAATAAGAAATTCTTGTTTTAAATTTTGGTATAATTCTACCGAAAATGACCAAATTCAAGTAAAAGATAGATCTACACTTGCATACCAAAATCAAGTAATATATTATCAAATGGTATTAATTTACTTGAAGATTGACTACAATTGACTTGTGATTATTTAAATATTTATTATGCTTATCATCTTAGTTATTATTTATGAATTTTAATTTAGTTGAAGCTTGACTCACGATTGACTCGACTTGTGATTATTTAAATATCTATCATCAATCTTATTCATATCATTAAATTTAGTTATACTTATATATTTGTGTTTATCTTTATATTATTTCAGTTAAATGTGACATACTAAATATTTAAATTATTTATTACTATTATGAATATATATATTTTTTAAAATTTATGAATATATATTTTTAAATGAAAAATTTATTAAAAATGTAGGTAAACAAACAATAGGCTACGATATACATGAGTATTTTATATCACATTAGTCGTTTAGCTTTCTTTCTTCCACTAAACAAAATCAACATTCTATGTAAAATATTTCTCGTTCCTTATACGCTATGTTTAAAATTATAAAATTATAACGGTATTAACATTTTTATAACTATGTTTAATGTAATTTAAAAATAACATAAAAGCATTTAATATAATTTAAAAATACCATAAGAGTATTATGATAAACCCAGATATCCGACCTAACTATACAACTCATTATCACTTTACCACTTCTATATAAACGTATTGCATCTTTTAAAATTCAAAAATCACTATAAAGTTTGATCTTTAGTCACTTAATATCAGATATTAGATTATTAACTAATGGAATTTTAAAATCAACATCTATCCAATATTATTCTCTCTCTCTCTCTATCTCACACATTATATATCGCTCCCCCATAGAGGAAAAAGTGGTAAAGTAACATCTCATGGAGGGTGGATACGACGGCGACATGGCAATGGTTGCGCAACGCCGAGACAAGCCGGTTGTCGGATTCCATCGGTGCCAACGGTATGTCCTCCCCCACCGAAGAAGAAGCGGTGGTCCGGTGGCGGAAGAGAGAGGGAGCTACCAAAGGACGGGTATTTCCGGTCACCAGAGATTGAAATATTTTTGCGAGACATAAAGCTTGTACCTAGGATTGTAGTATCGATATAGGTTAGTTACTTAGGTTATTTAGTTGGTTAGTTAGGAATCACAAGCTCACAACATTAAATGTTTCTCACTTATGGTTTTTTGGTTTGGGATTTATTTTTATATGTACGTATACATACATATGTATGTATAATCGTATCTATGGTCTTATGTGTATGGATAACATATTATTTGTATTTGTACACGCAGACTGGTTTGATGACTTTGGTTTATTGATATATACATACATGTTTGTATAATCGTATCTATGGTGGTATGTACAATTATGGTCGTATGTGTGTGGATAACTTTGTATTTGTATTTGTACATGTATACATTTTGTATGTATACTGATCAGACTAGACTGTTTTACGACTTTGGTTTGTTGATACGTATGCATACATATGTATGTTTGTATAATTGTATCTATGTTGGTTTGTTGATCCATATGCATACGTATATGTTGGTTTGTTGAGACTATACATATACGTGTATAATCGTATCTATATATGTTTGTATGTGTATGAACATTTTTATTTTTTTTAGCCAGGTATTATATTTATATTTACTGGAATAACTAAAAAGTACAAAAATTGCTTAGATGATGAACGGAAAACAATGGTATACGGGATTGTAATTATGCTATTTACTGAAGTAATAAATAATTTTAATATACCTCATTGTTTTTTCATCTTTTTGAGCTACTAGGTATGATAAAATGTTGCTAATAAAATAAAGATAAGTAATGACTATCCTTTTGGTATTTTTGTTCGTTTTAGATACATCGGAAAGTATTATAAATTGTTAGTAAACTGCTATTCAAACAAATAAAATAAAAGACAGTAAACGTGAACTGGGCTTATGTTTGACACAATTTCTTTAAAAAGATTTGCGGTCTGATCGCAAGGTACGCCGGTTTGATGCAGCAACAACGCACGAAACAGGAGATGTCGAATAGATTGAGAGAGAAGAAGGAAGAAGATGTTGTTGGAGTGTCTAAACTATTCGTTTGAACTGGATGCGGGCGCACATGAGTTCAACTAAATTCCGGTTCCAATTTTTGCACCAGTGGCGTGTGCGCGGGTAGGACTAGTGGTTAAATATGTCATATAACAAATCAATTAAGTAGTAGAGGTTCTACCTTATAAACAACTACTCACTTTGTTTTCATACAAATGTGAGACAAAGTGTTTACCACTTTTGAGACTTTCATTCACACCACAAAATTTCCTAACATAAATTTCACTACAGAACATGAGTTTTAGGTGATAAGAGGCAGAATAAGGAATATATTATTTTAAGGCAATGAGATTATGAGATTGATATAACTTAAAACTAGGCTTTTATAGTCGAGTTAGCTTTATGTGGAGGTTCACGCCGCCATAAAACAGTTTGGGTGGCTACATGTCAGTAACAAGTGAACGCGGATGTTTCGAGTGGGACATGTTGAGTGGAACTTGGCTGATTTGAGAGCGATGTGAATGTATCTATGACGAGATTTGTCTAATAACGGGAGGTTCATGATGTGCGCCACTGTGTAATGACACATCAGCTTCTTGGAAAATATGTGCTTTAAGTCGCAAAGGTAATCAAAATGCCATGGGTCAGGGCCCGTTGTTTAAGCATTCACCGTCTTGATTCTTTGTTTACCCTTGGAAATATAGGCATATCATTTTTAGTGTTGCAAATTTATGTAGACTTTTATTGTGTAGTTCTCTTTTTTTCATTGTATCGATGTGACTTCGTTTTATCGACATTTGGCTTTCTGTGAATACAATTGTAATTATCGCCGTGTCCATCTGTTTAGTACATTTTAGTCAACCACTTCAATTCATCCAAGACTATATCTTTAGAGTGCAATAGGGTTATTATTTATTACTTTTTTTGCGTCTATCTGTCTGCTCTGTCGCAACACAGTGTTTGTTTTAAGTGTATGTGGTTGATACTCATAAAGTTGGGTATCCTTCGTATCCACATAAAGTTCCCACTAGATCCTGTCATTAAACTCATACCCATAGTGTTTCCTTAGTACAAATCATGCACCATGTTATATATGTCATCTATCTATTTATATGAAGTTGGCTAATGAGCATTATTTTTTTGTTCGTCTTTAGTTCAAGCCTCCATTAGTACCAGTTGGGTGTATGTAAACCTTTTTATGTATGTGGCATAGAGGTGGCAATATAGTCCCTTTAATTACAAAGTGTAGATTTCGGGTTACATTTTATCTCTAGTGAATTAAATGAGTAAAAGATGAAAATAACTAAAAAAGAAAACGTGTTATATTGTACAAGGGGTCAAAAAATCATACAAAGTATTTTTGAAGGGGCAAGCTTCATAAAATAGAAATGAAAGTCAAATTTCTCCTAACCAGCCTCATTTTCACTTAATTATGTATAAATTGGTTTATGTTATGTAAGCACATTTGTAAGATTAAATATATTATATTATAATATTTAATCATATAGCTATTATAATTATTTATATTATATTAGATTAAAATAATATTAATTATATTATATATCAGTTGGTAATTGTTGATGGACCATATTACCCTTATTAACTAATTAGGGTTTCCTTCTGGGTGTATATATAAAGAGATGATTAGAGAGGTTTAGGATTAGACTTTTTACTAATAACATCATCATCATCGTCCCACCTCTCTCTCCATAACCTAAAGCGAGTTCATCCCTAGTTCGGTTATCACATCATAATCTTACACCTCAAGGAGGAAACAGATCACACTAACAAAGATGTTAAACTCCATGGTTGCGTCTCTGACTGGATTCTCTGTTGGCTTGTCTACCGTCACATGTATTTTATTAATGTTTTCCATTATGTTTAAACAGAACTGATCAACATGTGGTATCAGAGCATATATTAATAAATTAGTTCTATTTTAAATCCATTATTCTGGGATTAAAAATCTGAAAAACAGAATTTTGAAAACATAATAATAATTCAAAATCACATAACTTGTGAGTTAAATAATTCGGATTTTATGATATAAATGGATGTTTAATCACATCTGAAATGCCAATTTTCCGAAATCCACATTAATATGCCAAAATATACAAATTTCGGATTCCAGAACTTGGTTTTATATTTTTAAGGTTCATCATTATGTTCTTATGAAAATTCGAAAATTTGCTATATTTTAGAATGTAATTCGGATTATTGGGTGTTTTTCCCAGTTTTGATCTATTTTATTTGATTAAAGTTTTCGAAATCTGTTATGAGATACACGGATAATATTTTCGAAATATTTTGATAGATATTTAGATCAGTATTAAAACAGGAAAACTGATCCCATGATCCCTAAAATTTCGAATTTCAAACTTATCACAACTAACTGCCATCATTAGAGATTTCGAAATCTTGGAGGACAAGTTTCAGATGGATCCGAGACCCATTCGAGATAGCTCATCTCCGACTAATTCGAGTCTCATCCGAGATGCCCATCTCGGACTAATTCGAGTCTCATACGAGATGAACATCTCGAACTAACTCAAGTCTGTCTCTGTAACATTTGTGTAAATCGGGTTCGAAAACCCGCCCCAATTATCAATCAAAGTATATTCTTTTGCAACGTTCGGTTATTCTTTTATTGTTTACAATATTTCAATATTTTATATACATATAATAATAAAAATCAATGTTTAAAAATAAAATAATAATTAAAGTTTAATGAAATAATGTAATAATTAATCAGTTAAATATTAAATATTTATATCCAATAAGTGATTTAATTTAAAATAGGCAAATAAATAAAAATTCAAAAAAAGAAGTGAACCGGGATCGAACCCGGGTTCCCCGGGTCAACACACACAGCGAACACCACTACGCTGCACACATTAGTCATGCTATCTTTGGAAACTTATTTCTCTTATATAAGTTCAAAGAAAACCTGCAACAACCCAGAATCACCGCAGCACCCTTCACGTGCCTTTTCCTTCTTTCAAAACTTCCGACAGTTGTCACGGTGTCTATTATTGGCAAATTTCAAATCAATTGGCTGTCACCTCCACGACAATTGACAATCACCGATTATGGTTTCCAAAACCGAAACCAAACCCACCCCTGTTTCAACCTATAAATACCAAACGAGATCCCACTCCCAAATCGCGCAATTCTTTCTCCTCTTATCACTAGTTCTTCTCTGTTCAAAGCAATTTTCGCTATTTCATCAAATCGCAGTCGCCGGACTTAACTCGCCGGAAAAAGAAAAAAACAGCCCACTGCCGACCGGTAACACCCCTTTACTTTCTAATTCAGTTTGTATGCCATTTCGATATCTTTTAGTATGATGATCAAGTAATTATTTATGAAATCAAGGAACCGGGTTCTGGGTTAATTCAAAATGAAGAAGACAAAGTGAGTGAAGTGTTTTATGTAATTAATTTCTAATTTTCAAATTAGTTAGACACACAGTCCAGTGGTGGACTGTGTGCAAACGCACTCACATGTCGCCGGTTCGACTCCGAACCATCACCCGGCCTCATCACTTTGCAACTTTTTTAAAATCCATCAATTCTGTATAAACCTAATTAGTGTATAAATATAATTAAATCACAAGTGTAACCGGGTTAAACACCCAGACCAGTTGGTCGGGCTGGGTGCAATTGACGGCCGAGATCATGGGTTCGAGACTCATAAGGCGCGCCGGTTCGATCATGTTTAAACTTTTTAATTTAAATAAATTTCTGAAATAGCTTAAAGTGTGTATAAATATAATTAAAATCAACATTCCTTCGGGTTAGATACGTAGCTCAGTTGGAAGAGCTGCGTGCACGCAACCGCGAGGTCTCGAGTTCGACTCTGGTCACACGCAATTCAATCCCATTAAAAACCGGTCAGATCTGACCGTCAGAGCTGACAAACCGTTTTTTTTATTTTATTTTCTTTATTATTTAATCATTAATCTATTTCATTCGATTCCTCTACCCATTAAGTTATCCTTATATTTCAATCAAAATAACCAAATAAACGAATAAAAAGTAGCAAGAACAAAAACAAATATGTTTTTTTTATATCGTATTTATTATTTTTAGGTTAAGTATTCGTTGTTCAACTCGTGCGCTCTCATCCTCAATCAAGAGACGCACCCAATGTGAGTGAATCTCTACAAATTCCCCGTTTTAATCACGTTTTGGGGTCGATCATGTGTCGTTCATTTCTTTATTTTATTTAACACTTGTGCCTATATCATTTCGTGATCAAATGTGTATTGCTTGTAGTGTGGTTTATATGTGGATACATTTCATCATTTCAGTGCACTCATTTCATTAGGCCCATCAGTTCCTCGTGGGATACGGGTTGAGCATCAGGTGCCTCATTAGATCGGCTCTGTTTGATTGAGCCTTGATCTCAGATACATCATCATTCATGTCATATATTCATTCAATCTGGTTTGTGATTGGTTACATATATACATTTGCTCGCATGTGATTTAAGCACAATTGTATTTAAATAAACATAAAAAAATCAATTATTTAAATGTTTTATCAAGGTTCACTCGCCAACTTTTGTTGACCCAAAATGTCCTCTGTTTTACGCATGATACAGGTGACCAAGTTGAGGAAAGAAACACTTAGGATGGCCTAGAAGAATAAACAAGTTATTTCGTTGGAACAAGCATTTAGATTTTTTTAATTTGTGTTTGTATGAAATTTTGTTGGATATTTAAATTTTAATTTAAATTTCATAAATATGAAACTTCTTAGTAAATATCATGAGCTTTGGTGATAACCCAATCATGCCCCGACTTTTATTCCGCTACGGGTCGGGGTGTGACAGATTGGTATCAGAGCTTGTGACTATAGGGATATATGATAGGTTATTAGACCTTTAGAGCCTATACTATAGTTGACTAGATTTAAATTGTTTATGTGTTACATTCAAAATTCATGATGTTTATATGTTTCATGTTTATATTCACACACAACATTATGCAAACATTCTCACAAGTACATGTTAATATGCAATGCTCATCATAGATCATACCCTCATATCATATCATATCTATGAAAGCACACACCTCACAATTTCACAATTTCGTTATTTCTTTTCAAAGATTTTTGCAATGTTTTCATATTTTTCAAATCACATCAAAGTGAGTTTTCACGACGGGCATGTAGTAACTGGAAGGGTACTAGTACCGGTAGTCGGAACATCATGTCTAGGCTTGGCATTCGTATAAATCCAAAATAAAGGACCAGTTTGCCTACCTGGGGACTAACGATGAGAGTACGAAGGACCTATTAGGCCAAAGCATGCTATACCAAACGTCGTGTGAACTAACCCCACTTTGAGCTGTCATTGTGTCCACACCTGGACACCCTCTGACCATACATCTCGCAATCATGTTTTACGATTTTCATTCGGGTGGTGCGAGTGTTAACCCGCCGACACCAATGTGAATCCTACCAATCCCAATAGTCATGGGGGCCCACATGACTACACATGCAATGGTATGGGGGACATTTGGAGGCCCAAACATGAGCAAACCCAAGACATCCTATGGATGTAGTTAAATTATTTTTAGTTATGTTGTTTTCATTCTTTTACGACACATGACACCTAGGAAATTCTTGAACTCACAATCTCCCTACATATATTCCTGTACATGTCTGCTAGGCAATTACGTGGAGGTAGAAGGTCAGGAAAGTCAAACGAACGCTTGGCCACGCAAATTGCTAAACAAATGGCCGCAGTGCTTCCTGACATCGTGCTACAAGTTCAGCAAGCCCTCACCGCTAATCCCATTAACCCTCCCAACCAAGAAGACCAAAGCATCGTCAACCCTCCTCCCAAAACCCCCAAATGCACCTACAAACACTTCAAGTCCTGCGATCCCCCAAAATATGAAGGGACTAAAGGTGTCACCGCTCTCCTTCACTGGTTTGAGGAGATGGAAAACACCTTTCTCAATTGCGACTGTCCCGAGGACCGTAAGGTACGTTACGCGACTGGAAGATTGTTTGGGTAGCCCTTACCTGGTGGAACATGGAAAAAGGAAAGCGAGGTGTAGACGATGCCATGGCCTTATCATGGGAGGAATTAAGAGAGATCATGACAAGACGCTTCTGCCCTAGAAGCGAGATCAAGAAGCTTGAAGATGAATTCCATTCTGTAAAGCAAAAGGAAGGAGATCACACCTCCTACAACAAGCGGTTTCTTGAGTTGAACCAAATGGTTCCCAATCTGTTCACCCCATTATACCGCCTAATTGAACACTACATTCGAGGCCTCCCCTCGAAAATCCAAGATTCGGTTTTAAGCACTTCGCCTGCAACACTCGAAGCCGCAATGGAGTTAGCTACGGAACTCACTGAAAATTGCATTCGAAATGGCAAATTTAAAGATGAGAAGAAGAAAACACCCATTGAGACCCCAATTCCAAACCACTCAGGTTCATCCTCGAAGTTTGCTGGTAAGAGGAAGTGAAATGGCAAGAACTTTGCTGTCACCCAAACCAACCCTCCCATCACTGCTGCTCCAATCACGCAAGTCGCCCCTCCAGCTGCACCATTCAAAAGGCCATACACTGGCCCACACCCAAAGTGTAACCATTGCCAATACCATCACCCTCCTGAAAACCCTTGCCAACATTGCTCAAGTTGTGCTCGTGCAGGTCACACTATCCAAACCTGCCGTACCCTTCAGCGATCGAATCGCAGTCAACCTCCAACCCAAACCCAAAATCAAATGGTGGGCCAAGCCCAACAACCCTTACTTCTACCACCTGCACAACTCGTAGCCCAACCTTACTACCAACCCAACTACCCCATGATGCAATCCATGCGAGCCTGTTTCAATTGTGGGGACCCAAACCACTTCAGGAATACTTGCCCACACCTGGTGAACATCATCCATGCCCAAGCTCAAGCAAACTCAGTAAACCAAGCTAACCAAGCTCCTCCACCTGCTAGAGAAAGAGCTTTCAATGTCAACGCTAACCAAGCCAGGGCTGACAACAATGTGGTCAACGGTACGTTTCTCGTAAATGGTAGTTATGCATCCATATTATTCGATACTGGTGCGGATAAGAGCTTTGTGTCTTTAGAATTCGAATCTATTCTCGACTGACCTCGTGATAATCTCGTTGAATCTCTGACGGTGGAAGTTGCTGACAGAAAACCAACTTCATTAAATTCTATTATACGCGATTGTACTCTCACTTTAAATGATCATGATTTTTCAATTGATCTCATTCCTATCAAATTGGGAAGTTTCGATGTTATCATCGGCATGGACTGGCTCAGCCAGCATCACGCTGAAGTGGTGTGCCATGAAAAGTTCATTCGTATTCCTCTCGCCGAGGGTCAGACACTACGTTTCTTTGGGGAAACTCCTTCGAAAGGGCTCAAATTGATGTCCTGCCTTCAAGCCCGAAGTTATCTTCGCAAAAATTACGTCGCATTTCTAGCTCACGTCGTCAAGAAGGAAGGCAAGGAGAGAAAGCTCGAAGATATTCCAATTGTGAAAGAATTCCCGCAAGTTTTTCCCAACGATGTTGCAGGACTTCCTCCTGTGCGAGAAGTGAATTTCGAATCGATCTTGTGCCTGGCGCTACACCGTTCGCAAAATCTTCCTATAGGTTAGCCCCATCCGAGATGCAAGAGTTGGCCAGTCAACTGCAAGAGCTGACTGACAAAGGATTCATACGTCCTAGCTCATCGCCTTGGGGTGCGCCCGTTCTTTTTGTGAGGAAGAAAGATGAAATGTTTCGCATGTGCATTGATTATAGAGAACTCAACAAGTTGACGATTAAGAATCGCTATCCACTGCCTCGTATTGATGACCTTCTAGACCAACTTCAAGGCACCACCTGTTTTTTCAAAATCGACCTTCGTTCTGGTTATCATCAGCTTAGAGTGCGCGAAGAAGATATTCAAAAAACTGCCTTCAGAACTCGTTATGGTCATTACGAGTTCATGGTTATGCCCTTCGGTTTAACCAACGCCCCCGCTGTTTTCATGGATTTAATGAATAGGGTATGCAAACCCTATCTCGACCGTTTCGTCATAATCTTCATCGACGATATCCTTATCTACTCAAAGTCAAAATCTGATCATGAGCGACATCTTCGACTCATTCTTACACTCTTAAGGACTGAAAGGCTTTACGCTAAGTTCTCAAAATGCGAATTCTGGTTAAGAGAGGTACAATTCCTTGGTCATGTCGTCAATGACAAAGGGATTCATGTCGATCTTTCAAAAATCAAGGCAGTACAAGAATGGCAAGCGCCACGTACCCCTACGGAAGTTAGGTCATTTCTTGGCTTTGCTGGTTATTACCGACGCTTCATTGCCAATTTTTCCCGTATCGCCGTTCCGCTCACGGCCTTGACTCACAAGGGAAAACCCTTCATTTGGGGACCTAAGCAAGAGGAGGCCTTCCAAACTTTAAAGCAAAGGCTTTGTGACGCACCTATCCTTACACTCCCTGAGGGTTGCGATGACTTTGTGGTTTATTGTGACGCAGCGGGGCAAGGTTTAGGCTGTGTATTGATGCAAAGAGAAAAAGTGATAGCCTATGCCTCTAGGCAACTCAAAGTACATGAGAAGAATTACACCACCTACGACCTGGAACTTGGAGCTGTCGTGTTCGCTCTCAAGATATGGAGACATTACCTACGGTACTAAGTGTGAAATATACACTGACCACAAGAGTCTCCAACATATCTTCAACCAAAAAGAGTTGAAGATGAGGCAACGAAGATGGGTCGAACTTGTCAACGACTACGACTGCGAGATTCAGTATCATCCTGGCAAGGCAAACGTGGTGGCAGATGCGCTCAGTCGTAAGGGTTATGTGAACTCTATTCATCTTCTATGTTCGCAAATTGTAACTGATATCAAAGATCGAATACGGGCAGCTCAACATATCTCTGTAACGGAAAATGACGTACGCGATGAGCTGTCATGTGGAGCTGAACTCAAAATTGAAACCAAATCCGACGGTATTCTATATTGTTTTAAACCGCATATGGATTCCCGATCGCGACAACCTTCGTGATTTCCTCATGAATGAGGCACACAAAACACGATACTTTGTACACCCAGGAGCCGATAAGATGTATCAAGACCTACGATACACCTACTGGTGGCCTGGCATGAAAAAGGCTATCGCTGTTTTTGTTTCCAAGTGCCTTACATGTTCCAAAGTGAAAGCTGAACATCAAAGACCTTCAGGACTTCTAGTCCAACCCGAAATACCTGTATGGAAGTGGGAAAACATAACCATGGACTTCATTACCGGGTTACCTCGCACCTCCAGTGGGTATGACACCATATGGGTAATCATTGATCGTCTTACAAAATCAGCTCATTTCATTCCGATTCGCGAGGACTTCAAGAACGAGAAGCTAGCTCGTATCTACATCAGCGAGATCGTAAGCCGTCATGGTGTACCATTAAGCATCATTTCAGACCGTGATGGTCGTTTCAGTTCACGCACATGGAGAGCCGTACAAACTGCTTTGGGTACACGTTTAGACCTCAGCACCGCCTTCCATCCTCAAACTGATGGTCAATCTGAGCGCACCATCCAAACCCTTGAAGACATGCTTCGGGTGTGTGTCATAGACTTCAAAGGAAATTAGGACGCTCATCTACCATTAGTCGAGTTCTCGTACAACAATAGCTATCATTCAAGTATCGGCATGGCTCCTTTCGAAGCTTTATATGGTCGTAAATGCCGATCTCCAGTATGTTGGCACGAAATTGGCGAAGCGCAAATCACCGGACCTGAATTGATTTAAGAAACAACAGACAAAATCCTTCAAATTCGAAACAATCTTCTAGCGGCTCAAAGTCGTCAAAAGAGTTATGCTGACAAACGACAAAAGCCCTTGGAGTTTTGTGTTGGTGATCAAGTACTTTTGAAAGTATCATCGTGGAAGGGAGTGGTTCATTTTGGCCAAAAGGGCAAGCTAGCACCGCGCTACGTAGGACCTTTCAAGATACTCGAAAGAGTAGGACCTGTAGCCTACAAGCTTGACCTACCAGAAGAACTCAACAGAATACATCCCACGTCCCACGTATCAAACTTGAAAAAGTGCCTCGCCGACGAAAATCTCCATATCCCTCTAGACGACATTCAAGTCAATGAATCAATGCACTTCGTTGAAAGACCAGTGGAAATCATGGATTTTGGTGAGAAGCGTTTAAGGCAAAGTCGTATTCCAATCGTCAGGGTGCGTTGGGAGTCAAAACGAGGACCCGAGTTTACTTGGGAACGTGAAGACTCAATGCGCGAAAAGTACCCGCATCTTTTTCCAGTTACAACTACTACTTAAATTTCGGGACGAAATTTTTAAAAGTAGGGGATACTGTAACATTTGTGTAAAGGGGGTTTCGAAAACCCGCCCCAATTTATCAGTCAAAGTATATTCTTTTGCAACGGTCGGTTATTCTTTTATTGTTTACAATATTTCAATATTTTATATACATATAATAATAAAAATCAACGTTTAAAAATAAAATAATAATTAAATAATGAAATAATGTAATAATTAATCAGTTAAATATTAACTATTTATATCCAACAAGTGATTTAATTTAAAATAGGCAAAATAAATAAAAATTCAAAGAAAGAAGTGAACCGGGATCGAACCGTGTTCCCCGGGTCAACACACACAGCGAACACCACTACGCTGCACACATTAGTCATGCTATGTTTGGAAACTTATTTCTCTTATATAAGTTCAAAGAAAACCTGCAACAACCCGGAATCACAGCAGCACCCTTCACGCGCCTTTTCCTTCTTTCAAAACTTCCGACAGTTGTCTTGGTGTCTATTATTGGCAAATTTCAAATCAATTGGCTGTCACCTCCACGACAATTAACAATCACCGATTATGGTTTCCAAAACCGAAACCAAACCCACCCCTGTTTCAACCTATAAATACCAAACGAGATCCCACTCCCAAATCGCGTAGTTCTTTCTCCTCTTATCACTAGTTCTTCTCTCCTCAAAGCAATTTTCGCTATTTCATCAAATCGCAATCGCCGGACTTAACTCGCCGGGAAAAGAGAAAAACAGCCCACTGCCGACCGGTAACACCCCTTTACTTTCTAATTCAGTTTGTATGCTATTTCGATATCTTTTAGTATGATGATCAAGTAATTGAATTATGAAATCGAGGAACCGGGTTCTGGGTCATTCAAAATGAAGAAGACAAAGTGAGTGAAGTGTTTTATGTAATTAATTTCTAATTTTCAAATGGGTTAGACACAAAGTCCAGTGGTGGAGTGTGTGCAAACGCACTCACATGTCGCCGGTTCGACTCCGAACCGTCACCCAGCCTCATCACTTTGCAACTTTTTTAAAATCCATCAATTCTGTATAAACCTAATTAGTGTATAAATATAATTAAATCACAAGTGTAACCGGGTTAAACACCCAGACCAGTTGGTCTGGCTGGGTGCAATTGACGGCCGAGATCATGGGTTCGAGACTCATAAGGCGCGCCGGTTCGATCATGTTTAAACTTTTTAATTTAAATAAATTTATGAAATAGCTTAAAGTTTGTATAAATATAATTAAAATCAAGATTCCTTCATGTTAGATATGTAGCTCAGTTGGAAGAGCTGCGTGCACGCAACCGCGAGGTCTCGAGTTCGACTCTGGTCACACGCAATTCAATCCCATTAAAAACCGGTCAGATCTGACCGTCAGATCTGACAAACCGTTTTTTTTTATTTTATTTTTTATTTTATTTTTTATTTTATTTTCTTTATTATTTAATCATTAATCTATTTCATTCTATTCCTCTATCTATTTATTTAAATACTTATCCCATTAAGTTATCCTTATATTTCAATCAAAATAACCTAATAAACTAATAAAAAGTAGCAACACCAAAAACAAATATATCGTATTTATTATTTTTAGGTTAAGTATTCGTTGTTCAACTCATGCGCTCTCATCCTCAATCAAGAAACGCACCCAATGTGAGTGAATCTCTACAAATTCCTCGTTTTAATCACGTTTTGGGGTGGATCATGTGTCGTATCATTTCTTTATTTTATTTAACACTTGTGCCTATATCATTTCGTTATCAAATGTGTATTGCTTGTAGTGTGGTTTATATGTGGATACATTTTATCATTTTCAGTGCACTCATTTCATTAGGCCCATCAGTTCCTCATGGGATACGGGTTGAGCGTCAGGTGCCTCATTAGATCGGCTCCGTTTGATTGAGCCTTGATCTCAGATACATCATCATTCATGTCATATATTCATTCAATGTGGTTTGTGAATTGGTTACATATATACATTTGCTCGCATGTGATTTAAGCACAATTTTGTTTAAATAAACATAAAAAAAATCAATTATTTAAATGTTTTATCAAGGTTCACTCGCCAACTTTTGTTGACCCAAAATTTCCTCTGTTTTACGCATGATACGGGTGATCAAGTTGAGGAAAGAAACACTTAGGATGGCCTAGAAGAATAAACAAGTTATTTCGTTGGAACAAGCATTTAGATTTTTTTATTTTGTTTGTATGAAATTTTGTTGGATATTTAAATTTTAATTTGAATTTAATAAATATGAAACTTCTTAGTAAATATCATGAGCTTTGGTGATAACCCAATCATACCCCAACTTTTATTCCGCTGCGGGTCAGGGTGTGACAGTCTCATCAGAAATCCATCGAGATACCTCATCTCGAACTAACTCAAGTCTGTCTCATCAGTGATCCATTCGAGATACCTCATCTCGGACTAATTTGAGTCTCATCCGAGATGCCCATCTCGGACTAATCCGAAACTCATCCGAGATGCCTATCTCGAACTAATCCGAAACTCATCTGAGATGCCCATCTCGGACTAATTCGAGTCTCATCCGCCCATCTCAGAGTATTCCGAAACTCATCCGAGATGCCTATCTCGGACTAATTCGAGTTTCATCCGGAATCCAATATTTTATCATCTCGGACTAATTGAGTTTCATCGGAAATCCAATATTTTATCCCAAATCTCATTACTAAATTAGGCTATTATTGTGAACTAAATTTCAGCTCGGGGCTCCGCCCCGAACCCTGTTCGATCTGCGCTAACAGGAGGTTTTGCTATTAAGTAAATGGTTTTGTAAATACTTAATTAATCATAACCAAGTAACTTTTTACAAAACCAAATAGTTTAACTTGAATGAGCTTCCGATGTATCACTTCTGCCCAAAGGTGATATGATGCATCTATTTATTGTTCAAGTATTACAAAAGTTATGTTAATTATGCATTATAAACGTGAATGTCTTATTTCTGGCCAACACTGATCTAATTCATTCATGTGTAGCATACTTAACAAGTGCATAATTAAAGTAATTTTCTCATTTCTGGTCAAAGCTGCACAATTACTTTGCACACATACTTAGATGATTACACTTCCGGCCAAAGCTGATTTGTCTTCATGTAAGTAGAATTTTTTAACTAAGTCTATTATTTTGATGTTAGTAATAGACAATATCACAGCTTCATAATTAAAATGGTCATTACTTTTGCCTACCTTAGTGTAACTTGCCCTTAGATCCATTAAGACTTCTCTTCTTTGTGACAACCGGCGTTTTCCGGTTGTAATTAAGCGCATAACGAAAAGTAATACCATTATAACTAGCGTAAATAGACGTAAATTAACTCGATCAGGCCTTTGAAAAACCTAGGAACGTCTACTTGCTTCACGTTCGCAATTTGGCGACAATCGGGAACTCTGACGCGAAATTAAACGTTAAGCAAACTGATGCCAAACAAATACTGACAACGCCTAAAAATACAAATTTGGTACTTGTATTTGTCATACAATTATAATTATGTGATAAATTTAAATCGTTGAACGTCGCAAAGCACAACGCGGAAGTTACGCGGTAAATCGGAACGCACCGACAACGAAATGGAAGCCACGGACTAGAGATAGTCTAAATATTAATATATTAAGATATATTAGGCTTCGTTTTCAAATTTTAATGGTCACGGAAGAAACCAGAACGGAAAACGGATCAGAAACGACAAAAAGGGAAATTACGCGATTTTTATCGCAACGAACGAATTACGCGTCAAAACCCCATCCCCGATATAATTTAATACGTTTTCGATTCTAAACGAATAAATTTTGATAAATAGCAACACTCAGATCAAAAAACGGACTATAGATGGCGATTGTAGAGATTTTACGCAAATTTTAACGAAACCGACAAACCGTCGCGTCAACCGGTCGACTAAAGACAATATTTTCGTGTTTTTGAACGCATTACGACATAACACAATGCTCGGTTTCAAAAATGGGCTTCAGATACGTGTTTGGGCTCGAATACGCACTAACGGCCTTGGGCCTGACCCATTTAAAACCCTAACTATAAATGCCTGCTTAACCCTATATCCCCTCATTTGAAACTTGAAACCCTAGCACACCATCATCAAACTCCCCTGCCCTCTCTCCCTTGGTCCGATCGTCGGATTCTGGCGACGATTCCGACCGGCACCGGTCTTCTTCTCCGGTAGCCGCACCACCCAGAACACCCACCTCCTTCCCTTCTCTCTTAAAACCCGACACACCACACAGCAAACCACCTCTCCTTTAAACTCATATACAGGAATACAGACAGTCTGAGAGGAGAGAGAGAGATTGTAGAGAGAGAGAGATAGAGCAGCGGGAGAGTGAGAAAGCAATCGGACGAGAGAGGGGGGCGGCTGCGGCAACCGCTGTGTCTCCGGCGGATCTCGATCGGCGACGGTGGTTGTGGGTTGTCGGGTTGGGGGTTTCAACGGTGGTGGTTTCACCGGCAGTGGTTGTTCCGGTTCATCTTCCAGATCAAATTACGAAGGTGGGGTGTCCAAGATCAGATTCAGTTTGTTTCAGTTCATCTCCGACTCAGATTTGGTTCGAGTCTCATTTGGTTCAGGTAGCAGCTTCGTGTCTCGATTCAATCCAGTCAACAAATCGGCGCAGGTTCAATCGCGGTTCAGTTTCGGTTCAGTCGGTTCAACACAGTTCATCTCCGGTTCAGTCCAGATTTCCGGTTCAGGTTTCGGGTTTGACTCGGTTCGACCCGGTTCAAGTTTGAAACAGATTTCGATATTTTAGTTCATTTCGATTCGGGTTTATTTTTGGTTCTGATGCGTGTTTGTTTCAGGTTCGGTTCGGGTCGGTCAACAAAAGTCAACGCCGTCAACGGGTCAAACCCGGTCAAGGCAGTCACACATGGTCAATGAGTCAACCCGAGACTCGGTAAAAATTAATTATCGATGCGAAAGTTAATTATATTAGTTTATAATTATTAATATTTAATCATCGCGAAACCGAGCTCGACCCGACCCGTAAACGATTAATTATCGCCACAACTAAAAGTAAATAACTAAGTAGACGTACGCTACCTTCGAATAATTATTATTAAAATCGAATCGACAATAGTTAAATATATAAATCGGAGTTATAATCGGCGTTAAATATAAAACGGATTTGTATTCGACAAAAAACCACGTTTCAATCACGACGAAAAACCATATATATATTGTTTGTTTGCGAGTTTGCAGGTTGTGTTTTGATAAATAAATCGACAAATAATATTGTCGGGATCGTTCAAAAAACAGAGGAAACTCTGCCTGATTTTCGTAAAATCCGTAAAACGAAAACGCAACATATTTCAAAGGTTTAATGTCCGATTTCAAACGATTGTTATAAAATAAATATTAACATATATATTTATTTTAGCGGCGCCTAAAAATCGATCCGATAACTTTCCAACACACACGACTACAAGGCAACAAGTTTCGGCGATCCGTTACAATCGAAAATAATTATTTATGTTTAATTCAAACGCCGAATTCGGAAACTATATTTCAAATGTCGATAAATTATTCGAACGATGTATAAAAAATAAGTATATTGATTATATTTATTTCGAAACCACTATTTCCGAAACGCTTATACAAGGCGCATATTATTTCAAATGACAGAATTCGGAAATCGTGTTACAAGAATACTATATATATCCAAATGTCATGGCGTTGAATACTTTTTACAAAATAAATATAGTTATATTTATTTCTAACGTTGACGACACGAACATGTACGAATACTTTCGAAGGATTTCTATAACACTAATATATATTGTTTAAATTTGATTTCAACGCTAAACGAAATGCGACACGATACCGCAAGATTATGACAAGCGTATGATTACATCTTTCTAAAACTACGAGAGTCGTACTATTATCCGACGACGTACAGGACGACTAATATGATATCATGAAATATATTTATGTTTATATGTAAACATATATTTCACATCACCCGAAAACAAAATCGTTTCTAAGAAAACCATAGGTTGGTTAACCGAGTTAAGACAATGACACATTCGTAGAATCGTTAGGTTAACGATTCGGTAGAGCTGGGTATCACGTAGTATAGCTACGTCATTCTTAGAAACTTACATGTTATTCCATTTTAGGAATACACTAGATTGCATGCTAGCAAGTCAAGTTGTGAAGACGACACTATGGAAATAACATTTAAGCTATCTTTGCACAAGGACAACAGATGAGTTCATAACCCCCACTTTTTAACGTTTTACATTTTTATAAATGTTTTCGAGGGTGGAAAGACATGCAAGTTTTGCAAAAGAACACAATGTTTCGATAAACAAAAATCATATATTTCTAAACCATGTCACAAACCGATTTCAATGAACACAAATGGTTTACGAAGGTTTATACTAAACTTACCGATTTTCACAGCTATACAAAGCTCTTCGAAACATGCATGAGTTTTTTGACTAGTGACGGGATTGTCATAGTCACAACTAGGGGCGAAGGCCCCAAAACTTTATTGAAAATATGGGCTAGGCCCAAAGACAAAATAACATGGGCTAGGCCTAAGGACAAAATAACATGGGCTAGGCCCAAGGACAAGAAAACATTGGCTAGGCCCAATGATAAAATAACATGGGCGCAGCCCAATAACTCAGTTTTCGACTATGGTATGTAGTTATGGAATTAGATGATAACAGATCAATGTACGAAAGTAGGAAGATAACAATAGTAACCGTTAATCACGTAGTGACCATGGTGCAAAAGGTGTAGATCTATCGAGTTTGAGACACGCTCCACTCCCGGTAAGTTAACCGGTTAGGAGTGCTTTTGTGATCCCAATGATGTCAAAGAAGTCTTGGTTTGGTTACTTACTTATGGCACATAGGCCAGTGTATTAGCTACACACTGACTGATTCTTAGATTCCATAGATATACTACATACTATGATTTCAATACCGGTTTACAAAATAACAAAAAATATTTCAATACCGGTTTACTTACAGGTACAAATGAAAACATTTTATTACCGGTTTACAGACATAACAGTTATGCATGGATTTGCAAACAACATGGAAAACATTTAAATACTGTTATACAGACATGACATTTTAAATGCTTTGGGATACTATGATCCCACAAACCGGTTTTCGAATGCAAAATACTCAAATGTTTTATGACTCATTTGGAAACAAAAACAACAAACTATGAACTCGCCAACTTTATGTTGACTTTTCGCATGTTCTTTCTCAGGTTACGATTACAAGTATGACACGGTTGGCGTAGTGGAACCCATGGGGATTCGAGTAGTTAGCGGGCGTTCATTTACTAGAAATCTTGGCTCTCACGTCTGCTTCTGCTGTGCATTAAGGATACCATTCAAGTCAAGCCCCGCTCTGATGGGAATGGATAACTAGGGGGTGTGACAGAGTGGTATCAGAGCTATAGGTTTTAGCGAATTAGGTATCAAACCTGGATATGATAACATATAGGTTTCTGTGGAGATACCTAGGCTTTAACCTCATGTTCCTTTGGGGACATTAGATCAATAAGACTTGAATACATACAGAATGCCTAGTACTCGAATATGGGTTCCAACAGTGGCCAAAAACAATAAGTCAACATTATGATTTTAATCATACACTAGTGTTGTATATGATACACGGTACACGAAAACATGACATACCGTAAGCAAAACTTTGAGAGTTTTGACAACATGCATTTAGGACCTTTGGAAGACTTTTGACAATATCCATTAAAGGTCAGCACGTAGGAACCACGATTATTAACTCGGGCAAACACATTACATATATTGTCGCTACTATTTTATTTACCCGAGCAGGTAGCCTACGCAAAACAAAACGCTAGTGTGAAAATATACATGAAACTTAAACGATACGACAACAGATGTAGAAGTACATCACATACGACTTTCGAGGCGCGGCCTTGAGAAAACACGACAGTATGACAACGATGCTAGTCCCGTCAGCGGGAGAACTACCGACCAGAATACGACAAAATTATCACGTGGTCCTGTAAGCGACACGAACAACGCTGAGGTACGTCAAACGAAAATACATGACGGTCGGTACTTATCACAATGGTAATCACGACAATTGGCGCTACAAAAGAAGTCACACTTCATAGCATTCCCCTACATCATTATTGACAATTACACCATATACGACATTCGATGGTAATGTAACGAAACAATAAGTTAGCACAGGAAATACCAGGTAAAGTCCTCGAATTGATTTTGTTGAAATTTCAACTTTGCATATTTTAAGTAGGTTTGCATACCTCTACTCCTCACAACGGTCATGGTGTCACAGAAATTTCTTCCTTGTTAGCAAACGCATATTGCATCATTTCTTGACAGATTTACATGATACGCATGCTTTGTTTGTTATGCATGTGGTTAACTTGATACGTGGAGACCATCAGGGTCTTCACTTCGAATAGTCATTTTATCAAAAATTAAAAGTTTGGTTCGCTATATTCAAATTTTCTCTTTGTGATCTAGATGACCTGCCTTATTGTGAGTATTGACTCCTTGATATCGAGTCAACGAATTCTTGAAATTTCATTTTCTTTCCAAGTTGCATACAAGGGATTTTTGTAGTAATCATATCATAACATCTTGGTCGAATCATGTATTTATTGTTGGATTGTGACAAACCAAGTTCAATTGTTTGAACTTGCTCATGGTATACAAATTCAATTCAAGGATTTCATATGATGGATTGAGGCCGTCATATTCAAAGTAATATCGACAAGCAATTCATTTGTTTCGAACCATAGCAGACTGGTTCAGTCTGCACCCTTTTAAGTCATTTATTGGTTACGACATCTTGTGGTGGCGTACACTAGTTGAAGCTTACGCTGACATTGCTTTCACAATCATGTACGGATTTAATTATTTGATTAATTATTCATTTTTTTTAAATCCCCCTTGTTGGATCATTTTCTTAAAACATCCTTAATACAATCGTGTATTAAGGAGACGGTACACAACTTTATGGTCTATTTCAGTGTACCTCGTAACGATTCTTTCATCATTGGTCGAAAACTTTGGGATATTTATTGTTCTTCCACTATCGATCGGAAATTATATTTCTTTGTTCTTTCATTTTCAGTAAAAAAAATCCTATGGGATTTATTTGGAACACATATTCAGACTTACTTGATTGAACTTTTCGTTGTAAACACGGTGAATTTGTTCGATCACCGCTATTATTGAATTATTTCAATGGCTATGACGCCTTGTGGCCGGCATAAACTTGTAGCTTAGGCTAATCATTGAAAGTGATCTTAATGCAACTATGTATTAAGACAATGATACAATAACTTCGGTTGTAATTCGTGTATCCTTGCAATTCAATAGTGTTAACTTATGGTTCGAAAAGTTAACAGATCATCTTCATTTTTCTAATTCAGTTGAGCTTGTTGATTCTAAGTCTTACCAATCCAACAACCAACGCTAGTTTCAGTTGGTATAAATTCCTATTGTTTAATGGAATTCATTTACAGAATGTGAACGTTTTGGAAATCTAATTGTTGAGATTTTCATTTGTATGACCCATGTAAACTCGGTCACATTGGTGACTATATCATTACGCTTCGTTCACTTGGCATCGATTCTGAAAACAATATCACAGCTTCATAATTAAAATGGTCATTACTTTTGTCTGCCTTAGTGTAACTTGCCCTTAGATCACATTAATACTTCTCTTCTTTGTGACAACCGGCGTTTTCCGGTTGTAATTAAGCGCATAACTAACAGTTTTACCATTATAACTAGCGTAAATAGACGTAAATTAACTCGATCAAGCCTTTGAAAAACCTAGGAACGTCTACTTGCTTCACGTTACGCGATTTGGCGACAATCGGGAACTCTAACCGAAATTAAACGTTAAGCGAACTGATGCCAAACAAATACTGACAACACCTAAAAATACAAATTTGGTACTTGTATTTGTCATACAATTATAATTATGTGATAAACTTAAATCGTTGAACTTCGCAAAGCACAACGCGGAAGTTACGCGGTAAACAGGAACCCACCGACAACGAAATGGAAGCCACGGACTAGAGATACGTCTAAAATTAATATATTAATATATATTAGGCTTCGTTTTAAGATTTTAATGCTCACGGAAGAAACCAGAATGAAAAACGGATCGTAAACGACATACAGGGCAATTAGCGATTTTTATCGCAACGAACGGATTACGCGTCAAAACCCGACCCCTGATATAATTTAATACGTTTTCGAGTGTAAACAAATAAATTTCGATAAATAGCAACACTCGGATCGAAAAAACGGACTATAGATGGCGATCGTAGAGATTTTACGCAAATTTTAACGAAGCCGACAAACCGTCGCGCCAACCGATTGACTAAAGACAATGTTTTCGTGTTTTTGAATGTATTACGATATAACACAATGCTCGGTTTCAAAAGTGGGCTTCAGATACGTGTTTGGGCTCGAATACGCACAAACGGGCCTTGGGCCCGACCTATTAAAAACCCTAACTATAAATGCTTGCTTAACCCTAGATCCCCTCATTTGAAACTTGAAACCCTAGCACACCATCATTAAACTCCCCTACCCTCTCTCCCTTGGTCCGATCGTCGGATTCTGGCAGCGATTCCGACCGGCGCCGGTCTTCTTCTCCGGTAGCCGCACCCCCCACAACACCCACCTCCTTCCCTTCTCTCTTCAAACCCGACACACCACACGGCAAACCACCTCTCCTTTAAACTCATATACAGGCATACAGACAGTCAGAGAGGAGAGAGAGAGAGAGACAGAGCAGTGGGAGAGTGAGAGAGAAATCGGACGAGAGAGGGGGCAGCTGCGGCAGCCGCTGTGTCTCCGCGGATCTTGATCGGGGACGGTGGTGGTGGGTTGTCGGGTTGGGGGTTTCAACGGCAGTGGTTGTTCCGGTTCATCTTCCAGATCAGATTACGAAGGTGGGTTGTTCAAGATCAGATTCAGTTTGGTTCAGTTCATCTCCGACTCAGATTTGGTTCGACTTTCATTTGGTTCAGGTAGCAGCTTCAATTCAATCCAGTCAACAAATCGGCGCGGGTACAATCGCGGTTCAGTTTCGGTTCAGTCGGTTCAACACTGTTCATCTCCGGTTCAGTCCAGATTTCCGGTTCAGGTTTCGGGTTAGACTCGGTTCGACCTGGTTCAAGTTTGAAACAGATTTCGATATTTTAGTTTGTTTCGATTCGGGTTTATTTTCGGTTCTGATGCGTGTTTGTTTCACGTTCGGTTCAGGTCGGTCAACAAAAGTCAACGCCGTCAACAGGTCAAACCCGGTCAAGGCAGTCAAACCTGGTCAAACCCGGTCAATGAGTCAACCCGAGACTCGGTAAAAATTAATTACGACGTGAGAGTTAATTATATTAGTTTATAATTATTAATATTTAATCATCGCGAAACCGAGCTCGACCCGACCCGTAAACGATTAATTATCGCCACAACTAAAAGTAAATAATTAATTCGACGTACGCTACCTTGGAATAATTATTAATTAAAATCGAACCGTCACTAGTTAAATATATAAATCGGAATTAATAAATGGCGTTAAATATAAAACGGATTTGTAGTCGACAAAAAACCACGTTTCAATCACGACGAAAAACCATATATATATTGTTTGTTTGCGAGTTTGCAGGTTGTGTTTTGATAAATAAATCGACAAATAATATTGTCGGGATCATCTGAAAACAGAGGAAACTCTGCCCATTTTTCATAAAATCCGTAAAACGAAAACGTGACATATTTCAAAGGTTTAACGTCCGATTTCAAACGATTGTTATAATATAAATATTAACATATATATTTATTTTAATGACGCCTACAAATCGATCCGATAACTTTTCAACACACGCGACTACAAGGCAACAAGTTTCGGCGATCCGTTACAATCGAAAATAATTATTTATGTTTAATTCAAACGCCGAATTCGGAAACTATATTTCAAATGTCGATAAATTATTCGAACGATGTATAAAAATAAGTATATTGATTATATTTATTTCGAAACACCAATATTTCCGAAACGCTTGTACAAGGCGTGTATTATTTCAAATGACAGAATTGGAAATCATGTTACAAGAATACTTTATATATTCAAATGTCATGGCGTTGAATACTTTTTACAAAATAAATATAGTTATATTTATTTCTAACGTTGACGATGCGAACACGTACGAATACTTTCGAAGGATTTCTATAACAATAATATATATTGTTTATATCTGATTTCAACGCTAAACAAAATGCGACACGATACCGCAAGATTATGACAAGCGTACAATTACATCTTTCGAAAACTACGAGAGTCGTACTATTATCCGATGACGTACAGGACGACTAATACGATATCATGAAATATATTTATGTTTATATGTAAACATATATTTCTCATCACCCGAAAACAGAATCGTTTCTAAGAAAAACATAGGTTGGTTAACCGAGTTAAGACAATGACACATTCGTAGAATCGTAAGGTTAACGATTCAGTAGAGCTCGGTATCACGTAGTATAGCTACGTCATTCTTAGAAACTTGCAAGTTATTCCATTTTAGGAATACACTAGATTGCATGCTAGTAAGTCAAGTTGTGGAGACGACACTATGGAAATAACATTTAAGCTAGCTTTGCACAAGGACAACTGGTGAGTTCATAACCCCCACTTTTTACCATTTTACATTTTTATAAATGTTTTCGGGGGTGGAAAGACATGCAAGTTTTGCAAAAGAACACAACGTTTCGATAAACGAAAATCATATATTTCTAAACCATGTCACAAACAGATTTCAAAGAACACAAATGGTTTACGAAAGGTTTATACTAAACTTACCGATTTTCACAGCTATACAAAGCTTTTCGAAACATGCATGAGTTTTATGACTAGTGACGGGATTGTCATAGTCACAACTAGGGGGCGAGGCCCCAAAATTTTATTGAAAACATGGGCTAGGCCCAAAGACAAAATAACATGGGCTAGGCCCAAGGACAAATTAACATGGGCTAGGCCCAAGGATAAGAAACATGGGCTAGACCCAATGATAAAATAACATGGGCGCGGCCTAATAACTCAGTTTTTTGACTATGGTATGTAGTTATGGAATTAGATGATAACAGATCAATGTGCATAAGTAGGAAGATAACAATAGTAACCATTAATCACGTAGTGACCAAGGTGCAAAAGGTGTAGATCTTTCGAGTTTGAGACACGCTCCACTCCCGATAAGTTAACCGGTAGGTGTGCTTTTGTGATCCCAATGATGTCGAAGAAGTCTCGATTTGGTTGCTTAATTATGGCACATAGGCCAGTGTATTAGCTACACACTGACTGATCCTTAGATTCCATTGGTATACTACATACTATAATTTCAATACCGGTTTACAAAAATAAAAGAAAATATTTCAATACCGGTTTACTTACAGGTACAAATGAAAACATTTTATTACCGGTTTACAGACATAACAGTTATGCATGGATTTGCAAACAACATGGAAAACATTTCAATACTGTTATACAGACATGACATTTTAAATGCTTTGGGATACTATGATCCCACAAACCAGTTTTCGAATGCAAAATGCTCAAATGTTTTATGACTCATTTGGAAACAAAAACAACAAACTATGAACTCGCCAACTTTATGTTGACTTTTCGCATGTTCTTTCTCAGGTTACGATTACAAGTATGACAGGTTGGCATAGTGGAACTCCATGGGATTCGAGTAGTTAGCGGGCGTTCATTTACTAGAAATCTCGGCTCTCACGTCTGCTTCCGCTGTGCATTAAGGATACCATTCAAGTCAAGCCCCGCTCTGATGGGAATGGATAACTAGGGGTGTGACATTCTTAGTATCATAATTTGCTCATATTATTTCCACTCTCAGTTCCCAATTGCGGCATTCCACCATTGACTAGTGATAACCTTGCTACATGGAAAGACTCTCTCATGCTTACTCTTGCTTTACTGGATTTCGATTACGCTTTAAGAGAGAATAAGCCTGAAGACCTTACTCCTCAGAGTATCGCTGCTGAGCAGTTGGCTCATGAAAAATGGACTAGGTGTAACCGCATGTCTCTCATGTTCATGAAACAATCCATAATCAATGCAATTCGAGGAGCCATTCCTGATTCTGATGATGCTAAAATTGGCTTATATGGAGGAGTAGTTCAAGGGAACATCTAAAGGACACGCTAGTACTCTAATCCTCAAGCTGGTGACTACTAAGTATGATTGGAGGAACGGCATCCGTGAACACATCATGATGATGAACGACATGGCCCATAAGCTCAAGGATTAGACATGGCGATTAGTGATGTTTTCTTGTTCATTTAATCGTGACTTTGCTTCCTTCATCCTATGAAGCATTCAAGATCAATTACAACACTCAGAAAGAAACATGGTTGATGAGTGAGCTGATCGCCATGTGCGTGCAGGAGGAGGAGCGTATGAAGATAGATCGGACTGCTGATGTTGCACACTTTACTACCTCCAGCTCTAAGAAGAGGAAGAACACTTATCCAAGGAAGGATGTTTCTAAAGTCCAAAAGCCCAATCCTAGTACAAGTGCGCCTTCCAGCTCTAAGAACTCCTTAGGTAAACCCTACTGCAAGTTTTGTAAAAAGACATGACATAAGCAGACGGAATGCCCGACTTTAAGGAGTGGATGGCTAAGAAAGGTAACGATTTTTTCATGATACTTGAGTCCTATAATATTAATGTTCATGCTAATTCTTGGTGGCTTGATTCTGGTGCTATGACTCATGTCACTAACTCTACTCAGGGATTCCTTACAATCTGGAGGCTGGGAAGAAACCAAAGAACACTTAAAGTGGGGGATGATAGAGAATTAGAAGTGAAGGCCATAGGAACTTTACAATTATTTGTGAAAACTGGTTTATGCATTAAACTTTATGATACCTTATATTTTCCTGCGGTAATGTGGAACCTTGTATCAGAACCAAAGTTAGACATTGACGATTTTGATATTACTTATGGTCATTGCAAACTCTCTATTCTCTATAATTCTGTGGTTTATGGTACTGGCATTCTGGAGGGTGGTCTCTATAGATTAGAACTAGATGATGACTTTTCCAAATCTTTGATGTCATATAATATTAATGAATCACTCACAAAGATGAAACAAAATCGAGACTTAGAGACTTCATTTATGTTGTGGCATCAATGTTTAGGCCACATTTCATGAGAACGATTAAATCGACTCGTAAAGGATGAAGTCATTACCTCCTCACTGATTTTGTGTCACACCCTCAATTTCCACTTGCGGAGTATTACCGCGAGGCGTGTGATCAAACCAGAATCTCAGACCCTAGGAATATCGAACGACTCTATATGATTTATTTAAACGTTTTCCAAAAACATTTGTTGTAAACATTCATAGTCATTTTCAAAATATCAAGGTTTCAAAGTTTAGCGGAAGCATTAAAGTAAAGTAACGGCGCCAACATAAACGCCAAAACCAAAATCCCAAAAATTATTCGTAAATAAAGACTCGATAAAAATGTCTTGATCAAATGCAAGTGACTGCACCTAGCGCTCCTAGCGTCCTGAAAAACATGTAAAGAAACAAGTGTCAACATTAAAGAAGAGTGAGTTCACAGGTTTTTATAAGTTCACAAGTTCGGTTTAAAAGATTTTTTTCCCCGTTATCCCTAACCTGGAATAACGACATAGTTCCATTATTCCTAACCCGGAATAATAATGTTGGTTGTAATTAAGTTCAATGTTAACATGTAGGTAGCGAGCCTAAAGTTACGTCACACAAGAGTTCGCAGGTCGAAGCTGACTGTTGTTGCCTCAGTGTTGCCAGGTCTATCACTGACCATGGCGAAAGTTAGGCCAAATTAATCACCCGTTAACCATTCCCGGTCGGCTAGCGCGACTAGCTCGGGTGGGGCTTGTCGGGCCCAGTAGTACTACTATAATTTCCCCGCTATCTAACCCAATACTAACGATCCGAGAGTTGGTTGAGGACTTCCGTGATAAAGCTACTTAGTGACCATAACGTATATTAACATTAACTTAGTTACCGAATAGTTAACGGCGTTAATTTCGCATAACGTAAAAAGATTGAGTTGTAGAGCGTATACATGTTTCTCCCCCTTTTGTTCAAAACCGGATAAAATAGGGGCCGTGAACTCACTTTAAATTACTCGGTTAGAATAAATGCAAAAGAAGCAAATGATGGAACCGCTAATCTGCATCCTAACATGTCAACCGATTTAAAGTTAGTGCGTGAACACACTGACACAAAACCCTACGCATAACTAACACACAGTACGGCACACGTAATAACCAATTCGAAACCATAATCATGCATGCAAAGTATCATCATACAAAACAACGATCAAACCAACTTGTCATAAACATAGGATAACTCATACAACACTTAGGTACACACAAACGCAAGTTATCATGTTTCAGCTTGAACGCTCATAACTGGGCTGTTTTCGAGGATTTTTATAAAATAGTTCCAACGTTTCAAAAATTCCAATTTTTTTTACATGAGGTGTCAATTAGACTGTAGAATTTTGTGTAAAATTTTCAAATCCTAAATCCTCACCAATTATTTATAACATTTATATACTAGGCTGAAGTCAGATTCGTCGCTTTCTGACTGCAGTCCACGAGAAAAACTATTTAAAAACCATCGTTTCATCCAATTAACAAAATTCCAGTGGGAGATTTTCGAAAATTAACTTCTCCAGTTACTGTACAAATTTCGTGACTTAACCCCATACAGACCATGAGATCCGACTCGATAAACAACCTGTAAATTCTGCAGAATTTATGCAGCTTCAGCTGCTGCACTAAGTGACCATTTAAAAATAGCAAACGACCTCAGAAAAATATGAATCTGGCGCCATTTGAAGCGTATTTCAAAAATACACGTTTTAGGCTTCAGAAAACCCACTTTTCGATAAATAATGATAAGGTTAAATAATGATAAGGTTACAGCCAACTGAAGTTGGCTGTAAATGTCAATCAGCTTACTGTTTTCGACTTTATCGCATTAGAACATGTTTAAACGGTCATGACGCTTAGTTGTATTGCTTAACAGCAGGTTAGTTGTCAAATCTCATCATATATATCAATATTCATGCAAAACCTAAATATATATATCATGATCTTTATCGATAAAACGCAGCCTACGATTTTAGTATTCAACATATCATCACAACCGCAAAGATTCGCATATTCATCCGAACTAATCATACACCACAATACTTTTTCATACTAATAATCATATAAGCACATAATCATGATCAAGATTACACAAAACCTAGTGTGAATCGCAAAACAATTAAACCCTAACCTTGAAACGATGATGATTAACGAACCGGGACAAGCTTGGAATCAATCCGTGGTGTAGTTTGCGCGACCGTGAGAGGGGGGGCTGCCGTCGACCTCAAAAGGGTATTAGGGTTTTTTTTTTTTTTTTGAAAGCTACAACATGCATGTAAATATAACAGGGGGGCGGTCGCGATAGGGGGGGGGGGAGGGCGGTTTGGGTTAGTGCCTTGGGCCTCAAGTTTGGGTTATTTCCTTGGGCCGCAAGGAGGTGTGGGTCGCGGGTTGAGTTTGCATGGTCGCGAAGTCGAAACGTTTCACAGGCTTGGTTTGGTTTATAAATAGAAGTTACTAAAATATTATTCGCGATACGGAGTTTATAAAATATTAAATCACGTATTTGGAGTGAGACGCAATAGATTAACAACGTCTAATAACACATAGCACGTAATTCAGATACAACCCGTCTAATAACACATAGCACGTAATTCACCCTATAGATTCACAAAGTTAGCGTAGTTATTGCGAGCGTGTAATTTAATTCTCCGAATTAAATCAGCGTAGGAGTGAATAACCATAAAGTAGTGCGTTTAAGACACGTGAAAAGCCGGGATGTCACATTATCCCCATGTTGAAAGAATTTTCGTCCCAAAAATTGAGTAAACGCGGTTTAGAATACAACGCACAAAAGTTCAGTTTGTTAGAATGGTACAAGTAAATCCCAGCTGTCATATCATCACCATGTTGAAAGAATTTCGTCCCGAAATTCAGTTGGCGGTAACGTCAGATTGCTGCTCACTGCAAAAAGGTGTGGATATTTGCTTTTCATTTGGTCCTCTCTTTCCCACGTGAACTCCGGTCCACGGTTAGAGTTCCAACGAACCTTGACGATCGGTATCTTGCTGTGCCTTCGAGTCTTAATCTCACGGTCCATGATCTTGATAGGTTGTTCCACAAAATACAGATGCTCATCCACTTGAATCTCATCCAATGGAATGACTAGGGTCTCATCGGATAGGCACTTCTTCAGATTGGACACGTGAAAAAACGTTGTGAACTCCACTGAGTTCGGCAGGAAGGTCTAACTGATAAGCTACGGGCCCGATACGCTTTGAAATCACAAATGGGCCTACGTACCGTGGATTTAGTTTGCCTCGTTTCCCAAAACGAATTACACCCTTCCAGGGTGACCTTTCAGTAGGACGCGGTCGCCTACTTGAAATTCGAGCGGTTTGCATCGTTGATCAGCGTAACTTTTCTGTCGATCTTGTGCCGCTGCCATGCGGTTTCTGATTTGCACAATCTTTTCAGTAGCCTCAAGTATCAACTCAGGACCTGTGAGTTGACTGTCACCAACTTTTACCCAACAGACCGGTGATCTACATTTGCGACCGTACAATGCTTCAAACGGTGCTGCCTGAATACTCGTATTTTAAATGTTGTTATACGAGAACTCCACTAAAGGCAGATGGATTTCCCAACTGTTCCCAAAGTCTACCACGCATGCCCTAAGCATGTCCTCCAAGGTCTGAATGGTCCTTTCACTTTGACCATCGTTTGAGGGTGGTAAGCTGTGCTCATATCTAAGCGTGTACCCAACGCTTTCTGAAGTGACCGCTAAAAGTTGGACGTGAAACGAGCATCTCTGTCTGAAATGATGGACGTTGGCACCCCGTGCCGAGAAACTACTTCCTTAATGTAGATGCGAGTCAACTTATCCATCTTATCTGTTTCTTTGGTTGCTAGGAAGTGTGCATACTTAGTTAGACGATCCACGATTACCCAGATGGTATCGCAACCACCCGGAGTTCGGGGAGTTTAGTGATAAAGTCCATCGAGATCTGATCCCATTTCCACACTGGGATCTCAGGTTGTTGAAGTAGTCCTGATGGCTTCTGGTACTCCACCTTGACTTTCGCACAAGTCAAACACTTGCTCACGTAGGTAGCTATATCCGCTTTCATGTTGGGCCACCAGTAAGCGGCTTTAAGGTCTTGGTACATCTTATCCGAACCAGGATGGACAGAGTATCGGGATTTGTGAGCTTCGTCCATAACTAGCTCCCTGAGGTTTCCGTAGAGAGGTACCCATATACGATTCATGAAATACCGGGCACCATTGGGTTTTACTTCCCAATCGCGTTCCATCTTTCCCACAGATTCGGCCTTGATGTTCTCTTCCTTAACTGCTTCTAGCTGCGCGTCGCGTATCTGTTTGGGCAACCCAGAATGAATTGTGAACTGCAGTGCTCGTACCCAACGAGGTTTCAAGTGCTCCTTCCGACTGAGGGCATCAGCTACCACGTTAGCTTTACCCGGGTGATATCGAATGGCACATTCATAATCGTTCAGGAGTTCGACCCAGCGACGCTGTCGCATGTTCAACTCCTTCTGGTCAAAAATATATTGGAGGCTCTTGTGATCCATGTAGATTGTGCACCTTGTTCTATATAGATAGTGTCTCCAAATATTAAGTGCAAACACAACTGCTCCCAATTCCTGGTCATGTGTCGTGTAGTTCTTCTCGTGGACCTTCAACTGTCGGGATGCATACGCGATGACCTTTTCACGTTGCATGAGCACACATCCCAATCCTGAATGGAAGCATCACATTATACCACAAAATCATTCGTCCCCTCTGGCAAGGACAAAATGGGCGCACTTCAAAGCTTCTGCTTCAGTAGTTGAAAGGCTGCTTCCTGTTTGTCACCCCAAGTATACTTGGTGCCCATCTGAGTGAGAGTGGTAAGCGGTTGTGCGATCTTGGAAAATCCCTCGATGAAACATCTGTAGTAACCAGCCAAACCCAAAAATTGGCGGATCTCTGTCGGTGTCCTGGGTGCTTCCCAGTTCATGATAGCATCGATCTTGGTGGAATCAACGTGAATACCCTTTTCATTCACGATATGCCCGAGAAACTGAACTTCCCGAATCCAGAAATCACACTTCGAAAACTTGGCATATAGTTTCTCCTGTTGAAGTAGTTCCAGCAATAATCGCAGATGCTCAGCATGTTCTTCTTCATCCTTAGAGTAGATGAGTATATCATCGATGAACACGAGGACAAACTTGTCGAGATACGGCTTACACACTCGGTTCATGAGGTCCATAAACACCGCGGGTGCATTGGTGAGACCGAAGGGCATGACCAAGAACTCGTAATGGCCATACCGAGTGCAAAATGCCGTCTTGGAAATATCCTCATCCCTGACGCGTAGCTGGTGATAATCGGACCGTAGATAAATCTTGGAGTAGTAGCTTGACCCTTGAAGCTGGTCGAAAAGTCGTCGATGCGAGGTAATGGGTATCGGTTCTTGACGGTAACCTTATTGAGTTCTCTGTAGTCGATGCACATGCGGAAGGTCCCGTCCTTCTTCTTGACAAAAAGGACGGAGCTCCCCATGGCGAAGTACTGGGTCGGATAAACCCTTTTTCCAACAATTCTTGAAGTTGGGTAGACAGCTCTTGCAGCTCCGCTGGAGCTAAGCGGTACGGGGCCTTGGCGATAGGAGTCGCATGGCTCGCCAATTCGATTTCAAACTCTACTTGTCGATGTGGTGGAAGACCGGGTAACTCCTCTGGAAACACATCGGGAAAGTCACGGACGACGGGGATATCTTCAATCCGCTTCTCGTCCTTAGACTGCTCGGTGACCAGTGCGAGCAAAGCAAAAGAGTTCTTCTTCCGAAGATACTTCTGAGCTTGCATGTAAGAGATGATGTTCGTGACGACGCCTGCCTTCTCGCCTTGCACCATCAAGACTTCGTCGTTAGAGAGCGGAATACGGATAGCTTTCTCGAAACAGAGAACTTCAGCTCGTACGTCGGATAGCCAGTCCATTCCGGCTACCACATCAAAACTACCCAGAGTAGTTGTCATCAGATCAATGGTAAAGGTGTGACCCGCGAGTTTAAGTTGACAGCCGGTCACTAGATGGGTCACATCTACAGATTTACCATCGGCTAGTTCTATGAGGTAAGGGGTCTCTCGGGGTTTAGGTGAGAGATTCAGGTTCTTTCTAAAAGACTCGGATATAAAACTCTTATCCGCACCCGTATCAAAAAGTACAGTAGCAAAATGATCGTTAAGGGGAAACTTACCGGTGACCACATTCGAGTAGTTTCGGGCCTCTCCACGGCCTAGCGTGAATGCACGTCCTTTGGCACCTCCTGTGCCACCATTTCCATTGTTACCATTGTTGTTATTTGTTGTTGTTGTTGTTGTTGTTGTTATTCCCACCATCGTTGTTGTTGCGAAGTTGCGGGCAGTCTCGCTTGAAATGGGCAGTGCTACCGCACTGATAGCATCCCGGTTATTTCCCCTTTCTGCTGACTCTGGTGCTGGTTCTGATTTTGTCATGTCATGATCTCCCCGCGACAATCCTTTGCGGCGTGTCCTGCTTTGCCACATCGTTGGCAGCGATTTCCGGCGCAAGGGCCGTGATGATGGAGATTACAACGATTACATTGCGGCTTACGACCCGCATAGCTGCTCGAGTTCTGGGTGTTGTTGGCAGACTGATTATTGTGACCCCAATTGCTGTTGAAGTTGTTGGACCGCTTCTGGTTTCCTTGTTGTGGCTGGGCTGATGAAGACTGCCGAGCAGGTGAGTCTTCAAATTTTCTTTTGTTGTCAGGGACAATTTCAGTTGCACCCCTAGGTGGCAACTTCCTTTGCTCCATCGTCTTATCGGTGAGTTTATGCACTAGCCTAATCGCTTGATGCTCCGTTGTAGGGTTGCTAGACATTACCATGCCCTGGATCTCAGGGACCAGACCCCCAAGATAAAACTCAAGTCGTTTATCGACGGTGTTAGCCAAATGGGGACAAAAGAACACCAGATCATGATGTCTTGCCGTGTACGCTTCAATTTCTGACCCGACCATCTTGTGGTTCCATAACGCTTGTTCCAATTCGTGAACTCTATCCCGCGGATAGTATTCCTCCTTGATTAGAGCTTTGAATTCAGTCCAGGCCATTGCGTTCGTTGAACAAGTCCACGCGTTTGGACTTGTGCGTTCCACCAGGTTAATGCCCCATCTTCCAACATCGAGGCAGCATACTTGACCTTATTAGCTTCAAGGCAATTTCACATTTCGAAAACCGATTCAGACTTTTCAATCCAACGGACCAGTCCTATGGGTCCTTCAACTCCCATGAACTTGCTCCGTTTCGCATCCAAGAACATCTTGTAGGGGTTAAGACCCCCTCCTGCTGGTGGGTTTTGAACACCTGTCCATGTTAGCAGCACTGCACGATTGTTCTTGGATTAAATGCGACCATTCTTCAGTTGACATGTTGAGGTTCCGCGTCGTCCAGTTGCCATTTCAGATCTTCGCAAGACAACACAAACACACACCGATAAGTATATATATCCAATATAGTTATCATATTCCACACTTCAATATCACACAATTATGTCAACCCAAACAATTTAAACAATCAAAAGGAACATTCGATTAAATAAATTGCAATGTCTCACAAAATACCAACCAAACATCTCAGTTTAATTATAACATTTTCAAGTTCAAACATAAGTGGAAACAAACAAATAAAGGAAACAAAACGGAGGTTGGCGAGACGAGTTAGTCATCTATGTCTCCATCTCCCAAGTCGCTATCACAGCCGTCTTCCTCTTCAGCGTTTTCGGCTTCAACAGCCGGGTCCGGTTCCGGCTCTTCTTCCTCCGGATCCTCCTCCGGGTCTTCCTCTGGATCCTCCTCTTCGTCTTCTACCGGCGCTGGAGGGGTCGGTGCTGGTGCGTGTACTGGGATAGGTGGTGCTTGGTTCTGCTCTAGTTCGTGAATCCTCCAACTGGACTCAAGAACTCTGTCTTCGAGCCAGTCAGCCCTCAGCTGCTCAGCACGAAGGTCCTTAGCTAAAATGTTTCGAGCTCTCTTATTCTCATATTGCTCTTCCTCGAGCTCTCCAGTTTTACACATCAGCTGACGTATCAGCCATCCCTGTGCTTCGATAGTCTCCTGCATTCTCTCCAGCTGTTCCTATTGTTTCCTTAACACATCCCTAAGTAGATCGTCCCCCCCTCCTGAAGAGTTGACCAGTTCGACCGGTATAGCGTGGTAGGACGGGAGGACGACTCCCCTCCTAGAGCGAGTCTTTTTCTAGCAACTGAGCGTGTCTCCACGCAACAAGGTGGTGAGGGTTCGACCATGGGTGCCTTCCCCGGCGCCCTTGATTGTCGAGATCTGTCGGATGATGATGATGACATAGCCTGCTGGGTTGGTGTAGTTAGTTACGAGCTGCGTATATCACAATATATATATTATATATATCGCATAGAACAATTGTAGTATAACACATAACAAGATATCGCAGTTCGGTGCCAACTAAGTCTAGTGTCGTGTAACAGCTATAGTTTAGGTCTACTTTAAATGCAAACCTGGTTTTCTATAGCTAGAGGCTCAGATACAAATTCACACCCTCAATTTCCACTTGCGGAGTATTACTGCGAGGCGTGTGATCAAACGAGAATCTCAGACACTAGCAATATCGAATGACTCTATATGATTTATTTAAACGTTTTCCAAAAACATTTGTTGTAAACATTCATAGTCATTTTTAAAATATCAAGGTTTCAAAGTTTAGCGAAAGCATTAAAGTAAAGTAACGGGCGCCAACATAAACTCCAAAACTAAAATCCCAAAATTATTCGTAAATAAAGACTCGATAAAAATGTCTTGATCAAATGCAAGTGACTGCACCTAGCGCTCCTAGCGTCCTGAAAAACATGTAAAGAAACAAGTGCCAACATTAAAGAAGAGTGAGTTCACAGGTTTTTATAAGTTCGGTTTAAAAGATTATTTTCCCCGTTATCCCTAACCCAGGATAACGACATAGTTCCATTATTCCTAACCCGGAATAATAATGTTGGTTCGTAATTAAGTTCAATGTTAACATGTAGGTAGCGAGCCTAAAGTTACGTCACATAAGAGTTCGCGATTGAAGCTGACTGTTGTTGCCTCAGTGTTGCCAGGTCTATCACTGACCATGGCGAAAGTTAGGCCAAATTAATCACCGTTGACCATTCCCGGTCGGCTAGCGCGACTAACTCGGGTGGGGCTTGTCGGGCCCAGTAGTACTACTATAATTTCCCTACTATCTAACCCAATACTAACGATCCGAGAGTTGGTTGAGGACTTCCGTGATAAAGCTACTTAGTGACCATAACGTATATTAACATTAACTTAGTTACCGAATAGTTAACGGCGTTAATTTCACATAATGTAAAGAGATTGAATTGTCGAGCGTATACATGTTTCTCCCCCTTTTGTTCAAAACCGGATAAAATAGGGGCCGTCAACTCACCTTAAATTGCTCGGTTAGAATAAACGCAAAAGAAGCAAATGATGGAACCGCTAATCGCGTCCTAACATGTCAACCGATTTAAAGTTAGTGTGTGAACACACTAAAACAAAACCCTACGCATAACTAACACACAGTACGGCACACGTAATAACCAATTCGAAACCATAATCACGCATGCAAAGTATCATCATACAAAATAACGATCAAACCAACTTTTCATAAACATAGGATAACTCATACAACACTTAGGTACACACAAACGCAAGTTATCATGTTTCAGCTTGTACGCTCATAACTGGGCTGTTTTCGAGGATTTTTATAAAATAGTTCTAACGTTGCAAAAATTCCAATTGTTTTAAAGGAGGTGTCAATTAGACTGTAGAATTTTGTGTAAAATTTTCAAATCCTAAATCTTTACCAATTATTTATAAACATTTATATACTAGGCTGCAGTCAGATTCGTCGCTTTCTGACTACAGTCCACGAGAAAAATTATTTAAAAATCATCGTTCATCCAATTAACAAAATTCCAGTGGGAGATATTCGGAAATTTCCGTCTACAGTTACTGTACAAATTTAGTGACCTAACCCCATACAGACTATAAGATCCGACTCGATAAACAACCTGCAAATTCTGCAGAATTTACGTAGCTTCAGCTGCTGAACTAAGTGACCATTTAAAATAGCAAACTACCTCAGAAAAATATGAATCCGGCGCCATTTGAAGCGTTTTTCAAAATATACGTTTTAGGCTTCAGAAAATCCACTTTTCGATAAATAATGATCAGGTTACAGCTAACTGAAGTTGGCTGTAAATGTCAATCAGCTTACTGTTTTCGACTTTATCGCATTAGAACATGTTTAAACGGTCATGACGCTTAGTTGTATTGATTAACAGCAGGTTACTTGTCAAATATCATCATATATATCAATATTCATGCAAACCCTAAATATATATATCATGATCTTTATCGATAAAACGCAGCCTACAATTTTAGTATTTAAGATATCATCACAACCGCAAAGATTCGCATATTCATCCGAACTAATCATACACCACAACACTTTTTCATACTAATAATCATACAAGCACATAATCATGATCAAGATTACACAAAACCTAGTGTGAATCGCAAAACAATTAAACCATAACCTTGAAACGATGATGATTAGCGAGACCGGGACAAGCTTGGAATCAATCCGAGAGGTGTAGTTTGCGCGACCGTGAGAGGGGGGGCTGCCGTCGACCTCACTAGGGTATTAGGGTTTTTTTTTTTTAATCTACAACATGCATGTAAATATAACAAGGGGGGTGTCGCGATGGGGGGGCAGTTTGGGTTAGTGCCTTGGGCATCAAGTTTGGGTTATTTCCTTGGGCCGCAAGGAGGTGTGGGTCGCAAGGGGGTGTGGGTGGCAGTTGAGTTTGTTGGTCGTGAAGTCGAAACGTTTCACAGGCTTGGTTCGGTTTATAAATAGAAGTTACTAAAATATTATTCGCGACACGCAGTTGATAAAATATTAAACCACGTATTTGGAGTGAGACGCAATAGATTCACAACGTCTAATAACACATAGCACGTAATTCAGATACAACCCGTCTAATAACATATAGCACTAATTCACCCTATAGATTTACAAATTTAGCGTAGTTATTGCGAGCGTGTAATTTAATTCTCCGAATTAAATTAGCGTAGGAGTGAATAACCATAAAGTAGTGCGTTTAAGATACCTGAAAAGCCGGGATGTCACATTTTGGAACATGTGTCAAATGTCTTAAAGGTAAAATGACATTAGCGAATAAGAAAGGTGCCACTAGGAGCTCTAATTTATTAGAACTCATTCATACTGACATTAGGGTCCTTACCAAATTGCTGGCATCACTGGACGTACTTGATTTATCACTTTCATTAATGATTATTCTCGTTACATTTACTTGTATCTCATTAAGGAATAATCTGAATCTCTTACAACTTTTAAAGATTATAAAGCTAAAGTTGAAAAAAAACTAGATCGTAAAATTAAAGTTGTGAGGTCAGATAGAGGTGGTGTATCTCATTTTATGAGTTTTGTAAAGGCCAGGGAATTGTAAACCAATACACCATGCCAGGTACACCTCAGCAGAATGGTGTCGCTGAACGAAGGAATCGTACCCTTATGAACATGGTGTGGAGTATGCTAGCCAACACTAATTTACCATTATTCCTCGGGACTGAAGCGTTAAAAGCAGCTGTTCATATACTCAATAGAGTTCCTTCAAAGTTTGTCCCGAAAACTCCTTCTGAACTTTAGACATGAAGGAAACCGAGTCTTAAATATATGAAAGTATGGGGCTGCATTGCTGAAGCGAAACTTTACAATCCTTTCCTAAGGAAACTTGACCCTAAAGCGGTTACCTGCTTCTTTGTCAGGTATCCTGATCACTCAATGGGTTATCGTTTCTATTGTCCTTCCCATGTCACCCGTACTATTGAAACCAAGCGTGCCGCGTTCCTGGAGGATTTTAAGGTCAGTGGGAGTAGTACCAATCCTTACGAAGAATTGCAAGAAATACAAGACGGGGGGGGGGGAGACTCGTGGCTTACCATTACTTCGTTTACTCCTCTTGTACACAATGCAACAACTGCACCTGAAGCTACTGCACCAACTCCAAATTTACCTCCACAACCAGAACCCATTTTACCTCATAACGAAGGCACATCAAATGCTCAAAACCAAGACACCGCTGAACCCGATAATCAACTCAGGAGGTCATCCAGGCAAAGAAGGCATACAAATTGGGATGATTATGTTACCTACATGACTGAAATGGATGCCGAAAAGCTCAATGATGCTATCTCTTATAATGAAGCCATTAGCAGTGATCAGTCTTCTGAATGGAATAAAGCAATGAATGATGAGCTTGAATCCATGAAGAAAAATGACGTTAGGGATTTGGTAGAATTACCCAACGGTGTCAAACCCATAGGATGTAAATGGGTATTCAAGACAAAACTAGATCCGAATGAGAACGTTGAACGCTATAAAGAGAGATTGGTTGCAAAGGGCTACACTCAGAAAGAGGGAATTGATTATCAAGAGACGTTTTCACCTGTCTCTTGTAAAGATTCATTAAGGATCGTTATAGCCCTAGTAGCTCATTTCGACTTAGAGCTGCATCAGATAGACGTTAAAACCGCTTTCCTTAACGGAGATTTTGACGAAATGTTTACATGAAACAACCTGAAGGCTTTAAACCTGAAGGTCAGGAGCATCTAGTCTGTACGTTGAAGAACTCCATGTACGGGTTAAAACAAGCATCACATCAATGGTACCTTAAGTTTGATGAAGTCATGAAGAAACAAGGTTTTATAAAGAATCAAGTGGATCAATGCACCTACATCAAGATGTGTGGGAGCAACTTTACTATACTTGTCCTTTACGTGGATGAAGTTTTATTGGCAAGTAATAGTTTAGACATGTTGCATGAGTCGAAGCGATTGCTCTCGCATAACTTCGACATGAAGGATCTCAGAGATGCTTCTTACATCATTGGTATCGAAATTCACCGAGACAGACACAAGGGATCTTATGATTGTCCCAAAATGCTTACATAGATCCTGTCCTTACACGTTATAAATGCAACAGTGCAAACCCTCAGCCACTCCAGTAGTTAGGGGAGATGTTTTTGGTTCATTCCAATGTCCGACAACAGAGGTTGAAAAGGAGCAGATGAGCCAGATACCTTACGCGTCAGTAGTCGGGAGCTTGATGTATGCTCAAGTCTGTACTCGCCTAGATATTGCTTATATTGCTGGAATGCTAGGCCGTTATCAGATTAATCCTGACCTAGATCACTGGAAAGCAGCTAAGAAAGTACTTAGATATCTGCAAGGGACGAAAGACTATAAACTGACTTATAGAAGAAGTGATCATTTAGAAGTGGTAGGCTATTCAGATTCTTACTTTGCCAAATGCAATTATGACAAGAAATCCACTTCGGGCTATATCTTTATGTTAGCAGGCAGATCTATCTCATGAAAGAGTCATAAACAATAGTTAACCACAACTCCACAATGATGGCAGAATACATTGCTGTTTATAACGCAACCTGTCATGGAATGTTGCTTAGAAATCTGATCACTGGACTCAAAATCATTAATTCCATTTCTAGACCATTGAAGCTTTAATGTGATAACTCAGTTAGCATTAGTTTCTCGAACAGTACCAGTTCGACTGGAGCTGGTTTATATCTCGCTACAAAGTACTTGTTCGTACGTGAACGAGCTGGGGAAAATAATCTTTGTATTGAGTATATTAGTACTAAAAATATGCTTGTGGATCCGATGACTAAAGGTCTCCTACCAAAAGTTTTCGAAGAACATGTTCCGAATATGGGATTTACTAAAGACCTTATTTAATAGCATATTGTACTTACTTATGTTTTAATTAATGAAATTTCCTCAGTTTGAATTTGTATGTCTCTAATATATGTTCTTCCGGTATAATGACATATAGACAAATAGAAATACAACTCAAACGCTAAAGGGCTTATATGCATATTTTGATCATAACTGTTTGGTTTTAAATTGAGGCCATAGTATGACTAATGGGGGTCCTGAGTCGAATGATGATTCAACGGCTGTATTTCTCTGCTACGGTTCTTGGTTTAAAGCTAAAATGAGTGTTAACTCCTGATCAGGCTTATCTAATATTCATGATAAATGATTACTCGGCTAAGTGGGAGAATGTAAGATTAAATATATTATATTTATAATATTTAATCATGTAGCCATTATAATCATTTATATTATATTAGATCAAAATCCTATTATATATTAGTTGGTGTAACACCCCAAAAACGGGTTTAGTAATCAAACCACGTTAATATTAAAGAGCGGGTAAAAGACCCCTAGTGGTAAAAGTGAACCCCTAAACAAAATAACTAGGAACAAATTAACCTAGTTAATAATATGTATATAAGTAAAAAGATAATGAGTTTTAGTCTCATTTATAATCAAAACTAAACTTGAGGGACCAAAGCTGCAAAAAAGGGAACTTGTGTTATAAATCACAAGAATTAAAACATAAAACACATAGTGAGTGTGTGTGTGTATGTGTCGACTACGGCTGGAGAAAAAGGAGCAAACCCTTGTTCATCTTAAATCATCAAATTAGAGGACGAATCGAACCCAGAATCGATGCATGAACGCATTTTAATGATCACCCGAACTAGGGGGTCATGTGGTATATCAAAAATCCTAATTTGATGACATTATGAATTTAAGTAGATTTCATGGATTTCAATCCATGTATGAATTTTAGTAATTGAAGTAAGATAAGGGATGAATACTTGCTTAGGAACAAACCCTTATTGAAAATTTTGAATAGATTGCTATGAATTGGGTGCTTGGATGATTTGCCACACCTAGTTAAATGGGTTTTCGTACAATATGATGAAATAGATGATATATTCATGTTAAATGATATTTGAAATCATCATGTGTTTATGAATATTTAGAGTATTTGGCTAAGTTTGATGTTTGGGTAAATTCCATATATATGATGCAAAAGGGTTGATTTATAATGATGAAACAATCCAAGTTCTTTTATGAGATTGATAGATTGCATACAATGATTGAGATTATGTTAAATTGATATTAACGATTATATGAACTTAGTTGGGAATTTAGTTATTATGGTAGCCTAGAAATAACGCCTACCGGGTATTTGATAAAATGCCTAAGAAAGTTCACTGAACCTATTTGTGGATTTACATATGTTTATAGACAGTTGACTTTTAAAAGTCAAACTGATCTATAATAAGATCAAACGGAAATTTTGATATAAAATGCGTAATATGGATAGTCATAATAGAAGATGACTAATCTAACCATCTTGCGAATGGTGAATGGTAGTTTGACACTTGACAAACTAGGTGGAAGCTTGGGAGAAAGCGGGTCAATCGGATCAAGTACGCGGGAAAAGCATAATTGGATGGAAGGTATGTAAAACTTACATCCTTAAAATAGCACATCTACTTATGTAATTTACTAAGAATAAGCGATTCGGCAATTGGAACGAGATTTTGAAACACAAGGTTCCGACGTGAATTGATACAGGTCAGAATAAGTGAAAATGGTAATAAACCATATTGATGCTAAAAAGGGTAAAACAGTAATTTAGTCATGTAATGACAAATAAACAAGGAATTCTGAAAAAGATACCCTATAGCGTATGCCATAACAGATCTAATGAATTGAAAACGAATTTAAGTAGTATGATTATGCGATGTATACCGAAACGTATTAAATGGTGAGATGGTAAATAAATAAATACCATCTCATAATAATAAAATGGTCATCTAGACCAAACGAGTCAAAAGGTGATGTTATCACCATTTGACAGTAATGGCTAACTATTGCTTATCGAGTTTTGTGCTCACAGGGAGAATAGCATATGGCTTGTATTGTTGTTAATTGGCAATTAGTAGTGCAAAGTAGTAAAACGGGTCAAAGCTATGACCCGAATGCCCTCGTATGATAAAATAAGCAAATGACCCTTGAGGGTAGTTTAAATTGAGTTTTATAAGTAAGTATACCCTTTAGGTAGTGTAAAAGCAAATGGCATAAGCCATTTTGGTTTAATGCCTCACAATGGGTCTATTGCGTAAATTGTCAAACAAAAGGGTAGAATTTGGAAATATATGATTTTCTATAACAAATCCAGCACAAATATAGTTGTGATAGAAAATAAGTAGATATCTTAGAGTAAAAATGAGAAGTAAGGAAAGAGGGAGTGAGATTTAAGCTTAAGTGCTTAAATCTCTTAACGGGTCAAAATGAATATGCGCATAAACCGGGAATGGAAGCGTAATTCATAAGAATTAAGAATCTGGGTTAAAGATTTCTAGCTAAATATGTAGGTAAACAATTTACGGACATTTAGAAACAAGTTTCAAGTAAAATAGATGAAAATTGAATGAGTTACGAAAGTTTTCGCAACTAAAACGGCCAATTTAAAACGGCTGCAGCAGCCCACCGTAAGCTACGGTGGCCTACTGTAGCTTATGGTAGGCAGCTGCTGATCAGAAACAGAAATCACAAACTGTAAGCTACGGTATGGAGTCGTAGCTTACGGCGGGTATTTATCAAAAATGTTATTTTTGATGTTATGGGCCTTCGAGCTTATTCGGTTACTTTATTATCTATTTATAACTAAGAAATTTCATAATTTATGAAATATAGGTAATGATTGGGAGCACTGGAGGAGAACCAATCTCTATGAAGAACTGAACACGATCAAAGCTCAAGCTTCCGCACTTGGTTTTGTTGTTACGAAACTAATCAATAATGACATGTTAAAATGTTTAATATTTATGAAGTTTTAATAAATTCGAAAATATGTATGGACGTGTATTTGTATTTACACATTTAAAATGGAAATATTTATAGAAATTCAATAAATTATGATAGGGTCTTACAAGTTGGTAATCAGAGCTCAAGGTTAATGATCAAATGTGTTCGGTTTGAGGATTGGTCGCACGATCCGGTAAGTTATTATAAACTTAGCGGTCTAGCACGGTTAAAGTGTTGTATACAACACATAAGGCTATTATGTAACGCACATTTCCTCAAATAAATTTATAAAAGACTGGTATAGCTAGCGAATTACTTGTGTTAACAAGTATTGTAAAAAGCCTTGTACTACAGTACGGGCGCTAATTAATATCAACGTTACTAACATTTTGTGAACATTCTAATCGAAGGATGCGCGCATCTGAGGATGGCAAGAGTTTAATGGTCTACTAATATGATGATGGAATGGTCTAGAGTATGACAAGTAGGGCATGCTCACCAAGGACTTAAATTAAGTAATGATACGGAATAAAGGTGGAACGACAATGCAAGCCCATAAGGGAAAATATCACCCGGGTGCACGTTTTAAATTATTGCACGAATAGTAGTATGTGATAAATGTTCAATGAATAACGATTCCATATGAAATTAAAGGATTGAGAAATTCGGATGGGATACCCATCCATTACGATGTTCCCAAGAGAAATTGGGCGGGTAATACGCATCATTCACAATCGTGAATGATATATATATATAAATATATATATATATATATATATATATATATATATATATATAAGAGTTTAGATCTAAAATCATGGATGGGGTGACCATCCAAGTAAAAATTTTCAATAAGATACTATTGAGGAAAAGTAAATATCACATGAATAAATGTGATTACATAAAAGTCTTATAAAAAGGAAAACATTCTAACAAACAAAATTTATACATTTAAAAAGGGGGGCATAAACTAATAATTGTTAAATAACAATTAAACAAGGTTTTACCAAATAAAATCAGAATTTGGACATGAAACCAAGATTGCTTACATGAAATTAAATGTGACAGTTATAATAAGGTCACAAGTACCATGTGTTATCGTTATTCTGGCATGTAAGTAGTAAAAACATGATACCATATCTATAACTAAAGAATAATTATACATTGATGTAGTAAAAGAGGTAATGGATAGTTAAAGAACCCTTGGAAACAAAGAAAGTTTGATTGTTATAGATGATTCACGAACAAGTCAAACGGGTCAAATGAGGAATGAGGTTTGACTGTTCATAGGTGATGGATTTCACGTGAACAAGTCAAACGAGTTAAATGAAGAATAAGGTTTGACTGTTCATAAGTTATGGATTTCATACGAACAAGTCAAACGGGTCAAATGAGGAATGAAGTTTAATTGTTCATAGGTGATGGTTTTCACGTGAACAAGTTAAACGAGTTAAATAAAGAATATAGTTTGATTATTCATAAGTGAATGAGTTCACACGAATAAGTCAAACGGGTCAAATTAGGGATGAGGTTTAATTGTTCATAGGTGATGGCTTTCACGCGAACAAGTCAAACGGGTTAAATAATGAATAAAGTTTAATTGTTCATAGGTGATGATTTCACACGAACATGCCAAACGAGTTAAATAAAGGATAAAGTTTGACTATTAATACGTAATGGATTTCACAAGAAAAGCCAAATAAGTCAAATGGAGTTTAGTGATTGAATTTAAATGTAAATGCAAACCGGGTAACGGGAGCGTTACACAAAAGAATAGTAAGCCCGGGTAATGGGACGTGATTAAATATACATGTAGACGCAAACCGAATAATGGGAGCGCAAAATATTAATGAACCCGTGTAAAGGGCCGTGAATGAATATAAACGAAAACGCAAAACGAACAACAAGAGCGTTAAAACATTAAGATAAAGAACCCGAGTAACGGGTTGTAAAGAAATATAGTCATAAAACAGATAACGGTGAGCGTGAGACAAAGCAACGCATAAATGACATATGAAGTCATAGAGTCGGAAGAATTGTCCGAACGGAAAACGATCTAGTCATGGACTAGAATCGCGCAGGCGCACGGATACCAACAGATAGTGTCTAATCTGCATATTAGAATGAGTTTTATATGCAACATACACAAAATGTTGTGGTTGCCACTAAAGATGGTAGTTGTGACTCGGTGGTGACGAGTGGTCAATGCCATTTGACCTTGCGCCAAGCTTAGACGCAAGTGATCATCACCCAATAGAGATGAAACGATTACCCATTGCTTCCTATGTCGGCACACATATTAATATCCTTGCAAAACATTAATGAGTGACGTGGTTAGATCCGACAAGTGAATGTGACTCATAAATGACTCGCAGAGTCATAGAAAACAAAAATGTTACCAACTCGGATCAAACATGGTCTGAGGGCCATAATTGAAATAAAATAAATTAGTCTTCAGGGTAAAAGAGCCATGAATGGCGGATAAAGAAAAGACAATGTAAAATAAAATTTACTTTCAAAATTAAAGATGTACATTGACACCAAATATATTTAAAGAACAACACGGGTAAAGGGATGATCTACGGGATCACCACGACCTTCGAGTTATAAATAGTGTAAAGGTCTATAGAAGGAAAATGACCCTCGGGTTACGAATCAAGAGGAATGATGCATTAGAGGCCTCACCTTTGGAGGCTAAGTAAAAGAAAAGTAAAGGGTGAAAGTCTAAAAAATGGCTTAGAAGGCTAAGTAAAAAGGGCCTACGAGTCACTTAAATAAAGAGAGGAAACTATTTATGATTCCCCACGTGAAATAAAAAACAGTAAAAGAAAAAAAATGCTAGATTGTCAATTTCTCGATGCGAGTAATTGACACAAGTTAAAAGGAAAACGTTAAACAAAAATTTGGTTTTTAGTTAGAAACAACGTTTAAACATAAATGGTATGAGCTGAATTGGAAAATGATTAATATTAAAGGAAACAGGTCTTAACACCGATAGGTGCGAGACGATAAATTCGAAAAGAAATTATCGAAAACAAAAAGATTGATATAAACTTAAACATGACGTTATGCAATGACGATCAATAACAAAAAAAAATAATAACATGGTATATGATTACCTTGTAACACGAGCTATGGGACTGGGGTCTCGAAGGTTTGTAAAGCCTTGCGAAGGCAATATGAGTGTACCAAAACTACGAGGTATAAGGTAGCCGGTGACTGATAAGTCTAACCGACAAGATCGGTCAGGATCAAATTTGAATTTAAAACTTGTTTAATATGCTTGCTTTATTATATGATTAACATGAAATAAATATGATGACAGACTTATACGATCGAGTAGCCACATGGTGACTCACTCTAGTGAATTATAAAGAAGATGAATGCCAATCGGATTCGAAGGCCTAGAAGGCCTTACACAAGAAAGGCGCATGCGGCAAGGCATATGACAACCTTAGACCGAAAGATTAAATTCGTTGAATATAAAATATCAATCAAGAAAAAGAGCAAGAAAGGAGTCAGACACCATTTGGGAGTCCGAAGGACATTGTCATATCTTCCTCGTAAGAGTACTGAATAATTAAAATATGAGGAATGCTCAGGTGAAAACGAAACCAAGTCCATCGGGTTAAACCCAAGGAACTACGTAAGAAAGGTTTCGAGGACGAAACCTCTTTAAGGGGGGTAGACTAGTAACACCCTAAAAACGGGTTTAGTAATCAAACCACATTAATATTAAAGAGCGGGTAAAAGACCCCTAGTGGTAAAAGTGAACCCGTAAACAAAATAACTAGGAACAAATTAACCTAGTTAATAACATGTATATAAATAACAAGAAAATGAGTTGCAGTCTCATTTATAATCAAAACTAAACTTGAGGGACCAAAGCTGCCAAAAAGGGAACTTGTGTTATAAAATCACAAGAATTAAAACATAAAACACATAGTGAGTGTAAGCTACGAATCGAACCCAGAATCGAACCCAGTTTGTTCATCTTACAGTTTGTTCATCTTAAATCAACAAATTGGAGGACGAATCGAACCCAGAATCGATGCATGAACGCATTTTAATGATCACCCGAACTAGGGGGTCATGAGGTATATCAAAAATCCTAATTTGATGACATTATGAATTTAAGTAGATTTCATGGATTTCAATCCATGTATGAATTTTAGTAATTGAAGTAAGATAAGGGATGAATACTTGCTTAGGAACAAACCCTTATTGAAAATTTTGAATAGATTGCTATGAATTGGGTGCTTGGATGATTTGCCACACCTAGTTAAATGGGTTTTCGTACAATATGATGAAATAGATGATATATTCATGTAAAATGATTTTGAAATCATCATGTGTTTATGAATATTTAGAGTATTTGGCTAAGTTTGATGTTTGGGTAAATTCCATATATATGATGCAAAATGGTTGATTTATAATGATGAAACAATCCAAGTTCTTTTATGAGATTGATAGATTGCATACAATGATTGAGATTATGTTAAATTGATATTAACGATTATATGAACTTAGTTGGGAATTTAGTTATTATGGTAGCCTAGAAATAACGCCTACCGGGTATTTGATAAAATGCCTAAGAAAGTTCGTTGAACCTATTTGTGGATTTACATATGTTTATAGACAATTGACTTTTAAAAGTCAAACTGATCTATAATAAGATCAAATGGAAATTTTGATATAAAATGCGTAATATGGATAGTCATAATGGAAGATGACTAATCTAACCATCTTGCGAATGGTGAATGATAGTTTGACACTTGACAAGCTAGGTGGAAGCTTGGGAGAAAGCGGGTCAATCGGATCAAGTACGCGGGAAAAGCATAATTGGAAGGAAGGTATGTAAAACTTACATCCTTAAAATAGCACATCTACTTATGTAATTTACTAAGAATAAGCGATTCGGTAATTGGAACGAGATTTTGAAATACAAGGTTCCGACGTGAATTGATACAGGTCAGAATAAGTGAAAATGGTAATAAACCATATTGATGCTAAAAAGGGTAAAACAGTAATTTAGTCACGTAATGACAAATAAACAAGGAATTCTGAAAAAGATACCCTATAGCGTATGCCATAACAGATCGAATGAATTGAGAAACGAATTTAAGTAATATGATTATGCGATGTAAACCGAAACATATTAAATGGTGAGATGGTAAATAAATACCATCTCATAATAATAAAATGGTCATCTAGATCAAACGAGTCAAAAGGTGATGTTATCACCATTTGACAGTAATGACTAACAGCTGTTTGTCAGTTTTGTTCCCACAGGGAGAATAGCGTATGGCTTGTATGCTGTTAATTGGAAATTAGTAGTGCAAGGTAGTAAAATGGGTCAAAGCTATGACCCAAGCCAGGTATGTATAATGAGTCAAACTCTCATTGAGAAGTTAAGGTCCAATAAGAGTTAAACGGATCGTGAATGAACATTGGATTACCTAAAGTAAGGTAAATCTAATAATTTAAATTGTAGACATTTTGTTCTTAGGAACATAATGATTGTAAATAGATTATGGTTGAGATGTGTGCATTTGGTCAAAATATGCTATTAAAAGTTCTTTGTTGTAAAAAGGGGTTAAAGTTGACCAAAACGCCCTCGTATGATAAAATAAGCAAATGACCCTTAAGGGTAGTTTAAAATGAGTTTTATAAGTAAGGATATCCTTTAGGTAGTGTAAAAGCAAATGGCATAAGCCATTTTGTTTAATGCCTCAGAATGGGTCTTTTGCGTAAATTGTCAAACCAAATGGTAGAATTTGAAAATATGTGATTTTCTATAACAAATCCACCACAAATATAGTTGTGATGGAAAATAAGTAGATATCTTAGAGTGGAAATGAAAAGTAAGGAAAGAGGAAGTGAGATTTAAGCTTATGTGCTTAAATCTCTTAACGAGTCAAAATGAATATGCGCATAAACCGGGAATGGACGCGTAATTCATAAGAATTAAGAATCTGGGTTAAAGATTTCTAGCTAAATATGTAGGTAAACAATTTATGGACATTTAGAAACAAGTTTCAAGTAAAACGGATGAAAACTGAATGAGTTACGGAAGTTTTCGCAACTAAAACGGTCAATTTAAAAAGGCTGCGGTAGCCCACTATAAGCTATGGTGGCCTACCGTAGCATACGGTAGGCAACTGCTGATTAGAAACAGAAATCACAGATCGTAAGCTACGGTCTAGAGTCGTAGATTACGACGGGTATTTATCAAAAAATGTTGTTTTTGATGTTTATGGGCCTTGGGGCTTATTCGGTTACGTTATAATCTATTTATAACTAACGTATTTCATAAATTATGAAATATAGGCAATGATTGGGAGCACCGGAGTAGGAACAAGCTCTATGAAGAACCTAACATGATCAAAGCTCAAGCTTTCGCACTTGGTTTTGTTGTTACGAAACTAATCAACAATGACATGTTAAAATGTTTAATATTTATGAAGTTTTAATAAATTCGAAAATATGTACGGACGTGTATTCACATTTACACATTTAAAATTCGAAGTATTTATAGAAATTCAATAAATTAAGATAGGGTCTTACAAGTTGGTAATTGTTGATGGACCATATTACCCTTATTAACTAATTAGGGTTTTCTTCTATGTGTATATATAAGGAGATGATTAGAGAGGTTTAGGGTTAGACTTTTTACTAATAACATCATCATCGTCCCACCTCTCTCTCCATAACCTAAACCGAATTCATCCCTAGTTTGGTTATCACCATGATAATCTTACACCGTAAGGAGGAACCACATCACACTGACAAAGATGTCGAACTCGATGACTGAGTCTGTGACTGGATTCTCTATTGACCTGTCTACCATAACAGGTATTTTATTCATATTTTTTATTATGTTTAAACAGAAATGGTCAACAACAACAAATGCCTCATAATGTAAAGATGCAAACGTCTAATAAATAAAAATAATAGTTTTAAAATAATTAAAGTTTATAAAAAAGGATCATTACTTATTCAAAATAAGATGTTATTTGTGTCAGTATCTACATGTTTCTTAAATGGCAAAAAATGACACACCAACAATATTTTAAAATATAATAAATTATATGTTGTTGTTTAAACATGTCATTTGATGCTCCAGTGGATAATATGATGAAATTATGTAGCTAAAATCAATTATAAAATGTATGTTTGTTTCTATTTTGCATTTAATTCTAAGTTGGTTACTAAAACTGGAAAAAGAGTATAGCTTGTGTATATTCTAGTTTTGGCAAAAAGAAAATTTCTAAGAAGTTATATTACCATTGTAATATCTAATATATTCTTAATTCTTTTTAATACAAATGGTTAATATAACATTTAGACATAAACCTTGGGTCAACCCATGTCACTAATAAAATTCATCTATTTATTGGTTAAAAATCCTATTTATTGGTTACGAAGCTTCAAAAATCATAAGTATTAGATGAATAGATTTTCTAATGCTATTTCGAACTATAGAAACGTAATTTCATCATTTATTTATCTTTTTGTTTTATTTATATTAATAGTACGTTGGTTATTTTATTTACTTCATAAACCATTCTATAATAATTTCTTTCGGAGGATTTCGTCATGATCATCATATACGTATAATGTTCTTGGTCAATAACTAGTAAACATTTTATTTTGTTAAAACTGTGAAATTCACGGATATTAAGAGTAGTACGCTTATAAAGTTTTTAAGTCGGCCCATTTTGATCAAAACGTTAGCTTTACTAGCAAAAATGCTTATTGAGTTATTGGTTGTTTTTCTTAGGGCTAGGTTGGACTTGACATTTTTGCCTTTTGTTCAGTTTAGCTAACCTGATTATAAGTGGACGGAATAAGAACAACTATCTGTAATTGCTAAGCATCTCGTAGCTAAAATCTTTATAGCTTTTCTTCACTTACAAAACCTGTCAGTTCGATCTGTTTTGTTTTTCCCTTACAAAACCTGTTCGCCAAGGGTCTTCTGGTCTAACGACATGCGGGTAATGGTGAAGGCTTGGGATCTTTAGAGGTTTCAAGTTTGAAACCTGAATCAATGGGGTTTTCCCATAGTGGTGGATATCCCTTGATGGTGTTCAAATTATACGAATGTATGATTTTAGTTTCTATTAGACTCGAAATTCGAATTCAAATTATACATATATATATATATATATATATATATATTATGAGAAAACTACATATAAAAAACTAACTAAAAAAGCTTAAAAAACATACCAATTATTTTTTATAAAAAATCGCTTTGCTTAGATTTAGCTTTTGAGTTTAGTTTAGATTTTAAGGTTAGGTTTTTTTGGGTTTAGGATTAGGATTAGGTTTTTGGGGGTGTGTGTGTGGGAGGGGTTAGGTTTGGGGGGATGCGGGTGGGGGGGTTTAGATTTTTTGAAGGGTTTACGTTTAGGGTTTAGTTTTAGGCTTTTTTCATACAGAAAAAATCCTTCTCAATTCAGCTTAAACACTAAAAGCTCATAGTCCAGGCTACTTTTACCATTCCCGTATTTTACATCAATGTATTTTTGGTTCGTTTAGCTTAAGTTCAAATTGTTGTTGCTGATTGGAACAGAGAATTGAATTTATAAAGTATGGAGGTTTTCCGTTTTGAATGTTGGACAATTTGTACTTTATTAACTTGTAATGTGGGCATTCTTGTTAGTATTTTTGGTTCGTTTAGCTTGAGTTCAAAATTGTTGCTGATTGGAACAGAGAATTGAGTTAATGAAGTATGGAAGTTTACCATTTTGAATGTTAGACACTTTGTACTTTATTAACTTGTAATGTGAGGCATTCTTGTTTAGAACTTTTTAAATGTTAGACTATTTGTATGTTATTTTAACTTTCTATAATGTACATTGTGGCTACTTTAAATTTGTATTTGGTGTTATAATTATGATTTTAGTCTTTTGACATATTATAGTTTGTTAAATTTGTAAATTTGTATTTTTGATGTAAAAAATAATTAATTTCTAGTAGTATTAAAAGTATAAGTAAAATAGTATATTATTTAGGGTAAATTTGAATTAAATTAAAGAGTTAAAAATCATGGTTAGTCCCTGTGGTTTACACAAAGTCACAAATCAAGGTACTAATAGTTTAAAATTACCTTTCAGAGTATTAAGTTTTGATTTTTAACAAACATAGGTGTTAACATTAAGTGGTTGTTATAGTGTAACTAGGACACCCTCACGTGCCATAAATGTGAGAGTATAATTGTCATTCACTGACCACTATTGTTTCCCCCAAATTTATAACAGGTTTTCCCACCCCACTCTTGGCTTCACCCAATTCCAAAACCCTGAATTCAAGCTTGTAACCATCGCAAAATTGAGGATGGCTGTGTGTAAATGTGATAGAGTTGTAGCACTGAAGACTTCGAAGACTACTCAAAACCCAGAACGTCAATTTTATACGTGCTCCCAAACTGTAAGTTTATGAACCCTAATTTGGTAATTCGTTTATGGGTGAAAAGATCTAAGTGTAAACGTGTGTATTAAAGAAATTCAAGTGTAAATTCTTTGTGTGGATCGATCCTCCCATGAACCAACATGTATCACAAAATGTGGGCTTCTTCAACCCCCAAATAACAGCTGCAGTTCCTACAAGTTGGAAGAACTCATTGATGAAATTAGATGAAAGTATGCATATTTGAGGATTTGTTTATTTTTCAGGGGTTTTAGTTTTAATCTTTCTTGTAGTTTCAATCATTATCTTGTTCAAGTAAGATGTTCATGTAAGGTTTTAATGTGATCAGGTTGGATGTTATTTTGGAAGTTTCAGTTTTAATGTATTAGTTCTTTTGAATGAAATATAATCTACGAATGTTTAATTTGAACAAGACTGTATTTGGGTATAATGCAGGGTTGATATGGGGTGGGATTTTATTATGCAGATTCTTAGTATAATGCAAATCTTGAACAATGACCAAAACATAGCTATAAAATCTGACAAGGTCATACATGACAAATAAACTTGACAAGGTGATACATGAGCAATAAAACTGACAAGGTGATACATGAGCAATAAAACTGACAAGGTGATACATGACAAATAAACCTAACAAGGTCATACTTGACCAATAAAACTGACAAGGTTATACATGACCAATAAATCTAACAAACAGGTACGACCAATGACCAAAACATAGTTATAAAACCCAGCAATAACCATAAAGCATAGCATAACTGTCAAAATATCATACAAAAACAGTTGAGTTTGATACAATAACTGTATCCATGTTCCACATAGAACACCCATAATTCCATGTTCTAGACTGAACATACCAAGAACCAAAGTATAAAAGACAAAAGACAAAAAAAACAGCAAGTTCAAAAGTATAACAACAAAAAAGTTAACACATTTACAAAATACAGCTAATTAAACTTCAATGGGCAGCAGCTGATGATTGTCCTTGTCCATTGCATCTCCTTTTGTTGTGACCCTTTCCTCCACACTTGCCACATGTCACTTTGTCTTCCATTTTCTACTCAATTTTCCATCTTTCACCATATTGTCTTCCTTTTCCATTTCATCTTTCATTCTCATCTTCCTTGGTCTTCTAATAGGCTTATGGTACTTAGTTTCAATCAGCTTGAGAGGACATCTGGATTTAGGCCACATGCTCCTACCATTTATTGGACCAATCTTGTGAGAGTATACCTCCTTCAAGGTTGACAACCAATAGCATTATCCACCCATCTCTCTGGTATATTTTAACCAACAATAAACAATCTAACATAGTTTTCTTTTGTTAACCTACCCCCATCTTTTTGAGTTTTGTTGCATGGTCCCACTTTTCCTTGATTCTCTTTTGACTGATTGCATGTTGGGCCATTATCTTCAGTTGGGCCTTCATTCTTTTTGGCCCTTTCAAAGTCAGGAATTGTGCCTTTGCATTGGGCCCTTATTCTTTGCTGGTCATTCCTATAGAAAATTATCTCTCTCCTTGTTTCTATTGCATGCCTTCTAATGAGGGTCTTGACCTCTATATTAACACTAAAAGTTTGACCTACATAAAATGCACATTTTTCCTTACTAGTGTCATGTTATTTCTTAATCATCCTAAATGCCTTTTCCTATGCTTTTCATACCAACTTCTATTTCTGATTTGGATAGGCTAATGGAATCATTGCTAAGATACTCTTCATCTAATGGATCATGTTCAGTATCATCCACATTTGTTTCAGTTGCCTTATGCTTTTCTTTCTTAGTACTCTCATTACTCATCTTATGCTTAGCCTGGAACTTGTCATTAAACTGATCATATCAATTTCTACCTCATACACCTCATTTTCCTTATCCACAATGTCCTCATCACCACTATCCCATTATCATGTTCAGCATCATTATTCTGTTTAGCATTTTTATTCTGTTCTACATCATTATTCTGTTCTGCATCGTCATTGTGTTTAGGTAGTCTTATATATGGCAATAATACACCAGCAAGTGTATTATCATCACTAAACAAGTCATTAACAGAAGCATGTCCAGTCTATCCTAGGATATTCTCAACATCTTCATTACTAAACTTCTTATTCCTATTTTGAACATCATCCATATCAAAGTCATTCCTAAGATCATCCATATTACAATCATTCACAGTTACATCTTCATCTACTTTATGGGCATTCCTAAGATCATCCACATTACAATCATTCACAATTATATCTACTTCTACTTTATGGGCATTCCTAAAATCATCCACATTACAATAACTCACTTTTACATCTTCATCTGCAATGCCTAAACCATGCTAAACATATACACCTATGACTTTGGCACCTTCTAGCACACATTGATTCAACCACGTACATCATCAGTGCTTAAAGACCTAAGACCATTACATACCTCACTATAAGGAACCAGATAATAAAAATGTTGAACAGTCTCATCTTGTAAATATCCTAACAACCTCATAACGTCGTTGACATCATGGATATAAAACAAGTCTGTATCCATGAAATCAACATAAATTACTATGGTGTATCTTCCGTTGACATCATAACGTGGTAACAAAGATTTTGATTTTGATTCCAAATTACCCATCGTAGTATATCTTCAGAGAAACTACTTCTGTTTGTCCTGGAAACGACATTCATCGATGTTAGAACATGAAAAATATGAAAATCCATTATGAATAGCATTGTAACAAGTTTCATTCATTGAGCGACGTACCGGTTTTAGCTTCATGGTCAAACAGTTCATCTTCTTATCTCAAAAGATCCATGGATCAAACCTTAGAAAATAAGGGTTTCGTGGAATTAGGTTTATAGAATACAGAGGGGTTTGGTTTAAACTTGGAGAGTCAGATGGTTTAACATGGATTTGGGGTTTTCTTAAAAACATTTAATTTAATTTAATTATTTATTTAATATGGGTCAGTGAAGACAATTATCCCCTCATGTTTATGCCAGTGAGGGTATCCCAGATACATTATAACAACCACTAAACTTTAATACCTATGTTTGTTAAAAAATCAAAAGTTAATACCCTGAAAGGTGATTTTAAACTATTAGTACCTTGATTTGTGACTTTGTGTAAACCACAGGGACTAACCATATATTTAATCCTAAATTAAATTTATTTGAATTCGATTTAAATTCAAGTTTCAAATTCGAACCGAATAAATCAATTTCGAATACGAGTTCAGGTAAAAAAATCGATTCGATTAATTTGAAACTTTATTATTTGATTCGTTGAACACTCCTAATTTCGATAATAACGATGTCAATACCATTGTCGGTCGGTTTGGTTCGTCATGACATTGTTTTGAATAAACTCGTTTTTCAACAAAGTTTATACATGAACGTCGAGAAAAAATTAAACAATCATGTAGGTAGCTTTTAAAAAGTATAGCCAACTTTCTAAAAGATAAAGATATACCCAACTTTAAAAAGATAACGTATGACAGCCTGGGATTTACTTGTACCATTCTAACAAACTGAACTTTTGCGCGTTGCATTCTAAACCGCGTTTACTCAATTTTCGGGACGAAAATTCTTTCAACATGGGGATAATGTGACATCCCGGCTTTTCAGGTATCTTAAACGCGCTACTTTATGGTTAGTCACTTCTACGCTGATTTAATTCGGAGAATTAAATTACACGCTCGCAATAACTACGCTAACTTTGTGAATCTATAGGGTGAATTACGTGCTCTGTGTTATTAGACGGGTTGTATCTGAATTACGTGCTATGTGTTATTAGACGTTTGTGAATCTATTGCGTCTCACTCCAAATACGTGATTTAATAATTTATAAACTCCGTGTCGCGAATAATATTTTAGTAACTTCTATTTATACACCGAACCAAGCCTGTAAACGTTTCGACTTCGTGACCAAGCAAACCCAACCCGCCACCCACACCCCCTTGCGACCCACACCTCCTTGCGGCCCAAGGAAATAACCCAAACTTGCGGCCCAAGACACTAACCCAAACCCCCCCTATCGCGACCCCCCCTTTATGTATACATGCATGTTGTGGGTAGCCTTAAAAAAAACAAAACCCTAATGCTCTAAGTTGAAGTCGACGGCAGCCCCCCCCCTCACACGGTCGCGCAAGTCTACACTCTCGGATTGATTCCAAGCTTGTCCCGGTTCGCTAATCATCATCGTTTCAAGGTTACTGTTTAATTGTATTGCGATTCACACTAGGTTTTGTGTAATCTTGATCATGATTATGTGCTTGTATGATTATTACTATGAAAAAGTGTTGCGGTGTATGATTAGTTCGGATAAATATGCGAATCTTTGCGGTTGTGATGATATGTTGAATACTAAAATCGTAGGCTGCGTTTTATCGATAAAGATCATGATATATATTTAGGGTTTGCATGAATATTGATATATATGATGATATTTGACAAGTTAACCTACTGTTAATCAATACAACTAAGCGTCATGACCGTTTAAACATGTTCTAATGTGATAAAATCGAAAACAGTAAGCTAATTGACATTTACAGCCAACTGAAGTTGGCTGTAACCTGATCATTATTTGTCGAAAAGTGGATTTTCGGAAGCCTAAAACATGTATTTTTGAAAAACGCTTCAAATGCCGCCGGATTCATATTTTTCTGAGGTTGTTTGCTATATTTAAATGGTCATTTAGTGCAGCAGCTGAAGCTGCGTAAATTCTGCAGAATTTGCAGGTTGTTTCTCGAGTTGGATCTCATAGTCTGTATGGGGTTAGGTCACGAAATTTGTACAGTAACTCGAGATGGGAATCCAACTGGAATTTTGTTAATTGGTTGAACGATGATTTTTAAATAATTTTTCTCGTGGACTGCAGTCAGAAAGCGACGAATCTGACTGCAGCCTAGTATATAAATGTTTATAAATAATTGGTAAAGATTTAGGATTTGAAAATTTTACACAAAATTATACAGTCTAATTATCACCTCCTGTAAAAACATTGGAATTTTTGGAACGTTGGAACTATTTTATAAAAATCCTCGAAAACAGCCCAGTTATGAGCGTACAAGCTGAAACATGATAACTTGCGTTTGTGTGTACCTAAGTGTTGTATGAGTTATCCTGTGTTTATCACAAGTTGGTTTGATCGTTATTTTGTATGGTGATACTTTGCATGCATGATTATGGTTTCGAATTGGTTATTACGTGTGCCGTACTGTGTGTTAGTTATGCGTAGGGTTTTGTGTCAGTGTGTTCACACACTAACATTAAATCGGTTGACATGTTAGGACGCGATTAGCGGTTCCATCATTTGCTTCTTATGCGTTTATTCTAACCGAGCAATTTAAGGTGAGTTCACAGCCCCTATTTTATCCGGTTTTGAACAAAAGGGGGAGAAACAGGTATACGCTCTACAACTCTATCTTTTACGTTATGCGAAATTAACGTCGTTAAACTATTCGGTAACTAAGTTAATGTTAATGTATGTTATGGTCACTACGTAGCTTTATCACGGAAGTTCTCAACCAACTCTCGGATCGTTAGTATTGGGTTAGATAGCGGGGAAATTATAGTAGTACTACTAGGCCCGACAAGCCCCACCCGAGCTAGTCGCGCTAGCCGACCGGGAATGGTTAACGGGTGATTAATTTGGCCTAACTTTTGCCATGGTCAGTGATAGACCTGGCAACACAGAGGCAACAACAGTCAGCTTCAATCGTGAACTCTTATGTGACGTAACTTTAGGCTCGCTACCTACATGTTAACATTGAACTTATTTACGAACCAACCTTATTATTCCAGGTTAGGAATAATGGAACTATATCGTTATCCCGGGTTAGGGATAACGGGGGAAAACAATCTTTTAAACCGAACTTGTGAACTTATAAAAACCTGTGAACTCACTCTTCTTTAATGTTGACACTTGTTTCTTTGCATGTTTCTCAGGACGCTAGGAGCGCTAGGTGCACTGACTTGCATTTGATCAAGACATTTTATCGAGTCTTTATTTACGAATAATTTTTGGGATTTTGGTTTTGGCGTTTTTGTTTGCGCCCGTTACTTTACTTTAATGCTTCCGCTAAACTTTGAAACCTTGATATTTTGAAAATGACTATGCATGTTTACAACAAATGTTTTTGGAAAACGTTTAAATAAATCATATAGAGTCGTTCGATATTGCTAGTGTCTGAGATTCTGGTTTGATCACACGCCTCGCGGTAATACTCTGCAAGTGGAAATTGAGGGTGTGACAGATTGGTATCAGAGCCCCGCTAGCTATAGAAAATCAGGTTTGCATTTAAAAGTAGACCTAAACTATAGCTGTTACACGACACTAGACTTAGTTGGCACCGAACTGTGATATCTTGTTATGTGTTATACTACAATTGTTCTATGTGAGATATATATGTATATTGTGAAATACGCAGCTCGTAACTAACTACACCAACCCAGCAGGCTATGTCATCATCATCATCCGACAGATCTCGACAATCAAGGGCGCCGGGGAAGGCACCCATGGTCGAACCCTCACCACCTCGTGGCGTGGAGACACGCTCAACTGCTAGGAAAAGACTCGCTCTAGGAGGGGAGTCGTCCTCCCGTCCGACCACCGCTATACCGGTCAAACCGGTCAACTCTTTAGGAGTGGGGGATGATCTGCTTAGAGATGTGTTAAGGAAACAACAGGAACAGCTGGAGAGAATGCATGATACTATCGAAGCATAGGGATGGCTGATACGTCAGCTGACTGGTAAAACTGGAGAGCTCGAGGAAGAGCAAGATGGGAATAGGAGAGTTCGAAACATTTTAGCTAAGGACCTTCGTGCTGAGCAGCTGAGGGCTGACTGGCTCGAAGATAGAGTTCTTGAGTCCAGTTGGAGGATTCACGAACTGGAGCAGAACCAAGCACCGCCTATCCCAGTACCCGCACCAGCACCGGCCCCTCCAGCGCCGGTAGAAGACGAAGAGGAGGATCCAGAGGAAGACCCGGAGGAGGATCCGGAGGAAGAAGAGCCGGAACAGGACCCGAGCGTTGAAACTGAAAACGCTGAAGAGGAAGACGGCAGTGATAGCGACTTGGGAAATGGAGACATAGATGACTAACTCGTCTCGCCAATCTCCGTTTTGTTTCCTTTAGTTTGTTTGTTTCCACTTATGTTTGAACATGGAAATTTTATAATTAAACTGATATGTTTGGTTGGTATTTTGTGAGACATTACAATTTATTTAATCGAATGTTCCTTTTGATTGTTTAATTTGTTGGGTTGACATAAATTGTGTGATCATTGAAGTGCGGAATATGATAACTATATTGGATATATACTTATCGATGTGTGTTTGTGTTGTCTTGTGAAGATCTGAAATGGCAATCGGTCGCCGCGGAAATCTCAACATGTCAACTGAAGAATTGGCCGCTTTAATCCAAGAACACGTGAATGCTGCTCTGGCAGGTGTTCCTAACCCACCAGCAGGTAACCATTATTAAATTTTCATGGGAAAATCTAATAGTTTGGCTAGTAGACTTTCTCGCTGACTACCTATCCTCTATCCTCAGGAGGGGGTCTTAAGATGTTCCTTGATGCGAAACCGAGCAAGTTCACGGGAGTGGAAGGACCTATAGGACTGGTCCGTTGGGTTGAAAAGTCTGAATCGGTTTTCAAAATGTGCAATTGCCTTGAAACGCGTGGACTTGTTGCGGCTAACGCAATGGCCTAGACCGAATTCAAAGCTCTAATCAAGGAGGAATACTGTCCGCGGGACAAAGTTCAGCAATTGGAACAAGCGTTATGGAACCACAAGATGGTCGGGTCAGAATTGAAGCGTACACGGCAGGACATCATGATCTGGTGTTCCTTTGTCCCGATTTTGCTAACACACCTCGATAAACGACTTGAGTTTTATCTTGGGGGTCTGGTCCCTGAGATCCAGGGCATGGTAATGTCTAGCAACCCTACGACGGAGCATCAAGCGATTAGACTGGCACATAAACTCACCGATAAGGCGGTGGAGCAAAGGAAGTTACCACCTAGGGGTGCAACTGAAATTGTCCCGGACAACAAAAGGAAATTTGAAGACTCACCTGCTCGGTAGTCTTCATCAGCCCAGCCACAACAAGGAAACCAGAAGCGGTCCAACAACTTCAACAACAATCGGGGTCACAACAATCAGTCTGCCAACAACACCCAGAACTCGAGCGGCTATGCGGTTCGAAAGCCGCAATGTAATCGTTGTAACCTCCATCATCACGGCCCTTGCGCCAGAAATCGCTGCCAACGATGTGGCAAAGCAGGACATGCGGCAAAGGATTGTCGCGGGGAAATTATGTCACGACAGAATCAGAACCAGCACAAGTGTCAACCGCAGGTTAATAACCGGGGATGCTATCAGTGCGGTAGCACTGCCCATTTCAAGCGAGACTGTCCGCAACTTCGCAACAACAACGATGGTGGGAATAACAACAACAACCACAACAACAACAACAACAACAACAACAATAACAACAATGGCAACAATGGAAATGGTGGCACAGGAGGTGCCAAAGGACGTGCATTCACGCTAGGCCGTGGAGAGGCCCGAAACTACTCGAATGTGGTCACCGGTAAGTTTCCCCTTAACGATCATTTTGCTACTGTACTTTTTGATACAGGTGCGGATAAGAGTTTTATATCTGAGTCTTTTAGAAAGAACCTAAATCTCACACCTAAACCCCTAGCGACCCCTTACGTCATAGAACTAGCCGATGGTAAATCTGTAGATGTGACCCATCTAGTGACCGGCTGTCAACTTAAACTCGCGGGTCACACCTTTACCATTGATCTGATGACAACTACTCTGGGTAGTTTTGATGTGGTAGCCGGAATGGACTGGCTATCCGACGTCCGAGCTGAAGTTCTCTGTTAAAGCAATCCGTATTCCGCTCTCTAACGATGAAGTCTTGATGGTGCAAGGCGTGAAGGCAGGCTTCGTCACGAACATCATCTCTTACATGCAAGCCCAGAAGTATCTTCGGAAGAAGAACGCTTTTGCTTTGCTCGCACTGGTCACCGAACAGTCTAAGGACGAGAAGCGGATTGAAGATATCCCCGTCGTCCTCCTGATGTGTTTCTAGAGGAGTTACCCGGTCTTCCACCACATCAACAAGTGGAGTTTGAAATCGAATTGGCGAACCATGCGAGTCCTATCGCCAAGGCCCCGTACCGCTTAGCTCCAGCAGAGCTGCAAGAGCTGTCTACCCAACTTCAGGAATTGTTGGAAAAAGGATTTATCCGACCAAGTACTTCGCCATGGGGAGCTCCGGTCCTTTTTGTCAAGAAGAAGGACGGGACCTTCCGCATGTGCATCAACTACAGGTTACTCAATAAGGTTACCGTCAAGAACCGATACCCCTTACCTCGCATCGACGATCTTTTCGACCAGCTTCAAGGGTCAAGCTACTACTCCAAGATTGATCTACGGTCCGGTTATCACCAGCTACGCGTCGGGGAGGAGGATATCTCCAAGACGGCATTTCGCACTCGCTATGGCCATTACGAGTTCTTGGTCATGCCCTTCGGTCTCACCAATGCACCCGCGGTGTTCATGGACATCATGAACCGCGTGTGTAAGTCGTATCTCGACAAGTTTGTCATCGTGTTCATCGATGATATACTCATCTACTCTATGGGTGAAGAAGAACATGTTGAACATATGTGATTATTGTTGGAGCTACTTCAACAGGAGAAACTATATGCCAAGTTTTCGAAGTGTGATTTCTGGATTCGGGAAGTTAAGTTTCTCGGGCATATCGTGAATGAAAAGGGTATTCACGTTGATCCCGCCAAGATCGATGCTATCAAGAACTGGGAAGCACCCAGGACACCGACAGAGATCCGCCAATTTTTGGGTTTGGCTGGTTACTACATACGTTTCATCGAGGTATTTTTCAAGATCGCACAACCGCTTACCACTCTCACTCAGAAGGGCACCAAGTATGCCTGGGGTGACAAACAGGAAGCAACATTTCAATTACTGAAGCAGAAACTTTGCAGTGCGCCCATTTTGTCCTTGCCAGAGGGGACAGATGATTTTGTGGTATATTGTGACGCTTCCATTCAGGGATTGGGATGTGTGCTCATGCAACGTGAAAAGGTCATCGCGTATGCATCCCGAAAGTTGAAGGAATCCACGAGAAGAACTACACAACACATGACTTGGAATTGGGAGCAGTTGTGTTTGCACTTAAGAATTGGAGACACTATTTATATGGAACAAGGTGCACAATCTACACGGATCATAAGAGACTCCAGCATATTTTTTACTAGAAGGAGTTGAACATGCGACAGCGTCGCTGGGTCGAACTCCTGAACGATTATGAATGTGCCATTCGGTATCACCCGGGTAAAGCTAACGTGGTAGCTGATGCCCTCAGTCGGAAGGAGCACTTGAAACCTCGTCGGGTACGAGCACTACAGTTCACAATTCATTCTGGGTTGCCCGAACAGATACACGATGCGCAGCTAGAAGCATTTAAGGAAGAGAACATCAAGGCCGAATATGTGGGAAAGATGGAACGCGATTGGGAAGTGAAACCCAATGGTGCCCGGTATTTCATGAATCGTATATGGGTACCTCTCTACGGAAACCTCAGGAAGCTAGTTATGGATGAAGCTCACAAATCCCGATACTCTGTCCATCCTGGTTCGGATAAGATGTATCAAGACCTTAAAGCCGCGTACTGGTGGCCCAACATGAAAGCGGATATAGCCACCTACGTGAGTAAGTGTTTGACTTGTGCGAAAGTCAAGGTGGAATACCAGACGCCATCAGGGCTACTTCAACAACCTGAGATAACAGTGTGGAAATGGGATCAGATCTCGATGGACTTTATCACTAAACTCCCACGAACTCCGGGTGGTTGCGATACCATCTGGGTAATCGTGGATCGTCTAACTAAGTCTGCACACTTCCTAGCGACCAAAGAAACAAATAAGATAGATAAGTTGACTCGCATCTACATTAAGGAAGTGGTTTCTCGGCACGGGGTGCCAACGTCCATCATTTCAGATAGAGATGCTCGTTTCACGTCCAACTTTTGGCGGTCACTTCAGAAAGCGTTGGGTACACGCTTAGATATGAGCACAGCTTACCACCCTCAGACGGATGGTCAAAGTGAAAGGACCATTCAGACCTTGGAGGACATGCTTAGGGCATGCGTGGTAGACTTCCGGAATAGTTGGGAAATCCATCTGCCTTTAGTGGAATTCTCATATAACAACAGTTACCATACGAGTATTCAGGCAGCACCGTTTGAAGCATTGTACGGTCGCAAATGTAGATCACCGGTCTGTTGGGCAGAAGTCGGTGACAGTCAACTCACAGGTCCTGAGTTGATACTTGAGGCTACTGAAAAGATTGTGCAAATCAGAAACCGCATGGCAGCAGCACGGGATCGACAGAAAAGTTACGCTGATCAACGACGCAAACCGCTCGAATTTCAAGTAGGCGACCGCGTCCTACTGAAAGTGTCACCCTGGAAGGGTGTAATTCGTTTTGGGAAACGAGGCAAACTAAATCCACGGTACGTAGGTCCATTTGTGATTTCGAAGCGTATCGGGCCCGTAGCTTATCAGTTAAACCTTCCTGCCGAACTCAGTGGAGTTCACAACGTTTTTCACGTGTCCAATCTGAAGAAGTGCCTATTAGATGAGACCCTAGTCATTCCATTGGATGAGATTCAAGTGGATGAGCAACTGCATTTTGTGGAACAACCTATCAAGATCATGGACCGTGAGATTAAGACTCGAAGGCACAGCAAGATACCGATCGTCAAGGTTCGTTGGAACTCTAAGCGTGGACCGGAGTTCACGTGGGAAAGACAGGACCAAATGAAAAGCAAATATCCACACCTTTTTGCAGCTGAGCAGCAATCTGACATTACCGCAAACTGAATTTCGGGACGAAATTCTTTCAACATGGGGATGATATGACAGCCTGGGATTTACTTGTACCATTATAACAAACTGAACTTTTGTGCGTTGCATTCTAAACCGTGTTTACTCAATTTTCGGGATGAAAATTCTTTCAACATGGGGATAATGTGACATCCTGGCTTTTCAGGTTTTTTAAACGCGCTACTTTATGGTTAGGCACTTCTACGCTGATTTAATTCGGAGAATTAAATTACACGCTCGCAATAACTACGCTAACTTTGTGAATCTATAGGGTGAATTACGTGTTATGTGTTATTAGACGGGTTGTATCTGAATTACATGCTATGTGTTATTAGACGTTTGTGAATCTATTGCGTCTCACTCCAAATACGTGATTTAATATTTTATAAACTCCGTGTCGCGAATAATATTTTAGTAACTTCTATTTATAAACCGAACCAAGCCTGTGAAACGTTTCGACTTCGCAACCAAGCAAACCCAACCCGCCACCCACACCCCCCTTGGGACCCACACCTCCTTGCGGCCCAAGGAAATAACCCAAACTTGTGGCCCAAGGCACTAACCCAAACCCCCCCTTTATGTATACATGCATGTTGTGGGTAGCCTTAAAAAAATAAACCCTAATGCTCTAAGTTGAAGTCGACGGCAGCCCCCGCCGCCCTCTCACGGTCGCGCAAGTCTACACTCTCGGATTGATTCCAAGCTTGTCCCGGTTCGCTAATCATCATCGTTTCAAGGTTAGGGTTTAATTGTATTGCGATTCACACTAGGTTTTGTGTAATCTTGATCATGATTATGTGCTTGTATGATTATTACTATGAAAAAGTATTGCGGTGTATGATTAGTTCGGATTAATATGCAAATCTTTGCGGTTGTGATGATATGTTGAATACTAAAATTGTAGGCTGCGTTTTATCGATAAAGATCATGATATATATTTAGGATTTGCATGAATATTGATATATATGATGATATTTGACAAGTTAACCTGCTGTTAATCAATACAACTAAGCGTCATGACCGTTTAAACATGTTCTAATGCGATAAAATCGAAAACAGTAAGCTGATTGACATTTACAGCCAACTTTAGTTGGCTGTAACCTGATCATTATTTATCGAAAAGTGGACTTTCTGAAGCCTAAAACGTGTATTTTTGAAAAACTCTTCAAATGGCGCTGGATTTATATTTTTCTGAGGTCGTTTGCTATTTCTAAATGGTAATTTAGTGTAGTAGCTGAAGCTGCATAAATTCTGCAGAATTTGCAGGTTGTTTATTGAGTCAGATCTCATAGTCTGTATGGTGTTAGGTCATGAAAATTTTACAGCAACTGGAGACGGGAATTTCCGAAAATCTCCCACTGGAATTTTATTAATTGGATAAACGATGATTTTTAAATATTTTTTCTCGTGACTGCACTTAGAAAGCGACGAATCTGACTGCAGCCTAGCATATAAATGTTTGAAAATAATTGGTAATGATTTAAGATTTGAAAATTTTAAAAAACAATTTACAGTCTAATTGACACCTCCTGTAAAAAATTTGGAATTTTTGAAACGTTGGAACTATTTTATAAAAATCCTCGAAAACAGCCCAGTTCTGAGCGTACAAGCTGAAACATGCTAACTTGCGTTTGTGTGTACCTAAGTGTTGTATGAGTTATCCTGTGTTTATCACAAGTTGGTTTGATTGTTATTTTGTATGGTGATACTTTGCATGCATGATTATGGTTTCGAATTGGTTATTACGTGTGCCGTACTGTGTGTTAGTTATGCGTAGGGTTTTGTGTCAGTGTGTTCACACACTAACTTTAAATCGGTTGACATGTTAGGACGCGATTAGCGGTTCCATCATTTGCTTCTTTTGCATTTATTCTAACCGAGCAATTTAAGGTAAGTTCACGGCCCTATTTTATCCGGTTTGAACAAAAGGGGGAGAAACATGTATACGCTCTACAACTCTATCTTTTACTTATGCGAAATTAACGTCGTTAAACTATCGGTAATAAGTTAATGTTAATGTATGTTAAGGTCACTAAGTAGCTTTATCACAAAAGTCCTCAACCAACTCTCGGATCGTTAGTATTGGGTTAGATAGCGGGGAAATTATAGTAGTACTACTGGGCCCGACAAGCCCCACCCGAGCTAGTCGCGCTAGCCGACCGGGAATGGTCAACGGGTGACTAATTTAGCCTAACTTTCGCCATGGTCAGTGATAGACCTGGCAACACAGAGGCAACAACAGTCAGCTTCGATCGCGAACTCTTATGTGACATAACTTTGGGACTCGCTACCTACATGTTAACATTGAACTTTCTAGGTTAGGATTAATGGAACTATATCGTTATCCTGGGTTAGGGATAACGGAGGAAAACACTCTTCTTTAATGTTGACACTTGTTTCTTTGCATGTTTCTCAGGACGCTAGGAGCGCTAGGTGCACTTACTTGCATTTGATCAAGACATTTTTATCGAGTCTTTATTTACGAATAATTTTTGGGATTTTGGTTTTGGCGTTTATGTTGGCGCCCGTTACTTTACTTTATTGCTTCGGCTAAACTTTGAAACCTTGATATTTTGAAAATGACTATGCATGTTTACAACAAATTTTTTTGGAAAACGTTTAAATAAATCATATAGAGTCGTTCGATATTGCTAGTGTCTGAGATTCTGGTTTGATCACACGCCTCGCGGTAATACTCCGCAAGTGGAAATTGAGAGTGTGACATAACGTACGTGAGTTATTGGAGGAAAATCAAGTTTAATAAAAACTAAATGGATTAACATATTATTTAAAATATAAGTGGTTAAATTAGAACTTAAAAAATTAATATAATAATTACTTTCCTATGATGTGTGTGTGATGGAGATGGAACACAAAAGACGGGACATCATATCGGATGTACTTTAAATTTTTCTTTCTATACTATTTGGATCATTGTTGTGCTTGGTATAGTGTACTAAAATCTAAATAAAAAATAACCTAAATACTCTTGTTAAACTCAGGAAAATCTTTAAACTAGACCACAATAATAGGTAAGTGTACCTGTCGAATGTAGTAAAGGGTAAAAAATTCTGGATATCGAAGCCACAAGACGCCTACAGTAACTAAAACTATACTCCGAAAAACAACTATAAAAGGTTTAAAAGATTTGATTGATTTGGGTTTCAAAAAAAAGGTTTTGAATTGGTTTAATTATGTTGAAATTAAAATTAAATTAAATTAAAACTAACAACTACCTAGCTGACAACTTAGGTGAACTCATAAGTGGGAAAAACACTATATATGTCAGGAATCCTAATTGTGACTCTTGGATTTCTCTCGGGTATGGAAACTATGATTTAAATGGGATCTTATAATAGACACCGTTAGAAAACTTTGTGGATCCCTAATCATTCTCCGGGTGTGACCTAAAAGCAAACGACAAGGGCGTGCGAAAATCACCTATTGGTTAAATTACCTCTCAGTCTTTCCAACAAGACTAATGTACCTGAAGGACACATTACCTCTAAAGTTCACAATATCAAATACATCTGAAGATGTAAAGGGTAACCTAAGAACAACTGATAAGACACAGACTTGCAAGGGTACCAGGAAATCTAGGGAATCCTCCTCTCAAAGCCTTTACACCTAAGCAGCTAATAGCAAAGACTAACCGACTATCTATCACCTCTAAGCTATCTTAATAGGTAGAATACTTAGCTCCAACAAAACCCTTAATCAATTTTCATGTGGATTGCTATGTCTAGCAAATACATTAATCACAAACACACACCAAGACCTAAACATGCATCTATAACTAAAATACATTCAACAAAAAGTATATGGAACTAAGATTAATCACAAATCAGAATTAAATACACATACACATCATATTAGTTATAAAAAGATTATTTACATTAGCATTAATCAATCAACAATATCCACAAATAGAGAAATAACCAAAAATTAACAATTCATCATTCAAAACCAAGGTAATATAAAAGTCTATAATCATGTTCAACCACAGTAAACAAGTCTTATAATTCATAAACACCATGTCTAGAAATCTGAAAAGACAAAGCTTTTCAAGAAACATAAATCGAACATGTGTAACTGACCCTGTCACACCCCAACCGATGGTGGAAACATCGGAATGAGATGAACGAGATGGCTCGGGACATCATAACACTAATTGTGACAATATTTAATTAAACAACTCATTTCATTTGATTCATCCAATCGTCAAATACAATATAATTTAAATACAAAATAACATCAAATGAGACAAGTTCAAGGAAACATAATAAATAACTTAGTACTCTAAGCGTGTTTCTATGCAATCCTACTAAGTTTCGTCATATCAACATCATCAACCTGCAACATGTTAAAAAGTATAGTCCAATAACAAAGTATTGGCGAGTACACAAGTTTGAATCAGCATAAGTAGTAAAAACGTTTAAACAAATACATATGATAAGCTAGTATACGAGATTAATGTAAACAAGGCATGTGAACTACAAGCCAATCCTCAAGTGTCACCACATAATAAATTAAAACTTAACATGACCATAAGAATACGAGTGGTGCGTACTTCTATAGCGTTATACATGTTAAGGGGAGGTTCGTACGAAGTTAATGACAATTAGTATCACATAAGAATGTTCCAAGTATACAAATCGGGTATCACATAACCATAGCATGTATGATGGATTGCTTGTGTAATTTCATAAAATATAAGTGTGATTTAGTGTATTTTTGATAGATTAACATATTGCACCTAAAAGTGTAAAGCGTAAAAGGGTGTCAAGTGTACTCACGGTTTTGCAAAGTTAATTCCGTGAAAGTGTTTGGGTTGATTAGGGGGACGAACACCGAGTTATCCTACACAAGGAAACGTACGTGTGTGAGTATTGGAAATGACGACGGAGTTCGTTAATTTAGGAACTTAAAGTATGCAAAAGTATGTATAGTCGAAAGTATTTATCCAGACGTTAACGCTCGTTTTTTACACTATAAGCCCCGTAGGGTATTTGTGGTTTTATGGGTCATGCCCAATAGAATCATAACAATGGTTAAGTCATAGATAAAATAACCTAATGTTAGGACAAGTAACCATACAGTCATTGCCAAAGGTTCGGTTATATTTATTATTTACATACACAGTTTATATTTATTATTACGAGTTTATCATGTAAATCATAGATTTCATAGAATTCATAGAAGTCATGCATGGAGGTAGGAGGATAACCGTCCTTAACCTCTTTCGTAAGATTCACCAATACACAAATTGTCACAACGACAATTCGGATGGTCATGATTAAAGTACTTCACTAATCTATGTTTCGACCGAATAAGCAAGCTAGGTGCGTGCATCCCAAACATGGCAACGTTTGGAGATGTGTCGTAGCCTTGTTACTCGAGTGAAGGTGAAACATAGCTTAGTGGATAGAAATCATCAAGTGAGGGGTGGATTGAAAGTTGGATAGTCAAGGCCTCCATGTAATCATACCTTCATCAAAACACAAGCTTGTAAGCTTGGATGGTTCAACACTTATGGGTTAAGACCCTTAGTAAAACAACAAGTTTAGAGGCATGTTATACCTCTTGATTTTGTATGAAACAAGTCTAGCTAGCTCACTAACCATAAACTTGATTAGAGGCACAAGTAGCATAGAGTTGTTAAGATAAAACAAGTTTAAGAAAAGTTTATAAGTTTAACTTCCAAAACATAAAGTTTGGCTATTGTTCCACCTTGGTTTTCCATGTAAAACCTATGGTAACATCCCATGAGGCTTAGCAAACATTTTTGGGGAAGAATACGTGAAGAAAACTTGAAGTTTTTAAAGGTTTGAAAAGAAAAAAACATGGGTAGAAAGTTTAGCACACTTTTGGACCTCAAAATGGTGATGTTTCACCTTAGTTTGCCCAAGCAAACTTGTGAAAACCTTCCTAGAGGTTATCCAAGTGTTTTAGAAGAAGAAACAAGGTTTAAATAAGAAGGGAAGTGAGTTGAAACTCACTTGCAAACTAAAGTATCTCAGCAGAAAGATCTGGGAATTTTGAGAGGATTTGTGAAGTGTTAGAGGCTTGTAAAAGTGAGAAAAGGTCGGGGAAAGGTGGGGTTTTATAGAGGGAAGATTAGGGTTTTAATTAGGGTTGCATATAATGCAGTTTGGTCGTTAAACTTAGAAGAAACAAAGGCTTAATTACCTTGGGCAGCTTGCGGCCGCAAGCTGCCAAGGTTCTTTTTTTTTGTTATTTAATATAATATAGATGGTTTTAATTGTTGTTTAAATGTTGTATTTTATATATAATCTAAGTGTGAAGTGTTTCGGAAGATTAAAACATGATTAAATGTGTTACATAACCCTAAACATAGCTTGCAAATATTAAACATAAGTGTGACAAGAATCATGGTGCCAAAAGTCTATGCATTTTGCGTTTAAGTTGTTGATTGTTTGCTTGATTTGAAACGTTTACATTTTACGAATACATGATAAGAATCCACGAGTTAAATCGAAGCTTTAAATTTTGTAACGGATACGTGCATGAACATAAGTATAATTGCATATGAAGATTGAGAATTTCGTATAATTGATCAATTCGATTATAATTAAAGCCTTGGATTTACAATGAGTTGAAAATGAGATACGACTACAAGGTTTGACTTTCCAAATATAGAAACATGAAGCAAACTTACTAAAAACAAAAAGTTACAAAAGCGAAGCGTTACAGTCTCCCCTCCTTTAGGAAATTTCGTCCTAAAATTTACGAAGATGTAACGAATAGATGTGGATACTTAGTCCTCAAGTTGCTTTCAATTTCCCAAGTAAACTCAGCGCCATGTTTTCCTTCCCACTGAACCTTCATGATAGGAATTTAACTGCGCCTTAGTTGCTTAGTGCCTCGATCAATGATTTCGACCGGTTTCTCCACGAAGTGGAAGGTCTCATTGATTTGAAGATCTTCAAGTGTGACTTGGAGTCCTTCTTCGGCTAGACATCTCTTCAAGTTTGAGACGTGGAAGGTAGGATGAACGTTGTTGAGCTCTTGTGGTAGGTCCAGTCGGTACGCTACCTTGCCAATCCTTTCGAGAATCTTGAACGGACCCACATAGCGAGGAGCGAGCTTTCCCTTCTTTCCGAAACGAACCACGCCCTTCCAAGGGGATACCTTGAGAAGTACAAAGTCATGAATGTTGAATTCCAAAGGCTTGCATCTTTTATCTGCATAAGTCTTTTGCGACTTCTGGCTTTGAGCAAGTTGTCCCAATCTGCAAAATCTTGTCCATCGTCTGTTGTATAAGCTCGGAACCAGTGATTTGAGCATCCCCGATCTCGTGCCAACAAATAGACGATCGACAGTTGCATCCATACAATGCCTCAAAAGGTGTCATTTGACTATACACGTTGTTATTGTATGAGAACTCAACCAACGACAAGTGCATATCCCAGTTGCCACCAAAATCGATTACGCAAGAAAGAAACATGTCCTCTAGAGTTTGGATAGTACGCTCGGTTTGACCATCAGACTGAGGATGGAAAGCAGTACTGAAATTGAGGTGAGTACCAAGAGCTTTTTGAAACGTTTGCCAAAGACGAGAAGTGAAACGACCATCACGGTCCGAGATAATGTCAACGGGAACACCGTGACGACAGATGACTTCATCCGTGTAGATACAAGCCAATTTCTCGACCAGTAGTCTTCACGTATAGGAAGGAAATAAGCTGAGTTGGTCAGACGGTCGATGATTACCCAAATCTATCATGACTAGACGATGTACGAGGGAGTTTGGTGATGAAATCCATGGCAATACTCTCCCATTTCCAAACAGGAATTTCCGGTTGTTTGAGTAGGCCAGAGGGACGTTGATGTTCAGCCTTTACCTTGGAACAAGTAAGGCATTTGGAAACGTAACAGGTGATATATTTCTTCATACTAGGCCACCAATAAGACGCACGAAGGTTATGATACATCTTATCGGCGCCGGGAAGAATAGAATACCAAGATTTATGAGCTTCACTCATCAAGAGGTCATGATCACGGTTTGGAATCCAAATACGGTCAAGATAGCACATGATGCCATTGGATTTGGTCACGAGTTGGTTTCCAGCACCACATTTCAACTCATTATCGAGGTTACCCTCATTAACGGTCGAGTATTGTGCCTCACGAATCAGCTCTTGAAGCTTTCCCAAGGTTTGGTAGCAACTTACACTCATAACATGAGTTTTCCGACTATGTGTGTCGGCTACAACATTCGCATTACCAGGATGGTAGCGAATATTGCAGTCATAGTCGTTTAGCAATTCCACCCAACGACACTGACGCATGTTGAGTTTCTTTTGGTTGAAGATGTGTTGGAGGCTCTTATTGTCGGTGAAGACCTTACACTTTGTACCATAAAGGTAGTGTCGCCATATCTTCAATGCAAAAACAACTGCACCATGTTCAAGGTCGTGCGTGGTATAGTTTTCCTCATGAATCTTGAGTTGTCATGACGCATAGGTGATAACCTTGTCTCGTTTCATAAGAACGCAACCAAGACCTTGTCTTGAGGAATCACAATACACGACAAAGTCATCGGTACCATCAGGAAGGGCTAGGATAGGAGCATTGCAAAGCATGTCCTTGAGCGTTTGAAAAGACTCCTCTTGTTCGGAACTCCAAACAAAAGGTTTATCCTTTTGAGTCAAGGAAGTGAGGGGCACGACCATTTTGGAGAAATTGAGAACAACCGATGGTAACAACCAGCTAAGCCGAGAAACGAACGAATTTCAGACGGAGACTTAGGGGCAATCCAATTCTTCACTGCCTCTATTTTCGCAGGGTCAACGTGAATACCAATTCGACCAAAGGCATGTGCATAAACATAAGTATAATTGCGTATGAAGATTGCGAATTTCATATAATTGATCAATTTGAATATAATCAAAGCCTTGGATTTACAATGATTCAAAAATGAGATACGATTACAAGGTTTGGACTTTCCAAATATAGAAACAGGAAACAAACTTACTAAAAACAGAAAGTTACAAAAGCGAAGCGTTACAGACCCAATACACGATCCCTAGCTTTACATCTTGAGCAAAAACAACATCATACTCCAAAATCGCCTTAAGCTCTCAGTTGTGCACAACAGGAAGTAAGTTCTACCCGAAGAGAATTGGAAAATGTGTTTATATACATCACTTTAGGTTTTTTTTAGAATTTAAAGTATCTTTGCACATCTCAAAGATGGGCTCTTAGGCCTTAGCGACAAGCGAGAAACAAAATAGTCATGACCCATATTTCTTAGCTTCAACTTCTTGGCGCATCGTAAAGGTTTCTCTTCGGTTTTGGCAACATGCTAACACACACAATCCCAGTTTTTCTCTTTTTATTCAATGTCTTCTCCCATGTGCTCATGTCTTCACGATCTAGCCTCGATTTCCACCCCTTTTGCACACGAACCCCTGTAAAACATCCACAACTAAGCACAAAGTAAAAACAACTAATTAAATGAATAAAAACAGACAAAAAATGTAAGGAAAAACAAATGTAATTCGCAAAACATCAATCACTTTACTCAACTTTAAACTGCTTAAACTGACATTGTTGGAACAGGGAGATCATGATGCATGGAATTAAATGAGCTTATAACTGATGGTTATGTTTTGGTTTTTACATATCCGGTTTGATTATATAGGGTTTGTTTAATTCGGTTATTAAGAAAAGAGTAATGTTAACATCGACATAGACTTAGGTCAGTTAAAACTCATTTCCGTTAATAATTCTAGTCAAGCTGTGAATCAAATAAAAAAACATCTTCCACTATGTGTTAGAGCATTCAGATCCCACCACTCATCTCCAACCGTATAATTTAACTAAAATCCACATTCTCTAACTTCATTTGTCATTCTAAAAAAAATCTCATACGTCTCATTCCCCATATTTATCTCTATTCAATAAAATAATACTTGTTTATTCTTTCTTTTTTCTCTCTCTCTCTCTCACTCATATAAATCCATAAAATATATTAAAAAACATATGGGGGATGGATAGTAAGAAACAAATTTGGGGGTTGCTTTGTTTTCCCACAAAATATGAGGGATGCGGATAGGGATGGGGGATGGGGGATGGGTGTAATGGTGTTTTGTATGTTTTGTTTTGTCATTTTCCTCATATTTGAGAATGGGGGATAGGATGTGAATACTATTACTATCCCTAATCTCATCTTTATCCCTAACTGCCACCTTAGCTTCATATCATATCCCTTTCTTCCTTACCCTCATCCCTAACATATGCATTATCATACCCTTCCTCACCCTTCTCCTTCTTCCCTTTTTAATATTTTTTTTTAAAATTAATTTTTATTTTAGTTTTGTTAAACAATTAATATATAAAATTGAACTTTTTTTTATGTTCTTAGAAAGTAACAACAAAAGTGAAACACACACATATGAGTTTTAAGTTAAAAACCAAAGAAATACTATTGATATGCACCAAATGCAACATATAAATTCTATAAAATAAGGTATAAAATCAACTCTTTTATGTACTAATATTGGAAAAAGTATGTTTCTTTGTATACTTTTGATTTTCAGGATTAAAAGAGCTTAAATGTACAAAAGGAACAAATTAACAGAAAAACCAACATAAATACAAAAGAAAAGAAATTGATACATCACATCGACCCCTCGAGCTTCACCCAAAACCAAAAACAACAAATCAGAAGACAAGCATGGAGACGTGCCACCAAGGCATGGGGTCATGTCCCACTCTAGTTTCCATGAAGAAAAAGACAAACAGAAGCAGATAAGAGACACAGTGTCGTGTCCCATGGACACGGGCCATGGTTAACTCCCAGATATGCAAAATCTTCAATAGTACAGCAAGTATAAGGACACGGGGCCATGTGAGCATACGGACTGACATAACTCATTAAAGATATATAAAGAAGAAGGAGACAGAGGTGTGCCCTTCGGGCATGGGGCTGTGTTAGGAGTTTGTTTCTAGTTATAAACGTGGGTGCTTGGTTCAATTGCAATCCATCCCTTGGCAAACCACTTCTCTCACACCTACAACCACTCTGTAGGTCCACTTGGAGGATCAAGATTAACCTACTTCCTTGTTTATACAACACACATACGAGTGTAGAATCCTCGTAAGTATGCAAACCAAAGCAAAGTAAGAAACACAAGATAACCAAAGATTCAATATCTTGATTAACAGAAAGAACTAGTACAAACACATACAAACAATGTTCATACAAACTCATGAAATACTCTCTGTGTTCTTGTGCTTCAGTGTCTCTCTCTCTAGCTTGTTCACTACTATATCTCACGTCTAACCTTACACTGAGAAGTGCATGTCTGTTTATATAGTGCCCACACCTAGCAACAGTACGAAGAAAGTTGCTGGTCATACGAAACACCATAAGTCACGAAGAACATTTGCCATAAGGATGCTCGTACGAATGATCCATGGCTCGTACGAACATAAACTAGCTCGTACGGATCAAGAAAGATGCTTGTTACAATGAGCCATTCGTACGAATGTAATATGGCTCGTACGAGCAACATCTTGCTCGTACGAAGCATTTCTCAATCATTCTTGGATGTGTTCTTCGGAGAACGTGCCAACAGACATGACGTACACAAGACTTAACAGTGTGCACATATGCCACTGTTTTACACAGACAAACTAGTTCGTCGTACTAAATCAAGATAGAAGGATATCTTGATTTGGTCGACACGACCAAACTATACAGACACAATATACAAAGACCATACAATTACAGTCATAATTAAGAACAAGCGACAGACACAAAAGTGTATCAACAAACTCCCCCTTGGTTGTTGCTTGGTCTTCAGTCTTCATTCTGAAATGCCTGTTGTATTAATAAACTTTTTTGAAAATCTTCAATCCAACATTGATTGATAATCAGGTCTTCAAAACTTTCCAGAAACATCAAACCTTTCCCGTTTCCTCTTAAGTGTCACTGGAGGCAACTAGATCAGTCATGATCTATTGTACATTAGACTCTTCCACTGGAGTGAAGCAGAAACTTTTGGTTGCGAGGATGAGGCGCATCAGGATTGCCAGGGTCTTCACTATCCTGATCATGTTTACGTTTGATCTCCTGTTCTCTACATCTTTCATTCCACAGAATGTTCACTCCTTTTTGCTAATTTTAAACACGTTTTTAATACCAATAAAGCCTTAAACCAGTGTAGCATTACGAGAATGATACCATTCTCTCAAGTCGTTATGTTTAGCAGTTAATGTTTTGGCAGATCGTTGTAGCAGCCGCACTACGTTCTTTCAGCCTATTTATCTCAATCCCCTGAGAGTTATCAGCTGCTCTCATCTGTTGTAGTTGTGTTGCCCTTTCAGCATCTGCAGCCTTCAGTCGCTCATTTTCTTTTCTTAACTGAGCAATTTCAGAATCCTGTTTTCGAACAGTCTCTTTCAAAGAATTTATCTCCAACTGTTGTTTGACAACTGTGTTCCGATTTGAAGACATAAACTCCGAATGCTTGTTAATCTGGATTGCCGCAGCTTGCAACCGAGAGAGCAAGAAATCCACTTTCTCATCCTGTTCTATTTCAGAGAATAAATGAGTGCCTCGTTTTGTATTTTGTTGATGAGTTATGGACTGGGATTGTTGAACTGGTGAAGTAGTAGGTTGTGATTGAACTGGAGTATCTTCAGCCAAAGGTGTTTCAGCTGCTGTGGTATTTGAAGGTTGTGGTTTAGAGGTTGTAGTGGGTTCCGTCATTACAGGTTCAGTCTCCTCAGTTGTAAAGGTAGACTGGACTTCTGCAACTTGTTCCAGTACAGTTTCTTGATGTGAGGTTCTGTGATTTCAGGTTGTGCTGACGATGTTCCCATAGGCTTTTTGCTTTGTTTCTTTCTTCCCTTATCACCACCTATAGCACCTACATCACTTGCACCACCATTACCATCATTATCACCGTCATTATCATCAGCTTTTCTCTTTTGACAACCAAACTTATCTTCGATCATCTTTTTCAAAATTGGTTCTTCATTATCTGACTCACTGTCATCATGGCGCCACTTATCATTTTCTGGTGAATATATTTATCATTTCCAGGAAACCGAACAATTTACGAGGAGGTGTGCTTTCCTTGTAACGTTTTGCTGCTACACCTCTAAAGATCTTCAACGAATGTTCCAACATTACTTCTACTTTTAAAACATCATTTTCGTTCTTCAGAAGATTTGGATGTTGCACATTCAAGATCATTTGGAGAAAACGAGGATACATCCAAAACTTGTTTCCACCATATCCGGTTCTTCTCAGGTTCTCTTCATGTTTGCAAAAATATACTTTGAAACACTAAACAGTTTGTTTAATGTTAAAGCTATCATCATTCCAACCAAGTCGTTATTCGCCATGTCATAACCACTTCGTCTATTGCTCAAACACTGAATTAGAACATGTAGAAAGAACTTGTATCAGAGTGGCAACTATGCTTTGTTTAGTTGTCCCACGAGAAATCTCCAATACATTTCAATCTAAGCAAACATCCACGTTGACACTTCAATGGTACTGAGAAAGGAGCTTTAGAATCATATCCAAGCTGTAATACTGAGTTAATGATTTCAACAGATATATCTACGTCCAAGTCATTTACTTTTCCGTGGATAAGTTCCTCCCCATTCACTTCAATAACTTTAGTTGAATCCCAAAATTCCTTAATCCACGTCTTGTATACTACAGTCTTGTGCGTGATAGCATAATGTATCCTTGAGTCGTGCAAAAACTTCATTATACTGTTGTACTCAGCAAATTTGTCTTCCGGATCTAAGTAGGCCACCATGTTTTGTCTTGGTTCCGACATAATTTCCACTTCTGACTTGTTAGTTCTCTTCATTGCGGGTTTTCTTTTATGTTACTTTTGTTCCATTTTGTACACATAAGACAACAAGGATAAGAACATAAATTCATTAGGGAATATACACAATAGTTTTATTTCAAACTTTCAGTATGTATGTATTCCCTGGACGAAGAACTACTGACTCATACGAATAACAATTTATTCGTATGAAGAACAACTGATTTCTACGAACAATTGACTAGGTTAAACAAGTGATGTACTCGTACGAGCGATAAGTTAATCGGCGTGTGGTATTTCACTCGTACAGATATTGTTCACACAAACAACTTCAAGAGAAGATTATTCATGAGGAACTTGTTTTTCGTTAAAGATCCTTCGCTTAAAGTTTGTTGTTCATGTCAGTCACAGTCACACGGTCAGATAATGTTCAAGTTATTCGTCTTCAAAGTATGCCAACATTGTCAAGTATACCTTAAAAATATCAAAAACAACTTAAAGAGAGGTGAAAGGATGACGTGAGCAAGGTGAAAGTAAAGTCCCACCAAAGAACTTCATCACCTTTATACCACATCAATATACTCATGTGAACAACCTTAGCTCGTACGAAGAACTCCATTCGTAAAGACCACTGTTGTCCTTCGTAAGAGGCACAATGGCTCGTACGAGTGATCTCTGATTTGTACGAGTCCAAGTTTTTTAAAACTAGACTTTTAGTTCTTCGAAGACCTTAGGTTTTTCGTTGACCTGTTTAGAACTTTGTACATTCTCTCGCTTGTAGACCCAAAAATAATATCATCAACATACACTAGTACCAGCAATAAGTCCTCATTTTCTTCCTTGATGAAGATAGTACAGTCGATCAATCCACGTCGAAAACCATTCTTCAGAAGATAGTAAGACAACGTTTCATACCAAGCCCGAGGAGCCTGATGAAGACCATATAACGCCTTATTCAGAAGCCAAACCTTTTCAGGATGGATTGGATCTTCAAAACCAGGCGGTTACTCAACATATACTTCTTCTTCAACCACACCATGAAGAAATGCACTCTTCACATCCATTTGGTAAACGGTAACTTCTTATAGGATGCATAAGCCAAGAAGATTCTTATGGCCTCAAGACGTGCTACCGGTGCATAAACTTCATTGTAATCAATGCCTTCTACCTGATTAAAGCCCTGGACAACCAATCTTGCTTTGTTTCTCACAACAACACCTCGGTCATCCTTCTTACACTTGTAAACCCATCTTGTACCAATCTTCTTGTAGTTTTCAAGCCTGTCAACCAATTTCCACATGCCTAACTTCTGAAACTGCTGAAGTTCATTGCCTCAACCTGTCTTCTTTCATTGCCTCCTTCCAAGATTTTGGTTCAACTTGGTAGACATAGCAGGCAAAAGACCAATCATTTTGTTCCCCAGATTCCCTAATAACCAAATATAAACAAACATTCTGGTTATTCCTTAGCTGATTGTTAATCTGTACACCACTCAGGACATCTCCCATAATATTCTGTTGAGGATGGGTATTGTGAATTCGAGTTTCAGGAACATCGGGAACTCGAGAATTTATACCCAAATTGTTGATATTCAAATCAACAGCTAATTCGTTTGCTGGATATGACGAAGATGTAGATGCATGACCTTTAGTTGTCCCTAGATTTTGCACATTTGACGTGACATCTGAAATTCCATGAACCGGACTAGAATTAGCTTCATTTGCATCATGGAACTCATCATCTTCAGAAAAAACATTATAATCAGCAGCATCTTCGAATTCATCATTCTGAACAAGATTGTTAATCGAAGTAGACACTTGAGGGTTAACAATAACTAGTCGTACTAATGATGAGTCAACTGCAGTATCACTTTCCAGTAGCATTTGAGCAGCTACAAAAGCATCATCAAAAGTTGGCAGATTAAAGGAGTCAAACAACCCATCGTAGTCAAACATCTAAGGAGCACTAGGAGCTCTCACTGATTCAGTGTATCTTTGAACCTTAACTTCACCCCATTCTTCAATCTTTTTTGATGACAAATTCCACACTCTAAAATTAAGAGTAGCATATCCAAGAAAGAAACCTTCGATAGCCTTTAATCCAAACTTTCCATGTGGATCAATCATAGTGCAAGGAGCTCCAAAAGGTTCTAAGAAAGACACATCCAGTTTCCTTTTATGTACCAGCTCGAAACATGTTTTCCCATGCCTCTTCACCGTAAGAACTCTATTCATCGTATAACATGCAGCAGCCACAGCCTCCCCCCGGAATTGAACAGGAAGTTTTGATTCTACTAACATAGTTCTTGCAGTTTCAATCAGAGTTCTATTTTTCCTCTCAGCGACACCTTTTTTGTTGTGGAGTGTAACGAGAACTTACTCATGCAAAATGCCTTTAGAAGAATAGAACTCATACATAACATGATTCTTGAATTCGGTGCCATTGTCGCTTCTGATTCTCCTTATCTTCAAATTGTACAAATTTTAGAGTAGCGTCAGGAGATTCTTGAGGATATCAGGAACTTCACTCTTGTGTGCCAACATATTCACTCATGAAAACCTTGAGTAGTCATCAGTAACTACTAAGCAATATGAATCACCAAAGGTAGTCTTGTGTTTCATAGGTCCAAAGAGGTCCATATGAAGACGTTCCAGAGGCATATTCACTGTGTTAATCTTCTTCACAGAATGAGATTTTCTAGCTTGCTTTCCCTTTTTGCACGATACACAGACGTCTTGTAAATGAAAGTTCTTCACTGGTACACCACTCACAAGATTGTTTTTCACTAAATAGTTCATTTTTCTCAAGTGAATGTGTCCCATACGTCTATGCCAAGAGATTGATTCCTTTTCGGTGGCTTTTGAGACAAAACATGTGACCTGTGCAGACGTGGTAATAGCTTGGCTCATGTCAAGAATATAGAAGTCATTAATTCTTGGAGCCGACATGAGAATCCATTCTTTGGGAATCTTGAAACCAGGTTTCAGCACATAACATCTGGCATCATCAAAATGAACCGTGAACTTCTTGTCGCAGATTTGAGAAACACTTAGAAGATTATGATCAATTTGACGAACATAATTGATCTTATCAAAGCTAACAACACCATTGGAAACCATTCCTTCTCTAGTGATGTATCCGCCCTTGTGTCCAGCAAAAGCAACATAGCCTCCTCGAATGCTTTTCACATCATAAAAGTGCCTTAAGTGGCCTGTCATGTGCCTCGATGCTCCACTGTCAACGATCCAATGACTATTCACAGTTCCTCCTAGAACACCCTGCACCTTTTAATACCCGACCAGTTTGAGATGGGGACCCAAGCCTTAGTGGTCTTGGATCGACCCTTATCATCAAGAAACATGATTTCCATTTCTTGATGATTTGGAAACTTTGTACCTCCCCCTGAAACATTACCGGTCTTAGTTTCCAAGATTGTTGAATTTTACCAGAATGAATATTATTTACATTTTTAACTACTTCTGGTTTTATCAAACTTGAAGAACTTGGTTTCCTTTCAGAAAAATCCAGTTTTAATGTTTTTTCAGTTATTTTTACTTGTTTCCATCTCTGTTTTTCTTCTTGTTCTTTAACAATACGTTTATCTTGTTTTGGTGATACAATCGATGTTGGCAAGTTGGTTCTGGAGGGATTTTCTCAACAAATCTGGGTTTTGCTGGATTGGTACAGTTTTTGATAATGTGCCCAACTCTCCACACTTAAAACATGTTCTCCTTTCAACAAATTTAGGAGATTCTGTTTTATAACTTGATGTTGAACTTGTGGGTCTGGAGGTACTTCGTTCTTCTTCACACCCATTTGTATGTTGGGTGTAATTTTTTTGACTGTTACGCTTAAAAATCTTGACTTTGTTTACAAAATCGTTATTAGACATTCTTTCAAAAGTCTCGATTTTATCAGTACCATTTGAACTCACAAATTTAACATTCTTTAACTTCTTCTTGTAGCGAGCGCCTTTAACTTCAACCTTTGGTTGTGATACCTTAGGTTTTTCAGCTCACTTATCTTTTTGTTTTTCTTTTGAAATGGATAACGGTTGTGACTTGAATGGATTTTTCTTTTCCAAAAACTTGGTTGTTGAATTTTCAAAAACCTGATCAATAGAGGTTGGATTTACATTTTGATTGGAAAACCTTTGTTTAAGTAGATTTTCTTGTCCCCAATCGAAGTATACAACACATTATCATTTTCATCTGTAGATGCATTTGAATTGACAGATTTCATAGGATTATTCCCTTGATTTTCAACATTTTTCACATTGGGAGTAGCAGAAATTTTATCCCTTTTTCTTCATCAAGAGATTGATCCTGATCAATATTCTTTTACTCATCATCTGAAGAATCATCATCCTCTATTGTAGAAGGATTCTAATCAACAACTGTGATGAGTTCTCTGATTTTCTTGATTCAACTGAGGAATTGTCCAGTTTAAACCCTAATCCTCCTGCAAACTCTTCAGGATTAAGAAGTACAGATGGTTCAAAGCGTGGCATTTCCTCTCATCAGGAAATTTAGTATAATTGTGTTTCAACAGAGGTGGACACACTTTATACCCAATGCATTTGACATCTCCTTTCAGTTTTTAAATGTCAGATATGATCAAGCACATAACCGGAGTTAGAGTAACTTTCCAATTTTAGCTTGATCGCATTATGTTCGCATTTGGCAATGGCTAACTCCTTCTTTGTTTCTTCAAAGATATTAATGTAGTTATTAATTCCTGATTGCTTGTTCAAAATTGTCTTTGTTAATTCAGAAACGCTTTTTTAAGAGTTTCTATTACAGATTTGAATTCTTTTTCATTTCGAGTTAAAGCCAAATTTGCCTCTTTGCATTTTGATAGTTCAACAACTAGGTTTTGATTGTGACTATTTATTGTTTCAAATTTTATTTTTAATTCAGCATAGTCACTGCATATTTTAGGAGAGTCGGAGTTTACCTGACTTGTCGAGCCAGCAATATTAGCCATGAAGGCAGTATGATGAGGGAAGGATGCACTATTTGTAAAGATTTTCTCCATTTCCTTTGATGCAACTTCTACTTTCTTCATCAAACCAGCCTTTTGAATTTTCAGCTTCTCTGCTTCTTTCAGCAACTCACTGACCTCAGTATCACTTCCATCCCTGATATCTGAATCAGATCCATAACCACCTTTACTCGAGCATTCCTCATCAGAACTACCATTATACCCCGAACTATCATCATCATCAGAATTGTCAATGCTGATAACATGTTTGATTCGATTGATAATCTTGGCATAACATGTAGTTCCTCCTTGATTCTCGTTTCCCAATTGTACTAACCAATCACATCCTTCATCTGCTTGAACTACTAGTGCTCTGTTTGTGTTGTTTAAAGGTCCAGACTGGTTGTTGTTGTTTGGGTTGTTAACAGCTACTATTCTTTGTTCATTGTTAACTTGAACTGTGTTGGATGGTTGTGCTTGATTTCTGAAAGGGTTGTGATTTCCTTGTTTGCTGGGTCGAGTACATTCACGCTTGAAGTGACTTTTTCACCACAGTTGAAGCAAGTAACAACATCTTTATCAAAACCATATTTCGTACTTTTCTTGCTTTCCAAACTCGTTCTCCTAGTTCTGCTCATATAATCCTTAGCTCTTCTAACCGCACTTGCAAACACCCATTTGATATCCATTAGCTCCATCTCATCTTTGTCTATTTGTTGGTAGTCTTCATTAGTCAAATTGATGTTTCCAATTTGACCAGCGACTAATCCACAATAAGCACTAACCATGGTGTTTAGAAGTTCCATATGTTCCTGAGCAACTTCTACACTGACTTTGGAAAGATGTGACATGTCAAGTCTGACTGTATTGGGCTTTGCAGGTTGAAAGTTGTAACCATAGAAAGCTTGTTGAGAAGCTTGTTGTGGAGCTTGAGGTGTAACAACTTGAGGTTGGGTTAACATTTGTCACAAACGCGGTCTGAAGTTTTGGTTGCTGAATTGTATTGACACCTGTGTTAATACCTCCAAAGTACATCTCAGGGTTTTGTAGAACAAAAACCCTTTTTGCTTTCCGGATCTCTTCTTCATTTTTGTTCTCCAGTTTCTGAACAAATTCATAGATACTGATGACATCCAAAACACCTGTATGCTTTAGTAAGTCAATAAATTGACTCCACTTTGGCGGTCAGGCGTCAGTAAACGCATCACGATTCCCTGTGGAGATGCTAACACTTTTTTGAACAGGGGATCGGCTAGGAGCCGGTCTGATCTAACTCAGCTAGCAGAGGCGGAATTCATTGCTAGAGAGGATGACAAACGAACAAGAAAGATCTTACTGTTTAACCGCTCTGAATTGTATTAATTGACGTTCAAGTACATACGCGAGTAAACAAATCAGCAGGGCTTTGCCGTACCAACTGAACTAACACTACTTAGCTTTGACACAACACTCCTCTATTTATAGGTCGACATGACTCGCACTGGAGTGAGTGGAACAGAGACTTGACTCGTGTGAGTGACTGCCTCATACGAGTAACAGAGTGTCACTCGTACAAGTCCCAAGTACTTCACTCGTACGAGTATATTACAACTCATATAAAACAATTAATAACATATATACAAATGACGTTTAAGCCCTATATACAATATCAACACATCCTAGACGTAGGCAATAGACATAATGCACCAACAAACTCCCCATTGGATGTTGCCGCAGTCTGGATGGTCTTCAAAAAATCTTCACAAGATTTGATGCTTAATGACCAAAAAATCTCTTTGGTGGCTTAAGACCCTCCTCAAATGCAATTGGCGTTTGATCTGTTGGAGGAGGTTGGTTCACTGTATTGCCAAACCGAAAACTCCTTAGCAATGCTATACGAGCACGCTCAGCTATTCTAGCTTCCTTCTTATCTTTCTTTTTCTGCTCAGTCTCTTCCATCTTCCTCCAAGATGTATTCCATGGTGATCTAGAATGAATATCATTTGCAAAGCAGACATTGACAATCTTCTGGAACTAGAGAGCTTGCTCTTTATCCTTTTCTTCATAACTGATCTTGCTATAAAACAAACAATCAATATCCTTCTTCGAGAAATTGACTAGCCACATCAGGTCTAGTACTCGAATGCCACACCATAGTCCGTATATGCGTTTGTGAGCTATAACGACTTCGATTAGTTCCTCTTTGATCTTCCACGAGTCTTCATCCGGGTACAAGCAAATAACAGCCTCTCCTGTGTTCGAATCATAATGCCACCACTTGAAGCACTTGTAGAATCCTGCTCCATCCGTAACATAGGCATATTCTTCATTACTTTCGGCCTTTTTACTATGCGCATCACATCCTTCTCTTTCGTCACTGGATCGATCTTAGTGATGCGTCTTGGAAAGTGAGGTTTCCACTATGTAAAACCATGTAAAGCTTCAAGCTTGATCAACTTCCAAAGCCTCTGGTCGTGAAATTTCATCTTGAGATTGATCGTCTTTGTCTGCACCATTTCTTTAATATCCCAGTAAGGCAAGGACTTGATGTCGCTCATATATCGGAAATACTGAATACCAAACTCCCTTTTGATCACATAGACATTAAGATCTTCAATCCATCCCCAGCTTATGATATCCCCTAGAGAAATATCAGCGTGACGAGTAAAGAATGCTAGAGGACGTTTGAATTTACGCTCTTCTGGTGCATTCTTGAACCACTTCTTCCTCATCTCGGCAATCTCAGCTCTGTTCAACTGTTGAGGAATAGTGCCTTGCTTTGCAGCTTCTTCAACTTTTTGTTTCAGCACATCTGCATTTGCTGCAAAATAATTCGGTAAAAGTTGGGGAGTCCTCTGTACCCTGATCGGCAATATTAGCATCGTCATCAGAATCATCCTCCACGACAACTCGAATCATACTCGTTAGCATCATCAACATGTTCAAAGACATAATCATTTGGCTCGAACGCGCTAATCTCGTTCAGCTCATTCTCAAAATCAAACTCAAACTGTTCTTCATCCATACCTAGCATTTTTGTGATCTCTTCTTTAGAATAACTGTGAATGAATTCGCCTTCCTCAACGTCATGCTCAAGATAGAAAATTTTTGGTTTTGGCACGACAGGAATGGTAGATTTATCAATCACCGAGAGGATTCCTGCCTGCTGAGCATCTAAAGAACCTTCTGTCCTCTCTTTAACACCTTCTTCAGTAGTTTGGTTCACAGAATCATCGAGGTACACTGAATAATAAATCTCTTTATTCACATAAGAATCAGTTACACGAACATCAGTACCTCTAACATTATCATCATCATCATTACCCTTATCAGAATCCGAATCAGAATTACCATCAACATCTAAATCTTTATATTCCTTTTCAGCATCTTGAATTCTTCACCTGCTTTCTCAATTTCTTTCTCTAACTTTTTCTTCACAAGCCAGTCATGGTGTCTCGCAGATAGATTCGACATATCAATCTCCCCATCTTTAGGCTTCCCGATCAATATAAACTTGTTCGGCACTTGGTACACAACAAAATCTGTACAAGTAACTGGCGGAGATTAAACTTCTAGCTCAGTTTCAACGTTCACAGGATCCTCAACAACCTTCGTTTTTCCTTTTCCTTGCGCATCAGATAACTCTTTAGCAAGGCGCTCCCTTTCAGCAACTCATTCTTTAGCCTCTGCACGCTCTATCTCGTCTATTTCTGCCGTAATATTCACTCCCAGCTTTTTCACCAAAATCTTCTCAAACAAACTCATTCTACGATCACTGTGGAGCCTTTCTTCCTCATACTCAGCCATTCGAAGATGTGGACGTTCATTCTCCGAAACTATACTTGCGAGCATGGCTTCTAGCTGATGTTTATCTTCAGACAAAACATTGATATGCTAATGCAACTCCTGTTTCTCTTCATTCAACACATTAATCTGTTCCTACAGCTCCGCTATCTTCAGAGTATTCAACAAGACCTGTTTTTGTAACTCAACAACACGTGGGTCGTTGAATGAAAAAGCTTCCCCCATGAATATCTCCAAAATCAAAGTCAAAATCAAACTGAGATTGGGGCTGTGAAGTGTGTGGTGGCGGTTGTGGTGTAGCTTGTCTTGGTGTTGGTTGTGGAGGCAGTTGAGGTGCAGACTGTTGTGGCGGAGTAGATTAATGTGGTGGTGATTGTGGTGCTACCTGACGAGGTGGTGATGTTGGAATTTGCTAAGCTGGTTCAACAATAACCCCTTCTTCGATAGTCGGCTCTTGTACAGTCTCTTTAGATCTGACAGTTGGAGACTCGGAGCTTCTAGCAGCTTGGCATTTAAACCTTCGTGCCTTTTTCTTCATTGGTGTGTGCACAGGAGTTTCAGTATCTGATTCTGAAGGACATACGTTGTATCATCTTCTCCTGCCACTTTACGCTTTCGTTCTTCTGCTTTTCTCTTTATCTCAGCCTGACGCTTTGCCTCAATCCTTTTGGCTATTTTACGTTCACCCGCGCGTCTCTCATCTGAATTAGTGCTCGAAGACGATGCGTCTTCAGCTTCTTTCTCTCCCCAAATGCTTATCGTTTGATATCTGCTGTGATGTCCTCAACATTTTCTTCAACATCTGGTTCGTCGCGCAACCCAGAAATTTCTGCAGCTGACTTTTTTTTGGAATTGCAGTAGCAGAAGATGTAGCAGTTGTTTTTCTCTTAACACCCTTTTCGCCTCCTTTCACAAACCACGAACTTCGCTTAGCAATAAAACTTTCAAGTGCAGTTAACTCCTCGCTTTCATCCCCACTATCATCTTTCCTCCACTTACCCGGTGCTGGAGAAATGTAATCCTTGTCGACTATAGCACCAAAGACGGGTTAGCATTCAGAAAAGTCTTCAAATGTAAATTCATCTTCTTGAGTGTAGAAACATCCATGTGCTCTAACTTTAACACATCATCCTTCTTCTTCTTCTTCAAGTAAGGGTGTAAATGATCTAACAACATCTGTACGAACGAGGGTATTGCAAAAACTTTTCCCTCTGAATGTTTTGCACCATCTGTGTGAATATAACTTTAGAGAAGTTATATGGCAGATTTAGGACCAGTGCAGTAATTATACATATTTGATAATCAACCAGATCATCAAATCCTCCTTTACGATGGCTTAAAGCGTGAGCAACCACATGAGCAATGTAAGGAAAGGTGCGCTGAGATTTCCTTTCTTGAACGGCGCGGCATTGACAAAACCAGCATATTCCATCCTGTAAAAATATCCCTTTACCTTGTATTCCGAAAACCCGGTAGGATCATCTGCATTATCCTTGAATTCCAAAATGTTCGGATTAACTCTTCCGTTATCTTAACCTGTATATCTTCATCATCAATCTTTACCGCCGACACTATCGCATTTTCTTCAGAATCATACTCTGCTGCATTCCTGAAGTATTCAACGTGAGATCTATAAACAGTATGTCGATCTGCGAATGCTTTTGTAAACGAAATCCTGCCCAGGAAATCTAGTACATCCCTATAAGCTGCAATTCCGGTATAGTCTCGTCCAGCAAACAACAGATGTTGTGAAATGGAGAAAATGACGTTTTCTTGACCTGTACAAAGAGAATTCAAAACCGTTAGAAAAATTTTCATACATACAACATCATTCGTACGAGTCAAGCATCTCTACGAATCAACACTTAGACATTTTTATCAAGTTTGGAAAAAGTTATCATTCGTACGAATCACTACTTCGTACGAGTGATTTAAGAGTTAAACAATTTTCAAAAACTTTTCCAAACATCCTTCGTACAACCATGCTTCGTACGAATCATCATTTCTTAGCAAATCCAAGTTTGTACGAATGGTCCTTCGTACGAACAATGATCCATTCCAAAAACACCAAGTTTAAACCTAACCTAAAACATGTTGTTTTTAACATATTGATAGTCGATTTATAGGCTATTTGGGTCGATATTAATGATTTTAAGGTCAATTTTAAGTTTTACCGGTCTAATCTCCCTAAATCTACGTTTTAAGTCCGTTTGGTACAAATTCGGCATTATAACGGCTAAGATTGAGCAAAATTACCTTGCCCATTGAAAACAGGGTGCAGATCAACCTCCCCAATGTAATAGTACTTGATAAATGTCAAGAAATGTGAAGTTTAGAACGTATTCGCACAAAGTTCTCTCAGTTCGCACAGTAACATTAACTTTGGTTCGTGCAAAGAGGGTGAGCTTTTATACTAGTTAGGCTCATTCGTATGAACCAATGGTTCGTGCGAAGGAAGCCCAAACTTGGTTTGCACGAGCTAGTGAGACTCGTACGAATCAGTTCTAAAACTTGGAAAACTTTTGATAATTTTGAATTTTTATGCAATTTTTATATGTTTAATACCCACTCAGTTAACCAAGTCCAAGTTAATGACCATGGTTTCCTGATTTGCCTACCAAGTCCAAGTTAATGACCTTGGTTGACCAATTCTTGACCAAAACAGATTTGTTTTAAATTGTGAAGTTTCAAATTAATGAACTTGTTGATGTTCAAAAAAAAATTTCAGTTAAGATTAGCTCCCAACCCATGGTCTTCAAGTTCCCTCAGCAAGAGGTGGCCATGACTTCAACTATCCGTGTTTACATCATCGGTAGACTAAAAACAAAACTAAAAAGCTAAGGAAACTGAAAAATCTTTTTGGGTTTTGGAAATTTTCTGAAAAGAAATAACAACTAAAGATATATATTTTTGTGAGTTTTGTGTAACAAGAAGATCATATCAAGTGTTTAACAAATACCAGTACCGTTAATCTTGGTATACTCATTAAGTTTTTAACCAGATTTACCTATATTCGCCAATATTTTTTTCCTCTTAAACTTCTTCTCGTTTCTCAACTGTTTCAAGATATGTTAGGTAATATTAAGAACATGAAATAAATGTGTGTCCCATCTCTGAATATACTCCCATATCGAGATTCCCAGAATTTCATTTCACAAGTGAATATATCTAACTGATATCTATAAAGGGGTGAATTACGAGACCTTGAGAGCTCAGGTTAGTACTACCGTACAGACAAAGAGATGAAGACTCGTCTTAGGTGGTGTTCCTTAAAGGAATCTTTTGAACTGCATATGTCATAAAGGTTATGACATAATCATTTTTTATGCAGCTTTTAGGCGAATAATGTGTAAAGTATTATGCAAGTTCTAGGCCATTGCTTACGCAAAATCAGAAAGAACTCGGATAATACCCCAGATATCGATTAAATATAAAGACCTAGTATCAGAATCTGGCATTCTCTCAAATGAAATTTCGGAGTACTAAGTCCATATATCCGAGAGATGTTATCCCGCAAGTTATTCAGTTTTTCTTTTTAGGTTTATATCTTGAAAACAATTTACTGAACGAGTAAAGCCCATTGGCATATCCTTAGTAAGACCTGTTTAATTACTTGTTTAATCATTCCAATTCTTTAGCATACTGTGACTGTCATATTGATATAATATGATCTCCCTTTTTCACAAAAACTCTTTTGACTTTTATAATGTTTTTTGTATTCTCCCAAAATTTATCCCCTAAAATCAAAAACATATTTTTGGATTTTTAGAGTTTTTAAGAAAGAATGTACATAAAATTCGTCAAACCGATGAGTTATCACGTCAAGTCGTCATCATCCTCAAACTCAACCTCGTGTATATCCCTTGATGTCAGATTTCGTAAACCATTTAATTTTAAAAGATTTTTGAATCTTTTCGATCAAAGGCTTTGGTATAAAAATCTGCTTTTTGGTCATCAGTGTGGATTTTTTCAATTCTAACCAACTTTTTCTCGTAGCAATCACGGATAAAGTGGTGTCAAATCTCAATATGTTTGGTTCGAGAATGTTGACATGAGTTTTTAGTGATATCGATCGCAGCCTGGTTATCTACATATATTGGCGTATCAAGAAATTGCAGTCCGAAGTCTCTCATCTGCTATTGAATCCAGAGAATCTGGGCACAACAGCTGGATGCTGAAACATATTCAGCCTCACAAGTAGAGAGAGTGATTGCGGTCTGTTTCTTGCATTGCCATGTTACCAAACGGGTTCCGAAGAACTGGCAACCAGCCATCGTAGATTTGGTGTTGAGTTTGCAACAACCGAAATCAGAATCTGAGTAACCCGCAAGATTGAAGTCGTCATGTCTAGGTACCACAATCCGGTGCTTGGAAATCCCTTCAAATATCTCATGATACGTTTGACGGCGAGCAAGTGTGAATCTCTTGGATTGGACTGATAACGGGCGCACAGGCATCTTGGATACATGATATCTGGTCGAGAAGCAGTGAGATACATCAAGGATCCGATCACGGAGCGGTATAAAGTGTCGTCAACTTTGACTCCAGTAAGATCTGGACAAATGCCGTGATTAGGAGCTAATGGGGTTGATGCTGGTTTAGCTCCTGCCATATCGAATTTCTCAAATATGTCATGAACATACTTCGTCTAATGGATGAAAATACCATCAGGCAACTAATCGACCTGAAGTCCTAGAAAGAACTTCATCTCCCCCATCGTGCTCATTTCAAATTTACGCTTCATGACTTCTTCGAAGTCTTTACACAGCTTTTCATTTGTCGATCCGAAGATAATATCATCCACATATATCTATACAGTAATCAAATGCCCATCCACTTCCTTCGTAAAAATGGTAGAATCTACGGTTCCTCTGATAAAGCCATTGTCTATAAGATGTTATTACAGCGTTTCGTACCAAGCTCTCGGGCTTGATGTAGACCATATAAGGCTTTGCTTAGAAGGTAGACCTTGTCTTTGTGCATTGGATCGACGAACCCCGGTGGTTGGCCGTCATACACCTCCTCTTTTACTTTTCCGTACAGGAAAGCAGATTTGACATCTAACTGGTACACCTTGAACCCTTTCCATGAGGCAAAGGCCAAGAATATGCGGATTGCTTCAAGACGGGCGATCGGGCATAGACTTCAGTGTAATCTATCCCTTCCTGCTGATGGAAACCCTGAACCACAAGTCGAGCTTTGTTGCGCACTACAATCCCTCTATCATCACACTTGCACTTGAAGACCCATCTAGTGTTTATCTTTTTGTGATGATCGGGTAGGTCAACAAGCTTCCAAACTCCCAGTTTCTAGAATTGAAGCAGCTCTTCTTGCATCGCGTCCACCCAGCTTTCGTCCTTCAATGTGTCTTTCCAGTTTCCCGGCTCAACCTGAGAAACAAAATAACTATTAGAAAGTCTGGTTTGAAGTGTGTAGGTCCCCTGGTCCTTATGGATCTTGACAGAATCGTCTATCTAATCTAGAGTGCGGAATCCCCTAGATCATATTTCACAGAAACAACCAAGAACACAAACACGAACATTATTCCTTCAAACAGTCTTCTACTGATTATCTAACACAAAGTGATTACAATCAATTCAAGACTCTCTAGAAATCTCTCAGCCACTCTCTGTAGATTTCTCACACTCCTCTCTGTTCTGTTCAACCAACTAGCTTACTAAAAGCCTAATGCACAACATGTATATATACTACAGGTTTGCATACTAGGCTTTATACTGGGCTAGGCCATTCTCCAAGCCCATTACAACTCTAAGCAAGCTAAACACAAATGCTAAGCCCAACACAAAATATCCAAAGACTAAACTAGCAAACTATTAAGCTGTTGTCACAGAATATGCACCAACAAAGTGGAGCAATACGAGTATAGAAACAGCTTAGATCCTTGTTGATCTGATTGCGAGTTTGCACTCCTGTTTGTAAGTTGCCTATAATATTCTCCGAAGGACGATATGAAAGCGTCCTTGGCATCACTTCATTTGAAACATCTACTTGCGTTTGCAAATTTGTGACGACTTCATCCACAACTGATACAGACAAAGAAGCTTCATTCCTGATGTTTGACTGATCAGCCTGTGTGTTCAAGAAGCTTTCAATCTGCTCAGATCCTTCATCAAAACTGGATCCACCATCGTCGAAAGTCGGTTCCCGATCGGAATCAGCATTTGGCTGTTGCTGGGCAGATAATTCGGCAGTGTGGACAATGGTTACAGGGATAGAGTCTTGAAGAGTAGTGCTCGGACCTACATCAGATTGGTAGACACAGGAAGAAACGGGGAAATCACTAACGGTCTAGTAACTTGCTCTTGATTTGATATTTAATGTTGTTGAAAAAGCATAACAAGTTCTTCTTCTGATGGCACATCTGGCAGGTCGAAAGAATTCCACAAGCTATCGTAGTTAAACAGCCATGGATCCCCGGGGTTTCTACGTTGGCGTCGTATATCTTTGACAACCAACATGTTGCGCAAGAATAACCTGGTTCAGACTCGGCAAAAAGATACGATTCTGAGGAGTAGCATAACCCACAAGAATCCTTCCAAGGATTTAGCACCAAATTTACCAGCCGGGTCCAATACAGTACACGGTGATCCAAATGGCTCCAGAAATGTAAGGTTGGGCTTTCGTTGATTCAGTAACTTGAAGCACGCTTGTTGTGAGGCTTAACTGTTAACACACGATTCAAGGTGTAACACACTAACGCAACTGCTTCACTTAAGAATCTGATTAGCAATTTTGAATCGGCTAGCATAGTTCTGGCAGTCTCGATCAGTGTGTGATTCTTTCGTTCAGCAACTCCATTTTGTTGTGGAGTATAAGGAGCACTGAATTCATGAAGAATCTCCTTCTCATTGCAGAATTCGAGCATCCTCTTGTTCTTGAACTCTGTACCGTTGTGACTGCAGATTCTCTTGATTGGGAAATGATACAGATTTTTGAGTTTTTTGAAGAGGATCATAAGAGTTTCAAATGTTTCGTCTTTACTCTCCAGAAAGAAAACCTATGAGAATCTTGAATAATCATCTGTAATGCTTTTGACGTTTACTGGTCCAAAAAGATCCATATGTAGCCTCTCTAGTGGTAGCTTGATAGAATTCAACAGCTTTCGTGGGTGCGATTTCTTGTGCTGCTTCCCCCTTTTACAGCTCAAGCAATCATCGGATAATTGAAAATTCTTCAAATTAACACCCTCCACTAGGTCATTATGCACAAGATAATTCATTTTTTGCAGATGAATGTGCCCCATCTTTATATGCCATAGTATCGACTCTTTCTCGGTAGCTTTGGAAATAAAGCATTGAACTTTCTTCGATGTTGTTGATGTGACACTCATATCTAGAACATATAAGTCATTTTCTCTCGGTGCATGCATCAGAATCCATTCCTCTAGAATCCTGAAACCCGGTTTTAAGATCAAGCATTCTTTATCGTTGAAATGGGTTGTGAATTTCTTGTCACAAATCTGTGAAATACTGAGTAGATTGTTCTCAAGTTCCGTGATGTAGTTCACTTTATCAAACGATACAACTCCATTTGTGAGAATCACTTCACCGACAGTCCTTCCTCCTTGCGATCCTGCAAAACCTACGTACCCTCCATGGATAGCTTTAACGTTGTGTAACAACGCAAGCATCCCTGTTATGTGCCTGGAGGCTCCACTATCCATTATCCATTTAGAAATTATCGATCGTGGTAATCCCTACACATATACCGAAGAAACTATTTAAACAAAGAAACCCAAGCCTGTTTGGTCTTGGGTGGGTTCGGAATGTCAAATTTCGGACCTACTTTGTTTTTATCATTCTTTTTAGGCTCGGTTTTGTGTGGAACAGAAGGTTTCAGTTCAACCTTGGACAGTTTCGCTTTTGCCACCTATGTTTACATTTTCATATTTGCCTTTTTAACAAAAAAATTTAGAATCCATTTGCCGATATTTAGTTGATGTTGTACAATTTCAATTTTTGAATGACGTCGAAGAAATGGTTTAACATTTTTTGTAGGATTCATATGTTCTTTTCAAGATTTGCTTTGGCGCAACCATAGGTGCCTTTTGTTTCTCATCCCTTGTGAACTTTTTAGAATGAGAAACATGTTTTGGAGATTCTTGTGAGCAATATCTTGCAATGTGCCCAACAATTTGACATTTGAAACATGTTCTACCGTCCTTTCGAACAGAAGATTCCAAAACTTGTTTCCTTTTCTCCTTCTCTTTCTTGAAATCATCATTCGATTGTGTTCCGATGATTTCTTTTTCCTTCTCTGTTGTTGTCCCAAAAACAAAGTTGATTTTCTTGGTAAAATTAAGTTTTTGAGACTTGTTGTTCATTTGTTGCTTTTGGAAATCCAACCCTGCCCTCTTATTTTCAGGATAATCTCTGTTTTTATCATAGTAGGGTCGGTTGTCACTTTTTGATTTAGAGTAGAAAGATGCATTGTGTTTATCTAAATCAGCATGACTTACCTACACAAGCTTGAACATTTTATCAACACGATCCAGATTCACGTTCTGGATGGGAAAATCCTCATCAGAAAATAGTTTATTTGATCCTTCATTTTATAAATTATGACATTTGGATCATTAGTCAAACTACTTTCTGATGGTTCAGCATCAGACTCAGATTTTTCAGATTTGCTTTTTAAAACATTTTCTACCACAGTTTTAACCACCTTAGAGTCACATTCACTATCAGAAGTTGTGTAAGTTACGTCGATGTTTGTAGGCAACTCATTTGATTGTTTAGTTTTTAGTTTTAGATTGAGTGCCTTTTCCACCCCTGCTGGTTTTTACACGCATAACTATTCCACATAGGAGGTGGAACTCGATCGTAACTCGCACTTTTGTTTTCAACCTTTCCTGATTCTTCTTTGTTTTCAATTTTAGGTAAAATGTGATCAATGACGTAAGAGCTTGTTGAATAACTGATTAACAGTTTGTTAACCCGTTCTGTTTCAATTCTTACCTTCTCAAGCTCACTCTTTAGCTCAGCGATAGTGTTTAAGTGTATATTAATGGCCATTTGCATGTCCATTACTGTCGCTTTGAGCATCAAAAGTGTTGCGTCACTTTCTCTGAGTGCTTTTGTGTATTGTTTAATAGAATTACTTAATTTGTCGCATGCTTCTTTAGTTGATTTGTAATCACTTGACAAATTATCTGTTAAACTTTTGAGCTCAGTATATCGTGTGTCTTTAACAACACATTTATTGCATGGCTCAACACATTTCAGACATGGTTTTTCAACCACATACTCATTCTTAGACTCATTTACCTCATTGACGTTTGCATGCATGCCTTGTTGATGTCATCTGAGAACTTTTCCATCTTCTCATAAACTTTCTCTTCAACAACTGGCTTATTTTGTTCTTTACAAGATGATTGATGACTTGGTACAAAATAACCTGCAAAAGTTTTTATCGTTAGGCAGGAGGTGGTTAAATGCATTGTTCAAAAGTTCCTCCTCTTCTGATGATGTATGATAGTAATAATCATCTTCTGGTGCCTCATCAAAAGCTGCCTCCGATTCTTCTTTCAGGTTCTTCGATTATCTCAGCAACCAAAGCCAAACTTTCATTCTTAGAAATATATTTGTTCCAGTTAAATCCCTACTCATCCTAAGTAACCACTAGCGCTTTATCTTTGGTCTCTAGCTGTTTATCTTCGATCTGCACCATGCGATTTCTTGGTTGAGGACGGTGGTAAATGGCCTTCTTGTAATAGTCATCGGCAAATGGGTTCTTGTTCCCTTGAGCTTCTCTATTTGGGCATTCACGCTTAAAGTGATCCTTTTCCTGACACTTAAAACAAGTAACTTTGGATTTATCGAATCCTAGTTTTCCATCCAAACCTCCCAAGTTCTCTTTTCCCGTAATTTCCATGAAGCGTTGTGCCGTCGAACAATAGATACCATGCACCACTTGATGTCAATTAACTCCATTTCAACCGGATCTATCTGGTCGTAGTCCTCTCTGGTCATTTCAGAATTTCCAATCTTTCATGCTACAAGACTATCATAGGATTCGAGAACCGAAGCTAATAGAGACATGTGTTGCTTCGTGGTTTTCTCATCGAAGTTTTGTGCATTCTGAAAATCCACTGCGATATTGCACTGAAGAACCCTTTGAGTAGGATTTGACTGACTGTTCTGGTTGATTTGAGGAGTGCTTGATCCGTGTGACGACTATGGGCTTTGAGACGCATGAGGATTAACTATAGCAAATGATTGAAGTCACTGTTTAAGTTTGATGGTGAACTTAGCGTGCTGTAAGTGCTGAAGGTGGTCTGGATCTTCGGAGACTGAATTTGAGTAGCAGAACTGTTTTTGAAGTACAGATTAAACATCTTGTTGAACTTAGACAGTTTTGTTCTTTGCCATCTTTTGCATTTCAATTTCATGTCCCTCCAGTCTTTCAATGAAACGTGGTAATGAAAAATTACCATACTCGGTTCCATTCTTCAATATGGTCAAATACGTAGACCATTCGCCTTGCGGTAGAGAATCTGCCAACCAATAACAAGTTCTTCGTTGGTCTTGATGATTCCCATTCTCTTCATTTGCACCACCAAATGACAGTATCTTTCGATCAACTGTTTCACATCTCTCCTCTAATCAACGTAAAGATATCAAACTCTTTACTTAACAACGCCCGTTTACTCTTTCGAAGCTGAGCACTTCCCTGGAACTTCAAACGAAGAGAATTCCACAATGATTGTTCATCATCATCGTGTTGTAATAACGCCAGAATATCTTCTTTGATGGATTGTTGCAGAATGTTCATCATTTTCTTTTCGTTTATGAACCTTTCCCTTTCAACATCTGATAGTTGAGCTAGAGTCTTTTCGAGGCCATTTTCACCTACAGGAGCATGATATTTCACTTCGATAGCGAACCAGCAAGTAAAGTGATATGCCTGGACCCAATTCATGAACCGTTCGCTTCAGCTGTCGAAATATTCTAGGTTCATTAACTTCGGCGGTTTGGTCATGGTACCCATCTCGTTTTCAAGATTCATGTTTTGAGCCGCTGTGGTCGTGACTGCAGATGTAGCGAATGCATTGTAAATTTCGTCTGACAATTTTTCTGTAAAAAATCAAAAACACACTTTTCGAACAAACTGATTAGTGCGAAAAAATTCTTTCATGCGGATAAGAAAAACAATTTGTGCGACTAAGATCCGTTCGTACGAACCAGAAATTTGTACGGACAAGATGACAAAAACAAGTAACTCATGCGAACTAAAAGTCACTCGTACGGATGAGAAATTTCACTTGTACGAATGAGATGCTCGTACGAATGTGTAACTCGTGCGAATCACACTTGTAAATTTTGAAACTTGTAAGTTTTTAAGAAATTCTGATTACTTGCTCGTACGAATGGTCTAAAGTTGTTCGTGCGAGTGGTCTCTCTACTCGTCCGAAACAACTAAGTTTCCAAACAGAATGAATTTTACCGATTTTAACATGATTAAGCTTGATTTTAGATCTGAAATTGTTAAGGATTGTTTAGAATTGATTTTAACGGAATATCCAAGAATCCTAGTCCAATTTGTCTATAAGTTCATCCAAATACGAGATCAGTTTGGGAGAATGTAGAAGTAGAAAGCTGCAATAGTGAATCTGATCTGAAACAGATGGTAGCCTGCAGAACTTCACGTTTGTCAGCAGATCAGGCCTCAAGGCTCTAATACCACTTGTGAACGGGGGATCGGCTCCTCCGATGAGCAACCGGTCTGATCTAACTCAGCTAGCAGAGGCGGAATTCATTGCTAGAGAGGATGACAAACGAACAAGAGAGAGAGATACTTTTTAACTGCTCTGAATTGTATTAATTGACGTGCAAGTACAGACGCGAGTAAACAAATTAGCAGGGCTTCGCCGTACCAACTGAACTAACACTACTTAGCTCTGACACAACACTCCTGTATTTATAGGTTGCATGACTCGCACTGGAGTGTGTGGAACAGAGACTTAAACTCGTGCGAGTGACTGCCTCGTAGGAGTGACAGAGTGTCGCTCGTACGAGCCAAGTATTTCACTCGTACAAGTATATTACAACTCCTATAAAACAATTAATAACATATATACAAATGACGTTTAAGCCCTATATACAATATTGACACATCCTAGACGTAGCAATAGACATAATGCGCCAACAACTTTGTAGGAATACATTTCACTGAGCAGGTGGTAGAAACGTGTTGTCATGTCGCTCAATGTTTCATTCTCCATGAACATGAAACCTTCAAACTCCATCTTCAGCAGATCATGTCGTATCTTTCTGGTTGAAGCATTTCTTTCTCCTCTTGCTTCTAAGGTATCCCACAGATTCTTGGTGGCGGTACAGTACACAAACTGATGATAAATATCCTTATGAATGCTTGTGTAAGGATAGCTAACGCCTTTTTCTCTAAATCATTAGCCTTTTTTTCGCTTTCATTAGGTTGGCTAAGGAAGTTGGATTTGATCCTGCTTCTTCGAGAGATTCCTTATATGGTGTAGTAAAACATGTCCATAATTCTGTATTTTTTCCGAGAACATATGTATGGAAACGACTTTTCCACAAAGGATAATAGCTCATATGGTTCAGTTTTGGTGGACGGTTATTACTCCCAGTTTCACTCTCGCTTATAAGAAGAGTTGGATGCTCTGATTTTGATTTGCGACACACGTCCATTGATTTGCGGTAATCATAGCTGTATGTTGAGGCATTAATGATTTAACCCATGAGGTTGCGGAGCTTTGTGATGAGTCTTGATTTGTGCTTGAACTACTCCCCCAATCCCAAGGATTAGTACCCATTATGTTTTCTTGGTTATGAAAATTAAAAGGTTTAAAATGTAATTTTTGAAAATAAAAGTCTCCTTTTAAAGTTCACAATTTTAAAACCCTCAAAGTTTAGTAAAACCGAACACGAAAAACAAATCAAGCTTGTTCTTTATACGAATCAATGATTCGTACGAGTGACTATCCTTCGTATGAATCAGGTGCTTCGTACGAGAGACACTCTTTCGTGCGATCAAACTTGTGCTTCGTGTGAACAAGGTTCTTCGTGCGGATGACTTGGTTTTTCACACGAACAGTCTTGTTCTTCGTGCGGATGGGTTATTCACACGGATGTTTTTCACAGACATGAATCTTTTTGTAGGGTTGGTTGGTGGAAATTTCCTCTTCTAACACAGACTGGTTTTCGAAAGTGGTCAGTTGTCTACACAATTTTGGTTAAAAAGACAAACATTCTATATTAGCTTTTCAGTCAAAACTGTCACACCCGACCCACAGCGGAAAAGGTGATCGGGGCATGATTGGGTTATCATCAAAGCTCATGACATTTATTATAACGTTTCATATTCATTATTACAATTTAAAGGTGAACATACAATCATAATTACATCATGTCCTAAACATCATTCTAAACTTCATTGTTTTCTTCTAAGGCATTTCCTATGTTTTCCTTGCTTCATCCTGTTCACCTGTATCATGTGTGAAAATGGTTTTTGGATCAACAAAAAGTTGGCGAGTGAATCCTATGAAAAACATTTGAACAAGTTTATTTAATTGATTATAAAATAAAGTGCACAACCACATATGAGTAAATATAGATGTAAACATATTCATAAAAACACTTAATATCAGATAATGCACACACATACAATAATCAATTATTTTGAGGCACGAGTTGCTCAACTCGTCTCCCACGAGGAACTGATGAGCCTAATGAATGATTTGCATATAACTTGACAATATGAAATACATAACTACAGACAATATATACAATCTAAGTTTAGATCACAATATGGTATGGCACAAGTTTAAATAAACGAGTTAATTTTTAGTGACACATGACACACCCCAAAACGTGTAATTAAAAAGGGGAGTTGTAAGATTCACTCACATTGGGTGCGTTCGGTTGATGATGTTGAATACGCACGAAGTTGGATTTAACCACGAGTGAAACTAACCTAGATAATAACATAATGGTTTGGTAAATAAGCGGATTTTATTAATCAATTTTAGTAGGATGATTGGATATATTTTTGTGAGTTTAAGGCTATTTTCTAACCTTAAAAATGTTATTTTTAAGTATTTTTAATTGATTTTTAAATAAAATAAATAAATAAAAATAATAAAAAATGTTGACTTTTTGCGACCGTTGACCGTTGACTTGTTGACCGGTCAGGCTGTGTAATTGTGTGCGCGGGTGAGGCTCGAACCCGAGACCTCCCGTTCGCGTGCACGCAGCTCTACCAACTGAGCTACGTGTCTAACCTGAAATATTTCTGTTTTTAATTATATTTATATACTAATTGAATTAAACCGAAAATCATTTATTTTAAAAACGATTTTAACGCATCGAACCGGTGTTCTCCACAGATCTCGAACCCGGGACCTGTGGTTTGGGTTAACACACAGTCCACCACTGGACTGTGTGTCTAACTTGTTATATAATCTGATTTTTATTATACTTATATACAAACTACATTATTTCATTTCTGCCTTATATAAAAAGTTTGATAATTGTCCGGATCGGTGCGGTAGTCTGGACTCGAACTCGTGACGTGTGGTTAAACGTTCACACAGTCCACCACTGGACTGTGTGTCTATCTTGGTTATTATTCCGGTTTTTATTAAACTTAACATCTATTGCAGTGAATCCGGTTCGGTTAAAAAAAAGGAACATTTTTATTAAGGCGAGTGTGCGTGGGACAAGTATCGAACTGGGACGTAATCGTGTATTATATGCACACAGTCCACCGCTGGACTATGTGTCTAACCCGAGTTATATCTTGATTTAAATTAAACATATATACTACTGAAACTTCATCTTCTTCGTTAGACTTAACCAGAAACGGTGTCTGACTGGTTCAACGATTTTAATCATGTTCTTTAGTGTGTTATGATTAAATACATGTGAGATAAATAAAAAGAATGAGAGATTAAGTGTAAGATATACCGAACAGTGGCTCCTCTGTTTCGCCGGCGAAACTCCGGTGATAGCAAGTTATTCCGGCGACGTGTGTCCTGCGGCAGAGGGTCTTCAGGGAGCTTGAGATGAGTGTGAGTGGCTTCGGTATGAGCTCTGGGGGTTCGGTAAGGCACAGAGGTGAAAGGCTCGGTTTTCCGGCGAGTTGCAGCAGTTCTCCGGCGAGTGAAATTATGTCGGGAAAGAGTGTGATTGTGAGCGAAAAAGCTAACAGAGGTTAGAGGGGGTATTTATAAGGCAGAACATTGAGGAATTTAGTCCGATTTCCGTCTTGATTCGTCGGTTAATGATTTTCCGGCGGTTATGACTTGCGTCGCGGGTTCAGACGTCGGTTATAACCGATGTAGTAGTCAAGGCTTCGGTTAAAACTGAAGAAACCGTCCAATCTTGGCGAGATCGTCGGGATTTCCGACGACTGCGATTAGGCGCGTCGGTTTTGAAATTGAGATTCATGTTATGTATTAATTGTATCTAATAATGAACAAGAAACACAAGTGGCGCAGTGGTTGGATGGTTGGAAGTTAAGTCTTTGCTGAATCCGGTTGACCCGGGTTCGAAACCCGGCTACGCCCTTTTATTTTTATTTCATTATTTAAAATACTTTTTCAAATATAACTTATATATTTCAATATACTTATTAATCATGTATCGTTTAAAATTAATTTGGGCATTAAATACGCAACAAAATTTTTAGCTGATTGTTCGGTTAATAAACGGACGGGTTTGGTAAATCCGGTTTTTGAAGGTTGTTACAGTATCCCTGCTTTTTAGAAATTTCGTCCCGAAATTTAAGTAGTGACATATTTGTCTAAAAAGGATAGTGTTTAGTTTGACAGTTACATACTTAGAAAAAGAGTAAGAGTTTAAATTTTTGTTTGTAACATTCCTTGTAAGGGTTGAGTACCCTGCTACAGGAATCGCTTTTTGTTGCCTACAGTAAAAATATTGATAAGCGGAGTTGATTCACTAAATATGATATCATGTGTAAGAGTTTTGATATGTTTGGGAAGATATGGTTATATCCTAAAGCAAAACTTCTAATACTACAACGTACATGGAACTTCTCATAACCGTCTAACAATGCCTCTGATCCTTTGACAAGAATACTTATATATAGGAAGTACCAGCGGCGTATCCACCATATTCTTGTCAAATTTTCATTGGTTTTATCAGTAAGTTATGATTGGTTCTATGATGTGACTCTAGAACATAAATAAACGCCACAACCAATGTACCAAGAAATTACTAAATCCTACATAGAACTTCTCATAACCGCCTGACAGTGCCTCTGATCCTTTGACAAGAATACTTATATATAGGAAGTACCAGCAGCATATCCACCATATTCTTGTCAAATTTTCATTGGTTTTATCAGTAAGCTATGATTGGTTCTATGATGTAACTCTAGAACATAAATAAACACAACAACCAATATTTGAATCCAAATTCTGATAGCATACATGTTTGAATGGTGACAGTCCCTCTCTCGTTTGTTATGATGGAGAGGTTAGTTTATGTAGAAATAGAACACAATCCAATTTCTTTAAATGGCGAGATGATATGAATGTAACACAAATTTCAACCAAGACAATACTAAATCCTACATGGAACTTCTCATAACCGCCTGATAATGCCTCTGATCCTTTGGCAAGAATACTTATATATAGGAAGTACCAGCGGCGTATCCACCATATTCTCGTCAAATTTTCATTGGTTTTATCAGTAAATTATGATTAGTCCTATGTGACTCTAAAACATAAACAACACAACAACCACAGCTTGAGTCTAAATTCTGATAGTATACATGTTTGAATGATGACAGTACCTCTCTCGTTTGTTATGATGGAGAGGTTAGTCTATGTAGAAAATGGAACATAATCCAATTTCTTAAAATGATGAGATAATATGAATGCTAAATCAGGGAGTATAACATAAACTTCAACCAAAACAATACTAAATCCTACATGGAACTTCTCATAACCGCCTGATAATGCCTCTGATCCTTTGACAAGAATACTTATATATAGGAAGTACCAGCGGCGTATCCACCATATTCTTGTCAAATTTTCATTGGTTTTATCCGCAAGTTATGATTACTTCTATGTGACTCTATAACAACACAACAACCAAAACTTGAGTCTTAATTCTGATAGTATCCATGTTTGAATGATGACAATACCTCTCTCGTTTGTTGTGATGGAGAGGTTTGTCTATGTAGAAATGGAATACAATCCAATTTCTTTAAATGATAAGATGCTATAAATGCTAAATCAGTAAGTACAAAACAAACTTCAATCAAAACAATGCTAAATTCCACATGGAACTTCTCATAACCGCCAGATAATGCCTCTGATCCTTTGGCAAGAATACTTATATATAGGAAGTACCAGCGGCGTATCCACCATATTCTTGTCAAATTTTCATTGGCTTTATCCGTAAGTTATGATTAGTTCTATGTGACTTTAAAACATTAACAAACTGAAATAGTAATTCGCATTAATATCCTTGAATAAGATTCCCATTTATAACTGGGATACGGGAAAATTGAGATAACATAAAAACTAAGCGGTTGGAGTTGAATCTTGATTTTCGGTGAAGGGGACTAGTTGGGTGGTTTCGTTTGGGCCGTCATTATCTTCAACAGGGTTGGCGTTGATGTTGAACACTCTTCCTCTTGCTGGTGGCCTAGTGATTGGGTTTTCTTGATTTACTTGGTTAACTGGGTTTGATTGAGCTTGAGCGTTTATGATGTTAACCAGTCGAGGGCACGTGTTTCTAAAGTGGGTAGGGTCGCCACAATTAAAACAAGCTCGAACATATGGGAACATGGGGTATTGGGGTTGTTGATAGGTTTGGATCATGTTTTGAGTAGGGGGTGAGATTTGGTTTTGAGGGGTGCGGCAAACCTTGCTCAAATGACCATAGCGTCCACAATTCGCACATAGTCGACAAGGTAAGGTAAGGGGATGGTGATAAAAACAGGTGTTACATCGAGGGTGAGGTCCAAGGTATGGTTTCTTATTTGGGTAAATTGAGTTGAGTGCTACTTGAGTGATTGGAATAGCTTGGATGGGTATGGCTTGTGAAATTGGTTGATTACGTTGTGTGACAGCGAAAAGTTGCCCATCTCGTTTTCTCTTAAAAGTGGGTTGAGAAGGGGATTCGGTTTGGGTGGAGTTTGAAGTTTCAGTCGATGCTTTATCCTTCTTCTTCTCCTCCTTGAAGTCTTTGTTCCGGATTCGGTTTTCGGTGAGCTCTGTAGCTAACTCCATTGCTGCTTCCAAAGTTGCAGGCGTGGTACTTATTACAGAGTCTTGAATTTTTTACAGAAGACCTCGAATGTAATGCTCGATCAAACGGTAGAGGGGAGTGAACAAGTTGGGAACCATTTGATTTAACTCGAGGAATCTTTTGTTGTATGTGGTGTGGTCTCCTTCCTTTTGCTTCAACGAATAGAACTCATCTTCTAATTTCTTGATTTCGCTCCTTGGGCAAAACCGTCTTGTCATGATTTCCTTCAATTCTTCCCAAGTCAAAGTCATAGCGTCTTCAACACCTCGTTTGGCCTTCTCTATATTCCACCAAGTAAGCGCTATTCCATATAAACGACCAGTAGCATATCGCACCTTGCGATCATCGGGGCAATCGCAATTTAGAAAAGTGTTCTCCATTTCTTCAAACCAATGGAGGAGAGCGGTGACACCTTCAGTCCCTTCGTATTTTGGAGGGTCGCAGGATTTGAAATGCTTGTAGGTGCATTTGGTGGTAATTGGGGGAGGGTTGACAATGTTTTGATCTTCTTGATTGACAGGATTAGCGGTAAGTGCTTGTTGGACTTGGATTACAATGTTGGGTATTACGGCAGCCATTTGTTGAGCGATTAGGGCAGCCATTCGCTCGTGGGCTTTTCCTGCTTTCGTCTTCCTACGGGCGAGGCTAGAAGACATCTACAAGGAATACATATCAAGAGTATGAGTTGGATGTTTTTGGGTTCATGGGTCGTATTTAGGAATGAACATTCATAAAATAAATATAAAAAAAATAAATCTACTACATCCATAGGATGTCTTGGGCTTTGCTCGTAATTGGGCCTTGCATGCCGCCATACTTCACCTTCGTAATCATGTGGGCCCCCATGAATACCGGGTTTTTCATATGATTCGCATGTGTTAGCCTGGTTACGTACACTAAAACTCGGAGAAAATCGAGAAATATGTAACGTATATATTCGGAATGTGTCCAGGTATAGACACGGTGACACCTCAAAGTGGGGTTAGTTCGAACGACGTTTGGTGTGGCATGCTTTGGCCTAATAGGTACTTTGTACTCTCATCGTTAGTCCCCAGGTAGGCAAACTGGTCCGTTATATTGGATTTATACGAATGCCAACCTAGACAGGACGTTCCGACTACCGGTACTTGTACCCTTCCGGTTACTACATGCCCGTCGCAGAACTCACTTTGATGAGATTTGAAAATTTGCGACAAAATCTTTGAATAACGAAAGTATGAAGATGATTTGAATATATGAACATTGAAATATGTATGATGAATGTGCATGTAAGTATGTATGTTTGACTTTAAGTATAAACAAATATGAAACAAATAAACATCATAAGTTTGCATGTAACCGCATAAACAATTAAGATCTAGTCAACTATAGTATAGGTTCTAAGGGTCTAATAACCTATCCTATATCCCTATAGTCATGGCTCTGATACCAATCTGTCACACCCCGACCCGCAGCGGAAAAGGTGATCGGGGCATGATTGGGTTATCATCAAAGCTCATGACATTTATTATAACGTTTCATATTCATTATTACAATTTAAAGGGAAACATACAATCATAATTACATCATGTCCTAAACATCATTCTAAGCTTCATTGTTTTCTTCTAAGGCATTTCCTATGTTTTCCTTGCTTCATCCTGTTCACCTGTATCATGTGTGAAAATGGTTTTTGGATCAACAAAAAGTTGGCGAGTGAATCCTATGAAAAACATTTGAACAAGTTTATTTAATTGATTATAAAATAAAGTGCACAACCACATATGAGTAAATATAGATGTAAACATATTCATAAAAACACTTAATATCAGATAATGCACACACATACAATAATCAATTATTTTGAGGCACGAGTTGCTCAACTCGTCTCCCACGAGGAACTGATGAGCCTAATGAATGATTTGCATATAACTTGACAATATGAAATACATAACTACAGACAATATATACAATCTAAGTTTAGATCACAATATGGTATGGCACAAGTTTAAATAAACGGGTTAATTTTTAGTGACACATGACACACCCCAAAACGTGTAATTAAAAAGGGGAGTTGTAAGATTCACTCACATTGGGTGCGTTCGGTTGATGATGTTGAATACGCACGAAGTTGGATTTAACCACGAGTGAAACTAACCTAGATAATAACATAATGGTTTGGTAAATAAGCGGATTTTATTAATCAATTTTAGTAGGATGATTGGATATATTTTTGTGAGTTTAAGGCTATTTTCTAACCTTAAAAATGTTATTTTTAAGTATTTTTAATTGATTTTTAAATAAAATAAATAAATAAAAATAATAAAAAATGTTGACTTTTTGCGACCGTTGACCGTTGACTTGTTGACCGGTCAGGCTGTGTAATTGTGTGCGCCGGGTGAGGCTCGAACCCGAGACCTCCCGTTCGCGTGCACGCAGCTCTACCAACTGAGCTACGTGTCTAACCTGAAATATTTCTGTTTTTAATTATATTTATATACTAATTGAATTAAACCGAAAATCATTTATTTTTAAAAACGATTTTAACGCATCGAACCGGTGTTCTCCACAGGTCTCGAACCCGGGACCTGTGGTTTGGCTTAACACACAGTCCACCACTGGACCGTGTGTCTAACTTGTTATATAATCTGATTTTTATTATACTTATATACAAACTACATTATTTCATTTCTGCCTTATATAAAAAGTTTGATAATTGTCCGGATCGGTGCGGTAGTCTGGACTCGAACTCGTGACGTGTGGTTAAACGTTCACACAGTCCACCACTGGACTGTGTGTCTATCTTGGTTATTATTCCGGTTTTTATTAAACTTAACATCTATTGCAGTGAATCCGGTTCGGTTAAAAAAATGGAACATTTTTATTAAGGCGAGTGTGCGTGGGACAAGTATCGAACTCGGGACGTAAGCGTGTTTTATCTGCACACAGTCCACCGCTGGACTGTGTGTCTAACCCGAGTTATATCTTGATTTAAATTAAACATATATACTACTGAAACTTCATCTTCTTCGTTTGACTTAACCAGAAACGGTGTCTGACTGGTTCAACGATTTTAATCATGTTCTTTAGTGTGTTATGATTAATTACATGTGAGATAAATAAAAAGAATGAGAGATTAAGTGTAAGATATACCGAACAGTGGCTCCTCTGTTTCGCCGGCGAAACTCCGGTGATAGCAAGTTATTCCGGCGACGTGTGTCCTGCGGCAGAGGGTCTTCAGGGAGCTTGAGATGAGTGTGAGTGGCTTCGGTATGAGCTCTGGGGGTTCGGTAAGGCACAGAGGTGAAAGGCTTGGTTTTCCGGCGAGTTGCAGCAGTTCTCCGGCGAGTGAAATTATGTCGGGAAAGAGTGTGATTGTGAGCGAAAAAGCTAACAGAGGTTAGAGGGGGTATTTATAGGGCAGAACATTGATGAATTTAGTCCGATTTCCGTCTTGATTCGTCGGTTAATGATTTTCCGGTGGTTATGACTTGCGTCGGGGTTCAGACGTCGGTTATAACCGATGTAGTAGTCAAGGCTTCGGTTAAAACTGAAGAAACCGTCCAATCTTGGCGAGATCGTCGGGATTTCCGACGACTGCGATTAGGCGCGTCGGTTTTGAAATTGAGATTCATGTTATTTATTAATTGTATCTAATAATGAACAAGAAACACAAGTGGCGCAGCGGTTGGATGGTTGGAAGTTAAGTCTTTGCTGAATCCGGTTGACCCGGGTTCGAAACCCGGCTACGCCCTTTTATTTTTATTTCATTATTTAAAATACTTTTTCAAATATAACTTATATATTTCAACATACTTATTAATCATGTATCGTTTAAAATTAATTTGGGAATTAAATACGCAACGAATTTTTAACTGATTGTTCGGTTAATAAACGGAGCGGGTTTGGTAAATCCGGTTTTTGACGGATGTTACAAAAACAATCAAGTCAAGTCAGAATGTCCAAAGATTTGGTCAACCCTACAAGAATATTCCGGTGAGTTTTCCGGCACTGCTTCACCTGAAGATATGTCCAATTGAACTTTGATAGAAAATTTTAAGAAAAACCAGATCCTAACATGTTTCCATGTATTCAAACAAGGTTTTATGAAAATTTTCTGGATACAACAAGTTTTAACTAAGTTTTAAGTTGATTATCTTTTAAAAACTTAAGTTTCCTGTTGAATGTTCAAGAACGCTTCCAGAAACCCTCACAACTAGCTCAGACACAACACTAAGCTTGGTTTCAAACAAGGAAGAGAGCCAAAGCTCTGATACCACTTGTAGGTCCACTTAAAGGATCAAGATTAACCTACTGTTTATACAACACACATACGAGTGCGGAATCCTCGTAAGTATGCAAACAAAAGCAAAGTAAGAAACATAAGATAACCAAAGATTCAATATCTTGATTAACAGAAGAGAACTAGTACAAACACATACAAGCTATGTTCATACAGACTCATGAAATACTCTCTGTGTTCTTATGCTTTAGTGTCTCTCTCTAGCTTGTCACTGATATCTCACGTCTAACCTTACACTGAGAAGTGCATGTTTTTTATATAGTGCCCACACCTAGCAACATCTTTAGAGTGCATGTTTGAGAAACACATACCAGCACAACACCACCATCACCCACCACCATTCCTCCATCATCCATATTTAGAGTGTGTAATATCTCGAGATCCAAGATTGATTGTAAGAGTTTTTGTCAAACAAAGGCAATTCTTTGCTAATCTCTTACATCACTTGGTGAATACGAGTCTTTTATGTATTACTTTTGATTTCCAAGCTTTCGTTAACTTTTTAATTAGGTATGTATTAATGACTTTAATAACTAGTTTTTTATATTGAAAGTGAACTTTATTCTATCATCTCTTCATTTTTTGTTGATTCACTCATTCGTGTCTTTACGGTCTATATAAAGTGCATAACTGCTTGGAAGGGGGTTAGAAGGGTGGTTTGGGTAAAGTTTTTGCCTTGTTCAGTGTATAGATCCTGCGAGTACTTGGTTCAAGCTTATTAGGACTTCTCTTGAGGCAGATAGCATCAAATCAGGAGAAGTAAGAATGACTTGAATCCCTTATAAATAAACTACTATTAAAACTTTAAACCTGCCTTGCGGGACAGCCTCCCTGCTGACTCAGACCAATATGGCCGAGGATGGCGTTGCCTCTAAAAGATGGACGTGCCACATTTGCATTTATAACTTACTTAATTATCTTTCAGTATTTCGGCCTTGCCGGACTATATCCCTGTTAACTCAGACTAATATAGCTGAGGTAGCGTTGCCTCCAAAAGACGGACATGCCAATATAACTAAGATAATCTCTTAAAAAACCCAAAGTGCGGAAATCATCAAACGATACGTAAAAGATAAGTCGGAACCAAGTGATTCTATCTTGTCTAATTGTTTCTTTTATTTATTTATTTAGTTTCTTTCTTTATTATTAATTACTAAACATCTTTTTCTCATAAAAATTTTGTTAGATTAGACGTTGACGATATTACGGTATTAAAAGCTCTTGTGTCCTTGGACGACCTCACTATCTTACCATCACTATACTACGCTAATGATGGGTGCACTTGCCCTAGCGTGTTGTAGAGAGTGATAGGATTATATCGTGTTTTATAAACTTAAAGCTTGAGAAACGAGTAGAAGTGCTCAAAAATTTATCAAAAATTATACCCGCCTCGCACCACGTCAACTATTTATACACGTTCTAGGCAAGCATTCCTATCAAAATACAGTATAGCTAAGGTGAGTACCACAAATATCAATCTTAGGATACATAATTTATTAATTTAACCCTATATATAATATCTAACCTATGTGAGTTTTTAAAATGAAAAGAATATTAAAAATGAAGTACTGAAAATGAGTATAGAAAATCAAATATAAGAAAGATAACCAATTAGGTTCAGAATCCTCTTAATACTTTTGAAATGTCTTTTGATCATGAATTTATGAAAAGCTCGTCATAGTAAAAACTATTAATGAGGCGTGTAGTGTTAAAAATCCATTACCCTAACAAGCTGACCACATGTTTCCGAATAATCAAGTTATAGACACACCTAACTTTCCGTTTTAGATAACTAAGTAATTTACTAATCCCTTGTGATTTAGGGCTTCTATTATTTTTTAGAAACATATATTAACAAACTAAACGATTTAGTATCTATGCAACTCAATTTTAAGCAAACCCTAACTAATTTCCAAACCCTTTGAGCGAGTTCTTCCCATAGGTGACCCATATGAATTACCAACCCTTAACTTTATCCATTACCTACTAAGTATAAAGCCTTATACTAACGATCGATATATAGCTTAAAGATAGATAAAACAGACCAAACATGCATACCCTCATAGAAAGATCTAGATTACCTACACAACTCATTCAAAGATCAATACTCAATATATAGATTAACACAATCACAAGTTCATCGACAAACACTTACTAACGACAAACACTTACTAAAAACACACTTTCATAAAGAAAATCATCCAACATCACAAAGTATCAAGTTTTATCGTACCTAACCGGCTATAACACGGTTAGCTACTCATAGAAATAATTAAAACACGAGAATTCATTGAATCTATGATCAAATATAAAGGAAAAAAGAAATACAAAGATTGTAACTCAGTAATCGATAAATCAATCTCTTGTATGTTACTTATTCTCAAATCCTTTTCCTTGAATGTTCTCCTATGAATGAACACTTGAAACAACCCTTTATTCGCTCTTCCTAGCGTCTGAGTTCGCAACTTAGGTTTTCTTGGACGACTTATTCAATTTATATGCTCCATATATGATCTAGGTCGAGTATGACCATACGCATTAACCGGGTGCTGCCCGTATTCTTGCCACGTCATCAGCTGGGTTCACTAAGGTTTAAACTTCTAGCCCAAATCCAGACTTAACGACTCGTAACTCTTCTACCGTACGACTTGTACTCTCTCCTCTTCAGCTAGTCTTTTCATTTCTTTAATCAAGCTTTTATTTCGACCTGGAAATCCAATAATTCAGCTGGAAACCTGCAGAGCACCAAGAAACAAACATTTAATCCATTCACGGTGAAATTTAAACAAAAAACCTACTAAAATATGGGTTTTAGACATTAAAACTATGGTGTCTTTCTTACACATCATTTTTATTTATAATTTTAAAGTATACTACATAATTTTAAAAAATACAACTAAATAAACCACCGTCATCTCCATCCAAGCAACTTCAAATAAATAAAATATTACAAATAAACAAACATATCTTCAACCAAAACACATCTCGAACCAAACCCACCGCCTATCTATGCAACCCACCACCAAGATAGTCACCATCGTCCACCAAGATTGTCATGATCGTCCACACCATGTAATCACCACTGTTGGGATTCGCCGATATATAATTTTAATATTAAATAAAATCTTATTTTATTTATTCTTAATTAATATCTTATACTAAATATAAAGCGTAAGCGTGTACAACTAAAAACTAAAAACTAAAAACCAACAAACCAGTTCCAATGATCCAATTGCAATTCGTTAAAATAATACACAACCATAGGCGATTTTTGTGAAACTAACCTTTGACGAAAAACTGAAACTTCACACTTTCAATCAACGGACCATCATGCTAATTGACATTTTGTTCACGAATTAAGATCCCGATTCAACTCTTTGAGCCGTATCTTGAAACCTGAATACCCGAATGCATGACATGAGAACTCCTTCACGGTCAAAGTCTAACCTGGTCAAACCAGAAAAGTCAAACCTGATCAACTAGTCAAAGTTGGGTCAAACTTGATTTTTCAGCGACCTGCGGTGGCGTATGGTCGGTCGGGGCGCGACAGCGAGCGAGCGACGATCCGATTAGGTGCGCTAGGAGTCCGGCGGCGAAGGGTGGCAGAGATGGTGGGGCAGTGGTGTTTGGTTGTTTGTGTGAACCTTTTTAGTGTAGTCTCAATGCTTTAGAGACCTTGGGTATATTTAGGTGTAATACCCATTGTAATTCAACCTAAACACTAACACCTTAGTATTGTATCCTAATACAAATACTTACTTTATATCTACCTAATAAATATATAAATTATATATTATTTATCTAACAAATAATATACAATTATCTACTACACTTTGATTTATCTAATAAATAAAACATTTATATTATTTATCTAATAAATAATATTCATCCACCCTTAATTTGATCAACTTTTAATTAATAAACAACTAATATTCAATTAGTCATTTCATAAATAAGTAATTCCTTAAACGTTTCACTAAACGTTTGAATCGTATTGTCACTAAATCTCGTGCACTTATGAATCATTAAATCATATATCCTACAACCCCTCCCATCAACAATCGTAACAACTCCACCATCAACGATCTCCGAGCCGACCTAGGGTTGGACGAGCTGCATCCCCGACCGAGGCCAGCTTTTCCTGTGAGCCTAAACGTTTATTATATATATATGTAATTACGAAACCGAAAAACTTATTGGCCCTCTATCTAAAGACTTAACCTCATAACTTGTTGGACCGAAAAAAAGTCATCCATGATCCATAATAATAATAATAACAACAACAATAATAATAATTAAAAAAGAAACAAGCATGGTAGCGATGAAAAAGTCAGAACAAACGCCGGCTACCACATTGATCGACAACCACCATTCCACCGATCTGGACAACAACCACTCTACCAGCCATCACCACTTACCTACGTCAATCATCACAACACCATAGCTTCTTGTTACCTACAATTTAGCCTTAATTAATTATTTTAAATTGTTAAAATTAGGTGTTTTGTTAAGCCCTAAATTGGGTGTTTTATTTAATGTTGAGTCCTAATTGATTAATATTTATTTGTTATTTGTTAATTCGTAGAATTAGATGTTTTGTTGAGCCTTAAATTGGGTGTTTTGTTGAATGTTGAGCCTAATTAATTAATTGTTATTTGTTAATTGCTAGAATTTCGTATTTTGTTGAGCCCTTAATTGGGTGTTTTATTGATGTAATTGTTAGAATTGAATAATTGTTGATGGTTTTGAAGTTATTGAAATCTTACTTACGATATACAATGTCCCAAGAAAGACTTAGTGGATTCGGAATGATAGTTATCGAGAATGTAATATTAGAGAGTATAAACTGCGAAGAGGTGATCAAACAATTCACTATCAAGTAAGCTAGGAGAGCTTCATGAAACATTAGTTAGCTAGTACGATATGTCATTCTAATACTATGATTTTGCTGTGTTCATTGCTATAATGAAAAACGTCATTTAAAAAAATAGTTTATATAATTCGTTAGAACCTAAGGGCATTTTTTCGGCTCATACAAGGCATTTGAATCACCGACACCCCCTCGTCAACCATCTCTGACACCTGCAACCAACAACAAAAAACAACACCCGCACCTACGACTATAGAATCTTCATCTTCATCAACCATTACCATAGATAGATTGGGGTTTACATCTTGGTGGACGATGATAACGATCGATAAACGATTATAATCTTAAACGGTCAAAAGAAAAATGTTCGGGGCGACAAGATGGGAGCCATGCCCTTATCGAATTGGGCTCCGGGGCATGGTGTTTCCAGGCCTCCCTGGCCCTCTCTCTGATTCCCGTAGTACCCAACTTTATAAGGGATAAACATGGAACAAGTAATAAAGTATTTATAAAAAAAACTTGTTTCTATATATAAAAATAATTTATAAAAATCTATAAATGTTAATTTCTTGACAATTTATCTAGCTTGATTTATTTAAACATGATATGAAAATATATAAATTTTCATTTAATGACAATTTAGCTATATTTTTTTTATTCAAACACATAATGGATTAGGTAATGGAAAAAAACCATAAGAAAACTGTTAATTTTCTTTAATTGGTTTAGTTTTTAGTAATTCTTATTTTTTTTATTATCACTATAGTTGTTATATTCAAAATTATTTATGTATATAGTGTTTTACTTCAGTAAACTTCTATTAAAATTGTATGAAGTTACACAAAAAAATAACAACAGTTTTATTCAATTTACAATTTCTATATCGAATTATTAGAGTTATGAAAACTTTTTTCACCCTTCCAACCAATGACCTAAATTTCATTTATGTCACGTCCCTCTTTGACAAGATATTTCATTATAGCCTTATAATATACCCGAGACAAAGTTGAAGGAAGAATGAGAGAAGAGTTCCGAAATCCTCTTTCTATGTACAGAAAATTTCAAACCAACAGTTTTCTCTCTAGTTATTTTGGCATTCGTGAAAATTCGTTATTAGAAAACTTACGAATCCAACGGATATCATACTAACCAGTATAAGTATAATGAGCTTAAAACATATTTTGCGTCGGTCATATGACAAAATGAAATATGGTTTTATAAACTTTTCCGATAAAAAAGAATGGGTTGACCCTAGTCTTTGACGCCTTGGACCCCATTTAAATATATGAATTATGAGCCCACTTGACCGATTCACTCACATGGTCCTTGTAACTTTTCACATGACCATATATCGTATAAAAACGAGACATACTAATTTGTATATTTATATACATTTTATTTTAAGATAGTATAAAAATGAGACATACTAATTTGTATTTTTATATACATATTTTATTTTAGGATAAATTACAATTTGTTTAAACAGCAAATGTTACCCTGTACACAATTAATTCTAAGTTATTCTCCATTACCTAGGTTTAAACTTAAAACCCTCTTTCAAATGGATTATTCACATTGGTTTTGGAATACATTACATAAATCATATACTTTGTTTGGTTATAATTATGGCTCGACCCTCATGAAACTACTAACGAATTTTACCACTACTTTCATAATTTATCGATGTTCTTGTCCAAGTAAATTGATCAACTACCTTCATCCTTTTGTTTCTTTATTATCTTTTTAATTTTAATTTTTATTTAGTTTTATTGCTAAAATTCATTTACTTTAATTAATTTGTAACCGAGATGACTAGTTGTTTAAGATTTATTTTTTTCTTAAACCATCTTCAACCTCAAACAAAGCCACTAATCATCACTACTATAATCCATAAATCTCATCAACACAATCTACCACTCGTGAGCATTCATGAGTTTCGTTCACATCACTAAGACTTGTGTAATAGGGCTTATGTGGGTATTTCACGCTGCAATCACGTCACCCACACCGCCCCCACCCCTTGTAAAAGCCATCAAAATGGTATCAAGAGTGATTCAATTCATGGATCAATAAGTACACGCTTCTACACATAATTTGACCAAAACCTCCATTATTTCTATAGCTCTCTTACTATTGGCTTAACTTTAAATAATTAGGTAATCATATAGGGGGAACCACTACACCATTCTGTGAAAAAAATTGGTCATGCTAATGTGGACGTCACATGAAGGAAAACACCCCTAATGGGGTGAACCACTACGGATGGCCTATGGGTGGGGTGAGTGCTTAGTCTTCTTGCCACACTTGTCACAACTCCTCTCCCCCACAACTGTGTCACGTTACCTTTTTTCACTACTTGCCACAATTTATAAAATCACATAAAATGCTACACTTCGTATGCTTCCAGTGTAACAACTAATTTATAAATTAAATCTAAAGGAAATATAACTTACTCATAATACTATTTCATAAAAAAAGAAAATAACTCAAACTTAAATATAACATTAATTTAAAACAAACCAAGTCAACATAATAATTTAATTTTAAGAAATTATTATATATATATCCCCTATTTAGAATCCTAGTTATTTCCTGATAAAATGACACAAATACCTTTAAATATAAACAAATTTACCATATTCAAACACTGATAGATATTCGCCGGCATAACCATTAAAACCACCTACATTCGGTGGTTCTAAATTATTAAAAGACTAAATTAAAGACAAATAGGAAGAAGAACAAATGGATTCACATAAATCTATCGTATAAGTATGGTATACCATTATGACATGTTGTTTACCTGTTTTGGTCCAAGATTTCAAAACCCAAAATTAGGGGACATATATTTGCAGCCACAAGGCACATTTAAGAAGCCAAATTTTGAATGAAATGATGCTGATATATCAATAAATCAAGAAAACCATATACAGAGGATTGTCAAATTAAACACCAACCTATGTGAAGATTCTTGCAGCAAATTAGCTGGTATGTCGCCAGAATAGGTTCGCGGAGGGGCAAATCCGGTTGCCCTCCCTCTCTCTGTTCGATTTGTGTGTTTGGAATTCGATCAAAATCGTATGACTTTTCGCCGGTCGTGATTATGTCGGGTGGCAATGAGCCAATGGTCGGTGGCGATATCTTTTCGGGTCTCTCTCACCGGCTTCCAGATCTGGTTCGTCTTTATGGTTTATCCTTACTTCATGGTACAAGTATAGAGCTAGATGAAGGAGATGCTGAAGTTTTTGTAATATATTAAAAAACAAGAAAAGAGTAAAATAGTCTGTTTATAATTTGTTTTAATTAAAATAAATCAAAAAAGTATATTTGATATTTTAACCTTTTAAAAGAGGATATATGTAAATTAAATTTTGGATTGGGTATATATGTAATTTATAAAGTTTAGAGAGGTATATTTAAAAACTAACACACATTAAATTTAAAAACTACAACGATAAATTTAAAAGTTACATTTCCATCCTCAACACGACCTTCATTATTTATCTAGCGTCAAATCCAACTGAGTATCAGTCAATTGATCATGTGGTTTAAGGAAAAATATGTCTTCTTTTTTTGTTGTTCCTTCATTTGAGCGTCTCTTTCCCACTCTTCCTTTTGTTTCTCCAATGCCTCGGCTTACTTTTGCAGCACGTTAAGCTTTGCTTGTTTTATCTTTTCTTTGATCCATCCGCATTTTCTCGTCATAAAACCTTTTAATGTTCTCAGAACATGGATCAGTGGCTTTATTCATGTTTGAGACCATTCTCACAAGTTCGTGTCTCACTAGATGTCTGTATGGTGTCGCTTTCTTTACCCTTCGTATTGGTTGTGACGCTTCTCCTACATTTAGAATGCTATCATCATCATTAAGTGGATCATCTTGTGACACATCAACCTCAATTAGTTCAAAGTTGCTTCTAGACGACCTCGTGTAAGTGTTTGTCTGTAAGATTTTAGTTATTTTTGCCAACTCTTGGCACTCAAAACCCATCGGTTAAATCCGATGCCATCTTTATTTATTTCTTAGAACTCTCTAAGCTCTAATGTGGGAAAATACTTCTTTGAGCGTCTGTTTTCCTTCAGGACCTTGAAAATTTACTAATGAATCAATGAAGACGTTTTCGTCTGATTCACCACTTTTTTGACCGAATCCATCCTATTGTATATCCCGCTAAACCTTGTAATCATTTAGTTAATCACTTTTTATTTTGTGTTATCGGTATCTTCAATTAATTTAGAAAAATGAGCCAAAACGTATTTCCAAAAGGAATCCAAAAGTGGTTGATTCCCGTGGATTGGGTCACCCAACATCTCAATCCACGCTTTAGCCATAACCACTTCTTCGCGTGTGGTCCCTTTTTTACATTTAGCTTTACTTATGCTTCCTAAATAGATATAGAAATTAAATTAACTATCAAATAAATTAAGTATCACAAAATTATATTAAACAAAAATAAATCAACATAGTAAATTTATAAGATAAAATAAACATACTAAATTAAGCAAATAAATAAACTATCAAGTATCACAAAATTAAATCAACATACAAAACCATACAAATTAAATAAGCATGCTAATTAATAAAAAAATTAACATAATATACCACACAAATTAAATAAACATACTAAATATATCAAATAATTGTACCTTTTTTGCGATAAATTCGCCAATTCATCTTCAGATTCCACTTCAACGTCCTCTTGCGTCTCGGGTATGATTTTATCCTCCTCATCCAAGTGTGTTTCTCCCTTGCAACGCAAAGTGTTATTATGCATGTTGTTGCGTTGATTGTTTGACTGATTTATTGCATATATTGTTGTAGTTGTTTTCGTAGTGGAAAGGCAAACGTGTGACTATGAGGTAATCATTGCATCCAATCATGTAAACAACTGTAAATCAACAACGATGCCATACTTATATTAATTTGCAACCAATGTTTACTAGTTTCCAAAAGTGAAATCATGAGTTTCCAACAGTTTTACATTGTCATAAAAAATGTGGTTTGAAATACATTACAACATAATAAAAGATTGTTTTCATCGTAAAAGCATGTTGAGGTTTTGACTCTTATATACCCATACGAGGTTGGGATGTAAGAGGCAAATCCTCCAAAAGGTGGCATTCATTGTCATGTCATTCCCATTTCCCGAAGTGTTCACCGGCTCAAGTCTTGCGTCCTGAAATACATGTAATTTTAAAAAGTCAACATAAAGTTGGTGAGTTCATGTAATTATTGTTTTCATATGAGGTGTCTTGTTTGTAATCCAGTAATGAAATCTTAGTATGTTATTAGCATTCATGGAGTTTAAGGATCTATCAGTGTGTAGCTAGCACCCTGACATATGTGCCATAAGTAAGTAACCAAACCGAGACAACTCTTGAAATCAATTGGGATCACAAAAGCACTCCTAAAGGGTTAACAAACCAGGATTGGAGCGCGTCTCAAACTCGATAGATCTATACGTTTTGCACATTGGTCACTAAGTAATTAATGGTTACTCTTGTCATCATCCTACTTACGCAGATTGATCGTGTTATCATCTAACCCCATAGCTAACATACTATTTATTATGACATGTATTTCCCCTCGATAGTTTTAAAACAAAACTTTGAAATAATTGAAAGGAGGGACATGAACTCACAGCTTTGCGTTCCGTACGTCGTACTTATCAAATTTAGTGTCCGTACACGTGTGTAACCTGCATGTGTATTAACTTCATTAGACGCCTAGGTCTCGTTGGACCTCGTACTAGTTGTTCATCTTAAATTCTTGTTATGTATATATTTATCACATTAGAACAACTTTTAATGTTATCATAGTGTTGGTAGTTCGTTTGTTCGATTAATATTTTTATACATATATTTCTCATATATATATATATTATATATATATATATATTGTTATTCTTAGTTCGTGAGTGAATGGGCCTTGCCCTTCACATGTCCTCGTGCCTTGCACGCGTGTCATTTGGCCTAGCCTATGTCATGCATGTCATTTGGCCTAGCCTATGTCATGTATGTCACTTGGCCTAGCCCATGTCTTTAAATGATTGGGCCTAGCCCATGTAATTTATGTCATTGGGCCTAACCCATTTCTTTAAGTGATTGGGCCTAGCCCATGTAATTTATGTCATTGGGCCTAGCCCATGTCTTTAGGTGATTGGGCCTAGCCCATGAAATTTATGTCATTGGGCCTAGCCCATGTCTTTATATGATTGGGCCTAGCCCATGTAATTTATGTCATTGGGTCTAGCCCATGTCTTTAGGTGATTGGGCCTAGCCTATGCAATTTATGTCATTGGGCCTAGCCCATGCCTTTATGTGATTGGGCCTAGCCCATTAAATTATGTCATTGGGCATAGCCCATGTCTTTTTGTGATTGGGCCTAGCCTATGTAATTTATGTCACTGGGCCTAGCCCATGTCTTTAGATGATTGGGCCTAGCCCATGTAATTTATGTGTTTGGGTCTAGCCCATGTAGTTTTATGTCTTTTGTGTAGTTGGGTCTTTCTCGTGTCTTTTATATAATGGGCCTAGCCCAATTTATTTTCAAGAGTCCAAATATTTATAAGTCTTACACTTATAATTTTTTGCTAAGTATTGTCTTTTAAGTAAATTCATATACTTTTATTAGACCGCTTAGTAATTCTTATACATTTTAACTTTCCGGATTTTGATATCGTTAATATACGTATACCTTAGGTGTCTAAAATGTATTATTTTAGACATGACGCCGTTGTCGTTTAATATATACTTTCTCGCGTCGAAAATCGCCTAACTTCATAGTAACTCTTCGTGTTGGCGATTTGTTCGTTGGTCGACGACGCGACGGTGTACATTCGCCCATCGTCTGCATTACTCCGTTTTTCCTATCATTGTTTCGACCTATTGTAAAAGTGTGTGTGCTTTATGTTATCTATACTTGGTAATCCTTTAAGTGCTTGAAGTATTTGTATAAGTTAGGTATTTTGTGGTATATACCCTAAACTTCTGATACATACACATGCATACACATAACTTTTGGTGACAAAATATGCATATATATATATATATATATATATATATATATGTTTTTATTCTCACAAGTATATATATAATATATATATATATAAGAATTACTTATTTTTAACTTGTAAAAAATATGTATATATATACACTTGTTAAACTCTTGGATGGTTAGGGTTTAGTCCTTGTCATTAAAACTTCCTTAATGGCGGTTTAGGTTACTAATCGTGTTTAGTCTCGTTAATTACCATGTTAATCATACTTTAATCGCGATTAGATTTTTAGAAAATTTCGCCATAGTTTCCCCTAAACTATGGCGTTTTCCACCTTTTAAAAACGTATTAAACCATGTTTAAACCCATAATCAAGATCAATTATCAACTCAAGACTTCATACCACTTTGTTTACAACTTATGCACCTCATTTTCCATGATCTTTGTAAATATATTCTTACTACTTTTCTTAAAAACAATGAAATTTTTATATATTTATTAGAACCTTTAAGTCACCATTTTTAGTTACACCTTCCAATCATTGTTTCCACTTTAATCTCCTTTGTTTACTACACTTTTTTTTCAGATGATTATAACTTAAATCATGGTGTTTACTTCTCATAAAAATTAAACATGTGTAATAAATCATTTTTAAGTTGTAGTAATCTTCAGGGATCATGAGGTTGATGATCTTGTTTAGATTTAAACATCACCATGTTTAAATCATCATTTATATTATTACACATAAAAGATCATCTACTTTAAGCACCTTAGTTTATCATAATTAACATCATCATGCTAACTAGTTAACACTAAAGCACATAATAAACACATAATCAGCTTTGTTTAGTGTTATTATTAAGGTGAGGTTTAGGGTTTTTAAGTTGTATTTTCTTTACTTTCAAGATGATCAACTTGTACGGTCTTAAACTAGACATCATAAGAAGCTTAATATGGTGAAAGATTATCTTACAAGTTTGCCCAAGATTAAGTGAAGATTAAGAAGAAGATGAAGCTCCAATGATACCTTATGCTTGCAACCTCCTTAGGTGATCTTGTAGGGGCTTTAAAGTGTGTAAAAAGTGGTGTTTAATGGTGGCAAAGTGGTGGATGATGGTGGTGATATGTGGACGTGAGAGAGGGAGGACCAAAAGGGGTTTCTTATATTTTTTTGTGAAATGATAAAGGAAAAATGATGACGGTTTATATAAAATACCAAGTCAAGATCACATCTTTCCTCCATACCTAATTCTTCATTTTTCAACATAATCAAGTTGGTGGGGCCAACATGGGGGGTTAAGTGTAAATATTATTTATAACATGTGTTGAAAATAGATATTTAGGTGTTTAGGTTAAGTATGGTGATTAGGGGTTGATCTTGTACCATTAGCAAGTAATTCGGGTTTAGGGTGTTAATTAATGTTAATTAGTCATTTTGACTAATTGGTATTAGTTTCGGATAATGAAAACGTCACTAGTTCACTCATCGATACGATATCGGCTAATATGCATATTATATTATTTCGTACCGAGAGCTTTGGTTCTCGACGACCATAAGTGTCATGGCATTTATTTAGAGCACTTCCAACATAGAAATATGATTAACTAGTTCACTAGTCGAGTATATGTTGAGTTTGGATGGCCGAATCGCTTCCCGTTGAATTATTCGCTCAATATCGGCACTTATATATTTTATCGTCGAACATTCCCCGGGAGTTGTGTTTCCGTGACCTCAAGATAGTTGAAGGGATTTCGGGTCCCAAAAGAAGCTTAACTAGCTCTCTAGATTAATGTATGAGGCTATTGGCCATTAAAATCTTTATCGGTTCGACAATCGGCCGCTTTCTGGTCAAGTTGTGCACTGCTTGTCATACGACCGGAAACATGTCTTTTATGTATTTCTGGTATTCTCATATTGTTTTAGGGTGTTTATCATTGTTCTGTTATAATTCCGGAATCCGGAAAATACCGAATTAATGGTGCGGACGAATTGAAATTGTCACCTTTTTAGTCGAAACGAACAATTTTGTAATTTAGGCGTTGTACCGGAAAGTTATGTATAATTACAAGATGTGTTCCCACATTAGTGTTTTCATGTATATATGGACTCATTTATGACATTAGCATGCCATTATTCATTGTTTTGATTCGTTTTAGCGGTTTTGTTGATATGAATAGTGCAACCGCGAATAGTGCGCCCAACACTTTCTACCAACACTTTTAGGTCATAGTTTGATTTGTTTCGCGTCGTAACTGAAACCAATATATGTTGTGGCATGATTCACTTGTCCTATGCTTATGATATGACGTACGACTCAGTTACGTAATCAAATTACGATATAATGCATGAGATTATGTACTAAAAATAGTGATTAGATTGTACGGAATTACTGGTTATTTTCCATTTGTCACATTGTTGTTGTTGCGCGAGTTGACTGAGTTGTTTTAAAGTTGGTGACGGGTTTGTTTCACATGTGGAATTAGTTCGTCCACTCGAACCATTTTTCTTTCCTTTTTGTTTATCCATGGCTTGAATGAGATGTGGGTGTGTAGTGGAAAAGAATTAAAAATTTTGAGATAAATGAAATTTAAATGAAAAAGAAGTTGGATGTGGTGGAAAAATATAAATGGTTGAGGGTTTAAATAATGAAACTGGAACACACATACTACCCCTTGCCGAACACACATTGCCACATAACACAAAGTGGTCCTTACCAGTTTGCCACATCTAACCGATTGTTGCTGATCCCAATTGTCGAGTGTAATCCATGCACCTAAACCACCTCCAAAGACCACCAAACACCGAATATCTAGTCAAATAAAGCTCAACACCGCTACATACATGCAACCACCTCCAATTCTCAAATTACCTGAAAATTAAAGGACACCACGTGGAGAGACAAGAAGAGAGAAGTGACAAACTTGAAATAGAAAGTTGAGAGGGAGAGGGAGTAACTAAGATATGAAAAAGAGAGAATGAAAAAAAGTTGGAAAACAATTTAATTCATGTGTATTTTGTGCCTGGTTGCTGGTAAAAGGGTAGGGTTAGGTGTGGCACCTCGGAATTTATGACGAATAATATGGCAACATGTGTCCGATAAACTCTCAGATATTCCAGATAAGATATGTTGGACGAGAGAGACTATTTTGATAAAAATATGAAAGATTGGAAGTTGAGGGATAAATATGATAATATGTCAAATTTTTGGCTTCTAGACGTCCCTTACGGACCACAAGCCTTATGTCTTACGGTCCTTAAGGCTTTTAAAACAAGGGGTGCGCCAGAAGGTCTTTACGGACCGCAAGGCTAGACCTTTACGGTCCGCAAGGCCTTCGCTGCCAGTTTAATGGTAGTTGTCAGCTGTAGCTGCAAAATTTGCCACTTAGCTTGCGATTTTTGCTACCTTCATCCTCCTTGGGACACCTGGGATGCCACCAATCCCTTCCCTAACACCTCTGATCACACTTGGCAAGATTTGAGGGTTTGAGCTCAAGTATAAATAGCCATGTTCAAGCACCATTCAAACTTGCACCTTTCAATTTTCTTTCTCTCTATTTTGGAGCAGCTTCTAATCTATAGAGGCCTCCCTCTGGAGTTAGAACACTCCCTTGAACACTTGTAAGTGTTCTATCTCAGTTCTTTTTCATTCTTAGGCTAGTTATTAGCCAAAAGTCAAGCAAATTGACTTTCGCTTTGACTTTTGGTTATGACCATTTTGGTCAAGCCAAAGTTCGAATCGAACTTGGCTACCTGATCATAATAATGAAGGTGTTAATCCTTTGGTGATGGCACCCTCTGAAGTTCACGTTAAGTAGGCGAAATGACGAGTCAGCGTTTTATTAAATAAAAGTCAAAACGCAAATTTTGGTAAATTATAGTAAATGAAATTCTAAGTATCGAAACCATAAATTTTGACATTATAACAATTTATATAACATATTAGCACGTGTTTGATCATGTCCAACTCGTCATTTCCTGCTTAGAGCTAGTTTCGCAACCAAAAGTTAAACAATTTAACTTCTACTTTGACTTTTGATTCTGACCAGTTTGGTCAAGTTTAGAGCCTAAATTAAGGTTGTTATATGATCATGTATTTTATGGAATAACCCTCTTAGGTTATACCATTTGATCATATCATTTGATAGGTTTTATGTTAAAGTCCATATAATATGCCTAAAAATGCTGAAATTGCCATTATCGCCTAAAAATGGTTTTAAAACCAATTTGACTTGTAATCTAATTATAAAACTGATGTTATAACATTATAATATATGTTGTGGCATTATGTTATGAACTTGTCATAGACATATTCGACCACCCGGTGCCGCATATGTGCGTACAACTAACTTTAATAACATAAAATATATAAGTTAGCCGAATTGGATGAAAACATTTTCAAATCAGTTCTAATTAAAATGTGTGGTTATTTAACCCATATTATACGGGTCCTCATACTCGGTAGGGTATAAACCACATTCTATCTGGTTTCCGCTTAATCTAGCAAACCGTACGTATTTATTTAAGTTAACCGGTTAAAGTCAAATGACTTGCATAAGACCCGTTAACATTCTAACGAATCATAGTTCCATTCATTCTAGACTAGGAGCCTCAGTAAATAGCGCATGTGTTTAGGTTGTTTTGATTACGATTGTGTTTAACATCTTTGATTTGTAAAGACTAGCGAAGGTAAATACTCTTAGCCTATGTTCCTTTATAAGGGCTTGGGATACCGCTTTAGTTGCTTGGTCTTCTATTGAATCAATGACGAATGATATCCTAAATTTAAATAACCCGTTTTAATCACTTTTGGTTAATAACTTAAACATTCGGGGTTAATATGACCATGTCCTGGATATCCTCGGCTCATTTAATTGCAAGTGGCAACGATCTAAGCGCGAGGTGTAGGCATACACCTAACAGAAGCTAATGCTATTTTATATGATATTGAAAATGTGGTGTGTCGGTTAATCATGTACCAACGTTAGTTCTGGTCCCATATGTATTGACAAGCATGTAAAACTGGTAACAAGAAACATTACTTTGTCCTAAGTTATTTTAAAAAGATATACCAAATGATATTAAATACTTTTTGAAAGATTTTCAAAAATAGTCGGTTAAATGTATTTACTAGTGAAAACTGACGTATTTTCAAAAGACTAAGCATAGGTTAAATAGCAAATATAGAATAGGCTGGAGTTGCTCGTTCTAGGCGATTTGGAATTAGCAAATCCACAAAAGACCCTATTAGTCTCAAGCCATGTTTTATTATATTCAGTCCGCCTGTGGATCTTCTTAGTATGATCAGTCTGTGAATTATTTTTTAACTTTAGACTTTCAAACTTGTACATTGTAGTAATTATTTTAGATTCCCATCTTCCGCTGTACTTTGTGATTACTGGTATCAATCGGCACGCATAAACCTCAAGTCTGAGTCCACCAGGAAATCAGAGTATGACATTAGGCGAGAGAGATAGAGAGAAAGAAATAGAGAAACGTAGGGGGTGAAGGCTAGGGATCACTCATTTAGAGTATCTCTACTACCCTATACTTCCATCATTTTGCACTAGTATCTCATTTTTCAATCAAAGTTCCATGAAATACCTTAATCATCCACTCCTTGCAAGTACTATAGAACCATTTATTTAATTAAAGATAAAATATACATTTAAAAACACACAAACAAAAACTAAACTTTAATTAAAGTTAAAACATTACTTAATTAAAATTAATTTTGCATTATATTTGGTTTGTAAAATTGTGATTGAAATAGGAGCATTAAAAATCTAAAAAGACAAAGATGCCCTTTTTATCCCCACCGCAGTTCACTTGGCATCACCCTCTATTCATCCTTACACCCAATTAAAAAATCTGAACCACCATGAACCACCACAGATTTTATTCAAGCCATGCATCACCATGGATTTCGTTCTTAGTCGACCAAATTTGGGTTTCAAACGGTCACATTTGACCATCTTTCTTTGGTGAATAGTAGCCGATTTCAATACATGTCGATCTAACCCGAGACATCAACGATGGTGCTACCGCTCGGTGAGTGATATCTGGACATATTTACCAAATAATGGAATTAGTTTTTTACTTTATATTTTTCAAAGTTATAAATTAAAATAAAGATAAGAAAAGAAACAATATGCTTAAATATGAGTGTGGGATTTATATAAGTTTGATGTGATATCACTAATTCATATTTTAATACATATATAGGGTTGTAAACAAACAAAATGTTTAACGAACAGTTCATGAATCATTCGGTAGGAAGTATGAATGAACATCAATTAGAAATTCCGTTTAGTTAGTTAAAGGAATGAATAAACAAAGATCGTATTCATTGAATTATATTCATGAATTTTCACTAATGTGTCAGAAAGTTAAGTGATCAAATTTTATGTAATATTGGCTACTAGCTTGCAATTTCTTTTAGCTATAAACTTTATTATGATGAACATTTTCACTAACAATTTATTGTTGAGTGAAATTTATTATCTAATAACTTACAATTAATGAAGTCAAATTTTTTACATGGTAGCATTTAGATAATTACAGTTAAGTAATATGCCAATTATTTTAGGATAATTAAGTCTAACTACTTAAATTCAATTTATCTTCTGGATGGTTGTGTCTAATGTTTGGAATAAGCAATCTTTTTAACTTTTTAAACGATCACGATCATTAAATTTGTGTTTGTTTAGAAAGTTAACAAACAAACACAAACAATTCATTTACCGAATAAACGATCATGAACATTAAATTTTGTCTTTTAGTGATCATGAACAAATTCATTAACATAACGGATGAACAAACATAAAAAAGGCTTCATTCTGCTCGGTTATAACTGTAACGCTTCGTAATTATGTACTTTCCTTATTTAGAAAGTTTTATCCTATTTCTATTTTTGGAAACTTGTATCGTATTCATATCTTTCATTTTCAACCCTTGTACTCTAAGATTATAATCATAATGGAAAACTTATTTGATACTTACACATGTTACATACTTAAAATATACGTTACAATCTTGAATACGTGATACATGCAAGGAACTCATACTTGGAACACTAGAATGCTTAGTTTTTATGTGCACTATACTTATACAACACTCTCGTATGCTTGAACTACTTAAAACCAGCTAAAACACGTGAAAACGACCCAAACAAGCCAGCTTCGCACGAAGTGATGGTCACCTCATATGAAGTGAAGACCACTTTGTACGAAGTGATGCCAACTCTTACGAACTTACCTATTTTCCTATAAGTACGCACTCCATTCCACACCTAAACTCTTTGCTTAGTCCAGAAATCACTCTCAAGCTCCTGATTTCTTCCTTGCACCTCAGTCCCGAATCAGAAGGCTTTCTAGACCTTCTAAGTGAGTGCAACTCACTACCTTACTTATTTTCTTACGATTTCTTCTACTTTCTTTTAAATTGCATGCATCTTCAAATGTTGAATGCCACTGAGCTCATCGTCCTCTATATGATTATGCTTAGGTTGGCAGTAGTGTGAACACTAGAAGCCTTGGCTTCCGAATTAGTTCCACCACCTCGTTTGACCATTGCATGTCATTCAAGTGGTTTGCTAGGACCAAAGTAACCTAAACCCATATAGCCTCCGACACTTAGTTAACTCTTTTAATGTCGGGAATGGCTTACCTGGGTTAATCATACTTTGCCACTTGTATATTAATTTACATTCTGTTATTCATGACTAACTGGGTTGTTACAACCTTGTGCTTTGGTGAATCATATAATGTGGTGTTCGCAGCCCCATACTTGAATTTTATGACAAACTTGATGGACTATATAATCCAAGTAATATATACATATATATATATATATATATTTATACTTCTATTTGACTTTCTGACCGAATTCGGACATTAACTGAACTATAGTTAACCGCTATGAATCTCGACTGTTTCTGTCTCGTACCTAAACTTTCGTTCACTGAATTCATTGTCTGAACGAGCACTGAAACGAGCTAAATTGCTAAGAAGTAGCTTCGTACGAAGTAGACTGCCAGTTCGCACGAAGTGAGCAGTTGTGTTGCGCGACATTTGAATTTCCCACGTATACTTTTTGTACATTTTGTTTCCGAATCTAACACTCTGCCCAACTCGAAATACTCATACATCTCCATTCCCCTCGTGTAGGGTAATACCCGACCTTCAACCTCAACAACTCGCGGGATTTTCTTTGGAAACTTTGCAAAACTGTGAGTATACTCGACCCTGTTTTACTTTTAACACTTTGGGTGCAATATATGTACTTTACCAAAATCACACAAACATGCTTATGCTTAATCACAGAACAATCCTTTAAAACATGCTTATTATGCTAAACTTAGATTCATACATTCTTATACTTGCTATGCTTATGCCTTGCCATTAACTTTGATCAAGCATCCCTTAACATGTATAGCGCTATACGAGTAACACACCGCCCGCATTCTGAGGTCATGTTAAGTGAACAAAACGGTCTAGTCATTGCTATGATTAGATTACGCTAGCGGTAAACTTTGGGTTGACACGTATAATTGCATGATAGTTTTGCCGGGTTAGTTTCAAGTTTACATTTATGAATGAAGATTTGTTAAACGTTTACATTATACTATTAGTCAAACTTGTATACACGCCATTGCCTTGTGTGTTGAACTATACTTTAGCATGTATTGAAGGTTGATGATGACGACGATCCATAGAATCTAGTAGGATGGACTTAGAAACTCATCTTAAATTAGATTTATGTAGGATCGTGTTTATTGATTACGATGTAGTATTTTTGATGTACTCGTACTTGAATTCCATGATGTATTTTGCTTCCAAAAGCCTTGTACTTTAAATGTTAGAAATGAAATGGAAATTTTTTGTTTAATTACTTGTCACAAGTTTAGCGTTATGAAGTCTCGAGCAATCTATTTACGCCCTGATGATTCCGCCATCGTTGGGGTGTGACAGATTGGTATCAGAGTCATAACTATAGGGAATTAGGAAGAATTGCATGATTTGACCTAGTCTATAGTCTAAGCACCCAATCAGACCCCTTCGTACGAACTGAGACCTTTTGTGTGAACTAAAGCACTTGGTACCCTTTAGTGCCAGCTGAACAGCTTCGCACAAAGTGAGCCAACTTCGTACGAAGTGAACTGTTTTCCTCGATTAAGACGACTAAACTTGCCTATTATGCTTCTGATCTAACTCTGTTTCTTAAAATGACACACGTCTTTTGATATACATTAAAATATACATAATTTAGTTCCCCATTTTTCCCCCGTTTTATACATTTTTGGCTAAAATATCGTCGTATAGGTACTTAATCGGTCCATTTTATATTTTCAGGTCCAAAACGACGTACCGCAGACAAAGTTGGAGAAAAAGTGGGATTAATGAACATTCCAGACAAATTCTGCAGATTCTGCTGAAGTTACAGATGCCGCACGACCGTGCAACCCATTGGCACGGCCGTGCGAGATATGCGATCCCGGAAGCACTAACCGTGCGAGAGGCAGTGCAATTCATTTCTCGGAACGCACGACCATGCGCGACTTGATTGCTGATCACATGTAGCCTGAAGCCTTGGCACGACCGTGCAAATCGTTGGCACGGCCGTGCACATGTAAAGATTTTGCCGCTCAAACATCCACTTGTCTGCCCATGCCCTGTAGTGACGTAATGCAGATGCGCACGGCCATGCGGGTAAAGTGCACGGCCGTGCGGATATGAAAATTGTCTATAAAACAGAGCATTCGTGATGATCAAAATATTGGGTATCTTTCCAAGTTTCTGGGCGATTTCTGAGGTGCAGGAGCTCTCTGATCAGGACGGTTTCAAGCTTCAAGGTTGCAAAAAGCTTATCATTCATCCAATCCATCAAATCCTTGCTTGTTTATGGTTTGATTTCTTGTTCTTAATATAAATTTTGATCACATTTGCAAGCACTGAGATGATGTTTATGTAATATTGTTATGAATACTATGAAAAAACTTGTTTTATGATCAATATTTAGTTTGTTATCAAGTTAAAATGAAGCTCAGTCAACTGTTCATGTTTGAATCTTGATGATCATATGGCAATCTTGTTTCATTGATGTTGGATTCTTGATTATGATTGTTTATCTTGGATGATTAGTAAACGGTTAGTTAGGATAAGTTAAATAAACCCCAAAATTAATCATTTATTAGTGAACTGTTAACTTGATTAATATGTTTACACCATGAAACTAGAAATGGGTACTGGTTTAATAAAAGATAATTTGATTTTGATCAAGAATGCTTTCTTACACGGAAGGGCTCTAACGGGTTAGATGGTGTTATTGCGGGTTCTTCATATATGCCATAATCTTTGTTGAGTATTTGTGGCCAAAATAATCAACTTGGTAGATTTATATTTAAGACTTGCAAAATGAATGAGTTTGTGATATGATCTACGTTATGCCTGTCTTGGTGGTTGTATTGTGTTTATCGGTATTGCTTTCCTTGATAAAGTGAGGTTAGAAAACTTTTAACGGATGACTAACTTATTTTTAAAGATTCACATAAAAATATATCAATAGCTCGTTAAAAATAATTTTAGGTGGTTAAAGTGTGTTTATCGCGTTAACTTTCCGAAGAATTATCATGTTAGGATTCCCGAAAGGGATACTAATTATCTTTATATTTGGAAAATTGATCAAGTGCCTTTGTGACATTTTTGATAACATGCTTATTTTGCTTATAAAACAAGACAAAAGAAAAAGAAATTGTATTTTTGTATTTAAAGTCTTTTATGTCTTAAAATATATTTTTGGATAATTTTAGAAAAAACTATTTCACATATCCTTTTTGCTGGTAAATAAATGACGACTGTTTAGTACACAAGCACCTGCCGGCGTCCATGGATCGACATCTGGTTCTTACCCATACTTTACTACATATACGACAGGGTACACTTGTCCTTTTGTGTGTGTTTTAATTTAAGGTAGAAATTATTTTTATAAATATTAAAACCGAGTTCATGTGTAAAATTAAATTTGTAAAAATGTGTATATATACGCACACATGTGAAATAGTTTTTCTAAAATTATCTAAAAAATATTTGAAGACATAAAAGACTTCAAATACAAAAATACAACTTTTTTTCTTTTGTCTTGTTTTGTAAGTAAAATAAGCATGTTATCAAAAATGTCACAAAGGCACTTGATCAATTTTCCAAATATAAAGATAATTAGTATCCCTTTCGGGAATCCTAATATGATAATTCTTTGGAAAGTTAACGCGATAAACACACTTTAACCACCTAAAATTATTCTTTAACGAGCTATTGATATATTTTCATGTGAATCTTTAAAAATAAGTTAGTCACCCGTTAAGATTTTTCTAACCTCACTTTATCAAGGAAAGCAATATCGATAAACACAATACAACCACCGAGACAAGCATAACGTAGATCATATCACAAACTCATTCATTTTGCAAGTCTTAAATATAAATCTACCAAGTTGATTATTTTGGCCACAAATACTCAACAAAGATTATGACATATATTAAGAACCCGCAATATACCACCTTTCCTAAGGCTAACACAATACACACTTGAAGACATGAAGTCACTCGTATACCATCAACGAGGCGATTTGCACCAAGATAGGCACAATGGCCTACATATTTTGGTGAATTATCCCAATTCCGCGTACTCGATTTTAAACAAAGTTACATCATCAAGTTAGGAGTGATATCCACTTCTTGATGGAAAACTTCCATTTCACAACTCTAGTGGACCTTGCCAACGATCAGAATTTGCTCCTCATGTGGAAGGTACAAACCACACTTAGAGTACGATGCTATTAAGTTAGGGTGAGACCCCGCATCTTGATAACTAGTCCCGTTGCTCGATTTTCAATCCCACGAAAGTTTTGAATTTTCAATCAATTAGGGACATGTAGTAACTGGAAGGGTAAGATACCGTTAACCGCTTCTCGGTGAGATTATTTTATCTATTAGGCCTAAACACTCCTCCCTAATTCAAAAGGAATTTCGATTCACTTTGGAATAGTCGAAGTTTCTAAATCCGAAACACTCCAATGTTTTATCAAGCCACTCTTTTATGATTACATCAATTATTATGTGTTTTACTTTGGTAGGTTTATCATTCCCAGCCGAGAGCACAAATTGCACATCTTTCATAATAATAAAAAGACTCTAATAATCGTGAACAAACTAAATTTACTACTCTTATCGTTTTATACATGCTTATGCCATGAGAATACATGCTGTACTTGTGCAAACCTATGTGAAACTTATGTGATACGTGAAATACTTATGCGAAACTACGTGAAACCTATATGTTACCTGAAATGCTATAATCGATCATGCAGACAAAACGCTATTTTAAAAAACCATCATAATCAAGTCTAATCCTTTTATCCATATTTAACTCCTTTAGATGTCTTTTGACGGTGAGAACTCGGACTCCAAGAGACACTTCAACAATGGTTACTCGTGACTAAGAAAGAGATGATGAAGTTCATGGCCAAGGTGATCCCTGAAATCATCGGTCGGATTCACCCTACCTGCAGCCCTACTAATACTGAGACCCAAAATGACATGACCGACACTAAGGTCGTAGTACCCAAGCCCTCCTTCACTTTCAAGCACTTCAACTCTTGTAGCCCAATCCTTTCACTTGCGAAGAAGGGGCGACAAAACTACTCAAGTGATTTGACGCCATTGAAGTTACTTTCCGTCAGAGCGGATGCCCTAAGAACCTTCGCACCACTAACGCTACAGGCGTGTTCCGATCGAGAGCGCTCGATTAGTGGACATCGGAGCGTAATATGCACGACGACAACACTACCTATGCTTTAACTTGGACTGGCTCTAAAAGCTCATGAAGGATGAGTTTTGTCCTCCCCACGAAGTCCAACAACTCAAAAACGAGTTTTGTAACATCAATCAAGTCGAAAGCGATAACATTGGCTTGACCGCTAGGTTCAAGCATCTCAGCTCGCTTTGCCCTGGCCAAGTCAACGACACTGACAAGGCCATCGCCAAGTACATTCGATCCCTACCCTCTTCTTTCTCAAATTACGTCTAGTCTTCCCAACCTAAAACCATTAAGGACGCATATCGCCTCGCAGCAAAATTCAACCATAACCTTCTTATGGAAGGAGCCTTCGAGACGAAGGGTTCAGCTAAAACTGCTCATCAAGCCACCACTTAACCAACCCCTGAAACCACACCTACTAAACCACCCACCAAGAACAACAACAGAAACGGTAGGAAGCAGAAGGCTTCAAACCAAAATTTTGCGGTTGTTACTCCGCAAAACCCTCCACCTCAGTAGCTAGCCCTAACCTAAAACCCTGAGCTAGCGAAACGAAGCTACACTGGGACTCTTCCCAAGTGTACGACCTACACCTACCATCATCCAACCACCGCGCTGTATTGCTTTTGCATACGTGCAATAGGTTTTGGATACTTCAACACCCATTTTCGTTTCGGCCAAAAGCCTCAAGGAAACCAAACCCAACCTCCTACCCAAAATCAAGTCTAGCAGCCAGCCTATAATGGTCGCACCTGCTACAAATGTGGCGACCCTAATCATCTTGCCAACATATGCCCCAATGCAACCAGGCTCAGCAGCAAGCCCCTCGTGGACGGCCTTTTGTCATCACAGCTGATCAAGCCTTGAAAAACAACGACATCATTAATGGTACGTACCTCGTAAATAATGTTTGTGCTTCATGCTTATTTGATACTGGCAGATAAAAGTTTTGTATCCTCTGAATTTGAACCAATGCTTAAGTGTAGATGCTCTAAGTTGCCAAAATCGTTTATGTCAAAGTTGCTAATGGTAAATCTATTCTTGTCAATTCTGTGCTTCCTCATTGTATACTTGATCCTAATGATCACAAGTTTTCCATCGAGCTCATACTATTGATGCGTATGTCTATTGCCTACGTCTGATATAAAAAAGTTTACAAGTTATTGTTTGATGTAAGGTAGAAGGTAGCTCTCAAGTCTATAAATAGTAGTGTTGAGGTGTGAGTTTGTAACTTTTGGTGACTAATATGGTGAAGCCCTATCGGATTTCACAGTGATCTGTAATTGTTAAACATTCAATGAAATCAGTAAATTGATAAATAATCTTGTTAATTGTCACTAGTTAATATGAATTCCGTGCATATGGACTAGATAATGAAATTCGAACCTTTATCATTGGACAAAACGATCTTACATATACCTACGCAAATGAGTAGTTTCGATATCATCATTGGCATGGGTTGACTTCGTAAGGTTCATGCTGAAGTCGTTTGTTCTGAAAATTTTATTCGTATTCCCTTTCCATTTGGTGATTCGCTACGCGTCTTTGGTGAGAAACCTTCTAAAGGTCTCAAATTTATGTCGTGTACTCAAGCGAACAAATACTTAGGCATGAAGTACTTTGCCTTTCTTGCCCACGTCATGGAAAAGAAGGACGAAGGAAAAAGCGTGAGTGATGTTCCCGTCGTTCATGATTTCGCTGACGTTTTTCCTGAATATTTTCCTGGTCCTCCTTCTCCTTGTTCCGTTGACTTTCGTATCGATCTTATTCCTGGGAGCAACTCTTGTTGCTAAAGCTGCTTATCAACTCGCACCATCGAAAATGCAAGAGCTATCTAGTCAACTTCAAGAGCTTCTTGATAAAGGCTTTATACGCCCTAGTACTTCTCCTTGGGGCGCTCCTATTCTCTTTGTCAAGAAGAAGGATGGATCATTTCGCATGTGCATCAATTATTACGAACTTAACAAACTCACCATTAAGAATCACTATCCTCTTCCTCGCATCGATGACCTCTTCGGCCAACTCCAAGACGCAACGTGCTTTTCTAAGATTGACCTTGATTTTAGCTATCATCTACTTCGAGTCCTCGAAGAAGATATTCCCAAAACCGCCTTTCGAACTAGATACAGTCATTACGAGTTTGTGGTTATGCCTTTTGGTTTAACCAATGCACCTGCGGTTTTCATGGACTTGATGAACCGTGTGTGTAAACCATACTTGGACCGTTTCGTGATCATTTTCATAGACGCTATCCTCATCTACTCCAAGACGCAAGACGAACACGAGTGACACTTGCGCCTAATTCTCAAGCTCTTATGTGGTCAACAGCTATACGCCTAATTCTCCAAGTGTGAATTTTGGCTATCAGAAGTTCAAATTCTCGGACACGTTGTGAACAAGAAAGGCATATATGTAGACCCTACCAAGATTGAAGCTGTCAAGAATTGGATCGCACCTAAATCTCCGTCTAAAAACCGTTCATTCCTTGTATTAGCTGGTTATTATCATTGATTCATCTCCAACTTCTTGAAGATTGTTGTTCCTCTTACCTCCTTGACCCAAAAAGATAAACCTTTTGTTTGGATCTAAACAAGAGGAATCTTTCCAAACAGTCAAGGACATGCTTTACAATGCTCCTATCCTAACTCTTCCTGATGGAAACGATGACTTTGTGGTGTATTGCGATGCATCTAACCAAGTTCTTGGTTGTGTGCTTGTGCAACGAAAAAGGTTATCGCATGTGCTTCAAGACAACTAAAAATTCACGAGAAGAACTACACTACTTACGACCTTGAACATGGTTGCGTTAGATTTGGCAACACTACCTATATGGTACCAAGTGTGTGGTCTTCACCGACCTTAAGATCCACCAACATATCCTTAACCAAAAAGAACTCAACATGTGTCAACGTCGATGGATGGAGTTGCTCAGCGACTGCGAATGCGAGATTTGCTACCACCCTGGCAAGGCGAATGTCGTGGCCAATGCTCTTAGTCGCAAAACTCCTGTGAAGAGTTTTCGTTGCTTCCAGATTTTGAACAATCTTCAGGAACGTATTTGAGAAGCACAATACTCATCTATTAACGAGAACAACGCATACAACAAGATGAAGCATGGTGTTGAGAATAAGCTTATGTCCAAATCCGATGGTGTTTTTAACTATCTCAATCGCGTGTGGATTCCCAATCGAGACAACCTTCGTGACTTCTTGATGAAGGAAGCTCACAAATTCCCATATTCCATTCATCCTTACGCTAGCAAGATGTATAAAGACTTACGTACGTCCTATTGGTGGCCTAGAATGAAGAAAGATATCGCGGTTTACATTTCGAACTGCCTCACCTGTTCCAAGGTAAAGGCTAAGCATCAGCTCCATCTGGCTTACTCGAACAACCAGAAATTCTAGTCTGGAAATGGGAGAGTATAAGAATAGATTTCATTATCAAACTCCCTCGTACTTCCTATGGTCCTCATAGCTTTTGGGTAATCATCGATCGTTTGACCAAATCCACTCATTTCCTCCCCATTCGTGAAGATTGCAACGTCGAGAAATTGCTCGTATCTACACGATGAAGTCATTTTTTGTCATCGTATCCCCATTGACATCATCTCAGACCGTGATACTCATTTTACCTCACGTCTTTTGCAAACCTTTCAAAAAGCTCATGGTACTCATCTTAATCTTAGTACAACTTTTCATCCTCAAACTGACGGTCAAACCGAGTGTACTATCTAAACGCTTGAGGATATGCTTCGTTCTTGTGTAATCAATTTTAGTGGCAACTGGGATATACACTTACCTATGGTAGAATTCTCGTACAATAATAGTTATCACGTGATGTGCGTGAATTAAATATATTTTATTTCTATGATTTTTGTTCAAACAAATTAGGTTTTAAAAATGATATTTACTTAAAACCAACTACACACACAAAAGGGCAAGTGTACCCGTCAGGTGGTAGTACAGTCTATCGGTAAGAACCAGATATCAATCCCATTGGACTCAGTGTCTCAATACTAGATTTTTGTTACTTTTAAATCTGGTTCAAATGGGTGAATTGATTTCTTGACTTTTTGACTATTATGAAAATATAACAATTAACTACTTGAATTGATGAAGAACAATAATTAAGAAAGGTTGCTTAAATTAAGTATCCACTAACAAACGTATGACAACATTTGAGTAAAACTAATGGTGATGCAAAATCTAGATTCAACTAAGTTTCAATTCAAGGTTTCCTAGTTTCATACATCTTGGGAAAATTATAATGAAATAACATTTTAGTCACCTAAGACTCATTCTTTTTAAGCTCACTTGCTAAGTTGATGTTAATCTTTAAATATGAGTTAATTGTTTGTCAGAACTCCTAACTCTACAAATTAAGGAAAACTAACATGAACAACACATTAATCACCCTAACTTGGTTTCAAGTAAATGATCTTCAACAAGTTCTTAACATAAATCACAAGCATGGTCATGCTAGAAAACAACTTTGACCTAAATCATCAATCCAAACATGAACACAAACTATAGAATCCATATAAACATTCCTATTATCTTTTCAAATTCAAATGCAAGAATTCATACTCATACTCAAATCATCATCCTAATCATCTTAGCAATTACCATTCCTAGTTTCATGTTATGAATCAAATCAAGAACTAACAAGATTCAATAATCATAATTTCTACATGGGCTTTCCAATACTACATGTAAATTTTTATGATCAAACATTCAAGAATAATAACTTTAGATATGAACATGCATTCCAAGAACAAGGTTAAATATCATCATGAAGATTAACATACAACAATCACCACATCTATTTCCATGTTGTCAAGTGTTCATTAGCTTCAACAAAATTCAAGCAAAACAAATGTTTAGCCTAGAAGGCTCATGATAACTAAGACAAATATAAAGTAATATGGATTGTGCATGAATAACAAGTGAAATACTAGTGTTTAAGACAAGGTAATTAGCAAAATGAGTTGGATTATCAAGTGATACAACCTCCTAAAGGATCCTTCTTCAATCTCCAAGCTTCCAAGATCAGCTTCTTGAGAGAGAAATCCACCCAAATGCTCCAACTCTCCTTCAAATGAGCTGAATTCACGTATTTAAGCTACTGGGTATTTGGCACGAGCGTGCCACCTTTTGGCACAGTCGTGCTTGGTAGGTGGCAGGTGCCTTTCTGAGTTGTTGACCAAGTTTAATGCCAAATCCGGAAAGATCCTGCAAAAATTTCCCTGAGGTGGCACGACCGTGCCAAATAGTGGCACGGTCGTGCTTATCGATTTCGTACTCGAAATGACTAAGTTGATCTCGGAAACTAGCTGATCAGGGCTTGTGATTGCACGTGCACGGTCGTGCTTGGGGTTGGCACGATCATGCCAAGTGTTGGATTGGCTCGGATTGTGCAGTCTGATGATAGTGCTGGTGATAGTGCCGGCTTCTGGATGCTTGGCACGGTCGTGCCAAGGGTTAGCACGGTCGTGCCATATCTGGCAGTCTGGTAGAAATGTTCCATTTTTGCTCCAATTTGCTCCAAAAGCCTTTGTTTCTTCACCGGGCCGAAGCTCGGACCTGCATTTTAACAAATAACTCAAATGATATCAAGATCAATGAAAACACAACAAATTTCCACATTAATGGGGAATATTTGACGTTTAAAAGAGGTATAAATTCTTATACATCATCACGCTAGCATCTAAATGACACCATTTGAAGCGTTGTATGGACGTAAATGCCGATCACCTATCTATTGGCACGAGATTAGTGAAGCTTAAATCACCGGTCCCGAATTCGTACAAGAGACGACAGACAAGACCCTGCAGATTCGCGATAACTTGCTCAAAGCTAGAAGTCGACAAAAGAGTTCGTTGATACGAGACATAAACATTTGGAATTCAATGTTGGTGATCATGTACTTTTCAAGGTATCCCCTTGGAAGGGCGTAGTTCGATTTGGAAAGAAAGGTAAACTCGATCCTCGCTACGTAGGTCCATTCAAGATCCTCGAAAGGATTGGCAAGGTAGTGTATCTACTGGATCTACCCCAAGAACTCAACAATTTTCATCAAACCTTCCACGTTTCAAATCTAAAGAGATGCCTAGCAGATGAAGGACTTCACGTTCCACTCGATGATCTTCAAATTAATGAGTCCTTACACTTTGTGGAAAGACCGATCGAAATCATGGACCGAGGAACCAAGCAACTTAGGCACAGTCACATTCCCATAGTCAAAGTTCGATGGAAAGGAAAATGTGGCGCTGAATTCACATGGGAACTTGAAAGTGAAATGAAGACCGAGCATCCACACCTCTTTGTTGAGTCTTCCTCTTTAAAAGATTCTCCAGGAGAAGTTATGAATATTTCAAGATTATGAAGTTTTTCTGGGTGTGTTCTTCGCTAAGCACGATCGTGCCATACCTAAGCACTCTCGTGCTGAACCAATTTACGGGTGAATTTCTTTTTAAGACTGGAAATTTTTATGAAGAGCACGATCGTGCCATCAGATGGCACGGTCGTGGATGTTGAATTTCTGGACCAGATCTGCAAATTCATCAAGTTTTTATGAAGAGCACGATCGTGCCATCATATGGCACAGTCGTGCATGATGAATTTCTGGAAATTTTTTTGAAGATTCAGTCATACATTATGAAGAGCACGGTCGTGACAGGGATTGGCACGGTCGTGCGTGATGGAACGCAGATCCGGAAATGTCCCAAAAATCACCCAAAACCCCGATTTTTTTAACAGTTTAGCTTGGGGGTTTTGTAGATCGGTCAAGTATGGTGCACGATAACAACAAATTTCACAAAAAACGGGCTTGAATCGGTCGGTTTAGAAAAACCCTAAAAAAACTTAAAAGAAAACTACTTGAAGAACAAACCCAACTATTCAACAATTATAAAGAGAAGAATGAAGATTCGTACCTGGATTGATGCCTGGGATGAGAGGAAAACAAATTCTTGAGGGAAAGGAAGAAGGTGTGGAGGATTCGTGAGAGGATTTGTGAGGATTCAAGTGGGATGTTTGAATGTTTTAAAGAAAGAAGAGGATGGGCCTTGCAATTGGGTCTACACTATCTATCCTGACAGTGCCAGAAAACACTGTTGATAGTGCCGACTTTTTCGGATTTTTATTTTTTTTAAATTATTTTTCTCTTAAGTTTATTTATTTACATTTAATAAAATCCAAAAATAAAAACATCACTTGACTCCGGATCACTCACGAAACATCTCCTACCAAGAAAAGAGCCGAACTAACATACCTGGAGATTGGCAATGCATTCCAACATCCTCGGCGTCCAAGACGAACCGCAACCTGAAAAAGAAACTAAGCAACCAAACAGAAAAATAACTAAAAACCCCTAAAACATGCTAAGTTTATTTACGAGTCTTCAGCTAGACTCACCACCCCGAATTCATTTGTTCTTGGGGTGGAGGGTGACAACCTCCTCACTCCTATCCACTAGGCCACCAACATACGACTTCAGTTTGTGCCCATTGACCTTGAACAAGCGGCTATACTCATGGCCTATTTCCACTGTTCCGTAAGGAAACACCGACCGCACCGTGTAAGGACCTGACCAACGAGACTTAAGCTTGCTAGGGAACAACTTGAGACGCGAGTTGTATAATAATACCCGATCACCCACCCGGAATTCCTTCTTGTCCTTCATGCTGGAGTCGTGGAGTGTCTTAGTACGTTCCTTCTACAGTTTGGAGCTCTCATATGCATCATTTCAGAACTCCTCGATCTCATGGATCTGCACAAACCTGTTTTCGCTCGCAGCTGCCATATCGAGATTCACTGTTTTCAAGGCCCAGTATGCCTTGTGCTCGAGCTGAACAGGGAGATGACAAGACTTCCCATAGACCAACTTGAATGGAGTAGTGCCTATAGGAGTCTTGTAGGCCGTTCGGAAGGCCCACAGTGCATCATCCAGTCTTTCAGACAAGTCCTTGCGGCTTGCGTTCACCGTCTTCTCCAATATGCGCTTAATGCCCCGGTTTGTGACCGCAACTTGCCCACTAGTCTGTGGGTGGTATGGTGTAGAAAATCGATGTTGCACACCATATCAGGACAATACTTTTTCCAATTGAGCATTACAGAAGTGTGTCCCCCGGTCACTGATTAATGCTTTAGGAGCACCAAAGCGCGCAAACAGCTTCTTCAGAAATTTGACCACTACCCTAGCATCGTTGGTGGGCAGAGCTTGCGCTTTCGCCCACTTTGAAACATAGTCGACCGCGACTAGGATGTATCGTTTTCCGAAGGAAGTCGGAAAAGGTCCCATAAAGTCTAGACCCTAAATGTCAAAAACTTCGTAGACTTGAATGCCGTTTTGCGGCATCTCGTGGTGTACAGAAATATTGCTTGCCCTTTGACAGGCGTCACAAGATTTCACGAACTCATGGGCATCTTTAAAGAAGGAAGGCCAGAAGAATCCAGCATCAAACACCCTTTTGGCGATATTGTTTGCCCCATGGTGACCTCCCGTAGTCCCCTCGTGGCAGTGGCGAAGGATGTCCCTTGTCTCATTGCTGTGCACGCAACATCGGATCATCTGATCCGCACCCACCCTGAATAGATAGGGGTCATCCCATAGGTAGTACTTGACATCCGCAAAAATTTTTCTCTTCTGCTGAAAGGTCATCCCGTTGATCAGGATGCCACTGGCTAAGTAGTTTGTGATGTCAGCAAACCATGGGGAGTCGTCATTTGTCTCGATCCTCATAAGAAACTCATGGGGAAAATTGTCATTGATGTTGGCCCCACGAACTTCTTTTCCCTTGTAATGCTCAAGACGGGACAATTGATCAGCCGCTAAATTTTCGGCCCCTTTCTTATCACGGATCTCAATGTCGAACTCCTGCAGCAAAAGAATCCATCGTATCAGTCTAGTTTTGGCATCTTGTTTGCCAAAGAGATACCGCAGAGTTGCATGGTCCGTGTACACTATGGTCTTGGAGAGGATGAGATAAGATCGAAACTTGTTGAAAGCAAAGACCACGGCTAGGAGCTCTTTTTCAGTCGTGGTATAATGCTCCTGAGCGTCGTTCAAGGTCTTACTCGCAAAGTAAATCGGGTGAAAATGCTTATCTCTCCTCTGACCCAAGACGGCCCCAACTGCGAAGTCACTCGCATCGCACATCAACTCGAATGGTAATTCCCAGTCGGGAGCTACCATGATTGGGGCATTTACCAACTTCTCCTTCAACAACTTGAATGCCTTCATGCATTCATCGGAGAAAACGAACTGGGCATCCTTCTCTAGAAGCTGGGTCATTGGATGGGTGATTTTGGAAAAAATCCCTTATGAATCGCCGGTAAAAACCTGAATGACCAAGAAAGCTCCTAATAGATTTCAGGTTGTGGGCGGCAGGAGCTTAGACCCTATCAACCTCGAGCCCCGCCTGCGAAATCTTGTGCCCAAGTACAATGCCCTCCTTCACCATGAAGTGGCATTTTTCCTAGTTCAACATAAGGTTGGCCTCCTCACATCAGGCCAACATCCTCTTCAGATTCCTGAGACAATGATCGAAAGAACTCCCGAAAACAGAAAAATCATCCATGAAGACCTCCATGGAGTCCTCGATCATGTCATGAAAAATAGCCACCATACATCTTTGAAATATGGCTGGGGCACTGCACAGTCCAAAGGGCATTCGACAGTAGGCAAATGTGCCATAGGAACATGTGAATGTCGTCTTCTCCTGATCCTCAGGAGAGATGGGAATCTGAAAATACCCAGAGAAACCATCAAGGAAACAGTAAAACATCCTCCCTGACAGTCTCTCTAACATCTGATCAATGAAAGGAAGAGGAAAATGATCTTTCCTCGTGGCATCATTGAGTTTGCGATAGTCAATGCAAACTCTCCACCCGGTGACAGTACAAGTGGGAATCAACTCGTTCTTCTCATTAGTCACCACCATCATCCCTCCTTTCTTCTGGACAACCTGTACGGGACTAACCCAAGGCGAATCAGAGATCGGGTATATCAAACCTGCATCAAGTAATTTGATGACCTCCTTCTTCACAACATCCTGCATGTTCGGATTTAAACGACTCTTGTGTTGCACTACGGGTTTGAAGTCCTCCACCATCAAGATCTTGTGGGTACAAAAAGATGGATTGATCCCTTTTATATCCATGATCTTCCAAGCGATAGCCTTTTTATGTTGCTTCAAAACCTCAAGCAATCGACCCTTCTCTTCTTTTGACAACCCAGCAGAGATGATGACGGGCAAGTGAGTCCACCCTCCAAGAAAGCATACTCCAAGTGATCTGGATGCTCCTTAAGCTCAAATGAGGGTGGATCCTCAACCGAAGGACGTGCTTTAGGCTCAACAACACGATCGACCACTTCAAAAACCTCAGTACGTGGGGGAGCCACATGACCTATCAGACAGGTCATCTCTTCAACAACTGGACCATAGCAGGGGAACCAAAAGCCTCTCCTCCAATTAGTTGTGTGTCCACAATGTCCTCCTCAAACGTGCTATGAAGACGATCACTCACATACGTGTCAATAGTCTCGATAAAGTAGAGTGTATCATCATAACTCTGTGGATACTGCATGGATTTGCTTATATCAAAGGTCACCTCTTCATCGTCTACCCTAAGTGTAAGTCTGTCGGTGCAGACATCTATCAATGCTCGAGCAGTGGCAAGGAATGGCATACCTAAGATGAGAGGAACAGTTTTGTCCTCATCCATGTCCAAGATCACGAAATCAACAGGAAAGACAAACTTGTTGATCTTCACTAGCATATTCTCAACTATACCTCGAGTGTACTTCACTTAACGATCGGCTAGTTGAATGCTCATACGAGTAGGTTTTGGCTCTCCCAAGTCCAGCTTAGAAAAAACCGCATAAGGCATGAGGTTTATGTTGGCTCCAAGATCAGCTAGTGCATTGCTGACCGACAAGCTACCAATCAAGCATGGGATAGTGAAACTCCCGGGATCACTCATTTTTTGTGGTAGTTTTACTCTGAAGAACTGCTAAACACTCCTCGTTCAAGGTCACATGCGAAAGCTCCTCAAGTTTCTTTTTGTTAGATAAAATATCTTTCAGAAACTTAGCATACTTAGGCATTTGAGCAAGTGCCTCGACAAACGGTAGATTTATGTGAAGTTGCTTGAAAAGCTCAAGGAATTTACCGTAGTGTTCTTCCATCCTCTGCTTCTTCAACCTCCCCGGATATGGAACGGGAGGGACATACTCTCTCACTGGCTCCTCAGGACGTGCTATACTTGCTGGGTCTCGCCTCAGTTGCACCTCTCCCGGAGACTCAGTCTCAATCTCCTCAACAATCTCGGTATCAACCGGCTCACTTGGAACATCCGAAGTGACGGGCTCAACGATCTTGCCGCTTCTCAACGTGATGGCCTTTGTAGTAGCTTTCGAGTTTGGTTCTATGTTACTTGGAAGGCCCCCTTGCTGCCTCTCGAACAACATCTTCGCAATCTGACCAACTTGGTTTTCAATGGTCTGCATGGAAGCCTTTTGGCTTCTCAACTCACTCTCGTCCTCGTGAAACGACCGTCATACTCCTTGAAGCGCTTTTCATTTTTGACTCTTTGAGAGTTTTGACCGGCTAAGAGTTGACTAAACATATCCTGCACACTAGGCTCATTAGTGGAAGGCATCTGCTAAGGCCGTGGTGCACCGTATCCTCCAGGAGCGTTGGGACGTGTTGCAAATTCGGGTGGATGCTGATTTGACGCTTCATACTTCCAACTGAAATTTGGGTGATTCTTCCACCCTGGATTCTAAGTATTGCTGTAGGGATTATGCTAAGGACAGTACTGGTTTCCCATAAAATCTACATGCTCGTGTGAAACCTCTCCTGTCGGAAAATAGCCTACATGATATGCTCCCCCACTCGAGGAACTACTCGAGTGGATCTCCATCACTCGATCAAACTTTGAAGATAAAACATCCATTCGTGCTGTGATGGTGGTGAAATCGTTCACATGATGAACTCCCTGTCTAGAACTCTTCCTCTCGATGGCTGCTGTGTCCGATTCTTCAAGGCACATTTCTCTAGAATCTCAAATGCCTCGTTGGCATTTTTCATGCCTATGTCTCTGCCTGAATATGTATCGACCATCATCTGTCCTTGACCATCCAAACCATGGTAGAAGATCTGACATTGTTGCCACTTGGGCAACCCGTGGTGTGGGACCTTTCTCATGAGCTCTTTAAACCGGTCCCACGCCTCATAGAGAGGCTCATCATCGTTCTGGCGAAAGTTAAGAATCTTGCTTCTTAACCGAACTGTTTTCTCTAAGGGAAAATATTTCTGAAGGAACTTCTCAGCTAATTGATTCCATGTAGTGATAGACCCAACTGGAAGTGAAAGAAGCCACTCCTTAGCTCCATCAAGTAAAGGGAACGGAAAGAGCCGAAGGCGTATTACATCCAATGATGCATCACGAATGGTGAATGCAACAAAACTCCTAACTCTACAAATTAAGGAAAACTAACATGAACAACACATTAATCACCCTAACTTGGTTCCAAGTAAATGATATCCTAAACAAGTTCTTGACATAAATCAAAAGCATGGTCATGCTAAATAACAACTTTGGCCTAAATCATCAATCCAAACATGAACACAAACTATAGAATCCATATAAACATTCATATGATCTTTTCAAATGCAAATGCAAGAATTCATACTCATACTCAAATCATCATCCTAATCATGTTAGCAATTACCATTCCTAGTTTCATGCTATGAATCAAATCAACAACTAACAAGATTCAATAATCATAATTTCTACATGGGCTTTCCAACACTACATATAAATTTTTATGATCAAACATTCAAGAATAATAACTTTAGATAGGAACATGCATTCCAAGAACAAGGTTAAATATCATCATGAAGATTAACATACAACAATCACCACATCTATTTCCATGTTGTCAAGTGTTCATTAGCTTCAACAAAATTCAAGTAACACAAATGTTTAGCCTAGAAGGCTCATGATAACTAAGACAAATATAAAGTAATATGGATTGTGCATGAATAACAAGTGAAATACTAGTGTTTAAGACAAGGTAATTAGCAAAATGAGTGGGATTATCAAGTGATACAACCTCCTAAAGGCTCCTTCTTCAATCTCCAAGCTTCAAGATCAGCTTCTTGAGAGAGAAATCCACCCAAATGCTCCAACCCTCCTTAAAATGAGCTGAATTCACGTATTTAAGCTACTGGGTATTTGGCACGACCGTGCCACCTTTTGGCATGGTCGTGCTTGGTAAGTGGCAGGTGCCTTTCTGAGTTGTTGACCAAGTTTGATGCCAAATCCGGAAAGATCCTGCTAAAATTTCCCCGAGGTGGCACGACCATGCCAAATAGTGGCATGGTCGTGCTTATCGATATCGTACTCGGAAATGACTAAGTTGATTTGGAAACTAGCTGATCAGGGCTTGTGATTGCACGCGCACGGTCGTGCTTGGGGTTGGCACGATCATGCCAAGTGTTGGATTGGATCGGATTGTGCAGTCTGATGATAGTGCTGGTGATAGTGCCGACTTCTGGATGCTTGGCACGGTCGTGCCAAGGGTTGGCACGGTCATGCCATATCTGGCAGTTTGGCAGAAATGTTCCGTTTTTGCTCCAATTTGCTCCAAAAACCTATGTTTCTTCACCGGGCCGAAGCCCGGACCTGCATTTTCACAAATAACTCAAATGAGTATCAAAATCAATGAAAACACAACAAATTTCCGCATTAATGGGGAATATTTGACGTTTAAAAGATGTATAAATTCTTATACATCATCACGCTAGCATCTAAATGACACCGTTCGAAGCGTTGTATGGACGTAAATGCCGATCACCTATCTCTTGGCACGAGATTAGTGAAGCTCAAATCACCGGTCCCAAATTTGTACAAGAGACGACGGATAAGACCCTACAGATTCGCGATAACTTGCTCAAACTAGAAGTCGACAAAAGAGTTATGCAGATATGAGACGTAAACATTTGGAATTCAATGTTGGTGATCATGTGTCACACCCTCAATTTCCACTTGCGGAGTTTTACCGCGAGGCGTGTGAACAAACCAGAATCTGAGACACTAGTACGTTGAACGACTCTATATGATTTGATAATACGTTTTCCAAAATCATTTATTAAACCATTCATTGTAGATTTTATATTGCCTTAGTTAGTTTCTAATGTTTAGCGGAAGCATTAGTTGCTATGGTTGAGCAGAAGCATAAAAATAAGTAGAGAAACGGGCGCCAACACAAACGCCAAAACAAATGAAAAACCCAAAACAATGTTCGTAAATGAGACTCGATAAAAGGTGTCTTGATCAATGCAAGTGAGTGCACCTAGAGCTCCTAGCGTCCTGAGAAACATGTAAAGAAACAAGTGTCAACATTAAAGATGAGTGAGTTCACAGGTTTTCAAAAGTTCATTTATTCGGTTACAAGTTTGTTTTCCCCGTTATCCCTTACCCGGGATAACGATTTGGTTCCATTATTCCCAACCCGGAATAATACTGATGGTTCCATTATTCCTTACCCGGAATAATAATGATGTTCCATTATTCCAAACCCGGAATAATAAAGTTGTTGTTTCCATTATCCCTAACCCGGGATAATATAGTTGTTGTTTCCATTATCCCTAACCCGGGATAATATAGTTGATGTTTCCATTATCCCTAACCCGGGATAATATAGTTGATTCGTAATTAAGTTCAATGTTAATATATATAGGTAGCTAGCCTAAAGTTATGTCACGTAAGTGTTCGCGATCGAAGCTGACTTTGTGCCTCCGTGTTGCCAGGCCTATCACTGACCATGGCGAAGTTAGGCCAAATTATTCACCCGTTGACCATACCCGTTCGGCTAGCGCGACTAGCTCGGATGGGGCTTGTCGGGCCCAGTAGTACTACTTATAATTTCCCCGCTATTTAAACCCAATACTAACGATCCGAAAGATTGTCGAGGACTTATGTGATATAGCTGCTTAGTGACCATAACGTTACATTAACATTAACTAGTTACCGAATAGTTATGTGACGTTGATTTCGTATAACGTAAAGAGATTGAGTTGAAGAGTGTATACATGTTTCTCCCCCTGTTGTTTAAAACCGGATAAAATTAGGGGCCGTGAACTCACCTTTAGTTGCTCGGTTAGTGTAACACAGAAGTTGCAAATGATGGGACCGCTAATTGCGTCCTAATAAACCAATTGATTTCAAGTCAGTGTGTGAACACACCAATACAAATTCTACACATAATTTACGCACAAAGTGATACACACAATCAAAATTCCTAACACTCAAACATGCATGCAAGTATCCTCATGTGAACATGTAATCAAAACAATTTATCATGAACATAATCCAATCCATGCAACACTTTGGTGCACACATTCACAAGTTATCAAGTTTCAGCTTACATACTCATAATTCGGCTGTTTTCTAGGATTTTTATATAATAGTTCCAACGTTCCAAAAATTCCAATTATTTTACAGCAGGTGACAACTATACTGTAAAAATTTATATAAATTTTTCAAGTCCTAATACTTTACCAATTATCCATAAATATTAATATACTAGGCTGCAGTCAGATTCGTCACTTTCTGACTGCAGTCCACGGAAGAATTTATTTAAAAATCACTGTTCGTCCAATTAACAAAATTCCAATGGGAGTTGCCCGGAAATTTCCATACCTAGTTGCTGTACAAATTTCATGATTCGACTCCCTACAGATTATTAAATCCAACTCAATAAACAACTAACAAAATTTCTGGATTTTCACAGCTTTAGTTACTGAACTTAATTGGCCACTTAAAAATATCAAACGACTTCAGAAAAATATGAATCAGTGCCATTAGATTCGTTATTTAAAACTCTACGTTTTAGACTTCAGAAAATCCGTTTTCGACAACTAATGACCGAGTTACAGCCAGTTGAAGTCGGATGTAACCATCATTCAGCAGCTTGATTCAGCACTTTATCACAAACTAACTCGCTTAAACCGTTTATATATTGAACATATGCGATCAAGAACAGATTTTTCCAATCATATATCATTATATATATCATATCCATGCAAACCCTAATCATAATCTCTAGTTTTTATCGATCAAAACGCAGCCTATGTTACATGATTTCCGAAAACATCAAACTTTCAAACTAGCATAATCAATCCGAAAACAACACAATCACTACATTCAAACACATATATCCGAATATGATCTTGTAACAATGATAAATCCTAACCTTTAATGACAAGGTAAATGAACCGTGAGTGAGATGAGGAACCGATGATCAAAGATAATTGCGACCGAGGATGAAGATGGCGAGGGGCTGCCGCGCGACCGAGAGATGATGTAGGAGGCTACACGCGATCGATGGAACTAGTGAAGGGCTGCCGACGGCTGTTTAGATATTAGGGTTTGTGTTTTGTTTTTGATTTGTGAAGAAGGATCATGCATGTGTGTGTATATATAGCCAAAGAGATGGGTTCAAGGTTTGGGTTGATCGCGGCCACAAGGGACTTGGGTTTAAGGTTTGGTTTAAAACTTGGTTCACTCCTAGAGTCACAAGGAATCGAGGTTGGTTCATGTCGCGGTTCGGTTCGGTTCGTGTACATATTTACCATAAATATTTTATAACTAAAACAATCACGTAATCGAACATCACATACTCACCAACTCATAAACGTTTAATACACATAGCACACACTTCATTTGACAAGTTCACTAAATTATCGTAACTATTTCGAGCGTGCAAATTCAAGTCTCCAATTTAATAACCGTGAAGTAGTGTGTTTAAGTTATCCGAAAAACCGGGATGTCACATTATCCCCATGTTGAAAGAATTTTCGTCCCGAAAATTGAGTAAACGCGGTTTAGAATGCAGCGTACATGTTTAGAGTGCCACGCACCAAGATTTAGTTCGTTAACAATAGTACGCGAAATTACAAGAGATTCCCAAGTGCCATGCACAAAGATTCCCAAGTGCCATGCACAAGGATTTAGTTAACAATGGTACGCGAAATTATGAGAAATTCCCAGGTTGTCACATCATCCCCTTGTTGAAAGAATTTTCGTCCCGAAAATTTAGTTGCTGGTATCGTTAGTTTGCTGCTCAGCTGCAAAGAGGTGTGGGTATTTGCTTTTCATTTGGTCCTCTCTTTCCCACGTGAACTCCGGTCCACGCTTAAAGTCCCAACGAACCAAAACGATCGGAATCTTGCTGTGCCTTCGAGTTTTGATCTCACGATCCATGATCTCGATAGGTTGTTCCACAAAGTGCAGTTGTTCATCCACTTGGATCTCATCCAATGGAATGACTAGGGTTTCATCTGATAGACACTTCTTCAGATTTGACACGTGAAAAACGTTGTGAACTCCACTGAGTTCGGCAGGAAGGTCTAATTGATAAGCTACGGGTCCAATACGTTTCAAGATCACAAACGGACCTACGTACCGTGGGTTTAGTTTGTCTCATTTTCCAAAGCGGATTACACCCTTCCAGGGTGACACCTTCAGTAGGACGCGGTCGCCTACTTGAAATTCGAGCGGTTTGCGTCGTTGATCAGCGTAGCTTTTCTGTCGATCTCGTGCCGCCGCCATGCGGTTTTTGATTTGTACAATCTTTTCAGTAGCCTCAAGTATCAACTCAGGGCCTGTGAGTTGACTGTCACCGACTTCTGCCCAACAGACCGGTGATCTACATTTACGACCGTATAATGCCTCAAACGGTGCTGCCGAAATACTCGTATGGTAACTGTTGTTATACGAGAATTCCACTAAGGCAGGTGGATTTCCCAACTATTTACGCATGCCCTAAGCATGTCTTCCAAGGTCTGTATGGTCCTTTCGCTTTGACCATCAGTCTGAGGGTGATAGGCTGTGCTCATATCTAAGCGTGTTCCCAATGCTTTCTGAAGTGACTGCCAAAAGTTGGACGTGAAGCGAGCATCTTTGACTGAGATGATGGACGTTGGCACTCCGTGCCAAGAACTACTTCCTTAATGTAGATGCGAGTCAACTTCTCCATCTTATCTGTTTCTTTAATACTAGGAAGTGTGCGGACTTAGTTAAACGATCCACAATCACCCAGATGGTATCGCAACCACCCAAAGTTCGCGGGAGTTTAGTGATGAAATCCTTCAAAGATCTGATCCCATTTCCACACTGGGATCTCAGGTTGTTGGAGTAGCCCCGATGGCTTTTGATACTCTACCTTGACTTTTGCACAAGTCAAACACTTACTCACGTAGGTGGCTATATCAGCTTTCATGTTGGGCCACCAATACGCAGCTTTAAGGTCTTGATACATCTTATCCGAACCAGGATGGACAGAGTATCGGGATTTGTGAGCTTCGTCCATGACTAGCTCTCTGAGGTTTCCGTAGAGAGGTACCCATATGCGATTCATGAAGTACCGGGCTCCATTGGGTTTTACTTCCCAATCGCGTTCCATTTTTCCCACCAATTCGGCCTTGATGTTTTCCTCCTTAACTGCTTCTAACTGCGCGTCGCGTATCTGTTCGGGTAGCCCCAAATGAATAGTGAGCTGTAATGCTCGTACCCGACGAGGTTTCAAGTGTTCCTTCCTACTGAGGGCATCAGCTACCACGTTAGCTTTACCCGAGTGATACCGAATGGCACATTCATAATCGTTCAAGAGTTCGACCCAGCGACGCTATCGCATGTTCAACTCCTTCTGATCAAAGATGTGTTGGAGGCTCTTGTGGTCTGTAAAGATTGTGCACTTCGTTCCATATAGGTAGTGTCTCCAAATCTTAAGTGCAAACACTACTGCTCCCAATTCCAGGTCATGTGTTGTGTAGTTTTTCTCGTGAACCTTCAGTTGTCGGGACGCATACGCGATGACCTTGTCGCGCTGCATGAGTACGCATCCCAATCCCTGAATGGAAGCATCACAATATACTACAAAATCATCTGTCCCTTCCGGCAAGGACAGAATGGGTGCACTGCAAAGTTTTCTGCTTTAGCAATTGAAATGCTGCTTCCTGCTTGTCACCCCACGCATACTTGATGCCTTTCTGGGTGAGGGTAGTAAGCGGTTGTGCGATCTTTGAAAATCCCTCGATGAAACGTCTGTAGTAACCAGCCAAACCCAAAAATTGGCGGATCTCCGTCGGTGTCCTGGGTGCTTCCCAGTTTTCGATAGCTTCAATCTTGGCAGGGTCGACATGGATACCCTTTTCATTTACGATATGCCCGAGAAACTGAACTTCCCGAATCCAGAAATCACACTTCGAAAGCTTGGCATATAGTTTCTCCTGTTGAAGTAATCCCAGCATAATAGTAGATGTTCAGCATGTTCTTCTTCGCTTTTAGAGTAGATGAGTATGTCATCGATGAACACAATGACAAACTTGTCGAGGTATGGTTTACACACACGGTTCATGAGGTCCATGAACACCGCGGGTGCGTTGGTGAGACCGAAGGGCATGACCAAGAACTCATAATGGCCATACCGAGTACGAAATGCCGTCTTAGCGATATCCTCCTCCCTGACGCGTAGCTGGTGGTAACCGGACCGTAGATCAATCTTGGAGTAGTAGCTTGACCCTTGGAGTTGGTCGAAGAGGTCGTCGATGCGATGTAACGGGTATCGGTTCTTGACAGTAACCTTGTTGAGTTCCCTGTAGTCGATGCACATGCGGAAGGTCCCGTCCTTCTTCTTGACAAAAAGGACTGGAGCTCCCCATGGCGAAGCGCTTGGTCGGATAAATCCTTTTTCTAACAGCTCCTGAAGTTGGGTAGACAGCTCCTGCAGCTCGGCTGGAGCTAGGTGGTATGGGGCTTTGGCGATAGGAGTTTCATGGTTCGCCAATTCAATTTCAAACTCCAATTGTCGATGGGGTAGGGAGACCAGGTAACTCCTCTGGGAATACATCAGAAAAGTCACGGACGACAGGGATGTCTTCTATACATTTCTCGTCCTTAGGCTGTTCGGTAACTAGTGCGAGTAAAGCGAAGGAGTTCTTTCTCCGAAGATACTTCTGCGCTTGCATGTAAGAGATGATGTTGGTGACGGCGCCTGCCTTCTCGCCTTGCACTGTCAAGATTTCGTCGTTAGAGAGCGGAATACGGATAGATTTTTTGAAGCAGAGAACTTCAGCTCGGACGTCGGATAGCCAGTCCATTCCGACAACCACGTCAAAACTACCCAGGGTAGTTGTCATCAGATCAATGGTAAAAGTGTGACCCGCGAGTTTGAGTCGACAGCCGGATACTATAGGGTCACATCTACAGAATTACCATCGGCTAATTCTATGACATAAGGGGTCTCTAGGGGTTTAGGCGTGAGATTTAGGTTCTTCCTAAAAGACTCAGATATAAAACTCCTATCCGCACCCGTATCAAAAAGCACAGTAGCAAAATGTTCATTAAGGGGAAACTTACCGGTGACCACGTTCGAGTCGTTTCTGGCCTCCCCGCGGCCCAGCGTAAATGCACGACCTTTGGCACCTCCTGTGCCACCATTTCCATTATTGTTTTGTTGTTGTTGTGGTTATTGTGGTTTTCCCACCATTGTTGTTGTTGTTACGCAGTTGTGGGCAGTCTCTTTTGAAGTGGGCAGTGCTACCACACTGATAGCATCCCCGGTTAACACCCTGTTGCTGGCCCTGGGGTTGATTTTGGTTTTGTGGAGACATGATTTCCCCGCGACAATCCTTTGCCGCATGTCCCACCTTGCCACATCGTTGGCAGCGATTCCCGGCACAAGGGCCGTGATGATGAAGATTACAGCGATTGCACTGCGGCTTTCGACCTACATAGCCGCTTGCGTTCTGGTTGTTGTTGGCGGGTTGATTTTGATGACCCCGGTGGCTGTTGTAATGATTGAACTGTTTCTAGTTCCCCTGTTGTGGCTGGGATGACGAAGACTGTCGAACAGACGAGTCTTCAAACTTTCTTTTATTATCAGGGGCAACTTCAGTTGTACCCCAGTTGGTAACTTCTTCTGTTCCACCGCCTTGTCGGTGAGTTTGTGCGCCAACCTGATTGCTTGATGTTCGGTTGCAGGGTTGCTAGCCATCACCATACCCTGAATCTCCGGGACCAGACCCCCAAGGTAGAACTCGAGTCGTTTCTCCACAGTGTTGGCCAGATCGGGACATAGAAATACCAAGTTGTGATGTTTCGCTGTGTATGCTTCAATTTCAGATCCCACCATCTTGTGGTTCCATAATGTTTGCTCCAACAGTTGAACTCTGTCTCGCGGACAGTACTCTTCTTTGATTAGGGCCTTAAACTCGGCCCAGGCCATGGCATTTGCAGTAATAAGTCCACTTAGTGCCCCATCTTCCAGTGTTGAGGCTGCATACTTGACCTTGTTGGCCTCCAGACAGTTGCACATTTCAAATACTGATTCAGATTTTTCGATCCAGCGCACGAATCCTATGGGTCCTTCTGCCCCCGTGAATCTACTTGGCTTTGCGTCGAGGAACATCTTGTAGGGGTTAAGACCCCTCCTGCTGCTGGTGGGTTTTGAACACCTGCCAGAGCAGCATTCACGTGTTCTTGGATCATTGCGGCTAATTCTTAAGGCGTCATGTTAAGGTTCCCGCGACGTCCAGTTGCCATTTTAGATCTAAGGGAAACAAAACGGAGATTGGCGAGACGAGTTAGTCATCTATGTCTCCATCTCCCAGGTCGCTATCACTGCTGTCATCCTCTTCAGCGTTTTCAGCTTCAACAGCCGGGTCCTGTTCTGGCTCTTCTTCCTCCGGATCCTCCGTCGGATCTTCCTCTGGATCCTCCTCTTCTTCCTCTACCGGCACTGGAGGAGCCGGTGCTGGTGCGGGTACTGGATACAGGTGCCTGATTCTGTTCTAGTTCTTGAATTCTCGAGCTGGACTCAAGAACTCTGTCTTCGAGCCAGTCAGCCCTCAGCTGCTCAGCACGAAGATCTCTGGCTAAAGTGTTACGAGCTATCTTACTCGTATGCTTCTCTTCCTCGAGCGACTCAGTTTTACCTGTCAGTTGTCGTATCATCCATCCCTGAGCTAGGATGGTTTCATGCATTCTTTCTATTTGTTCTTGTTGTTTCCGTATCATATCTCTAAGTAGGTCATTCCCTACTTCTAACGAGTTAACCGGTTCGACCGTCACAGCGATGGTCGGGCGTGAGGACGACTCCTCCCCTAGAGCGAGTCTTTTCCTAGCAGCTGAGCGTGTCTCCACGCCATGAGGTGGTGAGGGTTCGACTATGGGTGCCTTCCCGGCGCCCTTGGTTGTCGAGATTTGTCGAATGATGATGATGACATTGCCTGATGGGTTGTGTGGTTAGTTACGAGTTGCATTCGTTTCTCACTATGCATTCATATTCTACATAACACAGTTGTGGTACATCACATAACAAGATATAACAGTTCGGTGCCAAACTAAGTCTAGTGTCGTGTAATCAGCTATAGTTTAGGTCTACTTCTAACGCAAACCTGGTTCTCTATAGCTAGAGGCTCTGATACCAATCTGTCACACCCTCAATTTCCACCTGCGGAGTTTTACCGCGAGGCGTGTGAACAAACCAGAATCTGAGACACTAGTACGTTGAACGACTCTATATGATTTGATAATACATTTTCCAAAATCATTTGTTAAACCATTCATTGTAGATTTTATATTGCCTTAGTTAGTTTCTAATGTTTAGCGGAAGCATTAGTTGTTATGGTTGAGCGGAAGCATAAAAATAAGTAGAGAAACGGGCGCCAACACAAACGCCAAAACAAATGAAAAACCCAAAACAATGTTTGTAAATGAGACTCGATAAAAGGTGTCTTGATCAATGCAAGTGAGTGCACCTAGAGCTCCTAGCGTCCTGAGAAACATGTAAAGAAACAAGTGTCAACATTAAAGATGAGTGAGTTCACAGGTTTTCAAAAGTTCATTTGTTCGGTTACAAGTTTGTTTTCCCCGTTATCCCTTACCCGGGATAAGATTTGGTTCCATTATTCCCAACCCGGAATAATACTGATGTTCCATTATTCCTTACCCGGAATAATAATGATGTTCCATTATTCCAAACCCGGAATAATAAAGTTGTTGTTTCCATTATCCCTAACCCGGGATAATATAGTTGTTGTTTCCATTATCCCTAACCCGAGATAATATAGTTGTTGTTTTCCCATTATCCCCTAACCCGGGATAATATAGTTGATTCGTAATTAAGTTCAATGTTAATATATATAGGTAGCTAGCCTAAAGTTATGTCACGTAAGTGTTCGCGATCGAAGCTGACTATTGTGCCTCCGTGTTGCCAGGCCTATCACTGACCATGGCGAAGTTAGGCCAAATTATTCACCCGTTGACCATACCCGTTCGGCTAGCGCGACTAGCTCGGATGGGGCTTGTCGGGCCCAGTAGTACTACTTATAATTTCCCCGCTATTTAAACCCAATACTAACGATCCGAAAGATTGTCGAGGACTTATGTGATATAGCTGCTTAGTGACCATAACGTTACATTAACATTAACTTAGTTACCGAATAGTTATGTGACGTTGATTTCGTATAACGTAAAGAGATTGAGTTGAAGAGTGTATACATGTTTCTCCCCCTGTTGTTTAAAACCGGATAAAATTAGGGCCGTGAACTCACCTTTAGTTGCTCGGTTAGTGTAACACAGAAGTTGCAAATGATGGGACCGCTAATTGCGTCCTAATAAACCAATTGATTTCAAGTCAGTGTGTGAACACACCAATACAAATTCTACACATAATTTACGCACAAAGTGATACACACAATCAAAATTCCTAACACTCAAACATGCATGCAAGTATGCCTCATGTGAACATTGTAATCAAAACAATTTATCATGAACATAATCCAATCCATGCAACACTTTGGTGCACACATTCACAAGTTATCAAGTTTCAGCTTACATACTCATAATTCGGCTGTTTTCTAGGATTTTTATATAATAGTTCCAACGTTCCAAAAATTCCAATTATTTTACAGCAGGTGACAACTATACTGTAGAAATTTATATAAATTTTTCAAGTCCTAATACTTTACCAATTATCCATAAATATTAATATACTAGGCTGCAGTCAGATTCGTCACTTTCTGACTGCAGTCCACGGAAGAATTTATTTAAAAATCACTGTTCGTCCAATTAACAAAATTCCAAGGGGAGTTGCCCGGAAATTTCCATACCTAGTTCTGTACAAATTTCATGATTCGACTCCCTACAGATTATTAAATCCAACTCAATAAACAACTAACAAAATTTCAGGATTTTCACAGCTTTAGTTACTGAACTTAATTGGCCACTTAAAAATATCAAACGACTTCAGAAAAATATGAATCTAGTGCCATTAGATTCGTTATTTAAAACTCTACGTTTTAGACTTCAGAAAATCCGTTTTTCGACAACTAATGACCGAGTTACAGCCAGTTGAAGTCGGCTGTAACCATCATTCAGCAGCCTGATTCAGCACTTTATCACAAACTAACTCGCTTAAACCGTTTATATATTGAACATATGCGATCAAGAACAGATTTTTCCAATAATATATCATTATATATATCATATCCATGCAAACCCTAATCATAATCTCTAGTTTTTATTGATCAAAACGCAGCCTATGTTACATGATTTCCCGAAAACATCAAACTTTCAAACTTGCATAATCAATCCAAAACAACACAATCACTACATTCAAACACATATATCAGAATATGATCTTGTAACAATGATAAATCCTAACCTTTAATGACAAGGTAAATGAACCGTGAGTGAGATGAGGAACCGATGATCAAAGATAATTGCGACCGAGGATGAAGATGGCGAGGGGCTGCCAGCGCGACCGAGAGATGATGTAGGAGGCTACACGCGATCGATGGAACTAGTGAAGGGCTGCCGACGGCTGTTTAGATATTAGGGTTTGTGTTTTGTTTTTGATTTGTGAAGAAGGATCATGCATGTGTGTGTATATATAGCACAAAGAGATGGGTTCAAGGTTTGGGTTGATCGCGGCCACAAGGGACTTGGGTTTAAGGTTTGGGTTTAAAACTTGGTTCACTCCTAGAGTCACAAGGAATCGAGGTTGGTTCGTGTCGCGGTTCGTTCGGTTCGTGTACATATTTACCATAAATATTTTATAACTAAAACAATCACGTAATCGTACATCACATATTCACCAACTCATAAACGTTTAATACACATAGCACATACTTCATTTGACAAGTTCACTAAATTATCGTAACTATTTCGACGTGCAAATTCAAGTCTCCGAATTAATAACCGTGAAGTAGTGCGTTTAAGTTATCCGAAAAACCGGGATGTCACATCATGTACTTCTCAAGGTATCCCCTTGGAAGGGCGTAGTTCGATTTGGAAAGAAAGGTAAACTCGCTTCTTGCTACGTAGGTCTTTTCAAGATCCTCAAAAGGATTGGCAAGGTAGTGTATCTACTAGATCTACCCCAAGAACTTAACAATGTTCATCCAACCTTTCACGTTTCAAATCTAAAGAGATGCCTAGCAGATGAAGGACTTCACGTTCCGCTCGATGATCTTCAAATTAATGAGTCCTTACACTTTGTGGAAAGACCGGTCGAAATGGCACTAGTCCCCATTCCCATAGTCAAAGTTTGATGGAAAGGAAAATGTGGCGCTGAATTCACATGGGAACTTGAAAGCGAAATGAAGACCGAGCATCCACACCTCTTCGTTGAGTCTTCCTCTTGAAAAGATTCTTTGGACGAAATTCCCTAAAGTAGGGGAGACTGTAATGCTTGTACTATGAGATTATGATCATAATGGAAAACTTATTTGATACTTACACATGTTACATACTTAAAATATACGTTACAATCTTGAATACGTGATTACATGCAAGAAACTCATACTTGGAACACTCGAATGCTCAGTTTTTATGTGCAATATACTTATACAACACTCTCGTATGCTTAAACTACTTAAAACCAGCTAAAACACGCGAAAACGACCCAAACAAGCCAGCTTCGCACGAAGTGATGTGTTGGATCTACTGAACCTTATAAAAGAACAAATGATTGGAAAACCAAAATAATCTCTAACATCTGATCACTAATAAAGGTCTTCTGCTCTAAACTCTGCCTATACTTAAAGACTGTTTACAATATCTGTTAAACACAAAGCTCTGCTGGAAGTAAAGATCTGCTAGAGAGAAAACTCTAATGAAGCATAAAGGCTGCTGAAGCAGAGGTCTGTTGAAGACGAACAGATGATACATCAGCAGTAGTTGTTCAAAAGAGTCTATTAGGTAAATGATTGTAACATTGTTTAGGTCTAGAAGAGGATAAAGTTTGTTAGTTTGTTAAATGTCAATTTCATAGTGACGTCAGCCATAAGATGCTCAGTGGTTTGCAATGTACTATAAATAGAACAATGCCTGTATTGTTCTATCTATCACTTTTCTTCTACACATTATGTAAGAACAAATTAAAGTGATCTTAGGCTAAGGGGGAGTTTGTAATTTGCATGTATACGTAATTATAAGTACAAAAGCATGTCATGAAAATAATCTTCTATTGTTGTGATTTCAAAGTTCACACAATCCCGCTGCACTTTTTCATTGTTATTTATCTTCTTACATTGATTTCATCGAAACAATCACATCAATATCAAATTCATAATCCTAGCAATTGGTATCAGAGCTTGGTCGTTCAAGTTTGATTTAACAATCAATTTGATATAAACTGGTCAGCTCTCACTACTAATTTGTTTGTTCGTTTGTATTGAAAACACAGTAAAAGTTTATTTATGTTTAGAGTTTTTAAACAAAAACCTGTTTGTAAATAATCAAAATGCCTCAAAATCCACAAGACCCACACAACACTGGCACCATGTAAAATTCAAGGACTAGGTGTGTGGAAGAGACCTTGAATGTAAAGTTCAATAAACATTCTTCATTAAAAATCCCAGCAAATCGTACTGTATTGTTTGATTTAGATAAATTTACATTTGAAGATGTATCTATCAAGACTAAAATGCATGTACACCACAGTCTTCACATCAAGATTATGAATATGACATTGTGATTCCACAATACAAAGTTATTTCATCCACCAGATAAACAGATGTCACTAACAATTGTAAAAACTCTACCACTATTGGATCAATAGTTGTTGATCCTCAAACCTCTGCCAGCTCATCTAATCAAACCCCTGTGACAAAAGTCTATTCTCGGTGAACAAAACTCAACCCATCTTTACCCCTATTCTACTTGTACCTCCACCTCCATTCCAAACAGATGTTGGCTCTTCAAAATTACCAACAAATATTAGCCCAGATGATTCCCATCTGCGGCCTTCACCTCAAAATGCCATTGTTCCATATAAGGGAGATCTAATCTACCTTAAAAACTATCCATCGGACCAAATTATTGGCAACATCAATGAAGGGGTTCTCACTAGAAGTTAATCCCAAAACATTTGTCTTTTTGTTGGTTTTCTATCACTCACACAACTTGTTAAGTACCAAGAGTGTAACGCTTCGCTTTTGTAACTTTCCGTTTTTAGTAAGTTTTCTTCGTGTTTCTATATTTGGAAAGTCCAAACCTTGTAATCGTATCTCATTTTCGAATCTTGTAAATCCAAGGCTTTGATTGTAATCAAATTGATCAATTATGCGAAATTCACCACCTTTATGCATGCTTATACTTATAAACGTACACTTATTCGTTCCATGAATTGTCGATTCAATTTAACTCGTGAACTCTCGTTGTGCATTCTTAAAGCTTACGCAATTCAAATCAAGCAAGACGGTTGATGATTTAAACGCAAAACACTTACGTATTAGGCATCATAAAAGTTCATCATGTTTATGTTAAACACCTATCATTTTGTAAGATTATGTAACACCTTATTCATGATTGTAAACCTTCAACACATTACACATAGTTTATTAATAAAGGGTATCTTTTTATCGAACAAACAATATATTACAATTATTAAATAAAAAAAAGAAACCCTAGCAGCCGCAAGCTGCCAAGGGACTAAGTTCTCCTTGTTTCAAGTTTAACACTCACCAAACTCCATTAAATGCTAACCTAACCCAAACCCTAATCTTCCCTCTATAAAACTCCACCTTTCTCCAACCTTTTCTCACTTTTGCAAGCCTCCAACACTTCACAAATTCTCTCAAAATTCCCAGAACTTTCTGCTGAGATAATTCAGTTTGCAAGTGAGTTTTAACTCACTTCCTTTCTTATTTAAACCTTGTTTCTTCTTCTAAAACACTTGGATAACCTCTAGGAAGGTTTTCACAAGTTTGCTTGGGCAAACTAAGGTGAAACCTCACCATTTTGAGGTCTACAAGTGTCTTGAACTTTCTACTCATGTTTTCTTTTCAAAACTTTAAAAACTTCAAATTTTCTTCATGTTTACTTCCTCAACAAAGTTGGCTAAGTCTCTTGGGATGTTACCATAGGTTTTCCATGGAAAACCAAGGTGGAACAATACCATTTTTATGGCAAAACTTACTGTTTTGGAAGGTAAACTTATAAACTTTTCATAAACTTGTTTTCTCATAAGCCTCTAATCAAGTTTATGGTTAGTGAGCTTGCTAGACTTATTTCATAAAAAATCAAGAGGTATAACATGCCTCTAAACTTTTTGTTTTAATAAGGGTCTTAACCCACAAGTTTTGGAAAGCTTACAAGCTTGTGTTTTGGTGAAGGTGTGATTACATGGAGGCCTTGGCTATCCAACTTTCAATCCACCTTGATGATTTCTATCCACTAAGCTATGTTTCAACTTCACTTGAGTAACAACGCTACAACACGTCCCCAAACATTTCCATGTCTGGGATGCACGCACCTTGCTTGGTTATTCAGTCAAAACGAAGTTTAGTGAAGTACTTTATTGATGACCGTCCGGATTGTCCTTGTGGCAATTTGTGTATTGGTGAATCTTATGAAAGAGGTTAAGGACGGTTATCCTCCTACCTCCATGCATGACTTCTATGATTTCTATGAAATCTATGATTTATATGATAGACTTGTAATAATATATGTAAACTATATATGTAAATAATAAATATAACCGAACCTTTGATAATGGCCGTATGGTTACTGGTCCTAACATTAGGTTATTTCATCTAAGACTTAACCATCGTTATGATTCTATTAGGCATGGCACATAAAACCACAAACACCCTATGGGGCTTATAGTGTAAAAAACGAGCTTTAACGTCTAGATAAATACTTTTCACTCTACATACTTTTGCATACTTTCAATTTCTAAATTAACGAACTCCGTCGTTATTCCAATACTCACACACCTACATTTCCTTATGTAGGATAACTCGGTGTTCGTCCCCCTAATCAACCCTAAACACTTTCACGGAATTAATTTTGCAAAACCGTGAGTACACTCGACAGCCTTTTACGCTTTACACTTTTTTGGGTGCAATATGTTAATCTATTATAAACACACTAAATCACGCTTTTATTCTATGCAATCAAAAAATCCATCATACATGCTATAGTTATGTGATACTCGATTTGTTTACTTGGAACATACTTATGTGATACTAATTGTCATTAACTTCGTACGAGCCTCCCCTTAACATGTATAGCGCTATAGGGGTAACGCACGGCCCGTATTCTTATGGTTGTGTTAAGTTTTAATCTATAATGCGGTGATACTTGAGGCTTGACTTGTAGTTCACATGCCTTGTTTATATTAATCTCGTATACTAGCTTATCATGTGGATTTGGTTAAACGTTTTTACTACTTATGCTATGATTCAAACTTGTGTACTCGCCAATACTGTGTTATTGAACTATACTTTTTAACATGTTGCAAGTTGATGATGTTGATATGACGAAACTTAGTAGGATTGGCATAGAAATACACTTAGAATGCTAAGTTACTTATTATGTTTCATTGAACTTGTCTCATTTGATGTTATTTTGTTATTGAATTATGTTGTACTTGACGATCTGATGAATGAAATAAAATGAGTGGTTTAATTAAATATTGCTACAATTAGTGTTATAATGTCTCGAGCAATCTCGTTCGTCTCACTGTGATGTTTCTGCCATCAGTTGAGGTGTAACAGATTGGTATTAGAGCGATAACTATAAGGAATTAGGTAGAATTGCCAAGTTCGACCTAGTCTATAGTTTAAGTGACCAACTTGACCTTTCTCGATTCATGCTTAAAATGTTAATTCTTCCTATTTGCTTCTTCCTATTTCTTTTTGTTTTAATATATATGCAATGTTTTTTTCCTAAGACACTTACACAACTTACACACTTGAAGACTTGAAGACACTCATACTATAAACGAGAAGATCTCACCAAAATAGGGGTGAAACCCGTACTTTGGTGATCACTCTCAATCCGCGTATTCAATTTTACACAAAATTTCACCATCAAGTTAGGAGTGAAATCCACATCTTGATGGGAATTTCCATTTCATACTCTAGCAGACCCTTACCAACGGTCGGAATTCGCTCCTCATTTGGTAAGTACCAACCACACTTAGGGTACGATATTGTCAAGTTAGGGGCGAAACTCGCCCCTTGTCAACTAGTCCCATTCCTCGATTTTCAATCTCACCAAACTTTTGATTATTGGATCGGTTAGAGACATGTAGTAACTGGAAGGGTAAAGTGCCGTTAATCGCTTCTCGACGAGAGCATTTTACCTATAGGCCAAAGTACGTTTCTCTAATTTGAAAGGATCTCGATTCGCTTTGCAATAGTCGACGTTTCTCAACCCGAAACACTCCAATGTTTTATTAAGCCTATCTTTTATGTATCTCAATTATTATGCATTTTAATACTTGTTACCTCGTTCATTTCTAGTCCGATGCACAACTCGCATGCCTTTTGTGAACCAACTAAATTTATACTCCTTACGCAAATGATATGCGTTTACTTTTGAATGCTTGTATGCCTATGCTATATATGTGAATTCATACGTGTTACCTGATACTTATATGCTTAAAAATGATTTCTTTTATAAAAACGCATTATGATCAAAGCTTTAACCTCTCTCTTCCATTGTCAACCCTTTAGATGTCTTTCTCATAAAGTGTCATGGGAAAGAAGAAGTCCAAGTCAAAGTCCCGCTCCAATTCGATGTCGAAGAGGGATTGCATTAAGTTCATGGCTTAGCAGATGGTCAAGGTTATCCCACACATCGTAAGAAAGATTCAACCTTCACCGAACGCTGATTTGCCCCATGCCTCCGTCGACTCTAAGGTCGAAGCACCTAAGTCGATGTTCACCTTTACGTATTATGTTCATGCAACCCATTACCATTCATCGGCGAAGAGGACGCCACCAAATTACTTCAATGGTTTGATGCCATTGAGGTAACTTTCTTACAAAGTGGTTGTCCCGACCACCTGTGTACCATCAACGCGACATGAGTCTTCTGATCGAGGGCTCTTGATTATTGGACCTCAGAACGTAACACTCATGGAAACGATGCCGCTCACGCCCTCCTGTAGATTAGCTCAAAAAAGCCGATGGAGAATGAATTTTGCCCTCCCCATGAATGCCAACGACTCGAAAAACGAGTTTTGGAACCTTAAGCAGGTGGGGAACGACAATGCGAGCCTCACGGCCCGTTTCAAGCAGCTGAGCGCGATTTGCCTTAGCCAAGTCAACACGGCCGAAAAGGAAGTTGTCAAGTACATACGCTGCCTCCCTCCTCACCTCACGGACCTTGTTGATGCCACCTCACCCAAAACTCTTGAGGAAACCGTTCGCTTGTCTGCGCGCCACGTCCTTCGTGAAGCCTCCAAGGCTTCATTAAGGAAAGCCCACCAAGCCACTGCCGAAACCCTCACCGAACCTACTTCACCCAAACCCCCAAAGAGAAACAGCAAAGGTAAGAAGCACAAGGCTTCGAGCTAAAACTGCGCAGTAGTCACTCCGCCAAACCCTCAACCCTCTTAGCAGCTACCTTTAGCACCTCCCGAGCCCATCAAACAGGCGTACACTAGGCTGCATCCCAAGTGTAACACCTGCTCCTTTCACCATCTCATTAATGCCCCTTGCCGCCTATGCACTAACTGCAATAGGTATGGACACTTCGCCCCACAATGTCGAAGTGCTTCACAAGCCCGAGCCATCACCGCACCCCAAAACCCTACCGCCAACCAAAATCGACCACTTCCACCCACCGCTCGTGCCTGCTTCAGATGCGGAGATCCCAACCACTTCGCCAACACCTTCCTGCAGCGCAACAACAATAACAATCAGCAGCAGCAGCAACAACAAGCTCGCGGTCGAGCCTTTGTCATAACGGCCGCTCAAGCTCAAAACGCCAACGATGTTATCACGGGTACGTTTCTGGTTAATAATGTTTATGCTACGTGTTTATTTGATACTGGTGTTGATAAAAGTTTTGTATCCGTTAAATTTGAACCTTTGCTTAAGTGTAGAAGTTCTAAGTTGCCTAAATCATTTGAAGTCGAAGTCGCTGACGGAAAATCCGTCACTGTCGATTATGTCCTTTCTAATTGTTCTTTGAATCACAACGATCATACATTTTCCACTGACCACATACCCATGCAAATGGGTAGCTTTGATATCATAGTAGGTATGGATTGGCTTAGGCGGGCCCGTGCTGAAGTTGTTTGTTCCGAAAAGTTAATTCGTCTTCCCCTTCCCAATGACGATTCTTTACAGGTCTATGGTGAGAAACTCTCCAAAGGTCTCAAGCTTATGTGGTGTATCCAAGCGAACAAGTACTTGTGTAAGGAATACTTTGCCTTTCTTGCCCACATTATGGAAAACAAGGATAAGGGTCCAAGTGTGAGTGAAGTTCCCGTTGTTCGTGATTACCCTAATGTCTTCCCTGAGGATCTTACTGGTCCTCCTCCTTCTCATTCGGTTGACTTTCGCATCAATATCATCCCTGGCGCAACTCCTATTGCAAAATCCCCCTATCGTCTAGCACCCTCGGAGATGGAAGAGCTGTCTAGCCAACTTCAGGGGCTTCTTGATAAAGGCTTCATAAGTCCTAGCACATATCCTTGGGGCGCTCCTGTTCAATTCGTGAAAAAGAATGATGGATCCTTCCGAATGTACATTGACTATCGTGAGCTCAACAAGCTTACCGTCAAGAACCGATACCCTCTTCCTCGCATCAACGATCTTTTTTATCAGCTTCAAGGCGCGACTTTTTTCTCGAAAATCGACCTTCGCTCTGGACATGGATGAAGACTCTAAGGTGCCTTTGATCGGCAAATTCGTGTTTCCCGTAGATTTTGTCATTCTGGACATGGATGAAGACTCTAAGATGCCTTTGATACTCGGACGCCCGTTCCTCAATACCACGTGGACGATTGTAGATGTGGCCGCATGCCAAATTACGCTCTGAGTTAGTGATGAGCATGTGACCTTCGGCATTAAACGGTCGATGCAGCACCTACAAAGCCAATATGATACGTTTTATTATGTCGACATTGTCGTTACCTTTGTGAACTCTCATTTTCAAGGCACCATTGAGGAGATTGATTCGGATATGCACAAACTTGAGCAGCCGGTTTGTCAAGTCAGTGATTATGGTTCCCATAGTCCAGATAGATATGTGGAGATTGATTGTGAAGTTGAAGGAAAGTCGAAGCCTTCAGTGGAGGATCCGCCATCATTGGAGTTGAAACAACTCCCGCCACATCTCGAGTATGCATTTCTAGACGAGGAATGCCGTCTTCCGTTCATTATATCATCATCCTTAGACGAAGAGGAGAAGAGAAAACTTCTCGAGGTACTGAAACTTCATAAGAAAGCCATGGCGTGGAAGATTATGGACATCAAAGGAATCAATCCTTCCTTCTGTACTCGTATGATTCTGATGGAGGATCATTACAAGTGGTGTGCGCAACCTTAGAGGCGGTTAAACCCGAATATGCAAGACGTCGTAAAGAAAGAGGTGATCAAGTTACTTGATGCGTGGTTAATATACCCTATCTCTGATTCAGTATGGGTGAGCCCTGTGCAAGTAGTGCGCAAGAAAGGAGGCGTAACTGTAGTCTCAAACGACAAGAATGAGTTTATTCCGACCCGTACCGTCACCGGATGGCGAGTTTGCATCGACTATTGCAAACTCAATGACGCCACCCACAAGGACCACTTCCCGCTTCCATTCATCGATCAGATGTTGGAACGACTATCGGGAAGTCATTTTATTGTTTCTAGGACGGGGTTTCGGGTTATTTTCAAATTCCGATCGCTCTTGAGGATCAGGAGAAGACTAGTTTCACCTATCCCTTCGGCACATTCGCCTACCGGCGTATGCCTTTTGGGTTGTGCAATGCACCAGCTACATCTCAGCGCTGCATGGTTGCCATTTTTCACGACATGATTGAGGACTCCATGGAGGTGTTCATGGATGATTTTTCTGTTTTTGGGAGTTCTTTGGATCATTGTCTGAAAAATTTAAAAAAGATGCTGATGAGGTGCGAAGAAACGTTAAAAAGAATGACGGATCCTTCCGAATGTACGTTGACTATCGTGAGCTCAACACGCTTACGGTCAAGAACCTATATGCTCTTCCTCGCATCAACGATCTTTTTTATCAGCTTCAAGGCGCGACTTTTTTCTCAAAAATCGACCTTCACTCTAGGCATGGATGAAGACTCTAAGGTGCCTTTGATACTCGGACGCCCGTTCCTCAATACCGCAAGAACGATTGTAGATGTGGCCGCATGCCAAATCACACTCTAAGTTAATGATGAGCATGTGACCTTCGGCATTAAACAGTCGATGCAGAACCCATAAAGCCAAGATGATACGTTTTATTATGTCGACATTGTCGATACCTTTGTGAACTCTCATTTTCAAGGCACCATTGAGGAGATTGATTCAGATATGCATAGACTTGAGCAACTGGTTTGTCAAGTCAGTGATTATGGTTCCCATAGTCCAGATAGATAGTCCAGATAGATATGTGGAGATTGATTGTGAAGTTGAAGGAAAGTCGAAGCCTTCAGTTGAGGATCCGCCGTCATTGGAGTTGAAACAACTCCCGCCACATCTCGAGTATGCATTTCTAGACGAGGAATGTCGTCTTCAGGTCATTATTTCAAAATCCGTAAAGGAAGAGGAGAAGAGAAAACTTCTCGAGGTACTGAAACTTCATAAGAAAGCCATGGCGTGGAAGATTATGGACATCAAAGGCATCAATCCTTCCTTCTGTACTCATAAGATTATGATGGAGGATGATTACAAGCTGTGTGCGCAACCTCAGAGGCGGTTAAACCCGAATATGCAAGACGTCGTAAAGAAAGAGGTGATCAAGTTACTTGATGCGGGGTTAATATACCCTATCTCTGATTCAGTATGGGTGAGCCCTGTGCAAGTAGTGCCCAAGAAAGGTGGCGTAACTGTAGTCTCAAACGACAAGATATGAGTTTATTCCGACCCGTACCGTCACCGGATGGCGAGTTTGCATCGACTATTGCAAACTCAATGATGCCACCCACAAGGACCACTTCCCGCTTCCATTCATCGATCAGATGTTGGAACGACTGTCAGGGAAGTCATTTTATTGTTTCTAGGACGGGTTTTCGAGTTATTTTCAAATTCCGATCGCTCATGAGGATCAGGAGAAGACTACTTTCACCTGTCCCTTCGGTACATTCGCCTACCGGCGTATGCCTTTTGGGTTGTGCAATGCACCGGCTACATCCCAGCGCTGCATGGTTGCCATTTTTCACGAAATGATTGAGGACACCATGGAGGTGTTCATGGATGATTTTTCTGTTTTTGGGAGTTCTTTCTATCATTGTCTGCAAAATTTAAAAAAGATGCTGATGAGGTGCGAAGAGACGTTAAAAAGAATGACGGATCCTTCCGAATGTACGTTGACTATCGTGAGCTCAACACGCTTATGGTCAAGAACCGATACCCTCTTCCTCGCATCAACGATCTTTTTTATCAGCTTCAAGGCGCGACTTTTTTCTCGAAAATCGACCTTCACTCTGGACATGGATGAAGACTCTAAGGTGCCTTTGATACTCGGACGCCCGTTCCTCAATACCGCGAGGACGATTGTAGATGTGGCTGCATGCCAAATCACGCTCCGAGTTAATGATGAGTATGTGACCTTCGACATTAAATGGTCGATGCAACACCCACAAAGCCAAGATGATACATTTTATTATGTCGACATTGTCGATACCTTTGTGAACTCTCATTTTCAAGGCACCATTGAGGAGATTGATTCAGATATGCACAGACTTGAGCAGCCGATTTTTCAAGTCACTGATTATGGTTCCCATAGTCCAGATAGATTTGTGGAGATTGATTGTGAAGTTGAAGGAAAGTCGAAGCCTTCAGTTGGGGATCCGCCATCATTGGAGTTGAAACAACCCCGCCACATCTCAGTATGCATTTCTAGACGAGGAATGTCGTCTTCCGGTCATTATTTCATCATCCTTAGAGGAAGAGGAGAAGAGAAAATTTCTCGAGGTACTGAAACTTCATAAGAAAGCCATGGCATGGCAGATTATGGACATCAAAGGCATCAATCCTTCCTTCTGTACTCATGAGATTCTGATGGAGGATTATTACAAGTCGTGTGCAACCTCAGAGGCGGTTCAACCCGAATATGCAAGACGTCGTAAAGAAAGAGGTGATCAAGTTACTTGATGCAGGGTTAATATACCCTATCTCTGATTCAGTATGGGTGAGCCCTGTGGAAGTAGTGCCCAAGAAAGGAGGCATAACTGTAGTCTCAAATGACAAGAATGAGTTTATTCCGACCTGTACGGTCACCGGATGGCGAGTTTGCATCGACTATTGCAAACTCAATGACGCCACCCACAAGGACCACTACCTGCTTCCATTCATCGATCAGATGTTGGAACGACTGTCAGGGAAGTCATTTTTCTTGTTTCTAGGACGGTTTTTCGGGTTATTTTCAAATTCCGATCGCTCCTGAGGATCAGGAGAAGACTACTTTCACCTGTCCCTTCGGCACATGGCGTATGCCTTTTGGGTTGTGCAATGCACCGGCTACATCTCAGCGCTGCATGGTTGCCATTTTACACGACATGATAGAGGACTCCATGGAGGTGTTCATGGATGATTTTTCTTTTTTTGGGAGTTCTTTCGATCATTGTCTGAAAAATTTAAAAAAGATGCTGATGAGGTGCGAAGAGACGTTAAAAAGAATGACAGATCCTTCCGAATGTACGTTGACTATCGTGAGCTCAACACGCTTACGGTCAAGAACCTATACGCTCTTCCTCGCATCAACGATCTTTTTTATCAGCTTCAAGGCGCGAATTTTTTCTCGAAAATCGACCTTCGCTCTGGGCATGGATGAAGACTCTAAGGTGCCTTTGATCGACAAATTCGTGTTTCCCATAGATTTTGTCTTTCTGGACATGGATGAAGACTCTAAGGTGCCTTTGATACTCGGACGCCCGATCCTCAATATCGTGAGGACGATTGTAGATGTGGCCGCATGCCAAATCAAGCTCTGAGTTAATGACATAAACGGCCGATGTAGCACCCACAAAGCCAAGATGGTACGTTTTATTATGTCGACATTGTCGATACCTTTGTGAACTCTCATTTTCAAGGCACCATTGAGGAGATTGATTCGGATATGCATAGACTTGAGCAACTGGTTTGTCAAGTCAGTGATTATGGTTCCCATAGTCCAGATAGATATGTGGAGATTGATTGTGAAGTTGAAGGAAAGTCGAACCCTTCAGTTGAGGATCCGCCGTCATTGAAATTGAAACAACTCCCGCCACATCTCAGTATGCATTTCTAGACGAGGAATGTCGTCTTCAGGTCATTATTTTCATCATCCGTAGAGGAAGAGGAGAAGGAAAACTTCTCGAGGTACTGAAACTTCATAAGAAAGCCATGGCGTGGAAGATTATGGACATCAAAGGCATCAATCCTTCCTTCTGTACTCATAAGATTCAGATGGAGGATGATTACAAGCCGTGTGCGCAACCTCAGAGGCGGTTAAACCCTAATATGTAAGACGTTGTAAAGAAAGAGGTGATCAAGTTACTTGATGCGAGGTTAATATACCCTATCTTGATTCAGTATGGTGAGCCCTGTGTAAGTAGTGCCTAAGAAAGGAGGCGTAACTGTAGTCTCAAACGACAAGAATGAGTTTATTCAGACCCGTACCGTCACCGGATGGTGAGTTTGCATCGACTATCACAAACTCAATGACCCCACCCACAAGGACCACTTCCCGCTTCCATTCATCGATCATATGTTGGAACGATTGTCGGGACATCATTTTATTGTTTCCTGGATGGGTTTTCTGGTTATTTTCAAATTCCGATCGCTTCTGAGGATCAGGAGAAGACTACTTTCACCTATCCTTTCAGCACATTCGCCTACCGGCGTATGCCTTTTGGGTTGTGCAATGCACTGGCTACATTTCAGCGCTGCATGGTTGCCATTTTTCACGACATGATTGAGGACTCCATGGAGGTGTTCATGGATGATTTTTCTGTTTTTGGGAGTTCTTTCAATCATTGTCGGAAAAATTTAAAAAAGATGCTGACGAGGTGCTAAGAGACGTAAAAAAGAATGACGAATCCTTCCGAATGTACATGACTATCGTGAGCTCAACACGCTTACGGTCAAGAACCGATACCCTCTTCCTCGCATCAACGATCTTTTTTATCAGCTTCAAGGTGTGACTTTTTTCTCGAAAATCGGCCTTCACTCTGGACATGGATGAAGACTCTAAGGTGCCTTTGATCGACAAATTCGTGTTTCCCGTAGATTTTGTCATTCTGGACATGGCTGAAGACTCTAAGGTTCCTTTGATACTCGGACGCCCGTTCCTGAATACCGCGAGGAAGATTGTAGATGTGGCCGCATGCCAAATCACGCTCCGAGTTAATGATGAGCATGTGACCTTCGGCATTAAACGGTCAATGCAGCACCCACAAAGCCAAGATAATACGTTTTATTATGTCGACATTGTCAATACCTTTGTAAACTCTCATTTTCAAGGCACCATTGAGGAGATTGATTCGGATATGCACAGACTTGAGCAGCCGGTTTGTAAAGTCACTGATTATGGTTCCCATAGTCCAAGTTGATTTGTGGAGATGGATTGTGAAGTTGAAGGAAGTCGAAGCCTTCAGTTGAGGATCCGCCGTCATTGGAGTTGAAACAACACATGCCACATATCGAGTATGCATTTCTAGACGAGGAATGTCGTCTTCCGGTTATTATATCATCATCCTTAGAGGAAGAGGAGAAGAGAAAACTTCTCGAGGTACTGAAACTTCATAAGAAAGCCATGGCGTGGAAGATTGTGGACATCAAAGGCATCAATCCTTCCTTCTGTACTCATGAGATTCCGATGGAGGATGATTACAAGTCGTGTGCAACCTCAGAGGCGGTTCAACCCGAATATGCAAGATGTCGTAAAGAAAGAGGTGATCAAGTTACTTGATGCGGGGTTAATATACCCTATCTCTGATTCAGTATGGGTGAGCCCTGTGCAAGTAGTGCCCAAGAAAGGAGGCATAACTGTAGTCTCAAATGACAAGAATGAGTTTATTCCGACCCGTACCGTCACCGGATGGCGAGTTTGCATCGACTATCGCAAACTCAATGACGCCACCCACAAGGACCACTTCCCGCTTCCATTCATCGATCAGATGTTGGAACGACTGTCGGGGAAGTCATTTTATTGTTTCCTGGACAGGTTTTCGGTTATTTTCAAATTCCTATCGCTCCTGAGGATCAGAAGAAGACTACTTTCACCTATCCCTTCGGCACATTCGCCTACCGGCGTTTGCCTTTTGGGTTGTGCAATGCGCCGGGTACATTTCTGGGCTGAATGGTTGCCATTTTTCACGACATGATTGAGGACTCCATGGAGGTGTTCATGGATGATTTTTCTGTTTTTGGGAGTTCTTTCGATCATTGTCTGAAAAATTTTAAAAAGATTCTGATGAGGTGCGAAGAGACGTCAAAAAGAATGATGGATCCTTCCGAATGTAAATTGACTATAGTGAGCTCACCACGCTTACGGTCAAGAACCGATACTCTCTTCCTCGCATCAATGATCTTTTTTATCAGCTTCAAGGCGGGACTTTTTTCTCGAAAATCGACCTTTGCTCTGGACATGGATGAAGACTCTAAGGTGCCTTTGATACTTGGACGCCCGTTCCTCAATACCGCAAGGACGATTGTAGATGTGGCTGCATGCCAAATCACGCTCCGAGTTAATGATGAGTATGTGACCTTCGACATTAAATGGTCGTTCCAACACCCACAAAGCCAAGATGATACGTTTTATTATGTCGACATTTTCGATACCTTTGTGAACTCTCATTTTCAAGGCACCATTGAGGAGATTGATTCGGATATGCACAGACTTGAGCAGCCGGTTTGTCAAGTCACTGATTATGGTTCCCATAGTCCAGATAGATTTGTGGAGATTGATTGTGAAGTTGAAGGAAAGTCGAAGCCTTCAGTTGGGGATCCGCCGTCATTGGAGTTGAAACAACCCCGCCACATCTCGAGTATGCTTTTCTAGACAAGGAATGTCGTCTTCCGGTCATTATTTCATCATCCTTAGAGGAAGAGGAGAAGAGAAAATTTCTCGAGGTACTGAAACTTCATAAGAAAGCCATGGCATGGAAGATTATGGACATCAAAGGCATCAATCCTTCCTTCTATACTCATGAGATTCTGATGGAGGATGATTACAAGCCGTGTGCGCAATCTCAGAGGCGGTTAAACCCGAATATGCAAGACGTCGTAAAGAAAGAGGTGATCAAGTTACTTGATGCGGGGTTAATATACCCTATCTCTGATTCAGTATGGGTGAGCCCTGTGCAAGTAGTGCCCAAGAAAGGAGGCATAACTGTAGTCTCAAATGACAAGAATGAGTTTATTCTGACCCGTACCGTCACCGGATGGCGAGTTTGCATCGACTATCGCAAACTCAATGACGCCACCCACAAGGACAACTTCCCGCTTCCATTCATCGATCAGATGTTGGAACGACTGTCGAGGAAGTCATTTTTTTGTTTCCTGGACAGGTGTTCGGGTTATTTTCAAATTCCGATCGCTCCTGAGGATCAGAAGAAGACTACTTTCGCCTGTCCCTTCGGCACATTCGCCTACCGGCGTTTGCCTTTTGGGTTGTGCAATGCACCGGCTACATTTCAGGGCTGAATGGTTGCCATTTTTCACGACATGATTGAGGACTCCATGGAGGTGTTCATGGATGATTTTTCTGTATTTGGGAGTTCTTTCGATCATTGTCTGAAAAATTTAAAAAAGATGCTGATGAGGTGCGAAGAGACGTCAGAAAGAATGATGGATCCTTCCGAATGTACAATTGACTATATGAGCTCAACACGCTTACGGTCAAGAACCGATACCTCTTCCTTGCATCAATGATCTTTTTTATCAGCTTCAAGGCGCGACTTTTTTCTCGAAAATCGACCTTCGCTCTGGACATGGATGAAGACTCTAAGGTGCCTTTGATCGACAAATTCGTGTTTCTCGTAGATTTTGTCATTCTGGACATGGATGAAGACTCTATAATGCCTTTGATACTCGGACGCCCGTTCCTCAATACCGCGAGGATGATTGTAGATGTGGTTGCATGCCAAATCACGCTCCGAGTTAATGATGATATGTGACCTTCGACATTAAATGGTCGATGCAACACCCACAAAGCCAAGATGATACGTTTTATTATGTCGACATTGTCGATACCTTTGTGAACTCTCATTTTCAAGGCACCATTGAGGAGATTGATTCGGATATGCACAGACTTGAGCAGCCGGTTTGTCAAGTCAGTGATTATGGTTCCCATAGTCCAGATAGATTTGTGGAGACTGATTGTGAAGTTGAAGGAAAGTCGAAGCCTTCAGTTGAGGATCCGCCGTCATTGGAGTTGAAACAACCCCGCCACATCTCGTGTATGCATTTCTAGACGAGGAATGTCGTCTTCCGGTCATTATTTCATCATCCTTAAAGGAAGAGGAGAAGAGAAAATTTCTCGAGGTATTGAAACTTCATAAGAAAGCCATGGCATGGAAGATTATGGACATCAAAGGCATCAATCCTTCCTTCTGTACACATGAGATTCTGATGGAGGATGATTACAAGCCGTGTGCGCAACCTCAGAGGTGGTTAAACCCGAATATGCAAGACGTCGTAAAGAAAGAGGTGATCAAGTTACTTGATGCGGGGTTAATATACCCTATCTCTGATTCAGTATGGGTGAGCCCTGTGCAAGTAGTGCCCAAGAAAGGAGGCATAACTGTAGTCTCAAATGACAAGAATGAGTTTATTCCGACCCGTACCGTCACCGGATGGCGAGTTTGCATCGACTATCGCAAACTCAATGACGCCACCCACAAGGACCACTTCCCGCTTCCATTCATCGATCAGATGTTGGAACGACTGTCGGGGAAGTCATTTTATTGTTTCCTGGACAGGTTTTCGGGTTATTTTCAAATTCCGATCGCTCCTGAGGATCAGAAGAAGACTACTTTCACCTGTCCCTTCGGCACATTCGCCTACCGGCGTTTGCCTTTTGGGTTGTGCAATGCGCCGGCTACATTTCAGGGCTGAATGGTTGCCATTTTTCACGACATGATTGAGGACTCCATGGAGGTGTTCATGGATGATTTTTCTGTTTTTGAGAGTTCTTTCGATCATTGTCTGAAAAATTTTAAAAAGATGCTGATGAGGTGCGAAGAGATGTCAAAAAGAATGACGGGTCCTTCCGAATGTACATTGACTATCGTGAGCTCAACCCGCTTACGGTCAAGAACCGATCTTTTTTATCAGCTTCAAGGCGCGACTTTTCTCAATCGACCTTCGCTCTGGAGATGGATGAAGACTCTAAGGTGCCTTTGATCGACAAATTCGTGTTTCTAGTAGATTTTGTCATTCTGGGCATGGATGAAGACTCTACGGTGCCTTTGATACTCGGACGCCCGTTCCTCAATACCGCGAGGACGATTGTAGATGTGGCTGCATGCCAAATCACGCTCTGAGTTAATGATGAGTATGTGACCTTCGACATTAAACGGTCAATGCACCACCCACAAAGCCAAGATGATACGTTTTATTATGTCGACATTGTTGATGCCTTTGTGAACTCTCATTTTCAAGGCACCATTGAGGAGATTGATTCGGATATGCACAGACTTGAGCAGCCGGTTTGTCAAGTCACTGATTATGGTTCCCATAGTCTAGATAGATTTGTGGAGATGTATTGTGAAGTTGAAGGAAAGTCGAAGCCTTTAGTTGAGGATCCGCCGTCAATGGAGTTGAAACAACTCCCGCCACACCTCGAGTATGCATTTCTAGACGAGGAATGTCGTCTTCTGATCATTATTTCATCATCCTTAGAGGAAGAGTAGAAGTGAAAACTTCTCGAGGTACTGAAACTTCATAAGAAAGCCATGGCGTGGAAGATTATGGACATCAAAGGCATCAATCCTTCCTTCTGTACTCATAAGATTCTGATGGAGGATGATTACAAGCCGTGTGCGCAACGTCAGAGGCGGTTAAATCCGAATATGCAAGACGTCGTAAAGAAAGAGGTGATCAAGTTACTTGATGCGGGTTAATATAACCTATCTCTGATTCAGTATGGGTGAGCCCTGTGCAAGTAGTGCCCAAGAAAGGAGGCGTAACTGTAGCTCAAATGACAAGAATGAGTTTATTCCGACCCGTACCGTCACCGGATGGCGAGTTTGCATCGACTATCGCAAACTCAATGACGCCACCCACAAGGACCACTTCCCGCTTCCATTCAACGATCAGATGTTGGAACGACTGTCGGGGAAGTCATTTTATTGTTTCCTGGACGGGTTTTCGGGTTATTTTCAAATTCCGATCGCTCCTGAGGATCAAGAGAAGACTACTTTCACCTATCCCTTTGGCACATTCGCCTACCAGCATATGCCTTTTTAGCTTGTGCAATGCACCGGCTACATTTCAGCGCTGCATGTTTGCCATTTTTCACGACATGATTGAGGACTCCATGGAGGCATTCATGGATGATTTTTCTGTTTTTGGGAGTTCTTTCGATCATTGTCCAAAAAATTTAAAAATGATGCTGATGAGGTGCGAAGAGACAAATCTTGTGTTCAATTGGGAGAAGTGTCACTTCATGGTGAAGGAAGGGATAGTTCTAGGGCACAGGATCTCGCAAGCGGGGTTGGAGGTCGATCCAGCCAAAGTGGATGTTATTTCTAAACTTCCACCCCTACCTCAGTCAGAGCAGTTAGGAGTTTCCTTGGTTATGCTGGGTTCTATAGGCGATTCATCAAAGATTTTTCAAAAATCGCAAGACCCATGACCCGTTTGTTGGAGAAGGATGCTCTGTTTGTGTTTTTAGAAGAATGCCTTACGACATTCAATTTGTTGAAGCGAAGGCTTGTTGAAGCCCCTATTTTGGTTGCACCAGATTTGGCGTTGCCGTTTGAGATTATGTGCGACGACAGCGATTTCGCTATAGGGGCAGTCTTGGGATAGCGAAAGGAGAGGCACTTTCATCCTATATACTACGGCAGTAAGACCTTGTACAATGCGCAAGAGAACTACACTACTATGGAGAAGGAGCTTTTGGAGGTAGTTTTCGCGTTTGATAAGTTTAGATCATACCTTGCGTTGTCCAAGACTATTGTATACACGGATCACACTGCTATCTGATATCTTTTCAGCAAACAAGACGCGAAACCATGTCTGATCAGATGGATTCTGTTGCTGTAAGAATTCGATATCGAGATTCAAGATAAGAAGGCTGCGCTGAACGTTGCGGCCGATCATCTCTCGAGACTCGAGCGCGGAGATTCCGATGAGACGTGGAGGGAACCAAAAAATGACAATTTCCCCCATGAGTTCCTCATGAGCGTAGAGGTGAGAGATGAGTCGCCCTGGTTTGCCAACTTCGCGAACTATCTAGCCTGTGGAATCCTTGTCAAAGGATTAACGCATCAGTAGAAGAGGAAGTTCTTTACAGACCTTAAGCACTATATATGGGATGACCCATTCTTATATCGAGTCGGAGCAGATCACGTGATTCATAGATGTGTGTTTGGAGAGGAGGCTGCCGACATTCTGCGCGAATGTCATGAAGGGCCTACCGGAGGTCACCATGGAGCCAACTACACCGCGAAGAAGGTGTTAGGTGTCGGTTTTTATTGGCCTACTATTTTTCATGATGCAAAGAAGTTGGTGCAAGCGTGCGATGCATGCCAGAGGGCATCAAATATTTCCGCGCGCAACGAAATGCTTCAGAATTCGATCCAGGTCTGTGAAGTATTCGATGTTTGAGGCGTCGACTTCATGGGACCATTCCCATCCTCACATGGTAATAAGTATATCCTGGTAGCTGTGGACTACGTGTGGAAATGGGCCAAGGCGCAAGCCTTACCCACAAATGATGCCAGAGTAGTCGTGAGGTTCTTGAAAGGCTTGTTTCCCCGGTTTGGTGCCCCGAAGGCATTTATTAGTGACCGCGGAACGCATTTTTGTAATGCGCAACTAGAGAAAGCCCTGTCTCGATATGGTTTTCATCACAGACTAGCCACACCATACGACCCCAGACGAGGGGCAAGTAGAGGTCACAAACTGGGGACTGAAGAGGATCCTTGAGCGGTCGGTGGGTCAGTACCGTAAGGATTGGTCAGACAAGCTGGATGACACGCTATGGACTGTCCGAACAGCGTACAAAACACCTATAGGGACTACTCCTTATAGGTTGGTCTACGGAAAAGCGTGCCATCTCCCAGTCGAGTTGGCGCATAAAGCGTGGGGGGCATTAAAGACTGCCAACTTGGATCTGAAGAGAGGCAGTGAGGCTCGCTTTTTACAGATCCATGAGCTGGATGAATTGCGGAATCACGCGTACGAGAACTCTTGCTTGTACAAAGAGCGCGTTAAAAGATCACATGATAAGCGCTTAATAGATCACAAAGAGTTCAAAGTAGGAGATCTCGTACTATTATTCAACTCGAGACTCAAGTTATTCCCCGGAAAGTTGAAGTCCCGATGGATGGGGCCATACACAGTCAAGGAAGTATTCCCCTACGGCACTATAGTCATCGAGGACTCAAACGGGGTAATATTTCAAGTCAACGGTCATCGGGTAAAGCTTTATGTTAACGTTCCGGTTGACTCGGCAGTGGAGGTCATCGAATTCCACGCCCGCACGCGTAATAAGTGTGGGGAGGAGAGTCCAGCTATCGACTCGCGGGGAAAAAATTTAGCGGGCGTAATTTGCACGCCAAGGGTAAACATGTAATTATGTTAATATTTTGTGTTTTTTCATGATTTCTTCGTTTTTCGTTAAGTTATAGGTTTTCCAAGTTTTGATTCATGCCTTAGAGAGTTCTGTGGTTGAAACAATGTTCAAACGGCTAAAACACTTGAAAAGTTGGTAATTTTGGCGAAAAAACAGAGCGGAGTGCATTTTCTTCAAAAATCTGCAGACTGCCCGATGCCGCACGACTGTGCAACTGATCCGCACGGCCGTGCACCTTAGAGTTGCATCTGCAGGAACGTCCGTGCAGACTAACTTCCCGGACACGCACGACCGTGCGACCATCCGCACGACCGTGCGGACCGAGATCAGTGACTAGGGTTCTGAGATTTCAAATCCGCACGACCGTGCACATCTGCGAACGGCCGTGCGCATACTTTTCTGACAGTTTGTTCAGTAAGTATAAGTACGCGTATTTCAGAAAAAACAACTCTCATTCGAAACCCAAGCCACACTGCCGTTTCCACACTCGCACTCTCTAAAAAAATTACCACTTTTTGCAAGGATTTTCCGTAATCTTAAGTCAAGGTATGAATCTCCTTTATGTTTTGCATCTTTTATTCTGTTCTAGGGTAGATTAGGGTTCTTGCTCAAGAAATTTTTGGGGTTTTCTTCATAAACGACAATCAAACCCTGTTCTTGACAAAATTGGGTGAACAAAGGCCCCAATCAGGAACCCTCGGTCCATTCACTGAGAAAACATCTTGATTTATGGTGAAACAGCCGAATTCAGTGAATGGACCAGATTTTTAGGAACTGCAGACGATGCACGACCGTGCGGCTCATTGGTTACAGCCGTGCGGGCCTAAATCGCTGCAGTGAACCTCCGGCATTAAATAGTGTATGGTTTGAATCCGCACGACCGTGCAACTCATCCGCATGGCCGTGTGGCTTCTGGTGACAACAAACAGAATACTTCAAAGTCAATGTTCTGGTGCCGGAATCAAAATCTTTTTGGTCTGGCCTGATTTTTGTTGCTTATCTGCTTACAGATGGATCACCGTTCTTATATTTCGACGCCGGCAAGCAAAAGGAACGTCCTTATGTTAATTGATTGCAAACCCTATGGAACCGACAAGGCCAAATTGGTGAGCCAAGACGGCTGAGTTGGGAAGCCTTGCAAGCCTTGAATCAATCAGAAAGGCTGCAAGAGATGATCTCAATCCCGATGGCAAGGTTGCTGAACATAGAGTGACCTGCCTACCTTGAGCTGACATTGGAATTTTCGCTTCATACGGATACGATAAGCCAAGGAGCGAAAACCCGGACTTAAAAAACGCTAAAATCATTCAGTTCAGGCTTGGGGGACGATGGCATGAATGGTCCGTGGCAAAGCTTGGAAAGAAGTTGGGTATATACGGGGATGACGATATAAATTCAGATATTTTTACCAACATCTACAAGTTCAGCAGCAACGAGGAGAGGGCTGATTTTTGGGCTCACATGGCTAATGGGCCACCTTACGATGCTAGGAGAGCAAAAGCGTCGAAGCTGAGGGACCCGCTTCTCAGGGTTCTTCACCAAGTCATGAGCCACACCATTTGCGGTCGCATGGACAGTTCGAGGAACTGTCCAACATCGGATCTGCTATACTTGTACTCCATCTTGAATGGAGTACACGTCAACCTCGCCGCCCGTATGGCAGAATTTTTTATTAACAGCGCTGGGAGGTCGATGAGCAGTGAAATTCATGGTGGGGAGTATGTGACCCAACTTGCCTATTCTATCGGGATTGTGACGGAAAATATGGTTGTTCAGTTGACACTGGCCCACTCAGGGGGTGAGATGGACATTCGTTCCCTACGGGCAATGGGCTTGATTGTTGATACTGAAATGGCCCAAGGTTAATGTAACATTTATGAAAAAACGGGTTCAAAACCCGCTTCGTTTAATAATCAAATATTCGGTTAAAAGTTCGTTGCGTATTTATTTTTCCGTTATTTTAAATATCTCTTAGTTAATAAATATTTTAGAATTTAAAAATCATAATTAATAAATAAAACAAAAAGTAAGTAAATTAATCTCTAATAATAAATCAAAAAAAAAAGAAAAAAAAAAAATAAAATAAACAGGGTAGCCGGGTCTCGAACCCGGGTCTCCCACTTATACACACACAGACTTCACCGCTGCACTACACACACATTTGTGTTATGAAAGGAAACATTTAAGTATTATAATGTGGACCGCTTAGACCTGCAAATTCAAACATCTGGTCTGTAACCGCCAGCGGGTTCTGTGGGCAATCTTCTTCATCCGTTTCCAATTATCAGTCATAACCGAAAGCAGCACCAACGTAATTGAAATGGATTTCCAATCATTGAGATTCAAATCACTGTTGAAACCAAAAAATTCCTAACTAACTGAATACTCTATAAATACCGATCCTACATTTCGATTAAACTCGTTTATACAATCTTCTAAAGTTACAAACACATCACATCCTCTCTGTTCTCTGTATATCGCTTCGCCAGAGTCGGTTCGCCGTCTGAATTCCATCGGAGAAGTCAAGGTCACGCGTGTTGGTATAATCCTTTTGAATCAATTACTTAGTATGTTTCAACTTTAAACTGATTAAACATACCGCAGTCGGAATTGTGTTCTGAGTTCTAGTTTTAATGAAGAAGACGACCTTATTAAAATGAAAAGTGAAATAAAATTCAGGTTTTTAATCAGGTTAGACACACAGTCCAGTGGTGGACTGTGTGCAAATACATAGCGCAGGTCACAGGATCGACTCGTGGTACAACCGGTTTCCAGTAATAAAACTCAATTTTTTTTAGTCAACCAGAACACCTTCCAGTTAGTATTTAAGTTTAATAAAAATCATAATATAAATGGGTTAGACACCCAGCCCAGTTGGTTGGGCTGGGTGCGAGGCATCGCATGGACGCCAGTTCGAAACCCATCCCCACCACCGGTTTGATCAGTATAAAAACCTTTTTGAATAAATACATTTTTATAATTAAAGTTAGTTAGTATATATATATAATTAAAATAGAGTTTATTTCGGGTTAGACACGTAGCTCAGTTGGTAGAGCTGCATGCACGCATACGAGAGGTCACGAGTTCGAACCTCACACACTGCCTGAATTACCTGCTATCCGACCGGTCAGACCCGGTCAAACCTGACAAAGTCAACCCATTTTTTTTAATTTTTGTTTTCTTATTTTTTTATTAAATTGAAAAATTATTTAAAAATACTTAAAATAAAGATTTTTAAGGTTAAAAATTTGCATTAAACTCACAAAAATAAATCTAAAAATCTCATTAAGAGCACTAATTAAAAATATTAATCTCAAATAAAATTTATTTCTTTATCGAATCATTTCGTTATTATTTAGGTTAGTTTTCCCTCGTCGGTTGAATCATAAATTCGTGCGCATTCATCGTCATCAAGAAACGCATCCACTGTGAGTAAATCTCTACCAATTCCCCATTTTAATCATGTTTTGGGGTGTATCATGTGTCGTACTATTCTTTTATTTTATTTAAACACTTGTGCATACATCATATCCGTGATCAAATGTGTATTGATTGTTGTGTGAATTATATGTGGATTAAATTTATCATTTCAGTGCACACATTTCATTAGGCCTATCAGTTCCCCGTGAGATACGGGTTGAGCATCAAGAGCCTCATTAGATCGGCTACGTTTGATTGAGCCTTGATCTCAAATACATCATCATTCATGTCATATACTCATCCAAAGTGGTTTGTGATTGTTTACATATATATGTTTGCTCACATGTGATTAATGCACGAATTTTCTTTAATAAATAAAACAAGAAATTAGTTAAAATGTTTTATCAAGGTTCACTCGCCAACTTTTGTTGACCCAAAATCTCCCCTGTTTTACACATGATACAGGTGATCCAGTCGAGACAGGAAACACTTAGGATGGCCTAGAAGAATAAACAAGTTAATGCTTTGGAATAAATATATAGTTTCGTTTTCCTTTGTAATTGTATGAGTTTTGTTTTTAGATATTTAAGTTTGTAATTTGAATTTAATAAATATGAAACTTCTTAGTATCATGAGCTTTGGTGATAACCCAATTATGCCCCGACTTTTATTCCGCTGCGGGTCGGGGTGTGACAGATTTGGTATCAGAGCTTGTGACTATAGGGATATAGGATAGGTTATTAGACCCTTAGAGCCTATACTATAGTTGATTAAATTTTTAATTGTTTATGCGTTACATGCAAAATTCATGATGTTTATATGTTTCATGTTTATTTTCACACCCAATATTATGCAAGCACGCTCACAAATACATGTTATTATGCAATGCTCATCATAATTCATATCCTCATAACATATCATATCTATGAGAGCACATACCTCACAATTTCCATGATTTTTGCAATGATTTTTGTATTTTTCAAATCACATCAAAGTGAGTTCTCATGACGGGCATGTAGTAACTGGAAGGGTACGAGTACTGGTAGTCGGAACGTCCTGTCTAGGACATTCGTATAAATCCAAAACAAAGGACCAGTTTGCCTACCTGGGGACTAACGATGAGAGTACGAAGGACCTATTAGGCCAAAGCATGCTATACCAAACGTCGTGTGAGCTACCCCACTTTGAGTTGTCATTGTGTCTACACCTGGACACCCTCCTACCATACATCTCGCAATCATGTTTTACGGTTTTCATTCGGGTGGTGCGAGTGTTAACCCGCCGACACCAATGTGAATCCTACCAAGCCAATAGTCATGGGGGCCCACATGACTACACAGGCAATGGTCTGGGGGACATTTGGAGGCCCAAACATGAGTAAACCCAAGACATCCTATGGATGTAGTTAAATTATTGTCAGTTATGTTGTTTTTCATTCTTTTTACGACACATGACACCTAGAAAATTCTTAAACTCACAATCTTCCTATATATGTTCCTGTAGATGTCGGCTAGGCAACTACGTGGAGGTAGAAAGTCAGGAAAGTCAAGCGAACGCTTGGCCACACAAATTGCTAAACAAATGGCCGCAGTGCTTCCTGACATCGTGCTTCAAGTTCAACAAGCTCTCACCGCTAATCCCATCAACCCTCCCAACCAAGAAGACCAGAGCGACGCCAACCCTCCTTCCAAAACCCCCAAGTGCACCTACAAACACTTCAAATCCTGCGATCCCCCAAAATATGAAGGGACCGAAGGTGTTACTGCCCTCCTTCACTGGTTTGAAGAAATGGAAAACACTTTCCTCAATTGCGATTGTCCTGAGGACCGTAAGGTACGTTACGCGACTGGAAGACTGTTTGGGGTAGCCCTTACCTGGTGGAACACGGAAAAGGGTAAGCGAGGAGTTGAAGATGCCATGGCTTTAACATGGGAAGAGTTAAGGGAACTCATGACAAGACGCTTCTGTCCAAGAAGCGAAATCAAAAAGCTGGAAGACGAATTCCACGCACTGAAACAAAAGGAAGGAGACCACACTTCATATAATAAGAGATTTCTCGAGTTGAACCAGATGATCCCCAATTTGTTCACCCCCTTGTACCGCTTAGTCGAACACTACATTCGAGGCCTCCCCTCGAAAATCCAAGATTCGGTTTTAAGCACTTCGCCTGCAACACTTGAAGCCGCAATGGAGTTAGCTACAGAACTCACTGAGAATCGCATTCAAAACGGCAAGTTCAAAGATGAGAAGAAGAAAGCACCCATTGAGACCCCAACTCCAAACCACCACGTCTCATCCTCGAAGTTTGCTGGTAAGAGGAAGCGAAATAGCAAGAATTTTGCTGTCACTCAAACCAACCCTCCTATCACTGCTGCACCAATCACCCAAATTGCTCCTCCAGCTGCACCATTCAAAAAGCCATACACTGGCCCACACCCAAAGTGCAACCGCTGTCAATACCATCACCCTCCCGAAAACCCCTGCCAACATTGCACAAGTTGTGGCCGTGCGGGTCACACCATCCAAACCTGCCGTACCCTTCAGCGAATGAACCGCAGTCAACCTCAAACTCAAACCCAAAATCAAATGGTGGGTCAAGCCCAACAACCCTTACTTCTACCACCTGCATAACACACAACCCAACCTTACTACCAACCCAACTACCCCATGATGCAACCCATGCGAGCTTGTTTCAACTGTGGGGACCCAAACCACTTCAGGAACACTTGTCCACGTCTAGTGAACATCATCCATGCCCAAGCTCAAGCAAACCCGGTAAACCAAGCTAACCAAGCTCCCCCACCTGCCAGAGGGAGAGCTTTGAATATCAATGCCAACCAAGCCAGGGCTGACAACAACGTGGTCAACGGTACGTTTCTCATCAATGGTAGTTATGCATCCATATTATTCGATACTGGTGCGGATAAGAGCTTTGTGTCCTTAGAATTCGAACCTATCCTCGACCAACCTCGTGTTAATCTCATGGAATCTTTAACAGTGGAAGTTGCTGACGAAAAACCCACTTCATTAAATTCTATTATACGCAATTGTACTCTCACTCTGAACGATCACGATTTCCCAATTGACCTCATTCCTATGAAGTTGGGAAGTTTCGATGTTATAATCGGTATGGACTGGCTCAGCCAGCATCACGCTAAGGTCGTGTGCCATGAAAAATTCATTCGCATACCTCTTGCAGAAGGTCAGACACTACGTATTTTTGGGGAAACCCCTTCGAAAGGACTCAAATTGATGTCCTGCCTTCAAGCCCGAAGTTATCTCTGCAAGAACTATGTCGCATTCCTAACTCACGTCGTCAAGAAGGGAAACAAGGAGAGGAAACTCGAAGATATCCCAATTGTGAAGGAATTCCCACAAGTCTTTCCCGACGACATTTTAGGACTTCCTCCTGTGAGAGAAGTCGAATTTCGCATCGATCTTGTACCTGGCGCTACGCCGGTTGCAAAATCTCCTTATAGGTTAGCCCCATCCAAGATGCAAGAACTGGCCAGTCAATTGCAAGAGCTGACTGACAAAGGATTCATACGTCCCAGCTCATCGCCTTGGGGTGCACCTGTTCTTTTTGTGAAGAAGAAAGATGAAACGTTTTGCATGTGCATTGATTATAGAGAACTCAACAAGTTAACGGTTAAAAATCGCTATCCACTACCTCGCATTGATGACCTCCTAGACCAACTTCAAGGTGCCACCTGCTTTTCAAAAATCGACCTTCGTTCTTGTTATCATCAGCTCAGAGTGCACGAAGAAGATATCCCAAAAACCGCACTTCTGGACTCGTTATGGTCATTACGAGTTCATGGTCATGCCCTTCGGTTTAACCAACGCCCCCGCTGTCTTCATGGATTTAATGAATAGGGTATGCAAACCCTACCTCGACCGTTTCGTCATATTCTTCATCGCCGATATCCTTATCTACTCCAAGCCTAAATCCGATCATGAGCGACACCTTCGACTCATCCTTACACTCTTAAGGACTGAAAAGCTTTACGCTAAGTTCTCAAAATGTGAATTCTGGTTAGGAGAAGTACAATTCCTTGGACATGTCGTCAATGACAAGGGAATTCATGTCGATCCTTCAAAAATCAAGGCAGTACAGGAATGGCAAGCGCCACGTACCCCTACCGAAGTTAGGTCATTTCTTGGTTTGGCTAGTTACTATCGACGCTTCATTGCCAATTTTTCCCGTATTCCTGTACCACTCACGGCCTTCACTCATAAAGGAAAACCCTTCATCTGGGGACCTAAGCAAGAGGAGGCCTTCCAAACTCTAAAGCAAAAACTTTGTGACGCACCTATCCTCACACTCCCTAAGGGTTGCGATGATTTTGTGGTATATTGCGACGCATCAGGGCAAGGGTTAGGCTGTGTATTGATGCAAAGAGGAAAAGTGATAGCCTATGCCTCTAGGCAACTCAAGGTTCACGAGAAAAATTACACCACCCACGACATGGAACTTGGAGCCGTTGTGTTCGCTCTCAAGATATGGAGACATTACCTCTACGGTACTAAGTGTGAAATATACACTGACAACAAGAGTCTCCAACATATCTTCAACCAGAAAGAGTTGAATATGAGGCAACGAAGATGGGTCGAACTACTCAACGACTACGACTGTGAAATTCGGTACCATCCTGGCAAGGCAAACGTGGTGGCCGATGCGCTCAGTCGAAAAGGTTATGCGAACTCCATTCGTCTTCTATGTTCGCAAATCATAACCGACATCAAAGATCGAATTCGAGCAGCTCAACATGTTTCTGTAACAGAAAATGACGTACGCGATGAGCTGTCATGTGAAGCTGAACTCAAAATCGAAACCAAATCCGATGGTATTCTATATTATCTAAACCGCATATGGATTCCTGATCGCGATAACCTTCGTGATTTCCTCATGAATGAGGCGCACAAAACACGATACTCTGTACACCCAGGAGCCGACAAGATGTATCAAGACCTACGATACACCTACTGGTGGCCTGGCATGAAAAAAGATATCGTTGTTTTTGTTTCCAAGTGCCTTACCTGTTCCAAAGTAAAAGCTGAACATCAAAGACCTTCAGGACTTTAAGTCCAACCCGAAATACCTGTATGGAAGTGGGAAAACATAACCATGGATTTCATTACCGGGTTACCTCGCACCTCCAGTGGGTATGACACCATATGGGTAATAATCTATCGTCTTACAAAGTCATCTCACTTCATTCCGATTCGCAAGGACTTCAAGAACGAGAAGTTAGCTCGTATCTACATCAGCGAGATCGTAAGCCGTCATGGTGTACCATTAAGCATCATTTCAGACCGTGATGGTCGTTTCACTTCACGCACATGGCGAGTTGTACAGACTGCTTTGGGTACACGCTTAGACCTTAGCACCGCCTTTCACCCTCAAACTGACGGTCAATCTGAACGCACCATCCAAACCCTTGAAGACATGCTACGAGCATGTGTCATAGACTTCAAAGGGAACTGGGACGCTCACCGACCATTAGTTGAATTTTCATACAACAATAGCTATCATTCAAGTATCGGTATGGCTCCTTTCGAAGCTTTATATGGTCGTAAGTGCCGATCTCCAGTATGTTGGCACGAAATTGGGGAAGCGCAAATCAGCGGACCAGAATTAATTCAAGAGACAACCGACAAGATCCTTCAAATTCGAAACAATCTTCTAGCGGCTCAAAGTCGTCAAAAGAGTTATGCTGACAAACGACGAAAGCCCTTGGAGTTTGACATCGGTGATCAGGTACTTTTAAAAGTATCACCGTGGAAGGGAGTGGTTCGTTTTGGCCAGAAGGGCAAGCTACCACCACGCTACGTAGGACCTTTCAAGATACTCGAAAGAGTAGGTCCTGTAGCATACAAGCTTGACCTACCAGAAGAGCTCAACAGAATTCATCCCACATTCCACGTATCAAACTTGAAAAGTGCCTCCCGATGAAAACCTCCATATTCCCCTAGAAGACATTCAAGTCGATGAATCGATGCACTTCGTTGAAAGACCAGTGGAAATCATGGATTTCGGAGAGAAGCGTTTGAAGCGAAGTCGTATTCCAATTGTCAGGGTACGTTGGGAGTCAAAGCGAGGACCCGAGTTTACTTGGGAACGTGAAGACTCAATGCGCGAAAAATACCCGCATCTTTTTCGGTTACCACTACTACTTAAATTTCGGGACGAAATTCCTAAAAGTAGGGGATACTGTAGCATTTATGAAAAACGGGTTCAAAACCCGCTTCGTTTAATAATCAAATATTCGGTTAAAAGTTCGTTGCGTATTTATTTTTCCGGTTATTTTAAATATCTCTTAGTTAATAAATATTTTAGAATTTAAAAACCATAATTAATAAATAAAACAAAAAGTAAGTTAAATTAATCTCTAATAATAAATAAAAAAAAAGAAAAAAAAATAAAATAAAATAAAAATAAACAGGGTAGCCGGGTCTCGAACCCGGGTCTCCCACTTATACACACACAGACTTCACCGCTGCACTACACACACATTTGTGTTATGAAAGGAAACATTTAAGTATTATAATGTGGACCGCTTAAGCCTGCAAATTCAAACATCTGGTCTGTAACCGCCAGCGGGTTCTGTGGGCAATCTTCTTCATTCGTTTCCAATTATCAGTCATAACCGAAAGCAGCACCAACGTAATTGAAACGGATTTCCAATCATTGAGATTCAAATCACTGTTGAAACCGAAAAATTCCTAACTAACTGAATACTCTATAAATAGCGATCCTACATTTCGATTAAACTCGTTTATACAATCTTCTAAACTTACAAACACATCACATCCTCTCTGTTCTCTGTATATCGCTTCGCCGGAGTCGGTTCGCCGTCGGAATTCCATCGGAGAAGTCAAGGTCACGCGTGTCTGGTATAATCCTTTTGAATCAATTACTTAGTATGTTTCAAATTTAAACTGATTAAACATACCGCAGTCGGAATTGTGTTCTGAGTTCTAGTTTTAATGAAGAAGACGACCTTATTAAAATGAATAAATGAAATAAAATTCAGGTTTTTAATCAGGTTAGACACACAGTCCAGTGTTGGACTGTGTGCAAATACATAGCGCAGGTCACAGGATCGACTCGTGCGTACAACCGGTTTCCAGTAATAAATGTCACACCCCGACCCGCAGCGGAATAAGAGTCGGAGCATAATTGGGTTATCACCAAAGCTCATGATATTTACTAATATGTTTCATATTTATTAAGTCAAAATTGCATTCCCAATAATCCAAACATGTCCATACAAATACAAAGAAATAACCAAACAAAACAATTCCAAGCTCTAAATCATTTTATTCTTCTAGGCCAATCCTATTGTTTCTTGCTGCAGCGGGTTCACCTGTATCATGTGTAAAAATGGGGGTTTTTGGGTCAACATAAGTTGGCGAGTGAACCTTGTTAGATAAACATATATTATGATTTTCTTGTTAGTTTATCAATGAAAAATTGTGCATAATCATAAGTGAGCAAATGTAAATAATCAAACAGTAGCAATAGCAATCACAACTATAACATACAATAACATATGATAACATACATTAACATACCAACATCATACAATAAATAACATGAATGAAACTGTGCGATCAAGGCTCAATCAAGCGGAGCCGATCGTATTGCATGTACTGAAAATGATAAATGTCTGTGCGATCAAGGCTCAATCAAACGGAGCCGATCGTATGTTGGCACGCCAGGTTCACGCTCATAATGTAATGGGGAACATGCTCAACGATCATAATGTAATGGGGAGCGGCGGCCTATGATATAATGTATGCACAATGATTTAAATATATTAAATAGCAAGACACATGATATACCCCAAAACGTGATTAAAACGGGGAATTTGTAAAGATTCACTCACATTGGGTGCGTTTGATTGGAAATGGTGAGATGCGCACGAGTTGGAATAGCGGAACAACGAGAATTAACTAACCTAAATAATAATGGAAAGTATAGTAAATGAGTGGATTTTATTAAGGATTTTAATAGAATTTTTAGATATATTTTTACGAGTTTAAGGCTATTTCCTATCTTTAAAAACATTATTTTAAGTATTTTTAATTGATTTTTAAATTAAATTAAATAATTAAAAATATAAAAAATATGTTGACTTTTTGGGTTGACCGTTGACTTTTTGACTTTGACTGTTTGACCGGTTTATTGTGTGATTGAAATGCGCTGGGTGAGGCTCGAACCCGAGACCTCCCGTACGCGTGCACGCAGCTCTACCAACTGAGCTACGTGTCTAACCTGAAATAATTCCGTTTTTAATTATACTTATATATTAACTCAGCTTATCCAAAATTCTTTTATTTTCAAAAACATTTTAAATCATCGAACCGGTGTCACTAACAGGTCTCGAACCCGGGACCTGTGCTTTAACGTGACACATAGTCCACCGCTGGACTGTGTGTCTAACTTGGTTAATATACAAATTTTTATTATACTTAACAACTAACGTGAATTAACCCGGTTCAGTTAGAAAAATAAAACGTTTTTATTACATAGAGGGTGCGTGAATCAGGGATCGAACTCGCGGCGTGTGCGTATTATTTGCACACAGTCCACCGCTGGACTGTGTGTCTAACCCGTTTAAAATACCAATTTTAATTATCCTTATAGTGTTAGCACAGTTCATCTTCTCCGTTAGTTTTTACAGATAGCAGATTACACCATTATATCTTGTTTAATTCGATTGATAAACATTGTACAGACTAATATGAAATGGCAGAGACGATATTTAGAAGTAAACATACCGGTGAACGATTTATTTCAGAATTCCGGCAAGGCGTCGGCTCTGTTTTTATGAACTTCAACTGAGCAAGCAGATTAAGTGTTTTGATTAGCTAATCGTGGAATTGAAGTGATAAACAAACGTTAACAGAGTGTTTGAATGTCCTTACCGTTTCACAGATAAAAATAAGGATTTCCAGAAATTTTCCGGCGAACTGGAATTATCCGATAACAGCGTTTGAATTTGATTTCAATTGAAAGGTCTGAGTTAGAAATAGCGTAACAATTGTTAGACCACGATGGGATTGAAAGACTTACCTTTTGATGAAGAATACGTTTTTCCGGCGACCTGCAGAAACTTTCCGGCGAGTTCAAAAAGCTTCTCCGGTGGACTGAAAAGTGTGCGGAAATGTAATTGGAGGTCTTGCAGAGTATTTTGAGTCGCGAGAGAGAACAAAGATTGAAGTAATCTAAGAATTGAAAGTTTTCGGTTATTAAACCGATTCACTCCCGAATTCAAGTTTCATTCAAAGCAAAATTGATTGGGATTGTCGGTGTATCGGTTAAACTCAGTGAACTGCGAGTAATCAAACGTCTTTGGACGTTTGGTGACCGATTTCAGTTACGGTTGGCGTAACCGGTTGATTTATGGTTGACTATAAGATTTATTTGTTTCCCATAGATGACAGAAAACAAACAAGTGGCGGAGTGGTTATGTGTGTGTGTGTTAAGTCTTTGGAAGTTCATAACCTGGCTGACCCGGGTTCGAGTCCCGGCAGCCCCATTTTATTTTTAATTACTTTATTTATACTTTTTATCAATTATAACTTTTATAGTTTAGTTTGTTTATTAATTATGTATCATTAAAAATCAAAATAAACATAAATAGTCAACAACACATTTATAACTTGATATTCGATTACAAACGGAGCGGGTTTGGTAAAACCCGTTTTCGACAAATGTTACAGTATCCCCTACTTTTAGGAATTTCGTCCCGAAATTTAAGTAGTAGAAGTAGTAGAAAAGATGCGGGTTTTTTTCACGCATTGAGTCTTCACGTTCCCAAGTAAAACTCAGGTCCACGTTTCGACTCCCAGCGTACCCTAACAATTGGAATGCGACTTCGTCGTAGACGTTTTTCTCCGAAATCCATGATCTCTACTGGTCTTTCAATAAAATGCATAGATTCATCAATCTGAATATCATCCAGAGGAATGTGGAGGTTTTCATCAGCGAGGAACTTCTTCAAGTTTGATACGTGGAATGTGGGATGAATCCTGTTGAGTTCTTCTGGTAGATCAAGCTTGTATGCTACAGGTCCTACTCTTTCGAGTATCTTGAAAGGTCCTACGTAGTGTGGTGCTAGCTTGCCTTTTTGACCAAAACGAACTACTCCCTTCCACGGTGATACTTTTAAAAGTACATGATCACCAATGTTAAACTCTAAAGGCTTCCGTCGTTTATCTGCATAACTCTTTTGACGACTTTGAGCCGCTAGAAGATTGTTTCGAATTTGATGGATCTTGTCTGTGGTTTCTTGAATCAATTCTGGACCAGTGATTTGAGCTTCCCCAATTTCATACCAACATACTGGAGATCGTCACTTACGACCATATAAGGCTTCAAAAGGTGCCATGCCGATGCTTGAATGATAGATGTTGTTGTACGAAAATTCAACTAATGGTAGATGAGCGTCCCAATTTCCCTTGAAGTCTATGACACATGCTCGAAGCATATCTTCAAGAGTTTGAATGGTGCGTTCAGATTGACCATCAGTTTGAGGATGATAGGCGGTACTGAGATCTAATCGCGTACCCAAAGCGGATTGTACTGCTTGCCATGTTCGTGAAGTGAAACGACCATCACGATCAGAAATAATGCTTAACGGTACCCCATGTCGGCTTACGATTTCGCTGATATAAATACGAGCTAGCTTTTCGTTCTTGAAATCTTCGCGGATAGGAATAAAGTGAGCTGATTTTGTAAGTCGGTCAATTATTACCCATATAGTGTCATACCCACCAGAAGTGCGAGGTAACCCGGTAATGAAGTCCATGGTTATATTTTCCCACTTCCATACAGGTATTTCAGGTTGGACCAGAAGTCCTGAGGGTCTTTGGTGTTCAGCTTTCACTTTGGAACATGTAAGGCATTTAGAAACAAAAACAGCAATATCCTTTTTCATTCCAGGCCACCAATAGGTATATCAGGTCTTGATACATCTTATCGGCTCCTGGGTGTATAGAGTATCGCGTTTTGTGAGCATCATTCATAAGAATTTCACGAAGATTGTTGTGGTCAGGAATCCATATACGATCTAGATAATACAGAATACCATTAGATTTAGTTTCAATTTTAAGTTCAGCTCCACAGGACAGCTCCTTTCGTACATCATCTTCCGTTACTGAAACATGTTGGGCTTCTCGAATTTGATCTTTAATGTCAGTTATGATTTGCGAACATAGAAGACGAATGGAGTTCGCATAACCCTTTCGACTAAGTGCATCAGCCACCACATTTGCTTTGCCAGGGTGGTACCGAATTTCACAATTGTAGTCATTTAGAAGTTCAACCCATCTTCGTTGCCTCATGTTTAACTCCTTTTGATTGAAGATATATTGAAGACTCTTGTGGTCATTGTATATTTCACACTTAGTACCATAGAGATAATGTCTCCATATCTTAAGAGCGAACACAACGGCTCCAAGTTCTAGGTCATGGGTGGTGTAGTTCTTCTCATGAGTCTTGAGTTGTCTCGAAGCATAAGCTATAACCTTTCCTCTTTGCATTAGAACACAGCCTAATCCTTGCCCTGATGCGTCGCAATAGACCACGAGGTCATCACAACCTTCAGGAAGAGTGAGGATTGGTGCATCACAGAGTTTTTGTTTTAAGGGTTTGGAAGGCTTCTTCTTGCTTGGGTCCCCATATGAAAGGTTTTCCCTTATGAGTAAAAGCCGTGAGTGGTACAGCAATGCGAGAGAAGTTTGAAATGAAACGACGATAATAACCAGCCAAACCAAGAAAAGATCTTACTTCAGTTGGTGAACGTGGCGCTTGCCATTCTTGTACCGCTTTGATCTTTGAGGGGTCGACATGTATTCCCTTGTCATTGACTACATGTCCGAGGAATTGCACCTCTTTTAACCAAAATTCGCATTTGGACAATTTGGCGTAAAGCTTTTCATTCTCTAGAAGTGTAAGGATGAGTCGAAGATGACGCTCATGATCAGACTTAGACTTTGAATAAATAAGAATGTCGTCGATGAAGACTATAACAAATCGATCTAGATAAGGTGTGCAGACTCTGTTCATTAGGTCCATGAAGACTGCTGGAGCGTTGGTTAAACCAAATGGCATGACCATAAATTCATAATGACCATAACGAGTTCGGAAAGCGGTCTTTGGGACGTCTTCTTCATGTACTCTAAGTTGATGATAGCCAGATCGAAGGTCGATTTTTGAAAAGCAGCTGGCACCTTGAAGTTGGTCAAGAAGATCATCAATGCGAGGTAATGGATAGCGATTCTTGATTGTTAATTTGTTGAGTTCTTTGTAGTCGATGCACATGCGAAACGATCCATCTTTCTTCTTTACAAAAAGGACAGGTGCACTCCAAGGTGAGGAGCTAGGACGTATGAATCCCTTGTCAGTCAACTCTTGTAATTGACTGGCTAGCTCTTGCATTTCAGAGGGGGCTAACCTATAAGGAGACTTTGCAACTGGTGTAGCACCAGGTATAAGATCAATACGGAATTCGACTTCTCTAACTGGAGGAAGTCCTGAAATGTCGTCAGGAAAAACTTGCGGGAAATCTTTTACTACTGGAATGTCTTCAAGTTTCTTCTCCATGGTTCCCTTTTTGATGATATGAGCTAAAAACGCGACATAATTCTTGCGAAGATATTTTTGAGCTTGAAGACAAGACATTAAGCTGAGCCCTTTCGACGAGGTTTCTCCAAAGATTCGAAGAGTCTGACCGTTTGAAAGAAGGAATACGTATAAACTTTTCGCGACATACAACTTCTGCCTGATGTTGACTGAGCCAGTCCATACCAATTATGATATCAAAACTTCCCAGCTTCATAGGAATAAGGTCAACTGAAAAGTCGTGGTCGTTTAAGGTGAGTGTACAGTTGCGTATAATAGAGTTTAATGAGACCGGTTTCCCGTCTGCAACTTCTACTGTTATGGATTCCATGAGCTTATCACGATTTTGGTTTAAGATAGGTTCAAACTCTAAGGACACAAAACTTTTATCCGCGTCAGTATCAAACAACATGGATGCATATCTACCATTTATAAGGAACGTACCGTTAACCACATTGCCGTCAGCTCTAGCCTGATTAGCGTTGATGTTGAAAGCTCTTCCTCTTGCAGGTGGAGGAGCTTGGTTTGCTTGATTCACTGGATTGGCTTGGGCCTGAGCATGAATAATGTTTACCAGCCTTGGACAAGTGTTTCTAAAATGGCTTGGGTCTCCACAATTGTAGCAAGCCCGCATAGGTTGTACCATAGGATAGTTGGGTTGGTAATATGTTTGGGCTAAATGTTGGGTAGGTGGTAATAGTAGGGGTTGTTGGGCTTGACCCATTATTTGCTGGTGGGTTTGGGTTGAAGGCTGGTGGCGGTTCGTTCGTTGAGGCATGCGGCAGGTTTGAACAGTATGACCTGCGCGACCACAGCCGGTGCAATATTGGCAAGGATGATCAGGAGAATGGTGGTATTGGCAACGGTTGCATTTTGGTAACGGGCCAGAGTATGGTCTTTTGTATGGTGCAGGTGAAGGGGCGACTTGGGTAATGGGTGCAGCAGGAATAGGGAAATTGGTTTGTGTAACAGCGAAGTTTCTGGTGTTACGCTTCCTCTTGTTAGCAAACTTAGAGGAGGATATGGAATGGTTTGAAGTTTGACCCTCAACAGGGGCTTTCTTTTTCTCTTCTTTAAACTTACCGTTGCGAATTCGATTCTCAGTCAGTTCAGTGGCTAGTTCCATAGCAGCTTCAAGTGTTGCTGGTGAAGTGCCGAGAACTGAATCTTGAATTCTCGAGGGAAGTCCTCGAATATAATGCTCGATCAAACGATAAGCTGGGGTAAACAAATTAGGAACCATTTGGTTCAACTCTAAGAACCTCTTGTTATAGGTGGTATGATCACCCTCCTTTTGCTTTAAAGAATGAAATTCGTCCTCCAACTTTTTAATTTCACTCCTAGGACAGAAACGCCTAGTCATGATTTCCCTTAACTCCTCCCATGTTAAGGCCATTGCATCATCAATTCCCCTCTTCCCCTTTTCAGTATTCCACCAGGTGAGTGCTACCCCAAATAGTCTCCCGGTGGCGTATCGAACCTTGCGATCCTCAGGACAATCGCAAGTTGAGGAAGGTGTTTTCCATTTCCTCAAACCAATGGAGGAGAGCAGTGACACTTTCGGTCCCTTCAAATTTAGGAGGATCGCAAGACTTAAAATGTTTGTATGAGCACTTGCTGGTAGGAGGGTTGCCGATGTTCTGGTCATGTTGTTGGGGAGGATTAGTGGGATTTGTGGCGAGAGCTTGTTGTACTTGAACCACAATGTCAGGAAGCACCGCGGCCATTTGTTTCGCGATTTGTGTGGCCAAGCGTTCGTGAGACCTTCCTGATCTTTTACCCCCTCGTTGTTGTCTAGCCGACATCTACAGGAACATACATAAGAGGATTGTGAGTTTATGGAGTCTTTTTAGGTGTCACGTGTCTTTAAGAAAATGAAAATAACATAAATATCAATAATGCAACTACATCCACAGGATGTCTTGGGTTTGCTCATGTTGGGCCTCAAATGTCCCCCATACCTTCACCTGTATAGTCATGTGGGCCCCCATGACTATTGGCTTGGTAGGATTCACATTAGTATTGGCGATTTAACACTCGCATCACCCGAATGCAAACCAAAAAATATGTTTACGAGATGTATGGTCGGAATGTGTCCAGGTGTAGACACAATGACAACTCAAAGTGGGGGTAGCTCACACGACGTTTGGTATAGCATGCTTTGGCCTAATAGGTACTTCGTATTCTCATCGTTAGTCCCCAGGTAGGCAAACTGGTCCTTTATTTTGGATTTATACGAATGCCAGCCTAGAAGGACGTTCCGACTACCGGTACTGGTACCCTTCCAGTTACTACATGCCCGTCATGAGAACTCACTTTGATGAGATTTGAAAACGCAAAATCATTGTAAAAGCAATCATGAAAATGATGTGGTGTGTGCTTTCATGAATATGATATGTTATGAGAATATGATTCATGATAGGCATTATATGATAATATATACTTTATGAACATGCTTGCATAACATTGAATGTAACATTTAACTTAAAACATATAAACATCATGAAATTTGGCATGTAACACACAAAAATCTTAAAAATTTCTAATCAACTATAGTATAGGCTCTAAGGGTCTAATAACCTATCCTATATCCTATAGTCATAGCTCTGATGCCAATCTGTCACACCCCGACCCGCAGCGGAATAAGAGTCGGAGCATAATTGGGTTATCACCAAAGCTCATGATATTTACTAATATGTTTCATATTTATTAAAGTCAAAATTACATTCCCATAATCCAAACATGTCCATACAAATACAAAGAAAATAACCAAACAAAACAATTCCAAGCTCTAAATCATTTTATTCTTCTAGGCCAATCCTATGAGTTTCTTGCTGCAGCTGGTTCACCTGTATCATGTGTAAAAATGGGGGTTTTTGGGTCAACATAAGTTGGCGAGTGAACCTTGTTAGATAAACATTTATTATTGATTTTCTTGTTAGTTTATCAATGAAAAATTGTGCATAATCATAAGTGAGCAAATGTAAATAATCAAACAGTAGCAATAGCAATCACAACTATAACATACAATAACATATGATAACATACATTAACATACCAACATCATACAATAAATAACATGAATGAAACTATGCGATCAAGGCTCAATCAAGCAGAGCCGATCGTATTGCATGTACTGAAAATGATAAATGTCTGTGCGATCAAGGCTCAATCAAACGGAGCCGATCGTATGTTGGCACGCCATGTTCACGCTCATAATGTAATGGGGAACATGCTCAACGCTCATAATGTAATGGGGAGCGGCGCCTATGAAATTGCATGTACTGAAAATAATAAAATTTAATCTAACAATAACCACTCAAACAGTTGAAACAAACTGAATATACATTTGTTCATGATATAATGTATGCACAATGATTTAAATATATTAAATAGCAAGACACATGATACACCCTAAAACGTGATTAAAACGGGGAATTTGTAAAGATTCACTCACATTGGGTGCGTTTGATTGGAGATGGTCAGATGCGCACGAGTTGGAAGAGCGGAACAACGAGAATTAACTAACCTAAATAATAACGGAAAGTATAGTAAATGAGTGGATTTTATTAAGGATTTTAATAGAATTTTTAGATATATTTTTACGAGTTTAAGGCTATTTCCTATCTTTAAAAACATTATTTTAAGTATTTTTAATTGATTTTTAAATTAAATTAAATAATTAAAAATATAAAAAATATGTTGACTTTTTGGGTTGACCGTTGACTTTTTGACTTTGACTGTTTGACCGGTTTATTGTGTGATTGAAATGCGCTGGGTGAGGCTCGACCCGAGACCTCCCGTACGCGTGCACGCACTCTACCAACTGAGCTACGTGTCTAACCTGAAATAATTCCGTTTTTATTATACTTATATATTAACTCAGCTTATCCAAAATTCTTTTATTTTCAAAAACATTTTAAATCATCGAACCGGTGTCACTAACAGGTCTCGAACCCGGGACCTGTGCTTTAACGTGACACACAGTCCACCGCTGGACTGTGTGTCTAACTTGGTTAATATACAAATTTTTATTATACTTAACAACTAATGTGAATTAACCCGGTTCAGTTAGAAAAATAAAACGTTTTTATTACATAGAGGGTGCGTGTATCAGGGATCGAAACTCGCGGCGTGTGCGTATTATTTGCACACAGACCACCGCTGGACTGTGTGTCTAACCCGTTTAAAATACCAATTTTAATTATCCTTATAGTGTTAGCACAGTTCATCTTCTCCGTTAGTTTTTACAGACAGCAGATTACACCATTATATCTTGTTTAATTCGATTGATAAACATTGTACAGACTAATATGAAATGGCAGAGACGATATTTAGAAGTAAACATACCGGTGAACGATTTATTTCAGAATTCCGGCAAGGCGTCGGCTCTGTTTTTATGAACTTCAACTGAGCAAGCAGATTAACTGTTTTGATTAGCTAATCGTGGAATTGAAGTGATAAACAAACGTTAACAGAGTGTTTGAATGTCCTTACCGTTTCACAGATGAAAATAAGGATTTCCAGAAGTTTTCCGTCGAACTGGAATTATCCGATAACAGAGTCTGAATTTGATTTCAATTGAAAGGTCTGAGTTAGAAATAGCTTAACAATTGTTAGACCACGACGGTATTGAAAGACTTACCGTTTTGATGAAGAATACGTTTTTCCGGCGACCTGCAGAAACTTTCCGGCGAGTTCAAAAAGCTTCTCCGGTGGACTGAAAAGTGTGCGGAAATGTAATTGGAGGTCTTGCAGAGTATTTTGAGTCGCGAGAGAGAACAAAGATTGAAGTAATCCAAGAATTGAAAGTTTTCGGTTATTAAACCGATTCACTCCCGAATTCAAGTTTCATTCAAAGCAAAATTGATTGGAATTGTCGGTGTATCGGTTAAACTCAGTGAACCGGAGTAATCAAACGTCTTTGGACGTTTGGTGACCGATTTCAGTTACGGTTGGCGTAACCGGTTGATTTATGGTTGACTATAAGATTTATTTGTTTCCCATAGATGACAGAAAACAAACAAGTGGCGGAGTGGTTATGTGTGTGCGTGTGTAGAGTCTTTGGAAGTTCATAACCCGGCTGACCCGGGTTCGAGTCCCGGCAGCCCCATTTTATTTTTAATTACTTTATTTATACTTTTTATCAATTATAACTTTTATAGTTTAGTTTGTTTATTAATTATGTATCATTAAAAATCAAAGATAAACATAAATAGTCAACAACACATTTATAACTTGATATTCGATTACAAACGGAGCGGGTTTGGTATAACCCGTTTTCGACAAATGTTACAATAAAACTCAATTTTTTTTAGTCAACCAGAACACCTTCCAGTTAATATTTAAGTTTAATAAAAATCACAATATAAATGGGTTAGACACCCAGCCCAGTTGGTTGGGCTGGGTGCGAGGCATCACATGGACGCCGGTTCGAAACCCATCCCCACCACCGGTTTATTTAGTATAAAAACCTTTTTGAATAAATACAATATATAATTAAAGTTAGTTAGTATATATATATAATTAAAATAGAGTTTATTTCGGGTTAGACACGTAGCTCAGTTGGTAGAGCTGCGTGCACGCATACGAGAGATCACGAGTTCGAACCTCACACGCTGCCTGAATTACCTGCTATCCGACCGGTCAGACCCGGTCAAACCTGACAAAGTCAACCCATTTTTTTTAGTTTTTGTTTTCTTATTTTTTTTATTAAATTGAAAAATTATTTAAAAGTACTTGAAAAATAAAGATTTTTAAGATTAAAAAATTTGCATTAAACTCACAAAAATAAATCTAAAAATCTCATTAAGAGCACTAATTAAAAATACTAATCTCAAATAAAATTTATTTATTTATCGAATCATTTCGTTATTATTTAGGTTAGTTTTCCCTCGTCGGTTGAATCATAAATTCGTGCGCATTCATCGTCATCAGGAAACGCATCCACTGTGAGTGAATCTCTACCAATTCCCCGTTTTAATCATGTTTTGGGTTGTATCATGTGTCGTACTATTCTTTTATTTTATTTAAACACTTGTGCATACATCATATCCGTGATCAAATGTGTATTGATTGTTGTGTGAATTATATGTGGATTAAATTTATCATTTCAGTGCACGCATTTCATTAGGCCCATTAGTTCCCCGTGGGATACAGGTTGAGCATCAGGAGCCTCATTAGATCGGCTCCGTTTGATTCATCCTTGATCTCAAATACATCATCATTCATGTCATATATTCATCCAAAGTGGTTTGTGATTGTTTACATATATATGTTTGCTCACGTGTGATTAATGCACGAATTTTCTTTAATAAATAAAACAAGAAATTAGTTAAAATGTTTTATCAAGGTTCAGTCGCCAACTTTTGTTGACCCAAAATGTCCCCTGTTTTATACATGATACAGGTGATCCAGTCGAGATAGGAAACACTTAGGATGCCCTAGAAGAATAAACAAGTTAATGCTTTGGAATAAATTTATAGTTTCGTTTTCCTTTGTAATTGTATGAGTTTTGTTTTTGGATATTTAAGTTTGTAATTTGAATTTAATAAATATGAAACTTCTTAGTAAATATCATGAGCTTTGGTGATAACCCAATTATGCCCCGACTTTTATTCCGCTGCGGGTCGGGGTGTGACAGTTAAGGGGCCTGCGTGGGGAAATTTGGGACCCACTACTACCCCTTCCATCTGACGAAGAGCCGGGCGTCGAAATGGAGCTTGCCCACGAGGCACATGCTCACGGGGATGCTTTTATCGGACCGCCACCAGAGCAGCAGCAGCTGCAGCATCAGTACCAGTACCAGCACCAGCCAGAATACCAGGCACATCAGGATTGGCCCCCTGGCATTCCCTCATATCCAGAGTTCTACTATCAGTTCCAGCAAATGCAGGTGAACCAGAATACCATGAGCGATGAGATGCATGCTGGGTTTTCTTACATTTTCGGAGGGCTACACAATGCCTTCCCGAACTACTTTGGCGATCCTCCACAGTTCCCATTTGGGAACCCTAGGCATGACGACGCGGGCCCATCTGGTGCCCGCCAAGACGATGAGGAGGACTAGTAGGAGGGAGGAATTTAGCTGACGAAGCCGATGGTGTTATTTATTTTTTATCGTTGTTTATTATTATCTCTTTTCGGGGTTTTTTTTTTACTGCTTTTCTTTAAAGAACCCCGCATATATGTATTTCGGTTTGTTTTGAAACACTTTATTCGTACCTTTGTTATTTAAATTTCTAGCTTTTGGGATGAATTTTATGTACCTAATATATTTTGATCAAATGCGTTACCTGTGTTTTGGATAGTTTGATAAGTTTTGGAGGTACCTGGAAATGCACACAGAGCCGGAAAGAAAAGAAGGATGGTCACAGCCAAATATCTCCAAGTCTTCTTCCGCTCGAGGGGAGTATTATTCATCTTTTTCACACTTCAGTTTCACTAATTAATAACTGTGAAATTAATTTTCGATTCACATTGGGGACAATGTGAAATTCAAGTGTGGGGAGGGGTTTAACTTGTTAACTTTGTTTGTCCTAAAAAAAGAGAAAAAATAAATAAATAAATTAAATTGTATATATATATATATATATTGTAATAAACGGTCAATTGTATTTCATTAAAAAAGTAGATGATACGAAAAAAACCGCAAGCCAAATTTATTTTTAAAAGGAGATGACAACTAAAAGCATGACAAACAAAAGAAAAACTTGCATGCATATCTTTACATTTATACCCATTCCTTCAATTATGTGAGCATACTTGAGCCTTTCAATTCTTATCATGCTTGTTTTTGTTCGGAATATGAGCTAGCCGGGTGTTTCATGTGATTTAGAACTTGTCATTAGTATACTTTTCAAAACCATGAATATGTGAAAACAGCATGAATATGATAGAGGCACTTAGGATAACCCTTTTGTGTTAGCCTTTTTCTTTGTTTAATTTCCGTAACCACCATTATCCCATTAGTAAACCATGTTTAGCCTATCTCCCGTGTTTTTTCCGTTGACATCCATTTAACCAAATTGAGACTTTTTATTGTTTAGCTTATTTTTGTTAAAACTCGGTTATGGTTATTATCTAACTTGTAAATATTTAGTTTGTTATCAAAAAAAAGAGAGAAGAGAATAGCAACAAAAATAGAAAAAAGGGGATCAAATCGGAGCAATTTTAGATGTTGAATGTTACAATCTCATTGACTAGCTCGATATGGTCATAATCGGCCGTTTATGCCTTACTTATGTATAATTGTAATTCATTTACGCTTGTTAGAAATAACCGCCGAGTTTTAACCTTTTAGCCACTTTTAAATGTCCCTTTCCTACCCGAAACCATTGCCTAACATTACAACCCTCAAAGACCTCTTGATTATGCTTTTTCGCTTGTTAGTTGGTGGAGATTAAATCTTTTAACAAGCTTATTATATTGCATGATTCATCGCCTTGGCATTGAGTGTTTTGCAATTACACATTACATGTATGACTCATAAATATAACCGAGTGTGTGTGAACATTGTGAGAATGTGAAGATTTGCATGTTAAGTCGATCGGAAGTGGAATCATTGCTTTGTAGTTATCTTTTCTTATATTCGCATTTGCTTGTTTGGTTTAATGTCGTTGATGTTGACTTTTTGGAAAAACAATTAACCGCCAGATATTTATATAGAAACGTTTGGGACCCTCGTAGGCCCGCATTCTTTTATTTCTTGTTTGCTTGAGGACAAGCAAAAGTTTAAGTGTGAGGAGGTTTGATATACGTTAAGATATACATAATTTAGTTCCCATTTTGCCCCTGTTTTGTGCATTTTTGGCTAAAATATCGTCGTATAGGTACTTAATCGGTCCATTTTATATTTTCAGGTCCAAAACGACGTACCACAGACAAAGTTGGAGAAAAAGTGGGATTAACGAACATTCCGGACAAATTTTGTAGATTCTGCTAAAGTTACAGATGCCGCACGGTCGTGCAACCCATTGGCACGGCCGTGCGACACTTGCGATCTCGGAAGCACTGACCGTGCGAGAGGCAGTGCAACTCATTTCTCGGAACGCACGGCCATGCGGCCCATTGGCACGGCTGTGCGCGACTTGATTGCTGATCACATGTAGCCTGAAGCCTTGGTACGGCCGTGAAAATCGTTGGCACGACCGTGCACATCTAAAGATTTTGCCGCTCAAACATCCACTTGTCTGCCCATGCCCTGCAGTGACGTAACGCTGATGCGTACGGCCGTGCGGATATGAAAATTGTCTATAAAACAGAGCATTCGCGATTGATCAAAATATTGGGTATTTTTCCAAGTTTCTGGGGATTTCTGAGGTGCGGGAGCTCTCTGATCAGGACGGTTTCACGCCTCAAGGTTGCAAGAAGCTTATCATTCATCCAATCCATCAAATCCTTGCTTGTTTATGGTTTGATTTCTTGTTCTTAATATAAATTCTGATCACATTTCCAAGCATTGAGATGATGTTTATGTAATATTGTTATGAATACTATGAAAAACACTTATTTTATGATCAATATTTAGTTTGTTATCAAGTTAAAATGAAGCTCAGTCAACTGTTCATGTTTAAATCTTGATGATCATATGGCAATCTTGTTTCATTGATGTTGGATTCTTGATTATGATTGTTTATCTTGGATGATTAGTAAACGTTAGTTAGGATAAGTTGAATAAACCCCAAAATTAATCATTTATTAGTGAACTGTTAACTTGATTAATATTTTTACACCATGAAACTAGAAAGGGTATTGGTTTAATAAAAGATAATCTGATTTTGATCAAGAATGCTTTCTTACACGGAAGGGCTCTAACAGGTTAGATGGTGTTATTGCATGTTCTTAATATATGTCATAATCTTTGTTGAGTATTTGTGGCCAAAATAATCAACTTGGTAGATTTATATTTAAGACTTGCAAAATGAATGAGTTTGTGATATGATCTACGTTATGCTTGTCTCGGTGGTTGTACTGTGTTTATCGGTATTACTTTCCTTGATAAAGTGAGGTTAGAAAACTCTTAACGGATGACTAACTTATTTTTAAAGATTCACATGAAAATATATCAATAGCTCGTTAAAGAATAATTTTAGGTGGTTAAAGTGTGTTTATCGCGTTAACTTTCTGAAGAATTATCATGTTAGGATTCCCGAAAGGGATACTAATTATCTTTATATCTGGAAAACTGATCAAGTGCCTTTGTGACATTTTTGATAACATGCTTATTTTGCTTGTAAAACAAGACAAAAGAAAAAGAAATTGTATTTTTGTATTTAAAGTCTTTTATGTCTTAAAATATATTTTTAGATAATTTTAGAAAAACTATTTCACATATCCGGTAAATAAATGACGACGGTTTAGTACACAAGCACCTGCCCGCGTCCATGGATCGACATCTGGTTCTTACCCATACTGTGACATCCCGGCTTTTCAGGTATCTTAAACACGCTACTTTATTGTTATTCATTCCTACGCTGATTTAATTCGGAGAATTAAATTACGCGCTCGCAATAGCTACGCTAACTTTAGTATTTAGGGAATACACACTGTTAGGAAATTCTAATGGGTTGTATCTGAATTACGTGCTATGTGTTATTAGACGTTTGTGAATAATTGCCGAGTCGTATTATGTGTAGTTTTTTATCAGATTATAATGAACGGTTAGTAAATTCTATTTATAAGCCGAACCGAACCAAGCCTGTGAAACGTTCGACTTCGCGACCAAGCAAACCCAACCCGCCACCGACACCCCCTTGCAACCCACACTTCCTTGCGGCCCATCCTTGCGGCCCAAGGAACTAACCCAAACCGACCCCCCTATCGCGACCCCCTTGTTATATTAAGTATACATGCATGTTGTGAAAAAAAAAACAAAACCCTTAACACTCTAGTTGAAGTCGACGGCAGCCCCCCCTCTCTTGGTCGCGCAAGTCTACACCCCTCGGATCGATTCCAAGCTTGTCCCGGTTTGCTAATTATCATCGTTTCAAGGTTAGGGTTTAATTGTATTGCGATTCACACTAGGTTTTGTATTATCTTGATCATGATTATGTGCTTGTATGATTATTATTATGAAAAAGTGTTGTGGTGTATGATTAGTTCGGATGAATATGGGAATCTTTGCGGTTGTGATGATATGTTGAATATTAAAATCGTAGGCTGCGTTTTATCGATAAAGATCATGATATATATTTAGGGTTTGCATGAATATTGATATATATGATGATATTTGACAAGTTAACCTGCTGTTAATCAATACAACTAAGCGTCATGGCCGTTTACACATGTTCTAATGCGATAAAGTCGAAAACAGTAAGCTGATTGACATTTACAGCCAACTTCAGTTGGCTATAACCTGATCATTATTTATCGAAAGTGGATTTTCAAAGCCTAAAACGTGTATTTTTGAAAACGCTTCAAATGGCGCCAGATTCATATTTTTCTGAGGTCGTTTACTATTTTTAAATGGTCATTTAGTGCAGCAGCTGAAGCTGCATAAATTCTATAGAAGTTGCAGGTTGTTTAACGAGTCGGATCTCATAGTTTGTATGGAGTTAGGTCTTGAAATCTGTACATTAACTGGAGACGGGAATTTCTGAAAATCTCCCACTGGAATTTCGTTAATCGGATGAACAATGATTTTTATTTTTCTTGTGGACTGCAGTCAGAAAGCGATGAATCTGACTGCAGCCTAGTATATAAATGTTTATAAATAATTGGTAAAGATTTAGGATTTGAAAAATTTACACAAAAATCTACAGTCTATTGACACCTCCTGTAAAAAAATTGGAATTTTTGGAACGTTGGAACTATTTTATAAAAATCCTCGAAAACAGCCCAGTTATGAGTGTACAAGCTGAAACATGATAACTTGCGTTTGTGTGTACCTAAGTGTTGTATGAGTTATCCTGTGTTTATGACAAGTTGGTTTGATAGTTATTTTGTATGGTGATACTTTGCATACAGATTATGGTTTCGAATTGGTTATTACGTGTGCCGTATGTGTGTTAGCTATGCGTAGGGTTTTGTGTCAGTGTGTTCACACACTAACTTTGAATCGGTTGACATGTTAGGACGCGATTAGCGGTTCCATCATTTTCTTCTTTTGTGTTTATCTAACCGAGCAATTTAAGGTGAGTTCACGGCCCCTATTTTATCCGGTTTTGAACAACAGGGGGAGAAACATGTATACGCTCTACAACTCTATCTTTTACGTTATGCGAAATTAACGTCGTTAACTAGTCGGTAACTAAGTTAATGTTAATGTATGTTATGGTCACTAAGTAGCTTTATCACGGAAGTCCTCAACCGACTCTCGGATCGTTAGTATTGGGTTAGATAGCGGGGAAATTATAGTAGTACTACTGGGCCCGACAAGCCCCACCCGAGCTAGTCGAGCTAGCCGACCGGGAATGGTCAACGGGTGATTAATTTGGCCTAACTTTCGCCATGATCAGTGATAGACCTGGCAACACAGAGGCAACAACAGTCAGCTTCTGATCGCGAACTCTTACGTGACGTAACTTTAGGCTCGCTACCTACATGTTAACATTGAACTTATTTACGAACCAACATTATTATTCCAGGTTAGGAATAATGGAACTAGGTTGTTATCCCGGTTTAGGGATAACGGGGGAAAACAATCTTTTAACCAAACTTGTGAACTTATAAAAATCTGTGAACTCACTCTTCTTTAATGTTGACACTTGTTTCTTTGCATGTTTCTCAGGACGCTAGGAGCGCTAGGTGCACTCACTTGCATTGATCAAGACATTTTTATCGAGTCTTTATTTACGAATAATTTTTGGGATTTTGGTTTTGGCGTTTATGTTGGCGCCCGTTACTTTATTCTAATGCTTCCGCTAAACTTTGAAACCTTGAAGTTTTGAAAATGACTATGCATGTTTACAACAAATGTTTTTGGAAAACGTTTAAATAAATCATATAGAGTCGTTCGATATTGCTAGTGTCTGAGATTCTAGTTTGATCTAACGCCTCGCGGTAATACTCCGCAAATGGAAATTGAGGGTGTGACAGATTGGTATCAGAGCCTCTAGCTATAGAGAACCAGGTTTGCATTTAAAGTAGACCTAAACTATAGCTGTTACAGACACTAGACTTAGTTGGCACCTGAACTGTGATATCTTGTTATGGGTTATACTACAATTGTTCTATGTGATATAAATATACATGCATATTGTGATATACGCCGCTCGTAACTAACTACACCAACCTAGCAGGCTATGTCATCATCATCATCCGACAGATCTCGACAATCAAGGGCGCCGGGGAAGGCACCCATGGTCGAACCCTCGCCACCTCGTGGCGTGGAGACACGCTCAGCTGCTAGGAAAAGACTCGCTCTAGGAGGGGAGTCGTCCTCACGTCCAACCACCCTATACTGGTCAAACCGATCAACTCTTCAGGAGTGGGGGACGATCTACTTAGAGATGTGTTAAGGAAACAACAGGAACACTGGAGAGAATGCAGGAGACTATCGAAGCACAGGGATGGCTGATACGTCAGCTGACAGGTAAAACTGAAGAGCTCGAGGAAGAGCAAGATGAGAACAGGAGAGTTCGAAGCATTTTAGCTAAGGACCTTCGTGCTGAGCAGCTGAGGGCTGACTGGCTCGAAGACAGAGTTCTTGAGTCCAGTTGGAGGATTCACGAACTGGAGCAGAACCAAGCACCACCTATCCTAGTACCCGCACCAGTACCGGCCCCTCCGGCACCGGTAGAAGACGAAGAGGAGGATCCAGAGGAAGACCCGGAGGAGGATCCGGAAGAGGAAGAGCCGGAACAGGACCCGGCTGTTGAAGCTGAAAACGCTGAAGAGGAAGAGGCAGTGATAGCGACTTGGGAGATGGAGACATAGATGACTAACTCGTCTCGCAAATCTCCGTTTTGTTTCATTTAGTTTGTTTGCCTTTCCCCTTATGTTTGAACTTGGAAATTTTATAATTAAACTGATATGTTTGGTTGGTATTTTGTGAGACATTACAATTTATTTAATCAAATGTTCCTTTTGATTGTTTAATTTGTTGGGTTGACATAAATTGTGTGATCATTGAAGTGTAGAATATGATAACTATATTGGATATATACTTATCGGTGTGTGTTTGTGTTGTCTTGCGAAGATCTGAAATGGCAACCGGTCGCCGCAGAAATCTCAACATGTGAGAGGAAGAATTGGCCGCTTTAATCCAACAACACGTGAATGCTGCTCTGGCAGGTGTTCCTAACCCACCAGCAGGTAACCATTATTAAATTTTCATGGGAAAATCTAATAGTTTGGCTAGTAGACTTTCTCGCTGACTACCTATCCTCTATCCTCAGGAGGGGGTCTTAACCCCTACAAGATGTTCCTGGATGCGAAACCGAGCAGGTTCACGGGAGTTGAAGGACCTATAGGACTGGTCCGTTGGGTTGAAATGTCTGAATCGGTTTTCGAAATGTACAATTGCCTCGAAGCTAATAAGGTCAAGTATGCTGCCTCGACGTTGGAAGATGGGGGATTAACCTGGTGGAACACACAAGTCCAAACGCGTGGATTTGCTGCTGCGAACGCAATGACCTGGACCGAGTTCAAAGCTCTAATCAAGGAGGAATACTGTCCACGAGACAGAGTTCAGCAATTGGAACAAGCGTTATGGAACCACAAGATGGTCGGGTCAGAAGTTGAAGCATACACGACAAGACATCATGATCTGGTGTTCCTTTGTCCCGATTTGACTAACACTATCGTTAAACGACTTGAGTTTTATCTTGGGGTCTAGTCCCTGAGATCCAGGGCATGGTAATGTCCAGCAACCCTACGACGGAGCAACAAGCGATTAGGCTAGCACATAAACTCACTGATAAAGCGGTGGAGCAAAGGAAGTTACCACCTAGGGGTGCAACTGAAATTGCCCACGACAACAAAAGGAAATTTGAAGACTCACTTGCTCGGCAGTCTTCATCAGCCCAGCCACAACAAGGAAACCAGAAGCGGTCCAACAACTTCAACAACAATCGGGGTCACAACAATCAGTATGCCAACAACACCCAGAACTCGAGCGGCTATGCGGGTCGAAAGCCGCATGTAATCGTTGTAACCTCCATCATCACGGCCCTTGCACCGAAAATCGCTGCCATCGATGTGGCAAAGCAGGACACGCGGCAAAGGATTGTCATGGGGAGATTATGTCACGACAGAATCAGAACCAGCACCAGGGTCAACAGCAGGGTAATAACCGGGGATGTTATCAGTGCGGTAGCATTGCCCATTTCAAGCGAGACTGCCCGCAACTTCGCAACAACAACAATGGTGGGAGGGTAACAACAACAATAACAACAATGGCAACAATGGAAATGGTGGCACAGGAGGTGCCAAAGGACGTGCATTCACGCTAGGCCGTGGAGAGGCCAGAAATGACTCGAATGTGGTCACCGGTAAGTTTCCACTTAACGATCATTTTGCTACTGTACTTTTTGATATGGGTGCGGATAAGAGTCTTATATCTGAGTCTTTTAGAAAGAACCTAAATCTCATACCTAAATCCCTAGAGACCCCTTACTTCATAGAACTAGCCGATGGTAAATCTGTAGATGTGACTCATCTAGTGACCAGCTGTCAACTTAAACTCGCGGGTCACACCTTTACCATTGATCTGATGACAACTACTCTGGGTAGTTTTGATGTGGTAGCCGGAATGGACTGGCTATCCGACATCCGAGCTGAAGTTCTCTGTTTTGAGAAAGCTATCCGTATTCCGCTCTCTAACGACGAAGTCTTGATGGTGCAAGGCGAGAAGGCAGGCGTCGTCACGAACATCATCTCTTACATGCAAGCTCAGAAGTATCTTCGAAAGAAGAACTCTTTTGCTTTGCTCGCACTGGTCACCGAGCAGTCTAAGGACGAGAAGTGGATTGAAGATATCCCCATCGTCCGTGACTTTCCCGATGTGTTTCCAGAGGAGTTACCCGGTCTTCCACCACATCGACAAGTAGAGTTTGAAATCGAATTGGCGAGTCATGCGACTCCTATCGCCAAGGCCCCGTACCACTTAGCTCCAGCAGAGCTGCAAGAGCTGTCTACCCAACTTCAGGAATTGTTAGAAAAAGGATTTATCCGACCCAGTACTTCGCCATGGGGAGCTCCGGTCCTTTTTGTAAAGAAGAAGGACGGGACCTTCCGCATGTGCATCGACTACAGGGAACTCAATAAGGTTACCGTCAACAACCGATACCCATTACCTCGCATCGACGATCTTTTCGACCAGCTTCAGGGGTCAAGCTACTACTCCAAGATTGATCTACGGTCCTGTTATCACCAGCTACGTGTCAGGGAGGAGGATATCTCCAAGACGACATTTCGCACTCGGTATGGTTATTACGAGTTCTTGGTCATGTCCTTCGGTCTCACCAATGCACCCGCGGTGTTCATGGACCTCATGAACCGTGTGTGTAAGCTGTATCTCGACAAGTTTGTCATCGTGTTCATCGATGATATACTCATCTACTCTAAGGGTGAAGAAGAACTGCTGAGCATCTGTGGTTATTGCTGGAACTACTTCAACAGGAGAAGCTATATGCCAAGTTTTTGAAGTGTGATTTCTGGATTCGGGAAGTTCAGTTCCTCGGGCATATCGTGAATGAAAAGGGTATACACGTTGATCCCGCCAAGATCGATGCTATCAAGAACTGGGAAGCACCCAGGACACCGGCAGAGATCTGCCAATTTTTGGGTTTGGCTGGTTACTACAGACCTTTCATCGAGGGATTTTCCAAGATCGCACAACCGCTTACCACTCTCACTCAGAAGGGCACCAAGTATGCTTGGGGTGACAAACAGGAAGCAGCATTTCAATTACTGAAGCAGAAGCTTTGCAGTGCGCCCATTTTGTCCTTGCCAGAGGGGACATATGATTTTGTGGTATATTGTGACGCTTCCATTCAGGGATTGGGATGTGTGCTCATGCAATGCGATAAGGTCATCGCGTATGCATCCCGACAGTTGAAGGTTCACGAGAAGAACTACACGACACATGACTTGGAATTGGGAGCAGTTGTGTTTGCACTTAAGATTTGGAGACACTACCTATATGGAACAAAGTGCACAATCTACACGGATCACAAGAGCCTCCAGCATATTTTTGACCAGAAGGAGTTGAACATGCGACAGCGTCGCTGGGTCGAACTCCTGAAAGACTATGAATGTGCCATTCGGTATCACCCGGGTAAAGCTAACGTGGTAGCTGATGCCCTCAGTCGGAAGGAGCACTTGAAACCTCGTCGGGTACGAGCACTCAGTTCACAATTCATTCTGGGTTACCCGAACAGATACATGACGCGCAGCTAGAAGCAGTTAAGGAAGAGAACACAAGGCTGAATCTGTGGGAAAGATGGAACGCGATTGGGAAGTGAAACTCAATGGTAACCGGTATTTCATGAACCGTATATGGGTACCTCTCCACGGAAACCTCAGGAATATGGACGAAGCTCACAAATCCCGATACTCTATCCATCCTGGTTCGGATAAGATGTATCAGGACCTTAAAGCCGCGTATTGGTGGCCCAACATGAAAGCGGATATAGCCACCTACGTGAGCAAGTGTTTGACTTGTGCGAAAGTTAAGGTGGAATACCAGAAGCCATCAGGGCTACTTCAACAACCTGAGATCCCAGTGTGGAAATGGGATCAGATCTCGATGGACTTTATCACAAAACTCCCGCGAACTCCGGGTGGTTGCGATACCATCTGGGTGATCGTGGATCGTCTAACTAAGTCTGCACACTTCCTAGCGACCAAAGAAACAGATAAGATGGATAAGTTGACTCGCATCTACATAAAGGAAGTAGTTTCTTGGCACGGGGTGCCAACGTCCATCATTTCAGACAGAGATCCTCGTTTCACGTCTAACTTTTGGCGGTCACTTCAGAAAGCGTTGGGTACATGCTTAGATATGAGCACAGCTTATCACCCTCAGACGGATGGTCAAAGTGAAAGGACCATTCAGACCTTGGAGGACATGCTTAGGGCATGGGTGGTAGACTTCGGGAATAGTTGGGAAATCCATCTGCCTTTGGTGGAATTTTCGTATAACAACAATTACCATACGAGTATTCAGGCAGCACCGTTTGAAGCATTATACGGTCGCAAATGTAGATCACCGGTCTGTTGGGAAGAAGTCGGTGACAGTCAACTCACAGGTCCTGAATTGATACTTGAGGCTACTGAAAAGATTGCGCAAATCAGAAACTGCATGGCAGCGGCACGAGATCGACAGAAAAGTTACGCTGATCAACGGTGCGAACCACTCGAATTTCAAGTAGGTGACCACGTCCTGCTGAAAGTGTCACCCTGGAAGGGTGTAATTCGTTTTGGGAAACGAGGCAAACTAAATCCATGGTACGTAGGCCCATTTGTGATTCGAAGCGTATCAGGCCCGTAGCTTACCAGTTAGACCTTCCTGCCGAACTCAGTGGAGTTCACAACGTTTTTCACGTGTCCAATCTGAAGAAGTGTCTATCAGATGAGACCCTAGTTATTCCATTGGATGAGATTCAAGTGGATGAGCAACTGCATTTTGTGGAACAACCTATCGAGATCATGGACCATGAGATCAAGACTCGAAGGCACAACAAGATACTGATCGTCAAGGTTTGTTGGAACTCTAAGCGTGGACCGGAGTTCACGTGGGAAAGAGAGGACCAAATGAAAAGTAAATATCCACACCTTTTTGCAACTGAGCAGCAATCTGACGTTACAGCAATCTGAATTTCGGGACGAAATTCTTTCAACATGGGGATGATATGATAGCCTGGGATTTACTTGTACCATTCTAACAAACCGAACTTTTGTGCGTTGCATTCTAAACCGCGTTTACTCAATTTTCGGGACGAAAATTCTTTCAACATGGGGATAATGTGACATCCCGGCTTTTCAGGTATCTTAAACGCGCTACTTATTATTATTCATTCCTACGCTGATTTAATTCGGAGAATTAAATTACGCGCTCGCAATAACTACGCTAACTTTAGTATTTAGGGAATACACACTGTTAGGAAATTCTAATGGGTTGTATCTGAATTACGTGCTATGTGTTATTAGACGTTTGTGAATAATTGCCGAGTCGTATTATGTGTAGTTTTTTATCAGATTATAATGAACGGTTAGTAAATTCTATTTATAAGCCGAACCGAACCGAACCAAGCCGGTGAAACGTTCGACTTCGCGACCAAGCAAACCCAACCCGCCACCCACACCCCCTTGCGACCCACACTTCCTTGCGGCCCATCCTTGCGGCCAAAGGAACTAACCCAAACCGACCCCCCTATCGCGACCCCCTTGTTATATTAAGTATACATGCATGTTGTGGAAAAAAAAACCCTAACACTCTAGTTGAAGTCGACGGCAGCCCCCCCTCTCTCGGTCACGCAAGTCTACACCCCTCGGATCGATTCCAAGCTTGCCCGGTTCACTAATTATCATCGTTTCAAGGTTAGGGTTTAATTGTATTGCGATTCACACTAGGTTTTGTGTTATCTTGATCATGATTATGTGCTTGTATGATTATTATTATGAAAAAGTGTTATGGTGTATGATTAGTTCGGATGAATATGCGAATCTTTGCGGTTGTGATGATATGTTGAATATGAAAATCGTAGGCTGCGTTTTATCGATAAAGATCATGATATATATTTAGGGTTTGCATGAATATTGATATATGATAATATTTGAGAAGTTAACCTGCTGTTAATTAATACAACTAAGCGTCATGGCCGTTTACACATGTTCTAATGCGATAAAGTCGAAAACAGTAAGCTGATTGACATTTACAGCCAACTTCAGTTGGCTGTAACCTGATCATTATTTATCAAAAAGTGGATTTTCTAAAGCCTAAAACGTGTATTTTTGAAAAACACTTCAAATGGCGCCGGATTCATATTTTTCTGAGGTCGTTTGCTATTTTTAAATGGTCATTTAGTGCAGCAGCTGAAGCAGCATAAATTCTATAGAATTTGCAGGTTGTTTAACGAGTCGGATCTCATATTCTATATGGAGTTAGGTCACGAAATCTGTACTGTAACTGGAGACGGGAATTTCTGAAAATCTCCCACTGGAATTTCGTTAATCGGATAAACGATGATTTAAAAAAATATTTCTCGTGGATTGCAGTTAGAAAGCGACGAATCTGACTGCAGCCTAATATATAAATGTTTATAAATAACTGGTAAAGATTTAGGATTTGACAATTTTTCACAAACTTCTACAGTCTAATTGACACTTCCTGTAAAAAAAATTGAATTTTGGAATGTTTGAACTATTTTATAAAAATCATCGAAAACAGCCCAGTTATGAGTGTACAAGCTGAAACATGATAACTTGCGTTTGTGTGTACCTAAGTGTTGTATGAGTTATCCTGTGTTTATGACAAGTTGGTTTGATCGTTATTTTCTATGGTGATATTTTGCATGCATGATTATGGTTTCGAATTGGTTATTACGTGTGCCGTACTGTGTGTTAGCTATGCGTAGGGTTTTGTGTTAGTGTGTTCACACACTAACTTTGAATCGGTTGACATGTTAGGACGCGATTAGCGGTTCCATCATTTGCTTCTTTTGCGTTTATCTAACCGAGCAATTTAAGGTGAGTTCACGGCCCCTATTTTATCTGGTTTTGAACAACAGGGGAGAAACATGTATACGCTCTACAACTCTATCTTTTACGTTATGCGAAATTAACGTCGTTAACTAGTCGGTAACTAAGTTAATGTTAATGTATGTTATGGTCACTAAGTAGCTTTATCACGGAAGTCCTCAACCAACTCTCGGATCGTTAGTATTGGGTTAGATAGCGGGGAAATTATAGTAGTACTACTGGGCCCGACAAGCCCCACCCGAGCTAGTCGCGCTAGCCGACCGGGAATGGTCAACGGGTGATTAATTTGGCCTAACTTTCGCCATGGTCAGTGATAGACCTGGCAACACAGAGACAACAACAGTCAGCTTCGATCGCGAACTCTTACGTGACGTAACTTTAGGCTCGCTACCTACATGTTAACATTGAACTTATTTACGAACCAACATTATTATTCCAGGTTAGGAATAATGGAACTAGGTAGTTATCCCGGTTTAGGGATAACGGGGGAAAACAATCTTTTAAACCGAACTTGTGAACTTAAAAAAACCTGTGAACTCACTCTTCTTTAATGTTGACACTTGTTTCTTTCCATGTTTCTCAGGACGCTAGGAGCGCTAGGTGCACTCACTTGCATTGATCAAGACATTTTTATCGAGTCTTTATTTACGAATAATTTTTGGGATTTTGGTTTTGGCGTTTATGTTGGCGCCCGTTACTTTATTTTAATGCTTCCGCTAAACTTTGAAACCTTGATATTTTGAAAATGACTATGCATGTTTACAACAAATGTTTTTGGAAACGTTTAAATAAATCATATAGAGTCGTTCGATATTGCTAGTGTCTGAGATTCTGGTTTGATCACATGCCTCACGGTAATACTCCGCAAATGGAAATTGAGGGTGTGACACATACTTTACTACATATACGACAGGGTACACCTGTCGTTTTGTGTGTGTTTTAATTTAAGGTAGAAATCATTTTATAAATATTAAAACAGAGTTCGTGTGTAAAATTCATTGTAAAAATGTGTATATATACGCACACATGTGAAATAGTTTTTCTAAAATTATCTAAAAATATATTTTAAGATATAAAAGACTTTAAATACAAAAATACAATTTCTTTTTCTTTTGTTTTGTTTTATAAGCAAAATAAGCATGTTATCAAAAATGTCAAAAAGGCACTTGATCAATTTTCCAAATATAAAGATAATTAGTATCCCTTTCGGGAATCCTAACATGATAATTCTTCGGAAAGTTAACGCGATAAACACACTTTAACCACCTAAAATTATTCTTTAACGAGCTATTGATATATTTTCATGCGAATCTTTTAAAATAAATTACTCATCCGTTAAGATTTTTCTAACCTCACTTTAACAAGGAAAGCAATATCGATAAACACAATACAACCACCGAGACAAGCATAACGTAGATCATATCACAAACTCGTTCATTTTGAAAGTCTTAAATATAAATCTACCAAGTTGATTATTTTGGCCACTAATACTCAACAAAGATTTTGACATATATTAAGAACCCGCAATAACACCACCTTTCCTAAGGCTAACACAGTACACACGTGAAGACGTGAAGACACTCGTATACCATCAACGAGGCGATTTGCACCAAGATAGGCACAATGGCCTGCAATTTTTGGTGAATTCCCCCAATTCCGCGTACTCGATTTTAAAAAAAGTTACATTATCAAGTTAGGGGTGATATTCCACTTCTTGATGGAAAACTTCCATTTCACAACTCTAGTGGACCTTGCCAATGAGTCAGAATTTGCTCCTCTTGTGGAAGGTACAAACCACACTTAGAGTACGATGCTATTAAGTTAGGGTGAGACCCGCATCTTGATAACTTGTCCCATTGCTCGATTTTCAATCCCACCAAAGGTTTGCATTTTCAATCAATTAGGGACATGTAGTAACTTGAAGGGTAAGATACTGTTAACCGCTTCTCGTTGAGAGTATTTTATCTATTAGGCCTAAAAACGCCTCCCTAATTCAAAAGGAATTTCGATTCATTTTGGAATAGTTGAAGTTTCTAAATCCGAAACACTCCACTGTTTTATCAAGCCACTCTTTTATGATTACATCAATTATTATGTGTTTTACTTTGGTACGTTTATTATTCCCAGCCGAGAGCACAAATTGCACATCTTTCATAATAAAAAAAGAATCTAATAATCGTGAACAAACTAAATTTACTACTCTTATCGTTTTATACATGCTTATGCCATGAGAATACATGCTGTACTTATGCAAACCTGTGTGAAACTTATGTGATACGTGAAATATTTATGCAAAACTACGTGAAACCTATATGTTACCTGAAATGCTATAATCGATCAGAAAACAAAACGCTATTTTACAAAACCATCATGATTAAGTCTAATCCTTTTATCCTTATTTAACTCCTTTAGATGTCTTTTGACGGTGAGAACTCGGACTCCAAGAGACACTTCAATAATGGTGACTCGTGACTAAGAAAGAGATGATGAAGTTCATGGCCAAGGTGATCCCTGAAATCATCGGTCGGATTCACCCTACCTACAGCCCTACTAATACTGAGACCCAAAACGACATGACCGACACTAAGGTCGTAGTACCCAAGCCTTCCTTCGCTTTCAAGCACTTCAACTCTTGTAGCCCAATCCTTTCACTTGCAAAGGAGGGGCGACAAAACTACTCAAGTGTTTTGACGTCATTGAAGTTACCTTCCGTCAGAGCGGATGCCCTAAGAACCTTCGCACCACTAACGCTACAGGCGTGTTCCAATCGAGAGCGCTGGAATAGTGGACGTCGGAGCGTGATATGCACGACGACAACAGTGCCTATGGTTTAACTTGGACTGAGCTCTAAAATCTCATGAAGGATGAGTTTTGTCCTCCCCATGAAGTCCAACAACTCGAAAACGAGTTTTGTAACATCAATCAAGTGGGAAGCGATAATGTTGGCTTGACCGCTAGGTTCAAGCAACTCAGCTCGCTTTGCCCTGGCCAAGTCAACAACACTGACAAGGCCATCGCCAAGTACATTCGAGCCTTACCCTCTTCTTTCTCCAATTACGTCTAGTCTTCCCAGCCTAAAACCATTGAGGACGCATATCGCCTCGCAGCTAAATTCAACCATAACCTTCTTATGGAAGGAGCCTTCGAGACGAAGGGTTCAGCCAAAGCTGCCCATCAAGCCATCACTAAACCAACCTCTGAACCTACACCTACTAAACCACCCACCAAGAACAACAACAGAAACGGTAGGAAGCGGATGGCTTCAAACAAAAATTTTACGGTTGTTACTCTGCAAAACCCTCCACCTCAGCAGCCAGCCCTAACCTAAAACCCTGAGCTAGCCAAACGAAGCTACACTGGGACTCTTCCCAAGTGTAAAACCTACACCTACCATCATCCGACCACCGCACCATATTGCTTTTGCACTACGTGCAATAGGTTTTTGATACTTCAACACCCATTTTTGTTTCGGCGAAAAGCCTCAAGGAAACCAAACCCAACCTCCTACCCAAAATCAAGTCTAGCAGCCAGCCTATAACGGTCGCACATGCTACAAATGTGGCGACCCTAATCATCTTGCCAACGTATGCCCCAACGCAACAAGGCTTAGCAGCAAGCCCCTCGTGGACGAGCTTTTGTCATCACAACTGATCAAGCCCTGAAAAACAACGACATCATTAACGGTACGTACCTCGTAAATAATGTTTGTGCTTCATGCTTATTTGATACTGGCAGATAAAAGTTTTATATCCGCTGAATTTGAACCAATACTTAAGTGTAGACGCTCTAAGTTGCCAAAATCGTTTATGTCAAAGTTGCTAATGGTAAATCTATTCTTGTCAATTCTGTGCTTCCTCATTGTATAATTGATCTTAATGATCATAAATTTTCAATCGAGCTCATATACTGTTGATGCATATGTTTGTTGCCTACGTCTTGATGTAAAAAAGTTTACAAGTTATTGTTTGATGTAACGTAGAAGGTAGCTCTCAAGTCTATAAATAGTAGTGTTGAGGTGTGAGTTTGTAACTTTTGGTGACTAATATGGCGAAGCCCTGTCGGATTTCACGGTGATCTGTAGCTGTTAAACATTCAATGAAATCAGTAAATTGATAAATAATCTTGGGGTCACTAGTTAATATGAATTACGTGCATATGGACTAGATAATGAAATTCGAACCTTTGCTATTGGATAAAACGATCTTACACATACCTACGCAAATGAGTAGTTTTGATATCATCATTGGCATGGATTGGCTTCATAAGGTTCATGCTGAAGTCGTTTGTTCTGAAAAGTTTATTCATATTCCCTTTCCATTTGGTGATTCGCTACGCGTTTTTGTTGAGAAACCTTCTAAAGGTCTCAAATTTATGTCATGTACTCAAGCGAACAAATACTTAGGCATGGAGTACTTTGCCTTTCTTGTCCACGTCATGGAAAAGTAGGACAAAGGAAAAAGCGTGAGTGATGTTCCCATCGTTCACAATTTCGCTGACTTCCTGAAGATTTACCTGGTCCTCCTCCTCCTCGTTCCGTTGACTTTCGTATCGATCTTATTCCTGGAGCAACTCCTGTTGCTAAAGCTGCTTATTAGCTCACACCATAAAAAATGCAAGACCTATCTAGTCAACTTCAAAAGCTTCTTGATAAAGGCTTTATACGCCTAGTACTTCTCCTTGGGGCGCTCCTGTTCTCTTTGTTAAGAAGAAGGATGGATCATTTCGCATGTGCATCGATTATCGCGAACTTAACAAACTCACCATTAAGAATTACTATCCTCTTCCTTGCATCGATGACCTCTTCGGCCAACTCCAAGACGCAACGTGCTTTTCTAAGATCGACCTTTATTTTAGCTATCATCTGCTTCGAGTCCTCGAAGAAGATATTCCCAAAACCGCCTTTCGAACAAGATACGGTCATTACGAGTTTGTGGTTATGCCTTTTGGTTTAACTAATGCACCTGCGGTTTCATGGACTTGATGAACCGTGTGTGTAAACCATACTTGGACCGTTTCGTGATCATTTTCATAGACGATATCATCATCTACTCCAAGACGCAAGACGAACACGAGCGACACTTGCGCCTAATTCTCAAGCTCTTACGTGGTCAACAGCTATACGCCCATTTCTCCAAGTGTGAATTTTGGCTATCAGAAGTTCAAATTCTCGGACACGTTGTGAACAAGAAAGGCATACATGTATACCCTACCAAGATTGAAGCTGTCAAGAATTGGATCGCACCTAAATCTCCGTCTAAAAACTGTTCATTGCTTGTATTAGCTGGTTATTATCGTTGATTCATCTCCAACTTCTTGAAGATTGTTGTTCCTCTTACCTCCTTGACCCAAAAAGATAAACCTTTTGTTTGGATCTAAACAAGAGGAATCTTTCCAAACAGTCAAGGACATGCTTTACAATGCTCCTATCCTAACTATTCCTGATGGAAACGATGACTTTGTGGTGTATTGCGATGCATCTAACCAAGTTCTTGGTTGTGTTCTTGTGCAACGAGAAAAGGTTATCGCATGTGCTTCAAGACAACTAAAAATTCACGAGAAGAACTACACTACTCACGACCTTGAACTTGGTTGCGTTAGATTTGGCAACACTACCTATATGGTACCAAGTGTGTGGTCTTCACCGACCATAAGATCCACCAACATATCCTTAACCAAAAAGAACTCAACATGCATCAACGTCGATGGATGGAGTTGCAAAGCGACTGACAACTTCGAGAAGAGTGTTCGTTGCTTCCAGATTTTGAACAATCTTCAAGAACTATTTGAGAAGCACAACACTCATCTGTTAATAAGAACAACGCATACAATGAGATGAAGCATGGTGCTGAGAATAAGCTTATGTCCAAATCCGATGGTATTTTTTACTATCTCAATCGCGTGTGGATTCCCAATCGAGACAACCTTCGTGACTTCTTGATGAAGGAAGCTCACAAATTCCCATATTCCATTCATCCTTACACTGGCAAGATGTACAAAGACTTACGTACGTCCAATTGGTGGCCTAGAATGAAGAAAGATATCACGGTTTACGTTTCGAACTGCCTCACCTGTTCAAGGTAAAGGCTAAGCATCAGCGTCCATTTGGCTTACTCGAACAACCAGAATTCAAGTATGGAAATGGGATAGTATAACAATGGATTTCATTATCAAACCCCCTCGTACTTCCTATGGTCATGATAGCTTTTGGGTAATCATCGATCGTTTGACCAAATCCACTCATTTCCTCCCCATTCGTGAAGATTGCAAAGTCGAGAAATTGCTCGTATCTACACGATGAAGTCATTTGTCGTCATCGTATCTCCATTGACATCATCTCAGACCGTGATGCTCATTTTACCTCGCGTCTTTTGCAAACCTTTAAAAAAGCTCCTGGTACTCATCTTAATCTTAGTACAGCTTTTCATCCTCAAACCGAAGGCCAATCCGAGCGTACTATCCAAATGCTTGAGGATATGCTTCGTTCTTGTGTAATCCATTTTAGTGGCAACTGGGATATATACTAACCTATGGTAGAATTCTCGTACAATAATAGTTATCACGTGATGTGCATGAATCAAATATATTTTATTTCTATGATTTTTGTTCACACAAATTAGTTTTAAAAATGATTTTTACTTAAAACCAACTACACATACAAAAGGGCAAGTGTACCCGTCAGGTGGTAGTACAGTCTATCGGTAAGAACCGGATATCAATCCATGGACTCAGTGTCTCAATACTAGATTTTTGTTACTTTTAAATCTTGTTAAAATGGGTGAATTGATTTCTTGACTTTTTGACTATTATGAAAATATAACAATTAACTACTTGAATTGATGAAGAACAATAATTAAGAAAGGTTGCTTAAATTAAGCATCCACTAACAAACGTATGACAACATTTGATGAAAACTAATGGTGATGCAAAATCTAGATTCAACTAAGTTTCCATTCAAGGTTTCCTAGTTTCATAAATCTTGGGAAAATTATAATGAAATAACATTTTAATCACCTAAGACTCATTCTTTTTAAGCTCACTTGCTAAGTTGATGTTAATCTTTAAATATGAGTTAATTGTTTGTCAAAACTCCTAACTCTACAAATTAAGGAAAACTAACATGAACAACACATTAATCACCCTAACTTGGTTTCAAGTAAATGATATCTTCAACAAGTTCTTGACATGAATAACAAGCATGGTCATGCTAGATAACAACTTTGGCCTAAATCATCAATCCAAACATGAACACAAACTATAGAATCCATATAAACATTCATATGATCTTTTCAAATCCAAATGCAAGAATTTATACTCATACTCAAATCATCATCCTAATCATGTTAGCAATTACCATTCCTAGTTTCATGCTATGAATCAAATCAACAACTAACAAGATTCAATAATCATAATTTCTACATGGGCTTTCCAACACTACATGTAAATTTTTATGATCAAACATTCAAGAATAATAACTTTAGATATGAACATGCATTCCAAGAACAAAGTTAAATATCATCATGAAGATTAACATACAACAATCACCACATCTATTTCCATGTTGTCAAGTGTTCATTAGCTTCAATATAATTCAAGCAACACAAATGTTTGGCCTAGAAGGCTCATGATAACTAAGACAAATATAAAGTAATATGGATTGTGCATGAATAACAAGTGAAATACTAGTGTTTAAGACAAGGTAATTAGCAAAATGAGTTGGATTATCAAGTGATACAACCTCCAAAAGGCTCATTCTTCAATCTCCAAGCTTCCAAGATCAGCTTCTTGAGAGAGAAATCCACCCAAATGCTCCAACTCTCCTTCAAATGAGCTGAATTCACGTATTTAAGCTACTGGGTATTTGGCACGACCGTGCCACTTTCTGGCACGGTCGTGCTTTGTAAGTGGCAGGTGCCTTTCTGAGTTGTTCACCAAGTTTGATGCCATATCTAGAAAGATCCCGCTAAAATTTCCCCGAGGTGGCACGACCGTGCCAAATAGTAACACGGTCGTGCTTATCGATATCGTACTTGGAAATGACTATGTGGCTCTCGGAAACTAGCTGATTAGGGCTTGTGATTGCATGCGCACGGTCGTGCTTGGGGTTAGCACGATCGTGCCAAGTGTTGGATTGGCTCGGATCGTGCAGTCTGATGATAGTGCTGGTGATGGTGCCGGCTTCTGGATGCTTGGCACGGTTGTGCCAATGTTGCACTGTGTGTCAATCTGGCAGTCTGGCAGAAATGTTCCATTTTTGCTCCAATTTGCTACAAAAACCTTTGTTTCTTACCGAGCCGAAGCCCGAACCTTTATTTTCACAAATAACTCAAATGAGTATCAAGATCAATGAAAACACAACAAATTTCCGCGTTAGTGGGGAATATTTGACGTTTAAAAGATGTACAATTCTTATACATCATCACGCTAGCATCTAAATGACACCATTCGAAGCGTTGTATGGATGTAAATGCCGATCACCTATCTGTTGGTACGAGATTCGTGAAGCTCAAATCATCGGTCCCGAACTCGTACAAGAGACGACGGACAAGACCCTGCAGATTCGCGATAACTTGTCAAAGCTAGAAGTCCACAAAAGAGTTACGCTGATATGAGATTTAAACATTTGGAATTCAATGTTGGTGATCATGTACTTTTCAAGGTATCCCCTTGGAAGGGCGTAGTTCGATTTGGGAAGAAAGGTAAACTCACTCCTCGCTACGTAGGTCCTTTGAAGATCCTCGAAAGGATTGGCAAGGTAGTGTATCTACTGGATCTACCCCAAGAACTCAAGAATGTTCATCCAACCTTCCACGTTTCAAATCTAAAGAGATGCCTAGCAGATGAAGGACTTCAAGTTCCACTCAATGATATTCAAATTAATGAGTCCTTACACTTTGTGGAAAGATCGGTCGAAATCATGGACCGAGGAACCAAGCAACTTAGGCACAGTCGCATTCCCATAGTCAAAGTTCGATGGAAAGGAAAATGTGGCGCTGAATTCACATGGGAACTTGAAAGCAAAATGAAGACCGAGCATCCACACCTCTTCGTTGAGTCTTCCTCTTGAAAAGATTCTCCAGAAGAAGTTATGAAGATTTCAAAATTATGTAGTTTTTCTGGGTCTGTTCTTCGCTAAGCACGATCGTGCCATACCTGAGCACTCTCGTGCTGAACCAATTTCTGGGTGAAATTTTTTAAGACTGGAAATTCTTATGAAGAGCACGATCGTGCCATCAGATGGCACGGTCCTGCATGTTGAATTTCTGGACCAGATCTGCAAATTCATCAAGTTTTTATGAAGAGCACGATCGTGCATCATATGGCCGGTCGTGCTTGATTAATTTCTAGAAATTTTTTTTTGAAGATTCAGTCACACATTATGAAGAGCACGGTCGTGCATGACGGAACGCAGATCCGGAAATGTCCAAAAAATCACCCAAAACCCTGATTTTTTAACAGTTTTGCTTGGGGGTTTTGTAGATCGGTCAAGTATGGTGTACGACAACAACAAATTTCACAGAAAACGGGCTTGAATTGGTTGGTTTAGACCAAACCCTAAAAAAACTTAAAAGAAAACTACTTGAAGAACAAACCCAACTATTCAACAATTACAAAGAGAAGAATGAAGATTCGTACATGGATTGAAGCTTGGGATGAGAGGAAAACAGATTCTTGAGGGAAAGGAAGAAGGTGTGGAGGATTCGTGAGAGGATTTGTGAGGATTCAAGTGGGATGTTTGAATATTTTAAAGACAGAAGAGGATGGGCCTTGCAGTTGGTCTGCATTATCTATCATGACAGTGCCAGAAAACACTGTTGATAGTACCGAGTTTTTTGGATTTTCAGTTTTTTTTAAAACTATTTTCCTCTTAAATTTATTTATTTACATTTAATAAAATCCAAAAATAAAAATATCACTTGAATCCGGACCACTCACGAAACACCTCCTACCAAGAAAAGAGCCAAACTAACATACCTGGAGATTGGCAATGATTCCAACATCCCCCGCATCCAAGAGAACCGTAACCTGAAAAAGAAACTAAGCAACCAAACAGAAAAACAAATAAAAACCCCAAAAACATGCCAAGTTTATTTATGAATCTTCAGCTAGACTCACCACCCCAAATTCATTTTGGCACGGTCGTGCATGACGGAACGCAGATCGGAAATGTCCAAAAAATCAACCAAAACCCTGATTTTTTAACAGTTTTGCTTGGGGGTTTTGTAGATCGGTCAAGTATGGTGCACGACAACAACAAATTTCACAGAAAACGGGCTTGAATTGGTTGGTTTAGACCAAACCCTAAAAAATCTTAAAAGAAAACTACTTGAAGAACAAACCCAACTATTCAACAATTACAAAGAGAAGAATGAAGATTCGTACATGGATTGATGCTTGGGATGAGAGGAAAACTGATTCTTGAGGGAAAGGAAGAAGGTGTGGAGGATTCGTGAGAGGATTTGTGAGGATTCAAGTGGGATGTTTGAATGTTTTAAAGAAAGAAGAGGATGGGCCTTGCAATTGGGTCTGCACTATCTATCATGACAGTGCCAGAAAACACTGTTGATAGTGCCGACTTTTTTGGATTTTCAATTTTTTTTAAAACTATTTTCCTCTTAATTTTATTTATTTACATTTAATAAAATCCAAAAATAAAAACATCACTTGAATCCGGATCACTCACGAAACACCTCCTACTAGAAAAGAGCCAAACTAACATACCTGTAGATTGGCAATGCATTCCAACATCCCCCGCGTCCAAGACGAACCGTAACCTGAAAAAGAAACTAAGCAACCAAACAGTAAAACAAATAAAAACCCCAAAAACATGCCAAGTTTATTTACGAGTCTTCAGCTAGACTCACCATCCCAAATTCATTTGTTCTTGGGGTGGAGGGTGACAACCTTCTCACTCCTATCAACTGAGCCACCAACATACGACTTCAGTCTGTGCCCATTGACCTTGAACAAGCGGCCATCTTCATGGCCTATTTTCACTGTTCCGTAAGGAAACACCGACCGCACTGTGTAAGGACCTGACCAACGAGACTTAAGCTTGCCAGGGAACAACTTAAGACGTGAGTTGTATAACAATACCCGATCACCACCTGAAATTCCTTCTTGTCCTCAGGCGGGAGTCGTGGAGCGTCTTAGTACGTTCCTTATACAGCTTGGAGCTCTCATATGCATCATTCAGAGCTCCTCGATCTCATGGATCCTGTTTTCGCTCGCAGCTGCCATATCGAGATTCACTGTTTTCAAGGCCCAGTATGCCTTGTGCTCGAGCATAACAAGGAGATGACAAGACTTCCCATAGACCAACTTGAATGGAGTAGTGCCTATAGGAGTCTTGTAGGCCGTTCAGAAGGCCCACAATCCATCATCCAGTTTTTCAGACCAGTCTTTGCGGCTTGCGTTCACCGTCTTCTCCAATGTGCGCTTAATGCCCGGTTTGTGACCTCATCTTGCCCACTAGTATGTGGGTGGTATGGTGTAGAAAATCGATGTTGCACACCATATCGGGACAATGCTTTTTCCAATTGAGCATTACAAAAGTGTGTCCCCCGGTCATTGATTAACGCTTTAGGAGCACCAAAGCGCACGAACAGCTTCTTTAGAAATTTGACCACCACCCTAGCATCGTTGGTGGGCAGAGCTTGCGCTTCCGCCCGCTTTGAAACATAGTTGACCGTGACTAGGATGTATCGGTTTCCGAAGGAAGTCAGAAAAGGTACCATAAAGTCTAGACTCCAAACGTCAAAAACTTCGCAGACTTGAACGTCGTTTTGCGGCATCTCATGGCGTGCAGAAATATAGCTTGCCCTTTGACAGGCATCACAAGATTTCACGAACTCATGGGCATCTTTAAAGAAGGAAGGCCAAAAGAATCCAACATCAAACACCTTTTTGGCGGTATTGTCTGGCCCATGGTAACCTCCCGTAGGCCCCTCGTGGCAGTGGCGAAGGATGTCCCTTGTCGCATTGTTGTGCACGCAGCGTCAGATCATCTGATCCGCGCCCACTCTGAATAGATAGGGGTCATCCCATAGGTAGTACTTGACATCCGCAAAAAAAATTTCTCTTCTGCTGAAAGGTCATCCCTTTGATCAGGATGCCACTGGTTAAGTAGTTTGTGATGTCAGCTAACCATGGGGAGTCATCATTTGTCTCGATCCACATAAGAAACTAGTGGGGAAAGTTGTCATTGATGTTAGCCCCACGAACTTCTTTTCCCTTGTAATGCTCAAGATGGGACAAATGATCAGCCGCTAAATTTTCGGCCCCTTTCTTATCACGGATCTCAATGTCGAACTTCTGTAGCAAAAGAATCCATCGTATAAGTCTAGGTTTGGCATCTTGCTTGCTAAAGAGATATCGCAGAGTTGCATGGTCCGTGTACACTATGGTCTTGGAGAGGATGAGATAAGATCGAAACTTGTCGAAAGCGAAGACCACGGCTAGGAGCTCTTTTTCAGTCGTGGTATAATGCTCCTGAGTGTCGTTCAAGGTCTTGCTCGCATAGTAAATCGGGTGAAAATGCTTATTCCTCTTCTGACCCAAGATGGCCCCAACTGCGAAGTCACTCGAATCGCACATCAACTCGAATGGTAATTCCCAGTCGGGAGCTACCATGATTGGGGCATTTACCAACTTCTCCTTCAACAACTCGAATGCCTTCATGCATTCATCGGAGAAAACAAACTGGACATCCTTCTCTAGAAGCTGGGTCATCGGATGGGTGATTTTGGAAAAATCCCTTGTGAATCGCCGGTAAAAACCTGCATGACCAAGAAAGCTCCTAATAGATTTCACGGATGTGGGCGGCGGAGCTTAGTAATAGTCTCAACTTTGGCCCTATCAACCTCGAGCCCCGCCTGCGAAAGCTTGTGCCCAAGTACAATGCCCTCTTCAACATGAAGTTGCATTTTTTCTAGTTCAACACAAGGTTGGCCTCCTCCCATCGGGCCAACATCCTCTTCAGATTCCTGAGAGAATGATCGAAAGAACTCCCGAAAACAGAAAAATCATCCATGAAGACCTCCATGGAGTCCTCGATCATGTCATGAAAAATAGCCACCATACATCTTTGAAATGTAGCTGGGGCATTGCACAGTCTAAAGGGCATTCGCCGGTAGACAAATGTGCCATAGGAACATGTGAATGTCGTCTTCTCCTGATCCTCATGAGAGATGGGAATCTGAAAATAGCCAGAGAAACCGTCAAGGAAACAGTAAAACATCCTCCCTGACAGTCTCTCTAACATCTGATCAATGAAAGGAAGAGGAAGATGATCTTTCCTCGTGGCATCATTGAGTTTGCGATAGTAAATGCAAACTCTCCACCCGGTGACAGTACGAGTGGGAATCAACTCGTTCTTCTCATTAGTCACCACCGTCATCCCTCCTTTCTTCGGGACAACCTGTACGGGACTAACCCAAGGCGAATCAGAGGTTAGGTATATCAAACCTACATCAAGTAATTTGATGACCTCCTTCTTCACAACATCCTGCATGTTCGGATTTAAACGCCTCTGGTGCTGCACTATGGGTTTGAAGTCCTCCTCCATCAAGATCATGTGGGTACAAAAAGATGGATTGATCCCTTTTATATCCATGATCTTCCAAGCGATCGCCTTTTTATGTTGCTTCAAAACTTCAAGCAATCGACCCTTCTCTTCTTCTGACAACCCAGCAGAGATGATGACGGGCAAGTGAGTCGCACCCTCCAAGAAAGCATACTCTAAGTGATTTGGAAGCTCCTTAAGCTCAACTGAGGGTGCATCCTCAACCGAAGGACGTGCTTTAGGCTCAGCAACATGATCCACCACTTCAAAAACCTCAGGACGTGGGGAACCACATGACCTATCAGACAAGTCATCTCTTCAACTGACTGGACCATAGCAGGCGAACCAAAAGTCTCTCCTCCAATTAGCCGTGTGTCCACAATGTCCTCCTCAAACGTTCTATGAAGATGATCACTCACATACGTGTCAATAGTCTCGATAAAGTAGAGTGTATCATCATAACTCTGTGGATGCTGCATGGATTTCCCTATATCAAAGGTTACCTCTTCATCGTCTACCCTAAGTGTAAGTCTGCCGGTGCAGGCATCGATCAATGCTCGAGCAGTGGCAAGGAATTGCCTACCTAAGATGAGAGGAACAGTTTTGTCCTCATCCATGTCCAAGATCACGAAATCAACAGGAAAGACAAACTTGTCGATCTTCACAAGCATATTCTCAACTATACCTCGAGGGTACTTCACTGAACGATCGGCTAGCTGAATGCTCATACGAGTAGGTTTTGGCTCTCCCAAGTCCAGCTTAGCAATAACCGCATAAGGCATGAGGTTTATATTGGCTCCAAGATCAGCTAGTGCTTTGCTGACCGATAAGCTACCAATCAAGCATGGGATAGTGAAACTCCCGGGATCACTCATTTTTTGTGGTAGTTTGTTCTGAAGAACTACTGAACACTCCTCGTTCAAGGTCACATGCGAAAGCTCCTCAAGTTTCTTTTCGTTAGATAAAATATCTTTCAGAAACTTGGCATACTTAGGCATTTGAGCAAGTGCCTCGACAAACGGTAGATTTATGTGAAGTTGCTTGAAAAGCTCAAGGAATTTACCGTAGTGTTCTTCCATCCTCTGCTTCTTCAACCTCCCCGAATATGGAACAGGAGGGACATACTCTCTCACTAGCTCCTTGGGACGTGCTGTACTTGCTGGGTCTCGCCTCAGTTGCACCTCTCCCAAAGACTCAGTCTCAATCTCCTCAACAATCTCGTCATCAACCGGCTCACTCGGAACATCCGAAGTGACGGGCTTAGCAATCTTGCCATTTCTCAACGTGATTGCCTTTGTAGTAGCTTTCGAATTTGGCTATGTGTTACTTGGAAGGCCCCCTTGCTTCCTCTCAGACAACATCTTTGCAATCTGACCAACTTGGTTTTCAATGGTCTACATGGAAGCCTTTTGGCTTCTCAACACACTCTCATGCCTTGTGAAATGACCGTCATACTCCTTGAAGTGCTTTTCATTTTTGACTCTTTGAGAGTTTTGACCGGCTAAGAGTTAACTAAACATATCCTGCACACTAGGCTCATTAGTGGAAGGCATCTACTGAGGCCGAGGTGCACCGTATCCTCCAGGAGCGTTGGGACGTGTTGCGAATCCGGGTGGATGCTGATTTGACGCTTCAGACTTCCAACTGAAATTTGGGTGGTTCTTCCACCCTGGATTGTAAGTATTGCTGTAGGGATTATGCTGAGGACGGTACTGGTTTCCCATAAAATCTACATGCTCGTGTGAAACCTCTCCTGTCGGAAAATCGCCTACATGATATGCTCCCCCACTCGAGGAGCCACTCGAGTGGATCTCCATCACTCGATCAACCTTTGAAGATAAACCATCCATTCGTGCTGTGATGGTGGTGAAATCGTGCACATGATGAACTCCCTGTCTAGAACTCTTCCCTCTCGATGGCTGCTGTGTCCGATTATTCAAGGCGCATTTCTCAAGAATCTCAAATGCCTCGTTGTCATTTTTCGTGCCTATGTCTCCGCCTGAATATGTATCGACCATCATCTGTCCTTGACCATCCAAACCTTGGTAGAAGATCTGACATTGTTGCCACTTGGGCAACCCGTGGTGTGGGACCTTTCTCATGAGCTCTTTAAACCGCTCCCACGCCTCATAGAGAGGCTCATCATCGTCCTGGCGAAAGTTAAGAATCTTGGTTCTTAACCGAACAGTTTTCTCTGGGGGAAAATATTTCTGAAGGAACTTCTCAGCTAATTGATTTCATGTAGTGATAGACCCAACTGGAAGTGAAAGAAGCCACTCCTTAGCTCCATCACGTAAAGAGAACGGAAAGAGTCGAAGGCGTATTGCATCCGATGATGCATCATGAATGGTGAATGTGTCACAAACCTCCAGAAACCCCGCAATATGGACACTAGGATCCTCGTGATCCTTGCCATAAAACTGAACCGCATTCTGCAGCATCGAAATGGTACCAGATTTGATCTCGAAATTATTATTATTTATTGTAGGTGCATTGATTCTCGCAGGTAAACCCTCAAGTGAAGGCTTTCCTATGTCGTTTAGAACCCTTGTTTCCTCTTCGTCTACCATTTCTACGTGAACCTCGTGGAATGTGTCGTCCCAATGCGTCTACCTCGATTGTGGCAGCCACCCTGCGGGCCCGCTCCCGCAGTCTTCGATGAAAATTGCGCTCCGGCTCCGATGAAGGCTCAACAACTTCAGCAACTGGGGTTTAAGACATGCACGACCTGTAAGGAAAAAGAAGGAACACAATGCCCTATGTATACATAAAGATAAAAAGAAATAATTAATTACTTAATATATTTTCTTTTTCTTTTCAATTAATCAAATAAGACAAACAAAAACAACTAGACAAAATCTTTGTACACTTTTCACAATGATTTAACAAGTTACTCCAACCATTCTTAAGAAGACAGAGTCCCCGGCAACGGCGGCAAAAACTTGATGTGCGTGAATTAAATATATTTTATTTCTATGATATTTGTTCACACAAATTAGGTTTTAAAAATGATTTTTACTTAAAACCAACTACACACACAAAAGGGGCAAGTGTACCCGTCAGGTGGTAGTACAGTCTATCGGTAAGAACCGGATATCAATCCATGGATTCAGTGTCTCAATACTAGATTTTTGTAACTTTTTAATCTGGTTTAAATGGGTGAATTGATTTCTTGACTTTTTGACTATTATGAAAATATAACAATTAACTACTTGAATTGATGAAGAACAATAATTAAGAAAGGTTGCTTAAATTAAGCATCCACTAACAAACTATGACAACATTTGATGAAAACTAATGGTGATGCAAAATCTAGATTCAACTAAGTCTCCATTCAAGGTTTCCTAGTTTCATACATCTTGGGAAAATTATAATGAAATAACATTTTAATCACCTAAGACTCATTCTTTTTAAGCTCACTTGCTAAGTTGATGTTAATCTTTAAATATGAGTTAATTGTTTGTCAAAACTCCTAACACTACAAATTAAGGAAAACTAACATGAACAACACATTAATCACCCTAACTTGGTTTCAAGTAAATGACATCTTCAACAAGTTCTTGACATGAATCACAAGCATGGTTATGCTAGATAACATCTTTGGCCTAAATCATCAATCCAAACATGAACACAAACTATAGAATCCATATAAACATTCATATGATCTTTTCAAATCCAAATGCAAGAATTCATACTCATACTCAAATCATCATCCTAATCATGTTAGCAATTACCATTCATAGTTTCATGCTATGAATCAAATCAACAACTAACAAGATTCAATAACCATAATTTTTACATGGGCTTTCCAACACGACATGTAAATTTTTATGATCAAACATTCAAGAATAATAACATTAGATATGAATATGCATTCCAAGAACAAGGTTAAATATCATCATGAAGATTAACTTACAACAACACCACATCTATTTCCATGTTGTCAAGTGTTAATTAGCTTCAACAAAATTCAAGCAACACAAATGTTTAGCCTAGAAGGCTCATGATAACAAAGACAAATATAAAGTAATATGGATTGTGCATGAATAACAAGTGAAATACTAGTGTTTAAGACAAGGTAATTAGCAAAATGAGTTGGAATATCAAGTGATACAATCTCCTAAAGGCTCCTTCTTCTATCTCCAAGCTTCCAAGATCAGCTTCTTGAGAGAGAAATCCACCCAAATGCTCCAACTCTTTATCAAATGAGCTGAATTCACGTATTCAAGCTACTGGGTATTTGGCACGACCATGCCACCTTTTGGCACGGTCGTGCTTGGTAAGTGGCAGGTGCCTTTCTGAGTTGTTGACCAAGTTTGATGCCAAATCCGGAAAGCTCCTGCTAGAATTTCCCCGAGGTGGCACGACCGTGCCAAATAGTGGCACGGTTGTGCTTATCGATATCGTACTCGGAAATGACTAAGTTGATCTCGGTAACTAGCTGATCAGGGCTTGTGATTGCACGGGCACGGTCGTGCTTGGGGTTGGCACGATCCTGCCAAGTGTTGGATTGGCTCGGATTGTGCAGTCTAATGATAGTGCTGGTGATAGTGCTGGCTTCTGGATGCTTGGCACGGTCGTGCCATATCTGGCAGTCTGGCAAAAATGTTCCATTTTTTCTCCAATTTGCTCTAAAAGCCTTTGTTTCTTCACTGGGCCGAAGCCCGGACCTGCATTTTCACAAATAACTCAAATGAGTATCCAGATAATGAAAACACAATGAATTTCCGCCTTAATGGGGAATATTTGACATTTAAAAGATGTATAATTCTTATACATCATCACGCTAGCATCTAAATGACACCATTCGAAGCGTTGTATGGACGCAAATGCCGATCACCTATCTGCTTGCACGAGATTAGTGAAGCTTAAATCAGCAGTCCCAAACTCGTACAAGAGACGACGGATAAGACCCTACAGATTCGGGATAACTTGCTTAAAGCTAGAAGTCGACAAAAGAGTTACGCTGATACGAGATGTAAACATTTGGAATTCAATGTTGGTGATCATGTACTTCTCAAGGTAAGGGCGTAGTTAGATTTGGAAAGAAAGGTAAACTTGCTCCTCGCTACTTAGGTCGTTTCAAGATCCTCGAAAGGATTGGCAAGGTAGTGTATCTACTGGATCTACCCTAAGAATTCAACAATGTTCATCCAACCTTCCACGTTTCAAATCTAAAGAGATGCCTAGTCAAATGAAGGATTTCACGTTCCACTCAATGATCTTCAAATAATGAGTCCTTACACTTTGTGGAAAGACCGGTCGAAATCATGGACCAAGGAACCAAACAACTTAGGCACAGTCGCATTCCCATAGTCAAAGTTCGATGGAAAGGAAAATGTGGTGCTGAATTCACATGGGAACTTGAAAGCGAAATGAAGACCGAGCATCCACACCTCTTCGTTGAATCTTCCTCTTGAAAAGATTCTTACGACGAAATTCCCTAAAGTAGGGGAGATTGTAACGCTTGTAGTCTGAGATTATGATCATAATGGAAATCTTATTTGATACTTACACATGTTACATATTTAAAATATTCGTTACAATCTTGAATACGTGATTACATGCAAGAAACTCATACTTGGAACACTCAAATGCTCAGTTTTTATGTGCAATATACTTATACAACACTCTCGTATGCTTAAACTACTTAAAACTAACTAAAACACGCGAAAACGACCCAAACAGGCCAGCTTCGCACGAAGTGATGTGTTAGATCTACTGAACTTTATAAAAGAACAAATGATTGGAAAACCAAAATAATCTCTAACATCTGATCACTAATAAAGGTCTTATGCTCTAAACTCTGCCTATAGTTAAAGACTTTTTACAATATCTGTTAAACATAAAGCTCTGCTGAAGTAAAGATCTGCTAGAGAGAAAACTCTAATGAAGCATAAAGGCTGTTGAAGCAGAGGTATGTTGAAGACCAACAAATGATACATCAGCAGTAGTTGCTCAAAAGAGTCTATTATGTAAATGATTGTAACATTGTTTAGGTCTAAAAGAGGATATAGTTTGTTAGTTTGTTAAATGTCAATTTCATAGTGACGTCAGCCATAAGATGCTCAGTGGTTTGCAATGTACTATAAATAGAACGATGCTTTTATTGTTCTATCTATCACTTTTCTTCTACACATTATTTACGAACAAATTAAAGTGATCTTAGGCTGAGGGGGAGTTTGTATTTTGCATGCATACGTAAAAATTACAAAAGCATGTCATGAAAATAATCTTTCTATATATGTGATTTCAAAGTTTACACAATCCCGCTGCAGTGTTTCATTGTTATTTATCTTCTTACATTGATTTAATCTAAACAATCACATCAATATCAAACTCATATCCTAGCAATTGGTATCAGAGCTTGGTCGTTCAAGTTTGATTTAACAATCAATTAGATATTAACTGGTCAGCTCTCACTGCTAATTTGTTTGTTCGTTTGTATTAAAAACAGAGTAAAAGTTTATTTAATTTCAGAGTTTTTAAACAAAAACCTGTTTGTAAATAATCAAACTCAAAATCCACAAGACCCACACAACACTGGCACCATGTATAAAGCTCTGATACTTGTTAGATCATAGTACAATATCTGGCAACGTCGGATGGGTCACAAACTTGCACAACAGAACACGGGTTGTTGGAAATCGGTTATCTTCGGATCACATGTTCCGATGGTACTGAGTGCCGAAGACCCAAAAGTTCAAGTTCCAAAGAGTCCTGAACATTACTCCGAGTAGCATCGTGGTAACTGTTTTGCCTAATGATATCTATGCTGGCTTGTTGCATTGCAACAATGCAACGGAATTATGGGATGCTCTGAAAGAATAATTTGGTAGGACTAAAGAGGTTATTGAAAATAATAGAGAAGTTTTGAACCAACAGTGTGAAACATTTTGTCATGTGAAAGGATAATCATTAACTCAGCAATTTGAAAGGTTTAGTTGTCTAATTAGTGAGTTAAAACTGGTAGATGTAATTTTGCAAATTCTACTTTGAATAGCCGATTTCTTAGATCACTACCAGATAAATGGGACACTATTGCCTTTGTAACCAGAAATTCTGTTGGGTTTAAAGAGATGAGTTTGACTCAGCTTCATGGTAGGCTTCTCACTTATGAGATATCAACCAGAAAAAGTAGCTACTAGAAAAATGGGACACTATTGCCTTTGTAACTAGAAATTTTGTTGTTTTTAAAGAGATGAGTTTGACTTAGCACCATAAGTTACATAAACCTCTACTCCTGTAGAGATCAGTTAACAGAGCTTCTTTACACAAGGCTTTGTTGATTGGAGTAGCTTACCTGAAGAACTGACTGATGAAAATTTTGCTCTAGTTGTAGATACTTAAAAGAAACATGATGATTTTTGTTTCATGGCACTAGACACTATACTTGAAGGGGATGAGTCTGAGGAAGTAGTGTTAAATTCTAATGATGCTTGTGATAGTGTTGTGGCAGATGTTTTAGAAGAGAAGGTTTGTGATGAAACTGTGATCTTAGTGTCAGACCCATGGGAAACCAGCGTTTGTGAAGGAGAATGCGACTGTGCCATGATTGCTGCTGCTAAGGGAGCTTCTACTTGCCTTGAAAGTTTACGGTATGTAGATAGTGGAGGCTTCAGGCATATGACAGGATTATCTTTCAACATATCAACTACATACACACCCAAAGATTTCATGGCACATGGAGGGGGTGATATATCTTTTGGTAACAATTCAAAAGGGAAGGTGTTAGGGTCAGTCAAGGCTGGGAAACTCAAGTTTGAACATGTAAATCTTATTGACAATCTGAAATTTAATCTTCTTAATCTATCTCAAACGAGTTATAAAGGCTATGGGTCATTCGTCACTAAGAAAACTTGTTAGATTATTGGACCAGAAATGGTTAAAAAGATGATCAAATCATAGCTGAGAGCAAAACACAACATGTTGCTCATAAGAGTGGCAATCTATATGTAGTTGATATGTTGAAAGATAATCCAATATCCAATGCATGCCTGTTCTCAGTTGCTTCTACCAAAGAGACAGAACTATGGCATAGAAGACTTGGTCACACAAATCTTAAAACTATTACTACACTCTCCAAATAAGGTCTTATATCAAACAATTCAGCTGTGATGAACGTTGAGTTTCCTTTTTAAAGGTAAACAACACAAAAGTTCATATAAATCAATTGAAAAGTCCAAAACAAGCCATGTTTGGAATTGCTAGACATGAATTTGTTTGGCCTTGTAAATGTCATGAGTCTTAAAAAGAAGATATATTATCTAGTCATAATTAATAATTTTTCAAGGTTTACATGGGCCTACTTCATGCACTCCAAAGATGAGACTACATGTATTTTGCAAAATTTTGTAAAACAAGTTGAAAAGCAATTTGACCTACTAGTAAAAGTCTTTAGAAGTGACAATGGGACAAAGTTTAAAAATAAGGAGTTGAATGATTTCTGTGTGTCAAAAGGGATTGTTAGACAATACAGCATCCCAAGGACACCCGAACAAAATGGGGTGGTTGAAAGAAAAAAATAGAACTTTGATTGAAGCTGCTAGAACAATGCTTGCAGACTCAAGTTTACCCTTGTCTTTTTGGGCAGAGGCTGTAAACACTGCTTGCTATGTACAGAATAAAGTTTTAATTAACCCTAGGCATCAAAAGACTGCTTATGAAATTATGTACAAGAAGAAATCTCTGATCTTATATTTCAAAATCTTTGGCTGCCCATGTTTCATTCTAAACTTAAAAGATTCAATTGCAAAATTTGCAGCCATAGTAGATTGTGGTTATTTTCTAGGATACTCCACCACTGCTAAAGCGTACAGAGTCTTTAATTCAAGGACTAGGTGTGTGGAAGAGACCTTGAATGTAAAGTTCAATAAACATTCTTCATTAAAAATCCCAGCAAATCCTACTGAACTGTTTGATTTATAAATTTACATTTGAAGATGTATCTATCAAGACTAAAATGCAGGTACACCAAAGTCTTCACATCAAGATTATGAATATGACATTGTGATTCCACAATACAAAGTCATTTCATCCACCAGATAAACAACTGTCACTAACAATTGTAAAAACTCTACCACTACTGGATCAACAGTTGTTGATCCTCAAACCTCTGCTATGGCATCTAATAAAACCCCTGTTGACTATCTGTGAACAAAACTCAACCCATCTTTACCCCTATTCCACCTATACCTCCACCTCCATTCCAAACAGATGTTGGCTCTTCGAAATTACCAACAAATATTAGCTCAGATGATTTCCATCTGCAGCCTTCACATCAAAATGCCACTGTTCCATATAAGGGAGATTTATCTACCTTAAAAACTTTCCATCGGACCAAATTATTTGCAACATCGGGTTCTCACTAGAAGTTAATCCCAAAACATTTGTCTTTTTGCTGGTTTTCTATCACTCACACAACCTGTTAAGTACCAAGAGTGTAACGCTTCGCTTTTGTAACTTTTCGTTTTTAGTAAGTTTGCTTCGTGTTTCTGTATTTGGAAAGTCCAAACCTTGTAATCGTATCTCATTTTCGAATCATTGTAAATCCAAGGCTTTGATTGTAATCAAATTGATTAATTATGCGAAATTCACCACCTTTATGCATGCTTATATTTATAAACGTACACTTATACGTTAAATGAATTGTCGATTCAATTTAACTCTTGAACTCTCGTTGTGCATTCTTAAAGCTTACGCAATTCAAATCAAGCAAGACGGTTGATGATTTAAACGCAAAACACTTACGTATTAGGCATCATAAAAATTCGTCACGTTTATGTTAAACACCTATCATTTTGTAAGATTATGTAACACCTTATTCATTATTGTAACCTTTCAACACATTACACATAGTTTATAAATAAAGGGCATCTTTTTATCAAACAAACAATATATTACAATTATTAAATAAAAGAAAAGAAACCCTAGAAGCCGCAAGCTGCCAAGGGATTAAGTTCTCCTTGTTTCAAGTTTAACACTCACAAATCACCATTAAATGCTAACCTAACCCAAACCATAATCTTCCCTCTATAAAACCCCACCTTTCACCAACCTTTTCTCACTTTTACAAGCCTCCAACACTTCAAAAATTATCTCAAAACACCCAAAACTTTCTGCTAAGATAATTCAGTTTGCAAGTGAGTTTCAACTCACTTCCTTTCTTATTTAAACCTTGTTTCTTCTTCTAAACCACTTGGATAACCTCTAGGAAGGTTTTAACAAGTTTGCTTAGGCAAACTAAGGTGAAACCTCACCATTTTTAGGTCTACAAGTGTCTTGATCTTTCTACTCATGTTTTTCTTTTTAAAACTTTAAAAACTTCAAGTTTTCTTCATGTTTACTTCCTCAACAAAGTTTGCTAAGCCTCTTGGGATGTTACCATAGGTTTTCCATACAAACCAAGGTGGAACAATACCATTTTTATTACCAAACTTACTGTTTTGGAAGTTAAACTTATAAACTTTTCTTAAAAATGTTTTCTCATAACAACTCTATGCTATTGTGCCTCTAATCAAGTATATGTTTAGTGTGCTTGCTAGACTTGTTTCATACAAATCAAGAGGTGTAACATGCCTCTAAACGTTTTGTTTTAATAAGGGTCTTAACCCACAAGTTTTGGAAAGCTTACAAGCTTGTGTTTTGGTGAAGGTGTGATTACATAGAGGCCTTGGCTATCCAACTTTCAATCCACCCCTCACTTGATGATTTCTATCCACTAAGCTATGTTTCACCTTCACTTGAGTAACAAGGCTACGACACGTCCCCAAACATTGCCATGTCCGGGATGCATGCACCTTGCTTGGTTATTCGGTCGAAACGAAGTTTCGTGAAGTACTTTATTCATGACCGTCCGGATTGTCCTTGTGGCAATTTGTGTATTGATGAATCTTACGAAAGAGGTTAAGGACGGTTATCCTCCTACCTCCATGCATGACTTCTGTGACTTCTATGAAATCTATTATTTATATGATGAACTTGTAATAATATATGTAAACTACATATGTAAATAATAAATATAACCGAACCTTTGATAATGGCCATATGGTTACTTGTCCTAACATTAGGTTATTTCATCTAAGACTTAACCATCGTTATGATTCTATTAGGCATGGCACATAAAACCACAAACACCCTACGGGGCTTATAGTGTAAAAAACGAGCGTTAACGTCTAGATAAATACTTTTCACTATACGTACTTTCGCATACTTTCAATTCCTAAATTAACGAACTCCATCGTTATTCCAATACTCACACACCTACGTTTCCTTGTGTAGGATAACTCGGTCTTCGTCCCCCTAATCAACCCTAAATACTTTCACGGAATTAATTTTGCAAAATCGTGAGTATACTCGACAACCTTTTACGCTTTTCACTTTTTTTGGGTGCAATATGTTAATCTATCATAAACACACTAAATCACACTTTTATTCTATGCAATAAAAAATCCAACATACATGCTATAGTTTTGTGATACTCGATTTGTTTACTTGGAACATTCTTATGTGATACTAATTGTAATTAACTTCGTACGAGCCTCCCCTTAACATGTATAGCGCTATAGGGGTAACGCACCGCCCGTATTCTTATGGTTATGTTAAGTTTTGTGGTGACACTTGAGGCTTGACTTGTAGTTCACATACCTTGTTTATATTAAACTCGTATACTAGCTAATCATGTGGATTTGGTTAAACGTTTTTACTACTTATGCTATGATTCAAACTTGTGTACTCGCCAATACTGTGTTATTGAGCTATACTTTTTAACATGTTACAGGTTGATGATGTTGATATGATGAAACTTACTAGGATTGGCATAGAAATACACTTAGAATGCAAAGTTATTTATTATGTTTCATTGAACTTGTCACATTTGATGTTATTTTGTATTTGAATTATGTTGTACCTGACGATCTGATGAATGAAATGAAATGAGTGGTTTAATTAAATATTGCTACAATTAGAGTTATGATGTCTCGAGCAATCTCATTCGTCTCACTTCGATGTTTCTGCCATCAGTTGGGGTGTAACATATTGGTATTAGAGCCATAACTATAGGGAATTAGGTAGAATTGCCGTGTTCCACCTAGTCTATAGTTTAAGTGACCAACTTGACCTCTCTCGATTCATGCTGAAAATGTTAATTCTTCCTATTTGCTTCTTCCAATTTCTTTTTGTCTTAATATATATGCAATGTTTTTTCCTAAGACACTTACACAAGTTACACACTTGAAGACTTGAAGACACTCATACTATAAACGAGACTATCTCACCAAAATAGGGGTGAAACCCGTACTTTGGTGATCACTCTCAATCTGCGTATTCAATTTACACAAAATTTCACCATCAAGTTAGGAGTGAAATCTACATCTTGATGGGAATTTCCATTTCATACTCTAGCGGACCCTTACCAACGAGTCGGAATTTGCTCCTCATTTTGTAAGTACCAACCACACTTAGGGTACGATATTGTCAAGTTAGGGGTGAAACTCGCACCTTGTCAACTAGTCCCATTCCTCGATTTTCAATCTCGCCAAACTTTTGATTTTTGGATCGGTTAGAGACATGTAGTAACTGGAAGGGTAAAGTGCCGTTAATCGCTTCTCGACGAGAGCATTTTACCTATAGGCCAAAGCACGTTTCTCTAATTTGAAAGGATCTCGATTCACTTTAGATTGTCGACGTTTCTCAACCTGAAACACTCCAATGTTTTATTAAGCCTATCTTTTATGTATCTCAATAATTATGCGTTTTAATACTTGTTACCTCGTTCATTTCTAGTATGCACAACTCGCATGCCTTTCGTAACCAAAAACAATAATAATAATCCTTGTGAACCAACTAAATTTATACTCCTTACGCAAACGATATGTATTTATGCTTTTAATCTTCTTAATCTATCTCAAATGAGTTATAAAGGCTATGGGTCATTCTTCACTAAGAAAACTTGTTAGATTGTTGGACCAGAAATGGTTAAAAAGGTTAATCAAATCATAGCTGAGAGCAAAGCACAACTTGTTGCTCATAAGAGTGGCAATGTATATGTAGTTGACATGTTGAAAGATAATCCAATGTCCAATGCACGCCTGTTCTCAGTTGCTTCTACCAAAGACACAGAACTATGGCATAGAAGACTTGGTCACACAAATCTTAAAACTATCACTACACTCTCCAAATAAGGTCTTATATCAAAACAATTCACCTGTGATGAATGTTGCGTTTCCTGTTAAAAGGTAAACAACACAAAAGTTCATATAAATCATATGAAGAGTCCAAAACAAGCCATGTTTGGAATTGCTAGACATGAATTTGTTTGGCCTTGTAAATGTCATGAGTCTTAAAAAGAAGAGATATTATCTAGTCATAGTTAATAATTTTTCAAGTTTTACATGGACCTACTTCATGCACTCCAAAGATGAGACTACAAGTATTTCGCAAAATTTTGTAAAAAAGTTGAAAATCAATTTGACCTACCAGTAAAACTCTTTAGAAGTGACAATGTGACAAAGTTTAAAAATAAGGAGTTGAATGATTTCTGTGTGTCAAAAGGGATTGTTAGACAATACAGCATCCCAAGAACACTAGAACAGTTGAAAGGAAAAAATAGAACTTTGATTGAAGCTGCTAGAAAAAATGCTTGCAGACTCAGGTTTACCCTTGTCTTTTTGGGCATAGGGTGTAAACACTGCTTGCTATGTACAGAACAGAGTTTTAATTAACCCTAGGCATCAAAAGACTGCTTATGAAATTTTGTACAAGAAGAAATCTCTGATCTTATATTTCAAAATCTTTGGCTGCCCTTGTTTCATTCTAAACTTAAAAGATTCAATTTTAAAATTTGCAGCCAAAGTAGATTGTGGTTATTTTTTCTAGGATACTCAACCACTGCTAAAGCGTACAGAGTCTTTAATTCAAGGACTAGGTGTGTGGAAGAGACCTTGAATGTAAAGTTCAATAAACATTCTTCATTAAAAATCCTAGCAAATCCTACTGAACTGTTTGATTTATAAATTTACATTTGAAGATGTATCTATCAAGACTAAAATGCAGGTACACCACAGTCTTCACATCAAGATTATGAATATGACATTGTGATTCCACAATACAAAGTCATTTCATCCACAAGATAAACAGATGTCACTAACAATTGTAAAAACTCTACCACAACTGGATCAACAGTTGTTGATCCTCAAACCTCTGCCAGCTCATCTAATAAAACCCCTGTTGACAAAAGTCTATTCTCTGTGAACAAAACTCAACCCATCTTTACCACTATTCCATCTATACCTCCACCTCCATTCCAAACAGATGTTGGCTCTTCAAAATTACCAACAAATATTAGCTCAAATGATTCCCATCTGCAGCCTTCACCTCAAAATGCCACTGTTCCATATAAGGGAGATCTAATCTACCTTAAAAACTATCCATCGGACCAAATTATTGGCAACATCAATGAAGGGGTTCTCACTAGAAGTTAATCCCAAAACATTGGTCTTTTTGCTTGTTTTCTATCACTCACACAACCTGTTAAGTACCAAGAGTGTAACACTTCGCTTTTCTAACTTTTCGTTTTTAGTTAGTTTGCTTCGTGTTTCTATATTTGGAAATTCAAAACCTTGTAATCGTATCTCATTTTCGAATCATTGTAAATCCAAGGTTTTGACTGTAATCAAATTGATTAATTATGCGAAATTCACCACTTTATGCATGCTTATACTTATAAACGTACACTTATTCGTTACATGAATTGTCGATTCAATTTAACTCGTGAACTCTCGTTGTGCATTCTTAAAGCTTACGTAATTCAAATCAAGCAAGACGGTTGATGATTTAAACGCAAAACACTTACGTATTAGGCATCATAAAAATTCATCACGTTTATGTTAAACACCTATCATTTTGTAAGATTATGTAACACCTTATTCATGATTGTAAACTTTCAACACATTACACATAGTTTATAAATAAAGGGCATCTTTTTATCAAACAAACAATATATTACAATTATTAAATAAAAAAAGAAACCCTAGCAGCCGCAAGCTGCCAAGGGATTAAGTTCTCCTTGTTTCAAGTTTAACACTCACCAAACTCTACTAAATGCTGACCTAACCCAAACCATAATCTTCCCTCTATAAAACCCCACCTTTCTCCAACCTTTTCTCACTTTTACAAGCCTCCAACACTTCAAAAATTCTCTCAAAACACCCAGAACTTTCTGCTGAGATAATTCAGTTTGCAAGTGAGTTTCAACTCACTTCGTTTCTTATTTAAACCTTGTTTCTTCTTCTAAATCACTTGGATAACCTCTTGGAAGGTTTTAACAAGTTTGCTTAGGCAAATTAAGGTGAAACCTCACTATTTTGAGGTCTACAAGTGTCTTGAACTTCCACTCATGTTTTTCCTTTCAAAACTTTAAAAACTTCAAGTTTTCTTCATGTTTACTTCCTCAACAAAGTTTGCTAAGCCTCTTGGGATGTTACCATAGGTTTTCCATAGAAAACCAAGGTGGAACAATACCATTTTAATTGCCAAACTTACTGTTTTGGAAGTTAAACTTATAAACTTTTCTTAAACTTGTTTTCTCATAACAACTTTATGCTACTTGTGCCTCTAATCAAGTTTATGGTTAGTGAGCTTGCTAGACTTTTTTCATACAAAATCAAGAGGTATAACATGCCTCTAAACTTTTTGTTTTAATAAGGGTTTTAATCCACAAGTTTGGGAAAGCTTACAAGCTTGTGTTGTGGTGAAGGTGTAATTACATGGAGGCCTTGGCTATCCAACTTTCAATCCACCCCTCAATTGATGATTTCTATCCACTAAGCTATGTTTCACCTTCACTTGAGTAACAAGGCTACGACACGTCCCCAAACGGTGCCATGTCCGGGATGCACGCACCTTGCTTGGTTATTCGGTCGAAACGAAGTTTCGTGAAGTACTTTATTCATGACCATCTGGATTGTCCTTGTGGCAATTTGTGTATTGATAAATCTTACGAAAGAGGTTAAGGACGGTTATCCTCCTACCTCCATGCATGACTTCTATGAAATATATTATTTATATGATAAACTTGTAATAATATATGTAAACTATATATGTAAATAATAAATATAACCGAACCTTTGATAATGGCGTATGGTTACTTGTCCTAACATTAGGTTATTTCATCTAAGACTTAACCATCGTTATGATTCTATTAGGCATGGCATATAAAACCACAAACACCCTACGGGGCTTATAGTGTAAAAAACGAGCGTTAACGTCTAGATAAATACTTTTCACTATACGTACTTTCGCATACTTTCAATTCCTAAATTAACGAACTCCATCGTTATTCCAATACTCACACACCTACGTTTCCTTGTGTAGGATAACTCGGTGTTCGTCCCCCTAATAACCGTATTGTTATGGTTATGTTAAGTTTTAATCTATAATGCGGTGACACTTGAGGCTTGACTTGTAGTTCACCTGCCTTGTCTATATTAAACTCGTATACTAGCTTATCATGTGGATTTGGTTAAACGTTTTTACTACTTATGCTATGATTCAAACTTGTGTACTCCCCAATACTGTGTTATTGAACTATACTTTTTAACATGTTGCAGGTTGATGATGTTGATATGAAGAAACTTAGTAGGATTGGCATAGAAATACACTTAGAATGCAAAGTTATTTATTATGTTTCATTGAACTTGTCTCATTTGATGTTATTTTGTATTTGAATTATGTTGTACTTGACGGTCTGATGAATGAAATGAAATGAGTGGTTTAATTAAATATTGCTACAATTAGTGTTATGATGTCTCGAGCAATCTCATTCGTCTCACTTCGATGTTTCTGCCATCAGTTGGGGTGTAACATATTGGTATTGGAGCCATAACTATACGGAATTAGATAGAATTGCCATGTTCGACCTAGTCTATAGTTTAAGTGGCCAACTTGACCTTTCTCGATTCATGCTTAAAATGTTAATTCTTCCTATTTCTTTTTGTCTTAATATATATGCAATGTTTTTTCCTAAGACACTTGCACAAGTTACACACATGAAGACTTGAAGACACTCATACTATAAACGAGACTATCTCACCAAAATAGGGGTGAAACCCGTACTTTGGTGATCACTCTCAATCTGCGTACTCAATTTTACACAAAATTTCACCATCAAGTTAGGAGTGAAATCTACATCTTGATGGGAATTTCCATTTCATACTCTAGCGGACCCTTACCAACGAGTCGGAATTCGCTCCTCATTTGGTAAGTTACCAACCACACTTAGGGTACGATATTGTCAAGTTAGGGGTGAAACTCGCACCTTGTCAACTAGTCCCATTCCTTGATTTTTAATCTCGCCAAACTTTTGATTTTTTGATAGGTTAGAGACATATAATAAATGGAAGGGTAAAGTGCCGTTAATCGCCCTCTCGACGAGAGCATTTTACCTATAGGCCAAAGCAAGTTTCTCTAATTTGAAAGGATCTTGATTCACTTTAGAATAGTCGACGTTTCTCAACCCGAAACACTCCAATGTTTTATTAAGCCTATCTTTTATGTATCTCAATTATTATGCATTTTAATACTTGTTACCTCGTTTATTTCTAGTCCGATGCACAACTCGCATGCCTTTCGTAACCAAAAACAATATTAATAATCCTTGTGAACCAACTAAATTTATACTCCTTACGCAAATGATATGTATTTATGCTTTTGAATGCTTGTATGCCTATGCTATCTATGTGAATTCATGCGTGTTACCTGATACTTATATGCTTAAAAATGATTTCTTTTATAAAAACGCATTATGATCAAAGCTTTAACCTCTCTCTTCCATTGTCAACCCTTTAGATGTCTTTCTCACAAAGCGTCATGGGAAAGAAGAAGTCCAAGTCAAAGTCCTGCTCCAATTCAATGTCGAAGAGGGATTGCATGAAGTTCATGGTTTAGCAGATGGCCAAGGTTATCCCGGACATCGTAAGCAAGATTCAACCATAACCGAACGCTGATTCGTCCCATGCCTCTGTCGAATCTAAGGTCGAAGCACCTAAGTCGACGTTCACCTTTAAGCAGTTATGTTCTTGCAACCCATTACCATTCACCGGCGAAGAGGACGCCACCAAATTACTTCAATGGTTTGATGCCATTGAGGTAACTTTCTTACAAAGTGGTTGTCCCGACTACCTGTGTACCATCAACGCGACATGAGTCTTCTGATCGAGGGCTCTTGATTAGTGGACCTCCGAGCGTAACACTCGTGGAAACGATACCGCTCATGCACTCCTGTGGATTGAGCTCAGAAAAGCCGATAAAGAATGAATTTTGCCCTCCCCATGAATGACAATGACTCGAAAAACAAGTTTTGGAACCTTAAGCAGGTGGGGAACGACAACGCCAGCCTCACGGCCCGTTTCAAGCAGCTGATCGCGATTTGCCTTAGCCAAGTCAACATGGCTGAAAAGGAAGTTGCCAAGTACATACGCTGCATTCCTCCTCACCTCACGGACATTGTTGACGCCACCTCACCCAAAATTCTTGAGGAAACCTTTCGCTTGTCTGCCCACCTAAACAATAACCACGTATTTCGTGAAGCCTCCAAGGCTTCATTAAGAAAAGCCCACCAAGCCACTGCCGAAACCCTCACCAAACCTATTTCACCAAACCCCCAAAGAGCAACAGCAAAGGCAAGAAGCAGAAGGCTTCGAGCCAAAACTGCACAGTAGTCACTCCGCCAAACCCTCAACCCTCTCAGCAGCTAGCCTTAGCCCCTCCCGAGCCCATCAAAAAGGCGTACACTAGGCCGCATCCCATGTGTAACACCTGCCCCTTTCACCATCCCATTAATGCCTTTTGCCGCCTAGGCACTAAATGCAATAGGTATGGACACTTCGCCCCACAATGTTGAAGTGCTTCGCAAGCCCCCGCCAACCAAGCCCGAGCCATCACCGCACCCCAAAACCCTACCGCCAACCAAAATTGACCACTTGCACCCACCGCTTGTGCCTTGCTTCAGATGCGGAGATCCCAACCACTTCGCCAACACCTGCCTGCAGCACAACAATAATAACAATCAGCAGCAGCAAGCTCGTGGTCGAGCCTTTGTCATCACGGCCGCTCAAGCTCAAAATGCCAACGATGTCATCACGGGTACGTTTCTAGTTAATAATGTTTATGCTACGTGTTTATTTGATACTGGTATGGATAAAAGTTTTGTATCCGTTGAATTTGAACCTTTGCTTAAGTGTAGACGTTCTAAGTTGCCTAAATCATTCGAAGTCGAATTCGCTGACGGAAAATCCGTCACTGTCGATTTGGTCCTTTCTAATTGTTTTTTGAATCACAACGATCATACATTTTCCATTGACCTCATACCCATGCAAATGGGTAGCTTCGATATCATAGTAGGTATGGATTGGCTTAGGCGGGTCCGTGTTGAAGTTGTTTGTTCCGAAAAGTTCATTCGTCTTCCCCTTCCCAATGACGATTCTTTACACGTCTATGGCGAGAAACCCTCCAAAGGTCTCAATCTTATGTCGTGTATCCAAGCGAACAAGTACTTGCGTAAGGAATACTTCGCCTTTCTTGCCCACATCATGGAAAAGAAGGATAAGAGTCCAAGCGTGAGTGAAGTTCTCGTTGTTCGTGATTACCCCGATGTCTTCCCTGAGGATCTTCTTGGTCCTCCTCCCCCTCATTCGGTTGACTTTCGCATCGATCTCATCCCTGGCGCAACTCCTGTCGCAAAATCCTCCTATCGTCTAGCACCCTCGGAGATGCAAGAGCTGTCTAGCCAACTTCAGGAGCTTCTTGATAAAGGCTTCATACGCCCTAGCACATCTCCTTGGGGCGCTCCTGTTCAATTCGTCAAAAGGAATGACGGATCCTTCCGAATGTACATTGGCTATCGTGAGCTCAACAAGCTTATGGTCAAGAACCGATACCCTCTTCCTCGCATCAACGATCTTTTTTATCAGCTTCAAGGCGCGACTTTTTTCTCGAAAATCAACCTTCGCTCTGGTTATCATCAACTTCAAGTCCTCGAAGAAGATATACCCAAAACCGCGTTTCGCACACGATATGGGCACTACAAGTTCGTAGTCATGCCATTTGGTTTGACCAATGCACCCGCCGTGTTTATGGATTTCATGAATCGCGTGTGCAAACCCTATCTCGACCGATTTTTGATCGTGTTTATTGACGATATCCTACTCTATTCCAAGACGCGAGAAGAGCATGAGCGTCACTTACTTCTTATCCTTCAGCTTTTGCGTACCGAACGTCTTTACGCCAAGTTCTCCAAGTGTGAATTTTGGCTAAAGGAGGTTCAATTCCTTGGTCATGTGGTCAACGAACTTGGTATTCACGTTGAACCCACGAAAATCGAGGGGTGAAGAATTGGATTGCTCCTAAGTCTCCGTCTGAAATTCGTTCGTTTCTCGGCTTAGCTGGTTATTACCGTCAGTTTATCTTGAATTTCTCTAAAATTTTCGTGCCTCTCACTTCTTTGACTCAAAAGGATAAACCTTTTGTTTGGAGTTCCGAACAAGAGGAGTCCTTTCAAACGCTCAAGGACATTCTTTGCAATGCTCATATCTTAGCCCTTCCTGATGGTGCCGACGACTTTGTCGTGTATTGCGATGACTCAAAACAAGGTCTTGGTTGCGTTCTTATGCAACGAGATAAGGTCATCACTTACGCGTCACGATAACTCAAGATTCATGAGAAAAACTATATTACGCACGACCTTGAACTTAGTGTAGTGGTTTTTGCATTGAAGATATGGCGACACTACCTTTATGGTACAAAGTGTACCGTCACTGACCATAAGAGACTCCAACACATCTTCAATCAAAAGGAACTCAATATGCGTCAGCGTCGTTGGGTGGAATTGCTAAACGACTACGACTGCGATATTCGCTACCACCCTGGTAAGGCGAATGTTGTAGCTGACGCACTTAGTCGAAAAACTCATGTTAAGAGTGTACGTTGCTACCAAACCTTGGGAAAGCTTCAAGAGCTGATTCGTGAGGCACAATACTTGACCGTTAATGAGGGTAACCTCGATAATGAGTTGAAATATGGTGCTAGGAACCAACTCGTGACCAAATCCAATGGAATCATGTGCTATCTTGACCGTATTTGGATTCCAAACCGTGATAATCTTCGTGACCTCTTGATGAGTGAAGCTCATAAATCTCGGTAATCTATTCATCCCAGCGCTGATAAGATGTATCATGACCTTCGTGCGTCTTATTGGTGGCCTGGTATGAAGAAAGATATCACCTGTTACGTTTCGAAATGCCTTACTTGTTCCAAGGTAAAGGTCGAACATCAACGTCCCTCTGGCCTACTCGAACAACCGAAAATTCTTGTTTGGAAATGGGAGAGTATTGCCATGGATTTCATTACCAAACTCCCCCGTACATCATCTGATCACCATAGTATTTGGGTAATCATCGATCGTTTGACCAAATCTGCTCATTTCCTTCCCATACGTGAAGACTACCGAATAGAGAAATTGGCTCGTATCTACATGGATGAAGTCATCTGTCGTCACGTGTCCTCGTTGACATTATCTTGGACTGTGATAGTCGTTTCACTTCCCATCTTTGGCAAACGTTTTAAAAAGCTCTTGGTACTCACCTCAATCTTAGTACTGCTTTACATCCTCAGTTTGATGGTCAAACCAAGCGTACTATCCAAACTCTAGAGGACATGCTTTGTTCTTGCGTAGTCGATTTTGGTGGCAACGGGGACATGCACTTGCCTTTGGTCGAATTCTCGTACAATAACAGTTACACCGCGAGTATTCAAATGGCACCTTCGAGGCATTGTATGAACGCAAGTGTCGATCGCCTATTTGTTTGCACGCGATCGGGGAAGCTCAAATCACCGGTCCCGAGCTTATACAACAGACGACGGGCAAGAATTTGCAGATTCGGGACAACTTGCTCAAAGCCAGAAGCCGACAAAAGAGTTACGCATATAAAAGACGCAAGCCTTTGGATTTCAATGTTGGTGACTTTGTACTTCTCAAGGTGTCCCCTTGGAAGGGTGTGGTTCGTTTCGGAAAGAAGGGAAAGCTCACTCCTTGCTATGTGGATCCTTTCAAGGTTCTCGAAAGGATTGGCAAGGTAGCGTACCAGCTGGACCTACCACAAGAGCTCAACAAAGTTCATCCTACCTTCCACATCTCAAACTTGAAGAGATGTCTAGCCAAATAAGAGCTCCAAGACCCACTTGAAGATCTTCAAATCAATGAGACCTTGTACTTCGTTGAGAAACCAGTCGAAATCATGGATCGAGGCACTAATCAACTTAGGTGCAGTCGAATTCCTATCATGAGGGTTCGGTGGGAAGGAAAATGTGACGTTGAGTTTACTTGGGAACTTGAAAGCGTCATGAAGACTAAGTATCCGCATCTTTTCGTTACATCTTCCTAAATTTCGGGACGAAATTTCGTAAAGGAGGGGAGACTGTAACGCTTCACTTTTGTAACTTTCCGTTTTTAGTAAGTTTTCGTGTTTCTATATTTGGAAAGTCCAAACCTTGTAATCGTATCTCATTTTCGAATCATTGTAAATCCAAGGCTTTGATTGTAATCAAATTGATCAATTATGCGAAATTCACAACCTTTATGCATGCTTATACTTATAAACGTATGCTTATTCGTTACATGAATTGTCGATTCAATTTAACTCGTGAATTCTCGTTGTGCATTCTTAAAGCTTACGCAATTCAAATCAAGCAAGACGATTGATGATTTAAACGCAAAACACTTACGTATTAGGAATCATAAAAATTCGTCACGTTGATGTTAAACACTTATCATTTTGTAAGATTATGTAACACCTTATTCATGATTTTAACCTTCCAACACATTACACTTAGTTTATAAATAAAGTGCATCTTTTTATCAAACAAATAAACCATTACAATTATTAAATAAAAAAAAAAGAAACCCTAGTAGCTTGCGGCCGCAAGCTGCCAAGGGATTAAGTTATCCTTGTTTCAAGTTTACCACTCACCAAACTACATTAAATGCTAAGCTAACCCAACCCCTAATCTTCCCTCTATAAAACCCCACCTTTCCTCAACCATTACTCACTTTAACAAGCCTCAAACACTTCACAAATCCTCTTAAAACTACCAGAACTTTCTGCTGAGATAATTCAGTTTGCAAGTGAGTTTTAACCCACTTCCTTTCTTATTTAAACCTTGTTTCTTCTTCTAATACACTTGGATAACCTCTAGGAAGGTTTTCACAAGTTTGCTTACGCAAACTAAGGTGAAACCTCACCATTTTGAGGTCCAAAAGTGTCTTGAACTTTCTACTCATGTTTTTCTTTTCAAAACATTAAAAACTTCAAGTTTTCTTCCTCAACAAAGTTTGATAAGCCTCTTGGGATGTTACCATAGGTTTTCCATGGAAAACCAAGGTGGAACAATACCATTTTTATGGCCAAACTTTCTGTTTTGGAACTTAAACTTATAAACTTTTCTTAAACTTGTTTTCTCCTAACAACTCTATGCTACTTGTGCCTCTAATCAAGTTTATGGTTAGTGAGCTAGCTAGACTTGTTTCATACAAAATCAAGAGGTATAACATGCCTCTAAACTTGTTGTTTTACTAAGGGTCTTAACCAACAAGTGTTGGAACCATCCTAGCTTACAAGCTTGTGTTTTGGTGAAAGTGTGATTACATGGAGGCCTTGGCTATCCAACTTTCAATCCACCCCTCACTTGATGATTTCGATCCGCTATGCTATGTTTCACATTCACTTAAGTAACAAGGCTACGACACATCCCCAAACGTTGCCATGTCCGGGATGCACGCACCTAGCTTGCTTATTCGGTCGAAATGTAGTTTAGTGAAGTACTTTATTCATGACCATCCGGATTGTCCTTGTGGCAATTTGTGTATTGGTGAATCTTACGAAAGAGGTTAAGGACGGTTATCCTCCTACCTCCATGCATGACTTCTATGACTTATATGAAATCTATGATTTATATGATAAACTTGTAATAATATATGTAAACTATATATGTAAATAATAAATATAACCGAACCTTTGACAATGGCCGTATGGTTACTTGTCCTAACATTAGGTTATTTTATCTATGACTTAACCATCGTTACGATTCCATTGGGCATGACCCATAAAACCACAAACACCCTACGGGGCTTATAGTGTAAAAAACGAGCGTTAATGTCTAGATAAATACTTTTGACTATACATACTTTTGCATACTTTAAATTCCTAAATTAGCGAACTCCATCGTTATTCCAATACTCACACACTTACGTTTCCTTGTGTAGGATAACTCGATGTTCGTCCCTCTAATAAACCCTAAATACTTTCTCGGAATTAACTTTACAACACCGTGAGTACACTCGACACCATTTTTACGCTTTACACTTTTTTGGGTGCAATATGTTAATCTATCATAAACACACTAAATCACACTTTTATTCTACGCAATCAAACAATCCATCATACATGCTATAGTTATGTGATACTCGATTTGTTTACTTGGAACATTCTTATGTGATACTAATTGTCATTAACTTCGTAAGAGCCTCCCCTTAACATGTATAGCGCTATAGGAGTAACGCACCGCCCCTATTCTTGTGGTCATGTTAAGTTTTAATCTATTATGCGGTGACACTTGAGGATTGACTTGTAGTTCACATGCCTTGTTTACATTAATCTCGTATACTAGCTTATCATGTGGATTTGTTTAAACGTTTTTACTACTTATGCTATGATTCAAACTTGTGTACTCGCCAATACTTTGTTATTGGACTATACTTTTTAACATGTTGCAGGTTGATGATGTTGATATGACGAAACTTATTACGATTGGCATAGAAACACGCTTATGTTTCGTTGAACTTGTCTCATTTGATGTTATTTTGTATTTGAATTATGTTGTACTTGACGATCTGATGAGTGAAATGAAATTAGTTGTTTAATTAAATATTGTACAATTAGTGTTATGATGTCTCGAGCAATCTCGTTCGTCTCACTTCGATGTTTCTACCATCGGTTGGGGGTGTGATAAAGAGGAACTAAAAGACAACAATTGGATAGAGGCCATGCAAGAAGAGCTCCTAAGTTTAAAAGACAACAAGTATGGGAACTTGTACCATTGCCTCAGGATGTATGTCCTTTCAGCACAAAATAGGTTACAAGAACACAACAGTTGAAAGGGGCATTGTTGTAAAAAATAAAGCTAGCCTTGTGGTTCAAGTTTATAGACAAGATGAAGGCATTGATTATGATGAAAAATTTTGCTCCTTTTGCAAGACTAAAGGCCATCAGATTGTTTTTAGCCTTTGCTGCCAACCACAACATCAAGGTGTATCAAATGGATATAAGTGTGCATTCCTATATGGCAAGATCAAGGAAGAGGTATATGTATGCCAACCCCTGGTTTTAAAGATGCTTTTTATCCAGATCATGTTTACAAGCTAAACAAAGCTTTATATGCTTGAAACAAGCACCTAGAGCCTGCTATGAAACTCTTTCCACCATTCAATGATCCATAGGCTTTACAAGTGGTAAAATTGATAAAACCTGGTTTTTAAAATGGGGAGAAAAGGATTTGATGCTTGTTCAAATTTATGTGGATGACATCATTTTGGATCCACATGCAATGCTATGTGTGAGGAGTTTAGAGAACTGATGACAACAAAGTTTGAAATGAGTGCTGTGGGTGAACTCCAATGCTTTCTTGGTCTTAAATTTAAGCAATTGCAAAATGGTACTTTCATTCATCAAAGTAAGTATGTCAAAGAACTACTTACCAAATTTGATATAAATGATTGTAAACCATGTAGTACACCCATGGCAACATCTAAGCTGGTCACTATTGATGACAAAGATGACTTGGTTGATCAAACTCTTTACAAAGCACGATTGGGTCTTTACTGTACCTAGCTACATCTAGGCAAGATATCATGTTTGCTACAAGTGTTTGTGCTAGATCCAAGTCAGTACGTAGAAAGTCAAATCTTATTACTATGAAAAGGATATTCAGCTACATAAAAGGTGCTCCCACACTTGGTATTTTGTATCCTGCTAATGAGAATATTGAGCTTTCAGGTTATTCATATAGTGATTTTGCTGGATGCCATGGCACAAGCAAGTCAACTTCAGTAGATTTTCAATTTCTAGGCAACTGCTTAGTTTCTGGGCAAAGCAAAAAGCAAGTTGTAGTTTCAACATCAACAGCTGAGGCTAAGTATATTGCTACTGCAAGTTGCACTGCTCAACTCCCATGGCATCAAAATCAATTGCTGGATTTTGTTGTAACTGCTCTAAAGACTCCTCTCATGTTAGATAGTCAAGCAACTGAAACATCATAAAAAATCCTGTCTCACATTCAACAACCAAGCACATTGACATTAGACATCACTTTGTGAGGAATTGCTATGAAAAAGATTTGATTTCTCTACATAATGTACCAATAAGGATCAGCTAGTAGATGTTCCAATAAAGGCTTTAGATACATCTACTTTTGAAAGCTTGATCTTTAGAATTGGCATGCTTAACATGGATTAAAAGCAAAATTTTTGTTTTCTATGAATAAAAAGCATTAAAATGTTTTCAGAAAATCGAAAACCCATCCTTAAAAGTAGCTAAATTTGAAAATTTCAATAATCCTAAAAGTTTGTTTTTAAACCACTATTTCTCTAAAACCTCTGTTTGGCTTAAACGTCTATGCACGGATAAATGTAACCTATCCTGCCACTGTTCCCATCCATTGTTTTGGTTAAACCACTGCTTTGCCTTATCCATCGATATCTATCCTCTGATAGAGTAAAATCACCATTGTTCATGATCACTTTTCTCAACCACTACTGGTATCCAACAGTGGTTACATTAACAACTGTCATCCATTATCCATCAGAGGTTACACATGGACAGATGATTGGCCATCCGATCTTTGAAACCGCTGCCATGTCAGCATTCACTTTTTCCCTTTATATAACTATTCCATTCAAATAGAGTTTTTACTTGCCGTCTCAAATTAAAAATTCTCCAAAGTGGTTTCTAGTACTCTCATTGTTAGGATCTGAGTTTTAAACTGTTATAGAAGTTCTAAAGATGAAAAATGAAAGATGATAAATCAGATGAACATGTAGTAGAATGATGAACTTTAATTCATAACAATTGAGAGATTGTTTTCATTGTCATGCTTTCGTATTTATAATTACTTGCATATAACTCACAATCTCCCCCTCGGTCTAAGATCACTGATTTGTTCGTACGGAATGTAAGGAAAAAATGTTAGATTGATAAGTGATGAAAAGTGATCAAATAGAACTGTACATGCACTGTTCTATTTATACTAGAATCCTAACCATCTGAGCATCTTATGATGATGTCAGCAGGTTAGTGACATATAACAATATTAACAAATTAACACCATCTGCTAAGCTAACCACTGCTATAACTAAATATTACAAAGACTGATAGAAAACACTGATGAGACATCCTCTGTTGGGTTTCAGCAGAGCTTTGTAAGGCATACCTTAGCTTTGTCTTTAGCAGAGCTTTGTCTTGACAGACCTTTAGCTTTAGACTTCAGCAGAGCGTTGTCAGGCAGACCTTAGCTTAGTATTTAGCAGAGCTTTGTCTTGGTATACTGTTAGCTTTAGACTTTAGCATAGCTTTGTCTTCAACAGAGTTTTGCTATGGCAGACCTTTGACATTTAGTCTTCAGCATAGCTTGACTCAGGCAGATGTTATATTATTATTAGGATCAGTGGTTGTAGTATATTTTGGTTTTCTATCTTTTGTTTTTTTGTAGGGTTCAATTCCAACAATCTCCCCTAGAACAGATGATGCCAAAACAAAAAAACGTTATTGATGATCTTTATTCCTCATCAATGATTCCCTTATTTGTTACTTTGAACTGAAGTTCAAAGTCCAGGGCAATCATATCATCTACATCACTTTCAAGTTCAAGATTCAACAAGTCTTGGAGGTCAGCTGCATCCAGACCGTATGCATCCTCCATTTTTACCTTTTGAACTCTACCATCTGATTTGAGTACTGTCAATTCATGGGTGTCTTTGGAAGACTTCCATTTTAGAATTTTTGAGTCAGATTGTTTTCTTGGGAGTATGGTTATTTGTGATGAGTTGGGTGAAATAGGTCTGCTTACAAGTGTAGAAAGTGTGGCTCTAAGCTTATCGCTTGCAGCATCTGTGTGGTACAAAATTTGATTCTTTATCCCCTCTTTTCTTAGTTCTTCATGCATACTTTGATCATCTTCTTCCATCTGCTTTTGCCTCTTTGCTTGAATTAAGGCAATGATGGGTAAGCTAGAGGTTGAAGTTGATCTTTTAGAAACATGGGTCTGTTGAGGAGTAGTGGTTGGATTAGAATAGATTGGCTTTCTTAGGATAGAAGATCTTTCTTTCTTAGTTCTTCTAATCTTCTGAAGGTATCGATCACTTTAGACTCTGACCATCTAGCAATTTGCCTTGTTGTTCCAATTAGAGCATCAACAAGTTCGGCTTACAAGTTTAGTCTTTTTCCTAGTGGAGGAGTAGGCTTCTTTGAAGGATCCTTGAGCATTGTATGAGTTCTTTCAATTTCTTCTTTTAGCTAAATTGCTGATCAGTCTTTAAATTGAGCCCTTATTGCTTTGTAAGGCATGAACTTCATAATATGATTAAGATAATCTTGCTTTAGCTCTGGATCATCAGAAGTTGGATTTTCAGACATAGACTTACTCAACTCCTTAGAAAATTCTTCAATATTTGATCAGTTGAAATTTCAAGGAGATTTGTAAAGCCCTGTCATCTTTAACTTTTGATTTATCTTTTGTAATGGTCTCAGCTTGTCTAGCCTTTAACTTAAGATATTCATCAAGATTCTTAGGCTTTCGATACCCCAACAAGGATGGAAATTCTCTCTATTTCGGATCCTTTATCTTGTAGAAAGCTTCTATCTCTCCTTTAACAGCAAAAAGTTCCAAAGGGTATAGTGCACCCATTGGAAGGAATGAAGATGATAAGTGCATGGGTGGAATTGGGGTTTCTGGATATGGCAGTGATGAGGATGGTTGTGAAGTGGATTGTGATGATGCTGGGAGTGGTGATTGACTCTCTTTATCATCATCATCAACAAAAGTTTTCCTTTAGCGCTGGAATTTAAATTTTGGAGATGGTGGATGTGTAGGAATTCGAAGTGGTGTGGATATGGGTTCGGTTAATGTTGGAAATGTGAGTGGGACAGTGATTTGAGGAACATCTGTTGTTCCAGCATCTGCTGTCACAACATCTGTCCTAATATCTATTGGGGTTATGGTGACAAAGGATACAATGATAGTAGCTTCAGCAGTGGTTGTAGAAGAAACGGGAGTTGGTTGTCTTGCTTTTCTTGCAGACTTTCTTTGTCTTGAAATACAAACATCTTCTTTTTCCAACTGCTTAGCTTTTTCTTCTTTAATGAGGATCAAAGCTTTAACTTCAAGTGTATCTTGTCTTTGCTGCTTTTCATTAGCAATCCTTTCAGCTTCTTTGTTTAGGGTCTCATCAATTCATTTTTCCAAAGAAGCTTTGGATGCTTCAGAGGGGTTGCAGTGGTTGCAGACTGTTGTTGCACCTTTGATTTAACATTTGAATCAGGCTGCAACTTTCTCATGTAATCTTTCTCCCCCTTTTTGGCATCATCTTCTATGTCATCTTGAAGAATGATAACCGGGGAAGAGCCAGTAGTTTTGAGCAAGTGGTCTTTGATGGCTTTAATGTCGGCTTGTGTATATTTATATCGAGCCTCGACCATATTGCGGATCAACTTCATATGGGTTTCATGCTGAGTATCTGCCAATTCTCTCTGAGCTAGGATGATTGGTTGAACAACCTTCCATAGCTCTTTAGCATTTTGTGTTGGAAATGGTTGAGGTTGAGATTTTGAGCATTTGTTTCATCATGGATTTGATTCATCAATAGATGATTCCATGGTAATGATTCTCTCTGTCAATTCTAGATATTGTAATTTGTCACTAAATAAATAGGATCATCTAAATTCCTACCAGAGGTAGTTGTATTTGGATCATCAACTTGATGAGTCTCAGTGTTTTCAGACCCAAATGCCCCTTGTTCTTGGTACTAGGGACTTCTAACTAGTTCAGAGGATACTATTGTAGCCTTAGTAGTTGTTGCCTTCAAGGAAGTCTTATGTATGTAACCACTTTCCAACTGAGCCACTGTTATAGTAGTAGTTGTAGTAGTTACTTCACTTGACCAACCACCAAGAGTTACATGGAACTCATGGGGTGTAACCTCCTCAACTTTTTCTAGATGGGCTAAGTGAGTTTTCTCAGATTCAGTCAATGCTGGAGTTAAACTCTCAGTGATGGGCGATTGAGAGGGACTGCTTGTAATATAAGTTTTCTCAATAACTTGAAACAGAGGTAAAAATGTGGAAGGAATTGGATAGGTGGTTAATGGAGTAGAAAGAGACATAGCCCTGGGAGAGGGGCTTGAGAAGAGATGTTCAAGTGAATCATCTACCTCATTGTGTGGTGTTCTTGTGTGTACAACTTGTTCCTTTTATAAGGAAATAAGAGGAGCTTGTGATGGTTGAGATCATTGAACCAACTGTTGTGAGGAAGTAGCATTAGTGGTTGTAAGTGACTTTGGTGTTGTCATAGGTAAAACAACTGGGATCTCATTTTCCAGAGTTACCTTTTTAGGGTGTTTGGTGGGCTTCTATAATTTGGTGGGTTTCTTTTTGGGTTTTTCTGGTGAGGGTTGCACAACACTGGTTGTAGTGCCATGTTCACCAGGAGCATTGGGCTCAACAATAGAGGAAGGAGCAAAGATTGTGGAAGTATTCAAGACATGCTCAGTCTTTGTTGCTTTTGTTTTCAACACCTTTGGTTTTATGTTGTGAGTCTAGTAAAAGTTTTATGTTTAAGGCTGCCAACTTCACCGATGACACCTTGTGGAAAATCAGTTTCAGACGCTTGTTTTTGCAAATAGAAACTCAACAACCTAGGGTGTATCAAAAAAGCTTTACCCATTTTAATATTATTAAAATTTGCAACCAAATAATAAAACAATACTTGAGAAAAGTTAAATTTTGATTGGTTAAAATAGCATAACCCAGGTACTAAATATTTAAAGGTATTTCGTTAAAAGCAGTCTTTTTGGCTGACAAACATAATAAAAGAGTGTAGAAAAAGAATTTCATGTTAGCAGAAAATTCAGGTTTAAAGATAGTAATAACTGATAACTGACCTTCATATCCTCGCTCAATGAATTCAGCGTGTAAATCTTTCTTTGGGAAAGAGGTGGGGTCATCGAGGTCGTTAAGACCAAATGTGGTGGAGATAGTAGATGGAGAGATTTGAACAAGTGACTGCCCAACCTTTGAAGTGATGGTAAAAGGCTTTTTGTTTTGTACCTCAAGTTCAGCATTTGCCCAAAATTGGCGAAGGGTGTCGAGATAAATCGGAGCCTTGGCCAGTAACACATTGACATGTAGTCGTTGTCACACGCAAATTTAATCCCAAAACTGCTACTAGCTAGCAGTAAGTGGGTATCGAACACAAGGAATTGTGGAACTAGTGTTATCAAAAGGTTGAACTATTATAACTAATTACCTAATTTGCAAGAATTTAATTTCAGTTTTCGAATGATGAATTTTAGACTTAACTACTAGCGATTCAAAACTTGGTTTTTAATAGATTAATAAGGGAATAATCATCTTGGGTTTCCGGTTCAAAACACATGTGTTCAATTCTACTAGAAAGAGTCACATAGACATGACTCATGTTTGATTAACTATTTGTGATAAAAGGGAACAAAGTACTCGGATTATAATGCGAGGTCGTTACCCGATGACCAATTGATTGATACCCAACCCGTAAACCTCCCTGTGATATCTCGATTGTCAACGAAACTAAGAACGTACGAAACAAGCAATGAGTAAAATATCAATCAACAATTTAAAAACAATCAATCAACACCATAACCACATAATATAGCAATTATTCTAGACAACATAAATTGAAACACAATTGTTCAACAAACCTTCCACAAAAGATGATCACCACGAATTCTAGCCTCTCATGTTCTTGCAATTCTTCATCACTCCACTTAGATTGTTCATATGAATCAAATCACCAAAACAATGTCGTAGAAATGTTTAGAAACAATAATAAGACCCTAAAATCGCCTCTTAAGCTCTGTTATTCGTTCCTAATGATTGGCATGTGAAAAGACCCTTCAAAAATGAGTTAAAATGGGCAGTTACACTTTTCTCGTTGTTGACCACCGTAAGCTACGGTGGTCACCATAAGCTACGGTGCTGACCACCGTAAGCTACGGTGGTCACCATAAGCTACGGTGTTCAGAATTTCCTTACGGCCCCAAGAGACTGGCTTACGGTGCATAGAAGGATCAGACACCACAGTAAGCTACGGTGCCCACCGTAGCTTACGGTGATCAACAATTTTTCCATTTTTGTTCTTTTATCAAATTTCCATGTCTTCATCTTCTCTTGGTCAAGTGCAAGCTTCCATCAAAGCACGGTAAAATCACTTGTTTATGCTCTTCGGTACCTGCAAAGCCATATGCACCATAGTTATCAAATCATAATAATTAACCTAATTAAGTGCGGAATATTGATTGTTTTAAAGCACTTGAGGGTTGTCCAATGGACCACCCGTCACATCCCCACACTTAAATGTTGCTTGCCTCAAGCAACACTTTCACAAAAGTTTCAAATGGCCAAGTGATCCTCATGTAAACCAAACACAAACAAATTGCCCCGTTATCAACTTCACCCTCATATTACATAACACACCCCTCACTATACTCTCCTTTCGGTGACAAAAATGGCACTAGCAAGATTGTGCTAGATCACTCAATGCAAATGTGTAACTGTGCGACAATAAGCTTGGATAATAATCAAATCTTTACCTACAAATTGTATAACATGCTTATGAATCAGAAGGACTTTTGGGTTGTAACAAGGCTATGTGTAAGGATGAGAATTGGTGCGAAATATTTAGCTCGTTTAATCGACCCGATTTATTATTACAATCAACATAAATAACTAACTCTATTTGTACAACTAACTTCTTCTTCCTCTCTTTTTTTTTCATTTCATTTTCTTCTTCCTTTTCCCTTTTTCTTTTCTTCTTTTTTTTAGCATGACAATATTGCATCAAGATAGCAACCATCGTATTACAACTATTGAAAGAAAAAAATACAATCATAAAAATATCAAACTATCTAAACCGGGTCGATTAAAAGGTAGAATTTTGTAGGACATAGGCTTGGGTGACAATTGAATGGTTAAAAGCTCAAATTGGGCTACTAATGTCTAAACCCCCGTCCCACTTACTACTAAGCTAATATTTGTAACTTATGAGGTCAACCCCCCAAACCCACACTCAACATACATCGATGGACGAGGCTACCTAAATGCCCTCATCATCTTCACAAGCATGTAAACTTAGGTTTTAACAAGCATATATTATCCAAGTTCTATTAACACAAATCACACACTGCCACTCAACAAAAGAATTAATTTCTAAAAAGCATTAATGTGGCTCAAAAACTCACCAAGAAAGGATAAAAAGGTATAACGATGTGTCATGTGGATTAAGGTAACATATTCAAATTTGACAATTGTTTGGCTTGGTTTAAAAATTTTCAAAATCCCAAAAATTTCCCCTATCCCCACACTTTAGATACATTGATCCCAATGTATGGTTATGAAACATGTAAACACCACCAATATACCACCAACCCATAACATGAATATCAAATACAATATGCCACCCTTCCACCCAAACATAAACAAAACCAAATAATATCTACAATAATATACATGGAAAGCCACTTGACATACTCAAGGTGGTTCAAATGAACCCTTGCTTCCCCATTTCTCTCCATATTCCATCCAAGTTCTTGGAAAGTTTGTAGTTTCACGCCAATTGGGGTCAAATTCAGCCTCAACACCCTATCTAATCCCACCATCATTTGGTTTTCCTTCGCCCGCTTTCCTGCTCACACTAGCCTTCTTCCTTGCCTGATTTTCACCATTCTTCAACTCAGACCTATACACATCAACACCACTTGTAATTGACCTGACTGTTCTAACACTTGAAACATGTTCGTTAGTAGCAATTGTGTGACTCAAGTCATTAACAAGATCATAATGAATTGTTTTTAAAAACACATTAAAGTACAACTTACGATTCTCATAGTTCATGGTGACCATTCCGTTTCTGCAATCGATTTGAGCGTTTGCCGTATACAAAAACGGACGACCCAACACCACCTGCGGCTACTCATAAGTCTTCAATGGTGCGTAGTCAATCACCATAAAATCCACCGAGTAGTAAAACTCACCCAATTGTAACACTACGTCTTTTACAACCCCTCGGGGTTGCTTCCAACTCGCATCCGCGCACATCGCCATGCTATCAATTTCATGTAACGGACCAAAGTCGTACTGATCGTACAAGCTACCCGGGAGAACATTCATCCCTGCGTCGTAATCCAACAATGCTTTGTGTATCTTGAACTTCCCAACTTGAATCAGGATAACTGGTTCCCCTACATCACTTCCACTTCTCTTGACACTTGTTTCATTCACACCTACAATCACATGAACAACATGAGTAGTTAAACATTTATCATTTTTTGCAACGAAACTTACCCGCTGATCTGTATGTTGTTTGTGTTCTTCGGATTAGTTTGCGTATCACAGGGAAGTTTCCCATTCTGTTGCTTCAAAGCTGCTACCTTACTAGCCAGCTGTCCCATCTGTGTTGTTAATGATTGAATGGCTTTGTCCCGAATCTCATCCTTTTGTGCCCGAGCGTTATCCAATTGATTTCTCCTTTGCGTATCTTGTTGCATCATCCGGAGCATATCCACAACTTCATTCCCACTTGATGAAGTTTCACCTTGATTGAATTGTTGGCGTGGAATGAAATTTCGGTGAGCTCCTTGGAAATTTGGATTCGCTTGATTCGCCGTGTTCCCATAACAAAAATTAAGATGATTCCTTAACCCGGTGTGGTATGTGTTGGAGTTCATGTTAAAATTATGACCACCCCCTCCAATTGCATTCACCTCCTCAACTTGATTTGCACTTACTCCCACCAAGCATACCTCCGCTGCATGACCAAGTTCATTACAGTTAGTACAAACATTATATACCTGTTTGATGCTTGTGCTTCTTCATCCTCAACCGCATACACTTGAGGCCTTGTAATTACATGTCTAGCTCGCCTTGACGATTGTGCTTTCCTTTTTGATGTGACCGCCATTTGTTATACAAATGCCCCATCGTCTTACTCATAATTTGTTCCAAATGTACCATTTGTGATAGACATTAAATCCCGACATCCTCCGAGCTCAAACCTTCATGAAACGCATTCAACAACTCCCACAATGCTATACCATGATGAGGAGAATTATTCAACATCATGTTGAATCTTTCAAATGTCTCATGAAACATCTCACTTGGTTGTTGTTGGAAACTCCTTATACTCTGCCTTGCTTCATTTGTCTTTTGAGACGAAAAAATTCTTCGAGAAATCTTTGCTGCATATCGGCCCAAGTATAGATAGATGCGGACGGTAAAGTATGAAACCACCTCTTCGCTTTGTCTTCTAATGGAATTGAAACAACACCAATTTAACATCATCCGACGAGAATCCTTGCCCCCCAATAGTGTTACAAATGGAATCATAAGTCTCCAAATGGAAGCATGGTTCCTCCGTCGCTAGACCCTTGTACTTTGGCAAGCTTTGCAATGCAGTCGTCCTAACCTCAAATGTCCTCCCATCGGGCATTAAGGTATCACTACCGGAGAAGGATTATTAGTAATAACCGGACGAAAATGCGCTTCAACCCCCCGCACTACCTCTAGATGATGACGACGCGGGCACCCAATGGTACTCTTGGTCGGCCCACTAGACCTTGTCTTAACCCTTGAGGTACAAAGTGTTGTTGAGGTTGAGGTTGATGCATCGTCTTTCAAATTGCGGTTGTTGATGTTGTACTTGGACTTGTTGTAAAGGCATTGGTCGTTGGAACGGTGGCCCTTGAGGACGAACTTGTTGCAACCCCGTAGGTTGCCTTTGTGGATAACCCATTCCCCCTTGCGGTCCAAAGTTACCTCCCTCACCCCCATAATAGTAACCTTCATCTTCATACCCTCCGAATTCTTCTTCATAACTATCATTATACCCGTCTCCTCCTACACCCGATGTTTGCACAAACTGTGAAGAAGGATTATGGGAACCCGGTTGGTTTGGTGGTTGAAATGTAGGTGAAGTATGGATAATGGTGGAGCTAGGTAAAGGTTGATTTGGTAAAGGGTATTGGCTAGATGAGGATTAACCGGATGTGGGAAAGAAAGATGAGAATGGTGGTACTAATGATGCGGTGTTAGATGGGTCAACTTCATGTGTCGAAGTTGGGTGAGTGGTGGAATTTGGTGGAGGTGTAGATGATGAGGTTTGGTTTGTGGTGGTAGGCAATTGTTCCGTGGTATTGAGTGGTGAAATAGGTGTGGATGGTGTTGTTGGGAACCACTAATCTTATTCTCTCGTAACAAAACCCGATTACGTCGTAGAGTTCGCTCAATCTCCGGATCAAATACCAATGGTGATAGCTTGTTAGAGTCTCTAGTATGCATACACCTGTAAAAACATGCACACTAACACAACCAGCGTAAACCCGGAAAATAACAAACTATACTAACACGAAGTAACACACGTTGCGCACAATTCCCCGGCAACAACGCCAAAATTTGACGTGTAGTCGTTGTCACACGCAAATTTAATCCCAAAACTTCTATTAGCTAGCGGTAAGTGTGTATCGAACACAAGGAATTGTGGAACTAGTGTTATCAAAAGGGTGAACTATTATAACTAATTACCTAATTTGCAAGAATTTAATTTCAGATTTCGAATGATGGATTTTAGAATTAACTACTAGCGATTCAAAAATTGGTCTTTAACAGATTAATAAGGGAATGATCATCTTAGGTTTCGGTTCAAAACGCATGTGTTCAATTCTACTAGAAAGAGTCACATAGACATGACTCATGTTTGATTAGCTATTTGTGATAAAAGGGAAAAAGTAATCCGGATTATAATGCGAGGTCGTTACTCGATGACCAATTGATTGATACCGAACCCGTAAACCTTTCCGTGATATCTCGATTATCAACGACACCAAGAACGTACGAAACAAGCAATGAGTAAAATATCAATCAACAATTTACAAACAATCAATCAACACCATAACCACCATAATATAGAAATTATTCTAGAAAACATAAATTGAAACACAATTGTTCAACAAACCTTCCACAAAAGATGATCACCACGAATTCTAGCCTCTCATGTTCTTGCAATTCATCATCACTCCACTTAGATTGTTCATATGAATCAAATCACCAAAACAATGTTGTAGATATGTTTAGAAACAATAATAAGACCCTAAAATCGCCTCTCAAGCTCTGCTATTCGTTCCCAGTGATTTGCATGTGAAAAGACCCTTCAAAAACGAGTTAAAATGGGCAGTTACACTTTTCTCGTTGTTGACCACCGTAAGCTACGGTGGTCAGAATTTCCTTACGGCCCCAAGAGACTGGCTTACGGTGCATAGAAGGATCAGATACCACCGTAAGCTATGGTGCCCAGTAGTTTTTCCATTTTTGTTCTTTTATCAACTTTCCATGTCTTCATCTTCTCTTGGTCAAGTGCAAGCTTGCATCAAAGCACGTTAAAATCACTTGTTTATGCTCTTCGCTACCTTCAAAGCCATATACACCATAGCTATCAAAATAATTAACCTAATTAAGTGCAAAATATTGATTGTTTTAAAGCACTTGAGGGTTGTCCAATGGACCACCCGTCACACATCTTTGTATGTTGATGTTTGTAGAACATCAATCCTGGAGTGAAATGTAGTGTTATTATTGGATTCTTCGAATCTTGAAGGTAGTTGTGGGGAGTTTATATGATGAGATTCATGATGTAAAAATGATTGTTGAGGAGATAAGAGTAATGGAGATTTTTATGGAGAAGTTTTGAAATCGAAACGACAAGTGGAACACTGTTTGGATGAAATAGGGTTTATGAAGTGAAAAGTGAATAGTGACGTGGCAGCGGTTTCCAAAAGATCTGATGGCTAACATCTGTGCACGTGTAAACTCTGTTGGATAATGGAAGACAGTTGTTTGGAAACCTCTGCTGGATACTAGTAGTGGTTCTGAATAGTGGAATGATCAGTTGTGATTTTACACTATCAGAGGATAGACTATTAGTGGATTGGGAAAATAGTTGTTTCACCAACAGTGGATATAGAACAGAGAATACACTTTAGCAACGGATAGATTTTCATGCCTAAGTAGAGGATGGAGAAATAGCGGTTATGAATAGACTTTAGAGATTTATTGAAATAATTCAATTTTAGCTATTTTTAAGGATGGATTTTTGACTTTCTGAAAACATTTTGATGCTATTTATGCATGGAACACAAATGCTTGTTTTTATTCCATGTTTAGCATACCAATTCTAGAGATCAAACTTTCAAAGGTAGATGTATCGAATGCTTTTGTTAGAACATCTGCCAGTTGATCTTTAGTTGGAACATGATGTAGAGAAATCAAACCTTTTTCATATCAATCCCTCACAAAGTGATGTCTGATGTCAATGTGCTTTGTGGTAGAATGAGATAATGGATTTTTAATGATGTTTTCAGCTACTTGACTATCTAACATGAGAGGAGTCTTTAAAGCAGTTACACCAAAATCCAATAGTTGATTTTGAAGCCATAGGAGTTGAGCAGTGCAACAATATACTCAGCCTCTACTGTGGATGTTGATACCGCAACTTGCTTTTTGCTTTTCAAAGACACTAAGCAATTGCCTAGGAATTGACATCCTCCTAAGGTTGACTTCCTTGTGGTGTGACATCCAGCAAAATCACTGTTTGAATAACCTGAAAGCTTAATATTTCCATTAGCTGGACACCAGATACCAAGTGTGGGAGCACCTTTTATGTATCTGAATATCCTTTTTACACAATGAGATTGGACTTCCTAGGTGCTGACTGGGGTCTGGCACAAACATATGTTGCAAACATGATGTTTGGCCTTGATGTAGTTAGGTACAGTAAAGAACCTATCATGCTTCTATAAAGAGTTTGATCAACCAAGTCATTTTGTCATCAATAGTGACAAGGTTTGTGGTTGCCATGGGTGTGCTACATGGTTTACAATCATTTATATCAAATTCTGTAAGTAGTTCTTTCACATACTTACTTTTGTGAATGAATGTACCATTTTGCAATTGTTTTACTTGCAGACCAAAAACACATTAGAGCTCACCCATTGTACTCATTACAAACTCTGCTGCCATGAGTTGTCTGAACTCTTCACACATAGTAGTGCATGGGGATCCAAAAATGATGTAATCCATATAAATTTGGACAAGCACTAAATCCTTTCTTCTGCATTTCATAAATAAAGTTTTGTCAATTTTACCCATTGTAAATCCAATGGATAAAAAAGGTGGAAAAAGTTTCATATCAGGCTCGTGTAGTAGTGATTGGACTAAACAAGACCCATATTATAAGGAGCGGTAGGCGAATTGGGCCTAGACCAATTTGCAGCCCATGTGGGAAAACCCTAGCCCAGTTGCAAACCTGTCTCTATATAAAGAGAGATTTGCATTAGGGTTAAGCTTGCTCAGTTAGTCACTTCAGATAGAGTTGAGAGAGAATTCACGTGAGTCTTGAATTGATTGTAAACATTGGTGTTGGATAATCAATAGAAGACAGATTGAAAGTCAATGTTCGTGTTCTTGATATTGTTCGTATTTCTGTGATAATCTGATCTAGAGGATTCCGCACTCTAGACTGGATTGATGATTCTGTGAAGATCCATACGGATTAGGGAACCTACAATTGTTATCAGAGCTATCCAAAGACCAAAGACGTTGAAGATTGCAAGATGACTGAAGATAAAGTTGTTTTATGAAGCTATTATCAAGGTGGAGTTTGATGGTGCATATTTGTGACAACAGCTTAGATTTGGTCTTTGGATATCTTGTAATTAGTAAAACGATAAAATGTTAGCGGGTTTAGTTTTGTAATAGTTAGTTATAGTGATTGGGCTAAACCAGACCCACATTATAGGGAGTGGTAGGCGAATTGGGCCTAAACCAATTTGCAACCATGTGGGGAAACCCTAACCTAGTTGCAAACCTGTCTCTATATAAAGAGAGTTTTGCATTAGGGTTAAGTTTGAAAAGTTAGTCACTTCAGCTAGAGTTGAGAGAGAATTCAAGTGAGTCTTGAATTGATTGTAAACATTCGTGTTGGATAATCAATTGAAGACAGATTGAAAGTGATTGTTCATGTTCTTCATATTGTTCGTATTTCTGTAATAATCTGATATAGAGGATTCCGCACTGTAGATTGGATAGACGATTCTGTGAAGATCCTTTAGCACTTATGGTATGTTGATAGTGGCTGCTCTAGGCACATGACGAGGGATGCGAGATTGTTGACTGAGTTTGTAAACATTAATGGAGGTTATGTGAATTTTGCAAGTGCTAAAGGAGGGCACATTACAGGTCGAGGAAAAGTGACCAATGGGAAAGATCACATTGGACAAAGTGAAATATGTCGAGCAGCTAGAGCACAATCTGATGAGCGTGTCTCAAGTCTGCAACAAGGGTCACTCGGTCCACTTTATTAAGTCTGAAGCTTTGGTGTTGAAACCGTGTTTGGTGATACTGGATGACTGGATATTGATGAGAGTGCCAAGGAGAAATGACACTTAAGTCATGGACATGGGTGCTAAAGATTCTTCCAATATGGTGGCCTGTTTATTGTCAAAAGCATCTAAGGCTGAGTCAATGCTGTGGCACAGACGCATGGCCCATATCCACTACCGAAAAATGAATTATATTATTAAAAACGGTTTAGTTGAAGGGGTGCCAGTGCAGAGTTTTCACGTGGAAGATAAATGTCTTCCATGTCAAAAGGGAAAACAACATAAGAAACCTCACAAGTCCAAAACATTAAATTCCATAGATGCCCCTTATGTATTATTTCATATGAATCTATTTGGTCTGGTGAACGTAAGGAGCATAGGTGGAAAGTACTATTGTTTGGTTGTCACAGATGATTACTCACGATATTCATGGATTTTCTTTTTAGGTACAAAAGATGAGACAACGGAGATGCTGATAGATCTTTTTACAAAATTGGAAAATGTCCATGATGCACGGATCAAGAGGATAAGGAGTGATAATGGCACGGAGTTCAAGAATCAGATTCTGGATCTTTATTGTCTTCGCAAGGGAATTGAACATCAATATTCTGCTCCTTATACACCTCAACAGAATGGAGTCGCTAGAGGAAAAATAGGACATTGATTGAAGCCGCTAGGACTAGGCTTTCTGATTCAAAGCTTCCAGTTCTTTTCTGGGGAGAAGTGATGAACACAGCTTGTCATGTCCAAACCAAAGTTGACAGTTAAACGGGTTAACAAAACATGTCACGAACTATTATTTAACTGGAAACCAAACTTGAAAGGCTTTGAACCATTTGGACTACCCTCACCATTGTTCGAAATAAAGATATGCAAAAATTAGGTGAGTTAGCTGACGAGGGATACTTTCTAGCTTATACGCCTGGAACACCGAAAAAAGGGTTTCTAATCTAAAAACTGGTAAAATTGAGGTTGTGCTTAACATGGAAATCACTAGTTATTCACCTCAATAATCAACGAGTGGTCCTACTATATTATATGATTATGATAGCGTTTTTAAATCATTTAATATTCCTGATTTTTCCAATGTAGATGAGTCTCAAGTGATTCAAACTGTGATCAGTGAAGATGAAGAGGGTGACTTCGTGCCTATATCGAGTATATCATTGGTAGATGCTCCAGAAACTTCCTCTAGTACAGCTCCACAGGATTCAAGTGATAGTAAGTCTGAACCTATTCAGGGGGGGGGGGGATTTTACTAATCCGTTTGCTAATAAGAACATTCAGGGGGAGACTGGATCTAATCTGGGAGATAATTTAGTTGTTGACACCATTGCTACTACACGCGTAAACAGAGATGATCCAGTTGAGAACATCATAGGTGATGTTGCTGCAGGTGTTCAGACAAGAAGAGGTATGATCGAGGGTTCTTGTTTATTTACTTGGATTCAGAAGACTGGGGTAATACATGAGTGTTTGTATAGCTACTTTATTGCCCAAGAGGAGCCGAAGAATGTTCACATGGCTCTAAAAGATAATTGTTGGGTTAAAGCTATGCAAGAGGAACTAGCTCAGTTTAAGAAGTTGAAAGTTTGGGAGCTAGTTGACTTGCCTGAAGGGGAGAAGGAAATAGGCACCAAGTGGGTGTTTAAGTGCAAGAAAGACGATCGGGGGATTGTGACAAGGAATAAGGCTCGACTAGTGGTGAAAGGGTTCAATCAACAAGAGCGGATTGATTACAATGAAGTGCTTGCACCAGTAGCTAGGTTGGAAACAATTCGTTTATTCCTAGCTTTTTTTTCATTCAGGGGCTTCAAAGTTTACAAACTTGACGTGAAGAGTACGTTTCTTTATGGGAAAGTCCAAGAAGTGGTGTATGTCTCACAACCAGATGGGTTTACTGATCCAGATTATCCAGATCACGTCTATTGACTTTATAAAGCATTGTATCGATTGTGTCAGGCACCTAGGGCGTGGTATGAGACACTGTCAGCACATTTGTTAGAGAATGGTTTTGAAAGAGGTCAGATTGACAGTATACTTTTCATTAAAAGAAAGAAGGAAGACTTTTTGCTGGTACAGGTATATGTAGATTATATTATTTTTGGGTCATCTTTTGAGAACATGTGTCGTGAATTCTAGGAGGTAATGAAGAGCAAGTTTGAAATGAGTTCGATGGGTGAACTGTCTTACTTTCTGGGTTTGCAAGTTGAATAGAAGAAGGATGAGATGTTTATACATCTGACGAAGTATGTGTATGACATTTTGTCTCGTTTCAAAATGGAGGATTGCGCCACTTTCAACACACCTATTTGCGAGAATCACAATGTTTGTCCAGATCATGAGAGTATGGAAGATGTTGATCCAACTCAATACAGGGCAATGATTGGTTCTCTAATGTACTTGACTGCTTTAAGACCAGACACCATGTTCGTAGTGTGTCTTTGTGCCAGATATAAAGCGAATCCAAAAGAGTCACATATGAAAGCGGTGAAGCGGATTCTTCGTTACTTGAAGGGGAAACCTAAACTTTGGTTATGGTATCCAGCTGCTAGTGATTAGAAGTTTGTTGCTTTCACTGATTCGGACTTTGGAGGATGCAAATCATCCAGAAAGTCTACCACAGGTGGTTGTCAGTTCTTGGGAGGGAGGATCATGTCATGGCAATGCAAGAAGCAGTCTTGCGTGTATACCTCTACGTGTGAAGCTGAATATATTGATGCGGGTAGCTATTGCTCTCAGGTTCTCTAGATACAACAGCAGATGCGCAATTATGGTTTGAATTTTACTCGTACTCCTATTATGATAGACAATAATGCCACTATTTCAATCACATACAATCCCGTAAAACACAGCCGCATAAATCATATTGACATTCGTCATCATTTTATACAGGATTGTGCTGAAAAGAAATTGATTGAACTGCTTAGAGTCGACATACTAGATAACCTGGCAGCTCTTTACACAAAAGCATTTGACAGGGCTCGTTTTGAACATTTAGTAGAGCTCAACAGAATGAGGAATCCTGAATAACCAATTTTCCATAATTTTTTTAAATAATTTATTTTTTTTCAAAAATCAAAACATAAAAAATAGACAATAAAAAATGAGTTTCCACTATGTTGTAAAGAAGAAATGATAGTACATCAACAAGTTAGACTGTCACACTAAAATTAAAATTAAAGTGCTTAAGTGTGATAGCAGCTTCATCATATGATTTACCAGTAGGCAAAAAGCATGAAATAATAAACTTACGTTGGTGATATAAATGTAACGAACTGTGTATGAGTGGGTAACATATGAGTGGGCATATGGTTTTATAACCTTAAATCTTGCGTTGATAGATTGCCAAAATCTGAGGTTTTTGGTCTTTATATCGTTATTAGGGTATCAGGGTTGTCCTTCTGCTGCATCCAGATATATGCTGACCTAGGCACAACTAGGATATCTTAGGGAGTTAAAATGCCAAATCCCAGAAATTGAAGAAGCTCTCCTAGAGAGTCATTCAAATGTGCAAAACGCAAAAATCGTACAAAATTTGGTATTTTCCCCAACCCTCGTTGGATATTGATCTCTTTGTTGTACGGAAGTACTAACCTGATCAATAAGTATCTAGTTGTAAATCCAAAAGGATGAATTTCGGTATACTCACCTACTACGATGAATTTTTGTGCATACCTTGATCGTGGGGGTATGTCCTGAAGCGGGACACACTAGTATATCAGTATAAAATTACCTTAACATATCACATGTAATGGTACTTAAAATGTTCATGTATTTTGTTTAGGTGGATAAACAATACTGGTAATCATCTTGAACTGCTTTCCATGAATATTACATATAGAATTATCCAATAGTGTGAAAACAGGTTGATATTGCTGATATGATCTTCTTACCGGTGATTCTCACAAATACAGAGTGTTAATTATTTCGTTATTTTATTTGCTTTCTAGAAAATATAAAAATCCAAAAAGATTTCCTTGTCTTGTAAATTATTAATGTACAGAAAATGCTTGTTCATGAGGAGTTGTTACCGATAGGGGGAGACGGTGTTAGAAGATGAGTTCAAAATTTTAAAATCTTGAAGGTTTTGTGTGCTTAAAATTTTGAGTTTGTGGTTTGAGTTGGAAATTGCTTAATCTGTGATGTAGTTTTATCATCTCTTAAATAATAATAATTATTTAACCTGTGTTGAAAAATCCTTATGGTTTCTCGAGATGTTTGTTTATAGTATATAGATTGTAGCAGTGTTGCTGATAAGTTTAGGGAAGAGGAGTTTGCTTGAATGCATGGTAGAACCTCCTCTCTACATTATAGACAAAGTTGAAGAGTTTTGAAGATTGATATGCAAGTGCTAAACTAGAGTTTACTCAAACGCTAACGATTTAGAAGATTTGGTGATTGGATGCATTAGCTTAGGGGGAGTCTGTTGCTGTCAGAAGCTATCCAAAGACGTTGAAGATTTCAAGATGACTAAAGACAAAGTTTTTTTATGAAGCTATTATCAAGGGGGAGTTTGTTGGTGCTTATTTGTGACAACAACTTAGATTTGGTCTTTGGATATCTTGTAATTAGTAAAATGATAAACAGTTAGACGGTTTAGTTTTGTAATAGTTAGTTATAGTGATTGGGCTAAACCAGACCCACATTATAGGGAGTGGTAGGTGAATGGGGCCTAGACCAATTTGCAGCCCATGTGGGGAAACCGGAGCCTAGTTACAAACCTGTCTCTATATAATGAGAGTTTTGTATTAGGGTTAAGCTTGCTCAGTTAGTCACTTCAGATAGAGTTGGAGAGAATTCGAGTGAGTCTTGAATTGATTGTAAACATTCGTGTTGGTTAATCAATAGAAGACAGATTGAAAGTGATTGTTCGTGTTCTTGATATTGTTCGTATTTTTGTGATAATCTGATCTAGAGGATTCCGCACTCTACATTGGATAGACGATTCTGTGAAGATCCATACGGATTAGGGGACCTACAGTATTGGAGAGAGAGGTGTGAAAAAATGATTACTTTTATCCATAGTGTTTGGACTTTTATCAACAGAGGTTATAGTTGATGAGATGGCAGAGGATTGAGGATCAACAGTGGTTGATCCAGCAGTGGCAGAGTTTTCACAGTTGTTAACAACATCTATTCCTCTGATGGTGGAAGTGACTTTATATTGTGTAATCCTAATGTCATATCCATAGTCTTATTGTGGAGACTGTGATATACCTTCAGGGTCAGTCTTAACAGACGCAATTTCAAAAGTGAATTTGTTTAAATCAAAAATTTCATCAGGATTTGCTGGGATTTTTAATGAAGAAAGTAAATTGAACTTAACATTCAAGGTCTCTTCCACACACCTAGTTCTTGAATTAAAGACTCTATAGGCTTTAGCAGTGGTTGAATATCCCAGAAAATAACCATAGTCTACTTTGGTTGCAAATTTTGAAATTGAATCTTTTAGATTTAAAATGAAGCATGGGCAGCCAAAGATTTTAAAGTATGAGATCAGTGGTTTGATCTTGAACAAAGTTTCATAAGCAGTGGATTTATGCCTGAGATCAAAACTTTGTTTTGAACATAGCAAGCAGTGTTTACAACCTCTGCCCAAAAGGACAAGGGTAAACTAGAATCTACAAGCATGGTTCTAGCAGCTTCAATTAAAGTTCTGATTTTCCTTTCGACCACCCCATTTTGTTTTGGTGTTCTTGAAATGTTGTACTTCCTTACAATTCTTTTTGACACCTAAAACTCATCCAACTCCTTATTTTTTAACTCTGTGCCATTTTCACTCCTGAAGACTTTTTCTGGCAGGTCAAATTGTTTTTCAACTTGTTTCAGAAATCCTTACAAGATACCTGTAGTCTCATCCTTGGAGTGCAAAAAGTAAGTCCATGTACCTTGAAAAATCATCAAATATGACAAGACAATATCTACTTATACTAAGACTCATGATTTTTATAGTGCCAAACATGTCCATGTGTAAAATTGTAAGCACTGACTTGTTTTGGACTCACCAATGGGTTTGTAAGAACTTTTTTGTTGTTTTCCCTTTAAACATGAAACACAATTGTTCTTCTCTTGTGAAAAATTTTTGTGGTAAGTCTCTTACAAGGCCTTGTTTAGAGAGTGTGGTGATAGTTGTCAGATTTGTGTGTCAAGTCTTCCGCGCCATAGTTTTGTCTCTTTATTATAGGCAGCTGAGAACCGACATGCATCCGTCATTGGATTATCCTTCAACATATGAATCACATACACATTGCCACTCCTATGAGCAACAAGTTGTGATGTGCTCTCAGCTATGATTTGATCAATCTTTTTAACCACTTTTTGCCCAACAATCTGACAAGTTTTCTTAGTGAAGAATGACCCATAGCCCTTATCACTCATTTGTGAAACATTGAGAAGATTAAATTTCTGATTGTCAATAAGATTGGCATTTTCAAATTTGAGTTTCCCAGTGTGAACTGTTCCTCACCCAAGCACCTTCCCTTTTGAATTATTACCAAAGGATATATCACCCCCTCCATGAGCCATGAAGTCCTTGAGAAGGGCTCTATATCCTATCATATGCCTGGAGCCTCCACTATCTACATACCGTAAACTATCAAGGCAAGTAGAAGCTCCCTGCACAGTGGAAAATAATTAGTTTAGGTGGGTTTCAAATTCAAAATGGCTTTGGAAGGGGTCACAAACATGTCAGTCTCAAATTTGGAAGAATGGTTGGTGGTTTGAATAGATCTTTATAACATCTGTTGAGATCCATCTCCTACCAAATGATAGTAACCATGAGGATGCCTATTTACTCTTGGTTTTGAGGTCCTTTTGTAACCCTCATAACTAAGAGGTACCTTTTGGTAAATTGGTTGACTATATCCTCTTGGGTACCAGTTGGCAGGTGGTGCATCTGTTACCTGCACCTCCCTGGGAGCAGAGATTTTGTGAATTGCTTTGGTAACATGTGTTTCAACAGGCACAAAGGTCTGTTTAGACTTTTCTTTTGAAGTACTAGTCTTTGAAGTCCCACGTGTGTGGGATTTATACTCATTCTATTTCACATCAAAGTTTTTGAAATAAACACACTGTTGAGTTTTGTGATTTCTTTTATTACAAATTGTGTAGTTTGGAGAATCAATGATCACACTGGTTTTGTTAATGTCATAAGGTTTTAGAAGAAAAGAGTTTTTGGTAACATGGTTCTTCTTTTCACAAAAATCACAAAACAGGTTTTTGATCTTTTATTTCTTTTTCCCTTATTCAGGCCTTTTGCAAGCAGATGTTGTAACATCTACTGGTAAATCTGTTATAGGAATGATTCTTGTCATTGGTGCTTTGACACCTTCAATGGTTGAAAAATCAATTGGCTTGAAATTTTCAAGAATGTCACATTCATCAGACCATATGGGTTTAAATTGATATTTCTCAATCTCCTCAAAAGTTGAGGATCCCTCATGTCTTTCCAAAACAATTTTATTTCCATTTTTATCAGTGACTTTGATTTCTTGACTAGCCAAGTTTGTTGGAACAATATCAACCACACCAGAATCATTTTCACTAACATTTTCAGAAACTTGGTCATTTTTCTTGGATCCTATGCCAAATTTTATGTTACTTTTGACCTGGTTTCTAGCAAAATCTCATAACCTTTACAGGATTCCACCCATTTTTAACAAATAATTTGGGTGGATTCAACTCCTTTATGCAAACCTAATATTTTTCTATCATAGTTTGGTGTTGATCCTTGGTTATGCTGGCTTCATGTTTTAAGCTGCTGATTTCATATTTATTTTCAAACAATTTAGTTTTTAGCTCATTTGAAAGTTTTTCGAACTGCAATTCATCATCTAAAATCTTGTTCCTAAGGTTTTCATTCACCTCTTTTATGTTAGCAAAAGCTATGATGTATTTATCTGAACATAGATCTTTTAAGACCTGAGGAGATACCTTAGTAGCAGCCATCATGGCACAATCACATTCACCTTCACAAACACGAGCATCCCATGGGTCAGACAGAGGTTTCAAATCTTCATCAACATTTTCTTGTGTAACAACTGTTTCATCATGAACATCAGACACAACAGACTTAGGCTCCACTTCCTCAAATTCAACACCCTCGACTGTAGACTCTAATGCCCTAAAGCAAAATTGATTTTGTTTTATTTCAGTGTCATCAATTAGAGCAAAGTTTTCATCAGTTAGATCCTCAGGCAAGCTACTCCAATCAACAAATCCCTGAGTAAAGAAACTATGTTGATTAACCTCTGCCTGTGCACTGGTTTGAGTAACTTGTTATGCAGGTTGCATTTGAATCTGAGGAGCTGATGCTTGAAGATATTGAATTTGAGGAAGAGTGGTTTGAACATATTGCACATGAATAGTGGTAGTAGGATGTGCAAAATGAGCAGTGTTTTGCATATGAGAAGCAGGGTTATATTTGGGAATAAGGGACAGTGTTTTGAGGTATAGGGCTAGGATGTGTGACAACTAGTCTAGTTGATTGAGACCTACATTCTCTAGCAAAGTGTCCTAGACTATTACATTTATAACACTTAATCTTTGACTTATCCAGCCCAACTTTTGTCCCCCCATGCAACCCTGGAAACTTTCTACCAGTTCTCTTGTAATATTTGTTAACCCTAACACCTAATAGAGCCAACTAGTACATAATGTCCATCTCTTTAATATCTGTAGAATCAAAAAGTTGAAGGTCGTTCAACTCAAAGCATAAGTTATCAAAAGTTTGGCTTTGCCCATTAGCAGCAAATGCATAATTAGGAGTGTAAGGGTCAGAGTTGGAATTACCACTATAAGTTATATCAATGAAATGATCATAACTCTGATCCTTACTACTGCCAGTGACTTCTTCTTGGCCAAACACTGTTGTACTATCAAATGCATAGTCATCAGTCACTTTGCCAGACTCCTGTAGCTTCTTTTTCTGGTTCAGCTCTCTCTCATAAGTGAGGAGCCTACCATGAAGCTGAGTAAGACTCATTTCTTTGAACCCAACTGAATCTAGTTACAAAAGCTATAGTGTCCCACTTGTTTTGTAATATCTAAGAAAATGACTATTTAAAGTCGAATTTACAAGTGTAACATTTACGAGTTTAAGCTCACTAATGAGACAGCTAAATCTTTCAAATTGTTAGGTTAGTGACTTTCCTTTTACATGATAAAACGTTTCATATTGTTTACTCAACCTCTCTGTTGTTTTCAATCACTTCCTCAGTTCCACCGAATTGCTCTTTCAAAGCATCCCATAATTCCTTTGTACTTTTGCAATGCAACAGGCCAGCATAGATATCGTTTAGCAATGCAGAGGCCACGATGCTAAATGCCTTTGCATCTAGCTTGATTTTGGAAATCTTGATCGGAATAATTTTCATGATACTTTGGTACTTGGACTTTAGGGTCCTTTGTACTCGGTATCATTGAACATGAGGTCCAAAATGACCGACTTCCAGCAATCGATGTTTTGCTCAGCAAGGACATGACCCATCCGTCATTGCAAGATATTATACTCAGATCTGACAAGGATCAGTGGTTTAAACATGTTGTAGGTGTTATGAGGATCTTGTGAAGTGTGTGACATTCTGATTGTTTATAAACATTTTTGTTTAAAGAACTTTGAGAATGTAATTAAACTCTGTTTTCAATAATAACTAACAAACCGAATTATCAGTTAGAGCTGATCTATTCAAATCAAATTGATTGTTAAATCAAATTCGATTGACCAAGCTCTGATACCAGTTAGGATCTGAGTTTGAAACTGTTATGAAAGTTCTAAAGATGAAAAATGAAAGATGATAAATAAGATGAACATGCAGAGGAATGATGAACTTTATTCATAACAGTTGAGAGATTTTTTCATTGTCATGCTTTCGTAATTATAATTACTTGTATATAAGTCACAATCTCCCCCTCAGCCTAAGATCACTGATTTGTTCATACAGAATATAAGGAAGAAATGTTAGATTTATAAGTGATGAAAAGTGATCAAATAGAAAAGTACAGGCACTGTTCTATTTATACTAGAATCCTAACCACTGAGCATCTTATGATGATGTCAGCAGGAAAGTGATATATTACAATATTAATAAACTAACAACTTCTGCTAAGCTAACCACTACTATAACTGAACATTACAAAGACTGATAGAAACACTGATGAGACATCCTCTGTTGAGCTTCAACAGAGCTTTGTAAGGAAGACTTAGCTTAGTCTTCAGCAGAGCTTTGTCTTGGCAGACCTTTAGCTTTAGACTTCAGAAGAGCTTTGTGAGGCAGACCTTAGCTTAGTATTCAGCAGACCTTTGTCTTGGTAGACCTTTAGCTTTAGACTTTAGCAGAGCTTTGTCTTCAACATAGTTTTGCTATGGCAGACCTTTGACATTTAGTCTTCAGCAGAGCTTGACTCAGGCAGATGTGATATTATTTTTAGGATCAGAAGTTGTAGTATATTTTGGCTTTCTATCATCTGTTCTTTTGCAGGGTTCAATTCCAACACTCATCCTCTTCATTACTCCTCACTTCTATCTCCAACCATGGCTCTTAACATCAAACTCACACATAACTACCTCCCCACATTCAAGAAAAACCGAATATGATACTTCATTCCATCCAATAATTGATGTTCTCACATCCTCAAAATACAAAGACATTAGGCTTGCAAACGCACAAACTTATGTGGATACTCTCTGACAGTTCTAGGCAAATGCTAAATTCGAATCCCAAAAGAAGAAGCCATATGCTATCACTTCAAAAGCCGGAGAAACCCTTGTCCAAATTTCCCCATCCTCAATTTCCACAACTTTTGGTCTAAATGACATAGAAGGTAACACTTCTTTTAGCAAGCAGGAATTACATAGTGAGTTTATAGAACGTGGGTTTGTGGGTCAGTTAACTGGTGTCACCATTTACAAACCAAACTTTCTTGCTGAAATGATATACTTTTTCCATACACTACTCACATATCTTTCAGCAAAGACCACCTCATTTAATGGGATTCCACAAAATATTCAATTTCTAGGATATGATATTTGAAAAAATCTGATTTCAATCTATCCTAGGTATTATTTAGGGACTTGGTGGAAAATTTTAATAAACTATCAAAACATAAACCTTTTCTTTTGAATCCTAGACTTTTGAGCTATTATCTACAAAAATAACTTCCAGAAAAAGATTTTAAACAAGGAGTTGTTTTTGAAATCAATAGTCTTACAACTGAATATTTTACAAGAATAAAAAATATGGAGTTAAAAGTTTCCAAAACAAAAGAAAAGGGGGATGAGAATATTTTGGAGGAGTCCACATCTCAAGCTCAAACCTATGTTGCTGAGCCTGCTGCTCCTTGTGATCACGACACCACAACTGGTGTTGTGAAACCCACACCAGAAAAATCCAAAATAAACCAACAATATCCACAAAGCCCACCAAAACCAAAATTTATAAAAAGGCACATCTGGAAGATGAGATCCAAGAGGACAACCTTGTGGTATCATAAAAGCCACTTGAAATTGTTGTTGTTTCTTCCACACAACAGTTGGAAAGATCTCCACCTCAAAGCCAAACTCCTCGTGCTTCCTCACAAAAAAACAAGTTGTAAGCACAGGGATTCCACATTATGAAGCAGATGATTCACTTGAATCTTTGTTTCAAAGCCCCTCTCCCAGGGAAAACTGTCTTTCTACTCAACAACCATCACCCTCAATTCCACCTACTATCATACCTCTGTTTCATGCAATTGAGATAACTCAGACAAAAATCGCTTCCTCTCAATCACCTATTCATGAGAGTTCACCTCCAAACGTAATTAAGTCTGAGCCAAATCTCTTTACTAACCTAGAAAAAGCTGAGGAGACTACACCCCATGAGTTACAAGTAACTCTTAGTGGTATTTTAAGTGAAGAAGCTACTACAATTGATGACACAACAGTGTTTTCAGTTGGACGGTGGTTACATCCATCAGACTTCCTTAAAGGCAACAACTGTTGAGGCTACAACTATAACCTATGCTCCAGTTGGAAGTCCCAAGTACCAAGAAAAGAGGCATTTGGTTCTGATAACATGGAGACTTCTCCTGTTGATGATCCAAATACAACTACCTCTAGTTGGGATTAAGATGATCCTATTAAATTAGGTGATGAATTGAGATACAAAGAACTGGCAGAGAGAATGACATCAATGGAGTCTTCAAACACTGAAATGAAAGATATGATGAAGCAAATGTTACAAAATTCTCAAAGCTAACCATCAACACAGTAAATTACCAATGTGCTATGGAAATTTGTGCAACCAATCATGAAACTCATATGAAGCTAATAAGAAATATGGTGGAGGCAAGATACAAATATACTCAAGCTGACATCAAGGCCATTAAAGAATATTTGGTGAAGACTACTGGTTTTGCCCCTACAACAGTCCTTCAAGAAGAAGTAGAGGATGATGCCAAAAAAGGGAGAGAGTGATAAACTGAGAAAGTTGCAGCTAGATTCAAAGGTGCAACAAAAGCTAGGGTATGCTATAACCACTGCTGCAAACCAAACTTCTGCTACATCGTCATATGCTGGTGTTCAAAAAGGGATTGGATGAGACCCTGAACAAACAAGCAGAACAGATTACTAAAGAAAAGTAGAAAAGGCAAGATACACTAGAAAGCAAAGCTTCCAAACTCATTGAATATGAATAGGCTAAGCAGATGGAAAAAGATGACATTGGCACTTCAAAAAGAAGAAAGTCAACGAGAAATGCCAGACAACCAACAACCACCTCTTCTAAAACCACTGTCATGCCTACAACAAGTGTATCCTCTACTCTAATAAAAACTAAACCAACAGCACCACCTCAAAAGAAACAAAAACCCTCACCTAAGTAATCATATCTACCATCAACAGATGTTAGTACAACAAATGTACCAATAGATGTTACACCCCCACCATCAAACCAACCAACAGATGTTGTTATATCAAATGTATCAACAGATGTTACCTTAACCTCTACCATGATCACATTTCCTACTTTAACCCATCCATTATCCACACCACCAAGAATTTCAACACGGCCACCTTCTCCTCAATAAAATTCCAACGCAAAAGCAAAAATTCTATTGTTGAAGATGATGATGAAGGGATTCCATCACCAATTCATTTGTCATCAAAACCTATCACTTCATCAGCATCCTCGTCACCTTCATACAAAACCACTTCACTTCCAATCATTTATCAACCACCATCCATAATACCTTTTCCTAAAAAATATTTTCTGGAACTGATGGTTGTGGTAAAAGAAATTAACTCATTCTTCCTAGCAGAGGATATCATAAACTTGAAGGCCAAATAGGCTGAGAACATAGCCAAAGAGAAGAGCAAAGGGAAAGATGACAGGACTACTCCTGGTATTTTGTCTTATGAACTGAGCAAAGTGAGAAAGAATGAAGACTTTGCCAAAGATATGAGTAAGTCTATGTTAGAAAGGCCTGTAAATGATGAGCTTGATGAAGAACTGAAATAGGATCACCTTGACCACATTATGCAACACAAACCTTACAAAGCTACCAGAGTACAGTTCAAAGACTTGTCAACAAATAATCTCCAAGCAAAAATTAACAGAATACGGGCAATGCTTAAAGATCCTCTACACAAACCAACACCACCTGATTGGAAGAAAAACTGGCAGTTGGATCGAAACAGAGCTTTAAAGCTTAAAAGAATGAAACAAGAACTAGTTGCTGCAATTATGGTAGTGCAAAGTCAGTTGCTAGATGGTTTGATCCTAGGGTTGTAGATACTTACAAAAAACTGGAAGAGCTTAGAAAGAAAGATCCTACAGTTCCAAGAAAGCCAGACTACCCAACAGATATCCCTCATTAGACCCAAACCTTTAAAAGGAGGTCTTATTCTCTGTCTTACTCACAATTGCCTTACATCAAGTAAAAAGGCAAAAGCATATGGAAGAGGATGATGAAAAGAGGTTTGAAGAACACAGAAAATAGGGAATCAAAAATCAATTACTCTATCACAGTGATGCTGCAAGTGAAAAACTAAAAGAAACACTCTCTAAACTTGTAAGGAAATCACTTCCACCAAGCTCATCAATAAGTCTTCCTCCACAAAAGCCAAATGATTTAGAAATTCTAAAATGGAAGTCATCCCAAGACACCCATGAATTGACTTTACTCAGATCAAATTGCAAGATTCAAAAGCTAAAAATGGAGGAAGCATATGGTCTGGATGCAGATGAGCTCCAAGATCTATTGAAAGTTGAATTGCAAAGGGATTTGAAGACATGTTCTCTATGAACTTTGAACTACAGTTCAAAGGGCAAATTAAGGAATTTCTATTGAGAAATAAAGATCAGCAAAGAAGGGTTTTGGTATCATCTATTCTAGGGGGAGATTGTTGGATCTATTGAACCTTATAAAAGAACAGATTGGAAAGCCAAAGCAGTCTCTAACATCTGATCACTAATAAAAGTCTGTTGCTCTAAACTCTGCCTATACTTAAAGAAAGTTTACAATATTTGTTAAAGAGAAAGCACTGCTGGAAGTACAGATCTGCTAGAGAGAAAACTCTGATGAAGCATAAAGGCTGTTGAAGCAAAGGTCTGCTGAAGACCAACAGATGATACAACAGCAGTTGTTGTTCAAAAGAGTCTATTATGTACATGAATGTAACATTGTTTAGGTCTAGAAGAGGATAGAGTTTGTTAGTTTGTTAAATGTCACTTTCATAGTGACGTCAGCTATAAGATGTTCAGTGGTTTGCAATGTACTATAAATAGAACAGTGCCTTTATTGTGCTATCTAATACTTTTCTTCTACACATTATGTACGAACACATTAGAGTGATCTTAGGCTGAAGGGGAGTTCGTAATTTGCATCCATACGTGATTATAATTACAAAAGCATGTCAATGAAAACAATGTTTCTATTGTTGTGATTTCAAAGTTTCACAATTTTGCTGCACTGTTTCAGTGGTGTCTATCTTCTTACATTGATTTCATCTAAACAATCACATCAATATCAAACTCAGATCCTAACATGATGGTCACCTCGCAAGAGATGAGGTCACCTCGTACGAAGTGACGACCACTTCGTACGACGTGATGCCAACTCATACGAACTGACCAATTTTCCTATAAATACTCACTCCATTCCACACCTAAACTCTTTGCTCACTCCGGAAATCACTCTCAAGCTCCCGATTTCTTCCTTGCACCTTAGTCCCGAATCAGAAGGCTTTCTAGCCCTTCTAAGTGAGTGCAACTCACTTGTAGGTCCCTAATTCGTATGGATTTTCACAGAATCGTCTATCTAATCTAGAGTGTGGAATCCCCTAGATCAGATTTCAAATAAACAAGAACACGAACACGAACACGACAGAACAAATCACCTTCAAATTGTCTTCTATTGATTATCCAACACAAAAAATGTTTACAATCAATTCAAGACTCTCTCTCAACTCTATCTGAACAACTAAACCAGTAACACGATCAACAGAACTAGCCCCTAAACCCTAATGCAAACCTCCCTTTATATAGAGACATGTTATGCAACTGGGCTAGGGTTTCACCACATGGACTGCTATTGGGTCTAGGTCCAATTCGCCTACCATGTGCTAAATGGTGTCTATTCAGCCCAATTACTTCTAATTAACTATTAAAAAACTAAACCCGCTAACCGTTTATCATGTTACTAATTACAAGATATCCAAAGACCAAATTGAAGATGTTGTCACAAATATCCACCAACAAACTCCCCCTTGACAATAGCTTCATTAAATAACTTAGTCTTCAGTTTTCTTGCAATCTTTAACTTCTTTGAAAAACGTTGGTCTTTGGATAGCTTCAGCTTTAATAGCTTCATTCACCAACAGACTCCCCATAAGCTGATGTATCCAATCACCAAATCTTTTGAATAGTTAGCGTTTGAGTAAACTCCAGTTTAGTAATTGCATAACAATCTTCAAAACTCTTCAAATTTGTCTACAATGTTGAAAGGAGGTTCTACCATGCATCCAATCAAACTCCTCTTCACCAAACTTCTCTACAACACACTGCTACAACCTATATACTACAAAACAAACATCTCGAGAAACCATAAGAAATTTTCAAGACAAGTTAAACAAATTATTATTATTCAAGAGATAGTAACATTGTATCATAGATTAAACACTTCTCAACTCAAACCACATACTTAAAATTTTAAAGCACACAGAACCTGCAAGATCTAAAAATATTTTGAACTCAGCTTCTAACATCGTCTCCCCCTATCGGTAAGGACTCCTCCATGAACAACCATATTCTGTATATTAAGAATATACAAGAAAATGAAATATTTTTGGATTTTTTATATTTTCTGAAAGCAAATAAATAACGAAATAATAAACAATCTTTTTTGTGAGAATCACGGTTAAGAAGATCATATCAGCAACATGGAACTATTTTCACACTATCTGATTATTCTATATGCAATATTCATGTAAAGCAGTTCAAGACGATTACCAGTATTGTTTATCCACTTAAACAAAATACATGAACATTTCAAGTACCATTACCTAGTGGTATGTTTAGATAATCGATACTGAAATACTAGTGTGTCCCACTTCAGGACATACCCCCACGATAAAGGTATGCACAAAAATTCATCGTAGTAGGTGAGTATACCGAAATTCATCCTTTTGAATTACAACGTTAGATAATTTGTGATTAGGTCAGTACTTCCGTACAGCAAAAGGGACCAATTTCCAACGAGGGTTAGGGAAAATACCAAATTTTGGTACGAATAATGCAATTTGCACATTTGAATGACTCTCTAGGAGAGCTTCTTCAATTTTTGGGATTTGGCATTTTAGCTCTTTTAAGATATCCTGGTTGTGCCTAGGTCAGCATATATCTGGATGCAGTAGAAGGACAACCTTGATATCCCGGATGAAATACTGATATAAAACCTAAAACCTCAGATTTTGGCAATCTATCAACATAAGATTTAAGGTTATAAAACCGTACACCACTGATATGTTACCCACTCATACACAGTTTATTATATTTGTATCACAAAGGTAAGTTGATTATTTCGTGCTTTTTGCCTACTGGTACATCATATGATAAAGTTGCTATCACACATAAGCAATTTTAGTTTTAATTTCAGTGTGATCAGTCTAACTTGCTGATGTACTCTCATTTCTTTTTTTCACACAGTGAAAACTCATTTTTAATTGTCTATTTTTTATGTTTTTTTATTTTTGAAAAGCAGTAAATTATTTTCAAAATTTTTTATGGAAAAATGGTTATTCAGGATTCCTCATACCGTTGAGTTCGACTAAATGTTCAAAACGAGCCCTGTCAAAAGCTTTTGTGTAAAGATCTGTCAGGTTATCAAGTGTGTCGACTCGATGCAGTTCAATTAATTTCTTTTCAGCACAATCCCGTATAAAATGATGATGAATGTCAATATGTTCTGTGTGACTATGTTTTACGGGATTGTTGGTGATTGATATAGTGGCATTATTGTCTATCATAATAGGAGTACGAGTGAAATTCAAACCGTAATCGCGCATCTGCTGTTGGATCCAGAGAACCTTAGAGCAAGAGCTACCCGCAACAATATAATCAGCTTCACACGTCGAGGTAGACACGTAAGACTGCTTCTTGCATTGCCATGACACTAGCCTCCCTCCTAAGAACTGACAACCACCTGTGTTAGACTTTAAGATTTAAAAATTTTGAACTCATCTTCTAACACCGTCTCCCCCTATCAGTAACAAATCCTCACGAACAAGCATTTTCTGTACATTAATAATTTACAAGATAAGGAAATCTTTTCGGAATTTTATATTTTCTAGAAAGCAAATAAATAACGAAATAATAAACACTCTGTATTTGTGAGAATCACCGGTAAGAAGATCACATCAGCAATATCAACCTGTTTTCACACTATTGGATAATTCTATATGTAATATTCATGGAAAGCAGTTCAAGATGATTACCAGTATTGTTTATCCACCTAAAAAAAATACATGAACATTTTAAGTACCATTACATAGTGTTATTTTAAGGTAATTTTATACTGATATACTAGTGTGTCCCACTTCAGGACATACCCCCACGATCAAGGTATGCACAAAAATTCCTCGTAGCAGGTGAGTATACCGAAATTCATCCTTTTTGATTTACAACTAGATACTTAGTGATCAGGTCAGTTCTTCCGTACAGCAAAGAGACCAATATCCAATGAGGGTTAGGGAAAATAGAAAATTTTAGTACAATTTATGCATTTTGCACATTTGAATGACTCTCTAGGAGAGCTTCTTTAATTTCGGGGATTTGGCATTTTAACTCCCCTAAGATATCCTAGTTGTGCCTAAGTCAGCATATATCTGGATGCAGCAGAAGGACAACACTGATACCCCAGATGAAATAACGATATAAAGACATAAAACCTCAGATTTTGGCAATCTATCAATGCAAGATTTAAGGTTATATAACCATATGCCCACTAATATGTTACCCACTCATACACAGTTCGTTACATTTATATCACCAAGGTAAGTTGATTATTTCATGCTTTTTGCCTACTGGTACATCATATGTATGATGAAGCTGCTATCACACTTAAGCACTTTAATTTTAATTTTAGTGTGACAGTCTAACTTGCTGATGTACTATCATTTCTTCTTTTCTGCATAGTGGAAACTAATTTTTGATTGTCTATTTTTTTATGTTTTGATTTTTGAAAAATATTAAATTATTTAAAAAAATTATGGAAAACTAGTTATTCAAGATTCCTCATCCTGTTGAGTTCGACTAAATGTTCAAAACGAACCCTGTCAAATGATTTTGTCTAAAGAGCTGTCAGGTTATCTAGTGTGTCGACTCTAAGTAGTTCAATCAATTTCTTTCAGAACAATCCTGTATAAAATGATGATGAATGTCAATATGTTTTATGCGGCTGTGTTTTACGGGATTGTATGTGATTGAAATAGTGGCATTATTGTCTATCATAATAGGAGTACGAGTGAAATTCAAACCATAATTGCGCATCTGCTGTTGTATCTAGAGAACCTAAGAGCAACAGCTACCCGCAACAATATATTCAGCTACACACGTAGAGGTAGACACGCAAGACTGCTTCTTGCATTGCCATGACACGATCCTCCCTCCTAAGAACTGACAACCATCAGTGGTAGACTTTCTGGATGATTTACATCCTTCAAAGTCCGGATCAGTGAAAGAAAAAAACTTCTAATCACTAGCAGCTGGATACCATAACCCAAGTTTAGGTTTCCCCTTCAAGTAACGAAGAATCTGCTTCACCGCTTTCATGTGGGACTCCTTTGGATTCGCTTGGTATCTTGCACAAAGACACACTGCGAGCATGATGTCGGGTCTTGAAGCAGTCAAATACATCAGAGAACCAATCATTGCCCTGTATTGAGTTGGATCAACATCCTCCACATTTTCATGATCTGGACCAAGATTGTGATTCTCACAGATAGGTGTATTTAAAGTAGCACAATCCTCCACTTTGAAACGAAACAAAATGTCATACACAAACTTCGTCTGATGTATAAACATCCCATCCTTCTTTTGTTCAACTTGTAAACCCAGAAAGTAGGATAGCTCACCCATCACACTCATCTCAAACTTGCTCTTCATTACCTCCTTGAAATCATGACATGTGTTCTCATCTGATGACCCAAAAATGATGTTATCTACGTATACCTGTACCAGCAGAAAGTCTTCCTTCTTCCTTTTGATGAAAAGTGTACTGTCAATCTGACCTCTTTAAAAACCGTTCTTTAACAAATGTGCTGAGAGTGTCTCATACCACGCCCTGGGTGCCTGATGCAATCCATACAATGACTTATCAAGTCGATAGACTCGATCTGGATAGTCTGGATCAGTAAACCCATCTAGTTGTGAGACGTACACCACTTCTCAGACTTTCCCGTAAAGAAACGCACTCTTCACGTCAAGTTGATAAACTTTGATGCCTTTGAATGAATCAAAAGCTAGGAACAAACGAATTGCTTCCAACCTTGCTACTGGTGCAAACACTTCATTGTAATAAATCCCTTCTTGCTGATTGAACCCTTTCACTACCAACCGAGCCTTATTCCTTATCATGATCCCTCGGTTGTCTTTCTTGCACTTAAACACCCACTTAGTGCCTATTTCCTTCTCTCCTACAGGCAAGTCAACTAGCTCCCAAACTTTCAGCTTCTTAAACTGAGCCAGTTCCACTTCCATATCTTCAACCCAACAATTATATTTTAGAGCCATGTGAACATTCTTCTCCTCCTCTTGGGTAATAAAGCAGCTATACAAATACTCATGAATCAACCCAGTCTTCTGAATCGAAGTAAACAAACAGGAACCTTCGAGCACACATCTTCTCGTCTGAACACCTTCAGCGGCATCACCTATGATGTTTTCAACTAGATGACCTCTATGTATACGTGTGGTAGAAATAGTGTCAAAAACCAGATTATCTCCCTGATTCGATCCAACCTCCCCCTGAATGTTACTATTAGCAAACAGATTAGTGAAGTCCTCCCCATGAATAGGTTCAGACTCACTATCACTAGAGTCTTGTGGAGCTGCACTGGAAGAAGTTTCTGGAGAATCAATACTCGATCTAGGCCTGAAGTCACACTCTCCATCTTCACTGATCACATTTTATATCACTTGAGACTCATCTGCATTGGAAAAATCAGGAATATTAAATGATTTAAAAACATTATCATAATCATATAATATAGCATGACCACTCGTTGATTGTTGAGGTGAATAACTAGTGATTTCCATGTTAAACACAACGTCAATTTTACCAGTTTTTAGATTAAAAACCCTTTTATTCGGTGATCCAGGCATATAGCCTAGAAAGTAACCCTCATCAGCTACCTAACCGAATTTTTGCTTATCTTTATTCGAACAATGGTGAAGGGTAATCCAAATGGTTCAAAGCCTTTTAAGTTTTGTTTTCGGTTAAACAATAGTTCGTGACATGTTTTGTTAAACCGTTTAACCGTCAAAAGTTTGTTCAGGACATAACAAGCTGTGTTCACAGCTTCTCCCCAGCAAAGAATAGGAAGCTTTGAATCAGATAGTATAGTCCTTGCGGCTTCAATCAACGTCCTGTTTTCCTCGAAGCGACTCCATTCTGTTGAGGTGTATAAAGAGCAGAAAATGGATGTTCTATTCCTTTGCGAAGACAATAGAGATCGAAAATCCGATTCTTGAACTTCATGCAATTATCACTCCTTATCCTCTTGATCCGTGCATCATGGACATTTTCCAACTTTGTAAAAAGATCTATCAGCATCTCCACTGTCTCATCTTTTTTACCTAAAAATAAAACCCATGAATACCGTGAGTAATCATCTATGACAACTAAACAATATTACTTTCCACCTATGCTCCTTATGTTCACCGGACCGAATAGATCCATATGAAGTAATTCATAAGGGGCATCTATGGAATTTACTGTTTTAGACTTGTTAGGTTTCTTATGTTTTTTCCCTTTTGACATGGAAGACATTTAACTTCCACGTGAAACCTCTGCACTGGCACCCCTTCCACTAAACCGTTTTTAATAATATAATTTATTTTTCGATAGTGGATGTGGGCCATGCGTCTGTGCCACAACATTGACTCAGCCTTAGATGCTTTTGACAATAAACACGCCACCATCGTGGAAGAATCTTTAGCACCCATGTCCATGACATAAGTGCTGTTTCTCCTTGGCGCTCTCATCACTATCCAATCATCTGGTATCACCAAACCAGGTTTCAACACCAAAGCTTCAGACTTTGTAAAGTGGACCGAGTGACCCTTGTCGCAGACTTGAGACACGCTCATCAGATTGTGCTTCAGCTGCTCAGTATAGTTCACTTTGTCCAGTGTGATCTTCCCGTTGGTCACTTTTCCTCGACCTGTAATGTGCCCTCCTTTAGCACCTGCAAACTTCACATAACCACCATCTATATGCTCAAACTCAGTCAACAACCTTGCATCCCGCGTCATGTGCCTGGAGCAGCCACTATCAACATACCACAAGTTGATAATCCTCCTTAACAGCTCCTGCACAACCCAACAAAATTAGTTAGATTGGGGGACCCAAGCCTTAATGGTCTTGGGTCTTCCAGATTCATCAACCACAGGAAAATCCATCCAATATCCATCACTCCTAACAGGAGTCTTAGATCTTAGACCTGTTGATGGAAATGGTTTTTAACTTTCCACTAGGTCTCTTGTCCTAAGGTTTCCTAACATGTTTGGACTTTGCGACCTTTGAAATTATGATTTTGGTTCCATGAATTTTGATGATAATAATTTCTAAAGCCATTGTTATAAAAATTTCGACTACCAACATTCTTGTATCGAGTTTGATATTGACCTTCACTTCTGAAACTACTTGATTGACGATTAAAGTTATTCATTCTTGGTGAACTACTTCTAGGTCTTTCATATCTTCCTGATATAGATTCAGACTGAAATCTTTGTTGATTTCTTTGAAAACGAGGAACTTGATGAGTTCCTTTTTCAGCCTTATCTACACCAACAGCAACACTCTGCCGCTTGGTAGAAGATATCTTTGGTGAGTTAACCTTCTTCTCATCATCACCACTTTTTGCTGGTGATTTTTCTCTCTGTCTCTACTTATCTGGGCTTCACTCTTTTTGTTAAGACAGCAGCTAGCTACATGTCCCTTTTCGTGACATTTGAAGCACGATTTTCTAGCCGAAGACTTCTTAATGGAAGCCTCTTGCTTAACTTCTGATTTTTCTTTATTTTTGTTCTTAGCAAACTGCACATTAGACTCTTTTGTAATAACAGTGACCTCTTCCTTCATATCACTTCCCTTAACAAAATCAACCTTTTTAACAAAAGTTTGCTTTTGATTTTTAGGGTGTGTATTCGTTGTTTTCAAAACCTTGTAATCCTCATCCAAACATTTCCTGATGTGGAACTGCCAGGTGTAGTTGACCCAAAGTTTGTTAGCTCTTCTTCTTCTGGCAAGAAAGAATAGTCATGACCAAGTGGTGGTGGAACTTCATTTAAACCTTTGAATCCCACACATGTCTTGTCATTACTCTCTTCAAGCCATTCATCATGTGTTTCATAACAGAAGATGAATCTCTGAATTGATTTAATTTCTTTTCAAGTTCACAAATTTTAAGTTGTGCTTCAGACAACTCTTTGCATTTTTCAGAATTTTCTTTTGTTTTCTCACTCATCGTATCATGAGCTAAGTCAATAACTTGAAGTTTTTCATTAAACTTACAGGTTAGAATATTGATTTCTTCTTCATAACCTTTAATTTTCTTTAAATATAATGACTCATTTTGTTTTACGAAAAAGTTTGATTCTTTTAGGTTCGAGAGATCATTTACCAGACTTTGGTTTTGATTGGGTAACCTGTCAACCTCAATTTGCAGTTCACGACACTTTAAGCAAACAGAACTACCAGATTTAGAATCTACCTCTCCTGTTGATTTGCTTAGATCAGCCATGAAAGCAGCAAAATCAGCAGCTGTCTTTTTCTCTGCAACATTCTGTTCTCCATCAGCTTTTTCAGCTACCTTCTCTCGCTTTGCCTCAGCATCAGCTTTTACTTCTTAATCAACAACTGGGGCTATCTCAGCCATGAACGCCTGTGAGGCATTGTTATCACCCTCTAGATGAACACACCAATCATAAGAACCCTCTCTAGCAGTAGAGATCAGGGCCTTTGATCAAGTATTGGTTGACACATTCGTGTTGTCTGAACCATGACCAGGAGAATCTTGAAAGGATGAGTTAGAACGATATTCAGTTTTTGGTCGTTGACATTCTCTAGCAAAATGTTTGTAGTTATGACAAATGTAAACCACTTACTTTAGACTTGTCAAAACCTACGTTCTTTCCAACAAACTTTATGAACCTCTTCACTCTTCTAGAGATTATGGCCATCTGCCATTGTAAATCCATCTCCTCTAGGTCATCAGGGTCGATCTGATCATAATCTTCATCAAACGTAGGAGGATCAGATATTCTTCCCTGAATGTAGTTCTCGTCAGACGCAACAAAAGAAGCAAGCAATGCCAGGTGATCTTCAACACTTTTAACACTCAGAGGCATAGACTTCAAATTGCTATTACTATTACTTGATTGTTGTCGCTTTGCCCCTGACGAGCCTCCTGAAGCAGCAATAAAACATACTTCACCATCAGAAATTTGTCACGATCTGCTCATTTTCACATGAGAGAAACGCAGTTGCAATGTCACTTTAAGCATTGTTGGAAGATGAAGGTGTAAGCCCTTTATAAATATCTGGATCTTGAACCTGATCATATCCAGTCTCCTTCTTCTTCATATTGAGCTCAAGCTCTTAATTTCTCAACAACCTCTTCCAAGTCTTTCGTTTCATAATCAGCTTCACCCTTTATCATCAAAGTATAAATATCCCACTTTGCAGGTAAAGCATCCAACAACTTATCGTTTATCTCCACTCCATGTATCCCTCTATGTCATAATTGTCCATTTATAACATAAGATGATAGTATCTCGTGATAATATCTTCAAGGGACTCACTCCTCATGCCTTTAAACACAACAAATTGTTTCTTCAGCAGATCAACCTTGTTCTTCTTCACATCAGTATTGCCCTCATACCTCTTCTCTATGGCATCCCACATCTCCTTCGATGTAGTATAATGCTTGAATGTATGTTTGATGCCATCAAGTAATGACATCTTTATAGCAGCTAAGGCTTTCTTCTCAGACTCATACATCCTCTTTTCAGCTTCTGACATGTTCACATAAGCAGTGACACGTTGTCTGCCCTCAAAGTCATGAGTGGGGTCAGCATACCCATCTTGAATATAGATCCACATCCGTGTGTCCTGATATTCAACGAACGATTGAAACCTATCCTTCCATGTATGGTAATTCTCTACCTTCAGCATTTTTGGAGGTTTGTTAGTTGTGCCAGCCTCATGCACCATTCTTAAAAGTTCATTTAGGTTAGACATATTCGACATTCTTACCGACCGGCTCGTTAAACACGTTAAAACTTGTCCGAAATGGGTGGTTACTAAATTCTATGTCCGACGATACGATTCTAATGATGTATATTGTCTGAGATGGTGATTCAGAATAGTGATCCGAGATGGAATCTGGAATGTACTATTCTGATCCGACATGGAATCCGGAATAGACTATTCTGATCCGAGATGGAATCCGAAATACAGTGCTGATCCGAAATTCAATCCGAGATGGAATCCGAGATAGGCTTTCTAATCCGAAATGCAACTCTGATGATACGAATTGCACTTTTTCAGATCCGAAATTCAAGTTTGATGATCCGAATTGCAAGTCTGATGATCCGAAATGAAGATTTCTGATCCGAAATTCAAGTCCTCAATCAGAAATGCTTCACTTTTTTATCCGAGATGCAAGCTTCTAATACGAAATCACTGGTGTTTATCCGAAACAACATCAACCCCTAGAACAGTGGTCACAAACTTCAAAACATCCCCCAAAAACGTCCAAAAACCCAACTTTTTTGCTGTTACGGTTCTGAACCGAGCAAAAACAAGAGCAAAATGCTCTGATACCAATTGTAGGTCCCCTAATCCATATGGATCTTCACAGAATCTTCTATCTAATCTAGAGTGCGGAATCCCCTAGGTCAGATGTCACAAAAACAAGAACACGAACACAAACACAAACACAACAATCACCTTCAAACTGTCTTCTATCGATTATCCAACACAAAAATTGTTTACAATCAATTCAAGACTCTCTCTCAACTCTATCTGAACAACTAAACCAGCAACACGATCAACAGAACCAGCCCCTAAACCCTAATGCAAATCTCCCTTTATATAGAGACAGGTTATGCAACTGGGTAGGGTTTCACCACATGGACTGCTATTGGGTCTAGGCCAAATTCGCCTACCATGTGCTAAATGGTGTCTAGTTCAGCCCAATTACTTCTAATTAACTATTAAAAAACTAAACCCGCTAACCGTTTATCATGTTCCCAGCTACAAGATTCCTCATCCCGTTGAGTTGATTAAATGTTCAAAACGAGCCGTGTCAAAAGCTTTTGTGTAAAGATCTGCTAGGTTATCTAGTGTGTCGACTCGATGTAGTTCAATCAATTTCTATTCTGCACAATCCCGTATAAAATGTTGACGAATGTCAATAGGTTTTGTGCGACTGTGTTTTACGGATTGTTTGTGATTGAAATAGTGGCATTATTGTCTATCATAATAGGAGTTCGAGTGAAATTCAAACCGTAATCGTGCATCTGTTGTTGTATCCAGAGAACCTGAGAGCAACAGCTGACCACAACAATATATTCAACTTCACACGTAGAGATAGACACACAAGACTGCTTCTTGCATTGCCATGACACGATCCTCCCTCCTAACAACTGACAACCACCTGTGGTAGACTTTCTGGTTGATTTGCATCCTCCAAAGTCCGAATCAGTGAAAGCAAAAAACTTCAAATCACTAGCAGCTGGATACCATAACCCAAGTTTAGGTTCCCCCTTCAAGTAACGAAAAATCTGCTTCACCGCTTTCATGTGTGACTACTTAGATTCGTTTGATATCTAGCACAAAGACACACAGTGAACATGATGTCTAGTCTTGAAGCAGTTAAGTACATTAGAGAACCAATCATTACCCTGTATTGAGTTGGATCAACATCCTCTACACTCTCATGGTGTACACGAAGATTGTGATTCTCTCAAATAGGTGTGTTGAAAGTAGCGCAATCCTCCTTTTTGAAACAAGACAAATGTTTGTGAATGGGGATCGACTCCTACGATGAGCAACCGGACTGATCTAACTCAACTAATAGAGGTGAAATTCATTGTTAGTGAGGTTGACAAACTGAACAAGTGAGATCTACTCTTTAACTGCTTTGGATATACTGATTGACGAGAAAAAGTACAACGCAAGTAAACAATTCAGTTGGGCTTCGTCACACCAACTGGACTAACACTACTTAGCTCTGACACAACACTCCTCTATTTATAGGTCGACATGACTCGCACAGGAAGGTGTGAAACAGAGTGTGTGACTCATGCGAATGGCTGCCTCGTACGAGTGACAATATGACTCACTCGTACGAGTCAGAAACAAAACATATAAATCATACAATGACATTTACAAACTGACGTTCTAAGCCCTATATGCACAATCAACATATCCTAAATGTAGGCAATCGACGTTATGCACTAACAAACTACCCCTTGGATGTTGCTGTAGTCTTGGATAGTCTTCAAAAAACTTCATAAGATTTGACGTTTATCGACCAAAGAAACGCTTTGGTGGCTTGCGACGCTCCTCAAAAGCTATTGGTGTTTGATCTGTTGGAGGAGGTCGGTTAACTGTACTGCCAAATCGAAAACTTCTCAGCGACGCTATACGAGATTGCTCTGCAATCCTCTCTTCCTTCTTATCTTTCTTCCTTTGCTCTGTCTCCTCTAGTTTCCTCCATGAAGTGTTCCATGTCGATCTAGAATGTATATCGTTGGCGAACTAGACATTAACAATTTTCTAAAACTAGAGTGCTTGTTCTTTGTCTTTCTCTTCATATCTGATTTTGTTGTAGAACAAACAATCTATATCTTTCTTCGAACAATTTACTAGCCACATCGGGTTTAGTACTCGAATGCCATGCCACAACCCATATATACGGCTGTGTGCTATGACGGCTTCGGTAAGCTCTTCTGTTATCTTCCACGAATCATCATTAGGGTGCACACATATCACAGCTTCTCCTGTATTTGAATCATAATGCCACCATTTGAAGATTTTGTGGAAGTCTTGCTCCATCTGAATCACAGGCATATTCTTCATTACATTTGGCCTCTTCACGACAAGCGTAACATCTTTTTCTTTGGTAATCGGATCAATCTTTGTAATACGCTTCGGAAATGAGGCTCGTGAAACTTCATCTTCAGATCAATCATCTTCGTTTGCATGAGCTATTTTATGTCCCAATACGGAAAGGATTTGATGTCACTCAAATATCTGAAATACTGGATCCCAAACTCCCTCTTGATAGCGTAAACATTAAGTTCCTCGATCCATCCCTAGCTAATTATATCCCTAGAGAATATTTGCATCACGTGTTAAGAAAGCTAGGGGACATTTAAAGTTGCGCTCCCTGGTGTAACTTTGAACCACTGCTTCCTCATCTCTGTAATTTCTTCAGAAGACATTTGTTGAGGAATGGTTCCATGTTTTAACAGCTTCTTCAACTTTTCGTTTCAACAGATCATCACTTTCAGCTGCAAACAACTCACTAAAAGTTGGGGAGTCATCTGTACCTTGATCGGCAAGATTAGTAACATCGTCATTAGAATTCATCCTCCACAACATCCCTATCTTAATCATTCGCATCTTCAATGTGTCTTGAAGACATAGTTAACTGGCTCGAAAGCACTAATATCATTCAGCTCATCTTCAAAATCAAACTCGAAATTTTCTTCGTCTACGCCTAACATTTTAGCAATCTCTTCCTTAGTATAGCTATGGACATATTCACCCTCTTCAACATCGTGCTCAAGATATAAATTTCTTCGGCTTTGACACAACGGGATTGGTAGATGGTGATCCAAAAGGCTCCAGAAATGCGAGGTTAGGCTTCCGCTGATTTAGCAGCTCGAAACAAGTCTTGTTGTGAGGCTTGACTATTAACACACGGTTAAGGGTGTAACACGCTGTTGCGGATGCTTCACTCAAGAAACTAATTGGTAATTTCGAATTAGCGAGCATGGTTCTGGCAGTCTCAATCAATGTGTCATTCTTTCGTTCAGCTACTCCATTTTCTTGTGGAGTATAAGGAGAACTGAATTCATGAAGAATCCCCTTTTCGTTGCAGAACTCGAGCCTCCGTTTGTTCTTGAACTCTATACCATTGTCACTACGGATTCTCTTGATAGGCAAGTCATATAGATTTTCAAGTTTTCTGAAGAGAATCATTAGAGTTTCAAATGTTTCATCTTTGCTCTCTAGAAAGAAAACCCTTGAGAATCTTGAGAAATCATCTGTAACAACTAGGCAATATAGATCAGTAGAAATGCTTTTAACGTTTACTGGCCCGAAAAGTTCCATATGAAGCCTCTCTAGTGGTAGCTTGATAGAATTTAAAAGCTTTCGTGGGTGTGATTTCTTATGCTATTTCCCCTTTTTACAGCTCAAACAATCATCGGATAATTGAATATTCTTTAGATTAATACCCTCCACTAGGTCGTTATGCACTTGATAATTCATCTTTCTCAGATGAATGTGCCCCATCTTCCTATGCCACAGAATAGACTCTTTCTGGGTAGCTTTAGAAATAAAGCATTGAACCTTCTTTGATGTTGTAGATGCGATACTCATATCAAGAACATAAAGATCATTCTCTCTCGGAGTGCGCATAAGAATCCATTCCTTAGGAATCTTGAATCCCGTCTTTAATATTAAGCATTCTTTGTTGTTGAAGTGTGTTGTGAACTTTTTATCACAAATTTGCGAAATACTCCGCAGATTGTTCTCTAGCTCCGCAATGTAGTTCACTTTGTCAAACGAAACTACTCCATTCGTGAGAATGCCCTCTCCAACGATTCTACCACCTTGTGTTCCAGCGAAACCAACGTAACTTCCTCGGATAGCTTTGACGTCGTGTAATAACGCAGGCATCCTGGTCATGTGTCGAGAAGCTCCACTATCCATAATCCATTTTGACATGATCGATCGTGAGAGCCCCTGCACACATGAGGAAGAAACTATTTAAACAAAGAAACCCAAGCCTGCTTGGTCTTGGGTGGGTTCGGAATATCAAATTTGGACCTACTTTGTTTTTGACACTCTTTTTAGGCTCGGTTTTGTGTAGAACAGAAGGTTTCAGTTCTACCTTGAATGGTTTGACTTTTGCAACCCATGTTTACGTTTTCAAATTAGGCCTTTTAGCATAGAATTTTGAATCCATTTGACGATATTTAGTTGATGTTTCACCAATTTCAAATTTAGAATTACGTTGAATCGTTGGTTTAACATTTTAATAGGATTCGTTGTTCTTTTCAAAATTTGCTTAGGTGCAACCATAGGTGCCTTTTGTTTCTCATCCTTGGTAAACTTGTTAGAATTAGAAATAGATTATGGCTATTTTTGAGAGCAATATCGTGCAATATGCCTAACATTCTTACATCTGTAGCATGTCCTACTGTCTTTACGGACAGAGGAATCCAAAACTTGTTTCTTATTTTCTTTCTTGAAATCCTCATTTGATTGTGTTCCGTTAATTTCTTTTTCCTTTTCTGCTGTTGTCCCAAAAACAAAATTGATTTTCTTAGTAAAGTTTAGCTTTTGGGACTTGTTTTTCATTCTTCGCTTTTGGAAACCCAAACCAGCCCTCCTATTCTCAGGATAGTCTATGTTTTTATGATGGTAGGGTCTATTAACACATTTTGATTTAGAGTAAAATGATACATCGTGTTTGTCTAAATCAGAATGGCTTACCTCCACAAGCTTGAACAATTTATCAACACGATCCAGATTCACATTCTGGATGGGAAAATCCTCATCAGAATATAGTTTATCAGATCCATGCATTTTATAAACTATGACGTTTGGATCATTGTTTAAACTATCTTCCGATGTTTCAACATCAGATTCAGACTTGTCAGATTCACCTTTTAAAATATTTTCGACCACTGTTTTAACCACCTCAGAATCACATTTATTTTTCAGATTTTGTGTAAGTTACGTCAATGTTTGTAGGCCGCTCATTTGATTGTTTAGTTTTCAATTTCCGATTGAGCGCCTTTTCCACCCCTGATGGTTTTTTACAAGCATAACTATTCCACATGGGTGGTGGAACACGATCATAACTCGCACTCTTGTTTTCCTCATTTTTAGATTCTTCTTTGTTTTTGATTTTGGGTAAAATGTGATCAATGATGTATGAACTTGTGGAATAACTGTTAACCCGTTCAGTTTCGATTCTTACCTTCTCAAGCTCACTTTTAGCTCAGCGATAGTATTTAAGTGAATATTAATGGCCATTTGCTTGTCCATACTGTCTCTTTGAGAATAGAAAGTGTTCCGTCATTTTCTTTGAGTGCTTTTTCATACTGTTTAACAGATTTACTTAATTTGTCGTACGCTTCTTTTGTTGATTTATAATTGCTCGACAAATTATCTTTTAAACTTTTGAGCTCATTATATCGTGTGTCTTTTTTAACATATTCATTGCATGGCTCAGCATATTCCAAACATGGCTTTTCTACCACAGACTCACATTTAGACTTATTTACCTCATTTATGTTTGCCATACACGCTTTGCTGGTCTTATCAATCAACTTCTCCATCTTTTCATCAACTCTCTGTTCAACATCAGGCGTCTTTTGTTCTTCACAAGATGATCGATGGCTTGGTCCAAAGTAACCTGCAAAAGTTTTCAAGATATCGCTAGGTTGGAGATGTTTAAAAGCACTGTTTAAAAGTTCCTCCTCTTCTGATGATGTGTGATAGTAATAATCATCTTATGGGGCTTCATCAAAAGATGCCTCTGATTCTTCTTCAGGTTCTTCAATTATTTTAGCAACCAATGTATTTGTTCCAGTTAAAGCCCTCATCTTCTTAAGTTACTACAAGCGTTTTGTCTTTGGTTCCTAGCTGTCTATCTTCGATCTACACCGTTCGAGTTCATGGTTGAGGACGGTGGTAGATAGCTCTCTTGTAGTAGCCATCGGCAAATGGGTCCTGATTACCCTGAACTTCTCTGTTTGGACATTCACGTTTAAAATGTCCCTTCTACCGACACTTGAAACAAGTAACTTTGGACTTGTCGAATCCAAGTTTTCCATCCAATCCTCCCAAGTTTTCGTTCCCGGTAATTTCCATAAAGTGTTATGCGCGTTTAACAATAGTTGCCATATACATTTGATGTCGATCAACTCCATCTCTACTGGATCAATCTGATCATAGTCCTCTCTGGTCATTTCAGAATTTCCAATATTTCCTGCTACAAGACTGTCATAAGATTGGAGAACCGATGCTAATAGTGACATATGCTTCTTTGCGGTTTTCTCATCAGAGTTTTGTGCATTCTGGAAATCAACGGTGATATTGCACTGTATTACCCTCTGAGTAGGATTTGATTGACTGTTCTGGTTGATCTGGGGATTGCTCGATCTATGTGATGACTGTGGGCTTTAAGAAGTGTTCGGATTGACCGTAGCAAATGATTGAAAACCACTGTGTTGATTTGACGGTGAACTCGGTGTGCTGTAAGCGCTAAAGGTAGTCTGGATTTTTGGAGACTGTATCTGAGCGGCATAACTATTCTAGAAATAAAGATTAACATCTTGTGGCACTTGTGCGTTTTTTTCTTCGCCATTTTATGCGTTTCAAGTTCATGTCTCTCCAATCTCTCAATGAATCGTGGTAATGAGAAACTACCATATTCAGTTCCATTCTTCAAAATGGTCAAGTAGCTAGACCATTCGCCTTGTGGTAAAGAATCGGCGAGTTTATCAACCAGTTCTTCGTTTGTCTTGATGATTCCTATCGTAGTCTTCGAGGTTCATCAACTTTGGTGGTTTTGTCATCGTACCCATTTCGTTCTCGAGGTTCATGTTTTGAGTTGCAGTAGTTCTGACAGCTGAAGTAGAAAATGCGTTATATAACTCTTCTGCCATTTTTCTGCAAAGATTTTAAGAAACACACTTTCCGAAAAAACTGATTAGAATAATAAAACTTTCTTCATGCGGATAACAAAAACAGTTCGTGCAACCAAGATTAGTTCGTACGACTCTCACATTCGTGCGAATGAGATGATTTGTACGGAGAAAATACTCGTGCGAACACGTTGTTCGTATGGATGAAAATGTTGGCTCGTACGATTGAGTTGCTCATACGAGTAAGTACCTCGTGCGAATCACAGTTTTTAACTTGTAAATTTTAAGATCTTCTGTTTACTCGTTCGTACGGATAAATTTAAATTGTACGAACAGTTGTTCGTGCGAGTGGTCTCTCTGCCCGTACGAAACAACTTAAGTCTCCGAATGGATGAATTTTACCAATTTTGACATAATTAAGTTCGATTTTAGATCTGAAATTGTTAAGGATTGATTAGGATTGATTTTAACGTGAGATCCTAAAATCCTAGTCCATTTTGTCCGTAAATTCGTCCAATTCTGAGATCAGTTTGGGAAAGTGTAGAAGTAGAAAGTTGCAACAGTGAATCTGAATCTGAAACAGTTGATAGCCTATAGAAACTTGACGTGTGTTAGCAGATCAGGCCTCAAGGCTCTTGTTGGGCTTATATTAATAAAGGTTTACACATTAGAGCTACATTTGGGCTTTAAGGGGGTTTTGGGCTTCCTAGTGCCTTGTGGGCCTACGGTTGTAACTGTTGGGCTTAGTGAATAGTATAAATATATATCTTAGGTCAAGGTTTAAGGGTTAGAGAGTTGTAACTGAAAACTTGTATCAGACACTTTTCTAGTGTATGCAAGTTGTTTTTAATTCAAGAGATTGTTCTTCTTCCTAATCATTATTTCCGCTATTGATTAGGGTTGTGATACCTGTTAGATCCGTTTTTAGGGACTTACAATTGGTATCACAGCCTGCTGTACAATACAGGCTCCATGTATCACAGATTGAAGAGCTGATCGGAAGTGGAGTTGCTGCTGTTTCAACCTGGATTACTTTTCAGAATCGAAGAATTGCTGTGTTGTTCGGAATTGCTACTGTTCCGAAGAACTCGAAGACGATTTGAAGATTTCGGATCTACTGTTACGGATTCCAAAGAACTCAAAGAAGCTTCAAGGATTTCAGATTTGTTACTGCTGAAGATCCTGAATAACACGAAGGAGATCATCCATCTCGGATTGATCCTGGACTACTGTTCAATCCGGATTGTTACCATTTCGGATCCGAGACACTGTTGGTGGTTATCAATTGCTTGGAAGTCGGAAAACTATTGCTTGGCATTCGGGCTATTATTGCTTAGAACTCGAACCACTATTGCAGTCGGATAAGGATTAGATTCCGGACTGATTTCATTCTGGATCCAGTCTCATTTCGGATCATTCCTGATTCCAGATTCATTTCGGATAAGTTTTTATTCCAGATTCTCTTTATTCCGGATGAACATCGTTTCGGATTTCTCATTTCGGAAACATACTGCCTTCCGGATCATCATTTCAGATTTTTCAATCTCGGATTAATTATCTCGGATCAATATCATTCTGAATCAATCATTCCGGAATCTCTTTATTTCTTGATCAATCATCTCGGATCTATCCATCTCAGATTCATCCATCTCGGATTTGACCATCTCGGACTGATTTCGGATCTGCCCATCTCAGAGTTGTCTATTCCAGACTGATTTCGGACTGATCACTGTTCATATTATATAATTTGAAATTAACTGAATTTAAATTTACTTGGTAAATTCTAATAAAGTTAACCATCATGAACAACTACATGACAGCTCAGGATTTAACCAATGCCACTTTGGCTGCTCTGCAATCACAGACTTTAACCCTCCATCAAGAATTGGATCAAGTGATTGGCACTTCAACTAAAGTGCCCTGTCTGTTGTATGGGGATGAGTATTATGAGTGGAAGTTTAGATTCGAGCAATATAGCAAGGCCAAAGAGCCTGGAGTGTGGAGGTGTATTATGAATGGTCCGCGAATAATTGTGTACAGTACTAATCAAGATCCGGATACAAAGATTCCAAAGCCTAGTCACTTATGGATCCCTGGAGATGTTAAAATCATTGAGGAAGATGAAAAGGCCTCAACTGTACTGACAATTGAACTTGGACCTGACATTTCAATTGCGGTCAGAAATTGCAAGACCGCTAAAGAAGTATGGAGAGAATTGCAAAATCTCTATAAGGGAAATGCGGATATGAAGGCCAGCAGAGTAAATCAGCTGAATCAACAATTCAGCTCATTTAATCACATTTACGGGGAAACCATTGAGAACCAGATCCGAAGATATGTAAAGCTTGTTTCCCAGATGATATCAGCTGAGATTACTCTTACCAATAGTGTTATGAATAGACAGCTGTTAAATTCTTTACCGAAGACTTGGGATGCTGATGTTGGAATGATCAAGAAGACGAAGAATCTGAATGATGTCACTCTCACAGAAATGATAGCTAATATTAAATTGTGTGAGATCGATAACAAGCAGAGAGACATCAATCATCAGAGTAGTTTGATGGCCGCCGGTATTACAGGATGTTGCAAAATCTGGTCTATAGCCCTCTGCAAGGAAATTCTCAAACACCGGGTATCTCAAACGTGGTTTACAGTCCTTTTTGCCACGCCACTGGAGACTCCGTACGTCTATGGTCTTCAGTCTCAGACTCCCACTATGATTTCTGCTGCCCAAGTTCAGACACAGTGCCATGGCCAGTATCCTAACATGGTGTTCTGGCCTGCCATTCCTCAAACAGTTCAACAAGGCGGCATTCCTCAATCTGTTGCTCCAGCACCGGGACCTGCTCAAACTGTGTCCAATTCTGCTTTTCTCACTAAGGAAAACGAAGAGAAATTGGCCATAGATGCTTCAATGATCAACAGCTTGAACGCCTTTTTAGCAGGTGACCTGACTCCCCCATCCATTCTTCCAACTGAGGTAGATCAAATAATGGAGGAGGATCTGGACGAGATTAATGTGTCCTCGAATCTAGCAATGGCTGCCTTTCGTGTCAACAAGTTTCAAAAGAAGTATGGACGATAACCATTGTTAAATCTGAAGACTAGTCTTACAAAGGAGAAAATCAGATGCTACAGATGTCACGAGCCAGGACATTTTGCCAGGGAGTGCAAGAAGCCGCCATCTGGATATGTGTCATCAAGAGTGGTAGACATACAGAGCAGCGACAGACAGCTGGTGCCAGTCTCTCCCTCAAAGTCTACTACGAGTCACTCAAGCAGCTCGGGCGGGAAATCAATAGCGTTGGTGGCACAACAGCACGAAGGATTCAACTGGGCAGATGTTGCAGCTCAGATGGAAACTTTGAATTTTTCTCAGAACAACAACCACTTCATGATGGCGCAAACAACTGAGACACCAGATATTTCAGAAACGGTAAATCGAATTCTTTGTTCTGAAATTTATCATTTGAAATTATCACAAATGCACGCCAATAATTCAACTCTTGTAGCTGAATACCAGCAAGCTGCATCACAGAACATCGCCCTTAAACATAAGAACAAGCTTCTTATGGAAAAGGTCGAAGCTCAAAAACAAGATATAGCTCAGCTAAAGCTAGACTTGAACCAACAACAATGTTGGGTATATGACTATAAGCTAAAATTAGCTAAAAGGATGTAGAACTTCAAGCAACCTTAGCCAAGCAAAATTCCTTGACATGGAAGTTTCACGAAAATGAAATAAACATTAAAAAATTTGAAACTTCCAGCAAGTTGGTCAAGGACTTGTGTGATCTACAACTCAATTACCAGAAAAATTTCACAAAAGATCTTGGGTACAATAGGGCTCCTCCACCATATAATCATAACTAGACAAGAATTCCTGAATCTAAGGCTCATCTAGAAAATGCAGAAAATATGATGTATGGTAAACCTTCAGATTATCTTTCTAAACCATGAAGCCCTATTACCCAAAGTTCTCTAAACCAACTGAACTCAAGAGGGATGATGTTTTTGTTACTTCCACGCCACTTTCACATGAATCTGGTGACCATCCTTCTTGTAGTACAGATGATTTGGAGAAAGTGACGCCTGAGGCAGAGAAAGCAACATCCTCCACAGAATCTAAAGGAGAAAATTCTTCTAAAACTGAAACTGACTTAGTGAGCGATACTAACATTTCTACCTCATGTGCAGAAGAAATATTAGTTGAGGATATAACAAATGGTGATCAAGAGGAATGTCTGAATGCAAATTCAGACCTTCGGCTGCTGATTATGAATTTATAAGCCTACTTTTGACATTTTAAATCAATTTCTTGCTGAACAATTTAAATTCTCAGACAGTGTTGGTTGTGTTGATAATACAGACAATTTTAATTCTGGTTTTTCATCTAATGTTGATCTTTTGAATGATACTAATAACTGTGATAACTCTTGTGATGAAAACATGAATTTTGCTATAGGTACAACGTCGACAGATGCTTCGTTTCATCAGTTCCTACTGAAGATACCGGAAGCTCTTCTCCAGAGGCTCCGTCTGTTGATACTAATCCCAGGGTTGACAGTGAGAAATTCAACCAACCACCCGACCCTGTGAAAATTGACGTTTGCATAATTCTAGAAGATTCGGGCGACTCCGCTTCTTCAAACCAAGAATAATGGATTGATTCTGAAATGACAGATGATGAGCATTATCTTTCTGCTGATTCAGATGCAAATCTTGAAACTGAATCTGAATTGGATTCTCAAAGTTTTTTAAATTTAGAGATTCCACCTACTTGTAATGTTTCAAGCTCATCTTCTGAAAGTTCAGAAAAGGATGACCATGCTGAGCCACCCGTGTCCTCTGCAGAATCTGCCACGTAAAGTGATTTGAAAATTAAAAATAAGAAACAGAGAACACGCTGATCCAAAAAAAAGAAAAACAAACAGGCACCTCCGACAAATGCAAAGGCATCTGCTGAGTCACTTCTTCACTCTGAGAAATTGACTCAGCAACTGAATCTGTTAAGCAAACAGCTGAACAGAAATCATTAAAATTCCACCTAAGCCTACACATTCCAAATTGTCTAATTCAAATCACAAAACTAACAAGTGTGCTGATGGTTGTGCGCAGGCAACAACCAAGATCAACACCGCGCATCAGCCGTCAGTACCCGCAAGCAAGAAACTGACAGACAAATTGCCTAGAATTTCCCAAGTTGAACGGACTGTTTTCTTCCAGGAGAGGCAGACCTGTTACAACTGTGGATTTCCCAGGCATATTGCACGAAATTGTTAAAAGGCTTTTACACCGTTAAAAACATTATACTCAAAATTTCAGAAGGCTATGCCTAATCGCCTACCTCAGGCTCGATTTGCTATGGCTAAGTCTTCTGATCAAGACTGGAACATGGCCAAGAAACAGACTCACAAATCTACAAGACCTTCCGGTTTCCTGAATCCTTCTAGCACTCCAAAGATTTTGCAGAAGTCTGATTCGTTAACCTGGAGGCCTAAGATCTTGACCAAGATTCAGTCTTCTGCCCCTATATCAAACAAATCAAAAGCATCATTAACCTCATCCTCAACTAATTTAATTTTCCGTGAGGTTGCTTATGTTGATGCAAATGGCATGCCCAGATCTTCAATGGCCTGGTTGCAGCCTCTAACTAAAACCTGTTGAAATGTCCAGGAACAGCTCTGGCAAACTCTTGTCAGACTCGGGTATATTGACAGTGGCTATTCAAGGCACATGACTGGGGACATCTCGTAGTTGAAGGATATTTAGTTTTTCAATGGCGGGTTTGTCTCCTTCACATGTGGTGAGACCGGGAAGATCAATATGAGAGGAACAGTATGCAACGGAGCCCTCAGCTTTAAGAATGTGAACTACGTACCAGCATTGAAGCACAGTCTTTTGAGTGTGTCTCAGCTCTGTGACAATCATTTGGATGTTCTCTTACCAAGAAAGGGTGTTATGTACTGAAACCAGGTCTTATTATTCTGGATGATTGGATTCTTCTTAAAGGCGCACGAAAGGGAAATGCATATGTCATTGACATGAACAAGGCTCCCTCTGACAAGCTCACTTGCTTATTCTCGTCGACAGCTGAGCATGTTGCAATGTTATGGCATAGTAGACTAGGACACATCAACATGAAGAACTTAAATCGACTTGCAAAAGGTGGTTTAGTCAGAGATCTACCAGTTCGCGATTTTATGCAGGTTGAAAAAATATGAATCATGTGCACGTGGGAAACAACATTGACAGCCGCACAAATCTAAAACCACCCCTTCCACGCCTCAAGTCTTAGAATTGCTTCACATGGATATTTTTGGTCCGACAGATATTTTGAGCACTGGCGGGAAGGCATACTGTCTGGTCATTATTGATTTCTACTCACGATTCACCTGGGTTTTCTTTCTTACACATAAAAGTGAAACCGCTGAGTTAGTTAAACAGTTCGTCACGCTTATGTCGAACCAGACAGACACCACTATGAAGGCTATTCGTTGTGATAATAGAACACAATTTAAGAATGTTCCCTTAAATTCTTTCTGTTACTCCAAGGTGTTGACCGCCAGTTTAGTGCAGCCAGAACTCTACAACAGAATGGGGTTGCAGAACGAAGAAATCGAATGATAATTGAAGCTGCACGTACTATGTTGGTTGAATCCGAGCTATCTCTCATTTTTTGGGCAGAAGCAATCAATACCGCCTGTTATATTCAGAATCATGCCCTGATGAATAATGACACATGAAAACTCCGTACGAAGTGGTTGAAGGTCGCAAACCTTCGGTCAAGCATTTCCGCAAGTTCGGATGCCCTTGTGTTCTCCTGATCATGGATGCTAAAGGGAAATTTGAATCACGTGGGGATCCATTCATCTTCGTTGGATATTCCAAAAATACTTCATATCGTGACTATAATAAGATCAAGAAAATGGTAGTTGAAACCTACAATGTGGGTTGGCTGGTGGAAAATCCCAAGGATACACGCATTGGTCCTGACTGGCTGTATGATTATGCCACCTTGTTTAACCATGTTGATGTTCCTTCGAATGTGTCTGCAGGTACAAGCCAAATTCCTGACCTTCCAATAATGCCCATCTCACCTAAAGATGATTCCGATGCTGCACAACTGCATGAGACGTTAAAGAAGCTGAGTGTGGATCCACCTGGAATTAATGAGGCTATCTCTACTCCTTCACTAGTACTGCAACATCTAGAAACTGCATCTTATCAGACTCCTTTGGATGATTCCCTTGAAGTTGAGGCTTCAAACACAGATCCTCCTACGACAAATGAAGGGTCTGCTCCTCCCTATGTCTTGGGTTCATCTGTGTTTCCTGAGCCTACACCGCCAGACTGTTCTGTTGATTCATCAGCCAACACTTCTACTGGTGCAACTAATTAGGGGGAGTCATCAGGAGTTGCTTCAGCGAGTGTTACCAACTTGCAAACGGATCTTCTTGTCCCATCTACGCCAATACCGCAGCGTCTACAGCGTGATCATCCCATGAAAATATTATTGTTCCTGTTACTGCTGCTGTTCTAACCCGCAGTCAATCAGGGGATATCAATACTTGTCTTTACTCTTGTTTTATCTCATAAATTGAACCTAAAAGTATTGATTTCGCTTTGTAGGAACCAGGCTGGGTTGATGCTATGCATGAAGAGCTCAATCAATTTGAGAAGCTTGGTGTTTGGCAATTGGTGAAGCTTCCTCAAGGAAAACAAGCTCTTGGAACTCACTGGGTTTTTCGCAACCAACAGGATGACACTGGATTCATTGTTCGGAATAAAGCTCGACTGGTGGTTTAGGGTTTCGTCAGATTGAAGGATTAGACTACGATGAGGTTTACGCACCAGTCGCTCGTTTGGAGGCTATTCGCATTTTCTTGGCATATGCATTGTACATGGATTTCACTGTCTATCAAATGGATGTCAAGACTGCATTTCTCTGCGGCACGATGAAAGAGGAAATGTACGTGGCACAACCACCGGGTTTTCCTGATCCTGACAAACCAGACTATGCATACAAATTGGACAAATCTTTGTATGGGTTGCATCAATCACCTGGCGCATCGTACGCAACTCTGACAGCATTTGCTTACTCATGGATATACTTGGGGAACCATTGATCAAACCCTGTTCATCAAACGTGTTGACAAGGGCATTATTCTTGTTCAAATTTACGTGGATGATATTATTTCAAATTTACATTATTCTCTGATTTCCCACTATTCATTTCAGATTTGAATATCGAATTTCATCTGGATTAGGTAAATTGTACTTAAAATTATAAAATTCGGATGATAATCTTCATGTTTCATGCATTTCGGATAGCATTTCGGATTGACCTTCAAATTAACATGCATTTCGGATCTCATTCCGGATGAATATTCAACGGAGTTGATGTACTCGGATTTCATCTCGATAATCTTCATCCGGATTGATGATTTATCTGAGATACTGTTGACTTGTTTTCTAATCCGGATTAACGATTCATCTGAAATACTATTGACCTCTTTGCTAATCCGGATTGATGTAAAGGTTCATCCAGATTATTGTTGACCTGTTAGTGAATCCGGATTCTAGTGTTTGAACCTTTGAACCCTTTCGAACCTTTTCAAATGATTGAATCCTTCAAATTGATTTGAACCTTTCAACAATTCAACCTTCAAAATCGGTTTGAACCATCCAATTAGTGTTGAACTTTTATCCTGATAAACTCCATTGACTTCTCTTAGTTGTGTTAAAATTGATTTAACCTGGGTATTGTATTAACAGAAATGGTAGAAGAGGCCTTTGATGCGGTTATGTTGGTATAGGAGCAGTTCCATAATCAGGCAGGATACTTATCGGATCCACCAGCTGAATTTTATCAGGAGTTCCAATCGATGATAGGGGGTCTGAACGCGTGCAAGATTGCTTATGCTCTTCGTGCTAATCCAGTTATATACAAAGATCTAGTGGACTCATTTTGGAAAAGAGCTTGATTCTATCAGAGAGGAGCTGATGGGAGACCGTATATTAGTTTCAGATACAAGGGAAGGAGATCTTAGTAAATGAAGCATGCGTTAGAGAGGTTTTACAGATTGCTGATGCTACAAGTGACCCACCTGTGTACGCGAAGGAAAAAGTGTTGCCGATACTTGCAGAGATGAGTTATGAAGGGTCATATCCTCCGTTACTCAAGAAGATGTTTCCTGCCTACTAGAGATTACTAGTACATATGTTTATGTAGTGCATTTCAGAGAACAAGGGAGGCCTAGATCAACCAAATAAAACCCAGACTTCTGCAATCGTGGCTCTCATTATGGAATGGAAGTATAACTTCTCAAGTTATATCTTCGAAAACATGAAGAAGATTTTAGAGCAGTCCAAGAAGAGGATGTTTCTGTTATATCCACGTTTTGTATAGCCGATTTTAGATGCCTAATATCCTAACTTGGCCAAAGATGCTTCGGATGCGAATTTGCTAAATATGAAGCCTATGGGACAAACTATGTTCAGCACAATGAAGAAGAACTGCTCGACGTCAAAGACTGTCTTTGTTGGTCGTTTTGCATTGAAGAAATTTGGAAAGTTTGGTGAGGTAATTGGACAAGATGTCCCAGCTCCTACACCAGTCAATGCCATTGTTGCTGAAGAGCATGATGTGCCCGCAAAAGAGAAAGAGGTCGAGATTGAAGATCTGGTTACGGATGAGGATACTGACGCGAAATAACCTTTCTTAGATGATCTTATTGAGTTCAATGCCAATCTAACTCCAGTCTTGCCAGAACTGTCTTCGGAGAACTTAGAAGCCCTAATTGCTCATGTGAAAGAAATTCAAGAACGATAGGGTGATCCTCCTCTGGTAATTCCCTTTGTTGATGCTCCGGTAGGTGTGGTTGAAGATGATAAAGAGAATGAAGAGGACGAAGTATGATTGATCAAGAGAAGGCGAACAGAGCATAGTGTTCAACCAAGTCAATCCGAAGCTCTTGTTGTTAGTATTGCTGAAGAGTCTACCCTGGTGACTTCTATCACTGTTTTATCTTCAGTCGCTGCATCTATGACAGACACTCCAATGGTTGATACTCCTATTTCATCTGAACCAACAACTGCTCATGTTGCTACGCATTCCACCGTTGTTTCGATTCCGGCAAACTTGGTATTACAAATGATGGATTTTGGCAGAAGTTTGATGGGTGCTGAAGGGTCTGGCGCAGGTGAAAGTGGTATAGGTAGTGCTGAGGATGATGCTACGGAATACTTGCGGAGATCTGAGAAGCGTGCGTTTGAGTTTGGTGGTTTGGACAGTGATGATGAAGATATTGAAATTGACGTTGTAGATTTGAAGAAGCGAGTGGTTGTGTTAGAGCAGGAGGTTATACTGAAGGATGCTCAGATCGCATCGTTGTAGACACGCTTAGACGTGAGAGACTAAACGATAGATCAACTGCAAGGCGACGTCACTATGCTGATGGCTATGGTGTTTGATTTGAAAGCAAAATTGGAGAACAAGCTTGGGAGGGAATTTTCTTACCCTACTAAGAGAACACAGACATAGAGTAGCTGCGCAACAAGCGGCAGAGGAAAGTGAAGCAAACAGGTTAGCAGCTGAACAGTTGGCTTCCGAATGACAAACTAGGTTGGATGACTATCTGCGTGATCCAAAAAAGAAATATACTGCAAGTCAAAAGCGTCCAACAACCCAAAAGAAGAAGCAGATGGTGTTGATGAAAAAAGTAGATGTCAATCCATTTGATGAGAATTTTCAACTGAAAGATCCTTCAAACCAGTCGGAATGGTATGTCATGGAGCTTGGCTCGAGCTAGTACAGTAAGGTTGGAAATAAATCGAAGGTGTTGAGTTGGATGTACGACCATGTCAAGAAAATGTGGATCATTGTTCGACAGGAAGGGACTCGGGAGTATTATTCTAAGGAGTCTCAGTTTGAAACGTGGACGAAGATTGCTCTGACTGATTTATTACAAGCTCCGTACTCTGACGATGATACAACTGAACGTGGCCCAGGCTAGAGATTTTTCAAGAAATTGGAACAAGAGGTGAAAAATGGGTTCAAGACGATGAAGACAGCCGAACCATACTTGCGAGCTGCAAAGGGAGTACGTGATGCAAGAACAGGGAGAAGGTTTAAGTCGGTAATGTGGCCCCCAACGGGTAAGGAATTGGTTATAACAGTCGCTCCAACCTTTCCATGAGGAATTTGAAGAACTTTAATTTTAGCTGTATGATCCCAAGGTTGGTAGTGTGGCTATTGTGACGAAGGAGAAGGCATTTAGGGTGAATGATGTGGTTGACTTGGTAAGCTTTCATGATGAAGACCTGCAGGTTCTTGCTTCTCACCAGATTCGAACAGCAGAGTTATATGAAGTGTGTGCAAAAGATTGCATAGCTGTTCTGGCTGGTATTATTGCTGGAAGATTAGGAGTGGATGCGCAACCTAAAGACTAGAAGGCCTAATGTTGTAAACCTAGGGCGAGATTGTTGGGCTTATATTAATAAAGGTTTACACATTAGAGCTACATTTGGGCTTTAAGGGGGTTTTGGGCTTCCTAGTGCCTTGTGGGCCTAGGGTTGTAACTGTGGGCTTAGTGAGTAGTATAAATATATGTCTTAGGTCAAGGTTTTAGGGTTAGATAGTTGTAACTGAAAACTTGTATCAGACACTTTTCTAGTGTATGCAAGTTGTTCTTAATTCAAGAGATTGTTCTTCTTCCTAATCATTATTTCCGCTCTTGATTAGGGTTGTAATACCTGTTAGATCCATTTTTCGGGACTTACAGCTCTGATACCACTTGTGAATGGGGATTGACTCCTCCAATGAGCAACCGAACTGATCTAACTCAACTAACAGAGGCGGAATTCATTTTTAGTGAGGTTAACAAACGAACAAGTGAGATCTACTGTTTAACTACTTTGAATATATTGATTGGCATGAAAAAGTACAATGCAAGTAAACAATTCAGCATGGCTTCGCCACACCAACTGGACTAACACTACTTAGCTCTGACACAACACTCCTCTATTTATAGGTCGATATGACTCGCACAGGAGAGTGTGAAATAGAGTGTGGGACTCATGCGAATGGCTGCCTCGTACGAGTGACAGTGTGTCACTCGTACGAGTCATATGACTCACTCGTACGAGTAAGATACCAAACATATAAATCATACAATAACATTTACAAACTGACGTTCTAAGCCCTATATACACAATCAACATATCCTAGAAGTAGACAATAGACATTATGCACCAACAAACTACCCCTTGGTTGTTTCCGTAGTCTTGGATAGTCTTCAAACAACTTCATATGATTTGACGTTTATCGACCAAGGAAACGCTTCGGTGGCTTGCGACGCTCCTCAAAAGCTATTGGCGTTTGATCTGTTGGAGGAGGTTGGTTAATAGTATTGCCAAACCGAAAACTTATCAGCGACGCTATACGAGATCGCTCTGCAATCCTCTCTTACTTCTTATCTTTCTTCCTTTGCTCTGTCTCCTCCAGTTTCCTCCATGAAGTGTTCCATGTCGATCTAGAATGTATATCGTTGGCGAACCAGACATTAACAATCTTCTAAAACTGGAGTGCTTGTTCTTTGTCTTTCTCTTCATAACTGATTTTACTGTAGAACAGACAATCTATATCTTTCTTCTAACAATTTACTACCCACATCGGTTCTAGTACTCAAACGCCACGCCACAGCCCATATATACGTTTGTGTGCTATGACGGCTTTGGTAAGCTCCTCTGTTATCTTCCACGAATCATCATCAGGGTGCACACATATCACAAGTTAACCTGTATTTGAATCATAATGCCACCATTTGAAGATTTTGTGGAAATCTTGCTCCATCTTAATCATTGGCATATTCTTCATTACCTTTGGCCTCTTCACGACAAGCGTAACATCTTTTTCTATGGCAATCAGATCAATCTTCGTAATACGCTTCAGGAAATGAGTCTTCCAGTGTATAAATCCGTGCATAGCTTTAAGCTTGATCAACTTCCATAACCGTTGGTCGATGAAACTTCATCTTCAGATTAATCATCTTTGTTTGCACGAGCTCTTTTATGTCCCAATACGGCAAGGATTTGATGTCGCTCAAATACCTAAAATACTGGATCCCAAACTCCCTCTTGATAGCGTAAACATTAAGTTCCTCGATCCATCCCCAGCTAATTATATCCCCTAGAGAAATATTTGCATCACGCGTAAAGAAAACTAGAGGACATTTAAACTTGCGCTCCACTGGTGTAACTTTGAACCACCGCTTCCACATCTCTGCAATTTCTTTAGAAGACATTTGTTGAGGAACGGTTCCATGTTTAACAGCTTCTTCAACTTTTCGTTTCAACTATTCATCGCTTTCAGCTGCAAACAACTCACTAAAAGTTGGGGAGTCATCTGTACCCTGATCAGCAAGATTAGTAACATCGTCATCAGAATCATCCTCCACGACAACTCTATCATAATCATTCGCATCTTCAATGTGCTCGAAGACATAGTTAACTGGCTCAAAAGCACTAATATCATTCAGCAGGGCTTTGCCACACCAACTGGACTAACACTACTTAGCTCTGACACAACACTCCTCTATTTATAGGTCGACATGACTCGCACAGGAGAGTGTGAAACAGAGTCTATGACTCGTGCGAATGGCTGCCTTGTACGAGTGACAGAGTGTCATTCGTACGGGCCATATGTGTCACTCGTATGAGTCATATACAAAACACATAAATCATACAATAACGTTTACAAACTGATGTTCTAAGCCCAATATACACAATCAACATATCCTAGACATAGGTAATAGACATTATTCATCAACAATGTCATATACATACTTCGTCTGATGTATAAACATCCCATCTTTCTGTTCAACTTGTAAACCTAGAAAGGTAGACAGTTCACCCATCGCACTCATTTTGAACTTGCTCTTTATTATCTCCTCGAATTCATGACACTTGTTCTCATCAGATGACCTAAAAATAATATCACTACGTATATCTGTACCAGCAGAAAGTCTTCCTTCTTTCTTTAATGAAAATGCACTATCAATTTGACCTCTTTCAAAACCATTCTTTAACAAATGTGCTGTCAGTGTCTCATACCAGCCCTAGGTGCCTGATGCAATCCATACAATGCTTTATCAAGTTGATCTCGATCTGGATAATCTAGATCAGTAAACCCATCTGGTTGTGAGACATACACCACTTCTTGGACTTTTCCCGTAAAGAAATGCACTCTTCACGTTAAGTTAGTAAACTTTGAAGCCCTTGAATGAAGCAAAAGCTAGGAACAAACGAATTGCCCCTAACCTTGCTACTGGTGCAAACACTTCATTGTAATCAATCCCCTCTTGCTAATTGAACCCTTTCACCACTAGCCGAGCCTTATTCCTTATCACAATCCCTTGGTTGTCTTTCTTGCACTTAAAAACCCACTTGGTGCCTATTTCCGTGTCTCCTTCAGGCAAGTCAACTAGCTCCCAAACCTTCAACTTCTTAAACTGAGCTAGTTCCTCTTGCATAGCAACCCAACAATTATCTTTTAGAGCTATGTGAACATTCTTCACCTCCTCTTGGGCAATGAAGCAGCTATACAAACACTCAAGTATCATCCCAGTCTTCTGAATTGAAGTAAATAAACGAGAACCTTTGATCACACCTCTTCTTGTCTAAACACCTGCAGCAGCATCACCTATGATGTTCTCAACTGGATGATCTTTGTTTACACGTGTAGTAGCAATGGTGTCAACAACTAAATTATCTCCAAGATTAGATCCAATCTCCCCCTGAATGTTCTTTTTAGCAAATGGATTAGTAAAATCCTCCCCCTGAATAGGTTCAGACTCACTATCACTTGAATCCTGTGAAGCTACACTGGAGGAAGTTTTTGGAGCATCTGCAATTGATATACTCGATCTAGGCATGAAGTCACCTTCTTCATCTTTACTGATCATAGTTTGAATCAATTGAGACTCATCTGCATTGGAAAAATTAGGAATATTAAATGATTTATAAATGCTATCACAATCATATAATATAGCAAGACCACTCGTTGATTGTTGAGGTGAATAACAAGTGATTTCCATGTTAAGCACAACCTCAATTTTACCAGTTTTTATATTAAAAACCCTTTTGTTCAGTGTTCCAAGCGTATAACCTAGAAAGTAACCCTCGTCAGCTACCTCACTGAATTTTTGCTTATCTTTATTTCAAACAATGGTGCAAGGTAATCCAAATGGTTCAAAGCCTTTCAAGTTTGGTTTCGGTTAAACAATAGTTCGTGACATGTTTTGTTAAACCGTTAAACCGTTTAACCGTCAAAACTTTGTTTAGGACATAACAAGCTGTGTTCACTGCTCCTCCACAGAAAAGAATTGGAAGCTTTGAATAAGAAAGCATAGTCCTAGCGGCTTCAATCAACGTCATGTTTTTCCTCTCAGCGACTCCAATTTGTTGAGGTGTATAAGGAGCAGAATATTGATGTTCAATTCCCTTGCGAAGACAATAGAGATCCAGAATCTGATTCTTAAACTCCATGCCATTATCACTCCTTATCCTCTTGATCCGTGCATCATGAACATTTTCCAATTTTGTAAAAAGATTATCAGCATCTCCGCTGTCTCATCTTTTATACCTAAAAAGAAAACCCATGAATACCGTGAGTAATCATCTATGACAACTATACAATATACTTTCCACCTATGCTCCTTACGTTCACTAGACCGAATAGATCCATATGGAGTAAATCATAAGGGGCATCTATGGAATATATTGTTTTCGACTTGTGAGGTTTCTTATGTTGTTTTCCCTTTTGACATGGAAGACATTTATCTTCCACGTGAAACCTCTGCACCGGCACCCCTTCCATTGAACCGTTTTTAATAATATAATTCATTTTTTGGTAGTGGATGTGGGCCATGCATCTGTGCCACAGCATTGACTCAGCCTCAGATGCTTTTGACGGTAAACACGCCACCACAGCATTGACTCGGCCTCAGATTCATTTTTTGGTACAAGATGGGTTTACAAATGTAAGAAGGATGACCGAGGTGTTGTTGTGAGAAACAAAGCAAGATTGGTCGTCCAGGGCTTTAATCAGGTAGAAGGCATTGATTACAATGAAATTTATGCACCAGTAGCACGTCTTGAGGCCATAAGAATTTTCTTGGCTTATGTGTCCTACAAGAAGTTTACTGTTTATCAATTGGATGCAAAAAGTGCATTTCTTCATGGTGTGGTTGAAGAAGAGGTATATGTTGAGCAACCGCCTAGTTTAGAAGATCCAATCCATCCTGACAAGGTTTAGCTTCTCAATAAGGCGCTATATGGTTTAGATCAAGCTCCACAGGCTTGGTATGAAGCGTTGTCTTCCTATCTTCTGAAGAATGGTTTTCGACGTGGATTGATCGACTATACTCTCTTCATCAAGGAACAAAATGAGGACTTATTGCCGGTGCAAGTGTATGTTGATGATATTATTTTTGGGTCAACCAACGAGATATGTGCAAAGAATTTGAGCAGGTCATGCAGGAGAAGTTCGAAATGAGCGCTATGGGAGAAATGACTTTCTTTTTAGGTTTGCAGGTTCAACAATCTAAGAAAGAGATTTTCATCCATCAATCCAAGTACGTCGGGGATATTCTCAAATGATTTCAAATGGAAGACTCAAAGCCCTTGGGAACTCCATTAGCTCAGAATCATGGGATTACTCCTGATGGAATGGGTGAACATGTGGAACCATCTCTTTATCGTGCTATGATCGGATCACTTTACTGCTTCAAGACCCGATATATTTGTACCCAACATGTCTTCTAGCTCGCTACTAGTCCAGTCTGAAGGTTTCTTATTTGATGGCTGTAAAAAATCTTCGTTATTTGAAGGGTCGCCCGGACACTGGTCTATGGTACCCTAAGGCTGATAACTTTGATTTGACAGCATTCAGTGATTCTACATCAGGCAGATATGAAAGACCTAGAAGTAGTTCACCAAAGACCGAATGGAAATCAAAAACCATTTCCATCAACAGGTCTGAGATCCAAGAATCCTGTTAGGAGTGATGGATATTGGATGAATGTTCTGGTGGTTGATGAATCTAGAAGACCCAAGACCACTAAGGCTTGGGTCCCCCAATCTAACTAATTTTTTGTTGGGTTGCGCAAGAGCTGCTAAGGAGGATTATTGTAGGTCCACTTGTAGGATCAAGATTAACCTACTTCCATGTTTATACAACACAAATACGAGTGCGGAAGTCTTGTAAGTATGCAAACCAAAACAAAGTAAGAACACAGGATAACCAAAGATTCAATATCTTGATTAACAGAAGAGAACTAGTACAAACATATACAAACAATGTTCATACAGACTCATGCAACACACTCTTTACTCTTGTGTCTCTCTCTAGTATAGCTCTAGTATGTGACAAACTGTTCACTCAGAAGTGCATGTCTGCTTATATAGTGTCCATAATCAGCAATTGTACGAAGTATGTTGCTGATAGTACGAAACACCAAAAGACACGAAAGACATTCTCCAAAGATACTCGTACGATTGAACTGGCTTGTACGAATCATGAACTACTCATACGAATCAAGTTGAAAGCTTGATTAGATGAACTCACTCGTACGAAGGATAAGTGGCTCGTACGAGCAATATCTTGCTCGTACGAAGCATTTCTCATTCGCACATAGAAGTCTTCTTCGGAGATCGTGTCATAGACATGACGTACACAAGACTTAACAATATGCACACATGCAACTGTTTTACACAAACAATCTAATCGTGGTACTAAACCAAGATAGGAGAATATCTTGATTTGGTCGACATGACCAAACTATACAAACACAGTAAACAAAGACAGTACAATTACAGACGTAACTAATAACAAACGGCAGACACAAAAGTGTATCAACAAACTCCCCTTGGCTGTTGCTTGGTCTTCGGTCTTCGGTCTTCATACTGAATGGCCTGGAGTATCAACAAACCCCCCTGAAGATATGCTATCCATGGTTGATAGAGCATCAGGTCTTCAAAACTTTCCAGAAACATTAAACCTTTCCTGTTTTCTCTTGAGTACCACTAGAGGTAACTAGATCGATCACAATCTGTTGTGCATTAGACTCTACCACCGGAGTTGATGCAGAAACTTTTAATCTAATTGTGAGCCTACCGATACATCATTAGTAAAGCTACTTATCAATTTTCATTTTGTGTTTTTTGACTGTTTATGACAGATCACTCGTTTTTCTATTATTTTTGTATTTTTCTAAATTTTTCTCCGCCTTAAATAAAGAAGGTAATAAAAGCTTAAACTAATAAAATACATATTTTTGTACTTTTGCATTTTCTCATGTTTTTGTATTTTCTTGAAATATTCTCCCCCTAAAATATAAAACTAAGAGTAAATAGAAAATCTCTTTGTAAATTTAGATTTTGAAGAAAATTTTTACGAAAAATGATTAGCCAAGGATGAATTACTCGGGTTTCACATTGATGCCATTAACCAAAAGTAGATAATCAAAACGAGATTTATCAAAAGCTTTTGTAAACAGGTCGGCACGTTGGTGATCGGTGTGGATTTTAACAACATTGTAAGTTTCTTTTCATAACAATCGCGCATGAAGTGATACTTAATCTCAATGTGTTTGGTTTTTGAGTGCTGTATAGGATTACGAGTGATTTGTAAAGCAGCTTCGTTATCAACAAAAATAGGAGTAGTTAGGAATTCAAAACCGTAGTCACGCATTTGCTGTTGAATTTATAGAACCTGAGAGAAGCAACTAGAAGCCGAAATATACTCAGCCTCACAGGTTGACGTAGCTACACAAGTCTGCGTTTTGCATTGCCACGTGACTAGGCGATTTCCCAAGAACTGACATCCTGCTGATGTTGATTTTGCATCGATCTTGCAGCCACAAATGATCAGAATCACTAGGCGATTTCCCAAGAGCAAAACGTTTCTCACTCACCAAAGATATCTGCTACCAAGCAACAGAGTGTTGTGGGAGGTGTAGATAAGGCTGAAAAAGGAACTCAGCAAGTTCCTTTTCAGCCTTATCCACACCTCCCACAACACTCTGTTGCTTGGTAGCAGATATCTTTGGTGAGTGAGAAACGTTTTGCTCACCATCACCAATTTTCTCGGGTGATTTTTCTCTCTTTCTCTCAGTCACTTGTGCTTCATACTTTTTGTTAAGACATCAGCTAGCTACATATCCTTGTTGTGACATTTGAAGCACGATCTTCTAGCCGAAGACTTCTTAAATGAAGTCTCTAGTTTAGATTCAACAGGTGACGACGATAATGATGATGATGATGATGATGATGTCTTTGAAGGATCTTGTTTAGTTTGCTCAGTTTTTAATTTTCTATGTTTTTATTTTTAGCAAACTATACATTTGACTCTCTTGTAATAACAGTGATCTCTTCTTTCATATCACTCTCTTTAATAAAATCAACTTTTTTTAACAAAAATTTGTTTTTTATTCTTAGGGTGTATATTCTTTGTTTCAAAACCGCTTCCCTGATATTATCCTTCTTTGCATTCTCAGACACATCAACATTCCCTGGTGTGGAACTACTAGGTGTAGTTGACACAAAGTTTGTTAGCTCTTCTTCATCTGGTAAGAAAGAATAGTCATGACCAAGAGGTGGTGGAACTTCATTGAAACATTTGAAACCCACACTTGTCTTGTCATTACTTTTCTTCAAGCCATTCATAATGTGTTTCATAACAAAAGATGAATCTCTGAATTGATTCCATTTCTTTTCAAGTTCACAAATTTTCAGTTGTGATTCTGACAACTCTTTGCATTTTTCAGAAATCCCCTTTTGTTTTCTCACTCATCGTATCACGAGCTAAGTCAATAATTTGAAGTTTTTCATTTAGTTTATAGGTTAAAATATTGATATCTTCTTCATAACCCTTAATTTTCATCAAATATAATGACTCATTTCTTTTTATGAAAAATTTTGATTCTTTTACGCTCGAGAGCTCATTTACCAGACTTTGGTTTTGTTTTTTTAACATGTCAACTTCACTTTGCAGTTCACGACATTTTAAGCAAACAGAAATACTAGAGTTAGAATGTACCTCTCCTGTTGATTTGCTTAGATCAACCATGAAAGCAGCAAAATCTGCAGCCACCTTCTTATCTGTAGCATTTTGTTCTACATCAGATCTAATGTTTTCAGTCATCTAGTCAGCCTCAACCTTTTCAGCTACAGTCTCTTGTTCGACCTCATCATCAGCCATGACTTCTGCATCATCAACTAGGGCTATCTCAGCCATGAAGCTTGTGTAGCATTGTCATCACCTTCTAGATGAACACTCAAATCATAAGAACCTTCTCTATCAGTAGAGATCAAGGCCTTTGATCTAGTGTTAGTTGATGCATTCCTGTTGCTTGAACCATCACCGGGAAAATCTTGAAAAGATGGGTTAGAAGGAGATTCAGTTTTAGGTCGTTGACATTCTCTAGCGAAGTGTCCATAATTTTGATAATTGTAACACCTCCAACAAACTTTCTGCCCGTCCTATTATGAACCTCTTCACTATTCTAGAGATCATGGCCATCTACCATTAAATCTATCTCCTCTAGGTCATCAGGGTCAATCTGATCATAATCTTCATCAAACGTAGCAGGATCAGATATTCTTCCCTGTATGTTGTTCTCATACGAAGCAACAAATGAAACAAGCAAGGCCATATGATCTTCAGCAGCCTTGACACTCAGAGGCATAGACCCTGTATTGCTGCTATTATTGCTAGCTTGTTGTCTCTTTGCCCCTGACGATCCTCCTGAAGCAGCTACAAAACATACTTCACCGTTAGCATTTGTTACAACCTGCTCATTTTCACACGAGAGAAACGCAGTTGCAGAATCACATAAAGCATTGTTGGAAGATGAAGATGTAAGCACTTTATAAATTCCTGGATCTTGAACCTGATCATATCCAGTTTCCGTCTTCATCATGTTGAGCTTATAAGCTCTCAGTTTCCCAACAACCTCTTCCAAGTCTTTATCTCCATAGTCAGCTCACCCTTTATCATAAGAGTATAAATATCCCACTTGGCACGTAAAGCATCGAGCAACTTATCATTTATCTCAACGTCTGTGTATCCCTCTATGTCATAATTGTCCATTTCTGACATTAGATGATAGTATCTCGTGATAATAGCTTCGAGGGACTCATTCTGCATGCCTTTAAAGACAGCAAATTGTTTCTTCAGCAAGTCAACCTTGTTTTTCTTCACATCAGGATTGCTCTCATACCTCTTCTCTAAAGCATCCTACATCTCCTTCGAAGTGGTATATCGCTTGAATGTATGTTTGATGCCATCAGGTAACGACATCCTATAGCAGCTAAGGCCTTCTTCTCAGTCTCATACATTCTCTTATCAGCCTCTAACATGTTAACAAAGGCAGTGACATGTTGTCTGCCTTCAAAGTCATGAGTTGGGTTTACATACCCATCTTGAATACAGATCCACATCCGTGTGCCTGATATTCAATGAATGACTGAAACATTTCCTTCCAGTAAGGTAATTCTCTACCTTCAACATCTTTGGCAGTTTGTTAGTCGTGCCTGCTTTGTGCTCCATTCTCAACAATTCATTCAAGTTTGACATACATTTTTACCGAATCAACTCGTTAAAAATTTGTCCAAAATGTGTGATCACCAAATTACACCGTTAGACTCGGCTCGATGATACGAATCCAATGATGTATAATGTCCGAGAGTGATTTTAAGAAATTTCGTGCCTTCTTTTTTTTTAAAAAATCACACGAGTCTAACCGTGTAGTCGGTTTGTCAAGTTTTCTATGGATCAATTTATGTGTACTAAAACGTCTATCTCCAGTTACATCAGCAGGTTAACTTTCCACCTTTGTGAGTATAACTTGGAACAGTACCCAATTCGGAACAGTGACTTGGATTAAGAATCCAAGATGGAAATTCGGAACAGTGATCCAAGATACCAATCCGAGATGATGATTCGAGATAGTATCCGAGATGCTACCCGAGATGATGATTCGAGATAGTATCCGAGATGCTATCCGAGATGCTCAATCCGAGATGCAAATCCGAGATAATCAGAGATCAATCACCAATGATCAAAGATGCACTGTTCTGATCCGAGATGCAAGTACTGATCCGAGATGCTTCACTTATGATCTGAAATACAACTCTAATGATCCGAAATGCAACCTTCAGATCCGAAATGCGAGATTTCTATCTGAGATACCTTGCTGATGATCCGAAATACCAAGTTTCTATCCGAGATGCCTTACTATTTATCCGAAATAGCAGCAAAAACCCTAGAACAGCCTTCAAAACTTTGAACCAGCCATCAAAAACATCCAAAACTTCAACTTTTCCTGCTGTTACGATTCTAAATCGAGCAAAATAAGAGTTGAATGCTCTGACACCAATTGTAGGTCCCAAATCCGTAGGAGTCTTTACAGAATCGTCTATCCAACCTAGAGTGCGGAATCCTCTAGATTAGATTATCACAGAAAACGAGTACGAACATCAATCACAATAAACCTGATCTTTATTGATTATCTATCACAATGATAACAATCAATCTAGATCACAAGAATCCTCTCTGAACTTTCTCTTAAGTGATTAACTGAGCAACCTTAACCCTAATGCAAAGCTCTCCTTATATAGAGACAGGTTTGCACCTGGACTAGGGTTTAACCACATGGGCTGCAAATTGGTCTAAGCCCAATTCGCCTACCACTCCCTATAATATGGGTCTGGTTTAGCCCAATCACTATAACTAACTATTACAAAGCTAAACCTGCTAACTGTTTATCGTTTTACTAATTACAAGATATCCAAAGACCAAATCTAAGTTGTTGTCACAAATATGCACCAACATGTGTTGAACTATACTTTAGCATGTATTGAAGGTTGATGATGATGACGATCCATGGAATCTAGTAGGATGGACTTAGAAAATCATCTTAAATTAGAATTATGTAGGATCATGTTTATTGATTACGACGTCGTATTTTTTATGTACTCGTACTTGAATTCGAAGTTTTATTTTGTTTCCAAAAGCCTTGTGTGTTATGAAGTCTCGAGCAATCTATTTTCGTTTGCCCCGATGATTCTGCCATCGGTTGGGATCTGACAATAACCCCCCCCCCCCCCCGAATATTTGACCATTTTGGATAGGATTTAGGACAAAAAGAGCTAACACTAATGTACCCAACTTTAATAGTCGAGGCTGATAAAACTCCGTGTTTTTTTTACTTTGCCAAGACTCAAGCTTATCACCTAAAAACTAACAACCACTTGTTAATTTCTTGTTTAAGGCACATGTTCCATAATCGAAATATGTTGGTCCCAGATTCATCAGTCGATTAATAAAGCAATTAATGATTTCAATAAAATGTATTTTATCCGATTTGTTTTATGCGGAAGTTGAAATCAATACATGACAATCTTGGAGATATATAATTTTTATATTGTTATTCGGTTCGTAAAAAAATTACAACAATGAATAATAAGTATGTTTGCTAATTAAAACACATCAGTTGCCTTCTACCTTCGGTTGTATTACTATTTGTAGTATAAAGGTCATGCATGTGGGATAAATAAACTAATTATTTATTTATCTCAATTATCAACTTGCACTTTATCCCTTTGAAGTATGTGAGCAAATTATCCATTTGAGTTGACTTCTTCGGTGTCTAGAAGGCTTTCACTTAGAGTTTTCCATCAGTGAGGCTCCAAGTGTACTGATAAGTCTTACTCGAAGAATCTCGTATTTTGATTGAGGCTTTAACCTCAATATAATAGCTAGTCTTCCAAAGCTTATCTTCTTTATCTGATATTGTTTTCATTGTCTAACGTGTGATATCGTTTCTTCTAATACCTCATTTGACATTCTTCTACATTAGCTAATTCTTCTGCAGAACTTTAGTTGTCTAAGTGGACTTCAAGCTCCCCAGTACTAAGTTCAGATGACTCGTTCTGTTGCCAGTCGCTCCTTAGCCACTCACATTCTTCTAGGAATTTTCTTTTCAACACTCACAATAAAATGGACTGACAATCTCCCATTGAGTGTGTTGGTGCATAATGTCTATCACCTACGTCTAGGAGATGTCAGTTGTGTAAATAGGGCTTAGATTCTCATATGTTTATGTTATTTGTATGGCTAGTACGAGTGACATCTTGTCAGTCGTACGAGGCACCACTCGCACAAGCCAACAACCTCACTCCTTATGCGAGCCATGTTGGCCTAAAATAGTGGAGCTTGAGTATTGTGTATTATCTGTTGGTGAGTGACTAAGGTGAAGCCCTATCAGTTGTTTACTCGTCTGTAACTTTCACGTTTATTAATATACAAAGTAAAGGCATTTAAGTAGCATACTTGATTGTTTGTTTGTCCAACTCGCTAGCAAAATTCCGCCTCTGTTAGCTGAGTCGAATCGGTCTGGTGATCATAGAGGATAGCCGATCCCCTCTCACAAGTGGGATCCGAGCCTTGAGGCCTAATTTGAGGACAAACATCAAGTTTCAGCAAACAACCAACAAGTTTCAGTAGTTGCAAATCCAGATTCAACAATTGAAGATTTTCTATATCTACTCTTTTTCATACATACTTCAGATCTAGAGGAGTTCATGGACGAATTGGACTAGCATTTTAGTATAATACGTTAAAATCAACTCTAACAAATCACTGAAACTTACAGATCTAAAATCAACCAAAATCATGACGAAAATTGAAGAAAACATCCGTTTACTGACTTGAGCTACAGGTACGAGCTGAAGGACAACTCGTATGAACGGCCATCCATACGAATTAGCCACTCATACGAACAAGAAAACAATTTTTCTTATAAATTTCAAGTTCCAAAATAGTCATTCGCACGAGCAAGTGTTTCGCACAAAGAGTCACTCGTATGAGTAACTCTTTCTCTCGCATGAGTAACTTGCTCGCACGAGTCACCTGACTCACACGAGTATTAAGTCACTCGCACGAAGGACACTTTGAGGATTTTTTCTTAACTTTCGTGTTTTTGTCAAATCTTGTCTAATCAATGTCGTCGAAATTTTGTGTTTCTAAAAATTTTGCGGATTTAATGGAAGAAGAGTTTTTCAATGCGTTTGCTGCTTTAGCTGTTACGACTACCGCAACACAGAACATGAATCTAGAAAACAAAATGGGAACCATGATAAAACCTCCAAAGCTCATGAACTTAGAAGATTATGACAGTTGGTGTGAGAGATTAATAAACTGGGTACAAGCTAATCATTTCACATGTTGGTTTGCCATCGAGTCAAAGTATACAACACCTACAGGTGAGAATGGTCTTGAGAAGACGCTGGCTCAACTAACGGATATAGAGAGAGAAAAGTTTATCAACAAAAACAAGATGATGAACGTACTTCAACAGACAGTAAAAGAAGATATCCTAGCACTTCTTCAACACGATGATGACACTCAATCTCTGTGGAATGCTTTAAGATTGAAGTTTCAAGGAAGTTCTCAACTTCGAAAAGGACGAAAAGCGCTGCTAAGCAAGGAGTTAGATATTTTCAATCTGATGAAAGGTGAGACTGTAAAGCAGCTGATCGAATGATATTGTCATTTGGTGTTCAGATGAAAAGAATGGATATCTTTAAAACTAATGAAGAACTAGTTGATAAAATGGCAGATTTTTTACCAGAAGGAGAGTGGACGACCTATCTAACTATTCTAAAAAACGGCAGGGAATACAGTAACTTCACATTGCCAATATTTATTGAAAGATTAGAAGGTCACGAGCTAGAAATGCAGAAAATGGCAAAGAACAAAGGCACTCACATGAAACAAGATGTGAACCTGTACTACAAAAGTAGTTCTGCTGGTAACATACAAAGTCCCAAGGTTCAAACCGCCTTCAGCGTCAACAATGCTACAAGTCCACCATCAAGTAATCCTCAGAACGGTCAAAACAATCCACCAATGCAAACCAACGAATTCTTCAGTGCAACATTGCTGTAAATCTTGAAAACGCACAAGATTTCAATGAACACACAGCTAAACAACACATGGCTTTGCTTGCATTAGTTCTCGAATCATACGAAAGTCTGGTAGCTAGAAGGATTGGGAATTCTGAAATGACCAAAGAAGATTATGATCAGATCGATCCAGTTGAGTTGGAGTTAATTAATATTAAATGGTGTATGGCATCAATAGTCCATAGAGCTCAACGTTTTATGGAAATCACAGGAAGAGACATTCTTGGAGGTCTTGATGGAAAACTTGGTTTGGACAAGGAGAAAGCTACATGCTTCAAGTGCAGAGAAAAGAGACATTTCAAGAGAGAGTGCCCAAAGAGAGAAGTCAAAGGAAATCAGAATCCATTTGCAGATGACTACTACAAAGAGTTATATATCATCGACCCCAACCTCAGACAAGGTTAGTGCAGATCGAAGATGGTCCATCAAACTCAAAGGATAAGGCTTTGGTTGTTACCCAAGAAGATGAAGGGTTCAACGGGAACAAATACATTACAAAGAATGAAAGCCTCGCACTGGCAGCAGAGATATTTGAAGAGCAAGAAAAGGCAGAAGAAGAATTTGCTGAGGCATCCTTTAACGAAGCACTTGAAGAATATTACAACACGTCGTCAGAGTAAGAAGAACTCTTAAATAGTGCATTTAAACATATTTTGCCTTCTGACATTCTTAATACTTTTTCAGGTTATTTCGACTCAAGCTATCAACCGCCTTGTGAAGAAGAGAAAAAGTCTGAAACAGAGGAGATGATCAATGTGACCAAAGAATTGACTTTGGAGAATCTAACTGACATAGCCGACAAAGCTCTAATGGCTAACATGATTGAGGTAGTTACTGAGGAAGCTCAGGAAGCTAAAGTCAAATCGGTAAACATGTCAGCTAATGAGTCAGTAAAAGAAACACCTTGCATGAAGTGCAAAGAGCCATGCATTGAGTGTGTTGAAAAAGAAACGGGATACAAAAAGCTGAAATGTCATGCAGATAATTTGTCATGTGATTATAATTTAACATAAGAAGCTTATAACAAATTAAGTAAAACATATTAAACAATTTAAACAAGTGATCAAATAAAATGACAAGACACTTTTGATGCTCAAGGCAACTGTAATGGACAAACAAATGGCCATCAATATTCACATGAATACAATTGCCGAGCTAAAAAGTGAACGGGAGAAAATGAAAATCGAAACAGAACGGGTTAACAAGTTGCTAATCAGTTATTCTACCAGTTCGTACGTTATTGATCACATTCTTCCAAAAATTGAAAGCAAAGAAGTCACTAAGATGATGAACACAAAGGTGTAAGTTACGATTGTGTTCCACCGCCCTTATGGAATAGCTATGCAAGAAAGAAACCATCGGGGATTGAAACAGCGCTCAATTTAAAACTGAAAACTATGAAGAATAACGAGCTGCCTATGAACATTGATGTAACACACACCAAAATATAAAGTGAATGTGAATCTGAAGTGGTAAAAATTGTGGTCGAAAATGTTTTAGATCACTAAAAATCTGAACTGGATGTTGTATCATCATAAAATAGTTTAAAAATGATCCAAATGTAGTCGTGTACAAAATGAACGGATCTGATAAACTATATTCCGATGAGGATTTCCCAATTCAGAATGTTAATCTTGATCGAGTTGATAAGTTGTTCAAGCTAGTTGAAGTTAGACATTCTGATTTGAAAAACGAGATGCATCATTTTATTCTAAATCAAAATGTGTATATAAAAACCACCATCAGAGGGAGAGAGACTATCCTAAAAACAGGAGAGCACATTTGGGTTTTCAATAGCAAAGAAAGGACAACAAGTTTCAAAAGTTGAACTTTGCAAAGAAAATTGATTTTGTCTATGGGACAAATACTGGAAAAGAAAAAGGAGAGCATCGGTAAACAATCCAATGATGAATTTAAGAAGGAAAAGGAGAGTAGAAAACCGGATTTGGATTCCTCTGTTCGAAATGACAGCAGGACGTGCTACAAATGTAACAATGTCGGGCATGTTGCACGAAAATGTTCTCAAAGAAATCAAAAACATGTTTCCAAATCAAGCAGATCTACAAAAGATGTGAAGCAAAAAGCACCCAAGTTTGTACCAAAACAAATTCTAAAAAGAAACAATGAATCCAATAAAAATGCGACATCGACTGTTCAACATAATTCGAAATTTAAGGTTGGAGAAACTTCTACCAAGAATCGTCAAAAGGATTCAACATTATATTCTAAAAAGGTGAATCTGAAAACACAAACTTGGGTAGCAAAAGTCAAACCATCTTCTGTAGAAATGAAAACACCTATTCCACCTAAAACAGAAATCAAACAAAATGTCAAGATCAATGTCCAAAGTTTGATATTCCAAACCCACCCAAGACCAAGCAGGCTTGGTTTCTCTGTTTAAATAGTTTCTTCCACATGTTTGTAGGGGCTCCCAAGGTCAATCATGTCAACATAGATTATGGACAGTGGAGCTTCCCGACACATGACAGGGATGCTTGTGTTGTTAAGTGACGTAAAAGCTATCCGGGAAGGATATGTTAGGTTTGCTGGGACACAAGGAGGAAGAATAGTGGGTGAAGGTATTCTCACAAACGGAGTGGTATCTTTCTACAAGGTGAACTACATTGCTGAGCTTGAGAACAACCTACTGAGCACCTCGCAAATCTGTAACAAGAAAGTCACAACCCACTTCAATGACAAGGAATGCTTAATTCTCAAACTGGGATTCAAAATTCCTAAGGAGTGGATCCTCATGTGCGCTCCAAGAGAATATGATCTTTATGTCTTAGACATGAGCGTCGCATCCACTACGTCAACAAAGGTTCGATGCTTTGTATCTAAAGCTACCGAAAAAGAGTCAATCTTATGGCATCAAAAGATAGGGCACATTCACCTGCGAAAGATGAATTATTTGGTGCGTAACGACCTAGTGGAGGGTGTTAATCTCAAAAATTTTCACTTAACAGATGATTATCTGAGCTTCAAAAAGGGGAAGCAGCATAAGAAATCACACTCGAGAAAGCTGCTTAACTCTATCAAGCTTCCACTAGAAAGGCTTCATATGGATCTCTTGGGCCAGTGAACGTGAAAAGTATCTCTGGAGATCTATATTGCCTAGTCGAGACAGATGATTATTCAAGATTCTCATGGGTTTTCTTCCTGGAGAGTAAAGATGAAACGTTTGAAAGTCTTATGATTCTCTTTAGGAAGCTGGAATACCTATATCACTTGCCTATTAAGAGAATCCGCAGTGATAATGGTATTGAGCTCAAGAATAAGAGAATGCTCGAATTCTGCAACGATAAGGGTATTCTTCACGAATTCAGCGCTCCCTATACTCCTCAACAAAATGGAGTAACTGAATGTAAGAATCGCACACTGATTGAGACTACCAATACAATGCTCGCTGATTCAAAACTTCCAATTAGTTTCTGGAGCGAAGCAGTCATGTCTGTGTGTTACACCCTTAAGCGTGTTTTGACAGTCAAGCCTCACAGCAAGACATGCTTTGAGCTACTAAACCATGGAAAGCCGAACCTTGCGTTTTTTAACGTTTTGGATCGCCGTGTACTTTTCTAGACCCAAACGGTAAATTTGGATCCAAATCCTTGGAAGGATTTTTTGTCGGCTATGCTAGTCCACAAAAGTGAGTCTTCTTGCCGAGTCTTAACCAGGTTATTCTTCCACAACATGTTATTTGTCAAAGATATACAACGCCTACATAAAAACCAGGTGATCCATGGCTATTCAATTATGATGGGTTGTGGAATTCATTTGACCTACCAGACGTACCTTCAGAAGAAGAACTTATTATGTTTTTTCAACAGCATCAAATCTCCAATCAAGAGCAAGTTTCAAGACTGTTGGTGATTTCCCCATCACTTCCTGTCTCTAACTCTTCTAAAGTAGGTCCGAGCAATACTCTGCAAAAATCAGTTACTATACCAGTCTTCAATACTGCTGAATCATCTGCCCATCAACCAATTGATGTTGACTCTGATCGTGAACCTACTTTTGACATTGGAGGAACCAGTTCCGATGAAGGATCCGAGCAAATTCACAGCTTTCTGAATACTCAAGCTGATGATCCAATGTCAGAAATGAAGCTACATCCTCTGAACCGGTTGCTGGTGAAGTTGTCACAAATTTGCAAAGTCAAGTAGACGTTCTGAGCGAAGTGATGCCAAGGACACTATCTTACCATCCGTTAGAGAATATTATTGGCAACTTACAAACCGGATTGAAAACTTGAATTAGATCAATAAGGATCAAAGTTGCTTTTATACAAATGTTGCTCTATTACAAACCAAACTTTCTTACAGTTGTTTTGTTTCGCAGGTTGAACCAAGAAACTGGAAAGACGCTATGAAGGAAGAAAGCTGGGTGGATGCAATGCAAGAAGAGTTGCTTCAATACCAGAAACTTGGAGTCTGAAGCTTGTTGACCTACCTAATCATCATGAAAAGATTAATACTCGTTGGTTCTTCAAGTGCAAGAGAGATGATAGAGGTATTGTGGTTAGAAACAAAGCTAGTAGGGATAGACTACAACGAAGTCTACGCCCCTGTCGCATGTCTTGAAGCTATCCACATTTTCTTGCCCTTTGCACCGTTGAAAGGTTTCCAGGTATACCAATTGGATGTGAAATCTGCTTTCCTTTACGGAAAGGTAAACGAGGAGGTGTACGTTGCCCAACCACCGGGGTTTGTCAATCTGATACACAAGGATAAAGTCTATCTGTTGAACAAAGCGTTATACGGACTGCACCAGGACCCAAGAGCCTGGTACAATACGCTCTCCAAACATCGTCTAGGAAACGGTTTCTCTAGAGGCACTGTAGAAAGTACCCTCTTTACCAAGGAAGTAGATGGACATCTGATTAACGTACAAATTTCTGTGGACGATATCATCTTTGGATCGACAAATGATAAGCTGTGTAAAGACTTTGAAGAAGTCATGAAAAAGAAGTTCGAAATTAGTGCTATGGGGGAGATGAAGTTTTTCTTAGGACTTCAGGTTGAACCATTACCTGATGGCATCTTCATTCAGCAAACGAAGTATGTTTATGACGTGTTAGTGAAATTTGACATGACAGGAACTAAGCCAGCATCAACTCCTTTAGCCACAAACCATAGCATTTGTCTAGACGTTCATGGAGTCAACTCGATGAAACGTTATATCGCTCCATGATCGGATCCTTGATGTATCTCACAGCTTCAAGACCTGATATTATGTATCCAACATGCATGTGCGCCCGTTATCAGTCTGATCCAAGAGATTCACACTGTTAGCCGTCAAATGAATCATGCGCTACTTAAAAGGATGTCCAAGCACCGGCTTGTGGTATCCGCGACATGACGACTTCAATCTCACGGGTTATTTAGATTCTGATTTCGGTTGCTGCAAGCTTAATGCGAAATCTACAGCGGCTGGTTGCCAGTTCTTCAGAACCCGTTTGGTAACGTGGCAGTGGAAGAAACAGACCACGGTCGCTCTCTCTACGGGTGAGGTTAAATACGTTTCAGCATCCAGTTGTTGTTCCCAGATACTCTCCATACAATAGCAGATGAGAGACTACAGACTACAATTTCTTGACACGCCCATATATGTAGATAACAAGGCGGCTATTGATATCACTAAAAACCTAGTTCAATACTCACGCACTGAACACATAGAAATTCGACACCACTTTATCCATGATTGTTACGAGAAAAAGTTGGTTAGGATTGAAAAACTCCACACTTATGACCAAAAAGCATATTTTACAGCAAAGCTTTTGATAGATCAAGATTTAAAAATCTTTTGAAATTAAATGGTTTAAAAATATGACATCGCGGGTTGGAAATGAGGTTGAATTTGAGGATGATGAGGACTTAACATGATTCTCATCGGTATGACATATGTTTTTCTATAAATATTTTTCTTGCTTCCTTAAAATCTAAAAAAACCAAAAATATGTTTTTGATTTTAGGGGGAGGAAAGTTGTGAAAAATACAAAAACATTAAACAAGGAAAGGAAAAACAGAGGTTTTTTTGTGAAAAAAGAGGGAATCATATTTCATCAGCGGACTTTCACAGTATGCTAAAGAAATGGAATGATTTAAACATGCAATTAAACAGGTCTTACTGATTATGTGCCAATAGGCTTCACACGTTCAGTAAATTGTTCTTCAAGATATAAACTTAAAAGAAAAATTGAGTAATTTTGTGGGTCGACATCTCTTGGATATATGGACTTAGTACTCCGAAATTTCGTTTGAGAGAATGCCAAATTTTGTGATACTAGGTCTTTATATTTAATCGATATCTGGGGTATTATCCGAGATCTTCTGATTTTGCGTCAGCAAACCTAGAACTTGAATAATACTTTTCGCATTATTCACCTCCAAAAGCTGCATAAAAATGAATATATGTCATAAAAATATACGGCATCTGTAGTTTAAAAGATTCCTAAACGGAACACCACTTAAAGTCGAGCCTTCATCTCTTTCGTTGTATGGAAATACTAACCTGAGCTATCAAGGTCTCGCAATTCACCCCATTTACAGATATCAGTTAGATATATTCACATGTGAGATGAAATTCTTGGAATCTTGATATGGGAGTATATTCTGAGATGGGAAACACATTTACTTCATGTTCCTTGAATTTACTTAACATATCTTGAAACAATTGATAAACGTGTAGAGGTTTAAGTGGATAAGTATATTGGCAATCTAATTAAATCTGTTTAAGACCTTAAAGATATTACCAAGATCAACGGTACCGGTGATTTGTCTAAATAACTGATGTGATCCTCTAACACAAAACTCACAAAATATGTCTGTAAATACATCCTTATTTACTTTATCTTTATTTTCAGAAAAACTCAAAAAGTTTTTCAGTTTTCTTTTTGCAAAACTTTGATAAAACACAAAAAGATTTAATTTCTATCTTAGTTTTTAGTTTACCAATGATGAAAATACCGTTAGTCCAAGTCAAAGCGACGGTTGCTGAAGGATAGCTGAAGATCATGGGCTGGGAGCTAATCTAGAAAGAAGATAGTCCTGAAACGTCAAAAAGTTCATTAATTAGCAACTTAAAAAATTAAAAAAAATATATCCAAAAAAATATTGAAAAACATATGTTTTGGTCAAACAGTGGTCAACCAAGGTCATTAACTTTGACTTGGTAGGCAAATTGGTTAACCAAAGGTCATTAACTTGGACTTGGTTAAATGAGTGGGTCGATAAAACAAATAATTTCACAAAAATCTAAAAAATAAACAAGTGAAAGGAACTGGCTCGCACGAGTGACTCTCTGACTCGTACGAGTGATAAAACACCTTATTCGTACGAGGCATTACTCGTATGAATGACCTTGGAGAGTATAAAAGGGGCTCTCACTCGCACGAGTCACATAAGTGACTTTGTGCGATTGAATATATCCTTTGTGCTCTCCAGTTCCTGCTTCACATATTCTTGATCATATTACGTATCATATACTTCAGATAGGTTGATTCGCACACCTTTCACAATGGGAAAGGTACTAATTCAAGTTTTGAGCCGTTATGATGCCGAAATTGGACCATAAAGACCTAAAACGTAGATACAAGATAATTGGACCGGTAAAATGTAAAATTGAACTCAAAATCGTACAAATCGTCCCTTTTAACCTCTAAATCCTCATTCAATTTGTTAAAATTTACACGTTTTAAGTTTGGTTTGAAAAGGTGTTATTTTGTGTGATTCATAACTCATATGAATTGTCGCTCGTACGAGTAAGCTTTTTAAAAGGCAGATTAATATCTTCACTCGTACGAGTAATCGTTAGTACGAGCATGTCCTTAAATGTTATAAAACTCTTTGACTCGTACGAGGCACCACCCGTACGAGCGAGTCAGTTAAAACCTTAAAACTTTTAAGTATCAATTATAACTTGTACGAAGAGGGGACTTGTATGAGTGGGTTTTATTCAGACTTGAAACTTTGTCTTATTGTTATCTGAGTCGTACGAATGGTGATTCGTACGAGTGTGAAAGATTTGAAAATTTTGAAAAGTTCTCTAAGTGTTTAAAATATTTGTGTTTGCAGATCAAGAAGTCTTTTGTAACGCTTCGCATTTGTAACTTTCCGTTTTTAGTAAAATCGCTTCATGTTTCTATTTTTGGAAAGTCCAAACCTTGTAACCATATTTCCATTTCCAATTCATTGTAATCTAATGCTTTGATTGTAATCAAGATTGATCAATTATGCGAAATTCACAAACTCTGTTCGTGTTTAAAGTTATGATCATACGTTAGTTTATCGAGTAATAAATCAATTTGAAACGACATGCAAATGCTTGATGAATGTTTATAAATCTAAATACCAAGTCAAGCAAAACAATTAGTGGCTTCATGCAAGTTATTCAAGCTTCCATTATCTTAGTAATCTTGTTACGTTTTGTGCTTAACGTATGCTTACAAAAAGTCTATTTTGGGGTTTTTAAAACAACATCACACACGACCTTAGACCGATACAAGACCCATACTTATAATTTATATAATGTATATTACTTAAAGACCCATAATACAACAATTATAATATTTAAGCAACAAAAAAAAAAAAAGAAACACAGCTTGCAGCCGCAAGCTGTGTGGTGTGTTTAAACTTTTTTTAATCCAAAATCCCACCTAATTGCATTTAATGGAACCCTAATCTATAACATAACCCTTCCCCTATATAAACAAAGGTTCCTCCAACACTTCCCCACATTTACAAACCTCCAAACACCTCAAACAAACCCCTAAACTCCAAAATTTCTCTGCTGAAACACAGCAGCTTGCAAGTGAGTTTTGACTCACTTCCCTTCTTCTTTTGACCTTGTTTTTCCTTCTAACACTCTTGGATAACCTTTAGGAAGGTTCTCACATGTTTTCTTGGGCAAACTAAGGTGAAACCCCAACATTTTGAGGTCCAAAAGTGTGCAAACTTTCTGCACAAATTTTTATCTTTCAAACTTCAAGTTTTTCAATGTTTTCATCTTGTTTTCTTCCTCAACATTGTTTACTAAGCCCTATGGATGTTACCATAGGTTTTCCATGGTAAACCAAGGTGGAAGCACACCATTTTTGGGGCCAAACGTTCTGTTTTGGAAGTTAACTTATAAAACTTTTTCGAACTTGTTCTTAACATAACTCTTTGCTACTTATGCCTCTAACCAAGCTTATGGTTAGTGTGTTAAGCTAGACTTGTTCACACACAATCAAGAGGCATAGCATGCCTATAAACTTGTGGTTTTTACTAGGCTTTCAAACCCACAAGTGTTGAGCCATCCAAGCTTACGAGCTTGTGTTGGTGTAGGTGTGATTACATGAAGGCCTTGGCCATTCAAATTTTCAATCCACCCCTCACTTGATGATTTCTATAATTCTTGACCATCCGGATTGTCCTTGTGACAATCTTGTGTATTGGTGAATCTTACGTAAGAGGTTTAGGACGGTTATCCTCCTACCTCCATGCATGACTTATATGACTTACATGATATCTATGAAATACATGAACTCTATGATAAATTAGTAATATTATATGTTAAATATATATGTAAATACTTAATATAACCAAACCTTTAACAATGAACATATGGTTACTTGTCCTAAAAGTAGGTTATTTATCTTAGACCTAACCATTGTTACGATTCTATTGGGCATGACCCATAAAAACACAAACACCCATCGGGGCTTATAGTGTCAAAAACGAGCATTACCGTCTAGATAAATACTTTTGTTTATACATACTTTTTGCATACTTTAATTCCTAAACTTATCAAAACTCCATCATTAAACTTATACTCACACACCTACGTTTCCTTTTTAGGATAACTTGGTGTTCATCACCCTAAATCAATCTAACGCTTTCACGGATTTTAACTTGCAAAAACCGTGAGTACACTCGACCCCTTTTTATGCTTTCCACTATTTGTGGTGCAATATGTTAATTTACTAAACTACACTAAATCCCACTTTTATTCTATGATTACAACAAACAATCCATTCAAACATGCTTTAGTCTTATGCTACTTGAATTGTTACTTGGTCTATTCTTATGTGATCTAAATGTCATTAACTTCGATCAAGCCCCCTTAACATGTATAGCGCTATAGGAGTAACGCACCGCCTGTATTCTTGTGGTCAATGTTAAGTACTAATCTATTATGCGGTACACTAGAGGATTAACTTGTAGTTCACATGCCGTGTTTACATTTATCTCGTATGCTAGCTATTCATGTGGATTTGTTTAAACGGTTTTAATACTTATGCTATGATAATAAACTTGTGTACTCGCCAATACTTTGTTATTGAACTATACTTTTTAACATGTTGCAGGTTGATGAAGTTGTTATGTTGGAACTTGGTAGGAATGGCATAGAAACACACGTAGAATATTAAGTTAATCATTATGTTATTGTTGAGTTTATTTTGTTGTTGTTACTTGTATTTGGATATTTGATGTAACTTGAAAATTTTGATGCTATGAAATGAAATGGGTTGTTAAATTAAATATGATCGCAAATAGTGTTATGATGTCTCGAGCAATCTACTCGTCTCACTCAGTGTTTCCTCCATCGGTTGGGGTGTGACAGATTGGTATCAGAGCCATAACTGTAGGGAATTAGGTAGAATTGCCATGTTCGACCTAGTCTATAGTTTAAGTGACCAACTTGACCATTCTTGCTTTATTATTAAAATGTTAATTCTTCCTATTTGCTTCTTCCTATTTCGTTTGTCTTAAATATATATATGTGTTTTTCCTAAGACACTTACACAAATTACACACTTGAAGACACTCAAACTACAAACGAGAAGATCTCACCAAAATAAGGGTGAAACCCGCACTTTGTTGATCACTGTCAATCTGCAAATTCGATTTTGCATAAAATTACACCATCAAGTTAGGAGTGAAATCCACATCTTGATGGGAATTTCCATATCATACTCTAGTGGACCCTTACCAACGAGTCAGAATACGCTCCTCAATTGGTAAGTACCAACCACACTTAGGGTATAATGTTGTCAAGTTAGGGGTGAAACCCGCACCTTTACGCAAATTATACGTGTTTATCCTTTTTAATACCAATATGCTTATGCTATCTATGTGAATTCATACGTGCCACATGATGCTTATGTGCTCAAAACAAATTCTTTTCTTTATAAAAAACACTTTACAATCAGAGCCTAAACCTATCTTAAATTGTCGAACCCTTTAGATGTCTTTCTACAAAGTGTTATGGGTAAGAGGAAGTCAAAGTCCAAGTCGAAGTCCCAATCCGACTCTATGTCAAAGAAAGATTGCATGAAGTTCATGGCCGAACAAATGGCCGAGCATATGGCCATGGTCATCCCCGAAATCGTTAGCAAGATCCAACCCCCACCTAATTCCGAATCACCTCACACCTCTGTCGACTCCAAGGCCGACCCCCCTAAAACCACCTTCACCCATAAGCAATTTTGTTCTAGCAATCCTCTACCTTTCACCGTCAAAGGGGACGCCACTAAGCTATTACAATGATTCGACGCCATTGAAGTCACCTTCATCCAAAGTGGTTGTCCCGACCACTTGCGCACCATGAACGCCACACGAGTGTTCCGATCAAGAGCCCTTGATTGGTGGACTTCCGAGCGTAAAGCTCGTGGTAACGAAGTCGCCCTCCCTTGGACCGAGGTCAAGACGTTAATGGAAAGTGAATTCTGCCCCCCATGAATGCCAACGACTCGAGACTGAGTTTTGGAACCTCAAGCAAGTGGGGAATGACAACGCTAGCCTCACGACCCGTTTTAAGCAACTGGGCGCGATTTGCCCAAGCCAAGTCGACATGGCCGAAAAGGCCGTTGCTAAATACATACTTTGCCTCCCTCCTCACCTCGCTGACTTGGTCGATACCACCTCCCCCAAAACCCTCGAGGAAGCTTTTCGTCTGGCTGCTCGATTGAACAACAACCATGTCGTTCGTGAAGCTAACAAGGCTCCACTAAGGAAAGCCCATCAAGCCACCACCGAAGCCCTCACTGAGCCTATCTCACCCAAACCCCCAAGAAGCAACTCCAAGAGCAAGAAGCAGAAGGCTTCGAGCCCAAACTGCGTGGTAAGCACTCCGCCAAACCCCCAACAGCTAACCTTACCCACACCCGAACCCATTAAGAAAACATACACCGGGCCTCATCCTAAGTGAACACATGTCCCTTCCACCACCCGGTTACCGCCACGTGCCGCCTATGCACAATTTGCAACAGGTATGGGAACATTGCCCAATGGTGCCGGAATGCTCCACAAGCCCCCATTAACCAAGCCTGAGCCATGACCACCCCTCAAAACCCTACCACCAACCAAAACCGACCCCTTGCACCTGCTGCTCGTGCCTTCTTCAGATGCGGAGACCCAAATCACTTTGCGAACAACTGCCCTCAGCGCAATAACCACAATAACAATCAACAAGAGTAGCAAGCTCACGGCCGAGCCTTCGTCATTACTGCCGCTCAAGCTCAAAACTCAAACGATGTCATATTGGGTACGTTCCTTGTTAACAATGTTTACGCTATGTGTTTATTTGATACTGGTGTGGATAAAAGTTTTGTATCCGTTGAATTCGAACATTAACTTATGTGTAGTCATTCTAAGTTGCCTAAACCATTCGAAGTCAAAGTCGTTGATGGAAAAACCGTCACGTTGATTCTGTCCTTTCTAATTATACTCATAATCTCAATGATCATACGTTTTCTATTGATCTCATACCCATGCCAATGGATAGCTTCGATATCATATTAGGCATGGATTGACTTAGGCGAGTCCGTGCTGAAGTTGTTTGTTCAGAAAAATTCATTCGTCTTCCCCTTCCCAATAATGATTCCTTACACGTCTATGGCGAGAAACTCTCCAAAGGTCTCAAGCTTATGTCGTCTATTCAAGCGAACAAGTACTTGCGTAAGGAATACTTCGCCTTCCTTGCCCACAATGTGGAAAAGAAGGATAAGGGTCCAAGTGTGAGTGAAGTTCCCGTTGTGCGTTATTTCCTCAATTTTTTTCCCTAAGGATCTTCCTGGCCCACCTCCTACTCGTTCTATTGATTTTCGCTTCGACCTCATCCCTGGTGCAACTCCGGTCGTGAAATCCCCCTATCGTCTAGCACCCTCGGAGATGCAAGAGCTGTCTAGCCAACTTCAAGAGCTTCTTGATAAAGGCTTCATACGTCCTAGCACATCTCCTTGGGGCGCTCCCATTTTGTTCGTCAAAAAGAAAGACGGATCCTTTCGCATGTGCATTGACTATCGTGAGCTCAACAAGCTTACAGTCAAGAACCATTACCCTCTTCCCCGCATCGACGACCTTTTTGACCAGCTTCAAGGCGCGACTTGTTTCTCTAAAATCGGCCTTCGCTCTGGTTATCATCAACTTCGGGTCCTTGAAGAAGATATACCCAAAACCGCGTTTCGCACACGTTATGGGCACTACGAGTTCGTGGTCATGCCATTTAGTTTGACCAACGTCCGTGTTTATGAATTTGATGAATCGCATGTGTAAGCCCTATCTTGACCGATTCGTGATCGTCTTCATTGACGATATCCTAATCTATTCCAAGACGCGAGAAGAGCATGAGTGACACTTGCGTCTTATCCTTCAGCTTTCGCATACTCAACGTATCTACGCCAAGTTTTCCAAGTGTGAATTTTGGTTGAAAGAGGTTCAATTTCTTGGTCATGTCGTCAATGAACTTGGTATTCACATTGACCCTGCGAAAATCGATGCAGTAAAAAATTGGGTTGCCCCTAAAACTCCGTCCGAAATCGTTCGTTTCTCGGCTTAGCCGGTTATTACCATCGCTTTATCTCAAATTTTTCGAAAATCGCCGTACCTCTCACTTCCTTGACTTAAAAGGATAAACCTTTTGTTTGGGGTCCCGAACAAGAGGAGTCTTTTCAAATGCTCAAGGACATGCTTTGCAATGCTCCTATCCTAACCCTTCCCGATGGTAACGACGACTTTGTCGTGTATTGCGATGCCTCAAGACAAGGTCTTGGTGGTGTTCTTATGCAACGCGACAAGGTTATCGCTTACACGTCATGACAACTCAAAATTCATGAGAAAAATTATACTATGCACGACCTTTAACTTGGTGCGGTTGTTTTTGCATTAAAGATATGGCGACACTACCTTTATGGTACAAAAGTGTACGGTCTTCACCGACCATAAGAGCCTCCAGCACATCTTTAATAAAAAGTACTCAACATGTGTCAACGTAGTTGGGTAGAATTATTAAACGAACTACGACTGTGATATCCGCTACCACCCTGGTAAAGCAAATGTTGTGGCTGGCGTACTTAGTCGGAAAACTCATGTCAAGAGTGTACGTTGCTCGCAAACTTTGGGAAAGCTTCAAGAGATGATTCGTGAGGCACAATACTCAACCGTTAATTAGGGTAACCTCGATAATGAGTTGAAGTGTGGTGCTGAGAACAACTTGTGACCAAACCCAATGGCATCATGTGCTATCTTGACTGTATATGGATTCCAAACTGTGATAATCTTCGTGACCTCTTGATGAGTGAAGCTCATAAACTTGGTACTCTATTCACCCCGGCGCCGATAAGATGTATCACGACCTCCGAGCATCGTACTGGTGGCCTGTATGAAGAAACATATCGCCTTTTTTGTTTCAACGTGCCTTACTTGCTCCAAGGTAAAGGCCGAACATCAACGACCCTTTGGCTTACTTGAACAACCGGAAATTCCTATTTGGAAATGAGAGAGTATTGCCATGGATTTCATTACCAAACTCCCGCAGACATCGTCTGTTCAAAATAGTATTTGGGTAATCATCGACTGCCTGACCAAGTCTGCTCATTTCCTTCCCATACGTGAAGATTACCGAGTTGAGAAATCGGCTCGTATCTACGCGGATGAAGTCATATGTCGTCACGGTGTCCCCATTGACATTATCTCGGACCGTGATGGTCGTTTCACTTCTCGCCTTTGGTAAACATTTCAAAAGGCGCTTGGTACTCAACTCAATCTTAGTACTACTTTCCATCCTTAGTCTGATGGTCCAATCGAACGTACTATCCAAACTCAAGAGGACATGCTTCGTTCCAGCGTAATTGATTTTGGTGGCAACTGGGACGTGCATTTGCCTTTGGTCGAATTCTCGTACAATCACAGTAACGACGCGAGTAGTCAAATGGCACCATTCGAGGCATTGTATGGACACAAGTGTTGATCGCCTATTTGTTGGCACGAGATCCGGGAAGTTCAAATCACTGATCCGACCTTATACAACAGACGACAGACAAGATTTGCAGATTCGGGACAACTTGCTAAAAGCTAGAAGCCGACAAAAGAGCTATGCAGATAAAGACGCAAGCCTTTGGAATTCAACGTTGGTGACTTTGTACTTCTCAAGGTATCCCCTTGAAAGGGTGTGGTTCGTTTTGGGAAAAAGGGAAAGCTCGCTCCTCACTACGTAGGTCCTTTCAAGATTCTCGAAAGGATTGGCAGGGTAGCCTATCGACTGGAGCTACCACAAGAGCTCAACAACGTTCATCCTACCTTCCATGTCTCAAACTTAAAAAGATGTCTCGCCGAAGAAGGACTCCAAGTTCCGCTTGAAGATCTTCAAATCAATGAGACTTTGCACTTCGTGAAGAAACCAGTCGAAATCATGGATCGATGAACTAAGCAACTAAGGCACAGTAGAATTCCTGTAGTGAAAGTTCGGTGGGAACGAAAACATGGCGCTGAATTTACTTGGGAACTTGAAAGTGACATGAAGACCAAGTATCCACATTTATTCGTTGCATCTTACTAAATTTCGGGACGAAATTCCCTAAAGGAGGGAGACTGTAACGCTTCGCATTTGTAACTTTCCGTTTTTAGTAAGATTGCTTCGTGTTTCTATTTTTGGAAAGTCCAAACCTTGTAATCATATTTCCATTTCTAATTCATTGTAATCTAAGGCTTTGATTGTAATCAAGATTGATCAATTATGCGAAATTTGCAAACTTTGTTCGTGTTTAAACTTATGATCATATGTTACTTTATCGCGTAATAAATCAATTCGAAAGGACATGCAAATGCTTGATGAATTTTTATAAATCTAAATACCAAGTCAAGCAAAACAATTAGTGGCTGAATGCAAGTTATTCAAGCTTCCGTTATCATAGTAATCTTGTTACGTTTTGTGCTTAATGTATGCTTACAAGAAGTCTATTTTTGGGTTTTTAAAACAACGTTACACACAACCTTAGACTGATACAAGACCCATACTTATAATTTATATAATGTATATTACTTAAAGACACATAAAACAACAATTATAATATTTAAGCAACAAAAAAAGAAAAGAAACATAGCTTGCGGTCGCAAGCTGTGTGGTGTGTTTAAACTTTGTTTAATCCAAAATCCCACCTAATTGCATTTAATGGAACCCTAATCTTTAACCTAACCCTTCCCCTATATAAGCAAAGGTTCCTCCAACACTTCCCCACATTTACAAGCCTCCAAACACCTCAAACAAACCCCAAAACTCCAGAATTTCTCTGCTGAAACACAGCAGCTTGCAAGTGAGTTTTGACTCACTTCCCTTCTTCTTTTGACCTTGTTTTTCCTTCTAACACTCTAGGATAACCTCTAGGAAGGTTCTCACATGTTTTCTTGGGCAAACTAAGGTGAAACCCCACCATTTTGAGGTCCAAAAGTGTGCAACTTTCTGCCCAAATTTTTATCTTTCAAACTTCAAGTTTTTCAATATTTTCATCTTGTTTTCTTCCTCAATATTGTTTTCTAAGCTCTATGGATGTTACCATAGGTTTTCCATGGAAAACCAAGGTGGAAGCACACCATTTTTAGGCCAAACTTTCTGTTTTGGAAGTTAACTTATAAAACTTTTTCGAACTTGTTCTTAACATAATAACTCTGTGCTACTTATACCTCTAACCAAGCTTATGGTTAGTGTGTTAAGCTAGACTTGTTCACACACAATCAAGAGGCATAGCATACCTCTAAACTTGTGGTTTTTACTAGGGTTTTAAACCCACAAGTTTTGAGCCATCCAAGCTTACGAGCTTGTGTTGGTGTAGGTGTGATTACATGAAGGCCTTAGCCATTCAACTTTTCAATCCACCCTTCACTTGATGATTTCTATAATTCTTGACCATCTAGATTGTCCTTGTGACAATCTTGTGTATTGGTGAATCTTACGAAAGAGGTTTAGTGCGGTTATCCTCCTACCTCCATGCATGACTTATAAGACTTAAATGATATCTATGAAATACATGAACTCTATGATAAATTAGTAATATTATATGTTAAATATATATGTAAATACTTAATATAACTGAACCTTTGACAATGACTATATGGTTACTTGTCCTAAAAGTAGGTTATTTATCTTAGACCTAACCATCGTTACGATTCTAATGGGCATGACCCATAAAAATACAAACACCCTTCGGGGCTTATAGTGTCAAAAACTAGCGTTAACGTCTAAATATATACTTTTGTTTATACATACTTTTTGCATACTTTAGTTCCTAAACTTATCAAAACTCCACCGTTAAACTTATACTCACACAACTACGTTTCCTTGTTTAGGATAACTTGGTGTTCATCCCCCTAAATCAATCTAACGCTTTCATGGATTTTACCTTGCAAAAACTGTGAGTACACTCGACCCCTTTTTATGCTTTCCACTATTTGGGGTGCAATGTGTTAATTTACTAAATTACACTGAATCACACTTTTATTCTATGATTATACATAAACAATCCATCAAACATGCTTTAGTCTTATGCTACTTGAATTGTTACTTGGTCTATTCTTATGTGATCTAAATGTCGTTAACTTGATCAAGCCTCCCTTAACATGTATAGTGCTATAGGAGTAACGCACCTTCGGTATTCGTGTGGTCAATGTTAAGTATTAATCTATTATGCGGTACACTAGAGGGTTGACTTGTAGTTCACATGCCTTATTTACATTTATCTCGTATGCTAGCTATTCATGTGGATTTGTTTAAACGGTTTTAATACTTATGCTATGATAATAAAATTGTGTACTCGCCAATACTTTGTTATTGAACTATACTTTTTAACATGTTGCAGGTTGATGAAGTTGTTAGGTTGGAACTTGGTAGGAATGGCATAGAAACAGGCGTAGAATATTAAGTTAACATTATGTTATTGTTGAGTTTATTTTGTTGTTGTTACTTGTATTCGGATATTTCATGTAACTTGACAATTTTGATGCTATGAAATGAAATGGGTTGTTAAATTAAATATTATCGCAAATAGTGTTATGATGTCTCGAGCAATCTACTAGTCTCACTCCAATGTTTCCGCCATCGGTTGGGGTGTGACATCTTCGTTCTCACCATTCCACAACATTTGTTGTTTATTAGATGAGAACATTCCAGAGATCGCAGCGTATAGAGAAGTGCTATATTTTCTTGAGCTGACTGCCGATTACAAAGGCTCTTACTGACGGACACACGGCTTACCGATCACACGTCGAATATTTTTGGGATTTTCGCTGAATACAGCGAGGAGGGGAACACTAATTTGTCTGTCGTGCGAATCTATAACGAGGATATTCAAGTCAAGATCACTGAAGATTTGATCTGAACGGTGTTAGAGTTCAAAGATAGTGAAGAAACCCAACAGGTTATCCGGAATACATGGTCAAGGGGTGCTTTTATCGAATGGGATACTCAGGGTTTGTCAACGCAGCACCTTTCAATAAAGGAAATCTCAGTGCTCCTTCCCGATATATCCACAATGTATTATACACGCCCTAAGTCATAGAAAGGGTGGTTTCGATGATTTGATTGAATAGCAGATTGCATGATCGCGACACTTATCCTCAATATGTCGTACAACTCTCAAGACTCATATTTATGCAGATGGTACAAAACATTCAGCGAGAAAATTCCCTTCAGTATCCGAGGTTTGTGCAAATGTTGCTAGATCATCTTCACCCCAATATGAAGAAGAAGAAAAAAGACATTCTCACACTCGAGCACATGGATGTGTCTACCTTGAAAAAGATAAATCTTCACTTAAAGGCCTTCCCAAATGCCAAGCCTGTTTTTGGGGCTATTACAGATAAAGACTATGTGGCACTTCTAAAGGGAAGTGGCGAAAGGATGACAGTGGGATTAGGCTGAAGAGGTTGAAGTGTTGGATAGATTTGCATCGAAAAGAAACGTTTGGTTCACAAAGGAAGATAAAAAGGGGGCAAGGGGACCAAAAGAAAACAAGCAGCCACATCTTCCTCAGTTGCCCTCATCAAAAGAAACGTACATCTGCTGGCACGAGTTTGATAGATGAGCCAAAGCCTGAAGAGAATGTTGAGACAGTTGCAGCTGATATAGGGCAACAGGCGTTTGGCGGTAAAGTCAGCAGAGATGATGAAGCATCCTCCTCTAGTACACATTCAGAGGATAGGATTGCCGGGGAAAAAGGAAAGAGCTAAAGAAAAAGAGTCGGAACGTTTGGCTGAAGAACTACGAAAGGCTGAGCAGAAGAAAAAGAAAGAGACAGGAGAAGACGATACTACTTATGTACCATCTGAGTGTGATAATGATTCTCCTGTTCTCAAGACATCAAAGAGGCCAACAACAAAACGTTTGAAGAGGCCAGTAGCCCGAAAAACAGACTCTCTGAAAGCACGGTCTAAGCGTAAGGTGCAGAAGAAATCTGATGAAGCACCGTATGTTGAACCTACTCCACAAACACCACCATCACCTACTCCACAAACACCACCATCAAAACCTCCACAACCATCACCACCACCTCCACAACCATCACCACAACCACCTCCACAACCATCACCTCAACCACCACCACAACCCACCCCTCAACCTAATCCAACTCAATCTCAACTCCAATTTTAAACAGGCTCCAGACTAGAAGATCAATTTGACTTTGATTTTGGAGATATTCCTGGGGGCGAAGAATTCACGATAGATATGTTCAATGACTCACGGATTGCAGAGTTAGAGAATCAGGTCATGCTGAACAGTGTTAAGATTTCCGAGTTGAAGGAGTAGATTAAGGGTTTATAAGAATACCGACAGCATCTCGAGGCTATTTTAGCAAGTATCGTGTCAGAAAACAAAAGACTAAGGAACGAATGGCAGAATATGACGAAGAACGCCTCAGGAATCAAAGACAGATGAGCTTGTTCCAGAAAATCCTTATCAAAAAGCTTGGGATTAATGTGCTGCAGAAATTGATGAGATTGAGAGGGAAGAAGCAAGGGTAAGGGTGGCAGAGCGTGAATATATTGAGAAAGAATTATATGACGCTCAAGGAAAGGGGAAAGAAAAGGTTGGAGATGAGCCTATGAAAGAAAAAGCTGCCAGAAGCTGTATCTGCGCAAGTATCTTCAGAGTTGGTTGTATGTGCAAACGAAGAAGTTTGTGTTGATAGGAAAGCCAAGAGATGTGGATATGGACATGTAGAATCTTTCTACAAAACATCATGAGTTTCTAAAGAAAAGAAAGATGTTGAAGGAGATTGATAAAGAGATAGATTCTTTTGCTGAAAATCTTGTGGAAAAGGTTGAAGACTTAGATGAAACAGATCATGCATCGAAGGAAAAGTCTAATAGTGATAGAAAGGATGATGATAGTGATATGGGTGGTTCGGTAATTCTTATAACAAAATCTGGTTTGAATGATGATATTAATTTTTATGTGTACTTGAATGATTAAGCCAACCAATTTGATGACGAACAAGGTCAAGGGAGTCGTATGATGGCTCAAATGAATCTTAGCAGGCAGGAATTCTCATAGTTACTGCTATGCAATTGTTCCTGTCGTGCCTAAATCGAAGATTTTGTATTTGGAACATGATGTGGAAGAAGGTGAGTATATCCACAATTACATAGAAGAGGAAGTTGCGAGAATGTTAGGTGTGGATGAAGAAACGTTTGAATTTGACTTCGAAGATGAGCTGAACGACATCAGTGCTTTCCAGACAGAAGATTATCTCTTCGAACACTTTTCTGAAGCACATGATTACGATAAGGTTATCGTGGAGGATGATTCCGATGATACTACAAATGTTGCCGGTGAGGGTACGGATGACTTCCCAACCATTAGCGAATTGTTCACAGCTGAAAGCGATGATTTGTTGAAACGAAAAGTAGAAGAGGCTGTGAAACAGGGAACAATGCCAAAACGATTATCCAAAGATGTCACACCCCAATCGATGGCGGAAACATCAAGATGAGACGAAAACGAGATTGCTCATTGCTCACAACATTAATAAGTGACAATAATTAATTAAACCATATTTCATTTCATAAGAATTGTCAAATACATCAATGTAACAGAACAAAGAACAACATAACATTTGCAAAGTCATAACAAAATTGATACATCGACATTAAACCTAACGTCTAATTTGTGTGTATCTAGTCCTTGCTATATTGTTTGCATAGCATCATCTCCTTCAACCTGTAACATGTTTTAAAATAATGTCAATGCGAAAGCAAAGGCGAGTACACAAGTTTAGACATAGCATACGTATACGAATAAGTTTAAACAATCCACATGGCAACCAAATCTATACAAGAGCAATATCAAGGCATGCAATACTAATAATCAAACCCTTAACGCAATCATGATGTTTTAACATTACCTCACGAATAACACGATGGAGGTGGATGCGTGAATTCCTATAGCGCTAAGCATGTCAAACGAAGGCTAAAAATAGTTAATGACTAAAGCATAGCATAACGAATATCCAAGACAAGCAACAAGTATACGATTCAAGTATTCATGGGTATAGGATTGTTTGTGCGTTTCATAAAGTTTAAGTGTTTGTGATTTTTGTATAGGTAAAACATGTTACACCCAAAAGTGTTATAAACAAAAGTGGGTCGAGTGTACTCACGGTTTTGCTAAGTCTTTTCTACACTTGACAATCCATGAAGACGTTGGTTCGAGGATGACACCGAATTATCCTACAAGAGGAAACAAGGCGTATGAGTATAGAGTTTCAACGGGAGATTAGGAGTATTCGTGCATGATTAAAAATAAGTTTCATAAAGTATTATGATACGAAAGTATTCACTAAGATGTAACACTCGTACTTGACACTATAGTAACTCTTACGAGTTGGATGTGATTTCATAGGTTCGGGACCTATTAGAATCGTGACAAGGAATTACATACTTTAGTGTTAAACTTAATAACTTGATAGGTGATTATAAGTTCATTATCAAGGTTTCGGTTTTAGAATTATAATATATTTATATATATCATTATAATCATATAGGAGGTCGGAGGATGAACCATCCACTTTGTAACCTCTAGTGTCATGTATGTCAAGTATGAGGTGGGAGGTTAAACCATCCACTTTGAACCTCGAATTATGTTCACCACTACACAAGTTACCATTGGTAACAAGGAGGGTACAAGAACTATATACTATACAAGAATGATAAGGTGTCATCTAGATACCAAGTAGCCAAGTATTCAACAACCCGACTAGCACACGAGGACAATCGTCAACGGCTTTGTGGGGTTGTGACACTTTAAGTCTAGCAAACTATCTTGGGAACTTGATGAAAATCATCAAGTGATGTGTGGTCTCAAGTTAGGATAGCCCAAGCTCCATGGTGGACACACATGAACAAGTTTAAGAACTTGCATCACTTGTAAGCTCAATGCTCTTCAAAAACAGAAAGTTTGGAGTGATTAAACAATCCTATTTACAAGTTTAACTACCTAGGTTAGTCCCCATACTCATATATGTGATTAGGAGTTCAAGAACACTAGGATGAATGAAAAAGTATGAGATTTAACAAGTTTTTGGAAAGTTAAATCATATAAGAAAGTTCTCGGACATTTCCAGGTCTAGATTTTCCATGGAGAGCCCTAGGAATTCAACCCAAAGTTTATCCAAGCAAGTAGGAAGAAGAATGAGATGATTTGGTTAAGAAATGAGCAAGATATGCTCACTTTTGTAAGAGGTATACATTCTGCCCGAATTCTGAAGTTTCAAGTGTTCTTGAGATGATTTTGGAGAGATTATGGAGTTGTGAAAGTGGAAAAACGCTTGAAAAACACTTGGGTTTTATAAGGAAAGGATTAGGGTTAGTAGGTGGGGTTTAAGTGAGTATTAAAGGCCTCAAAAACACAAAAAAATATAAAAAAAGCCGCCCAAAAGGGCTGCTGTCCGTGCTCCCTTTGCGACTAGCCTTACCCGGAAACAAAGCTTAACAGCTTTGTGTTTCCGGGTTCTAACACAAGTGGCCTGCTGGTGGAGTGGCTGTGTTGTTGTTTGTTGAACCGGAAGTCCCGGGTTCGAGTCCCGCGGATCCGGTTTTGTTGATTTATTTTTTTTCATTTAAAAATCATTAAATCAGGTTTCGTAAATGACAAGAATAGCCCCTGTAGTTTGAGAATCCAAGAATTACACTTTAAACCTTGGACTTATTATAAAGGGGTATATATTAACATCTAAAAACTAAATGTTAATATATATATATATAAACTAAATATCATTTTAATTTTTTTTTGTAAAAAGAAATTAATTAATTTTATTAACTAATTTAATTAATTAATTTAATTAATTAATTAATTAACTTAATAAATGAATAGGTAATTATATTTTCGTAACGAATTTAGTTTAACGATTACAGGTTTCATGTTTAAGTCTCGATTATGCATACATACCATGTTTGCAAGATATCACACGTTTACGATTGAGAGTACCACGAATACGTTTACATGTTTAAAGTATGAACAAGTATAAGTGTAACAAGATTATGATTAACACAACATGAGTAAAATACGAGTTTCTACGATCCAAGTCTCGGTTTACAACGTTTACAACAAAAGACGAATACAAGATAACGATTACAGAAAATAGAAGTACGGTACAAGGTTTCCAAATATAGAAAGTATAGAAACGCGGGGCGTTACAGTCTCCCCTCCTTTAGAGATGTAACGAAGAGATACGGATACTTAGTCTTCATATCACTTTCAAGTTCCCAAGTGAATTCGGCGCCACGTTTACCTTCCCATCGAACCTTGACAATAGGAATACGACTGCGCCTCAGTTGATTGGTTCCTCGGTCTATGATTTCGACCGGTTTCTCCACGAAGTGCAAAGTATCATTGATTTAAAGATCTTCGAGTCGAAGTTGAAGTCCTTCTTCGGCTAGACACTTCTTCAAATTCGAAACTTGAAACAAAGGATGAACATTGCTGAGCGTTTGAGGTAGATCCAGTCGATACGCTACCGTGCCTATCCTTTCGAGAATCTTGAAAGGACCCACATAGCGAGGAGCGAGTTTGCCTTTCTTACCAAAACAAATAACACCTTTCCAAGGTGCAACCTTGAGAAGTACGTGGTCACCTATGTCGAATTCCAAAGGTTTGCGTCTTCTATCAGCATAGCTCTTTTGTCGGCTTCGAGCTTTGAGCAAGTTGTCATGAATCTGTAGGATCTTGTACGTCGTCTCTTGTATAAGTTCGGGACCAGTGAGTTGTACGCCTCCGATCTCGTGCCAACAAATAGGCGAACGACATTTGCGACCATACAGTGCTTCAAATGGAGCCATTTGAATACTTGCATGATAGCTGTTGTTGTACGAGAATTCTACCAAGGGTAAGTGCGAATCCCAGTTGCCGCCAAAATCGATTATGCATGATCGAAGCATATCCTCTAGAGTTTGGATAGTACGCTCGGTCTGACCGTCAGATTGAGGATGAAAAGCGATGCTAAGATTCAAACGAGTGCCAAGGGCGGATTGGAAAGTTTGCCAAATGCGAGAAGTGAAACGAGCATCACGATCAGAAATAATATCAAGAGGAGTACCGTGACAACTAATGATTTCACTCGTGTAGATACGAGCCAGTTTCTCGACTTTGTAATCTTCATGAATGGCGAGGAAGTGTGCGGATTTGGTAAAACGATAGATGATAACCCAAATGCTGCCGTGACCAACGAGGTACGAGGCAATCTCGTGATGAAATCCATGGCTATGCTCTCCCATTTCCAGACCGGAATTGCTGGTTGTTCGAGCAAACCGGAGGGACGTTGATGTTCTGCCTTGAGTTTGGAACACGTAAGGCATTTGGAGACGTAGAGAGCGATATCACGTTTCATTCCAGGCCACCAATAGGATGCGTGCAAGTCATGATACATCTTATCAGCTCCAGGATGAACGGAGTATCGGGATTTGTGAGCTTCGTCCATCAAGTAGTCTGAAGATTGAGACAATCGGGAATCCAAATGCGACTATGGTAGTAAAGAATACCATCAGGCTTAGCTTCGAGTGGGTTTTCGATTCCACAATTCAACTCGTTATCGAGGTTACCCTCGTTAATGACGGCAAATTGTGCTTGTTGAATCAACTCATTGAGTTTTCCCACGATTTGGTAGCAACGAGCACTCTTGACATGAGTCTTACGACTAAGTGCATCGGCCACGACATTCGCCTTACCAGGGTGGTAGCGGATATCGCAGTCGTAGTCGTTTAACAATTCTACCCAACGACGTTGACGCATGTTGAGTTCCTTTTGATCAAAGATGTGTTGGAGGCTCTTATGGTCGGTAAAGACCGTACACTTTGTACCATAAAGGTAGTGTCGCCAAATCTTTAATTCAAAAACAACTGCACCAAGTTCAAGGTCGTGAGTAGTATAGTTTTTCTCATGAATTTTGAGTTGTCTCGACGCGTAAGCGATTAGTTTGTCCCGTTGCATGAGAACGCAACCAAGACCCTGGTTAGAGGCATCGCAATACACGACGAAATCATCGTTCCCATCGGGGAGAGTGAGAATAGGAGCATTACAAAGCATGTCCTTGAGCGTTTGGAAAGATTCCTCTTGTTCGGGACCCAAAACAAAAGGTTTATCTTTTTGAGTCAACGAAGTCAAAGGAACGGCAATCTTCAAGAAGTTCGAGATGAAACGACGATAATACCCAGCTAGGCCAAGAAACGAACGAAATTCAGAGGGCGACTTAGGGGCAATCCAATTCTTCACAGCTTCTATCGTTGCAGGGTCAACATGAAACCAAGTTCATTGATGGTGTGACCTAAGAATTGAACCTCTTTTAGCCAAAATTCACACTTGGAGAATTTGGCATAAAGACGCTCGGTTTGCAAAAGCTGAAGAATAAGACGCAAATGTCGTCCATGTTCTTCTTTCATCTTGGAGTAGATTAGGATATCGTCGATGAATACAATGATGAAATGATCGAGAAAAGGCTTACACACACGGTTCATGAGATCCATAAACACTGAGGAGCATTGGTCAAACCAAAAGGCATGACCACGAACTCGTAGTGTCCATAACTTGTGCGAAATGCGGTTTTGGGTACATCTTCCTCGGAAACCCGAAGTTGATGATAGCCAGAACGGAGGTCAACCTTGGAAAAGCACTTCGCGCCTTGCAATTGATCGAAGAGATCGTCAATACGAGGAAGTAGGTATCGGTTTTTTACTGTAAGTTTATTGAGCTCACGATAATCAACGCACATCCGAAAAGACCCATCTTTCTTCTTGACGAACAACACGGGAGTGCCCCAAGGGGAATTACTAGGGTGTATAAAGCCTTTATCAAGAAGCTCTTGAAGTTGGCTTGATAGTTCTTGCATCTCCGAGGGTGCTAAATGATAGGGAGCCTTCGCAATAGGAGTTGCGCCAGGAATGAGGTCAATACGAAAATCGACAGCTCGAGGAGGTGGAGGACCAGGGAGATCCTCGGGGAAAACAGAAGGGAACTCACAAACGACAGGAACATCACTTATGCTAGGACCTTTGTCTTTCTTTTCCACAACGTGGGCGAGAAAGGCAAAGTACTCCTTACGCAAGTACTTGTTCGCTTTGATGCACGACATAAGCTTGAGACCCTTAGAAGGTTTCTCACCATAGACGTGTAAAGAGTCACCTGGGGTAGGGGAAGGCGAATGAATTTCTTAGAACAAACGACTTCAGCACGAACTCACTTAAGCCAGTCCATGCCTACTATGACGTCAAAGCTACCCATTTTGCATAGGTATGAGGTCGATGGAAAACTTATGATCGTTTAAGATTAGGGAGCAACCAGGAAGAACAGAGTCACTGGAGATGGTCTTACCATTAGCGACTTCGACAACAAAAGGATTAGGCATTTTAGTTCGTTCGCACTTAAGCAAGGGTTCAAATTCAACAGATACAAAACTTCTATCCGCGCCAGTATCAAACAGACAAGTAGCATAGATATGGTTCACAAGGAACGTACCAGTGATGACATCATTCGAACTTTGGGCTTGAGCTGAGGTGAGAACGAAAGCTCGTCCTTTCGCAGGTTCGGTTGGTTGTTGCTGTTGGTTGTTGGTGCGTTTCGGGCAAACGTTGGCGAAATGGTTAGGATCGCCACAATTGTAGCAGGTTCGACCAGGTGTAGCTTGGGTTTGGCGGTTTGGGTTAGGATTGGGTAAAAGGGCTTGGGTTTGCTGGTTCTGGGGTAGGCGACAGTAGTTGGAGAGGTGTCCCAACCTATTACAGTTGGCACATTTTCGGCATGAGGTGCCAACAGGGTGATGGTAGTTGCAAGTGGTACACTTGGGGTGAGAGACAATGTAACCTTGTCCAGGTTGGTTGGTGTTTTGGGTAGGCGGAGTGACGACAGCATTGTTTTGAGAAGAAGCCTTCCGCTTCTTTTTCTTGTTGTGGGGCTTTTTGGCTGAAGGGGTAGGTGATTCGGTGGTGTTGGCAATGGCTTGGTGCACATGCTTCGTAGGGACCTTGTCGTAGGCCCCCTGAAGGATGCAGTTATGGTTGAGTTGGAGGGTTATGGCATAGGCTTCCTCGAGGGTTTTCGGGTTGGCTGCGGCTACATGGTTCATGATCACCGGTGAGAGGCAACGAATGAGCTTGGTGATTGACTTGGGAACAGTATCGACTTGCCCTGGGAAATGATACTTGCTTGTTTAAAGGGAGCAATCAATCCTTCAGCGTCGCTCCCCTGTTGTGTGAGATTCCAGAACTCGTTTTCAAGTTTCTGGGTCTCATGGGGAGGATAGAATTGCTTCTTCATGAGCTCCTTAAGCTCTTCCCAAGTCATCGCATGGGCTGCTTCGTTTCCACGCGTGTTTTGTTCGGTGGTCCACCACTCGAGGGCTCTCTTGCAGAAGACCCCGGTGGCATTAAAGGTTCGGAGTTCCTCAGGGCAACCGTCCTGAAGGAAGATAATCTCCATTGAATCAAACCAATTGATCATGGCGGTAACACCGTCCATGCCAGTGAATTCCACTGGTTTACAAGCCATGAAATGCTTGAATTGGTAAGATGGTTTGGGGGTACCGGCTTTGGAATCAGCGGATGATTTAGGTGTGGCTTCGGCGTGTATGGTGTGGATTTGGCTAACAATGTCGGGTATGATCTTAGCCAATTGCCCGGCCATTTGCTCCGAAACGAGCCCAATCAGTTCTTGCTTTGATATCGAGTCCTCGTTGTTGGATTCCTTCTGGGAATCCGTCTTCTTAGACTTCTTGAGGCGGTTCAACGAGTTACGGAAAGGAGGCATCTAGAGGTTTAAACAAGACAAAAGCATGAGACTTGATTGTAATAAAGAAAATGGGTTTTGCATGCATGAGTATTAATAAAATTCACATACGTTTCACATAAGAAGCATGTGTTCATCAAGTATGGTTCACATAGTTTTGGCAAAGTATAACATGTATACTCACGTATCAATACAAATAAAGAGTATAAATTTAGTTTCTTCACGAGGATTAGTATTGTTTTTTATTGCGATAAACGTGGAGTGTGTAACGGTTTGAAATGAACGAGTTAACAAGTATCAAAACACATAAAATTTGAGTCACATAAAAAGAATAGGCTCGTAAAACATGGGAATGATTCGGGTAGAGAATCGTCACAATTCCAAAGTGAATCGAAGATCTTTTCGAAATTAGAGAAACGTGCTTTGGCCTATAGGTAAAATGCTCTCATCGAGAAGCGACTAACGACATTTTACCCTTCCAGTTACTACACGTCTCTAACCGATCGGAAAATTGAGACTTTGGCGAGAGCGAAAATCAAGGAATGGGACTTAATGGGGTTTCACCCCTAACTTGACGATTTCGTACCCTAAGTGTGGTTGGTACCTACCAAACGAAGAGCAAATTCCGATTCGCTGGTAAGGGTCAACTAGAGTTTTGAGTTGGAAATTTTCCATCAAGGTTTGGATTTCACTCCGAACTCGATGGCATAATTGCGTGCAAAAAGAATAAGTATAGCGGATTGAGAGTCGTTCACCAAATTGCGGTTTTCACACCTATTTTAGTGAAGTCGTCTCGTTTATATTACGAGTGTCTTCAAGCGTCCAAACGTGTATTATGTAAAAGTGTCTTAGGAAGACACCATGTATATGTATTAAGACCAAAAGGAAAGAGAGAAGCAAAGTAGGAAGCATAAAGTTTTAAGCATAATCAAGAATGGTCACAACGGGTACTTAGAACTATAGACTAGGTCGAACATGGCAATTCTACCTAATTCCATATAGTTATGGCTCTGATAGCAATCTGTCACACCCCAACCGATGGCGGAAACATCGAGATGAGACGAAAACGAGATTGCTCATTGCTCACAACATTAATAAGTGACAATAATTAATTAAACCATATTTCATTTCATAAGAATTGTCAAATACATCAATGTAACAGAACAAAGAACAAGCATAACATTTGCAAAGTCATAACAAAATTGATACATTGACATTAAACCTAACGTCTAATTTGTGTGTATCTAGTCCTTGCTATATTGTTTGCATAGCATCATCTCCTTCAACCTGTAACATGTTTTAAAATAATGTCAATGCGAAAGCAAAGGCGAGTACACAAGTTTAGACATAGCATACGTATAAGAATAAGTTTAAACAATCCACATGGCAACCAAATCTATACAAGAGCAAATCAAGGCATGCAATACTAATAATCAAACCCTTAACGCAATCATGATGTTTTAACATGACCTCACGAATAACACGATGGAGGTGGATGCGTGAATTCCTATAGCGCTAAGCATGTCAAACGAAGGCTAAAAATAGTTAATGACTAAAGCATAGCATAACGAATATCCAAGACAAGCAACAAGTATACGATTCAAGTATTCATGGGTATAGGATTGTTTGTGCGTTTCATAAAGTTTAAGTGTTTGTGATTTTTGTATAGGTAAAACATGTTACACCCAAAAGTGTTATAAACAAAAGTGGGTCGAGTGTACTCACGGTTTTGCTAAGTCTTTTCTACACTTGACAATCCGTGAAGACGTTGGTTCGAGGATGACGCCGAATTATCCTACAAGAGGAAACAAGGCGTATGAGTATAGAGTTTCAACGGGAGATTAGGAGTATTCGTGGATGATTAAAAATAAGTTTGATAAAGTATTATGATACGAAAGTATTCACTAAGATGTAACACTCGTTCTTGACACTATAGTAACTCTTAACGAGTTGGATGTGATTTCATAGGTTCGGGACCTATTAGAATCGTGACAAGGAATTACATACTTTAGTGTTAAACTTAATAACTTGATAGGTGATTATAAGTTCATTATCAAGGTTTCGATTTTAGAATTATAATATATTTATGTATATCATTATAATCATGTAGGAGGTGGGAGGATAAACCATCCACTTTTTAACCTCTAATGTCATGTATGTCAAGTATGAGGTGGGAGGTTAAACCATCCACTTTGAACCTCGGATTATGTTCACCACTACACAAGTTACCATTGGTAACAAGGAGGGTACAAGAACTATATACTATACAAGAATGATAAGGTGTCATCTAGATACCAAGTAGCCAAGTATTCAACAACCCGACGAGCACACGAGGACAATCGTCAACGGCTTTGTGGGGTTGTGACACTTTAAGTCTACCAAACTATCTTGGGATCTTGATGAAAATCATCAAGTGATGTGTGGTCTCAAGTTAGGATAGCCCAAGCTTCCTTGGTGGACACACATGAACAAGTTTAAGAACTTGCATCACTTTTGAGCTCAATGCTCTTCAAAAACAGAAAGTTTGGAGTGATTAAACACTCCTATTTACAAGTTTAACAACCTAGGTTAGTCCCCATACTCATATATGTGATTAGGAGTTCAAGAACACTAGGATGAATGAGAAAAGTATGAGATTTAACAAGTTTTTGAAAAGTTAAATCATAACAGAAAGTTCTTGGACATTTTGGGGCATTTCCAGGTCTGGATTCTCCATGGAGAGCCCTAGTAATTCAACCCAAAGTTTATCCAAGAAAGTAGGAAGAAGAATGAGATGATTTGGTTAAGAAATGAGCAAGATATGCTCACTTTTGTAAGAGGTATACAATCTGCCCGAATTCTGAAGTTTCAAGTGTTCTTGAGATGATTTTGGAGAGATTATGGAGTTGTGAAAGTGGAAAAAGGCTTGAAAAACACTTGGGTTTTATAAGGAAAGGATTAGGGTTAGTTAGGTGGGGTTTAAGTGAGTATTAAAGGCCTCAAAAACACAAAAAAAATATATAAAAAACCCGCCCAAAAGGGCTGCTGTCCGCGCTCCCTTGGCGACCAGCCTTACCCGGAAACAAAGCTTAACAGCTTTGTGTTTCCGGGTTCTAACACAAGTGGCCTGCTGGTGGAGTGGCTGTGTTGTTGTTTGTTGAACCGGAGGTCCCGGGTTCGAGTCCCGCGGATCCGGTTTTGTTGATTTATTTTTTTTCATTTAAAAATCATTAAATCAGGTTTCGTAAATGACAAGAATAGCCCCTGTAGTTTGAGAATTCAAGAATTATACTTTAAACCTTGGACTTATTAAAAAGGGGTATATATTAACATCTAAAAACTAAATGTTAATATATATATATAAACTAAATATCATTTTAATTTTTTTTGTAAAAAGAAATTAATTAATTTTATTAACTAATTTAATTAATTAATTAATTAATTTAATTAATTAACTTAATAAATGAATAGGTAATTATATTTTCGTAACGAATTTAGTTTAACGATTACAGATTTCACGTTTAAGTCTCGATTACGCATACATACCATGTTTGCAAGATATCACACGTTTACGATTGAGAGTACCACGAATACGTTTACATGTTTAAAGTATGAACAAGTATAAGTGTAACAAGATTATGATTAACACAACATGAGTAAAATACGAGTTTCTCATTACGATCCAAGTCTCGGTTTACAACGTTTACAACAAAAGACGAATGCAAGATACAACGATTACAGAAAATAGAAGTACGTTACAAGGTTTCCAAATATAGAAAGTATAGAAACGCGGGGCGTTACAAAAGAAGAGATAGCTGAGATGAGGAAATTATGGTTTAAGGAGTTACGAGAGGAGCGTAAATTCAAACATCCCCTAGCATTCTTCACACGTGATGTAATGTTTCTCTAGGGGACATTATTAGCTGGGGATGGATCAAGTAGCTAGAGATATACGCAATAAAAAGGGAGTATGAGCTCCAGTACTTCCGAAACTTGAGCGATATAAAGACCCTGCCGTTCTTGGATATAAAAGAACTGGTACAGACGAAGATGATTAATCTAAAGATGAAATTTCATGACCAGTGGCTGTGGAAACTGATAAAGCTTGAAGCAACTTATAGTTTTAACCACTGGAAGCCACATATCCCCAAAAAGTCACGAAGATAGATCTAGTTACGAAAGAGAAGGATGTGATGTTGATTGTTAAGAGGCCTCGAGTAATGAAGAACATGCCTATGATTAAAATGGAGCAAGATTTCTAAAAGATATTCAAATGGTAGCACTATGATTCAAGCACAGGTGAAGTTGTTATTTGTGTCCAACCGGATGAAGATTAACTATCCGAATCCATCATTGCGCACAAACATATATATGGTCTATAGTGTGGTATTCAAGTACTAAACCCAATGTGGCTAGTCAAATGCTCACAGAAGGATATTCGAATGTTTATTCTACAGAAAGATCAGTTATGAGGAGAGAGATAAAGAGCAGGCGCTGCAATTCTAGAAGCTTGTTAATGTTTGTTTTGCTAACTGATATACATTCACAAACAACATGGAACACTTCGTGGAGAAAGCTGGAAGAGAAGGAGCAACTGAAGAAGGAAAAGAATGCTGAAAGGATTGCTAAGAGAATGAGGATTGCATTGCGGAGAAGCTTTCGGTTTGGCAACACGTACAATCGGCCTCCTCCTACTGACCAAACGCCGATATCATCTGAGGAGCGTCACAGGCAACATAAATGCTTCTTTGGACGGTAAATGTCAAATATGTTTGAAGAATTTAGAAGAAATTTTTGAAGACTATCCAAGACTGCGGCAACATCCAAGGGGGAGTTTGTTGGTGCATAATGTCTATCGCCTACGTCGAGGATATGTCAGTTGTGTAAATAGGGCTTAGATTGTCATATGTTTTTGTTATTTATATGGCTCGTACGAGTGACTGTTGTGGCTCATATGAGTGACATCTTATCACTCGTACGAGACACCACTCCACGAGCCTACAACCTCACTCCTTGTGCGAGCCATGTTGGCCTATAAATAGTGGAGCTTGAGTGTTGTGTATTATCTATTGGTGTGTGACTACGGCGAAGCCCTGTCCTGTTGTTTACTCGTCTGTAACTTTCACGTTTATTAATATACGAAGTAAAGGCGTTTAAGCAACATACTTGATTGTTTGTTTGTCCAACTCGCTAGCAATGAATTCCACCTCTGTTAGCTGAGTCGAATCAGTCTGGTGCTCATAGAGGAGAGCCGATCCATTCTCACAGAGTGTTGTAAAAGAAATAACATACTGAAGTTGATAACACACATTTCCTTTTTCGGGTTCACCCCAAGCTCAAATTGATCATGGCATTTTTAGTCTCATTCCACCACAAGATGTTGAATATCCTCATCATGAAGCACATGACATTTCAGATGACACAACAAACAGTGGGACTAATTCTAGTCCACAAAATCTTGAACATGAAGATGCGAATGACTCCCAAGAAATGAAGATGGACACAATGAAGAGTTGTTTAACCAAAATGAAGGCAACTTCCAACAAAACATCGAGTCACAGAACTCAAAGCGAAAGATCGATGCCAACCAATGTCACACCCCGGATTTCCAACCCAAATCCATACACCGGTGGGCCCGGGTGGGGAGTATCGTGACGTCAGTTGATAATAATCATAGTCAATTAAATATGGAGTCTTGGAGTAAAATTACTATTAACAAACCGAATGTTCGAAAATACAAAATAATATACAGGCTCGTAATAGAAGATCCACAGGCGGATCATAAATTGTACATAGAAAGAATATAAAACAGACGTTGGGCGATTTAGGATTTGCAAGATCCTCTAACACTACCGAACACTTCAAGCTTATTTTTTGTATTGTACCTGCAGTTTAGTCTTTTGAAAATACGTCAGCTTTCGCTGCTAAATGCACCCAACTGACTCATTTTGAAAACATTTCAAAAATGTTTTAAGTGCGTATCAGCACAAAATCTTTTTATAACTTGGGAAATTTGACCGTCCAACCTTGTTAACAGATTTACATGTTTGTCCATACATACAGGGCTCGATACGGAGACCGATACATGATTAACGTACACACCACTTTGGACTCAGGAAGGAGTCAATTCCTCCCAACCTTGGGAATGCATATTTCAGCGTCTATCGGGTGTATGCCTACACCCGCACTTTAGCCATTTATATTGTAATGAGCTGAGGATATCCAGGACACGGTAGTTAACCCCTGATGTTTAAGTTGTCAAACAAAACTGATTAAAAGAGAATATGCGGATTTACTAGCCATAATCCGACATTTGATTGATCCCATTTCCGACCAAGCGGTAATAATTTACCGTAACCCAAGCTCATATAGGGGAAATAAGTCGAGAATATATACCTAAGCTAGTCTTCATTAATTTTAATAACCCAACCGTACACAAAAGTACTAAGTGCAGATAGCATTTACCGGCAAGTCTATAGTATGGATTATGGCATAAAATAACCAATTAAATACTAACGGTCTTATTTAAGTCATAGACTTAGACCGACTAGCGTGTTTTGATCAAAACGTATGACGCTAGATTAAACGATGATTGGATAGAATGTAGTTTAATCCCAACATGTATCTTGACTTGTATAATATGGGTAAACTATTAACAATCTAGATTTTGAGATTAAAATGATAAGGTTAAACCCGTTTTGGTTAAATTCCGTAAACTACTTACGTATAATCAACCGTATGCTTATGAGCGATAATGGGTAACCGGATAAGTCATGGAAAATTCCTATATTCCATTATATTTTTAATAAGTTAAAATATCATTAGAAATCAACTTATATGGCCGTTAAGGTTTTAAAATGAAACTATGCCTCATAAGGACATTTTGGTAATTTTATGCCGTATAAAAGGAACTTGAATATACTTAATGTTATAGTTTTAAGTATTCTGGAAAAATACTTTATTTATGATATAATATCAGTAGGATACCAATTATTTGTGTAATTTATCTTTATGACCAAACTATGCACAGAAGGGGCATTTTGGTCATTTTACACATAGGTTATAAATAATTTGGGATTCTGAGTTTATAACATGTACCTACTGTAAAAATGTGTAAAATAAGTTTTAAAATTAGTAGGTAAAAAGTCTTCGTCAATAATATGGTTTAAAGCCATACTATGCGCCAAAACGGCGCTTATGTCGTAATATGATTCTTTATGCGATGTTTATGAAAACTGATGTTAAGGTCAGATTAAAATCTTTTAAATATGTTATTTAATATAACATATCAGTAGGTAAATGACTTACCTTGAAAAAAATTGATTAAAACTATTTTATAAGCCACAAGGGCTAAAATCGTCATTTATCGACATAGTTTAGGGACCTGTTTGAAAACTCAATTTGTAACTTGGTTTAACATCCCAAATAATCATACTTATAATATTACATCAGTAGAAAACTCATTTTCTAGTTCATTACCATTTAAAACCTTGTTTTATACAAAAGGGCATTTGGTCAAAGATGGCATAATTACGGAACTTGCGCATCAACTTAGATTCTGATTATGATCATGTAATATAACCTCATAGGGTTATGCTACATTATATTATGATCATAATGCAACTTTATATGAGTAGGTAACTAATCTAAATCGAGTCGGAATCGAAATTCAAAGAAAAAGTCAAACTTCGCGACTTTCGGTTGCGAACCGACCCTAGAACTGAAATTGACGAGCTGAACATGTTCTTACATGTTCTAATAATTATTACCAACTTGTTTAAGTGTCAAAACAGGTTTCATAACATATATAAGATCAATTTATGATTTTTCCGAAAAATGGCCTGTTTGACTTTTTAATATCATAACTTTGACCAGTCAATTGGTCTAGCAAACGTGATCTTCAGGAGGTGCCCTTTATAGGGACTAACACCTATCTTATAACGATCACTTAGCCATGTTTATTTTGAACAACGGCTGGACCATAATGGTCTTAACAAAAAGTCAAATTTTTTCCGTAAAACGCTTAACTTTTGGCATAAAAGCCTATGAACTAAAATGCACAAAGAAGGAACACTTACCAGTGATTCCTAGGGTGCAAAAGAACTATTTTGGATGCTCCTTTTAGCTAGGAACTTCAAGAGGAGGGAGAAGAGTGCTTGAACGATAAGGTGCAAGTTGGAATGGTGAACTTAAGCACCTATTTATAGTTGGAGAACTCAAAGGAGGTGAAGCCAGGTGTTTAGGGGTGTAAGAGTGAGCTTACAAGTTTCCCAAAATGTGGCATAGCAGTTTAGAAGACCATGGTTTCGAATTCATGGTTTTTGGAGCATTTATGTGATAGCCAAGCAAAACTTTCTGCAGGAGAGGGCTTATCGCGCCCTGCGAGAGACCCAGGCCTAGTCTCTCGCGGCCCGCGACCGCCCCTTGAACAGTTTTAAAAATTGAGATTTTAACCCCTTAACTTTATAAAGCTTCTAAAACCCTTTTAAAACACATTTTTGGCACTTTTAGCCCTCCGTAGCCAATTCTTGGCATACCTGGGATTATGCCCGGACATTGTCGAGCTCTCGGTTTGTTAAAAGGTCACTCAGAGGTATAAATTAACATGATGACACTTTTAATTCCTCCATTATCCAACTTTCATATATTTACAAAATTGAACCCTCTCGTCCAACAATTGGCACGTTGAGAGTTAGGACTTCGCAAAGGATCACTCGGCATTAAGATGTGCTCCATTATAAGGCTGGCATGTTGACTTTCCGAGTCACTCAGAAGCAAGTTGCATGTTGACATATCAGTCACTCAGAAGCTAAGTTTAAGCATGTTGACATATCAGTCACTCAGAGGCTAATGATTTAAGCATGTTGACATATCAGTCACTCAGAGGCTTGTTATTTATGCATGTTGACATCGAACCGTCACTCAGAGGCTTAGTTTGAGCATGTTGATGCCTTTAGTCCTTATTGGTCTTTAATAGAATATATTTAAACTACCGCACGTGTCACTATACTATTGAACACGATTTTACAGGGTGTTACATCCTCCCCCCCTTAAAAGAAATCTCGACCTCGAGATTTTATTCAAAAAGATGGGGATACTTTTGTCGCATAGTGGACTCAACCTCCCATGTATACTCGGGACCTCTAAAAACCTCCCACTTAACCTTTACTATAGGTATCATTTTCCTTCGGAGCTTCTTAACATGTCGATCCTCGATCGAAATCGGTTCTTCCACAAATCTCAGGTTTTCATCTATCTACACATCTTTGTGCGACATTGCTAGCGACTCATCGGCTAGACATTTCTTAAGGTTAGATATATGGAGTACATCATGAATTCCACTAAGCTCCTCTGGCAACCTGAGCTTATAAGCTACAGTGCTGACGCATTCGATTATTTTGAATCGTCCTATATATCTTGGGCTCAACTTGCCCTTCTTTCCGAAGCGCTCACACCTTTCCAAGGTGACACCTTCAACATGACTTTGTCCCCTATTTGGAACTTAAGAGGTTTACGCCTCTTGTCAGCATAGCTCTTCTGCCTATCCCAGGCAGCTTTGAGACGATCACGGGTTTGCACATTTTTTTCCGTGGTCTCCAGGACAATCTCTAGTCCTGATAGTTGGGCTTCCCCAACTTCTGCCCAGCATACGGGCGTTCTACTTTTTCTCCCATATAAGGCCTCAAAAGGAGCAGCCTTGATGCTAGTATGATAGCTGATATTGTAGGAGAATTCTATTAGGGGTAAGTGGTCATCCCAACTTCCTCCTAAATCAATCACACATGCCCGGAGCATGTCTTCCAGAGTTTGAATAGTACGCTCACTTTAACCATCACAATGCGGATGGTAAGCCGTACAAAAGTTCAATCTTATGCCTAATGATTGTTGGAAACTTTTCCAAAAGTGAGATGTGTATCTAGTATCTCTGTCAGATACAATAGATACCGGCACACCGTGTAGGGACACAATCTTGTCCACATACAATTTAGCCAATTTATCTGAATTATACATTTCCTTTATTGGCAAGAAATGTGCTGACTTGGTCAGCCTATCCACAATGACCCAAATAGTATCATTTCCCCTTTTGGTCTTGGGTAACTTGGTAATCAAATCCATAGTTACCATTTCCCATTTCCATGTGGGAATTTCCAGTTGTTGTAGAAGTCCTGATGGCTTCTGATGTTCGGCTTTAACCTGCGAACACGTCAGACACTTAGCTACATAAGTGGCTATGGATTTCTTCAAACCCATCCACCAATAATTCTTCTTCAAGTCTTGATACGTCTTGTCACCTCCCGGGTGAACTGAGAATCTCGAATTATGCACTTCTTGGAGGATTAGATCTCTAAGTCCTCCAAAGACTGGAACCCAGATCCTATCATTAAATCAAAGGATTCTATCTTTTCCAGGCGCTAACTGATCAACAGTTCCTCTAATCCCTCAAATTAGGGATATTAGCCTCTAATAGTGCTTGCTTCTGCGCATCTAGTAGCTTCTCACATAAGCTATTTTAGAGCTCAATGCTCTTAGCGTTAATCTTTATAGGTTTAACTTGTTCTTTGTGACTTAAGGCATCAGCAACTACATTTGCTTTGCCTGGATGGTAGCGAATCTCGCAATCATAATCATTAAGCGTTTCCATCCATCGGTGCTGTCGCATGTTCAATTCCTTCTGATTGAATAGATGCTGGAGACTTTTATGGTCAGTGTATATAATACACTTTGTGCCATATAAGTAGTGTCTCCACAGTTTTAGTGCAAATACAACGGCACCCAATTCCAAATTGTGGGTGGTGTAATTCCTGTCGTGCACCTTTAATTGTCGTAATGCATAGTCAATCACCTTGCCTTTTTGCATTAGCACACAACCCATGCCGGTGTGTGAAGCATCACAATAAACAACAAAGTCTTCAACACCCTCTGGTAGGGATAACACAGGAACATTTCTCAACTTGTGTTTAAGAACCTCAAAAATTCTTGTTGCTTTGGACCCCAATTATACTTAACATTCTTACGGGTTAAGGTAGTTAAAGGAGTGGCTATTCTTGAAAAGTTCTCAATGAACCTCCTGTAGTAACCAGCCAATCCTAGAAAACTACGAATCTCCGATGGGGTTTTGGGTACTTCCCAATTCATGATGGCTTCAATTTTGGCGGGATCCACTTAGATGCCCTGCTCACTTACCATGTGTCCAAGAAATTGAACCTCTCTAAGCCAAAATTCACACTTACAGAATTTATCATAAAGCTTCTCTTGCCTTAGCAGTTCTAAGATGCACCGACGATGTTTCTCGTGATTGGCTTGATTTCAAGAGTAGATAAGTATGTCGTCTATAAAGACAATGACAAACTTATCCAAATATGGTTTGTAGACTCTATTCATGAGATCCATGAATGCTGCAGGTGCATTCGTGAGCCCAAAAGGCATCACTAAGAATTCAAAGTAACCATATTGGGTCCTGAAGGCAATTTTAGGAACATCTTCACTTCTAACCTTCAGCTGGTGATATCCAGATCTCAGATCAATTTTAGAGAAGTAACTAGCCCTTTGAAGTTGATCTAATAAATCGTCGATCCTGGGTAGAGGATATCTATTCTTGATTGTTAACTTGTTTAGCTCTCGGTAGTCAATGCACATCCGCATTGAACCGTCTTTCTTTTTAACGAAAAGGATAGGAGCTCCCCAAGGTGAGGAACTAGGCTGTATAAAGCCTTTCTCCAAGAGTTCGTTTAGCTGCGTTCTCAATTCCTTCATCTCTGTTGGTGCTAGCCTATATGGAGCTCTAGCCACTAGTGCTGATCCTGGTTGGATATCTATTCTTAACTCCACTTGCCTATCTGGAGGTAGGCCTGGTAATTCTTCTAGGAATACATCGGGATATTCTGAGATGACTGGTAGGTCCTCCATGTTTCGCTTAGGCTCATTTATGGTAACTTGTGCCATGTAGATGACACATCCTTTCCTCAAACACTTGGATGCCTTAAATAACGAAATCTTGTCCGGCAATCCATAGTGTGATTCTCCAGGGATGGTGATTATTTCTCCAGATGGGGTTTTGATTTCGATGAGTTTCTTATCGCAGGCAATGCGGGCTTGGTTATGAGATAACCAATCCATGCCTAAAACTACATCGAACCCTGCCAATTTTATTGGCAGAAGGGAGATAGGGATGGAATGATTCTTAATGGATATAGAGCATCCATCAAGAATGGAAGACGCTGTTTCTATCATTCCATTAGCAAGTTCTATCTCATAAGTTTTATCTAGAGTTATTATGGGCAGGTTTAATAGCTTACTAAACTTATGGTCAACATATGATTTATCCGCACCCGAATCGAAAAGAACTCTAGCGTAAATATTGTTAATGAGGAAGGTACCTGTTATGACCTTGTTGTCATTAACGGCTTCCCTGGCATTCATTTGAAAGGCACGGGCATTCCCCTTCTTGGCCTCTCTAGGCTTTGGATCATTACTTTTGGGTTTCTTGGGGCAATTGTATGTTATATGCCCTTTTTCATTGTAGTTGTAGCAAACTGCATCCTTAAGATCCTTGCAATCTAAGGTCATATGCCCTCTTCTTTTGCAGATACCACAGGGTTTGGTTTGTGGATTTATGCTACATTGTCCCCAATGCCTATATTTACAGTTCTTACACAGAGGTTTGTCATTAGACGCGTGCTGGTTCTTTTTGAACCCGAAATTTCCTTTCTTTTTAAATCTTTGGGAGTTATTATCCTCCCGTTTCCTTTTTTCGTCAGTTTCAATCCTAACTGACCTTTGTCTTACTAAATCAAGGGTGAGGGAAAGAGATAGGTTTACAGCGGACCTATAGGTATTAGGCTGTGCAGCCTTTACCATGCCCTTTATCTCGGGCGCCAACCCATTTATAAAACGCGCAATGTCACACCCTCAATTTCCACTTGCGGAGTTTTACCGCGAGGCGTGTGAACAAACCAGAATCTGAAACACTAGTACGTCGAACGACTCTACATGATCTGATTATACGTTTTCCAAAATCGTTCTTTGTAGATTTTATATCAATTACCAATATTTAGCAGAGCATTAGTTTTAAAGTTTGAGCGGAAGCATAAGTAAGTAGTGATGCGGGCGCCAACACAAACGCCAAAACAAATGAAAAATCCCAAAACAATATTAATAAATAAGACTCGATAATGATGTCTTGTTCAATGCATGTGCGTGCACCTAGAGCTCCTAGCGTCCTGAGAAACATGTAAAGAAACAAGTGTCAACATTAAAGATGAGTGAGTTCACAGGTTTTCATAAATTCGTTTGTTCGGTTATAGTTTAATTACTCCGTTATCCCCAACCCGGGATAACGTATCGGTTCCATTATTCCAATCCCGGAATAATAAGTTGTTGCTTCCAATATTCCCATCCCGGAATATTAAGTTGATTCGTAATTAAGTTCAATGTTAATATATATAGGTAGCTAGCCTAAAGTCATGTCACGTAAGAGTTCGCGATCGAAGTTGACTGTTGTGCCTCCGTTTTGCCAGGCCTATCACATGACCATGGCGGTGTTAGGCCAATTATTCACCCGTTGACCATACCAGGTCGGCTAGCGCGACTAGCTCGGATGGGGCTTGTCGGGCCCAGTAGTACTACTTATAATTCCCCCGCTATTTAACCCAAATACTAACGATCCGAGGAGATTGTCGAGGACTTAAGTGATAAAGCTGCTTGGTGACCATAACATTACATTAACATTAACTTAGTTACCGTATAGTTATGTGACGTTAAATTCGTATAACGTAAAGAGATTGAGTTTGAGAGTGTATACATGTTTCTCCCCCTGTTGTTTAAAAACCGGATAAAGTTAGGGGCCGTGAACTCACCTTTATTTGCTCGGTTAGTGTAGCAAAGATGTTATAAGAGATGGGACCGCTAGTTGCGTCCTAACAAACCAATTAATTACACGTCAGTGTGAAATCACACCAATACAAATTCCACACGCAATTTACTCACAAAGTGATACACACAAACAACATATCTAACACTCAAACATGCATGCAAGTATTCTCATGTGATCATAGTAATCAAACAACTTATCATGAACATATTCCAAATCCATGCAACACTTTAATGCATAAAATCACAAGTTATCAACTTTCTGCTTAACACTCAATTATTCAGCTGTTTTCTAGGATTTTTATAAAATAGTTCTAACATTCCAAAAATTCCAATATTTTTACAGTAGGTGACATTTATACCATAGAAATTTATATAATTTTCCCAAGTCCTAAATCTTTACCAATTAACCATAAATATTAATTCACTAAGCTGCAGTCAGATTTACCGCTTTCTGACTGCAGTCCACGGAAGAATTTATTTAAAAATCACTGATCGTCCGATTAACAAAATTCCAGTTGGAGTTGCCCGGAAATTTCTATACCTAGTTGCTGTACAAAAATCATGACTCAACTCCCTACTGATTTTAGAATCTAGCTTGACAAACAACTAGCAAAATTTCAGGATTTTCACAGTTTTAGTTACTGAACTTATTTAGCCCTTTAAAAATATCAAACGACTTCAGAAAATTATGAATCCAGCGCCATTAGATTCCTTATTCAAATCTCTACGTTCTAGACATCAGAAAATCCGTTTTTCGACAACTATCGACCGAGTTACAGCCAGATGAAATCGGCTGTAACTTTTAATCAGCATCCTGTTTCAGCATATTATTATTACAACTTGCATAAACCGTTCCTATTGATCAACCTAAGCGAGCAAGAACCGATTTTTAATCATAGTTTACTACTAACAACTTATCCATGCAAACCCTAGTTCTTACTTCTAGTTTTTACAAACAAAACACACTTGCAAACTTATGATATCCAGAAACAATCATGCACATGAATCAACAATCAAAACAGCCGATTACTTAACACTCACATAATCTGAAAACAATACAATCAAACACATGTGTTCCGAAGATGATATGACAAATTTGAGTCTTTTAACGGTAGAGTAAACGAACCGTGATTTAGATAAGAAACCGATGATCAACAAAAATCGCTGCGAAGACTGAGATGGCTAGGACTGTTGCGACCGGGAGGAAGGAAAAGCTGATTTCGCGACCGAGGAATGAGACTAAGCTGTTTGTGATCTAGATGAAGTGTATCAAGGCTGAACTGGCGATCCAAGGAACAAGTAAAAGGGTTGTTTTGCGACTGAGATGATGAAGGCTTCGGCTGCTGCTTGCTGCGACCGAGAAGAAAGCATGAGTAAGGCAGCCGACGGCTGTCTTGTTTGTTAGGGTTTTCGAATTGTGAAAGAGTATGTATGGGTGTTGTATATATAGGCGTAACAAGATGAGGATCACGGTTTTGGCTAGAGTCGTGGCCGAGGAACTAGGGTGAGTTAGTTTGGTTTGGACTTGATCTCACGGCCAAGGACTAGGGTGAGTTCGGTTTGGGTTTGAACTCAATAAATCCGCGGTTTTGAACTTGATCTCGGCCGAGAGTGTTTTGGTTTAGGGTTTAGGTTTGCTCTCGGTTTGGATTTGATCTTGGCCGAGGACTTGACTTGAGTTAAAGTTTAAAACTTGTTACTCCTAGAGTCACAATGAATCGAAGTTGGTTTGTGTCGCAGTTCGGTTCAGTTCGTGTACATATCTACTGTAATTATTCTATAACTAAAACAATCACACAACACACAACACTTATTCATTTAACTCGTGCATGTTTAATACTTAGCATATACATTATTCGGCATGTGTCACGTGTAAGTTATCCGAAAAACCCGGGATATCACATTATCCCCATGTTGAAAGAATTTTCGTCCCGAAAATTGAGTAAACGCGGTTTAGCATGTAACGTACATGTTTAGAGTGCCACGCACAAAGAGTTAGTTCGTTTATAATGGTACGCAATGTTACAAGAAGTTCCCAAGTGTCATACACAAAGATTTCCAAGTGCCATGCACAAGAATTTAGTCAACAATAGTACACGAAAGTATGAGAAATTTCCAGGTTGTCACATCATCCCCTTGTTGAAAGAATTTTCGTCCCGAAAATTTAGTTACTGGTATCGTTAGTTTGCTGCTCAGTTGCGAAGAGGTGTGGGTATTTGCTTTCATTTGGTCCTCTCTTTCCCACGTGAACTCCGGTCCATGCTTAGAGTCCCAACGAACCTTAACGATCGGAATCTTGCTGTGCCTTCGAGTCTTGATCTCACGATCCATGATCTCGATAGGCTGTTCCACAAAGTGCAGTTGTTCATCCACTTGAATCTCATCCAATGGAATGACTAGAGTTTCATCTGATAGACACTTCTTCAGATTTGACACGTGAAACACGTTGTGAACTCCACTGAGTTCGGCAGGAAGGTCTAATTGATAAGCTATGGGTCCAATACGTTTCAAGATCACAAACGGACCTACGTACCTTGGGTTTAGTTTGCCTCGTTTTCCAAAGCGGATTACACCCTTCCAGGGTGACACCTTTAGTAGGACGCGGTCGCCTACTTGAAATTCGAGCGGTTTGCGTCGTTGATCAGCGTAGCTTTTCTGTCGATCTCGTGCCGCCGCCATGCGGTTTCTGATTTGTACAATCTTTTCAGTAGCCTCAAGTATCAACTCAGGGCCTGTAAGTTGGCTGTCACCGACTTCTGCCCAACAGACCGGTGATCTACATTTACGACCGTATAATGCCTCAAATGGTGCTGCCGATATACTTGTATGGTAACTGTTGTTATACGAGAATTCCACTAAAGGCAGGTGGATTTCCCAACTATTTCCAAAGTCTACTACGCATGCCCTAAGCATGTCTTCCAAGGTCTGTATGGTCCTTTCGCTTTGACCATCAGTCTGAGGGTGATAGGCTGTGCTCATATCTAAGCGTGTTCCCAACGCTTTCTGAAGTGACTGCCAAAAGTTGGACGTGAAGCGAGCATCTCTGTCTGAGATGATGGACGTTGGCACTCCGTGCCGAGAAACTACTTCCTTAATGTAGATGCGAGTCAACTTCTCCATCTTATCTGTTTCTTTAATAGCTAGGAAGTGTGCGGACTTAGTTAAACGATCCACAATCACCCAGATGGTATCGCAACCACCCAAAGTTCGCGGGAGTTTAGTGATGAAGTCCATCGAGATCTGATCCCATTTCCACACTGGGATCTCAGGTTGTTGGAGTAGCCCCGATGGCTTTTGATACTCTACCTTGACTTTTGCACAAGTCAAACACTTACTCACGTAGGTGGCTATATCAGCTTTCATGTTGGGCCACCAATACGCAGCTTTAAGGTCTTGATACATCTTATCCGAACCAGGATGGACAGAGTATCGGGATTTGTGAGCTTCGTCCATGACTAGCTCTCTGAGGTTTCCGTAGAGAGGTACCCATATGCGATTCATGAAATACCGGGCTCCATTGGGTTTTACTTCCCAATCGCGTTCCATTTTTCCCACCGATTCGGCCTTGATGTTTTCTTCCTTAACTGCTTCTAACTGCGCGTCGCGTATTTGTTCGGGTAACCCCGAATGAATAGTGAGCTGTAGTGCTCGTACTCGATGAGGTTTCAAGTGTTCCTTCCTACTGAGGGCGTCAGCTACCACGTTAGCTTTACCCGGGTGATACCGAATGGCACACTCATAATCGTTTAAGAGTTCGACCCAGCGACGCTGTCGCATGTTCAACTCCTTCTGATCAAAGATGTGTTGGAGGCTCTTGTGGTATGTAAAGATTGTGCACTTCGTTCCATATAGGTAGTGTCTCCAAATCTTAAGTGCAAACACTACTGCTCCCAATTCCAGGTCATGTGTTGTGTAGTTTTTCTCATGAACCTTCAGATGTCGTGACGCATATGCGATGACCTTATCGCGTTGCATGAGTACGCATCCCAACCCCTGAATGGAAGCATCACAATACACTACAAAGTCATCTGTCCCTTCCGGCAAGGACAGAATGGGTGCACTGCAAAGTTTCTGCTTCAGCAATTGAAATGCTGCTTCTTGCTTTTCACCCCAAGCATACTTGATGCCTTTCTGGGTGAGGGTAGTAAGCGGCTGTGCAATCTTTGAAAATCCCTCGATGAAGCGTCTGTAGTAACCAGCCAATCCCAAAAATTGGCGGATCTCCGTCGGTGTCTTAGGTGCTTCCCAGTTTTTGATGGCTTCAATCTTGGCAGGGTCTACGTGGATACCCTTTTCATTCACGACGTGCCCGAGAAACTGAACTTCCCGAATCCAGAAATCACACTTCGAAAGCTTGGCATATAGTTTTTCCTGTTGAAGCAGCCCTAGCAGTAATCGTAGGTGTTCCGCATGTTCTTCTTCACTTTTGGAGTAGATGAGTATGTCATCGATGAACACAATGACAAACTTGTCGAGGTATGGTTTACACACGCGGTTCATGAGGTCCATGAATACCGCGGGTGCGTTGGTGAGACCGAATGGCATGACCAAGAACTCGTAATGGCCATACCGAGTGCGAAATGCCGTCTTGGCGATATCCTCCTCCCTGACGCGTAGCTGATGATAACCGGACCGTAAATCAATCTTAGAGTAGTAACTTGACCCTTGCAGTTGGTCGAATAGATCGTCGATGCGAGGTAACGGGTATCGGTTCTTGACTGTAACCTTGTTGAGTTCCCTATAGTCGATGCACATGCGGAAAGTCCCGTCCTTCTTCTTGACAAACAGGACTGGAGCTCCCCATGGCGAAACGCTTGGTCGGATAAATCCTTTTTCTAGCAGCTCTTGAAGTTGGGTAGACAGCTCCTGCAGCTCGGCTGGAGCTAGGCGGTATGGAGCCTTGGCGATAGGAGTTGCATTGCTTGCCAATTCGATTTCAAACTCCAATTGTCGATGTGGTGGAAGACCAGGTAGTTCTTCTGGGAATACATCGGAAAAATCACGGACGACAGGGATGTCTTCTATACGTTTCTCGTCCTTAGGCTGTTCGGTAATTAGTGCGAGTAAAGCGAAGGAATTCTTTTTCCGAAGATACTTCTGCGCTTGCATGTATGAGATGATGTTGGTGACGGCGCTTGCCTTATCGCCTTGTACTGTCAGGATTTCGTCGTTCGAGAGTGGAATACGGATAGACTTTTCGAAGCAGAGAACTTCAGCCCGGACGTCGGATAGCCAGTCCATTCCGACTACCACGTCAAAACTACCCAGGGTAGTTGTCATCAGATCAATGGTAAAAGTGTGGCCCGCGAGTTTGAGTTGACAGCCGGATACGATTTGGGTCACATCTACCGATTTACCATTGGCTAATTCTATCACGTAAGGGGTCTCTAATGGTTTAAGCGTGAGATTTAGGTTCTTCCTAAAAGACTCAGATATAAAACTCCTATCCGCACCTGTATCAAAAAGCACAGTAGCAAAATGTTCATTAAGGGGAAACTTACCGGTGACCACGTTCGTGTCGTTTCTGGCCTCTCCGCGGCCCAATGTAAATGCACGACCTTTGGCACCTCCTGTGCCACCGTTCCCATTGTTGTTGTTATTATTGTTGTTGTGGTTATTGTGGTTGTGGTTGTTTCCACCATTATTGTTGTTGTTGCGCAATTGTGGGCAGTCTCTTCTGAAATGAGCAGTGCTACCACACTGATAGCATCCCCGGTTTATACCCTGCTGCTGACCCTGGGGCTGATTCTGATTTTGTCGGGACATGATTTCCCCACGACAATCCTTTGCTGCATGTCCCACCTTGCCACATCTTTGGCAGCGACTTCCGGCACAAGGGCCGTTATGGTGGACATTACAGCGGTTGCACTGCGGCTTTCGACCCGCATATCCGCTTGCATTCGGGGTGTTGTTGTTGTTGTTGTTGTTGGCGGGCTGGTTTTGATGACCCCGATGGCTGTGATAGTGATTGAACCGTTTCTGGTTCCCTTGCTGTGGATAAGATGACGAAGACTGTCGAATGGTGGAGTCTTCAAACTTTCTTTTGTTGTCCGAGGCAACTTCAGTTGTACCCCGTGCTGGCAGTTTTCTTCTGTTCCACCACCTTATCGGTGAGTTTGTGAGCCAATCGGATTGCTTGATGCTCAGTTGTAGGGTTACTAGCCATTACCATACCCTGAATCTCCGGAACCAGACCCCCGATATAGAACTCGAGTCTTTCTCCACCGTGTTAGCCAATTCAGGACACAGAAATACCAAGTCATGGTGTTTTGCGGTGTATGCTTCGATTTCAGATCCCACCATCTTGTGGTTCCATAAGGCTTGCTCCAACTGTTGCACTCTGTCTCGTGGACAGTACTCCTCTTTGATTAAGGCCTTAAACTCGATCCAGGCCATTGCATTTGCAGGAATAAGTCCGCGCGTTTGGACTTGTGCATTCCACCAAGTTAGTGCCCCATCTTCCAGTGTTGAGGCTACATACTTGACCTTGTTGGCCTCCAACAGTTGCACATTTCAAATACCGATTCAGATTTTTCGATCCAGCGGACAAGTCCTATGGGTCCTTCTGCCCCCGAGAATTTGCTTGGTTTCGCATCGAGGAACATCTTGTAGTGGTTAAAACCCCCTCCTGCTGACAGAGGACAGGTAGTCAGCGAGGAATTCTACTAGCCCAACTATTAGATTTTCTCCTGAAAATTTAATAATGGTTACCTGCCGGTTGGTTCTGAACACCCGCTTGAGCTGCGTTCACGTGCTCTTGAATCATTGCCAGCTAGTTCTTAAGGCGTCATGTTGAGATTTCCGCGACGTCCAGTTGCCATTTTAGATCTAAGTAGAAAATAAATAGACTGAAGGAAAGTAAATAAAATAAGCGAGACGCGTCAGTCTTCTACGTCTCCATCCCCCAAATCGCTATCGTTGCCGTCATCCTCCGCGGCGTTTCCAGCTTCTACAGCTGGGTCTTCCTCCTCTGGATCCTCCTCTGGATCCACCTCTGGATCCTCTACCGGCATTGGAGGAGCCGGTGCTGGTGCAGGTACTGGTGCAGGTGCCTGATTTTGTTCCAGTCCTTGAATTCTCCAGCTAGACTCAAGAACTCTGTCTTCTAGCCAGTCAGCCCTTAGCTGCTCAGCACGAAGGTCTCTGGCTAAGGTGTTACGAGCTATCTTACTCATATGTTGCTCTTCCTCGAGCGATCCAGTTTTACCTATCAATTGTCGTATCATCCATCCCTGTGCTAGATGGTTTCATGCATTCTTTCTAGTTGGCCTTGTTGTGTTCTTATCATATCTCTAAGTAGGTCATTCCCTACTTCTACGAGTTAACCGGTTTGACCGGCATAGCGATGGTTGGGCGTGAGGATGACTCCTCCCCTAGAGTGAGTCTTTTCCTAGCAGCTGAGCGTGTCTCCACGCCATAAGATGGTGAGGGTTCGACTATGGGTGCCTTCCCCGGCGCCCTTGGTTGTCGAGATTTGTCGAATGATGATGATGACATTGCCTGATGGGTTGTGTGGTTAGTTACGAGTTGCATTCGTTTCTCACTATGCATTCATATTCTACATAACACAGTTGTGGTACATCACATAACAAGATATAACAGTTCGGTGCCAAACTAAGTCTAGTGTCGTGTAATCAGCTATAGTTTAGGTCTACTTCTAATGCAAACCTGGTTCTCTATAGCTAGAGGCTCTGATACCAATCTGTCACACCCTCAATTTCCACTTGCGGAGTTTTACCGCGAGGCGTGTGAACAAACCAGAATCTGAAACACTAGTACGTCGAACGACTCTACATGATCTGATTATACGTTTTCCAAAATCGTTCTTTGTAGATTTTATATCAATTACCAATATTTAGCAGAGCATTAGTTTTAAAGTTTGAGCGGAAGCATAAGTAAGTAGTGATGCGGGCGCCAACACAAACGCCAAAACAAATGAAAAATCCCAAAACAATATTAATAAATAAGACTCGATAATGATGTCTTGTTCAATGCATGTGCGTGCACCTAGAGCTCCTAGCGTCCTGAGAAACATGTAAAGAAACAAGTGTCAACATTAAAGATGAGTGAGTTCACAGGTTTTCATAAATTCGTTTGTTCGGTTATAGTTTAATTACTCCGTTATCCCCAACCCGGGATAACGTATCGTTCCATTATTCCAATCCCGGAATAATAAGTTGTTCTTCCAATATTCCCATCCCGGAATATTAAGTTGATTCGTAATTAAGTTCAATGTTAATATATATAGGTAGCTAGCCTAAAGTCATGTCACGTAAGAGTTCGCGATCGAAGCTGACTGTTGTGCCTCCGTTTTGCCAGGCCTATCACATGACCATGGCGGTGTTAGGCCAATTATTCACCCGTTGACCATACCAGGTCGGCTAGCGCGACTAGCTCGGATGGGGCTTGTCGGGCCCAGTAGTACTACTTATAATTCCCCCGCTATTTAACCCAAATACTAACGATCCGAGGAGATTGTCGAGGACTTAAGTGATAAAGCTGCTTGGGTGACCATAACATTACATTAACATTAACTTAGTTACCGTATAGTTATGTGACGTTAAATTCGTTATAACGTAAAGAGATTGAGTTTGAGAGTGTATACATGTTTCTCCCCCTGTTGTTTAAAAACCGGATAAAGTTAGGGGCCGTGAACTCACCTTTATTTGCTCGGTTAGTGTAGCAAAGATGTTATAAGAGATGGGACCGCTAGTTGCGTCCTAACAAACCAATTAATTACACGTCAGTGTGAAATCACACCAATACAAATTCCACACGCAATTTACTCACAAAGTGATACACACAAACAACATATCTAACACTCAAACATGCATGCAAGTATTCTCATGTGATCATAGTAATCAAACAACTTATCATGAACATATTCCAAATCCATGCAACACTTTAATGCATAAAATCACAAGTTATCAACTTTCTGCTTAACACTCAATTATTCAGCTGTTTTCTAGGATTTTTATAAAATAGTTCTAAACATTCCAAAAATTCCAATATTTTTACAGTAGGTGACATTTATACCATAGAAATTTATATAATTTTCCCAAGTCCTAAATCTTTACCAATTAACGATAAATATTAATTCACTAAGCTGCAGTCAGATTTACCGCTTTCTGACTGCAGTCCACGGAAGAATTTATTTAAAAATCACTGATCGTCCGATTAACAAAATTCCAGTTGGAGTTGCCCGGAAATTTCTATACCTAGTTGCTGTACAAAAATCATGACTCAACTCCCTACTGATTTTAGAATCTAGCTTGACAAACAACTAGCAAAATTTCAGGATTTTCACAGTTTTAGTTACTGAACTTATTTAGCCCTTTAAAAATATCAAACGACTTCAGAAAATTATGAATCCAGCGCCATTAGATTCCTTATTCAAATCTCTACGTTCTAGACATCAGAAAATCCGTTTTTCGACAACTATCGACCGAGTTACAGCCAGATGAAATCGGCTGTAACTTTTAATCAGCATCCTGTTTCAGCATATTATTATTACAACTTGCATAAACCGTTCCTATTGATCAACCTAAGCGAGCAAGAACGATTTTTAATCATAGTTTACTACTAACAACTTATCCATGCAAACCCTAGTTCTTACTTCTAGTTTTTACAAACAAAACACACTTGCAAACTTATGATATCCAGAAACAATCATGCACATGAATCAACAATCAAAACAGCCAATTACTTAACACTCACATAATCTGAAAACAATACAATCAAACACATGTGTTCCGAAGATGATATGACAAATTCGAGTCTTTTAACGGTAGAGTAAACGAACCGTGATTTAGATAAGAAACCGATGATCAACAAAAATCGCTGTCGAAGACTGCGATGGCGAGGACTGTTGCGACCGGGAGGAAGGAAAAGCTGATTTCGCGACCGAGGAATGAGACTAAGCTGTTTGTGATCTAGATGAAGTGTATCAAGGCTGAACTGGCGATCCAAGGAACAAGTAAAAGGGCTGTTTTGCGACTGAGATGATGAAGGCTTCGGCTGCTGCTTGCTGCGACCGAGAAGAAAGCATGAGTAAGGCAGCCGACGGCTGTCTTGTTTGTTAGGGTTTTCGAATTGTGAAAGAGTATGTATGGGTGTTGTATATATAGGCGTAACAAGATGAGGATCACGGTTTTGGCTAGAGTCGTGGCCGAGGAACTAGGGTGAGTTAGTTTGGTTTGGACTTGATCTCGCGGCCAAGGACTAGGGTGAGTTCGGTTTGGGTTTGAACTCAATAAATCCGCGGTTTTGAACTTGATCTCGGCCGAGAGTGTTTTGGTTTAGGGTTTAGGTTTGCTCTCGGTTTGGATTTGATCTTGGCCGAGGACTTGACTTGAGTTAAAGTTTAAAACTTGTTACTCCTAGAGTCACAATGAATCGAAGTTGGTTCGCGTTGCAGTTCGGTTCAGTTCGTGTACATATCTACTGTAATTATTCTATAACTAAAACAATCACACAACACACAACACGTATTCATTTACCTCGTGCATGTTTAATACTTAGCATATACATTATTCGGCATGTGTCACGTGTAAGTTATCCGAAAAACCCGGGATATCACACGCAATGCGTTTGGATTCGGGGGTGATTAAATAGGAAACTAACCTAGATAGGGAGTTAAAGTCAGAAACGTACTTCCGACAATCTCGGTTTTTCATTGAAAGAAGAAAAAGTCTGTCTCTAATTTCTCCACCTCATGGGGTGGGCAGTAAGTTTCCTTAACAAGATCCACAAATTTGGACCATCCCAAATTATACAGGTGTACCTTACCTATAGACTGGATCAGCCTGTCCCATTGGACAAAATTGGGCCATTGGCCTACATCATAACAGATGTATATGGCATATCAGCCTGCCCCATTGGACATAAATTAGGCGCATTGGCCTACATCATAACTGATGTAATTCATGGCATATTAGCCTGTCCCATTGGACATAAATTGGGCACCTTGGCCTACATCATAACAGATGTAAGTCATGGCGTATCAGCCTGTCCCATTTTACATAAATTGGGCTCAGTAGCCTACATCATAACAGATGTATATGGCATACCAGCCTGTCCCATTGGAAATAAATTGGGCGCATTGGCCTACATCATAATAGATGTAATTCATGGCATATCAGCCTGTCCCATTGGACATAAATTGGGCACCTTGGCCTACATCATAACAGATGTATATGGCATATTAGCATGTCCCATTGGACGGTTAGTGTGGTTCCTCAAGCCACACTACCAAGAGTATGACCATTCCTTAATGTTAACATAAGAGTACCTTAATGATTGATTAATGGTCCCGGTCACCTTCGACCTTAACGACCTTCGAAGTTTGGACCTAGTCCCTTACCTCTGGATAGAAGTATAACTTCCCTTAACTATCCTATAGAAGACCCCTTCGTACTTAACTATCATTTCTTGGCCAATATGTGGTCAATGCCACTTGGCATAATCAAATTTATTAAGGTCTTTTCGAATTATATAGCAGAACATAAATTTTAAGTAAAATCTACACGTTCATTTGAAGAGGATAAATACATATATATAATTCCAAAAGTACTTCATTAAATTCCAATTTAGAAATTACAATACTAGAAAATGAAATAAACTGTCCATGCAAGGACTTTAAAGAAATAAAAATGTCCACGCAAGGACTAAAGAATCAACAATGTCCTCGCAGGGACTACATATAATTAGAAGAGACTTCACTCGTCCTTCTTTCCCTTGACCAACTTGGAGAGTTTCTTGAAGAATTTGTTCGTTTTCTTCTCCGTTTTCTCCGCTTGCTGCTGTATCTCTTTCATTCTTTCTAAGGCCTCATTAATGGCGTCAAGTGGTGGCGGAGGTTGAGGTTGTGGCAAAACTGGATACTGGTACCCATAAGTTGGATATCCAGTCGGTGGATAAGTAGGTGGGAAAGGAGACGGGTAAAGTGCATTGTGCATAACTTCTTGCATATAGGGGTCTTGCGACCATGCTTGATAGTCTACCGGTGTAGATGGGTTAAAAGGATCATATCCAGACGTGTCTGGATATGTGGGAATTGGGTTAGTATAACCCGATGGTGGTGCTTGAATAGCAGGTGTTGGTGTTGGTTCCACTATAGGTGAAACATTAGTGGGTCCACCCATTTGTGGGTCCTCTTGAATTGTGGGGTAGGAGTTGGGCAAAGGTGGCAGCGATCCCGACCTTTGTCCGGCACGTACTGACATACGTGCTCCACACTTCCTTCTTGGTGGTTCAGGTGGTGGTTGAGGTTGGTCCGCTGGTTCCATGTGGACATCTTCTTGAACAAGGGGTGGTGGAGAGTGATGAGAAGGAGTGTGGCTGAAGGTGAATTGGTTCCAATATTGGTCCCGCTCATTAGGACCTTGGTAGGGTGATCCGGCATAAGAGTTCGAATCGCTTGAAATTTCAATGGGATGCGTATTCGATCCCGACGGGGCCATCTCCGGGTCGGAGTCCTCGTCCATAGGGTTTGGCTGATCCAACTGAATTTGATCAGCTGGAGGCGTGTTAAAGTAATGGTTAGGGTTAAATTCTTCATGGTAAGAATGTGAATGGGAATGGTGAGTATGGTGTGAATGATAGGAGTGGTGAGAGTGGTAAGAATTTTGGGAATGTGGGGGCGAGTGTTATGAGAGACAGAGCGTCTCGCTGGTTGCCAAGGAGATGAATCTCCTGATTCTTGGTAAGCATCTGAGTTGTGAGGTTGAGGGGGAATGCGCCCCGATGGTCCTCCCCTCATTAGACCTTTTCCTCTCCCACTTTGTCCTCGTACACGTGGCGGCATGTTCCTGTTAAAAATCAATTCAAAAAAAATACTAATAACTTAATAATGAAATAAGTAATCCTAGGTCAATGCCTAGACTCGGAAGTCTAAGGAATGTGCTCGTGTAAGTTTGAGATTAAACACAAAAGGCTAGTGTTTAATTCTCTCAAACGTTGGCTCTGATACCAACCTGTCACACCCCGGATTTCCAACCCAAATACATACACCGGTGGGCCCGGGTGAGAGTATCGTGACGTCAGTTGATAATCATCATAGTCAATTAAACACGGCACAATGGAAGTCTTGGAGTAAAATTACTATTACAAACCAAATGTTCGAAAATAAAAAATAATACACGGGCTCGTAATAGAAGATCCACATGCGGATCATAAATTGTACATGGAAAGAATATAAAACAGACTTTGGGCAGATTTAGGATTTGCAAGATCTCTATCACTACGAGAACTTCCAACCTATTTTCGTATTGTACCTGCAGTTTAGTCTTTTGAAAATACGTCAGCTTTCGCTGGTAACTACATCCAACTGACTCATTTTGAAAACATTTCAAAAATATTCTAAGTGTGTATAGCACAAAATCTTTTTATAACTTGGGAAATTTGACCTTCCAACCTTGTTAACATATTCACATGTTTGTCCATACATACAGGGCCCGGTACGGAGACCGAGACATGATTAACGTACACACCACTTTGGACTCACGAAGGAGTCAATTCCTCCCAACCTTATGGGAATGCATATTTGAGCATCTATCAGGTGTATGTCTACACCCGCACTTTGGCCATTTCTATTGTAATGAGCTGAGGATATCCAGGACACGGTAGTTAATCCCCGATGTTTAAGTTATCAAACAAAACTGATTAAAAAAGAATATGCGGATTTACTAGCCATAATCCGGAATTCGATTGATCCCATTTCCGACCAAGCGGTAATAATTTACCGTAACCCAAGCTCGTATAGGGGAAATAAGTCGAGAGTATTTACCTGAGCTAGTCTTCTTTAATTTTAATAACTCAACCGTACACAAAAGTACTAAGTGCAGATAGCATTTACCAGCAAGTCTCTAGTCTAGATTATGGCATAAACTAACCAATTAAATACTAACGGTCTTATTTAAATCATAGACTTAGACCGACTAGCGTGCTTGATCAAAACATATGACGCTAGATTAAACGATGATTGGATAAAATGTAGTTTAATCCCAACATGTATCTTGACTTGTATAATATGGGTAAACTATTAGCATTCTGGATTTTTAGATTAAAATGATAAGGTTAAAACCGTTTTGGTTAATTCCGTAAACTAGTTACTTATAATCAACCGTATGCTTATGAGAGATAATGGATAACCAGATAAGTCATGGACAATTTCTATATGCCATTATATTTTTAATAAGTTAAAATATCAGTAGGATATCAACTTATATGCCCGTTAAGGGTTTAAAACGAAACTATGCCTCAAAAGGGCATTTTAGTAATTTTAGACCGTATAAAAGGAACTTGAATATACTTTAATGTTATAGTTATAAGTATTCTGTAAAAATACTTTATTTATGATATAATATCAGTAGGATACCAATTATTTGTGTAATTTATCATTTATGACCAAACTATGCACCTAAGGGGCATTTTGGTCATTTTACACATAGCTTATAAATTATTTGGGATTCTGATTTTATAACATGTACCTACTGTAAATATGTTTAAAATAAGTTTTAAAATCAGTAGGTAACAAGTATTGGTCAGTAATATGGTTTAAAGTCATACTATGCGCCGAAACAGCGCTTATGTCGTAATATGACGTCTTTATGCAGGTTTATGAAAACTGATATTAAGGTCAGATTAAAATCTTTAAAATATGTTATTTAATATAAGATATCAGTAGGTAAATGATTTACCTTGAAAAGATTTGATTAAAACTATTTTATAAGCCACAAGGGCTAAAATCGTCTTTTATTGACATAGTTTAAAGACCTGTTTGAAACCTCAATTTATAACTTGGTTTAACATCCCAAATAATCCTACTTATAATATTACATCAGTAGAAAACTTATTTTCAAGTTCATTACCATTTAAAACCTTGTTTTATACAAAAAGGGCATTTTGGTCAAAGATGGCATAATTATGGAACTTGCGCATAGACTTAGATTCTGATTATGATCATGTAATATAACCTCAGAGGGTTATGCTACATTATATTATGACCATAATGCAACTTTAGATGAGTAGGTAACTAATCTAAATCGGGCCAGAATCGAAAGTCAAAGCAGAAGTAAAACTTCGCGACTTTCGGTTGTGAACCGACTCTAGAACTGAAATTGACGAGCTGAACATGTTCTTATATGTTCTAATAATTATTACCAACTTGTTTAAGTGTCAAAACAGGTTTCATAACATATAAAAAATCAATTTATGATTTTCCCGAAAAACGGCCTGTTTGACTTTTTAATATCATAACTTTGACCTGTCAATTGGTCTAGCAAACGTGATCTTCAGGAGGTGCCCTTTATAGGGACTAACACCTACCTTATAACGATCACTTAGCCATGTACATTTCGAACAATGGCTGGACCATAATGGTCTTAACCAAAAGTCAAATCGTTTTCCGTAAAACGCTTGACTTTTGGCTATAAAAGCCTATAAACTAAAATACACAAAGAAGGAACACTTACCAGTGATTCCTAGGGTGCAAAAGAACTATGTTGGATGCTCCTTTTAGCTAGGAACTTTCAGAGGAGGGAGAAGAGTGAATGAATGAGAAAGGTGCAAGTTGGAATGGTAAACTTAAGCACCCATTTATAGTTGGAGAACTCAAAGGAGGTGAAGCCAGGTGTTTAGGGGTGTAAGAGGGAGCTTACAAGTGTCCCAAAACGTGGCATAGCAATTTAGAAGACCATGAATTTCTAATTCATGGTTTTTGGAGCTTTGTATGACAGCCAAGCAAAACTTTCTGTAGCAGAGGGCTTCTCGGGCCCCGCGAGAGAACCAGGCCTGGTCTCTCGCTTCCCACGACCGCCCCTTGGCCAGTTCCAAAAATTGACACTTTAGCCCCTTAACTTTATAAAGCTTCTAAAACCCTTTTAAAACACCTTTCTGGCACTTTTAGCCCTCCGTAGCCAATATTTGGTATACCCGGGATTATGTCCGGACATTATCGAGCTCTCAGTTTGTTAAAAGGTCACTCAGAGGTATAAATTAACATGTTGACACTTTTAATCCCTCCATTATCCAACTTTCATATATTTACAAAATTGAACCCTCTCGTCCAACAATTGGCACGTATGAGAGTTAGGACTTCGCAAAGGATCACTCACAGACTTATTATAAGCATGTTGACTCCGATGTCACTCAGAGGCTGGGCATGTTGACATATCAGTCACTCAGAGGCCAAGTTTTAAGCATGTTGACATATCAGTCACTCAGAGGCTAATGATTTAAGCATGTTGACATATCAGTCACTCAGAGGCTAATGATTTAAGCATGTTGACATATTAGTCACTCAGAGGCTTGTTATTTATGCATGTTGACATCGAACCGTCACTCAGAGGCTCAGTTTGAGCATGTTGACGCCTTTAGTCCTTATTGGTCTTTAATAGACTATATTTAAAAAATCACACGTGTCACTATACTATTGGATACGATTTTACAGGGTGTTACAACCAAAGCGTTTGAATGATCTCGTCGTTAATCTTCCCCCTTCGGTCGACCATGCACGCCCACATCAACTCATGACACCTCAACGATACACTCTATTACAAACTACCTTTCTTATGATAATTTTTCTAACACTCATAAGGCCTTTTTTGGCGGCCATCACCACAAACGATGAGCCGAAAAATTTCAAGCAAGCCATGCAGGATCCAAAATGGATTGAAGCCATGATGAAGGAAATTCAAGCTCTTGAACAAAATGACACATGGACTCTTGAATCCTTTCCGGTGGGAAAATGAGCCATAGACTACAAATCGGTATATAAAATCAAATACAAGCCAAATGGAGATGTCAAGAGATACAAAGCGAGACTCGTGGCTAAGGGTTTCACTCAAATTGAAGGAGAAGTTTTTCATGGCATGTTTGCTCCAGTGGTAAACTGGTCACTGTTCGAACGTTACTAGCCGTGGCAACCAAAAACAATCGGCTCATCAACCAACTTGATGTTGACAACGCCCCTTTACACGGTGACCTAGATGAAGAAGTGTACACGAAGATACCGTAATGTTTTTCTAGGGAAAACAAGACTCGGGTATGTCAATTGCGAAAATCTCTCTACGATCTCAAACAAGCTTCACGAAACTAGTATCAAACGTTCACCACGGCTCTTCTTGGTCTCATAATTTTTTCATCTAAATCAGACCATTCTCTTTTCATTTACAAATGAAATGACACCTTCATTGCTAGCCTCATATACGTTGATGATATCATCATTGTGGGGAATGATTCAGAGAGGACACAAGAAATTAAACAAAACTTGCATGACAAGTGTAGCATAAAAGATCTCGGCGAGCTAAAGTATTTTATTGGCACTGAAGTAGCCAAGACTTCAAGCGGTCTTGTTTTAAGCCAATGAAAGCACACGCTCAACATTTTGGAAAATTGTGGCATGGAAGGGTGTTGCTCGAGTTCTTTTCCCATTGAACAAAACATAAAACTTGTCATGGATGACAAAGAGCCCAAGGTGGATGCCGGTCATTATCGATGGCTCATTGGTCGGTTACTTTACCTTCAGGCTACTTGTCCAGATATTGCTTACTCCGTTAACACCCTCAGTCAATTTGTTTCGGATCTCGCTAGAATCAAAGGGATGCTCTATCCAGAATTTTATGATACCTCAAGGCTACTCCGGGTCAAGGCGTACTTTTACCAAAAGAAGGTGGCACGAGTTTAGTTGCATACTCTGACTCAGATTGGCTCGGTTGTCCCCTTACAAAGTGTTCTCGAACTAGTTATTTGTTACTTCTCGGCGGTGCACCTATCTCGTGAAAAAACAAAAAGAAGTCGGTTGTTTCACACTCTTCCGCTGAAGCCGAATATCGAGCCATGGCTATCAACATTAGCGAAATCATTTGGATGTGATGGCTTTTAAAGGAACTGGGCTCTCTCCACCTCACATCTACTACTTTTTTGTGTGACAATCAAGCTGCTCGATACATTGCAAATAGCCCTGTCTTCATGAATGTAGTAAACATGTTGAAATGGACTGCTACTTGGTTCGCGAACGTGTTGAATCGAAAGAAGTTTGTCCTATGCCGATTGATTCGAAGCTACAACTTGCTAACCTTGTCACAAAGGGCTTAGGAGCTGCTCAACTTCGTTTCCTTCTTGACTAGCTGGGCATTGTTAACTTACACTCTTCAACTTAAGAGGAGTATTGAAATTTGAAATTATTTGGTGTTATCTCCACCATATCTCCACCGTATTTTCCTCCTATTTATTGCCTTAATTGTTAGCTTTCCTGTATTGGATTTTTCCTATTTAACGGAGGGGTGTTAGCTTTCCTTTACTGGATTTTTCCAATTTAACGGAGGTAATCTCCTTCCTTTGTAATCATCACTTTTTCAATCAAAATAATGAAAGGATACCTTGAAATTATAATTTAGTAATATAGTGTTTACTCTCATGAAAGTAATGTGGATTTAACTGTTCTAATTCTTGAAAAAACAAGATTAAATGATATTTAAGTAGAAAATTTGTTGTTGAATAAATAAACAAATAATTAAGTTTGTAAGCAATATACAGAGACAGATTGTCGCCCACAATTGCACAGATCAGGTAGTTAAATACCCAATAGTACCAAATAGTATTACCCAAAAAGGTTGACCGGTCAAAATCATTTCTTAAGTACAACCTCAACCTTCCACCATCAATTTAGTCAAAAGATTCTTGAGAAAACATTCAAACTTTACCAAGGATGCCATGTGAGCATTTTATATCTATAGCCTCCCTCATCATAACTTATAACGTATACAATAATGTTTAGCTTATAATTTTCTAATAGTAAAAAACTTCTATATTCATTAAATTACTTTATAAGACACAGTCTTCAATTTCAAACTACAAAGGAAAGTACAATATTAGATATTTCTTTTTAGGGGCGGATGTAGCTAGAGAGTAGGGGCAGCCCCCGTTACACCTTAACGCTCGACGGTAGTGTATATTTTAGGAAAAAAAAACGTTTTTTCGATTTCGCTGCCGATGTAGAAAACAAAATTTTGAATGTTACCTGTTGACGTTTTTCTAGATACGCCACTACTTTGTTAATAACTAAAAGAAAATTGATCGGATAGTTAAGGGAGCCCCAAGTCCCCTTAACTTCAGCCGATGCATGTAACAATGATTCTTCAAATATTTTTTTTTTAAAAGATTTGTTTCTTCAAAGCTTTTAATGTTGATACTTTGACAATAGAAAATAACAAACGAGTGGAGTGAGTCGAATCAGAAATAAACATATGTACGCACATACACGCACATGCATACGATACAATGATGAATGATGATCAATGTGGGTACATTATGATATAGTACTGTGGATGAAATGAAACAAAGGTCCACATACATCACCATCACCATATATATATGAAATGTCTTACCTATGGCATCGGATCCTTTCTACTATGTGAAAACATTTATTTGACAGTTTTGATTTATGGGGTGTTGGCTTGAAAGCTTAAATTTATTCTCACTATTTCAAATTTTTGGGCTGACACAGCAGCATGTGCACGTGAATCTTGTAATCCATATGTTGATACTCACCCACCCACCCTTACCCTTACCCTACCCCACCCCACCCATCTCAAGTTATTTATTACATACACTTCTTTCTCAAGATGTACCACTACTAGTCGAATTGATTACCATGATTACTATTTTGGTCTCACCCCCATCTTGTTCATAATAAATTCAAACAGAAATTTGGATTCGTTGATTTTTCTTCATGAATAATGCAAGACCATATTTTTGTAATTCTTCTTGTGCCTAGAAAATTACAACATATATCATAAGCCTAGATAGAGACGTAAGAGGAGTGAAGTGAAGAACATGAGACGGTCAGGGGAACAAGTTATGCTGGCATGTATACCAACTAAGAGCAAATATGTTATGTAATCCAGAATGAAATCAGAGGGGGTCAAGAGGGTTTGCAAACCTCATGGCCATGGGAATTTTATATACTTTTATATAAAAGATATGGCTTTTTTTCTAAAAAGAAAAAAAAAGGATTTAGACTCTTTGGTAATAGCCGTCAGAGAAAAGAGACCCCAGTAAAGAATTTCCGGTTTCGTCACTAATATAATCAGTTATAGTTTATAGGTCTTTATAATAAAGTAGTATAAAGATCAAATACAATTGGGTCTTTACATGAGATGTGTAGGAAGATTTTTCTCTTTTGAATTTTTTTTCTATCTAATTAAGTATGATTTTTAGTTGTAAAATGTAAAATAATATAATAATACTAATAATAATAAATAAATAAATAAATAATTCGTGTATTTACTCTCTGGCAGAGTAATTAATAATTCTAGAGTGATTACATAATTATTTTACTAGTTTTTCACTTCTCACATTTAATATCTTAAGCCAATTTGTATAATAACCTTACTCCAATAAAGTATACTAGTTCATTTGTTTACTGAATTTTCATATAATAAATAAATACTTTTGTGTTAGAGGTTGCTTGTCAAAATTCTTTATTGAGTAAAATGTCATTTTCAACCCTGAGATTTAGCCAGTATTGCAATTTTTGTGTAAAAGTTTGTTTTTTCGCATCCGAATCCTAAATGTTTGAAATCTTGTCATTTTCATCCAATTCGTTAACTCCATCTACTCTTCATTACATGAGAGGCATTTCCGTTTCTATACATTTTTATTAAAAGAAGAAAACATTAAAGAAATAAGGATCCACCTCTGATGACTTTCTCCCTACCAAACCTTTTAATCATTACAAAATGTCTAAAACGATAAAATACCCTTGACTTAACGTTAAAAAATGAATGAAGTTAACGAGTTGGATAATGTTTGAATTTCAAACTTTTTGGATCAAGATGCGAAAAACAAACTTTTGGACGAAAGTAGTCAAACATGTGAGATGAAAATGACATTTCACTCGATCTCATAGTATACTAGTAATAATAATTATTTCATATAAGCAAAAATAATCGAAGAATAAAGGAAAAAGTAACTTTTACAGTTAATTAGTGTAATTAAACATGTGTTTTGGAGTCAAAATTAAGGAATCAAATCAAATGTTGAAAATCAGTCAACCAGATCAACCACATGCCAAAGTTCAAACCATATGCATGGATTAGTGGTTTCATTGTACTACAATAATCTTGTATAATAGAAACTACAGCTCATTTATTGTCTTTTCCAAATTTCCATTGGTCTCTTCATTGTCTTCTTTTTAATTTAATAGTATAGAAGCTAATAAAAATAATATTCTTTATATCTAATCACACCATAGCAATCATATCAAACTAGATCATACCTCTATAGATAAATAAGACTAACAAATTTCATGATTCCACTTTATGTTTAAATAAAATCTAAAATGTGTTAGGATCTAACGGTTGACCTGCTTCGTCAACAAAACTAAGCATATATGTGACGATAACGTAGATAAGTTAAAAAGGTACATGCTCGACAAGAATTCACGTACAAATAAAAAACTAAAAAAATCCTCGGTTTTGGAATACACATCAAATCATCTATGAGTATACGAGTGTGTATACATATATAGTTCCATGAGTATTTCTGAATTTGTTTAAAACTTAATTCATCAAAAAAGTAAATTATCCAACTGTAGAGATTTGAAAAGCGTAATCGATTGACTGATTGAGGTAAAAGCAAGAGGTGAAAGTAAATATTTGAAATATTATTTTGCTGGCAAATGACAATTAAAATTATATTATTCAAGTGATTAATGGAATATAATAAAAGAGATAAGATACTTTTATGGAATAAATAAGTGCAAAAGATGTACCATGGTGAGCAATTTTTAATAACCATTAACCACCGACCTCCTGGCCAATATGGTTTATTGAAATTCAAATATGATGAGTAGCAATTACCTTGAAAGATGTTACTTCTTTTCCCATACTAACTTATAGTTGTGTTTTATGCATTTAAAGTTGTACCTTGTATTGAAATTTATGATGTTTAGCATGTGTAAAGGTCTTTAGAAAATGGTTCTTGAATTGAGAGTTTGAGGCCTCCTGAAGTTAATTTTCAAGAGATATGGAGAATCTTAATTGAATGACTACCTATGTTGATTAAGAATTCAAACTTCTATCTTTTACGCAGTATATAGGATGTTAGAAATTACTAATGAGAATATATATAATAACAATTGGTTAACTAATATTTTTGTAATTAGAGTTCATAATTTGATTATTTGCTTATCAAAGAAAGAATCGTCATTATGTTCTAATTTAAACGGATCAGTGGATTGAGCTAGGGTCGTACAAAGTAAATTTTTAATACAAACAAACTCTTAAAAATATTGATTCATCCACAAGGTTTGATTTTTTTGTAATAATATTATCTTTCTAGATATAATTAACTCAATACTTTTTATCATAAACTAAGACTATAATGTATTTGCATGTCGACTTATCTCAAACTAACACAACGAATAACTCGTTTTTACCATAACTTATTACACAACCTGATCGAAATGGTCAACTTCTAAGTCCAAACTAATAAAATCAAACAACTTGTAGATACGTGTTACAAACAAATTCAAATAATATTCAAACTAGTCAACTTGCTTCAATTTCGATCAAAATGTACACAACCTTGTGAGAGTGTAAGATCATCAGCATTGAAGGATTCACGGATGAAAACAGGGTTTTTCATAACAAGTGGCCACAAACGCAAATGCAGTACTTATGTCATTCTGCAAGGATAATTTAAGAATTTCTTGAATGATTAAAGTGTACTCATTAACTCACAATCTTTTTTACTAAAAAGATTTAGGTAATCAAAAGACAAATACAATAACATTGCTTAGCTTTGCCTTCAAATTACTTAACCGGCTAGACATTGTAGATGGTGTGATGCTTTAGATGTAGACCATGGGAAACACAAAGTTAAGGAGTTAACATTGTAGATGGTGTGTTGCTTCTAGATCTAGGGGCCTTCTTTAAGAAATTATATTATTTTTAAAATATTTTATTAAAATTATATATATATATATATATATATACACACACTGATGATATTATAACATTTTTAGACCACAAATCATTTCCCATCTTATTATAATGAGGTATAGAAGTTTCACTATACACCACATGGTCCATACATAGTTCCTACAAGTAACATTTAAGATGCAAGCGTCATCAATAATTTGCTTGAAAACACACCCACTGTCCACTTTGAAATTCTTAGCTTTTTCCCTATTTTACTATTTATAGATTTTAAATTTCAAACCTTTGAAGAATAGTAAGGTTGCCGTCATGTAATTCGAATATTACGAATTTGACTTGTGGAGATACATGATAATGATAAAAGTATGTACATCAAGGTTAGCCTGAAAATCTTTGTCTCCCACGCATATTAGAGTCTCGTACACCAAAGTTATGCAGGAGAATTGGTCACTTTTTATTATAAAATAATAGTTAAATGATTATAACCATGCTCTCCGTATATATATGAGAAATATTAAGTATAATACCATCTACAAATAGAATTACAAATTGTGTAAAATAAATGCTATATACTCGTAAAGATTCAAACCAATTCAACAAATCAAAATTTTAACTCCATTCTTGACCGTAAAGACTCAAAGGCAATGTCTTTAACGAGTCAAGTCTTAAACTTCATTCTTGACTACAACAAGAAACAAACAAAATCATTGAAGGTTTGTGTTGAGTATTCGTGTTTAACACCGGTCACTTTAAACAAATTCCGTGTCTACTCTCAGACAAACATGTTTGTCTCCCGTAATATAACAACCAAAGCAGTGTTACTAGAGATGACTTTCATGCTTGAGGTTACTATGGATTAATGTGTTTCACCTTGAGCAAAGATGAAGTTGATGATAGTGAAAGAATTATAAAGCGTTACTCTCTAAATTTTATAACATAGTATTCTTTGTTCTTCTCTTTTTCATCTTTCTTTTACTCTTATTAAAAATTGAATCTTAAGGGTTTCTTTTATGCTCAAACTAAAACTTCAAATTTAATTTCCTCTGTTTATAGGCAATTTAGAGAAAGTAAAATAAATGTAATTACTAGTTATAATAATTTTATGATTCAAATAACATATTTATTTAATTCGTGGAATGTTAATGTCAATTTAAACAAAGTTATAAGTCATAATCAAAACCTTCATAATAATTCATGAAAAATAGTTTTAATAAGTCAAAAACAAAACAACCATGACAGATTAATTTCTACTAGTCATCCTCATTTGTAATATATATTTCAATCACTCAATTTGAGTATCGATGTCCTATTTTTTTTTAAACTTAGTTGGATTCGCTACAATACTCTCACAAGCTATAATCCAAACCCATAAATAATTAGCTACAAAAACTCATATATAAATACAAATTTACTTTAGTCCAAATTTAGTGAAACTTATTTTCACTTTAACATTTTCCAAACATCTTAACCATCATTAATTTCAAACCCTACCCTTTTTCCCTGTTTTACTATTTATAGCTTTCCAACGTCTCACCTCGACCAAGCCATTCTACCCTTTCTCTCTCATCCCCCCCCCCCCCCCTCTCTCTCTCTATAGAATTCATAAACAGAAAGCAGAAATCAGATCGGAGTCAGTGACAATCTAACTGCATGGATAAGAAATGGAAGCTATCAAAAGAAGATCCGAGCAATCATTCCTCAAAATCAGCATCACTCTTCAGAAGCATGTCACAAAAAAGCTCCACAAAGTCGCCTCTTTTGAGATCTTTTTCAACAAAGAGTTCATCAAAGAACAAGTTTCCATCTGATCTTTCAAGAAGTTCTTCACAAAAATGTGCGAACTTCACTCGCAAATGTGGTCATTTGGCTAAAGAGCAAAAGGCAAAGTTCTACATTGTCAAACGTTGTGTTACAATGTTGGTATGCTGGAAAAAACATGGAGATTCTTGATGTTTTTAATTAGGGTTTTATGATGTTTTTTCTTCAACTTGAGAGATGGATGTGATTTGGGTTTTAAAATATAAAAAGTTAAAAACCCTAAGGTTTTTCTGCCATCCCATAAGAAAGAAGAAGAAGAAGAAATCATTAATATTTTCTAATCTTTGTTTTTTAATTTTGTTATTTTCGTTCTTCTTTATATGCTTAGATTTAAGTTCAAATGAAGCATAGGAGGCAAGCAGCACATGCAGTGATGCTACTAAAGAAGGATGACATTAATTGTACCATATATATAAATATATAGATTTTAATATTAGATTAACATATATTATATTTGTTCAATGCTTTTGCCTACTGTCTTTATCATCTTACACTCTCATGTGCTATTCTATGCATTTCTTGATATGTGGGAGATTCTCTTATTTTTTTTTAGTTTTTGTTTTATTTATCATTCATAGATGAAGTTTTTACCTATCTTTGGTTTTAAGTAACTTTACTAACGGATTACGGACGGCTACTACCTTCATAATTAAACTAGTTTAAATCAGAAACTTCAAACACTCTTAGAAAATTTATTAATATTTTTAGAATGACTAAGTCACACAAACTAATTCTACTTCTAAATCTATACATTTTTCTATCATATAACTATACCTTGGTAAGAGTGTCATTATATACAAAGCTTAATACAGCTAGGATACAAGCTTTTATACAAGCCTTTTATTTGGTATATAGTATTCTAATAACCGTCTGATTTTAAGCCAATATAAGGGTTTAGATTGTTTACAAATTCACTTAATTTCCCATATTTCTAGGTCTCAATTGATTAGATGAGATGATTATGTCATATACTACAAGAAAAGGGTAGGTTTAGTGGCGACGGTTGTCGCCGCTATTGGTCCCTCCTTTCGCCGCTATTGACCTTTAGCGGCGACACGTGGGTCAAGTGTTCCGCATGATAAATAAAAAAAATGTAAGAATTGACAAGGGAGTGGTTGTCTCAAGTGTTCAAATTATATATTTTATAGTGATGTGTGGATCTACAGTGTAAGCAAAACTTTTACCACTTTTGAGATATTGGAGAATGGGGATCAGTAGAAATCGGGATGGGTGGTGAAAACTATATAATACACTAGACCGCTATTTGCAACGGAAAAATCGTTATAATAACTATTGGTATTGTTGAAAATTGAACCTTATAAAAAAACAGATGATTGAAAGCCAAAATATTCTACAACCTTTGATCCTTAAAATAAATGAACATCTGCTGAACCAAGCTCTGTTGAATACAAAGGTCAAAGGTCTGTCCTAGCAAAGCTCTGACGAAGACTCAAAGGTCTACAAAGGCAAAGCTCTGCTAAATACTAAAGCCAAGGCAAAGCTCTGCTGAAGACTAAAGCTAAGGTCCGCCAAGATTAAAGCATGTTTGTGAAAGCAATCTTCCTATTGTTATGAATTCAAAGTTTATTATTTCCGCTGTACTATTCATACATGTTTATCCACTTCCATTGATTTCATCTTAAACATTCATAACAATATCAAACTCAGATCCTAACAATTGGTATCAGAGTTGGTCAATCGAATTTGATTTAACAATCAATTTGATTTGAACAGATCAGCTCTCATTTCTAATTTGTTTGCTCACTGGATTGAAAACAGAGTAAAAGTTTATTTACGTTCAAAGATTTAAACAAAAACCTGTTTTACAAACAATCGAAAATGTCTCAAAATTCACAAGATCCTCACAATACCGACAATATGTTTAAACCACCGATTCTCGTTAGATCAGAGTTCAATATCTGACAGAGACGGATGGTTCATGTTCTTGCTTAGCAAAACACCGGTTGCTGGAAGTCGGTTATCTTTGGACCTCATATTCTAATGATACCAAATACTGAGGACCTTAAAGTCCAGGTACCAAAGAATCCTGAAAATTACTTGGAGCAAGATTTCCAAAAGATCGAGCTAGATGCAAAGGCATTTAGCATCGTGGCCTCTTCATTGCCAAACAACATCTATGCTGGCCTGTTACATTGCAATAGTGCAATGGAGTTATGGGATGCTTTTGAAAGAGCAATTCGGTAGGACTAAGGAAGTAACTGAAAACAACAGAGAAGTTCTGAATCAACAATATTAAAGGTTTTCTCATGTGAAAGGAAAGTCATTAACCCAGCAGTTTAAAAGATTTAGATGTCTCATTAGTGAGCTTAAACTGGTTAATGTTGAGTTTGCAAATTCGACTTTAAATGTCGTTTTCTTAGGTCATTACCAGACAAGCGGGACACTATAGCTTTTGTAACTAGAAATTCAATTGGGTTCAAAGAAATGAGTCTTACTCAGCTTCATGGTAGACTCCTCACTTATGAGAGAGAGCTGAACTAGAAAAAGAAGCTACAAGAGTCTGGCAAAGTAGCTGATGACTATGCATTCGGTAGTACATCACTTTTGGCCAAGAAGAAGCCTCTCAGCTGTAAGGATTAGAGTTGTGATCATTTCATTGACATAACCTCTAGTGGTAGGTTCAGCTCTGATTTTTACACACCCAATTATGCTTTTATTGCTAGTAGGGAAAGCCAAACGTCTGATAACTTATCCTTTGAGTTGAATGAACTTCAACATTTTGACCCTACAGATTTGGAATAAATGGATATTTTGCACCAGTTTGCCTTGTTGAGTGTTAGAGCTAGCAAGTATTACAAGAGAACTGGTAGAAATTTTCCAGGGTTGCATGGGAGGCTAAAAGTTGGGCTGAATAAGTCAAAGATTAAAATTTTCAAGTGTAGTAGGCTAGGTCACTTTACTAGAGAATGTAGGTTCAAACATCTTGACTAATTATCACACATCCTAGCCGTAGACCTCAAAACACTGTCCATTATTCCCAATATACCCCTGCTCCTCATATGCAAAACACTACTCATTTTGCACACCCTGCTACCACTGTTCTTATGCAATATGTTCAAACCACTATTCCTCAAATTCAATATGTTCAAGCACCAGCTCCTCAGGTTCAAATGCAACCTACACAACAAGTTACTCAAACACTGCTCAGGCAAATGTTAATCAACAGAGCTTCTTTACTCAGGGCTTTGTTGATTAGAGTAGCTTGCCTGAGGATATGACTGATGAAAACTTTGCTCTAATTCTGACACTGAAAAGAAACAAAATCAATTTTGCTTGATGCCATTAGAGTCTATGCTTGAGGGTGTTGAATTTGAGGAAGTGGAGCCTAAGTCTGTTGTGTCTAATGTTCATGATGAAACAGTTGTTACACAAGAAAATGTTGATGAAAATTGAAACCTCTGTCTGACCCATGGGATACCAGTGTTTGTAAGGTGAATATGATTGTGCCTTGATGGCTGCTACCAAGGTATCTCCTCGCGTCTTAATAGATCTATGTTTAGATAAAATGCATCATATCTTTTGGTAACATAAAAGAGGTGAATGAAAACCTTAGGAATAAGATTTTGGATGATAAATTGCAGTTTAAAAAGCTTTCAAAAGAGCTAAAAACTAAACTGTTGAAAAAGAATATGAAATCAGCAGCTTAAAACATGAAGCTGCATAACCAAGGACCAACTCCTAACTATGATAGAAAAATATCAGGTTCGCAAAAAGGAGTTGGAATCCACCCAAATCACTTATGAGAAATGGGTGAAATCCTGTAAAGATTATAGGATTATGTTAGAAAACCAGGTCAAGAGTAACATAAATTTTAACATTGGTTTCAAAGAAAATGACCAAAATTTTGAAAATGTTACTGGAAATGATTCTAGTGTGGTTCAAATTGTTCCAACAAACTTGGCTGGTCAAGAAGTCAAATCACTGATAAAAATGGAAATAAAATTGTTTTAGAAAGACATGATGGATCCTCAACTTTTGAGGAGATTGAGAAGTATCAATTTTAACCCACATGGTCTGATGAATGTGACATTCTTGAAAATTTTAAGCCAATGGATTTTTTAACCATTGAAGGTGTCAAAGCACTAAAGGCAAGAATCATTCCCATAATAGATTTACCAGCAGATGTTCTAACAGATGTTACAACATCTGTTGACAAAAAGTCTGAAACAGGGAAAAAGAAAGAAATGATCAAAAACTTGTTTTGTGATTTCTGTGAAAAGAAGAACCTTCTTACCAAAAACTGTTTTCTTTAAAAGCTTATGACATTAACAAATCAAGTGTGATTATTGATTCTCAAAACTGCATAATTTGTAATAAAACAAATCATAAAACTCAAGAGTGTGTTTATCTCAGAAACTTTGAAGTGAAAAAGAATGAGTATAAATCCAAAATATTAGAGAGTTCAAGACTAGTACTTCAAAAGGAAAGTCTAAACAGACCTTTGTGCTTGTTGAAACATCTGTTACCAAAGCACTACACAAAACCTCTGCTACCAGAGAGGTGCAGGTAATAGATGCACCACCTGCCAAACATTACCCAAGAGGATATGGCCAACCAGTTTACCAAAAGTAAATAGGCATCCTCATGGTTACTATCATCTGATAGGAGATGGGTCTCAACAGATGTTGCAAAGATCTGTTCAAACCACTGACCATTCTTCTAAATTTGAGAGTGACATGTCTGTGACCCCTACCAAAGCCATATTGGCTTTGGAAACCCACCTAAACTAATTAATTACCACTATAGAGGGAGCTTCTATTTGCCTTGATAGTTTATGGTATGTAGATAGGGGAGGCTCCAAGCACATGACATGATGTAAAGCCCTTCTCAAGGACTTCATGGATAATTGAGGGGGTGATATATCCTTTGGTAATAATTCAAAAGGGAAGGTGCGTGGTCAGGAACTGTTCAGGCTGGGAAACTCAAATTTGAAAATGTTTATCTTATTGACAATCTGAAATTTAATCTTCTTAGTGTTTCACAACTGAGTGACGAGGGCTATGGGCCATTCTTCATTAAGAAAACTTGTCAGATTGTTGGGCCAGAAGTGGTTAAAAAGACTGATCAGATCATAGCTGAGAGCAAAGCACCACTTGTTGCTTATAGGAGTGGCAATGTGTATGTGGTTGATATGTTGAATGATAACCCAATGACTGACGTCTGTCTTTCTCAGCTGCCTCTAACGAAGAGACAGAACTATGGCACAGAAGACTTAAGAACATAAATCTGACAACTATCACCACACTATCTAAATAAGGCCTTGTAAGAGGTCTACCACAAAATGTTTTTCACAAGAGATGAACATTGTGTTTCCTGTTTAAAAGGCAAACAACATAAAAGTTCATACAAGTGCATTGGTGAGTCTAAAACAAGTAAATGCTTACAATTGTTGCATATGCACTTGTTTGGCCCTGTAAAAATCATGAGCCTTAAACAAAAAAAAGGTATTGCCTTGTTATTGTTGATGATTTTATAGGTTTACTTGGACTTTACTTTTTGCACTCCAAGGATGAGATTGTAGGTATCTTGCAGGGATTTGTGAAACAAGTTGAAAAGTAATTTGACCTCCAGTAAAGGTCTTCAGGAGTGACAATGGTATATAGTTTAAAAATACGAAGTTGGATGAGTTTTGTGTGTTAAAAGGAATTTAAGGCAGAACAAATTCAAAGAACACTAGAACAAAATGGGGTGGTTGAAAGGAAAAAACATAACTTTGATTGAAGTTGCCAGAACAATGCTTACAGATTCAGGTTTACCCTTAACCTTTTGGGCAGAGGCTTTAAACATTGCTTGCTATGTGCAGAACAGAATCTTGATAAACCCTAGGCATTTAACAACTGCATATGAAATTATGTATAAGATTAAACCACTGATCTATACTTCAAAATCTTTGGCTGCCCATGTTTTATTTTGAACTTAAAAGATTCAATTTCAAAATTTCAAAATTTGCAGCCAAAGTAGATTGTGTTTATTTTCTGGGATACTCAACCACTGCTAAAGCCTAAAGAGTCTTTAATTTAAGGACTATGTGTGTGGAAGAGACCTTGAATGTAAAGTTCAATGAACTTTCTTCATTAAAATCCAGCAAACTCTGCAAAATTGTTTGATCGAATAAATTTACATTTGATGATGTTCTGTCAAGACTAACCCTGCGGGTACACCACAAGACTATGGATATGACATTGACCAACAGATGTTAGCACAGATGATTCTCATCTGCAGCCTTCACCTCAAAATGCCATTATTCCATATAAGGGAGATCTAATCTACCTAAAAAGTCAACCATCTGATCAAATCATTGGCAACATCAATGTAGGGGTGCTCAGTAGAAGTCAATCCTAAAACATTTGTCTTTTTGCTAGTTTCCTATCTCTCACACAACATGTCAAGTACCAAGAGGCACTAAAAGATAATAGTTGAGTAGAAGCCATGCAAGAAGAGCTCCTTCATTTAAAAGACAACGAGTATGGGAACTTGTACCATTGCGATAGGATGTATGCCAAATTGGCACAAAACGGGTCTTTGAAAACAAAACTGATGAAAGTGGTATTGTTGGCAAGAATAAAGCTAGCCTTGTGGTTCAAGGTTACAGACAGGAAGATGACATTGACTATGATGAAACATTTGCTCCTGTAACAAGATTAGAGGTCATCAGACTGCTCTTAGCCTTTGCTTCCAACCACAACATCAAGGTGTTTCAAATGGATATCAAAAGTGCATTCTTGTATGGTAAGATCAAAGAAGAGGTATATGTTTGTTAACCTCCTAGTTTTGAAGATGCATTTTATCCTGATCATGTCTACAAGCTTAATAAAGCTTTGTATGGCTTGAAACAAGAACCAAGAGCCTGGTATGAAACTCTCTCCATTTTCTTTTATCCATAGGTTTTACAAGAGGTAGAATTGATAAAACCTTGTTTTTAAAACGGAGAGGAAAAAAGATGCTTGCCCAAATTTATGTGGATGACATCATTTTTGGATCCATATGCACTGCCATGTGTGAAGAGTTCAGACAACTCATGGCAGCAAGTTTGAAATGAGTGTTATGGGTGAGCTCAATGCTTTCTTGGTCTTCAAGTAAAGCAATTGCAAAATGGTACTTTCATTCATCAAAGTAAGTATGTCAAAGAACTACTTTACAAAATTTAATATGAATGATTGTAAACCATGTAGCACACCCATGGCAACCACAAAGCTTGTCACTGTTGATGACAAAGATGAGTTGGTTGATCAAACTCTATATAGAAGCATGATAGGTTCTTTATTGTACCTAAGTACATCAAGGCCAGACATCATGTTTGTAACATGTGTTTGTGCTAGATCCCAGCCAGCAACTAGGAAATCTAATCTCATTGCTGTAAAAAGGCTATTCAGATACATAAAAGGTGCTCCCACGCTTGATATCTGGTATCTAGCTAATAGAAATATTGAGCTTTCAGGTTATTCAGACAGTGATTTTGCTGGATGCGACACCATAAGGAAGTCAACTTTAGGATTTTTAATTCCTAGGAAATTGCATAGTGTCTTGGCAAAGCAAAAAGCAAGCTGCAGTATCAACATCCACAACATATTGTGCTACAAGCTACACTACTCAACTTCTATGGCTTCAAAATCAATTGCTAGATTTTGGTGTAACTGCTGTAAAGACTTCTCTCATGTTGGAATTCAGTCTCTCATTCTACCACAAAACATGTTGACATCAGAAATCACTTTGTGAGAGATTGCTATGAAAAAGGTTTGATTTCTCTGCATTATGTTCCCACTAAAGATCAACTAGGAGATTTTCTAACCAAAGCATTAGATACATCTACCTTTGAAAGTCTGATCCTTAGGATTGGTATGCTAAACATGGAATAAAAACAAAATCTTGTTTTTCCATGTGTAAATAGCATCAAAATGTTTTCAGAAAGTCAAAAATCCATCCTTAAATATAGCTAAAATTGAATTTTTTTAATAATCTTTAAAGTGTACTCATAACCACTGTTTCTCCAAACCTCTACTTGGCGTGAATATCTATCCATTGCTAAAAGTGTATCCTTTGTTCTACATCCACTGTTGGTGAAACCACTGTTTCCCATTCCACTAATAATCTATCCTCTAATAATGTAAAATCATCGCTGTTCATTCCACAGTATATTCCACTGTTCAGAACCACTGCTGGTATCCAGCAGAGGTTTCCAAACAACTGTTTTCCATTATCCAACAGAGTTTACACGTGGACAGATGTTAGCCATCAGATCTTTTTGAACACCGTTGTCACGTCATCTTTCACTTTTGCCTTTATAAACCCTGTTCCATCCAAACAGAGTTTTTCACTGCCGTATTGAATTCAAAAATTCTCCAAAGCGGTTAGCTTCTTCACTAACCCTCATTCACTCTTCAATCGTGACTCTGAACATCAAAAATCCCCACAACTACCTTCCTATCCTAGAGAAAACTGATAATAATGTTGCTTTTCATGCAATGATCGATATTCTACAAACATCATCATACAAGGATATTATACTAGCAAAGGCTCCAATCTATGTGAACACACTTCGACAATTTTAGGCAAATGCTAAAGTTGAGATTCAAAACAAAAAGCCATTTGCTATTACGTCAAAGATTGGGTAGTCTCTTGTCCAAATTTCTCCATCCACCATTTCCACCACATTTGGTCTAAATGACCTAAATGACCCCACTTCCTTCTCAAAGAAGGATTTACACGATAAATTCATTGAATGTGGTTATGAAGGTCAAATGACAAGTATTACCATTTATAAACCCGAATTTCCTGCTGACATGAAATTATTTTTCCATACATTATTGTTGTGTTTTCAGCCAAGACAACTGCTTTTAATGAAATACCTTTAAAAATTCAGTATCTGGGCTATGCTATTTTAACAAAATCAAAATTTAGTTTTTCCCAGCCGTTGTTTTCTGACTTGGTTACAAACTATAACAACATTTCCAAAAATAAAGGTTTTATTTATACACCCTAGACTGTTGAGTTATTATCTTCAAAAACAAGTTTCTGAAACTGATTTTGAACAAGGTGTCATTTGTGAAATTGGCAGCCTTAAACATGAAACTTTTACAAGACTCTCTAACCAAAAGCCAAAGGTTTTGAAAACACAAGCAAAGGGGAATGAGCCAATTTTAGATACTAACACATCCACTACTCAACCTCTGTTGCTGAGCCCACTGTCCTGGTGAACATGGCACTATAACAAGTGCTATGTAACCCCCACTAGAATCTACCAAAAGAAAACCTTCCAAATCAAAAAATCCCTCGAAGAAGAAAACCAAAAAGGTAACTCTGGAAGATGAGATCCCAGAGGATATATCTGTGACAGCACCTAAGTCACTTGAAACCACTGCTGCTATTTCCTCACAACAGATGGAACAAAGATCTCCACCTAGCCAAACTCCTCTTGATTCCTCACATAAGTAACAAGTTTATCCATAGGGCACCACATTATGAAGTTCTTGTTTCACTTGAATCAATCTTCCACAGCCCATCTCCCATGGCAATGTCTCTTTCTACACCACAACCCACTCCCAGTTCTCCAATACCACCCACATTGATGCAATAGAGAAAACTCAGACATACATCAGTCCCTCTCACTCACCCATTAAAGAGAGTCAACTTCTACATTTGACGACATGTGAGAAAACTCTATCTGCTAGCCCACAAGCATTTGAGGAGGCTACACCCCTTAAGTTACAAGTAACTTTTGGTGGTATTTCAAGTGAAGCAACTACTACAACTAATGACACAACGGTGTTTCAGTTGGATAGTGGTTTCATTAGTAAGACTTCCTTGAAGGCAAAATTGTTGAGGCTACAACAGTAACCTCTGTCCCAGTTGGAAGTCCCTAGTACCAAGACAAAGGGGCATTAGGTTCTGAAAACATTGAGATTCCTCATATTGATGATCCAAATACAACTACCTCTGATAGGAACTTAGATGATCCTATTAATTTAGGTGATAAATTAGAATACCAAGAATTGATGGAGAGATTCACTACCATGGAATTATCCATTGATGAAATCAAATCCATGATGAAACAAGTGATACAAAATTCTCAACCTTAACAATCACCAACTCAAAATGTTGATGAGCTATGGAAAGCTGTGCAACCAATTATCCTAGCTCAAAGACAATTGGCGGATATTCAGCATGAGACACAAATGAAGTTAATCAGAAATATGGTCAGGCTAGATACAAAGATACACAAGCAGATTTAAAGCCATCAAAGATCATTTATTGAAGACAAAAGGCTCTTCGCGGCTACAATTTGTGTTGAAGAAATAGAAGATGATGCCAAAGGGGGGAGCATGATTCATTGAGAAAGTTGCAGCCTGATTCAAGTGTTATACCAAAGGTGCAACAACAGTCAGAAACCACTGCTACAGCATCTGATGCAACTTTGAGAAAAGGAATTGATGAGACCCTAAAAAAGAAACTGAAAAGATTACTGATGATTAGCAGAAAAGACAAGATACAATGGAAGCTAAAGCCTTAATGCTGATTGAAGAAGAAAAAGCCAAACAGATGGAAAAAGAAGATGTTGGTACTTCAAGAAAAAGGAAGTCTACAAGAAAAGTTAGCCAACCAACTATCACCACTTCTAACCATGTTGAGGCTAATTGTAACATCCGTCGAAAAACGGGTTTCCAAAACCCGCTTCGTTTATTAATCAAATATCCATTATAATTTTTCATTGCGTATTATTGCTCGAATTATTTTAAACGATACATAATTAATAAATATATTAGAATTTAAAAACCATAATTTAAAATTACTAATAAATAAGGAATAAAAAAATAAATGTGGACGCCGGGTTTCGAACCCGGTCACCCACAAACCTAAACACACAACCCACCGCTTCGCCACACGCCTTCTTATGAAAATACTGAAATAAATAATACTTAAAATAAAACCCGAATTCAAAACCGGAGAATCACCGCGTGCTCAGAACTCGCAATCACCGGAAAATCCGGCAATCCGCGATTTTGGCCATTTCCCTGTTGACAAAACGCGATAACCGATCATCGACACAAATCATAACCGTTGCCGGCCCTCAATTTCAGTCGTAACCGCCGGAAAACTTTGACCGCGAATCAAGACCAAAATTCGGACCCAATACATCCTGTTCTTCCCTATAAATACCCACCCAAACCTCTGGTAACCTTTTCGCTCAAAATCGCACAATCTCTCGAAGCTTTAGCACGTCACCGGAAATTTCAATTTCGCCGGAATCACTGAAAAGGAAAACCGCGTTTTTCCTCAGACGGTACAATCATCTAAATTTCTCTTGCTATCTTTCGATTTATAATCTAATTGCTCAATTCAGTAATCAAAACTGTTAAACAGTTTCCCTCTGCCGGAATCCGCAGATCGGAGACGACGAGTCTTTGCCGGAAAACCTGAAGCAAACTCGCCGTTCTGGTATGTCATCTCATTTCTCTTTTCAAATTCAATCAAATATAAGTTAAGATCGATTAAACAGAACAGTCGGAATTCACTGTTTTGAAATGTTAAGCGAAGAAGACGAAGTTGAACATGTGTATAAGTATAACTAAAAACGGATATTCGAACGGGTTAGACACACAGTCCAGCGGTGGACTGTGTGCACAAACAATGCACACGTCCCGGGTTCGAATCGCACACGTTACCGACTTTCAGAATTAAAACCAACATTTTTAAAACTTAATCAGATCAGGTCACCGAATGTTAATAAGAGTAATAAAATCCATAAGTTAAACAGATTAGATACACAGCCCAACTGGTTGGGCTGTGCGTACTCGAACCGAAGGACCCGAGTGCGACTCCGGGTCCCTGCAACCGGTTCGGCCATATAAATCGTTTTTAATAAAAACCCAAATAACTTAAACATTAATTTGTATATAAATATAATTAAAACAGAGAATATTTCGGGTTAGACACGTAGCTCAGTTGGTAGAGCTGCGTGCGCGTATACGAGAGGTCCCGAGTTCGAACCTCACTCAGCGCATACAAACACACAGTCCGACCGGTCAACGGTCAACGGTCAACAGGGTCAAAAAAAGTCAATATTTTTTATTTCTTTTTATTAATTTATTTAATCAGAAAATTATTTAAAAATACTTAAAAATAATATTTTTAAAGTTAAAAAATGACCTTAAACTCACAAAAACAAATCTAGAAATCCCATTAAGATTAAGAATTTAAAAGTATTAAACTCAAATAAAATCCATTTATTTACCGAATCATTTCGTTACTATTTTAGGTTAGTTTTTCCCTCGTCGATCAAATCCTAAAATTCGTGCGCATCCAACGTCATCAAAGAACGCACCCAATGAGAGTGAATCTCTATCAATTCCCCGTTTTAATCATGTTTTGGGGTGTATCATGTGTCGTTTAATTCTTTATTATATTTAAACACTTGTGCATCCATCATATCCGTGATCAAATGTGTATCAAATAGGTATTAATTGTTGTGTGGATTATATGTAGTTTGGATTTATCATTTTCAGTGCACGCATTTCATTTGGCCCATCAGTTCCCCGTGGGAGACGGGTTGAGCATCAGGTGCCTCATAAGATCGGCTCCGTTTGATTGAGCCTTGATCTCACATTCATTATCATTCATATTATATACTCATTCAAGTGGTTTGTGTTTGTTTAGTTATATATGTTTGCTCACATGTGATTGTTGCACAAATTTTCATTATTAAATAAAACAAGAGATTAATAACAATGTTTTATTCAAGGTTCACTCGCCAACTTTTGTTGACCCAAAATATCCCCTATTTTACACATGATACAGGTGATCCAGTTGAGGCAAGAAACACATAGGAAGGCCTAGAAGAATAAATCAGTTTAAGCTTTGGATTGTTTATATAGTTTCATTTCCTTGTAATTGTATGAATTTTGATTTGGATATTTAAGTTGTAATTTGAATTTAATAAATATGAAACATTTTAGTAAACATCATGAGCTTTGGTGATAACCCAATTTATGCCCCGACTCTTATTCTGCTGCGGGTCGGGGTGTGACAGATTGGTATCAGAACCATGACTATAGGGATATAGGATAGGTTGTTAGACCCTTAGAGCCTATACTATAGTTGATTAAAATTTTAAATTGTTTATGCATTAAATACAAAATTCATGATGTTTATATGCTTTATGTTTATTGTTACACTCAATGTTATGCAAGCATACTCACAAATACATTGTATTATACAATGCTCATCATGAATCATATCTTCATAACATATTATATCCATGAGAGCACACACCTCACAATTCCCATGATTTTTGCAATGATTTTTGTGTTTTCAAATCGCATCAAAGTGAGTTCTCATGACGTGCATGTAGTAACTGGAAGGGTACGAGTACCGGTAGTCGGAACGTCCTGTCTAGGCTTGGCATTCGTATAAATCCAAAATAAAAGGACCAGTTTGCCTACCTGGGGACTAACGATGAGAGTACGAAGGCCCTATTAGGCCAAAGCATGCTATACCAAACGTCGTGTGAGCTAACCCCACTTTGAGTTGTCATTGTTTCTACACCTAGACACCCTCCTACCATACATCTCGCAATCATATTTCATGGTTTTCATTCGGGTGATGTGAGTGTTAATCCACCAACACCAATGTGAATCCTACTAAGCCCAATAGTTATGGGGGCCCACATGACTATACAGGCGATGGTATGAGGGACATTGGAGGCCCAAACATGAGCAAACCCAAGACATCCTATGGATGTAGTTGCATTATTGATAGTTATGTTATTTTTATTCTTTTAACGACACATGACACCTAAAAACTTCTTAAACTTACAATCTTCCTATGTATGTTCCTATAGATGTCGGCTAGGCAACTACGTGGAGGTAGAAAGTCAGGAAGATCCAATGAACGCTTGGCCACACAAATTGCTAAACAAATGGCCGCGGTACTTCCTGACATCGTGATTCAAGTTCAACAAGCTCTCGCCGCAAATCCCATCAACCCTCCCAATCAAGAAGACCAGAGCGTCGCCAACCCTCACTCCAAAAAGTGCCCCTACAAACACTTCAAATCTTGCGATCCCCCAAAGTATGAAGGGACCGAAGGTGTTACTGCTCTCCTTCACTGGTTTGAAGAAATGGAAAACACTTTCCTCAATTGCGATTGTCCCGATGATCGCAATGTACGTTACGCAACGGGGAGACTGTTTGGGGTAGCCCTTACCTGGTGGAACACAGAAAAGGGTAAGCGAGGAGTCGAAGATGCCATGGCCTTAACATGGGAAGAGTTAAGGGAACTCATGACAAGGCGCTTCTGTCCAAGAAGCGAAATCAAAAAGTTGGAAGATGAATTCCACTCGTTGAAACAAAAGGAGGGAGATCACACTTCCTACAACAAGAGATTTCTCAAACTGAACCAAATGATCCCCAACTTGTTCACCCCACTGTACCGCTTAGTCGAACACTACATTCGAGGGCTCCCCGCGAAAATCCAAGATTCGGTTTTAAGCACTTCGCCTGCAACACTTGAAGCCGCAATGGAATTAGCCACAGAACTCACCGAGAATCGCATCCGAAACGGCAAATTCAAGGATGAGAAAAAGAAAGCCCCCATTGAGGCCCAAACTCCAAACCATTCCGTCTCCTCTTCGAAGTTTGCTGGTAAGAGGAAACGAAACAGCAGTAATTTTGCCGTCACACAAACAAACCCTCCTATCACTGCCGCACCAATTACCCAAATTGCTCCCTCAGCTACACCATTTAAAAAGCCATACACCGGCCCATACCCAAAATGCAACCGTTGTCAGTACCATCACCCTCCCGAAACTCCTTGCCAACATTGCACCAGCTGTGGCCGTGCGGGTCACACCATTCAAACTTGTCGCACACTTCAACGAATGAACCGCAATCAACCCCCAACCCAAACCCACCATCAGATTGTGGGTCAAGCCCAATAACCCTTACTCCTACCATCCGCACAACACATAGCCCAACCCTACTACCAACCCAACTACCCCATGATGCAACCTATGCGAGCTTGTAGAACTGTGGAGACCCAAACCACTTCAGGAACACTTGTCCACGCTTGGTGAACATCATCCATGCCCAAGCTCAAGCGAACCCAGTAAATCAAGCTAACCAAGCTCCTCCACCTGCTAGAGGAAGAGCTTTCAACATCAATGCCTACCAAGCTAGGGCTGACAACAACGTGGTTAACGGTACGTTTCTCATTAATGGTAGTTATGCATCCATGTTATTCGATACTGGCGCGGATAAGAGTTTTGTGTCCTTAGAATTCGAACCTATCCTCAACCAAACTCGTGATAATCTCATGGAATCTCTAACGGTGGAAGTTGCTGACGGAAAGCCCGTTTCATTAAATTCTATTATACGAAATTGTACTCTCACCCTAAACGATCACGATTTTCCAGTTGACCTCATTCCTATGAAATTGGGAAGTTTCGATGTTATAATCGGTATGGACTGGCTCAGCCAGCATCACGCGGAAATAGTGTGCCACGAAAAGTTCATTCGCATTCCTCTTGCAGACGGTCAGACCCTACGTATTTTTGGGGAAACCCCTTCGAAAGGACTCAAATTAATGTCCTGTCTTCAAGCCCGAAAATATCTCCGCAAGAACTATGTCACATTCCTAACTCACGTCGTCAAAAAGGGAAACAATGAGAAGAAACTCGAAGATATACCAGTTGTGAACGAATTCCCACAAGTCTTTCCCGACGACATTTCAGGACTCCCTTCTGTGAGAGAAGTCGAATTCCGCATCGATCTTGTACCTGGCGCTACACCAGTCGAAAAATCTCCTTATAGGCTAGCCCCATCTGAAATGCAAGAGCTGGCCAGTCAACTGCAAGAACTGACTGACAAAGGATTCATACGTCCTAGCTCCTCGCCTTGGGGTGCACCTGTTCTTTTTGTGAAGAAGAAAGATGGAACGTTTCGCATGTGTATCGATTACAGAGAACTCAACAAGTTAACGGTTAAGAATCGCTACCCATTACCTCGCATCGATGACCTCCTAGACCAACTTCAAGGCGCCACCTGCTTTTCAAAAATCGACCTTCGTTCTGGTTATCATCAGCTCAGAGTACATGAAGAAGACGTCCCAAAGACCGCCTTCCGGACTCGTTATGGTCATTACGAATTCATGGTCATGCCATTCGGCTTAACCAACGCCCCGGTGTCTTCATGGATCTAATGAATAGGGTATGCAAACCCTACCTCGACCGCTTTGTCATAGTCTTCATCGACGACATCCTCATCTACTCCAAGTCTAAATCCGATCATGAACGACACCTTCGACTCATCCTTACACTCTTAAGGACTGAAAAGCTCTACGCTAAGTTCTCAAAATGCGAATTCTGGTTAAGAGAAGTACAAATCCTTGGACATGTCGTCAATGACAAGGGAATACATGTCCATCCTTCACAAATCAAGGCAGTACAGGAATGGCAAGCATCACGTACCCCTACCGAAGTTAGGTCATTTCTTGGTTTGGCTGGTTACTATCGCCGCTTCATTGCCAATTTTTCTCGTATTGCTGTACCACTCACGGCTTTGAATCATAAAGGAAAACCCTTCATATGGGGGCCTAAACAAGAAGAATCCTTCCAAACTCTAAAGCATAAAACTTTGTGACGCACCTATCCTCACACTCCCTGAAGGTTGTGATGACTTCGTAGTTTATTGCGACGCGTCAGGGCAAGGACTAGGCTGTGTACTGATGCAAAGAGGAAAAGTGATAGCCTATGCTTCGAGACAACTCAAGGTTCATGAAAAGAATTACACCACCCACGACCTGGAACTTGGAGCCGTTGTGTTTGCTCTCAAGATATGGAGACATTACCTCTACGGTACCAAGTATGAAATATACACTGACCACAAAAGTCTCCAACATATCTTCAACCAAAAGGAGTTGAATATGAGGCAACGAAGATGGGTCGAACTTCTTAACGACTACGACTGTGAAATTCGGTATCATCCTGGCAAGGCAAATGTGGTGGCTGATGCACTCAGTCGAAAAGGTTATGCGAACTCCATTCGTCTTCTATGTTCGCAAATCATAACCGACATCAAAGATCGAATCCGAGCAGCTCAACATGTTTCTGTAACAGAAAACGACGTACGCGATGAGCTGTCATGTGGAGCAGAACTCAAAATCGAAACCAAATCCGACGGTATTCTATACTATTTAAATCGCATATGGATTCCCGATCGCGATAACCTTCGTGATTTCCTTATGAATGAGGCGCACAAAACACGATACTCTGTACACCCAGGAGCCGACAAGATGTATCAAGACCAACGATACACCTACTGGTGTCCTGGCATGAAAAAGGACATCGCTGTTTTTGTTTCCAAGTGCCTTACCTGTTCCAAAGTAAAGGCTGAACATCAAAGACCTTCAGGACTCCTAGTCCAACCCGAAATACCTATATGGAAGTGGGAAAATATAACCATGGACTTCATTACTGGGTTACCTCGCACCTCCAGTGGGTATGACACGATATGGGTAATCATTGATCGTCTTACAAAATTAGCTCACTTCATACCGATTCGCGAGGACTTCAAAAACGAGAAGTTAGCTCGTATATACATCAGCGAGATCGTAAGCCGTCATGGTGTACCTTTAAGTATCATTTCAGACCGTGATGGTCGTTTCACTTCACGAACATGGCGAGCCGTACAAACCGCCTTGGGTACACGATTAGATCTCAGTACCGCTTTTCATCCTCAAACTGATGGACAATCTGAACGTACTATCCAAACTCTTGAAGACATGCTTCGAGCATGTGTCATAGACTTCAAAGGGAATTGGGACGCTCATCTACCATTAGTTGAATTTTCGTACAACAATAGCTATCATTCAAGTATCGGCATGGCTCCTTTCGAAGCTTTATATGGTCGTAAGTGCCGATCTCCAATATGTTGGCACGAAATTGGGGAATCACAAATCACTGGTCCAGAGTTAATTCAAGAAACAACCGACAAGGTCATTCAAATTCGAAACAATCTTCTAGCGGCTCAAAGTCGTCAAAAGAGTTATGCAGACAAACGACGAAATCCCTTGGAGTTTGACATTGGGGATCAAATACTTTTAAAAGTATCACCGTGGAAGGGAGTGGTTCGTTTTGGCCAGAAGGGCAAGCTAGCACCACGCTACGTAGGACCTTTCAAGATACTCGAAAGAGTAGGTCCTGTAGCATACAAGCTTGACCTACCAGAAGAGCTCAACAGAATTCATCCCACATTCCACGTATCAAACTTGAAGAAGTGCCTCGCCGATGAAAACCTCCATATTCCTCTAGAAGACATTCAGATCGATGAATCTATGCACTTCATTGAAAGACCAGTAGAAATCATGGACTTCGGAGAGAAGCGTTTTAGACGAAGTCGTATTCCAATTGTCAGGGAACGTTGGGAGTCGAAACGAGGACCTGAGTTTACTTGGGAACGTGAAGACTCAATGTGCGAGAAATACCCGCATCTCTTTCCTGTTACCACTACTACTTAAATTTCGGGACGAAATTTCTAAAAGTAGGGGATACTGTAACATCCGTCGAAAAACGGGTTTCCAAAACCCGCTTCGTTTATTAATCAAATATCCAGTTATAATTTTTCATTGCGTATTTATTGCTCGAATTAATTTTAAACGATACATAATTAATAAATATATTAGAATTTAAAAACCATAATTTAAAATTACTAATAAATAAGGAATAAAAAAATAAATGTGGACGCCGGGTTTCGAACCCGGGTCACCCACAAACGTAAACACACAACACACCGCTCCGCCACACGCCTTCTTTATGAAAATACTGAAATAAATAATACTTAAAATAAAACCCGAATTCAAAACCGGAGAATCACCGCGCGCTCAGAACTCGCAATCACCGGAAAATCCAGCAATCCGCGATTTTGGCCATTTCTCTCTTGACTAAAACGCGATAACCGATCATCGACGCAAATCATAACCGTTGCCGGCCCTCAATTTCAGTCGTAACCGCCGGAAAAACTTTGACCGCGAATCAAGACCAAAATTCGGACCCAATACATCCTGTTCTTCCCTATAAATACCCACCCAAACCTTTGGTAACCTTTTCGCTCAAAATCGCACAATCTCTCGAAGCTTTAGCATGTCGCCGGAAATTTCAATTTCGCCGGAATCACTGAACGGAAAACCGCGTTTTTCCTCAGACGGTACAATCATCTAAATATCTCTTGCTATCTTTCGATTTATAATCTAATTGCTCAATTCAGTAACCAAAACTGTTAAACAGTTTCCCTCAGCCGGAATCCGCAGATCGGAGACGACGAGTCTTTGCCGGAAAACCTGAAGCAAACTCGCCATTCTGGTATACCATGTCATCTCATTTCTCTTTTCAAATTCAATCAAAAAGTTCGGCCGAACTTGACCTAATGGTCAAGTTTTGTTCGCTGATTTCGCGTTAAGAGTTTGTTTGGTGATTCGGTTCGTATTAGATGGATATATTAAGTGTTATAATTAATATAATAGCGTGATTTAGCGATTTGTGCGGGCCAAATCCTGAAGAAAGCTAATGTAACATTTGTATAAATCGGGTTTCCAAAACCCGCTTCGTTTTGTAATCAAATATCAAGTTACGAAATTTCATTAAGTATTTATGAATATTTTGAGTTTAAATGTTTCATAATTTATATATAAACCAAACTATAAAAATTATATTTGATAAAAAGTTAAAATAAAATAAATAAAAAATGTTTGGAGCTGACCGGACTCGAACCCGGGTCAACTGCCTCTAATGACTTATCCTTCCGTCTCCAAACCACTCCGCCACCAGTTGTTTTCTGTTAATATTATGAAAACAATTGAACTTTATACGCAAACTCGGATGAACGGTTATTGGTATTTGAATAACGGAAATCGGTAAGCCAAATCGCCAAATCAGTTTTTCGTTCGTTTAGTTAACTCATAACCGACGCATATCGGTTTCTAATTAAGGTTAGATTGAATAAACTTCAAGTGTTGAGTTTTGAAACCGAAAGACATTCAAGTCTCAAATAATTCCGTCTCCAATCATTTATACGATTCAGAACTGTCCCAAATACACTCCAAATCCTTTTCGTCGCGTTTTCAAGTCTTTTGAGCTCAAGAAAATTGTCGCCGGAATTCTCTGCAACTCTCGCCGGAAAACCGTGTCCAACTCAAACCAGTAAGATTCTACTCTCTTGCTGTTTCAATCTATTGTAGGGACACTACTAACATTATTCCGTCACTCAAAGTCAGTCACAGAAGACTCTGCTGGATTTCTGGTTTCGCCGGAGAAATTCTGGAAATTGCCGGAACCACGCTAGTTGACGGTAAACACATTCAATCGTGCTAATAACCCATGTACTCTGATTCAATTTCAATTTTAACTCTTAAATTCTGTTGATTAGCTCTCTCAGCCGAAGTTTCAAAAAACAGAGTTTCTGTTCTCGCCGGACTTCCTGAAGAAGACGACCTGTCTGGTATTCTTTCCCCCCAAATTGTTCGGTTTGTTCATTCAAGCTAGTAATCATGTTATTTAAGAAGTAGAACCCTGAACCAGTGATCTGTGTAAAACCGGTAATATTAGTGAAGAAGACGAGCATAACAACGGGTTAAGAACAAATAAAATTCGGATAGTTAACGGGTTAGACACACAGTCCAGCGGTGGACTGTGTGCAAAGTTTATATACGAGTCCCGAGTTCGATCCTTGCTACACACACACGCTGCGTAATAACATTCCTTTTTATTCATAAAACTAACCGGGTTAGATTGAGTAGTTGTTAAGTATAATATAATTCAAGGATATAACCGGGTTAGACACACAGTCCAGCGGTGGACTGTGTGCAACACAAACTGCACGTCACGCGATCGAGTCTCGACACCAACACCGGTTCAATGAGGATAAAACGTTTTTGTAAAATAAAGGAATTTTGGTAAATTCGAATAAGTGTATTAATATAATTAAAACTAGTTTTCTAGCAGGTTAGTCACGTAGCTCAGTTGGTAGAGCTACGTGCGCGTGAACGGAAGGTCACAGGCTCGAATCCCGCTCGGCGCAAGAATAACCGCTGACCGAACCGGTCAACGGTCAACGGTCAACGGTCAAACAGTAAAAAAAAAATATTATTTTTTTTAAATAATTATTTGTTTTATTTAAATTAAAAATAAATTAAAAATACTTAAAAATAACATTTTTAAGGAAAGAAAATAGCCATAAAATCACAAAAATATATCTAAAAATCCCATTAAAAATCTTTAATAAAATCCATCCATTTAATATATTTTTCCTATTATTATCTAGGTCAGTGATTCCTTGTTATCTCGTTTCGTCCAAATCGTGCGCATCTCACCAATTCAAATCCAACGCACCCAATGTGAGTGAACCCTTCAAATTCCCCGTTTTAATCATATTTTTGGGGTGTATCATGTGTCATATACATTTGCTTATTATAACTAAGTTATTGTGCATATATCATATCATGACATGTGTGTTAGTTGTTGCTGTTCAGTAGTTAGAATTGTTTGCAAGTTATTATTTCAGTACATGAAATTGCTGAGGCCGTAGCTCCCCATCCCTCGAGGTTGAGTTTGATCCCCTTTTTATTAAGTGGTTGATCAGGGCGTGCCCGCACGATCGGCTCCGTTTGATTGAGCCTTGATCGGTTATTTACATTTCAAGTTCATGCAATACGCTCGGCTCCGTTTGATTGAGCCTTGAGTGCACAGTTCAATTTACATTTCAAGTTCATGCAATACGCTCGGCTCCGTTTGATTGAGCCTTGAGCACACAGTTCAATTTACATTTTCAGTTCATGCAATACGATCGGCTCCGTTTGATTGAGCCTTGATCTCACAGTTCATTTATGTTAATTATCATATGATGTTGGTATGTTCATGTATGTTATCGATTGTTAATGTATGATATAATTGTAACTGATGTTACCATTGCTTGATTTCATACATATGCTCTTTTATGATTATGCACAATATTTTATTGATAAATTAACCAGAAAAATCATTCTTAAATGTTTATCTATAAGGTTCACTCGCCAACTTATGTTGACCCAAAAACCTCCCATTTTACACATGATACAGGTGAACCAGCAGCAGCTAGGAACCCGTAGGACCTGGATTAGAAGAAATAAAAAGATTTAGTATTTGGATTATTATGTTTGGTTATTTTCCTTTGTAATGAATGAACATGTTTGAATGTTTGAGAAATGTAACTTTGACTTCATTTAATTATGAAACATAATAGTAAATGTCATGTGCTTTGGTGATAACCCAATTATGCCCCGACTCTTATTTCCGCTGCGGGTCGGGGTGTGACAGATTGGTATCAGAGCCATGACTATAGGGATATAGGATAGGTTATTAGACCCTTAGAGCCTATACTATAGTCGATTAGAAACCTATAGGAATTTTGCGTGTTATATGCCAAATTTCATGATGTTTATATGTTTATGTTAAAATGTTACATTTGATATTGTTCAAGCATGTTCATAAGTATGTATTATCAAATAATGCTTATCATGAAATCGTATGATCATAACATATCACATCCATGCAAGCACACACCACATCATGATTGATTTTACAACGATTTTCGTGTTTTCAAATCTCATCAAAGTGAGTTCTCATGACGGGCATGTAGTAACTGGAAGGGTACTAGTACCGGTAGTCGGAACGTCCTGTCTAGGCTGGCATTCGTATAAATCCAAAATAAAGGACCAGTTTGCCTACCTGGGGACCAACGATGAGAGTACGAAATACCTATTAGGCCAAAGCATGCTATACCAAACGTCGTGAGAGCTAATCCCACTTTGAGTTGTCATTGTGTCTACACCTGGACACGTTCCGACCAAACATCTCATGAAACATATTTTGTGGTTAGCATTCGGGGGATGCGAGTGTTAAATTGCCAATACTAATGTGAATCCTACCAAACCAATAGCCATGGGGGCCCACATGACTATATAGGTGAAGGTATGGGGGACATTTGAGGCCCAACATGAGCGAACCCAAGACATCCTTCGGATGTAGTTGCATTATTGATATTTATGTTATTTTCATTTTTTTTTTAAGACACATGACACCTAAAAGATACCATAAACTCACAATCTTCTCATTTTATGATCCTGTAGATGTCGTATAGATCGCATCGAAGGAGTAGGAAATCGGAAAAGTCTCAGGAACGATTGGCCACTCATATCGCCAACCAAATGGCCACGATATTACCTGACATCGTAGTACAAGTACAACAAGCTCTTGCTGCAAATCCTACTAACCCTCCTCAACAACAGGACCAGATCATCAACGACCCTCCTACCGGCAAATGCACCTACAAACATTTTAAGTCTTGCGATCCCCAAAATTCGAAGGGACTGAGGGAGTCACTGCTCTCCAACGTTGGTTCGAGGAGATGGAAAACGTTTTCTTAAACTGCGATTGTCCTGAGGATCGCAAAGTTCGTTATGCCACCGGGAGACTACTTGGGGTAGCTCTCACTTGGTGGAATACCGAGAAGGGAAAGAGGGGAATGGAAGATGCGATGGCCTTAACTTGGGAGGAGTTAAGGGAGATCATGACTAGGCGATTCTGTCCTAGGAGTGAGATTAAGAAATTGGAAGATGAATTTCATGCCCTGAAACAAAAAGATGGTGATCACTCTACTTACAACAAACGGTTCTTGGAGTTGAACCAGATGGTACCAAACTTATTCACTCCAACCTACCGTCTGATCGAACATTACATTCGAGGACTTCCCTCGAAAATCCAAGATTCGGTCCTCAGTGTTTCACCGGTAACACTCGAAGCTGCCATGGTGTTGGCAACAGAACTAACCGAAAACCGAATTCGTAATGGGAAGTTCAAGGAAGAAAAGAAGAAAGCTCCTGCTGAGGGACAAACCTCAAACCACCACACTCCTTCCTCTAAATTTGGTAACAAGAGGAAGCGTAACAACAGGAACTTTGCAGTTACCCACACCAACACCCCTGTTCCTGCTGCACCCATCACTCAAGCCACTCCTCCACCCGCGCCATACAAAAGACCATACACAGGACCACTACCAAAATGTAACCGTTGTCAGTATCACCATTTCCCTGACTATCCTTGCCAGTACTGTACCAGCTGCGGTCGCGCTGGACACCTTGTACAACAATGCCGCGCACCTCAACGAACAAATCGCCACCAACCTATAACCCAAACCCACCAACAATTTATGGGTCAAGTCCAACAACAACAACCATTTCCACCCACTCAACATTTAGCCCAAACATACTATCAACCCAGCTACCCTATGGGCCAACCTATGCGGGCATGTTTCAATTGTGGAGATCCAAGTCATTTCAGGAACTCATGTCCAAGGCTGGTCAATATTATTCATGCTCAGGCCCAAGCCAACCCTGTGAACCAAGCAAACCAAGCTCCTCCACCTGCTAGAGGAAGGGCTTTCAATATTAACGCAAACCAGGCCAGAGCTGACGGCAATGTGGTCAACGGTACGTTTCTTATAAATGGTAGATATGCCTCTATGTTATTTGATACTGGTGCGGATAGAAGTTTCGTGTCATTAGAGTTTGAACCTATCTTAAGCAAAAATCGAGATAAGCTCGCGGAATCCATAACAGTGGAAGTTGCAGATGGAAAACCAGTTTCGTTAGATTCTATTTTACGCAACTGTACGCTCACCCTAAACAATCACGATTTCTCAGTCGATCTTATTCCTATGAAGCTGGGAAGTTTCGACATCATAGTCGGAATGGATTGGCTTAGTCAGCATAATGCGGAAGTTGTATGTCGTGAGAAATTTATTCGTATTCCTCTTTCAAACGGTCAGACTCTTCGAATTATTGGAGAAACCTCGGCGAAAGGACTCAACTTAATGTCTTGCCTTCAAGCACAGAAATACCTTCGTAAGAATTATGTCGCGTTTTTAGCCCATATCATCAAGAAGGGGACCGCAGAAAAGAAACTTGAAGATATTCCTGTTGTAAAAGATTTTCCACAAGTTTTTCCTGACGACATTTCAGGACTTCCTCCAATCAGAGATGTCGAGTTTCGTATCGATCTTATACCTGGTGCTACACCAGTGGCAAAATCTCCATATAGGTTAGCCCCCTCTGAAATGCAAGAGCTAGCCAGTCAATTGCAAGAGTTGACAGACAAGGGATTTATACGTCCCAGCTCATCGCCTTGGGGTGCACCGGTACTTTTCGTAAAGAAGAAGGATGGATCTTTTCGCATGTGCATCGATTACAGAGAGCTCAACAAGTTAACTATCAAAAATCGATATCCTTTACCTCGTATAGATGATCTTCTTGACCAGCTACAAGGTGCTAGTTGCTTTTCGAAAATCGACCTTCGATCGGGCTATCATCAGCTTAGGGTGCATGAAGAAGACGTCCCAAAAACTGCTTTTCGAACTCGATATGGTCACTATGAATTCATGGTTATGCCGTTTGGATTAACCAACGCACCAGCTGTTTTCATGGACCTAATGAATAGAATCTGCAAACCTTACCTTGACCGATTTGTTATTGTGTTCATTGACGATATTCTTATCTATTCAAAATCTAAAGCTGATCATGAGCGTCATCTGCGGCTTGTTCTTGCACTTCTAGAAAAGGAAAAGCTTTATGCCAAGTTCTCTAAATGTGAATTCTGGTTAAAAGAAGTGCAATTTCTTGGGCATGTAGTCAATGACAAAGGAATACATGTGGACCCATCAAAGATCAAAGCAGTTCAGGAATGGCAAGCTCCACGTACGCCAACTGAAGTAAGGTCTTTTCTTGGACTTGCTGGTTACTATCGTCGATTCATTTCAAACTTCTCTCGCATTGCGGTGCCACTCACGGCTTTAACCCATAAAGGGAAACCATTTGTATGGGGGCCCAAGCAAGAAGAAGCCTTTCAAACCCTCAAGCAAAGACTTTGTGATGCACCAATTCTCGCACTTCCTGAAGGTTGTGATGATTTTGTAGTCTATTGCGACGCGTCAGGACAAGGGTTAGGTTGCGTTCTCATGCAAAGAGGAAAAGTCATAGCTTATGCCTCAAGGCAACTCAAGACACACGAAAAGAACTACACCACTCATGACCTTGAACTTGGAGCCGTTGTATTCGCTCTTAAGATATGGAGACATTATCTTTATGGCACAAAGTGTGAAATATACACTGACCATAAGAGTCTTCAACACATCTTCAATCAGAAAGAGTTAAATATGAGGCAACGGAGATGGGTCGAACTTCTAAATGATTACGACTGTGAAATCAAATACCACCCTGGTAAAGCGAATGTGGTGGCTGATGCACTTAGTCGAAAGGGGTATGCGAACTCCATTCGTATTCTATGTTCGCAAATTATAATCAATATTAAGGATCAAATTCGAGAAGCTCAACACGTTTCAATAACAGAGGAAGATGTACAAAAGGAAATGTCCTGTGGGGCCGAGCTAAAGCTGGAAACTAAATCTGATGGTATTTTGTATTACCTAGATCGTATATGGATTCCCAACCATATCAATCTTCGTGAAACACTCATGCATGAAGCCCATAAGTCGCGATATTCTATACACCCAGGAGCCGATAAGATGTATCAAGACCTACGGTACACCTATTGGTGGCCTGGAATGAAGAAAGATATTGCCGTTTTTGTCTCAAAGTGTCTCACTTGCTCTAAAGTAAAGGCTGAACACCAAAGACCCTCAGGACTTCTGGTCCAACCAGAAATACCTGTCTGGAAGTGGGAAAATATAACCATGGATTTCATTACCGGGTTACCTCGCACTTCTAGTGGGTATGACACTATATGGGTGATTATAGACCGACTCACAAAATCAGCTCACTTTATTCCTATTCGAGAAGATTTTAAGAACGAAAAGCTTGCTCGTATTTATATCAGCGAAATCGTCAGCCGTCATGGAGTTCCATTAAGTATTATTTCTGATCGTGATGGTCGTTTCACCTCACGGACGTGGCAGGCAGTACAATCCGCAATGGGCACTCGACTAGATCTCAGTACCGCCTATCATCCCCAAACTGATGGACAGTCTGAGCGCACCATTCAAACCCTTGAGGATATGCTTAGAGCATGTGTCATAGACTTCAAGGGAAATTGGGACGCTCACCTACCGTTAGTCGAATTTTCGTACAACAACAGTTATCATTCTAGTATCGGCATGGCACCTTTTGAAGCTTTATATGGTCGAAAGTGTCGATCTCCTGTTTGTTGGCACGAAATTGGGGAAGCTCAAATTACTGGTCCGGAATTGATCCAAGAAACAACAGATAAGATTCATCAAATCAGAAACAATCTTCTAGCGGCTCAAAGTCGTCAAAAGAGTTACGCAGATAAACGACGGAAGCCCTTGGAGTTTAGCGTTGGTGATCATGTGCTTTTAAAAGTGTCACCGTGGAAGGGAGTAGTTCGTTTTGGGCAAAAGGGAAAGCTAGCACCACGTTACGTAGGACCTTTCAAGATACTCGAAAGAGTAGGTCCTGTAGCTTACAAGCTTGACCTACCGGAAGAACTCGACAGAATTCATCCCACATTCCACGTGTCGAACTTGAAGAAGTGCCTCGCTGATGAGAATCTTCATATTCCACTGGAGGATATTCAGATTGATGAATCCATGCATTTTATCGAACGGCCAGTAGAGATTATGGACTATGGAGAAAAGCGTCTACGTCGAAGTCGCATTCCTATTGTTAGGGTACGCTGGGAGTCGAAACGGGGACCTGAGTTTACTTGGGAACGTGAAGACTCAATGCGTGAAAAATACCCTCATCTTTTCCCTACTACTTCAACTGTTTGAATTTCGGGACGAAATTCCTAAAAGTAGGGGATACTGTAACATTTGTATAAATCGGGTTTCCAAAACCCGCTTCGTTTTGTAATCAAATATCAAGTTACGAAATTTCATTAAGTATTTATGAATATTTTGAGTTTAAATGTTTCATAATTTATATATAAACCAAACTATAAAAATTATATTTGATAAAAAGTTAAAATAAAATAAATAAAAAATGTTTGGAGCTGACCGGACTCGAACCCGGGTCAACTGCCTCTAATGACTTATCCTTCCGTCTCCAAACCACTCCGCCACCAGTTGTTTTCTGTTAATATTATGAAAACAATTGAACTTTATACGCAAACTCGGATGAACGGTTATTGGTATTTGAATAACGGAAATCGGTAAGCCAAATCGCCAAATCAGTTTTTCGTTCGTTTAGTTAACTCATAACCGACGCATATCGGTTTCTAATTAAGGTTAGATTGAATAAACTTCAAGTGTTGAGTTTTGAAACCGAAAGACATTCAAGTCTCAAATAATTCCGTCTCCAATCATTTATACGATTCAGAACTGTCCCAAATACACTCCAAATCCTTTTCGTCGCGTTTTCAAGTCTTTTGAGCTCAAGAAAATTGTCGCCGGAATTCTCTGCAACTCTCGCCGGAAAACCGTGTCCAACTCAAACCAGTAAGATTCTACTCTCTTGCTGTTTCAATCTATTGTAGGGACACTACTAACATTATTCCGTCACTCAAAGTCAGTCACAGAAGACTCTGCTGGATTTCTGGTTTCGCCGGAGAAATTCTGGAAATTGCCGGAACCACGCTAGTTGACGGTAAACACATTCAATCGTGCTAATAACCCATGTACTCTGATTCAATTTCAATTTTAACTCTTAAATTCTGTTGATTAGCTCTCTCAGCCGAAGTTTCAAAAAACAGAGTTTCTGTTCTCGCCGGACTTCCTGAAGAAGACGACCTGTCTGGTATTCTTTCCCCCAAATTGTTCGGTTTGTTCATTCAAGCTAGTAATCATGTTATTTAAGAAGTAGAACCCTGAACCAGTGATCTGTGTAAAACCGGTAATATTAGTGAAGAAGACGAGCATAACAACGGGTTAAGAACAAATAAAATTCGGATAGTTAACGGGTTAGACACACAGTCCAGCGGTGGACTGTGTGCAAAGTTTATATACGAGTCCCGAGTTCGATCCTTGCTACACACACACGCTGCGTAATAACATTCCTTTTTATTCATAAAACTAACCGGGTTAGATTGAGTAGTTGTTAAGTATAATATAATTCAAGGATATAACCGGGTTAGACACACAGTCCAGCGGTGGACTGTGTGCAACACAAACTGCACGTCACGCGATCGAGTCTCGACACCAACACCGGTTCAATGAGGATAAAACGTTTTTGTAAAATAAAGGAATTTTGGTAAATTCGAATAAGTGTATTAATATAATTAAAACTAGTTTTCTAGCAGGTTAGTCACGTAGCTCAGTTGGTAGAGCTACGTGCGCGTGAACGGAAGGTCACAGGCTCGAATCCCGCTCGGCGCAAGAATAACCGCTGACCGAACCGGTCAACGGTCAACGGTCAACGGTCAAACAGTAAAAAAAAAATATTATTTTTTTTAAATAATTATTTGTTTTATTTAAATTAAAAATAAATTAAAAATACTTAAAAATAACATTTTTAAGGAAAGAAAATAGCCATAAAATCACAAAAATATATCTAAAAATCCCATTAAAAATCTTTAATAAAATCCATCCATTTAATATATTTTTCCTATTATTATCTAGGTCAGTGATTCCTTGTTATCTCGTTTCGTCCAAATCGTGCGCATCTCACCAATTCAAATCCAACGCACCCAATGTGAGTGAACCCTTCAAATTCCCCGTTTTAATCATATTTTTGGGGTGTATCATGTGTCATATACATTTGCTTATTATAACTAAGTTATTGTGCATATATCATATCATGACATGTGTGTTAGTTGTTGCTGTTCAGTAGTTAGAATTGTTTGCAAGTTATTATTTCAGTACATGAAATTGCTGAGGCCGTAGCTCCCCATCCCTCGAGGTTGAGTTTGATCCCCTTTTTATTAAGTGGTTGATCAGGGCGTGCCCGCACGATCGGCTCCGTTTGATTGAGCCTTGATCGGTTATTTACATTTCAAGTTCATGCAATACGCTCGGCTCCGTTTGATTGAGCCTTGAGTGCACAGTTCAATTTACATTTCAAGTTCATGCAATACGCTCGGCTCCGTTTGATTGAGCCTTGAGCACACAGTTCAATTTACATTTTCAGTTCATGCAATACGATCGGCTCCGTTTGATTGAGCCTTGATCTCACAGTTCATTTATGTTAATTATCATATGATGTTGGTATGTTCATGTATGTTATCGATTGTTAATGTATGATATAATTGTAACTGATGTTACCATTGCTTGATTTCATACATATGCTCTTTTATGATTATGCACAATATTTTATTGATAAACTAACCAGAAAAATCATTCTTAAATGTTTATCTATAAGGTTCACTCGCCAACTTATGTTGACCCAAAAACCTCCCATTTTACACATGATACAGGTGAACCAGCAGCAGCTAGGAACCCGTAGGACCTGGATTAGAAGAAATAAAAAGATTTAGTATTTGGATTATTATGTTTGGTTATTTTCCTTTGTAATGAATGAACATGTTTGAATGTTTGAGAAATGTAACTTTGACTTCATTTAATTATGAAACATAATAGTAAATGTCATGTGCTTTGGTGATAACCCAATTATGCCCCGACTCTTATTTCCGCTGCGGGTCGGGGTGTGACAGCTAAAAAGCGCTGTTTGATGAGCCTGCGTAGTATTAGGTAGTTAGTTAAGATCGATTAAACAGAACAGTCGGAGTTTACTGTTCTGAAATGTTAAGCGAAGAAGACGAAGTTGAACATGTGTATAAGTATAATTAAAAACGGATATTCGAACGGGTTAGACACACAGTCCAGCGGTGAATCTCTATCAATTCCCCGTTTTAATCATGTTTTGGGGTGTATCATGTGTCGTTTAATTCTTTATTATATTTAAACACTTGTGCATCCATCATATCCGTGATCAAATGTGTATCAAATATGTATCAATTGTTGTGTGGATTATATGTAGTTTGGATTTATCATTTTCAGTGCACGCATTTCATTAGGCCCATCAGTTCCCCGTGGGAGATGGGTTGAGCATCAGGTGCCTCATAAGATCGGCTCCGTTTGATTTAGCCTTGATCTCACATTCATTATCATTCATATTATATACTCATTCAAGTGGTTTGTGTTTGTTTAGTTATATATGTTTGCTCACATGTGATTATTGCACAAATTTTCAATATTAAATAAAACAAGAGATTAATAACAATATTTTATTCAAGGTTCACTCGCCAACTTTTGTTAACCCAAAATATCCCCCGTTTTACACATGATACAGGTGATCCAGTTGAGGCAAGAAACACATAGGAAGCCCTAGAAGAATAAATCAGTTTAAGCTTTGGATTGTTTACATAGTTTCATTTCCTTGTAATTGTATGAATTTTGATTTGGATATTTAAGTTGTAATTTGAATTTAATAAATATGAAACATTTTAGTAAACATCATGAGCTTTGGTGATAACCCAATTATGCCCCGACTCTTATTCTACTGCGGGTCGGGGTGTGACACTTATCTTGTTGTATCCTTTGTCCAAACACCATAAAACAACCCAACTGATGTTAGGGCAAATGTTGTGACAGCAGATGCTGGAACAACAGACATTCTAACAATTGTTCCCCAAACCACTACTCCTATCACATTTCCCACTTTAACACAACCTACTTCCACTCCACCAAGAATTCCTCCACATCCACCATCACCAAAGATCAAATTCCAACGCAAAAGAAAAAAAGCTTTGTTGTTGATGAAGGTGATGAAGAGATTCCATCACCAATCTCTTTGTCATCACAACCTACTTCCAGTCCACCCTCATTATCTACACATACAGACACTTCACCTCCACCCATGTATCTATCATCATCATTCCTTCCACTGGGTGCTCTATACCCCCTTGAACTGTATGTAGTAAGAGGGGAGATAGAGTCTTTCTACAAGATAGAGGATCTTAAACAAATAAACTTTCCATCTCTTCTTGGGTATCGAAAGCCTAGAAACCTTGATGAGTATCTGAACTAAATGCTAGACCAGCATAAACTATTGCAAAGGAGATGTCAAAGGGTAAGGATGACAGGGCTCTACAAAGATCCATTCAATTTTAATTGAGCAAAGTGAGAAACATTGATGATTTTGCTAAGGATTTGAGTAAGTCCATGTCTGAAAAGTTAACCACTGATGATCCTGAATTAAAGCAAGACTATCTTGATTAAATCATGAAGCACAAACCTTATAAAGCAACCAGCGCATAGTTCAAGGATTGGTCTGCAAATGAGCTTAAGGAGGAGATTGATAGAATTGGAATTATAGTCAAAGATTCTTCATTAAAGCCTACTCCTCCTGATTGGAAAAGGTACAAAAAGATTGATCAAAACATACTTTAAAGCTCTGCTAACTATGGCTCTACTAGGTCTGTTGCAAGAGGGTCTGAACTCTAAGGTTGTTAATACCTATAGAAGGCTGGCAGAGATTAGAAAGAAAGATCATTTTGTCCCAAGAAAGCCAGACTACTCACCAACTACCACTGCCCCTCAACAGACCCATGTCTTTAAAGGACCATTTTCAACCTCTGTCTTACCCATAACTACCTTGAATCAAGCAAAAAGGCAAAAGCAGATGGAAGAAGAATATCAATAGAGGTATGAAGAATAAAGAAAAGAGGGGATTAAATGTCAACTTCTTTATCATACTGATGCTGCAAGTGATAAACTTAGAGAAACTATATCAAGACTTGTTAGTGAACCCTGTTCACTAAACTCATCCCAAATAACTCTTCTCTCAAGAAAACCATTGGACTCAAAAATTCTAAAATGGAAGTCATCCGCAGACACCGATGAATTGACTTTGCTTAGGTCAGATGGTAGAGCTCAAAAGATAAGAATGGAGGATGCATATGGTCTGGATGCAGCTGACCTCCAAAATCTAATGAATCTTGAGCTTGAAAGGAATATTGAAGACATGATCTCCCTGGACTTTGAACTTCAATTCAAAGGACAAATAAGGGAATCATTGATGTGGAATAAAGATTAAGAATAAAGACAGTTTTGGCATCATCTGTTCTAAGGGGAGAATGTTGGAAATTGAATCTTACAAAAAGAACAAATAATGGAAAGCCAAAATATTATACAATCTTTGATCCTTAAAATAAATGAACATCTGTTGAAGTCAAGCTCTATTGAAGACAAAGGTCAAAGGTCTGCCCTAGCAAAGCTCTGATGAAGACTCAAAGGTCTGCAATGGCAAAGCTCTGCTGAAGACTAAAACTAAGGTCAGCCATGGCAAAACTCTACTGAAGCCTAAAAGAGGATGTCTCATCAGTGCTTATTATCACATGTTGTATTATATAGTTTATAGTAGTGTTTAGCTTAACAGATGTTGTTGTTTGTTTTAGTTTGTTACATGTTACTTTCAATGTGACGTCAACATAAGAGGCTTAGCAGTTTGCTCTGTACTATGATAGAATGTGCGTGTACTGTTCTATTCATCACTTCACCTTGACATTTTGTGTACGAGCAAATCAGAGTGATCTTAGGCTGAGGGGAGTTTGTAATCGTTCATGCATACGTAAATTCATAAATTTATAAAAGCATGTTTGTGAAAGCAATCTTCCTATTGTTGTGAATTCAAAGTTTATTATTTCCACTGCACTATTCATACATGTTTATCCACTTCCATTGATTTCATTTTAAACATTCACAACAATATCAAACTCAGATCCTAACAGGTTTTACCACATTAGGGTTTTTACTTTATTATTTGGTTGAGGGCAATTCATTAATATTATTAGTACAAGGCAAAACATTAAATACAAATAGCCTTATCGTACAAAATGTACGAAAAACATGAAAAAGATAAAAATACGCGATGGCATTTTATAGTTATTTACTCGTATAATAATTATCAAAATTATACTATAGATGATTTTGTATGGTAATTTTATAAAATGACCTTGTAGGGTAATTTTGATATTGTAAAGTATCATAATTACTCTACAAATGATCTTATAGGGTAATTATATCTTGTAGGATAATTTTGTAGAGCATCATAATTAGTCTACAAATGATCTTGTAAGTTAATTTTGATCATGTAGGATAATTTTAATACTGTAGCGTAATTACGAGTAAAATAATAACGAAAATGGCACCGCGTTTTTATTATCTTTTCATGCCTTTCGTACGTTTTGTACGATAAGACTATTTATACAAGATCTTTATCTATTTGTCCAATTCGTTAATATTATTAGGCCAAAGGCGCCTCTTAGCAAGCTTTGGGATGGACTAGACTCGATGGGCCAGCCAGCATATCTTATTTAGGTCCACGACAGGACGCTAAGTCCAATAGGAGATATACCATCACCATTCAACAAATATAGCATTGAATTAAAAGGGACAAATGGTTTGTGCACAATTTATGACGTTGTTGGATTAACTAATAAGAATTATCACAGCTCAATTACATTAAGGGGCTCTTAATGAGTCCGCATGTTATAAAACTTATCCATTAAGAGGCTCCATCAACCTTTAAGAGGTGTCTTTTAAGTGAAAAAAACACACTCAATCTATGACCGATTCAGAGTTAGCCTCTTAATTGAATCATGAATGGCCTACTAAACAAGCCCTAAGCTATTGAACACAAACACATAATAGACAGATATGCAACTATAAGAGGGTTTATCATTTGACCTTCAACTTCACCCCCTTAGAAAATTGATTACATCATATTTTTCAGTTCTTATTTGGCTTTTGATCCTCCAATGATAAAGCCACATGGCTACTACACAAAGAAGTATAACCATGGGTTGGTACCGATGAATTGCGTCTGCAAATTTTCGACGGACTTTTGATGGAGCTTGGCAAAACCAAATAAGAACTATATGTAATAAAAATGTTACGGTCAATAAACCATCAGTAATTACCATTAGATTACCAGCGATGAGTTATCGACAACACTATTGAGCAGAGTCAAACAAATACTAATTGAAGACACTTGTGGTGAGAATCTCGGGATTTCATCATTTCTTGAGGGAATATTTACCGATAATATATATGCCGATAATCTATCAATAACAACAGGATATCAGCTAAGACTTCTTAGAGCTTGTATGTGGTGACCAATTTATCGACAAACCTTCCACCGACATATAAGTGTATAAATAGCACCGAAATCCTACTAAAATGGGAAACCGACATCAGACAAAGTAAAAATTGGATTGGTCGTCTAGCTTTGTTCGATACATTTAACTACAATTTCTTTCCTTTGTTCCGAGCCAAACCTCCTTTTGTTATATCCACTTCGTTAATTTGATGGTATCTAAAATATTGGAATTGGTGGTTTCGAAATTAAAATGTGGCAATAATGCTATTTAACTTCCCTTGTTTGGTTGCAAAACCACATGTTTTAATCAGTTGTGGGGGTTTATCAATTTAGTATATTAACAAAAGGGGTGATGATGTGTTATTCATAAACAAAATCCCATAATGATAGTTTTAAAAATTCTCGTATTTGTTTGTGGTTTCCCGGTTGTACATGGTAAATCACCTTGGAAAATGAAAATGCATTTGTTATGTGTTTTGTGTCTCTCTGTATATAACATAATGCCTAAGTCGATGTAAGTGTGCACGAGTCATTAATTATAGTTTGTAATAACTACAATACCTAATAAAGTGCATACCTGGGGGACACATGCCATCTTTCTAGAGCCTCTCGTTGGGGTTTTCTCATTCAAACTTTATGTATTTACAAATACGTTGTGTGGACCCTATTCAACAAATTCGAGTTAATTAGGTTTGGGTATATAAGTTCGTTATAACCCGTTTACAAACAAAACTTCATACGCTAGGGTTTCTGTCGTGCTCTCTCCGCTCGATCTCTTCTTTTTTTTACTTCGAACCAAGTACCTCCATCGTCAATCAATCGCGTTTAGGGTTTTGTGCATCATCAATTAATCGTTCCATGCCTCTCATTCGTTCCTCTGTGAATCCCATTCAGATCTTAGTCATAAAGGTTAGATTTCTTCTATGAATCAACTATCGTTCTTGATTTCATTAGATTTTCTAACTAAAATTTCTTTTGTTTTGTATATCTCATCTAAAATCAGTTGTATCTTTCTTCTTCGATTGTTATGGATCCAGTCAGTCCAACAACCGGATCTTATTTGCGGTACGAAATGAGTCTACCTGAACTATCACAGTTTTAGGTAATTATATTTCTTTCGATTTAAAATGTGGACAATTAGGTTTGATTTGGTTGGATTTTAGTTGTTTGGTTGATTCATTTTTATATTTGTATGTTGTAGAAAAAAGAATAAATTTGGGGAATTGAATAAGTTATACCTTCTCAGTTTGATATTCAGGTAATATTGTGTTTAGGTGTAGCTAAGAAGACCTTATTCTCTATTTAGTAAATATTTAATACTTTCAGATTATCTTTTATGCTTTATATTTAGTATTCAAATACTTTTAGATCAGCTTTTACTCAAAATTACAGGGCATTGAATCTGGAATACCATAATGGTATTTCCAATCCCTAAAACGTTGTTTGGTTTAGTTTCTCGTTTTATCAACATGTGGATTGAACATATAGCTACATAGAAGATTGTTTGTGTAAAATATTACTTATGTCTTATGTTCTTGATTCATCTTTTGATTGTGCTGCTTAGGTAAAGCTTTACAAAAATTCAGCTACCTTTCATGTATAACATTGATATCTACAAGCTACATAGTACATACACAGGTGAATTTAAATTCCTTGCGATATGATTGAACAAGATCATATGTGTAAGATAGTGCATATGGAACTTTTGTATGTTATGAAAATAAACATATATATTGTAATTTATATGGTATACTCGAACCCAATATATGCCTGAAAATGTTGTTTGCATTCACTTTAGTTTGACGTTCAAACAAAATTCTCCTATCATGGATATAATCATGGCAAAAAGGCTCACAATTATTGTAAACAATGTTTTCGCTTGAACACCGGCATGAAGCTTCTACCGCAACACGAACAAATCAAATTCAACCGAATTGTAAACCGTCTTAGTTATGTTTCTACATATCTAGAGTTACACATAAAATAATATAAAGAGGATAAACAAAGATTGTTTCATACATTCAAAGGACAGTGTGTGTAACATCTGCAAAAAACAGATTCCCCAAAACCCGACTCGTTTTGTGAACAGGATCCGAATCATGATAATAAAAATAAAAATATTTGTTATATTTATTTGACTTAATATGTATATTGTTAGACATTTATTTTAAGATTTTGATTAATAAACAGTTGTTTATATATATAGTAACATATATATTGGATTGGTAGTTGTAATTTGTTTAGTTATTAAATATGTTAACTATATATAATAAACCATATGTATGATACGTTTATTGGATATATGGATCTTAATCGAATAAATTGGAATTTGAATGTTAATGTGAAATCATTCCTAAATGTCATACGATTTATTTTTTAAATATATTCAAATTATAAGATATATTGAGAAGAATGGGGGATTATATATCAACTCCAGAACATCAATTCCTCTAAAAAATCACAAAAAAAAAAACATAACAAAAAATAGAAAGAGAGTGCATGCGATGGCGAATGGCCCCTTGAACGACAGTGACTATGGTCGTGCCGTGGCTGAATCGGATGGTCATTCATGGCAGATTCATGGTGATGAGTGGCGACATATAGCTTCCGCAAATAGAACCACGAACGAAGCAACAATAATATGCAATCAGATGCAACTTTAGGATCTTAAACGGCTACGTAGGAGGTAGCTAGGAGTTGCGATTGGTGGCCAAACAACCTTGGCATGGTAAGCCATGCTAGGGGCTGCCAAAATAGATTGTAACTTCAGCAACAATGTTGATTGTTTTGGGCCAAACTTCGGTGATCGACCACTCTTCTCTGGTACTCTGTTGACTGTTGTTACTCGCCACATACTCTGATCTGCATGGGTACTGTCTCTTGACGATCCTCTTTGGCACAAGGTACTGTCACCCTTATAATTAGTTGTTGTCATGGTAATTGTGATACAACGGAAATCTATGAAACTAGTAAATACGTCGACTAGATCAATTAATATGGAGGTTTGTAATTTGTGTATACCGCGACTGCTTTACTTCTGTTTGTGTTGACTTGTTTTTAACGACCAACAAAACTCCATTTTATTAGAACAATAAGTACTAGCAGGATGCTGGCAAATACAAGAACCCGCAAGAACAACCCGACAAAAAAACAACAAAATCAACCTAAACCTTCAACATTAAATCTCAACCAATATTCCCAAGAGAAATTTACACGCCTAGAACGCGTCTTGAGCCCCAAGAACCCCAAGGATTTGACTTCCTCCAAACCTTTGACACCATAGGATTTAAAACTCCAAAAACTGCTTCATTCCTGCATCGCCAAATGCTCCAAAAAGCGATGTAACCAAGAGCCTGAATGGATTTTTTCCTCGCCTTAGAGCTTCCCATCCGATCATCCATTGCCAGCAAGTCGTCGATATGAAAAGCATAGTAGCTAGGAATTCGCCACCACTAAAAAAAGAATCTGCCAAATGGTTTGCGAAAATTGACAGCCCGTGAATATGTGTTCAGCAGTTTCCTGGTAGTCTCTACAAAGCCTGCATGTCGGGTCTTGAACGGAGACATTCCAGATATAAAGCGCATCGACCGTTGGGAGGCGGTTAAGACTAGCTCTCCAGGCTACGAAACAAACCTTTTTGGGTACCCGGGAATTCCAAACAAAGTCTGCAATAGGACGATTGTCTCCATCAGACGCCATAATAGTTTTTAAATGCTTAGCAAAAAAGTCTCCCAACTCGTGTAAGGCCACGACCACTTATCATTCTATTGGCCCAACGAGACCGAGCCCAGCAAGCAACAGAGTTGCTGAAACTCAGTGTGTTCAACCGGATCCATTTGTATTCTAGACTAATTCCAAATGAATTTCTAGTCCCCGTCCCCGACTCGTACCCCACCTTGTCCCCGACTAAACATATTTTATTTTTTTTTCCAAATTAAAGAGACTAGGGAACATGTTTCTTAGTGCCCCAGAACCCGTCCATATATCAATCCAAAACAAGATAGTCTCCCCGATCCCCACCGTTCCGGTGATGGCAAAATTCAAGTCGATGTTTAGCCGCGAAAGATCATAGTTTATACTCACAATTTGCTTTCATGGTCCCGCATTTGTAAACAATCTTGGAATAGGATCCCAAGCTCGGACCCACTAAAAATAGGCCAAACAACTTTCCGCCATTGCCCATCTTGATCCGTTTTAAAACGCCACAACCACTTCGCTAACATGGCCAAGTTGGTATCGCCGAGACTACCTAACCCCACACCTCCACAAGCGATCGGTTGAGTTACCTTATCCCACGCCATCCAACTCATCTTATCATTCTCTTCACTCCCTCCCCAAAAGAAAACACGCCTCAACCTTTCGAGCCACTTAATAACTTGGATGGGAGCACGGTACATCGAAAAGAAATATGTTGGGAGCGAGCTCAATACCGATTTTATAAGCATAATTCTACCTCCAACGGACAAATTCCTGGCTTTGCATAGGGACAAACTACTTCAGAATTTATCGACAACCGGATCCCAACTTTTAACTAGATTCATATTCCCGCCCACAGGAAGCCTGAGGTGGACAAAAGCTAATTTCCCCGCTCTACAACTGAGGATGGCTGCCATAGATTCAACTTCCACTTTTACCTATCCAATCCCGAAAAGTTGACATTTTCTTAAGATTCATCTTAAGCCCCGAGACCATATAAAAGCATCTAAGAATCCGCCTTAACATAAGGGCGTTCCTAGCACTCCATTTTCCCAAGAATAACACAACGTCGGCAAATATTAAGTGAGATAAGAATGGACCATTGTTACCAACATTTACCCCTTCTAAAGGTCCATTTGAACAAGCCATTTTTAAAATACATGTAAGTCCTTCCATAGCAATAATAAAGAGATATAGAGAAATGGGATTCCCTTGCCTAAGGCCCCTAGAGCAAGCGAATTCGCTAGTCGGAAAATCATTGACAAGGGTTGAAGACTTCCCGGAAGAGATAGTGGTCGAAATCCACTTTATCCATTTCCTAGGAAAGCACATTTGCTTCATAATCGAAAGCAAAAACTTCCAACATAAAGAGTCGTAAGCCTTTTCTAAATCAACTTTATAAAGCATACCCCTCCGTTTGGTCCTTTTCATCCACCCGATAAATTCATTAATCACTAGAGGCTCGTCGAGAATGCTTCAGTTGGAGAGAAAAGCCATTTGTTCTTCCGACACTAGCCCCTTATCACCTCTTTTAATCGGTTAGCCAAAATCTTGGAGAGGACCTTGTTTACGCACCCCACGAGGCTGATGGGTCTAAAACCCGTAACCTGAAGTGGATCCTTAACCTTTGGGATTAGGGGTATGAAAGCCAAGAAACATCCCTCCAAAATTGTCTCCCTATGATGAAACTCGTTAAAAAGATTAAGGAAATCAACTTTTAGATGTGACGAAAATCTTTTAATGAAGGTAAAATTAAACCCATTGGGTCCGGGAATCCTATCCCCCGCACATTCCCAAACCGCTCGCTCTATTTCCTCCAAGGAAAAGACTCCACCAAACCGTTACCTTCCTCTGTGGAGATTCCCGTGATGTTAGAGCAGGTAAAAGTCGGTCGGTTTTTGCATAGTTCAGTATATTTGTTCTCGAAAAACTTCACTACTTCATCCTTAAAAATTATTCGGTCCGTTTTCCTTTGATCTTCGAACGAAAACCCAAAAATCCTGTTAGAAGATTGATTAATTTTGATAATACAGTGAAAAAAATAAGGTATTCTTATCCCCATCTAATGCCCACTTAACCCACGATTTTTGTCTAGAATCTATAGCTTTATGTCTTTCAACCTCTAGGATACCCTTTCTAGCCTTAGTTCTTTCCAAACATTCAGCATCCGAGAGAGCCCTTGTTTTAGCCGCATGCTCTAACTCGTTCACCTTCTGTTGCAAAGCCTCAAAAGTTTGGTTCCTCCTTTTTTTATCCGCTTCCACCCAAGCTTTAATCTTGTTTTTTAGCCACCTAAGCTTGGTTGATAACGCCAAGTCAGCCCTGCCATAAAAAAACAAAAGAATTGCAACTGATTTTAACATAATCTTCAAACCCAGGCAATTCCAGCCATGAATTAAAGAACCGGAACAAAGAATGACCGAAGTCGGTCGGCACAATTTTCAACAAGATTGGGCAATCGTTAGGGGCATGCACATTAGCCACGTTGATAGTATCCCTTGAACAAGTAATGATACCCGAAATGACAAAAAAATTAAGCCCCCGGACCTAACAATCGGATTGACAACTTCATAACAAAACCCCGAGTGACCCCAAAGATCTCCCAGCAGCCACAGAGAAGGATCCTTTGTACCCGAATCCTGAATAAGGGGAAATTGAATCCCCTTAGCAGTTTTGAGACCTCTAACCCAACTCGCCTTACCATCAACCCGAAGGCTTCTGACGATAATCGATAAACAATTCATTGACCTCCTTCATCGCCTCATTCGTCTTGGATTTATGAAGCCACTAGATCTTGAAATTATCCAAACCAATTCCCAGTTTTCCACCAAAATCAATCGTAGCATCGACCTCCATTTGAAGGGTTGTCGCTAAGATAACATGATCATATTGAACTGGGGTTTCGTTTGGGTTCGCATCCACCGCCGCTTCTAAAAAATCGTCTTGAGTGTTACCCTTAGTCTAAAAAAAATCTCTAGCATGGACAGTACAAGGTAAAGGTGGGGGCAGAGTAGAAGATGAGATAGTCTCAAGTCGCACGGGTTCTAGTGTTTTAGATAAAAGCCCAGACTTAAGTGGATCAGTTGAAGACCCAAGATCAGGATTCCATGAGGAAGGTCTTTTGCATTTACTAGATTGGCCCAAGTTTTCATGGCCCACACTACACCTTTGACTACCCCCAAATTTACTACGACCAGAAAAAGCACTTTTTGAGACTTCCTTCTAGAAGCCACCAACATAAAAGATCCTCCCAGACCCCCATATTTATTCCTCGCCACGAAATTATCCAGCCAGTTAAAATTCTGGTCCTTGAAAAAAGGAACCGTTGGAGTCTCGGTAGCCCTACCCCCAAGCACGCCATTTGAGTTTCCCATGCAACCATCGGGCTCCTCTGTTTCCGTCGATTCAAATCCAGTAGCCAGTCATCCCACCGAAACTCCCCTCTTCCAACTCTTCACCTTCTTCTTGTAACTCCACTCCCGGTCCGGCTCGTCGAACTCCGGTACCAATAAAAAATCCTCGTCATGAACCCAGACGTCGAACAAAGAGGCGCACCATGAGACTATCACCTTCACCTAAATACGTTCACCTGGTTGTCTCAGAACATACGTCAAACCATGGGAATTATGAAGGTCTTCCCACAAGAATTCAGAGGACCACACTACGCGACCAAAAAGATCTTCGATGCTGTCGAACATCCTGGCATATTTGATTGTAACCGCAAACCTTCCACCCTAAGACCACAAATCTTGTCCCGAGATACGGTCTGGCCAACCCAAAGTTCCATGGATTCGAAATAAACCCCCAAACCTCTTCGTGTTCTTGCAAAAGTTTAATCGACTCCACGTCGTCCCGCAGAGTGATCATGATCATCAAGCCCCCCATGTAATAATAAGCCGCATCCCTAAAGCATGCCTTAGTCACCACGACCATGGCTTTGTGAAGAAACATGATATTACGAGCAATGACAATAACAGACCTACCCAGACAGTGCCTTGGGAACCAAGAGCCGTCATCTTCAATCCTGACCACCTTCACATTCGCCCCTGAATTCTGTGGAACTACCTGGGTAAAACACTCGCTATAGGATTTCCCGGGCTTATGCAACCCCTGATGAGCAGGAAAATCAAACTTCGGATTCAAGCCTCCTCTAGAGGCTCCCCCTCCTCCCCGGACACGCTACAAGGTCTCCCGTCGAATCTCTGGTGGCACCGGTCGAACTTTGCCAAGACTACACGGAGCCCTTGATCCCATATCTGCACTGAGTTCAAGTGAACCAAGAGGTCCTTAACATTGCCCACATCTTCGAACCTGATGAACCCAAAAGTTTTGCCAAGGACATCCTCTTTCCTGTTGAAAAGCTCGCTTCATCAGAGATTGGTTAACTCCTTCCGGGACGTTGGTAACTAAAAAGGTGGTTTCCGGCTTAGGTGACTAACTTAGGTATTTTTCCCCGTGTGTGCATCCGTCCAAAGGCGTCCTCTCACATCCCTCTCAGGCATTATTGTGGACGTGTAAATTTGTGTTGATTTAGAAAACAATATAAATTCCAACCAGAAATTCTTCATAACTTAGGCCACGTGCCATTTGGTAGTTTTAATAATTTTTTTTATTTATCAACGAGTTTAGTATTTTTATTAAATGTAACTGACATATTTTCAATGATATGAGTTAAAAGATGATTTCACCATTTATCTTAATTGATATGTATACATGTATATGTATTTTTATGAGATAAATTAAATTATAGTTTTGTAACTACATATAAGTTGATATTATCATAATCACATCACTTTATTGTTCTTATCCTACAACGCTAGATTTATTAGATGTGTATTAATAAACTGACTAGATTATATATTAGTTGTTAAGTTTGTAATGGATTTACAAGACTTGACTTATAGAATTTTTTTTAATAATGACATAAATATTTTTTATGTTATTATCACAAATTGTCACATTATTTACTAAGTTTCAAATAGTAATTTAGTATTTATGTTGGAAAGTAGTATATGTAATTTTAGGTTATATAAAAGCCCCCAAATCATAGGATTTGATTTTATAGTTTTGTTATGTTGTTCGGTTTGTTTAGAATATTTGGTTACTTTATATTTTAGGGTAACCGCAACATTTGAAGTTTCGCTTTTCATTCGTGCGCTTATTTTCAAGGAATCACCAATGCAACCCCTGAGTGGATCTTTCATTCCCCCTTTTTAATACATGTTTTGGGGTGTATAATGTGTCACATTACAATTATTACATAACTTGTGTATTTATGTGTTATGTGTTAATTGTTTCTTCATCATTTGGTGCATTACATTCATGAGACAGTTACATAGTGGATCTATTGGCTCGTTCGTTCCCCATTACCATGAGCGGAATCTACATTGCCAACACACGAGATCAGCTCCATTTGATTGAGCTCGAATCTTGCAATACAAACCAGCACACCATTACCATAAGCGGAATCTAATGAAGCCAGATTTGCAGATGTTGATAAGAGCTCCATATGCTTATTTTCAATGGACCAGGTTAGGCGTTTTTTTTAAAGTTCGAATATGAAGGTAAACATAATTTTTCTAACTATGAAGACTACACAAGCATATTTGAAGAGGAATCTTGGAGTTCTAAATCCGGATACTTGTAAGCTTTTAAACACTATCATGTGGCCCCCAACACATAAAGAGAAAACTATTCCTTTGCCTAGGAAGTTTTCCAAGAGTTCTCTAAAGAATTCAAATTATGGCTTTATGATGAAAAGATGGGGGAGGTTGTATTGGTATGTGAAGATCTGTCTTATAGAATCCAAATGATTTGATAAGCTTCCATTAAGATGATTTAGAAGTTTGTATCTTAATCAAATCAAATGATCAGAGCAGTATGAAGTGTGCACCAGATTAAGTACACTTGTTGTTGCTTTTGTTGATGCAAGAGGAACCGGCGATGGTGATCAAGGACCTTTGATTTGATATTAGTAATTGGTAAACCTAAGGAAAATTGTTGGGCCCTTATAGGTTTAAGCAATTAGTGTGTGGGTTGAGTATGTAATATCTCGAGATTTCTAAAGAGATATCGAGATGGGCTTGTTTGATTATGGGTTTTTGATATTAGTATGGGCTTAGGTTTGTTAGGATATGAGTTTAATTGTTATGACAATTTAAAGATGGAAATCAATGGAAGATAATAAAACAAAGATGATAAATGCATCAAAAAAGTAAACTTAAAAATCACAACAATGAAGAGAATCTTTTTCATCAACGTGCTTTTATAAATTTGATTTACATATGCATGAAAGATATACAAACTCCCCTCAGCCTGATCACTCTGATTTTTTGTTCGTACAAGAAATGTCAAGGAGAAGTGATAAATAGAACAGTACATGTAGTATTCTATTTATAGTAAAAAGAAAATCATGTGGAATCTAAGCTGACATCACTTTGACAATGACATCTACTGACCTAACAAACTCTAACATCTGCTAGGCTAAAACAACATCCGTTGGTCCAGCAGACCTTGTCTTCAATAGAAGAGTTTCTCTTTAACAGATTTAGACATTGAGTAGAGCTTGTCTTTAACACTTCTTGTATAAAAGACGTTTAGCTTAATAGACCTTTAAGTAGCAGATGTTGATGTCTTTGCCTTTGGGGGGGATCATATCTTCAAAGCACTGTTATTGATCATTTTAGCTTTCCAATCATCTGTTCTTTTGTGGGGTCCACTAGATGCAACAATCTCCCCTAGAACAGATGATGCAAAAACTCTGCTTTATTGCTAATCTTTACTCCTCATCAACATTTCCCTAATTTGCCCTTTGAATTGTAATTCAAAGTTCAAGGAAACCATGTCTTCAAAATCCCTTTGTAATTCAAGGTTCAACAGATCTTGTAGGTCATCTGCATTCAGACCATATGCATCATCCATCTTTAGCTTTTGAATTCCACCATCTAATCTGAGCAAGGTCAATTCGTGGGTGTCTGAGGATGACTTCCACTTTATGATTTTTTGAATCAGTTAGTCTTCTTGGGTGAAGATTTATTCTAATGAGTTTGGTGAAAGTTGCCTGCTGATAAAATTTTTAATTGTTTCTCTGTGTTTGTCACTTGGAGGATCTATGTGAAAGAGAAGTTGGTTCTTGATAACCTCTTTTCTGTGTTCTTCATACAACTGATAATCAGTCACGGACATCTGCTTTTTCCTTTTTTACTTGATTTAAGGCAATTGTGGATAAGCTAGATGTTGTGAATAACTTTTTAGGAGTATGGGTCTGTTGGGGGATAACCACTGCAGGGTAAACTAGCTTTCTTGGAACGGTAGGATCCTTTTCTCTTAACTGTTCAGTCTTTTGTAGGTTTCAACAACCTTGCATTCTGACCATTTAACAACAGTTCTAGCAGTACCATACTTTGCAGCTACAAGTTCTTCTCTCATTCTCTTTAGCTTCAAAGCCTTGTTTTGATTAATTGATTTGCATTTCTTCCAAACTGTTGGAGTTGGCTTGTGTAAAGGATCTTTGAGCATTTCTTGGATTCTTTCAATCTCTTCCTTGAGAGCATCTGATGACTAGTGTTTGAATTGTGCTCTTGATGATTTGTATGGTTTATGCTTCATGATGTGATCAAGGTAATCCTGTGTCAGTTCTTCATCAAGCTCAACATTTGTTGGCTTCTCAGAAATGGACTTGCACAGGTCTTTGGCAAAATCTTCTATCTTTCTTACCTTGCCAAGTTCTAGTGATAAGATTCCTTGCAGAGTCCTGTCATCCTTCCCCTTTGCTCATTAGCAATATTCTCAGCCTGTCTTACCTTTAGCTTCAAATATTCATCCACATTTCTAGGCTTTCGATAACCAAAGAGAGATGGAAAGGATCTTTGTTATGGATCCTCTATATTATAAAAAGATTTAATTTCTCCTTTAACATCATGAATCTCTAGAGGATATTTGGAATCTAGAGGAATGTCAAATGATGGTTGATAGGGTGGAAGTGAAGTGGAATTTGATTTTTGGTAATGGTAGCCGTGTTGGTATTCTTGGTGGTATGGATAATGGTTGTGTTAAGGTAGGGAAATGATAATGTTAGAGGTTTGGTTAATATCTGTTGGTACATTTGTTGTACCAACATTTGTTGGTTGGTTTGATGGTGGTGATGAAAATCTGTTGGTGGTGATCTTGAGGGGGGTTTCCTTTTAAGTGATGGTTTGGTTTTGATTAGAGAAGAGGATACACTTTTTGTGGGCATAGCATTGGTTTTAGAAGAGGTGGTAATTGACTGTCTAACTTTTCTTGTTGACTTTCTGCTTTTTGAAGTGCCAATATCTTCTTTTTCCATCTACTTAGCTTGTTCTTCTTCAATCAGTTTAGAAGCCTTACTTTCTAGTGTATCTTGTCTTTTCTACTTTTCTAAGGCAATTTCTTCTGCCTTTTTGTTCACGGTCTCATCAATCCCTTTTTGAACTCTAGCATCTGATGCCTCAGCAGAAGTTTGGTTTTGAGTGGACCCTAGCTTTTACTACACTTTGAATATGACTGCAACTTCCTTAGTTTATCACTCTCCCCCTTTTTGGCATCATCCTCTACTTCTTCTTGAACAACTGTTGCAGGGGCAGAGCGAGTAGTCTTTACCAAATGTTCTCTTATGGCCTTAATATCTGTTTGAGTAACTTTATATCTGCCTCAACCATATTTCTAATAAGTTCCATGTGGGTGTTGTGGTTGATATCAGCCAAATTCCTTTGAGCTTGGATAATTGGTTTCACTGATTTCCACAGCTCATTGGCAATTCTGAGGTGAAGATTGATATTGAGAATTTTGTAACATCTACTTCATCATGCTCTTCATCTCATCAATAGATGTCATTCTATTCGTCAATTCTTTGTATCTTAATTCATCACCTAATTTAATAGGATCATCTGAACTCCTACTAGAGGTAGTTGTATTTGAGTCCTTAATAGGAGAAGACTCCAAATTAATAGACTCAAATGCCCCTTTTTCTTGGTACTGGGACTTCCAACTAGAACAGAGGTTATAATTGTAGCCTCAACAGTTTTGCCTTCAAGGAAGACTTAAGGATGTAAGCATTATCCAACTGAAACGATGTTGTGTCATCAGTTGTAGTGGCTGCTTCACTTGAACACCACCAAGAGTTACTTGTAACTCATGGGATGTAGCCTCCTCAGCTATTTCTTGGTTAGCAACTTGATTTTACTTAGACTCAGTCACTTGTGGAGGTGTACTCTCTTTGACTGGTGATTAAGAGGAACTGATTTGTGTCTGAGTTTTATTAATTGCATGAAACAGAGGTATTAATGTGGATGGAATTATGGGAGATGGTTGTGGAGTTGAAAGAGAATTTGCCCTTGTAGATGGGATGTGAAACAGACTTTCAAGTGAAATGTCTGCTTCATAATGTAGTGTCCCTGTGCTTACAACTGGATCCTTTTGTGAGGACACAAGAGGAGCTTGGCATTTGGGTGGAGATCTTTCCATCTGTTGTGAGGAAGTAGCAACAATGGTTTCTAGTGACTTTTGTGATGTCACAAGGTTATCCTGTGGGATCTCATCTTTAGAGGTGCCTTTTATGTAATTTTGTTTTGGTGGGCTTTTTGGATGGAGGGGGTTTTCTTTTGGATTTTGTTGGTGTGGATTTCAAACACCGTTTGTGGTGTCATGATCACCAGGAGAAGTTGGCTCAGCAACATAGGTTTGAATAGTAGATGTGGACTCATCCAAAATAGGCTCATCCCACTTTGCTTTTGTTTGGAAACTTTTGACTCTTGATTTAGCATTCCGGTAAAAGTTTCATTTGTAGGACTCTTCATTCTAAAAACTACACCTTGTTGAAATTTTTTTTCAGATACTTGCTTTTGAAGGTAATGGCTTAAGAGTCTAATATATAAAAGAAAAGCTTTGTTTGTTTTTATTTTATTGATATTTGCCACCAAGTCCAAAAACAATTCCTGTGATAGATTAAAATCTGATTTTGTCAAAGTAGCATATCCCAGATGTTGAATGTTTTGTGGAATCTATTAAATGAATTGGTCTTGGCAGAAAGACAGATAAGCAAGGTATGGAAAAGTTATCTCCTTTCAGCAGGAAATTTTGGTTTATATATTTTAACACCTATCAATTCACCTCCATACCCGTGTTCAATGAACTCTGTGTGAAGTTCTTGCTTTTCAAAAGAGATTTTACTTGCCTAGTCATCCAATGAAAATGTTGTGGATATGGAAGATGGGGATATTTTGGACAAGAGTTTCTCTGATCTTTGAAGTTATAGCATATGGCTTTTTGTTTGAGATTCAATTTTAGCGTTTGTGTTAGGAACTTAGTTTGATATTGTTGTGAATGTTTAACATGGAAATCAAGCAAGTAGGTAAACATAATGAAATAGTGCAGCGGAAATAATAAACTTTTAAATCACAACAATAGAAGACATTTTTTTCATCAACATGCTTTCGTAAACTTTGATTCACGTATGCATGCAAGTATTACAACTCCCCCTCAGCCTAAGATCACTCTAATTTGTTCGTACAAAATGTTAGAAGGAAAGTGATAAATAGAACAGTACATGCACTGTTCTATTTATAGTAAAATCAAACCACTTTCGTATCTAGGTTGACGTCACCTTGATAGTGACATCTAACGACCTAACAAACTCTAACATATGCTAAATCTAAAACACTGTTACATTGAAATATAAATATAAACTTGTTGAACCAGCATATATTGAAGGAACCTCTAATGAGCTTTATCCTCTGTTGGTCCAACAGACCTTGCTTTAACAGTTCTCATCTTCAATAACAGAGGTTCTCTCTGGCAGACTTTAGGCTTTGAGCAAAGCTTGTATTCAACAGTCTTTGTAAACAACGTTAGCTTAAACAGACCTTTGAGTATAGTATCTTTGCCTTTGCCTTTGGGAGGAGTTAAATATTCAAAGCACTGTTTATTCTTGATTAGATGATATAGATCATTTTGGCTTTCCAATCATTTGTTCTTTTATAGGGTTCAATATATCCAATAACCTCTCCGTAGAACAGATGATGCCAAAACTCTTTTTTATTGCTGATCTTTATTCCTCATCAACATTTCCCTGATTTGCCCTTAAAATTGTACTACAAAGTTCATGGAAATCATGTCTTCAAAATCCCTTTGTAATTCACGGTTCAACAAATCTTGGACGTCATCTGCATCCAAAACATATGCATCCTCCATTTTCAGCCTTTGAATCTCACCATTTGATTAAGCAAAGTCAATTCATGGTGTCTGAGGATGACATCCATTTTAGAATTTGTAAATCAGTTGGTTTTCTTGGGTGAGGATTTATTTCTGATGAGTTGGATGAATAAGGTTGCTTATAAGGTTAGAAATTGTTTCTCTTAGTTTTTCACTTTTAGCATCAGTTTTAAAGAGCAGTTGGTTCTTGATTCCCTCTCTTCTATGTTCTTCAAACATCTGCTCATCATCTTCAGCCATCTTCTTTTGCCGTTTTGCTTGATTTAAGGCAAGTGCGGATAAGACAGTGGTTAAAGAATGCTTTTTGAGTGTTTAGGTGTGTTGAGGGATAACAAGTGTTGAATAATCTTGTTTTCTTGGAACTCTAGGATCTTTCTTTCTAAGCTCTTCAAGTTTCTTGTATGTATCTACAACTCTGGATTCAGACCATCTTACAACAGATCTTGCAGAGCCATAATTAGCAACAACCAGTACCTTTTTCATTCTTTTAAGCTTCAATGCCCTATTTTGATCCACTTGTTTGTACTTTTTCCAGTCAGATGGAGTTGGCTTGTGTAAAGGATCCTTGAGAATTTCCTGGATTCTATCAATTGCTTCTTTAAGAGCATTTGATGACCAATCTTTGAATTGTGCTCTTGATGCTTTGTATGCCTTGTGCTGCACTATGTGGTCAAGATAATCCTGTTTCAGCTCCTCATCCAGCTCAGCATTGACTGGCCTCTCTAACATGGATTTACTCATATCTTTGGCAAAATCTTCAATTTTTCTAAGTCCCCACCTTTACTAAGTTCATGAGATAAGGTTGATTGAGTAACCCTGTCATCTTTCCCTTTGCTCATCTCTTTGGCTATGTTCTCATCTTGTTTATCTTTCAATTTTAGATATTCATCTAAGTTTCTTGACCTTCTATATCCAAAGAGAGATGGGAAGTCTAGTTTTGAAGTATCCTCTGCTGTGAAAATGATTTAATTTCTTTTTGAACAGTAAGAATTTCTAAAGGATATCTAGTAACTAGTTGGATGTTAGGTGGTGGTTTGCTCATGGGTGGTAGTGAAGTGGTTTTAGATGGTAGTGATGAGGTGATGTGGAAATGGGTTTTGATGATAAAGGGATTGGTGATGGAATCTCTTCATCATCATCATCAACAACAAAAGTTTTTATTTTGCGTTGGAATTTGATCTTTGGTGAGGGTGGATGTGTAGAATTCTTGGTGGTGTGGTTAATGGTTGGTTAAGATGGGAAAGGTGATCATTGAAGAGGTTTAGTGAACATCTATCGATAAATTTGTTGTACCAACATCTATTGGTTGATTTGGTAGTGGTGAGGAAACATCTATTGATTGTGATTTTTGGGGATGGTGATGGTCTCTTTTTGGGTGTTGGTTTGGTTTTGAGCTTGACAGGGGATACACTTTTTGTGCCTCATCAGTGGTTTTAAAGGGGTGGAAATTGGCTGTCTAACTTTTCTAGTTGACTTCCTTTTTCTTGAAATGCCAAAATCTTCTTTTTTCAATTTGCTTGGCTTGTTCTTCTTTGATCAATTTGGAATCCTTGCTTTCCAGTGTATCTTGTTCTTCTATTTTTATAAGGCAATTCTATCTACTTGTTTGTTTAGGTCTCATCAATTCCTTTTTGAACACCAGCATCTGATACCTTAGTAGAAGTTTGATTTTCAGCTGACCCTGGCTTTTGTTGCACCTTTGAATCTGGCTGCAACTTTCTTAGCTTATCACTCTCCCTCTTTTTGGCCTCATACTCTACTTCTTCTTGAAGACTGTTGTAGTGGTAGAGCCAGTAGTCTTCACCAAATGTTCTCTGATGGCCTTTATGTCAGATTGATTACTTGATATCAGGCCTCAACCGTATTTTTTATCAGTTTCATGTGAGTGTTATGCTTAATATCAGCTAAATTCTCATAGCTTGAATGATGGGTTGCATAGATTTCCATAGCTCATTGACAATTTGTTGTGTAGAAGGCTGGCTTTGAAAATGTTGTAACATCTGCTTCATCATATCTTTCATTTCACCAAGTGAAGACTATTGATGTCATTCTCTCTGTCAATTCCTTATATCTCAATTCATCACCGAATTTAATAGGATCATCTAAATTCCTACAAGAGATAGTTGTATTTGGATTATCAACAGGAGAAAACTCCATGTTATCATAACCAAATTTCCCATTTTCTTGGTACTGGGAGCTTCCAACAGGAACAGAGGTTACAATTGTAGCCTTAACAATTGTTGCCTTTAAGGAAGACTTATTGATGTAACCACTGTCCAACTGAGACACAGTTGTGTCATCAGTTGTAGTGGCTGGTTCATTAAAATTACCACCAAGAGTTACTTGTAACTCATGGGGTGTAGCCTCCTCAGCTGTTTCTCGGTTAGCAACTTGATTTTTTTAGACTCAGTCACTTGTGGGGGTGTACTCTCTTTGACTAGTGATTGAGAGGAACTGGTTTGTGTTTGAGTTTTATCAATTGCATGAAACAGAGGTATAAAAGTGGATGGAATTGTGGGAGATGGTTGGAAAGAGACACAGCCCTGGGAGAGGGCTTGAAAACAGACTTTCAAGTGAAATATCTGCTTCATAATGTGGTGACCCTATGCTTACAACTTGTTCCTTTTGGGATGATGTAGGAGGAGTTTGGCTTGTAGGTGGAGATCTTTCCAACTGTTGTGAGGAAGTAAAAATAATGGTTTCAGGTGGCTTTTGTGGTACCACAAGGTTATCCTCTTGGATCTCATCTTCCAGAGGTGCCTTTTTGTTGTTTAGTTTTGGTGGGCTTTTTGGATTGTGGGGGTTTTCTTTTGGGTTTTGCTAATGTCGGTTTCACAACACCGTTTATGGTGTCATGATCACTAGGAGTCGTAGGCTCAGCAACAGATGTTTTTAGCAATAGATGTGGACTCATCCAAAGTAGGCTCATCCCCCTTTGCTTTTGTTTTGGAAACTTTTGACTCTTGATTTAACATTCTTGTAAAAGTTTCATTGGTTAGACTCTTCATTCTAAAAACTATACCTTGTTGAAAATCCTTTAATAGACTTGTTTTTGAAGGTAATAGCTTAAGAGTCTAGGGTATAAAAGAAAAGCTTTATTTGTTTTTATTTTATTTATATTTGCCCCAAGTCCAAAAATAGTGCCTAAGATAGATTAAAATCATAGTTTTGTCAAAATAGCATATCCAAAATTTTGAATGTTTTGTGGAATCTCATTAAATGCAGTGGTCTTGGAGAAAGACAAATAAGCAAGGTATGGAAAAAATATCTCATTGTAGCAGGAAATTTTGGTTTAAAGATAGTAACACGAGTCAATTGACATTCATACACTCGTTCTATGAACTCAGTGTGGACTTCAGCTTTTCAAAATAAACTTTACCCTGCTTGGTCGTTTAATGCAAAGAGTGTGGATATAGAGGATGGGGATATTTGAACAAGACTCTCCCTGATCTTAGAAGTTATGGCATATGGCTTTTTGTTTTGGGATTTAATTTCTGCGTTTGCTTAAAATTGTCGGAGAGTATCCACATATATATCGGTGCATCAGCAAGCATGATATTTTTGTATTTTGATGATGTGAGAACATCGATTATTGGGTGAAAGGAAGTATTTTTGTCGTTTTTCCAAAGGTGGGGAGTTAGTTATGAGGTAGTTTGATTTGCAGAGCCATGAACAGAGAAGAGAAGTGAGTGATGGTGAAGAGAAAAAGTGAACGTTAACATGGCAACGGTTTTAAAAGATCTGATGGCTAACATTTGTTCACGTGGCAACATCTGTTAGACAATGGATGATGGTTGTTGTGGAACATCTGCTAGGAAGCAACAAGGTTGGGACAGTGCATAGGAATAGTGGTAATTTTACTCTATCAGATGATAGATATCAGAGGTTAGGAGAACAAGTGGTATATGGAAACAGAGGATACCTTTTAGTAGTGGATAAATTTTAACCAATCACATGTTTTAAGATAGTGGTTTATAATAGACTTTAAGGATTTATTGAAAAACTTCAATTTTAAAACTATTTTTAACAATGGATTTTTGATTTTCTGAAAACATTTTAATGCTTTTTATTCATGGAAAACAAAATTTTGATTTTAATCCATGTTTAACATGCCATTCCTAGAGATCAAGCTTTCAAAGGTAGATGTGTCTAAAGCTTTGGTTAACACATCTGCCAGCTGATCCTTAGTTGGAACATGATGCAGAGAAATCAAACCTTTTTCATAGCAATCCCTCATAAAGTGATGTCTGATTTCAATATGCTTGGTTGTTGAATGTGAGACTGGGTTTTAATGATGTTTTCAGCTGCTTGACTATCTAACATGAGAGGAGTCTTTAGAGCAGTTACACAAAAATCTAGCAATTGGTTTTGAAGCAACAGAAGTTGAGCAGTGCAACTAGCAGTAGCAATATACTCAGCCTCTGTTGTTGATGTTGAAGCTTCAACTTGCTTTTTGCTTTGCAAAGAAACTAAGCAATTTCCTAGAAACTGACATCCTCCTGATGTAGACTTCCTTGTAGCATGGCAACCAGCAAAATCACTATCTAAATAACCTGAAAGCTGAATATTTACATTAGCGGGATACGAGATACCAAGTGTGAGCACCTTTTATGTACTGGATATCCTTTTCATAGCAATGAGATTTGACCTTCTAGGTGCTGACTAGGATCTGGCACAAACACATGTGTCAAACATGATGTCTAGGCTTGATATAGTTAGGTACAATAAAGACCCAATCATGCTTCTATAAAGAGTTTGATCAACCAAGTCATCTTTGTCATCGACAGCTACTAAATTGGATGTTGCCATGGGTGTACTACATGGTTTACAATCATTCATATCAAATTTTGTTAGTAGTTCTTTGTCATACTTGCTTTGATGAATGAATGTACCCTTTTGCAATTACTTAACTTGGAGACCAAGAAAGCATTAGAGTTCACCCATAGCACTCATTTCAAACTCTACGATCATGAGTTCTCTAAACTATTCACACATTGCATTGCTTGTGGATCCAAAAATGATGTCATCAATTTGGCCAAGCATCAAATCCTTTACTCTCCATCTTAAAAACAAAGGTTTTTCAATTTTACCTCTTGTAAAGGCTATGGATAAGAAAAAAGTGGAAAGAGTTTCATACCAGACTCTAGGTGCTTGTTTCAAGCCATATAAAGATTTGTTTAGCATGTAAACATGATATGGATAAAAAAAAGCATCTTCAAAACTAGGGGGTTGGCATACATTTACTCTTCCTTGATTTTGCCATATAGGAAAGCACATTTTATATCCATTTATACACATTGATGTAGTGGTTGGCAGCAAAGGCTAAGATGTTGATACAGTTTTGTGTCTGTTGCTTGTTCTTAGTTACAGTTGTAATTGTAGGTCTTTGCTCAAGTGTCTGTATAGGTTTGGTCGTGTCGAATAGATCGAGATATCCTTCTGTCTTGATCTAGTATGACATCTTAGCTTGTCTGTGTTAATCAGTTGCATATGTGCATACTGATAAGTCTTGTAAACGTCAAGTCTACACACGTTCTCCAAGAATGAGAATTCTGTGTGAGTCATAGATTTCGTACGAAACATTCGTACGATCAAGTGATTTCGTCGAACAGTTTCGACGAAACAGTGACTCGTACCAAATTCTGGAGATGTGTCTCTGTGTAATAGTGTGTTCCATATGTCTGGCAACGTGTTTCGTATGAGTGACCAGCTTAGGACACTATAAAAGCAGACATGCACCTCTCAGTAGGGTTAGCCAGTGAGCCCTTTTGTCTAGAAGTTAATAGAACGAGCTAGCATTTCTGGTGAAGACAAAGACACAAGAACACAGCAAGTTTGTTTGAGTCATACGAGCATTGTGTGTATATGTTTGTACTTGTTCTCAATCATTAATCAAGATAGTGAATCTTTGGTTACCCCGTGTTCTTTACTTTGCTTTGGCTAATGCACACTTGGATTCCGCACTTGTGTGTGTCATTTGAACAAGGAACTGGTTTAACACCATCCGCAGGGGGACCTACATAAGAACAATCTGATGGCCTCAAGTCTTGTGAAAGGAGAAAAAGTTTCATCATAATCAATGCCCTCTTCTTGTCTATACTAACCACAAGCCTAGCTTTGTTTTTTACAACAATGCTCCTTTCATCTGTTTTATTTTTGAAGACCCATTTTGTGCCTATGGGACAGACATCCTGAGGCAATGGTACAAGCTCCCATACTTGTTGTCTTTTAAACTGTAGGAGCTCTTCTTTCATAGCCTCTACCATACTGTTGTCTTTTAGTGCCTTTTGGTACTTGACAAGTTGTGTGAGTGATAGAAAACTAGAAAAAATACAAATGTTTTGGGATTGACTTCTTGTGAGAACCCACTTCATTGATGTTTCCATAACTTGTTTTGGTGGGTTATTTTTAAGGTAGATCAGATCTCCCTTGTATGGAATTATGGCATTGAGAGGAGAAGGCTACCGATGGGAATCATCTGAGCTAACATCGGTTGGCAATTTTGAAAGCCAACATCTGTTTGAAATAGAGGTGGAGGTATAGGTGGGATAGGGGTAAAAATGGTTTGACTTTTGTTCATAGAAAATGGACTTTTGTCAATAGGGGTTTAACTTGATGAATTGGCAGAGGATTGAGGATCTACAACAGTTGATGCAGCAGTGGTAGAGTTTTCACAGTTGATAGTAGCATTTGTTGCTCTGGTGGAGGAAGTGACTTTGTATTATGGAATCACAATGTCATATTCATAATCTTGATGGAAAGATTGTGGTGTACCTACAGTGTTAGTCTTGACAGACACATCTTCAAATGTAAATTTATCTAGATCAAATAATTCAGCAGGGTTTACTAGGATTTTTACTGAAGAAAGTTCATTAAACTTTACATTCAAGGTCACTTCCACACACCTAGTCCTTGTGTTAAACACTTTATAGGCCTTGGTAGTGGTTGAGTATCCTAGAAAATAACCACAATCTACTTTGGCTGCAAATTTTGAAATAGAATCTTTTAAGTTTAAAATGAAACATTGGCAGCCAACTAAGAGATTAGTGGTTTGATCTTGTATAGAATTTCATAAGCAGTCTTTTGATGCATGTGGTTAATTAAAACTCTGTTCTGTACATAGCAATTAGTATTTACAGCCTCTGCATAAAAAGTAAGGGTAAACCTAAGTCTACAAGCATTCTTCTAGTAGCTTCAATTGGAGTTTTATTTTTTCCTTTCAACCACCCCATTTTGCTCTGGTGTCCTTGGGATGCTATATTACCTCACAATCCCTTTTTTTTTGTCACCACTTCGTACGAGCTAGACTTTGTACGTGTGGTGCTTCGTACAAGTGGTGCTCCGTACGAGTGGAGCTTCGTGCGAGTGACCAATTATCACTCGTACGAGCCACAGAGCCCGCTCGTACGGATGAAACTGATAACCATTTTATGATCCAGAATTTTCATTTCTTCGAATTTCGACATGAATTTTGTACACTTCTAGTCGAAAATCAGTTTCTAACAATCCTATAGTTTCAATTTTACATTATGTCCGTGGATTGTCCAATATTTGATGTTTTACATCTAAAACCCCTCATACGTACAAAATTTATGAGCGTAGGTGATTCATCAACTGTTAGATTGAATGAATCGGTAAGTAGCTCTGATACCAGTTCTGGTCCCGTGGTCGATGGCGGTTCTAGATAGAAGCTTTGGGGATTGAACAGATTCCGGCAGAATGGAATAGACATGTAGGCACAGAATAAGTAGAAGCTTTTTAATTAATTCATTCAAACCGAAAGAGTATACATCTTGACTGGCTAACAGAGTTCCTGGAGAGAATCCGCCAGCGTTTCCCCTAAGGGATCTTCCAAAACTTAACAAACAATGATCACACAACACCTATTTATAGACATGACAGCTTGTGCGAACCAAGCATGTTGTCACTCGTACGAGGGATCGAGTGAGATGTTGTCACTCGTACGAGTAACAAGAGTCACTTGTACGCAACACAAAGTCACTCGTACGAGGCACATGTCACTCGTACGAGCCAATACTTGTTCGCACTTGGGTCGTGTGTTCGTATCTAATCTATACAATATTCAATACACACTCTTTCTAGCCTATTCGCATAGTGACGGCCACAAAGTGCATCAACACTTATTTCTACACTCTGTTCCATGGTCACTCCTAAAGATTTTCACGGGAAAGTTAAATTGCTTTTCAGCTTTTCTTACAAAGTTCTGCAAAATACATGCAGTCTCATATTTGAAGTGCAAAAAGTAAGTCTAAATAAACCTTGAAAAATCATCAATTATAACAAGACAATCCCTCTTCTTTTTAAGGCTCATGATTTAACTGGGCCAAACAAGTCGGTGTGCAACAATTGCAAACACTGAGTTGATTTGAACTCTTTAATGGATTTGTATGAACTTTTATGTTGTTTGCCTTTTAAACAGAAAACAAAATGTTCATCATAAGTGAATTGTTTTAATGGAAGACCTCTCACAAGACCTTGTTTAAAGAGTGTGGTGATAGTTTTGGGATTTTTGTGACCAAGTCTTCTATGCCATAGTTCTGTCTTTTTATTTGAGGCAACTGAAAACAGACATGCATTACAAATTGGATTATCTTTCAACATATTAACCACGTACACATTGCCACTCCTATAAGAAACAATTTGTGCTTTGCTCTCAGCAATGATTGTTTTAATTATTTTAGCCACTTCTAGCCCAACAATCTGACATTGCTTCTTAGTGAAGAATGAACCATAACCTTTGTCACTCATTTGAGACACACTAAGAAGATTGAACTTAAGATTGTCAATAAGATTCACATTTTCAAACTTGAGTTTCCCTGCTTGAACTGTCCCTGACCCAAACACCTTTCCTTTTGAATTGTTACCAAAGGATATATCACCCCCTCCATGTGCTAGAAAATCTTTGAGAAGGGCTTTACATCGTGTCATGTGCCTAGAGCCTCCACTATCTACATACAAAAAACTATCAAGGCAAGTGGAAGCTCCCTGCACATCAGTAACAAGTTAGTTTTGGTGAGTGTCCAAAGCCAAATGGCTTTGGATGGAGTCATAGACATTTCAGCCTCGAGTCCAAGAGAATGTTCAGAGTTTTCAACAGATTTTTGTAACATCTGTTGTGAGCCATTTCCTGTCAAATGATTATAACCATGAGGATGCTTGTTTACTCTTGGCTTTGAGGGTCTTTTGTAGACCTCGTAGCCAAGTGATACACTCTTATAAGCTGGTTGGCCATATCCTCTTGGAACTTTATTAGCTAGTGGTGTATTTGTTACCTGAACCTCTCTGAAACAGAGGTTATATTCAATTATTTTGTAACAGATGTTTGGATTGGGACAAAGGTCTGTTTGGTCTTTTCTTTTCTTGAACTCTCAAGTGTATTTGTTTTATACTCATTTCTTTTCACATCAAAATTTTTGAGATAAACACACTTTTGAGTTTTATGGTATTTCTTACCACAGATGGTATAGTGAAGTGCATCAATACTCAAATTTGTTTTGTTTAATCATATGTTTTAGAAGAAAACAATTTTTAATAACATGATTCTTCTTTTCACTAAAATCACAAAACAAGTTTGTTATCTTTTCTTTCTTCTTCCCTTTTTTCACACTTTTTCGTCATCTGTTGGATGGTCTTTTAAGGGAATGATCTTGACTTGAGGTACTTTTACACCTTCAATGGTTGAGAATCCTTCTGACCATGTAGGCTTGAATTGATATTTCTCAATTTCCTCAAAAGTTTAGGATCCTTCTGGTTTTTTTCTAAAAAATTTTCTTACCATTTGTTTCAGTGACTTTTATTTCTAAACCAACCAAATTTGTTGGAATAATTTCAACCAAACCACAATCATTTACAACAGTGTTTTGAAAAACTTGGTCATTTTTTTCTGAAACCTACACTAAATTTAACATTGCTTTTGATTTGTGATTCTAAATCAACTCATAACCTTGCAGGACTCTACCCATTTCTCACAAGTGATCTGGGTAGATTCAAGCTCCTTTTTACAACTTTGATATTTTTCTATCACTGTTTGGTGTTGTTCCTTGGTTATGCTTGATTCATGTTTGAGACTGCTGATTTCACAATCCTTTTCTAACACTTTTTATTTTAACTCTGTTGTAAGTTTTTCAAGTTGTATTAAATCATTTAAAATCTTGTTTCTAAGATTTTCATTTACCTTTTTAATGTTAGTAAAAGCAATAATACATTTGTCTGAACATAAGTCTTTAAGGACTTGAGGTGATACCTTAGTAGCAGCCATCATGGCATAATCACACTCTCCTTCGCAAACACTTGAATCCCATGGATCAGACAGAGGATTAATCGTTTCTTCACCAACCTTTTCTTCACCAAAAGTTTCTTTAGTAACATCTGTTGTAACATCCGTTTCAACATTTTCACAAACAATATCAATATTGGACACCACTTCCTCAGATTCATTCCCCTCCAAAATAGTGTCTAGTGCCATAAAACAAAAATTTTCAATTTTCTTATCAGAATTAGCAATTAGAGCAAAATTTTCATCACTGAGTTCCTCAGGTAAGCTAATCCAATCAACAAAGCCTTGTTTAAAGAAGCTCTGATGACTGGTCTCTACCTGAGCAAAGGTTTGTGCAGCTTGTGGTGCAGGTTGCACTTGGATCTGAGGAGTTGAGGCTTCAACATATTGTATTAGAGGAACAGTGGATAGGACATACTGGACAGGAACATTGTTTAGAGGATGTGCAAAATAAGCAGTGTTTTGCATGTTTAGAGCAAGGGTATATTAGGAATAATGGACAGTGTTTTGAGTGTTTTGAGGTCTAGGACTTGGATGCGTAATTATGCGGCCATTTTTTTGGCTCTTGCATTGTCTAGCAAAATGACCTAGCCTATTACACTTATAACACTTGATGTTTTACTTATCCAACCCAACTTTTAAGCCCCATGCAACCATCGAAACTTTCTACAAGTTTTCTTGTAAAACTTGATAGTTCTAACACTCAGCAAGGCCAGTTGGTGCAAGATATCCATTTCTTCCAACTCAACAAGGATAAAATGTTGAAGATCATTTAACTCAAATATAAGTTGTTAGAAATTTGGTTTTCCCCATTTGCTGTAAAAGCATAATTGGGTGAGTAAGAATCAGAGTTGAAATTTCCACCAGATGTTATATCAATAAAATGATCAAAACTCGGATCCTTACTACCATCATAGGTTTCTTCTTGACCAAAAACTGTTGTACTACCAAAGGCATAGTCATCAGCAACTTTTCTTGACTCCTGTAGCTTCTTTCTGGTTAAGCTCTCTCTTATATGTGAGAAGCCTCCCATGAAGCTGAGTCAGACTCGTCTCTTTGAACCCAACAACGGTTCTAGTTACAAAAGCAATAGTGTCCCATTTTTCTGGTACTGATCTTGGAAATCGGCTATTCAGGGTTGAATTAGGATATTTAAGATTTACTAGTTTTAATTCACCAGTTAGACAGCTAAAACTTACAAACTGCTGAGTTGATGATTCTCCTTTAACATGACAAAATGTTTCATACTCTTGGTTTAAAACTTCACGATTGTTTTCAATAACCTCCTCTGTCCCACCAAATTGCTCTTTCAAAACATCCCATAACTCCTTTGCACTGTTGCAATGCAACAGGCTAGCATAGATATAATTTGGCAAAGCCGTAGCAATGATACTAAATGCATTTGCATCTAGCTCGATATTCTGAAAATCTTACTCAGAGTAGTTTTCAGGATTCTTTCGAACTTGAACTTTAGGGTCTTCAGCACTCGGTACCATCGGAACATGAGGTCCGAAGATAACCGATTTCCAGCAAGCCGTATTTTGTTGTGCAAGTATGTGATCCATCCGTCTTTGCCAGATATTATATTCCGCTCTGAGAAGGATTGGAGGTTTATACGTGGCGTTAGTGTTGTGTGGATCTTGTGGATTTTGAGACATTTCTGATTGTTTACAAACAGGTTTTTGTTTAAAAATTACTTTGAACGTAAATAAACTTTTACTCTGTTTTCAATACAACGAACAAACGACGTAGTGAGAGCTGATCTGTTTATATCAAATTGATTGTGAAATCGAATTTGATTGACCAAGCTCTAATACCAAATGTTAGGATCTGAGTTTGATATTGTTGTGAATGTTTAACATGGAAATCAATGAAAGTAGATAAGCAGTAATGAAATAGTGCAGCGGAAATAATAAACATTCAAATCACAACAATAGAGACATTGTTGTTATCAACATGCTTTTGTAAAGTTTGATTCACTTATGCATGTAAATATTATAACTCCTCCTCAGCCTAAGATCACTCTAATTTGTTCGTACAGATCGTTAGAAGGAAAGTGATAATAGAACAGTACATAAACTGTTCTATTTGTAGTACAAATCAAACCACTGTGGCATCTAGGCTAACATCACATTGATAGTAACATCTAACGACCTAATTAACTCTAACATCTGCTAACTCTTAAACATTGTTACATTGAAATATGAATATGAACTTTGTTGAACCAGCATCTTGTTGGAAATTGAACCCTACAAAAGAACATATGATAGAAAGCCAAAATATTCTAAAACCTCTGATCCATATAATAATTGAACATCTGCTGAAGCGAAGCGCTGTTAAAGATAAAGGTCAAAGGTTTGCCTAGCAAAGCTCTGATGAAGACTAAAGTCAAAGGTATGCCAACACAAAGCTCTGTTGACTAAAGCCAAAGGTCTACCAAGGCAAACCTCTATTGAAGACTAAAGCTAAAGGTCTGCCAAGGTAAAGCTCTGCTGAAGACTAAAGCTATAGGTCTGCCAACGCAAAGCTCTGGTAAAGCCCAACAGAGGATGTCTCATCAGTGTTTTCTATCAGACTTTGTATTGTATAGTTTATGGCAGTTTTTCGCTTAGCAGATGTTAGAGTTTGTTTTAGTTTGTTACATGTCACTTTCAATGTGACGTCAGCATGAGATGCTTAGCGGTTTACTCTATACTATAAATAGAACAGTGCATGTACTATTCTATTCATCACTATCACCTCATCTTGACATGTTGTTTACGAGCAAATCAGAATGATCTTAGGCTGGGGGGAGTTTGTAATCTTTCATGCACGTAAACAATTGATTTATAAAAGCATGTTAGTGAAAGCAATCTTCCTATTGGTGTGAATAAAAAGTTTACTATTTCCGCTGCACTATTCATACATGTTTGTCCACTTCCATTGATTTCATCTTAAACATTCACAACAATATCAAACTCAGTAACTAACACATCTATTAAGGGAACCTCTGATGAGCTTTATCGTCTCTTGGTCCAGCTGCCTCTAACAAAGAGACAGAACTATGGCATATAAGACTTAGGCACACAAATCTGACAACTATCACCACACTCTCTAAACAAGGCCTTGCAAGAGGTCTACCACAAAAATGTTTCACAAGAGATGAACATTGTTTTTCATGTTTAAAAGGCAAACAACATAAAAGTTCATACAAGCCCATTGGTGAGTCCAAAACAAGTCAATGCTTATAATTGTTGCATATGGACTTGTTTAGCCCTGTAAAAATCATGAGCCTTAAACAAAAAGGTATTGCCTTGTTATTGTTGATGATTTTTCTAAGTTTACTTGGACTTACTTTTTGCACTCCAAGGATGAGACTACATGCATATTCCAGGGATTTGTGAAACAAGTTGAAAAGCAATTTGACATGCCAGTAAGAGCCTTCAACAGTGACACCAGTTCAGAAAGGAGTTGGATGATTTCTGTGTGTCAAAAGTAATTGTAAGGCAATACAACATTCCAAGCACACAAGAACAAAATGGGGTGATTGAAAGGAAAAATAGAACTTCGATTGAAGTGCCAGAACAATGCTTGCAGACTCAGGTTTACCCTTAACCTTTTGGGCAGAAGCTGTAAACACTGCTTGCTATATGCATAACCAAATCTTGATAAACCTCACACATCAAACAACTATTTAAGAAACTCTGTATAATATCAAACCACTGATCTCATACTTCAAAATCTTTGGCTGCCCATGTTTTGTTTTGAACTTAAAATATTCAATTTCAAAATTTGCAGCCAAAGTAGATTGAAGTTATTTTCTGGGATACTCAACCACTTCTAAAGCCTACAGAGTCTTTAATTAAAGGACCCGGTGCCACACCCCGACCCGCAGCGGAAAAGGTGATCGGGGCATGATTGGGTTATCATCAAAGCTCATGACATTTATTATGCGTTTCATATTCATTAATACAATTTAATGGAGATTTAGAATAAATGTTACAACATATTCTAACTATCAATCTAAGCTTCTTTGTTCTCTTCTAAGGCATTTCCTATGTTTTCTTTGCTTCAACCTGTTCACCTGTATCATATGTAAAAAAGTTTGGATCAACATAAAGTTGGCGAGTGAATCCTATGGAAAACATTTGAACAAGTTTATTTAAATTGGTTATGAAATATGTGCACAACCAAACATGAGTAAAAATAGATGTAAACTTATTCAACAATCATAAGATATTAAATAAAACACACATGAACAATAATGGAACATTTAGAGGCACGCGATGCTCAACTCGTCTCTCACGAGGAACTGAGGGGCCTAATGAATGAATTGCATAAACATGATAATATGAATGACACAACTACAAACAATATAAACTCAATGATACACACATGAACAATAATGAATTTGATTTGAGGCACGCGTTGTTCAACTCGTCTCCCACGAGGAACTGATGGGCTTAATGAATGAGTTTTATATAATTTGACAAAAGGAAATAAGTATTCACAACAATATAAACAATCTAAGTTTAGATCATGATGTGGTATGGCACAAGTTTAAATAAACAAGTTAATTATTTTTATAACACATGACACACCCCAAAACGTGTAATTTAAAAGGGGGAGTTGTAAGATTCACTCATAGTGGGTGCGTTCGGTTGATGATGTTGAATGCACGCGAAGTGGTTTTAACCACAAGTGAGATTAACCTAGATAAATCGCATTATGGTTTGGTAAGTAAACGGATTTTATTAATCTATTTTAGTAGGATTGTTGGGTGTATTTTTGTGAGTTTAAGGCTATTTTCTAACCTTAAAATGTTATTTTTAAGTATTTTTAATTGATTTTAATTAAAATAATTAAATAAAAATAATAAAAAAATTTGATTTTTTTGCTACAGTGACCGTTGACTTTGACCGGTTGACCGTTGACTGACCGTTGACCGATTCGAATCGTGTATATAAGTGCGCTGGGTGAGGCTCGAACCCGAGACCTCCCGTACGCGTGCACGCAGCTCTACCAACTGAGCTACGTGTCTAACCCGTCATATATCCGATTTTAATTATATTTATACATTAATTAAGTTAAACAGAAAATCCTTTTATTTTAAAAACACTTTAATTGAATCAGACGGTGCGCTCCACAGGTCTCGAACCCGGGACCTGTGGGTTATGATAACACACAGTCCACCGCTGGACTGTGTGTACAACTTGTTAACTTAACTGATTTTTATTATACTTAAACACAAATTAATTATTTTCATTTCTGACTTATTTAAAAAGCTTAATAATTGTCCGGGTCGATGCAGAAGACCGGACTCGAACTCGTGCACTTTGATTAAACATACACACAGTCCACCGCTGGACTGTGTGTCTAACTTGGTTATTATTCCGATTATTAATATACTTAACATATACCTGTGGCGACTCCGGTTCGGTTAACAAAACAAAAAGGCATTTTATTAAAGCGGCGTGTGTGAAACAGGATTCGAACTCGTGACGTTTGTATGTTTAATGTGCACACAGTCCACCGCTGGACTGTGTGTCTAACCCGAGTAATATTTTGATTTAAATTATACTTATACGTTCCGGATACATCGTCTTCTTCATCAAGTTATAACCAGAAAAGACGACTGACTGGTTCAATGATTAAATCAGGTTCCTTTAACGTTTTAGGTTAATTATAGATGAGATATAAGTAAAAAGAAGGAAAAATAGGCGTGAGGTATACCGACTAGCTTTCCTCTGTTTTCCGGCAGAACTCCGGCGACAGCAATCCCTTCCGACGACGAGTGTCTTGCAGCAGAGAGTCTTCAGAAAGCTTACAAAGGGTGTGGGTGGCTTCGGTATAAGTTCAAAGGGTTTAGTAAGGCTCAGAAATGGGGAAACCGGTTTTCTGGCGACAAACAGAAAAATTCCGGCGAGAGAGTTTTCGCCGAGAAAGGGTGTGGTTTTGAGCGAAAATGTTTGCAGAAGTTCGAGGTGGTTTTTATAGGGCAAATCTTTGAAGAACTTGGTCTGATTTCCGACTGGATTCGTAAGTTATAAAAGCTCCGGCGGTTATGACTTTGGTCGCGGACTCAGACGTCGGTTATAACCGATGTCTTAGTAATGGTTTACGTTATAACGGAAGATGTCGTTAAAACTCGCGAGATTGCCGGGATTTCCGACGACTGAACTTTTGGGCGCCGGTTTTGAATTCGGAAAGTCAAGATATCAATTAAATGATTCCATTATTAACAAGGAACATCAGTGGCGCAGTGGTTTGTGTGTTGAGTGTTAAGTCTGTTTGCACCGTGACTCGGCGACTGACCCGGGTTCGAAACCCGGCAGGAACAAAGTATTTTTATTTTGCGATTTTTAACAGTTTTTCAAAAACTAATTATATATTCCCGTATAATAATTGATTATGTATCGTTTAAAATTATTTTGGGCATTTAATTCGCAACGAAAATTTTAACTGACTGTTCGGTTGATAAACGGAGCGGGTTTGGTAAATCCGTTTTTGACGGATGTTACACCCGGTGTGTGAAAGAGACCTTGAATGTAAAGTTCAACGAACTGTGTTCATTAAAATTCCCAGCAAACCCTACAGAATTGTTTGATCTAGATATATTTTCATTTGATGGTGTGTCTATCAAGAGTAACCCAGTAGGTACACCACAATCTTCATCACAAGACTATGGATATGACATTGTGATTCAACAATATAAAGTCACTTCCACCATCAAGAAGAACAGATGTTACAAACATCTGTGAAAACTCTACCATTGCTAGATCAACCACTATTAATCCTCAATCCTTTGCCAGCTCATCAAATTTAACCTCTGTTGACAAAAGTCCAACCTCTGTGGATTAAATTTAATATGTTTCCACACCTCTCCCATCAATACCTCCACCTCCATTTCAAACAGATGTTGGCTCTTCAAAATTCCCAATAGATGTTAGCTTAGATAATTCCATCTGCAGCCTTTACCTCAAAATGCCATTTTTCCATATAAGGGAGATCTAATCTACCTTAAAAGTCATCCATCTGATCAAAACATTGGCAACATCAATGAAGGGGTGCTCACTAGAAGTCAATCCCAAAACATTGGTCTTTTTGCTGGATTCCTATCTCTCACACAACTTATCAAGTACCAAGAGGCACTAAAGGACAACAATTGGGTAGAAGCCATGCAAGAAGAGCTCCTTCAGTTTAAAAGACAACAAGTATGGGAACTTGTACCATTCCAAAGGATGTAAGTCCAATTGGCACAAAATGGGTCTTCAAAAACAAAATTGATGAAAGGGGTATTGTTGTCAAGAATAAAGCTAGGCTTGTGGCTCAAGGTTACATACAAGAAGAAGGCATCGACTATGATGAAACCTTTGCTCTTGTAGCAAGATTAGAAGCCATCTGACTGTTCTTAGCCTTTGCTGCCAACCACAATATTAAGGTGTTTGAAATGGATCTCAAAAGAAGAGCTACATGTTTGTCAACCTCCTGGTTTTGAAGATGTATTTTATCCTGATCATGTCTACAAGCTTAATAAAGCATTGTATGGCTTGAAACAAGCACCAAAGCCTGGTATGAAACTCTTTCCATTTTTCTCTTATCCATAGGTTTTATAACAGGTAAAATTCATATAACCTTGTTTTTAAAATGGAGATGAAAAAATTTGATGCTTGTCCAAATTTATGTGGATAAGATCATTTTTGGATCCAGATGCACTGCCATGTGTGAAGAGTTCAGACAAATCATGGAAGCAGAGTTTGAAATGAGTCCTATGGGTGAGCTTCAATGCTTTCTTGGTCTTCAAGTAAAGCAATTGCAAAATGGTACATTCGTTCATCAAAGTAAGTATGTTAAAGAACTACTTACAAAATTTGATATGAATGATTGTAAACCATGTAGCACACCCATGGCAACCACAAAGCTTGTCACTATTGATGACAAAGATGAATTGGTTGATCAAACTCTATATAGAAGTATGATAGGTTCTTTATTGTACCTAACTGCATCAAGGCCAGACATCATGGCTGCAACATGTGTTTGTGCCAGATCCAGTCAGCACCTAGGAACTCCAATCTCATTTCTGTAAAAAGGATATTCAAATACATAAAAGTTTCTCCCACACTTGGTATCTAGTATCCAACTAATGGAAGTATTGAGCTTTTAGGTTATTCAGACAGTGATATAACTGGATGTCAGACCACAAGGAAGTCAACAACAGGAGGCTGTCAATTCCTAGGCAATTGCTTAGTGTCTTGGCAAAGCAAAAATCAAGCTGTAGTATCAACATCCACAACAGAGGCTGAGTATATTGTTGCTGCAAGCTACACTGCTAAACTCCTATGGCTTCAAAATCAATTGATGGATTTTGGTGTAGCTGCTCTAAAGACTCTTGTCATGTTGGACAGTCAAGCAGCTAAAAACATCATAAAAATCAAGTCTCCCACTCAACCACAAAGCACATTGACATCAGACATCACTTTGTGAGAGATTGCTATGAAAAAAAGTTTGATTTCTCTACATCATGTTCGAACTAAAGATCAACTGGAAGATGCTCTAATAAAAGCATTAGATACATCTACCTTTGAAAGTCTAATCTTTAGGATTGGTATGCTAAACATGCAATAAAAACAAAACTTTGTTTTCCATGTGTAAATAGCATCAAATTTTTTTCAGAAAATTAAAAATCCATCCTTAAAAATAGCTAATATTGAAAATTTTCAATAAATATCTAAAGTCTACTCAAACCTCTGTTGCTGAGCCCACTGCTCCTTGTGAACATGGCACTATAACTAGTGTTGTGCAACCCCCACCAGAAAAATCAAAGGTGCAACAACAGCCAGAAACTACAGAAACAACTGCTACAGCATCTGATGCAACTTTGGGAAAAGGGATTGATGAGACCCTAACAAAGAAGCTGAAAAGATTGCTGATGATAAGTGGAAGAGACAAGATACATTGGAAGCTAAAGCCTCAATGTTGATTGAAGAAGAACAAGCTAAACAGGTGGAAAAAGAAGATATTGGTACTTCAAGAAAAAGAAAGTCTGCAAGAAAGTTAGACAACCAACTGTCACCACTTCTAAAACCACTATTGAGGCTAATCTTACTGTATCCTCTATCCAAACACTACAAAACAACCCAACAAACTTTAGGGCAGATGTTGTGATAGTAGATGCTAGAACAACAGATGTTCCAAAGATGTTCCCCAAACCACTGCTCTACTCACATTTTCCACTTTAACTCAACATTATTCACGCCACCAAGAATTCCTATGCATCCACCATCACCAATATCAAATTCCAACACAAAAGAAAAACTTTTGTTGTTGATGAAGAGATTCCATCATCAATCTCTTTGTCATCACAACCTATTTCCACTCCACCTCATCATCTCCACATACATACACTTCACTTCCACCCGTACATCTGTCATCATCGTTTCTTCCACTGGGAGCTCTATACCCTCTTGAATGCATGCAGTAAGAGGTGAGATAGAGTCTTTCTACAAGATAGAGGATCCATCACAAAGAAAATTCCATCTCTTCTTGGATATCGAAAGCCTAGAAACCTTGATGAATATCTGATACTAAAGGCTAGACAAGCTGATATAATTGCAAAGGAAGAATCAAAAGGCAAGGATGACAGGGCATTACGAGGATCTATGCAATTACAACTCAGCAAAGTTAGAAACATAGAAGATTTTGCTAGAGACTTGTGCAAGTCTATGTTAGAAAAGCCTACCAATGATAATCCTGATTTGAAGCAAGACTACCTTGATCATATAATGAAGCATAAGCCTTACAAAGCAACAAGAGCTCAATTCAAAGACTGGTCTACAAATAAGCTCAAAGAAGAAATTGACTGAATACAAGCCATGCTCAAAGACCCTTTGATAAAGCCTACTCCACCTGTTTGGAAAAAGGCTAGAATTGAAAATCAAGACCATGCCTTGAAAATTAAAACAATGAAGGCTGAGCTTGTTGCTGCACAATATGGAACAACAAGGCAAATTGCAAGGTGGTCTGAGGCAAAAGTTGTTGATACCTATAGATGTTGATGTCTTTGCCTTTGGGAGGAGTTGAATATTCAAAGCACTGTGTATTCTTGATCAGATGATATAGATCACTTTGGCTTTCCAAGCATCTATTATCTTATAGGGTTCAATAGATCCAACAGTTTGCCAAACATTGTCAGAGAGTATCCACATAAATAGGTGCATCAGCAAGCATGATGGTTTTGTATTTGGATGATATGAGAACATTAATTATAGGGTGAAAGGAAGTATTTTTGTCGTTTTTCTCAAAAGTAGGATGGTAGTTATGTGGAAGTTTGATTTGCAGAGCCATGATCGGAGAAGAAAAGTGGGGAGTAGTGGAGAAGATGGTCATGGAAACCGTCTTTATGAATTTTTAAATTCAAGTCAGCAGTGAAAAGCGATGTTTAGATGGAACAGGGATATATAAAGGGAAAAGTGAATGCTAACATGTAGCGGTTTCAAAAGAACTGATGGCTAACATCTATCCCCGTGGTAACCTCTATTGGATAATGGATGACAGTTGTAGTGTAACCTCTGTTAGGAGGTAACAGGGGTTGGGAATAGTGTATGTGAACAGTGGTGATTTTACTCTATCAGATAATAGATATCAGAGGTTAGGAGAAACAAGTGGTATATAGAAACAGAGGATACCTTTTAGTAGTGGATAGCATTTTAACCAATCACATGTTAAGACAGTGGTTTAGAACAGACTTAAGGATTTATTGAAAAACTTCAATTTTAGAACTATTTTGAAGGATGGATTTTTTGATTTTCGAAAACATTTTAATGCTTTTTATTCATGGAAAACAAAATATTGCTTTTAATCCATGTTTAGCATGCCATTCCTAGAGATCAAGCTTTCAAGGTAGATGTGTCTAAAGCTGATTCTTAGTTGGATCATGATGCAGAGAAATCAAACCTTTTTTCATAGCAATCCCTCACAAAGTGATGTCTGATGTAATGTGCTTGGTTGTTGAATGTTAGACTGGATTTTTAATGATGTTTTCAGCTACTTGACTATCTAACATGAGAGGAGTCTTTAGACAAGTTACACCAAATCTAGCAATTTGTTTTGAAGCAACAGAAGTTGAGCAGTCCAACCTGCAGCAGCAATATACTCACCCTTTGTTGTTGATGTTGAAACTTCAACTTGCTTTTTGCTTTGCCAAGAAACTAAGCAATTTCCTAGAAACTGACATCCTCCTGATGTACACTTCCTTATAGCATGGCAACCAGCAAAATCACTATCTGAATAACCTGAAAGCTCAATATTTCCATTAGCGGGATACCAGATACCAAGTGTGGGAGTACCTTTTTTATCTGAATATCCTTTTCACAGCTATAAGTTTGGACTTTCTAGGTGCTGACTTGGATCTGGCATAAACATGTGTTGCAAACATGATGTATGGCCTTGATGCAGTTAGGTACAATAAAGAACCTATCATGCTTCTACATAGAGTTTGATCAACCAAGTCATCTTGATCATCAATAGTGACCAATTTTGAAGTGGCCATGAGTGTGCTACATGGATTACAATCATTCATCTCAAATTTTGTTAAACAATTCTTTCACATATTTGCTTTGATGAATGAAGTACCATTTTGCATCTACTTAACTTGGAGACCAAGAAAGCACTGAAGCTCACCAAGGGCAATCATCTCAAACTCTACAGTCATGAGTTTTCTAAACTCTTCACACACAACATTGCATGTGGAACCAAAAATGATGTCATCCATATAAATTTGGACAAGCATCAAATCCTTTCCTCTCTATTTTAAAAACCATGTTTTATGTGGACAAGAGAAAGGTGGATAAAGTTTCATACCAGGCTCTAGTTGCTTGTTTCAAGCCATACAAAGCTTTATTAAGCTTGTAGACATGATCTGGATAAAAGGCATCTTCAAACCAGGAGGTTGGCAAACATATACCTCTTCCTTGATCTTACCATAAAGGAATGCACATTTGATATCAGTTTGATACACCTTAATGTTGTGGTTGGCAGCAAAAGATAAGAAAAATCTGATGGCCTCTAGTCTTGCTACAAGTGCAAATGTCTTCTTCTTATCTATAGCCTTGAACCACAAGCCTAGCTTTGTTTTTTACAACAATACCCCTTTCATATGTTTGATTCTTGAAGACCCATTTTATGCTAATTGGACATACATCCTGAGACAATGGTACAAGTTCCCATACTTGTTGTCTTTTGAACTATAGGAGCTCTTCTTGCATAGCCTCTACCCAACTGTTGTCTCTTAGTGCCTCTTGGTACTTGACAAGTTGTGTGAGAGATAGAAAACCAGCAAAAAGAAAAATGTTTTGGGATTGACTTCTTGTGAGCACCCCTTCATTGATGATGCCAATAACTTGGTCTGGTTGGTGATTTTTAAGGTAGATTAAATATCCCTATGTAACACCTCGTAAAATCGTGTCCAATAATATTGTGACACGTGTTGTATTTTTATTTTAGTCTAAAAGACTAATAGGGACCAAAGGTGTCAACATGCTCAAACTGAGCCTCTGAGTGACTTTCTGATGTCAACATGCATAAACATTAGCCTCTGAGTGACTAATATGTCAACATGCTTAAATTTGGCCTCTGAGTGACTGATATGTCAACATGCCCAACCTCTAAGTGACATCAGAGTCAACATGCTTATAATGAGCCTCTGAGTGATTCTTTACGAAGTCCTAACTCTCATACGTGCCACTTGTTGGACGAGAGAGGTTAATTCTGTAAATATGTGAAAGTTGGATGGTGGAGGGGTTAAAAGTGTCAACATGTTAATTTATACCTTTGAGTGACCTTTTAACGAACCAAGAGCTCGACAATGTCCGAGCATACTCCCGGGTAGCCAAATATTGGTTACGAAGGGCTAAATATGCTAAAAAGGTGTTTTAGGAGGTTTTATAAGTTGAGGGGCTAAAAGTGACAAACTTTGAAACTGACCACGGGCACTTGCGGGCACGAGAGGCAAGGCCCTGGCCTCTCGCCGGGGGCAAGAGGCCTGTGTCTGTGGAATTTTTGCTTGGCTTCATGTTGCCAAAAACCATTGTTTCGAAACCATGGACTTCCAAATAGCTATGCCCCATTTTAGGACACTTGTAAGCTCCCTCTAACACCCCTTAACACCTCACATCACCTCCTTCAAGCTCTCCAACTATAAATAGGTGCAATGCTTCACCATTTGAACTTGCACCTTTCTCATTTCTCACTCTATCTCCCTCCTATAGAAGTTCCTAACAGAAAGGAGCATCCAACTTAGTTCTATTGCATCCTAAGGATCACTTGTAAGTGTTCCTTTCTCTTGCATTTTCGTTTGCAGGCTTTTGTTGCCAAAAGTAAGCATTCTACAGAAAACACCTTGACTTTTGGTTAAGACCACTATGGTCCAGCCATTATTCATAGTGAACATGGCTAAGTGATTATAATAAGGTAGGTGTTAATCCCTATAAAGGACACCTCCTGAAGATCACGTTTGCTAGACCAATTGACGGGTCAAAGTTATTATATTAAAAAGTCAAACAAGCCATTTTTTGAAAATGTTATAATTTGAGCTTATATATGTTATGAAACATGTTTTGACACTTAAACAAGTTGGTAATAATTATTAGAACATGTGATAACATGTTCGGCTCGTCAATTTCAGTTATAGGGTCGGTTCGCAACAAAAAGTCACAAAGTTTGACTTCTGCTTTGACTTTCGATTCTGACTCGATTTAGATTAGTTAGCTACTGATCTAAGGTTGAATTATTATCATAATATAATGTAGCATAACCCCCTGGGGTTATATTACATGATCATAATCAGAATCTGAGTTTATGCACAAGTTCCGTAATTATGTCATTTTGACTAAAATGTCCTTTTTGCATAAAATGAGGTTTAAATGATAATGAACTTGAAAATAAGTTTCCTACTGATGTGATATTATAAGTAGGATTATTCGGGATGTCAAACCAGATTATAAACTGAGTTTATGAACAAGTCCTTGTATTATGTCGATAAATGACGATAAAGCCCTTTTGGCTCATAAAATGGTTTTAATCATACCTTTTCAAAGTAAATCTTTTACCTACTTATATGTTATACAAATAACATATCTAAGACATATTAACTTAACCTTCACATCAGTTTACGTTAAACAACGAATAAATCGTCATTTTACGACATAAGCGCCGTTTCGGCGCATAGTATGGTTTTAAACCATATTAATCAACCAAGACTTGTTACCTACTGATTTCAAACATATTTTAAATATTTTTACAGTAGGTACATGATATAAACTCAGAATCCCAAATAATTTATAAAACTATGTGTAAAATGACCAAGATGCCCCTTCGGTGCATAGTTTGGTCATAAAAGATAAATTACACATATAATAAATATCCTACTGATATTATATCATAAATAAGTTATTTTTACAGAATACTTATGATTATAACATTAAATTATATTCAAGTTCCTTTTACATGGTATGAAATTACCAAAATGCCTTTATGAGGCATAGTTTCATTTTAAAACCTTAACGGGCATGAAAGTTGATATCCTTCTAATATTACAACTTATTTAAATTATAATGTCATATAGAACTTGTCCATGACTTATCCGGTTACCCATATACTGAAATGCGTACGGTTAAGTATATATAACTAGTTTACAAATTAACCGAAACGGGTTTAACCTTGTCATCTAATTTTCAAAATCCAGAATCTTTATAGTTTATCCATATTATACAAGTCAAAGTACTCGTTGGGATTAAACTACATTCTATCTGATCATCGTTTAATCTAGCATTATACGTTTTGACCCTATACGCTACTCGGTCTAAGTCTATGACTTAAATAAGACCGTTAGTATTTAATTGGTTAGCTTATGCCATAATCCAGACTAGAGACTTGCAGGTAAATGCTATCTGCACTTAGTACTTTTGTGTACAGCTGAGTTATTAAAATCTTGCATTTAAAACGAAGACTAGCTCAGGTAAATACTCTCGACTTATTTCCCTTATACGGGCTTGGGTTACGGTAAATTATTACCGCTTGGTGGGAAATGGATCAATCGAATGCCGGATTGTGGCTAGTAAATCCGCATATTTCGTTTGATCAGTTTTGTTTGATAAGTTATACATCGGGGGTTAACTACCGTGTCCTGGATATCCTCGGCTCATTACATTCGATAATAGCCACGACCTTAGCACGGGGTGTAGGCATACACCTGACAGACGCTCAAATGCATTTACCACAAATTTGGGAATAACTCCTTCGTGAGTTATTAAGTGGTGTGTACGTTAATCATGTCTCGGTTTTCGCACTGGGCCCTGAATGTATGGACAAACAAGTGAATCTGTTAACAAGGTTACAAAGTAACTTTCCCAAATTATAAAAGATTTTGTGCCAATGTGCACTTAAAACATTTTTAAATATTTTCAAAATGAGTCAGTTGGGTGTATTTACCAGCGAAAGCTAACATATTTGCAAAAGACTAAGCTTGTAGGTACAATAAGAAAATAGGCTGGAAGTACTCGGTAGTGTAAGAGGATCTTGCAAATCCTAGATCTGCCCAAAATCTGTTGTACACATTTTATACATTTTATGATCCGCCTGTGGATCTTCTATTACGAGCCTGCATAGTAATTTTAACTCCAAGACTTCCGTTGTGTGTGTTTAATTGTCTATGATGATATCAACTTACGTCACGATACTCCCCACTCGGGCCCACAAGTGTTTGGATTTGGCTATGGAAAGCCGAGGTGTAACACCCTTGTATGGAACAATGGCATTTTGAGGCGAAGACTACAGATAGGATCATCTAAGCTAACATCTGTTGGCAATTTTGAAGAGTCAACATCTGTTTAAATGGAGGTGGAGGTATAGGTGCGATTGGGGGTAAAAGTGGGTGAATTTTGTTCACAAAAATGGACTTTTGTCAACAATTGTTGACTTGATGAGGTGGTAGAGGTTTGAGGATCAACAACAATTGATGATGTGGTGACCGAGTTCTCACAGTTATTAATAACATCTGCTCCTTTGGTGGTGGAAGTGACTTTGTATTGTGGAATCACAATGTCAAATCCATAATTTTGATGAAAAGGCTGTAACATCCCGACCGTGTAAAACAACAAACCGCGGCAGAAACGTCAGGGAGTCATGTCACAGAACTATTGTTTCACAACACATGGTACATAAAGTTTTGTATTATTGAATTTAATTGTTTACATTTTCTTGGGAGAATGAAATAAAAAATATAACAATTGTCTTGCAAATTTTAAAGTCACTAAGGCCCAAGTCTTCCCTATGTGAAGCATGCTCAAAGTCAAACATTAGCTCCTGAAACATATGTGAAAATAAAACATCAGCAAAAAAATGTCTGTGAGTAACATAGGTTTTGTGATGAAGATTCATGACATTGAAAGTTAAAAAGAAATATTCAACTATTACAAAAGTAGCCATGATTCTTTACAAAAATATTTCTTTTGTGAAATCATATGAAAATCAAATGATTTAAAAGAAATGATGCATGGTTAACTTAATAACCAAAATAACTGTGCCTTGTATCAAATATGTCATGTCTTGTATTTTGTTTGAAGTGGTTTATAAACGCTACGTTATGTAATATAATGAAAGCACTTATATATAGAAGTACCAGCGGCATATCCAACATGCTTTTATCATATTACACACATCTCATCATTTAAATCACTTACCATGAGCAAACAATTGAGATGTCTTGTTTAAACCAATGTCACGTATAAATCAATGCCATGTATAAACCAAATGTCTTTTATAAACAAATGTCTATGTATAAACCAATGTCTTGTATAAACCAAATGTTATTTAAAAGCAAATGTCTATGTATAAAGCAATGTCTTGTATGGAAAACTAAAGTCTTGTTTAAACCATAAAATATATGTCTTGTAAAACCAAAATGTCTTGTCTTGTCAAAGTGTCTTGTATAAAACAGGTGTTTTAAATAAACAAAGGTCTTGTTTAAACAAAAACTCTTGTCTTATAAATCAATTGCTATTATTGTGTAGACACATATATATGGATTGTTGGCTAATACATTCAAGCCCTATTGACTGCCGGATAAACCCTTATAAAGACAAAGGTTTATCAAATGTTTATTCGGATTCTATCATTCCCTAAAGTCACTTCCAAACAAACCAAGGAAGTGGGAACGGGATTGTCAATCCAATGGTACCATTACATACTACCAGTCGGCATGATCAATGTTAATGAATGTATCATTGTATATTCAACGCACCAATATGTCTTGAACAATGTAAGCATGTCATAAAAATGTCTTGAAATCATGTACTTGGCATACTAAATCAATATACCAAGCAATAATGTCATTGAAATCATGTACTAGGTATGCTAAATCAACATATGAAGCAAAATGTCTTTGAAATCACGTACTATATGTACTAGATAAGCAAAACATGTATAATATCATGAAAACAAGAAAGTAGTGTGTGAACGGGGATCGAGCTCCCGAAATGAGCAATCGACCTGATTCGCTCAACTAGCAGAGGCGGAATTCATTGCTAGAGAGGTAGATATGACAAACAAGATAGTACTTACTGTTTAATGCTTCTGATGTATTAAAGATGTTCAAGTTACAGACGTATGTAAACAAACTGACAGAGCTTCGCTGTATCAATGACAAATCCGTACTCAGCTCTAACACAACACTTCCCTATTTATAGGTCGACATGACTCGTACTGAAGTGTGTGCACAAACAAACAACCATGTTTCGTACGAAATAGTATTTCTTACGAGTGACTCACTCGTACGAAACATACACCTGTTTCGTGCGAATCACAATGTACATTATATAAAATTTACATTTTCTCATTTAAACATTAACGTGTAAACTTTATAAACATTACAGATAAATCCTAGACGTAGGCCATAGACATTATGCACCAACAAACTCCCCCTTGGATGTTGCCGTAGTCTTGATAATCTTCAAAACTTCAATTTGATTTGACTTTAACGCCCAAAGATCTCTTTAATGGCTTTCAACGTTCCTCAGAAGCAATAGGCGTTTGATCAGTCAGAGGACGTCGCTTCAAAAACTGAAAGCTTCTCAAAGATGCTATTCTTGAACGTTCAGCGATCCGGGCTTCTCTTTCTTCAGTTTCTTCGATTCCTTCTTCTCAATCTTTCTCCAGTTTGTATTCCAATTTGATCGGAATATCATTTGCAAAGCACACATTTAAGACCTTTTGAAATTGAAGTGCTTGCTCCTGATCCTTTTCTTCAAAACGATCTTGCTATAAAATAAACATTCTATGTCTTTCTTCGAACAATTTACTAGACACATGGAGTCTAGTACTCGAATGCCTCACCACAACCCATATATTCTTGGTGTGTTATGACGGCTTCTGTTAATTCCTCCGTTATCTTCCACGAATCTTCATCTGTGTGTACACAAATAACAGCCTCACCTGTATTTGAATCGTAATGCCACCACTTGAAGATTGTATTAAAATCTTGCTCCATTTTGATCATCGGCATGTTCTTCAACACCCGTGGTTTCTTCACAATCAATGTAATATCTTTCTCCTTTGTCACTGGATCGTCTTTAATAATACGACGTGGATAATGCGGTTTCCAGTGAACAAAACCATGCCTAGCTTCAAACTTGATCAATCTCCACATTTTCTGATCATGGAACTTCATCTTTAGATTTATCATCTTGGTTTGAACAAGCTCCTTAACATCCCAATAAGGCAGTGTTTGATGTCACTCAGATATCATAAGTATTGAATCACGAATTCCCTTTTAATAGCATAAACATTCAGCTCTTCAATCTAACCCCATCTCAAAATATCCCCTAAAGAAATATCAGCATCTCTGGTAAAAAATGCCAGGGTTCTCTTAAACTTTCGCTCTGCTGAACTTTCTCGAAACCATTTCTTCTTTTGTTCGATAATCTCAGCTATAGACATCTTTTCAGGAATTGTTCCTTCTTTAACAGCTTCCGATACTTTCCTTTGTAACATCTCTGAGCTTTCTGCTGTAAATAAATCGATAAACATTGATAAATCCTCTGTACCCTGAACGGCATCATTAGCATCTTCATCAGAGTCACTTTCAACGACAACGTTATCATATACGTTTGCGTCTTCTATTTCTTCAAAAACATAAGCATTCGGTTCGAACACGTCTATCTCATTTAGTTCGTTTTCAAAATCAAAATCGAACTTTTCTTTGCTAATACCGAGCATTTCAGCAATCTCTTCTTTCGAATAACTATGCACAAACTCTCCCTCTTCAACATCATGCTCAAGATATAGAACAAATGGCTTTTGCACGACAGGAACAGAAGATGTAACATTCTCTGTGAAAATTCCTGTCTGTTGAGCATCCACTGTATCATCAGATTTGTTCATCCCTTCCTCTTCAGCAGTTTGGTTCTCAATTTCATCAAAATACTTGGAAAGATCAACTAATTCATTAACATTTGAATCTATTACACGAATACCCGATCCTCCCACATTGTCATCATCATTACCATCCGAACTACTAGAATCTTTATCATCAACATTAACATCTTCAGTATCCTCTGCTTCTGCTTCTTTCTCTGTTTCTTCAGCCATTTCTTTACTATCCTTTCTCTTCTTCATCAACCAATCTCTATGTCGTTGGGAAATATCAAGAAAAGCTATATCCACATCAATAGGCTTTCCTATCAGAATAAAGTTCTTCGGTTCTTCATACACTACGATATCCCAGCATTGTACTGGCCCAAATTCAACTTCTGGCATAGCTTCTTCAGTCACAGAATCCTCCACAATCTTACCCTTACTTTCCCTAATGCATCAGATTGTTGTTTTCCCAACCGTTCTTGCTCTACAACTCTTTCTCTTGCTTCTTCAAGTTCAATTTCATCAATCGCTGCAGATACACTCAAACCAAACTTCTTTTCAAGAATCTTCTCAAACAATCCATCCTTTGATTATTTCTCAATCATTCTTCTTCGTACTCAGTCATTCTCAAACGCAGTCTTTCATTTTCAGAGATAATACTTGCCATCATTGCTTCTAGTTGCTGCTTACAAATGATTACCTCCAATTCATTCAAGCATTTCAAACTTCTCAGCCGTTAAAAAGTTTATCTGTTCTTGTAATTCAGCGATGCCCACAATGTTCATCGTCACTTGTTTTGCAAATCATCAATTCTAGGATCATCAACCGAAACTCATCTCCTCCTGGTAGATCGTCTAAATTAATCTCGTCAAAAAATGCTTTTGAACTAAACGGCTGTGATGTAGGACGAGACTGTTGAGCATGAGATGGTTGAGACTTTTGTTGAGCCGACTGTTGTGGTGCTGTTTGCTGGACAGGCTCTGGATCAGGCTAGGTTGTTGAACAGGTTCTGGCATAGATTGGTTGCGGTGTTGGTTATTGCTGTTTAGGTTCTTGTTCAGGAACTGGTCGTTGTTGCGAAGGTATTTCTGGTTCAACGTGTTGCTGATCTGGCTCTGGATGCATATAATGTAGTGGAGATGGAATACTCTGTGTTTGTTCCTCCACATTTGCTTCAGTAGTTTGTTCAGCACCAGCTTCTGTTGGTTTAACAATCGGAGATATACAAGCTGCAGATATTTTCATCCTTCTTTGTCTTTTCTTGATCGGAGTTCTAAAACCAGATTCAAGCTCAGATTCAGACGGAACGTAAGTAGTATCGTCTTCGCCTGTTGCCTTTCTCTTTCGTTCTTCGGCTTTGCGTTTCAGCTCATCTTGACGTTTCTTTGCCAATTTCTCTGCTCTTTTCTTCTCTCCCGCTCGTCTATCCTCTGAATCAGTACTAGAAGATAGTACTTCTTCAGCTGCTGCCTTGTCAGCTTCGAAAGCCTGACGTTCTATATCTTCTGCCATCTTTTGAACTGTTTCTTCAACCTCAGGTTCATCCCTTCAACCCTGAACTTTCAGCCGCAGATGCAGTTTTTCTCTTTCTCCCTTTGTATGTAGCTTTTCCACCCTTTTCACTATCTTTTACGAACCACGAACTTCTCTTTGCCACAAACAATGACAAAGATTTAACTTCCTCTTCATCGTCACCGCTATCGTCCTTACTCCATTTACCAGGTGCAGGTGAAATATAATCTTTATTCAGAATAGCACCAAACATCGGTTTAGCAACGAGGCAGACTTCAAATGTACGTTCATCTTTCGTAGAGACTGAACATCCATATGCTCAAGTTTAAGCACATCATCTAGAGATTTCTTCAAGTCCGGATGTAAATAGTCTAACATCATCTGTATAAACCTTGGATACTGCAAGAATCGTTCCTTCTGAATGTTTTGGATCATCTGAGTAAATATAACTTCCAAAAAGTTATAAGAAAGATTCAGCACTAGCGCGGTAATCATGCACATCTGATAATCTACTATGTCATCAAAACCACCCTTCCTGTGACCCAAACATGAATAATGACATGTGCCAGATATTGAAACGGCGCACTTAGATTTCCCTTCTTGAAAGGAGCAGCATTCACAAAACCCGTATATCCCATCCTGTAGAAACAACCTTTAACCATATATTCAGTAAAGCCTGTTGGATCATCCTTGTTATCCTTAAACTCCAACCTTTCCGAATCAACTCTTCAGTGATCTTCACTTGAATATCCACATCGTTAATCTTTACTGCTGATATAATGGCGTTGTCGTCAAGAGTATACTCTGCAGCATTCCAGAAATATTCCACATGTGACAAATATGTCGTATGTCTTTCTGTAATCACTTTCGTCACACTAATTCTTGTAAGAAAATCCAAAATACTTCGGTAAGCAGCTATCTCTGGGATTTTAGCATCTGTGATACAGCATATGTTATGCACTGGAGAAAATTCGGATCTCTTTGCTTGTTCAAGAAAATAACATTCAACCGTTAGAAAATTTTCAAATATTCAAATTTTACTTTACTGATTCGTACAGAAAAAGTATCTATTTCATACGAAAACACTAAATTGGTCAAAAGTTTTAAACTTTCAAAGTTTCTATTTCTTGTTTCTACAAAATCCTTTGTTTCGTACGAAATTTCCATTTGATCAGAACTTTTGAACATTTAAACACTTCTCTCTGTTTCGTACAAAAACTTTGTTTCGTACAAAACCTTCATGTGATCAAGCCATTTGAAAGTTGAAGTACATGTTATTCATACGGTTCACTTGTTTCGCACAAAAATACTACACTTAATCATTTAACTTTGAAATATCATTTTGTATGAAACAATTCACTCGTACCAAAACATCGTCGTCCCAAAATTTTCCAAGTATAATCCGACCCTAAAACTTGTTGTTTTTAGCAGATTGATAGTTGATTTTCAGGTTATTAGAGCTGATTTTAACGATTTTGTGGTCAATTTTAAGTTCTACCGTCCAATTTCCCTAAATCTAAGTTTAGTCCAAATCGTACGAAATTTTGACATTATAACAGTGAGATTGTGATGAATTACCTTGCCCATTGTAAGAGGTGTGCAAATCAACCTCAACAATGTGAAAAGCAAGTACAAGAACCAAGAAATGAAGTTTTAGAAACGAATCGCACAAAATCTCTCTGAGTCGCTCAACAGTGCTCAAAGAACAGAAATCTCATTTCTGTGCGAACCAAAGGATATTTATACCCACTCTGTTTCGTATGAAACTTTGTGAATTGCGCCAAATATTTACCCTTGTTTCGTACAAAAACGACTTAACCGCATGAAATTTGATTTTGTACGAATCAAAACTAAAAACTTTAAAGTTTTTCAATTTCAATTTTTATTTTTGTATTTTTTATTTTCAATAATTTTATCTGTTTCAAAAATCCACTTGATTAACTAAGTCCAAGTTAATGACCCTGGTTATCCAATTTGCCTTCCAAGTCCAAGTTAATGACCTTGGTTAACCATGTTTGACCAAACAGATTTATTTTAACATGTAAAGTTTCAAATTAATCAACTTTCTTGACATTTGAGTAAACTTTGTTGCTAAAAATTAGCTCCCAACCCATGATTCCAAGCTTTCCTTAGCAAGATGTTGCTATGAATTCAACTGTCAGTGTTTTTATCATCGGTAAACAAAAATTAAACTATCAAGCTAAGAAAACTAAAAATCTTTTTGGGTTTTAAGATTTTTTTCAATGAATAATAACATTTTTGTGAATTTTGCGTTTTCAAAGGATCATTTCAAGCATTCATATAAGTCATCAGTACCATTAGTCTAGAAACACCTTTTAAGCTTTTAAACAAATTTACCTAGATTGCCAATATATTTGTCCATTTAAACCTCTTCTCGTTTCTCAACTGTTTCAAGATATGTTAAGTTATTATTAGAAACATGAAATAACTGTGTTTCCCATCTCAGAATATACTCCCATATGGAGATTCCTAGAATGTCATATTACAGGTGAATATATCGAATTGATATCTGTATATAGGGTGAATGCGAAACCTTGAGAGCTCAGGTTAGTACTACCGTACAGACAAAGAGATGAAGGCTCGTCTTTAGGTGGTGTTCCATTAAGGAATCTTTTGTACTACAAATATCATAATTGCTTAAGACATAATCATTTTTCATGCAGCTTTCGGGGAAATAATGCGAAAGTATTATATGAGTTCAAGGCCATTGCTTCTGCAAATCAGAAGAACTCGAATAATACCCCAGATATCAATCAAATATAAAGACCTAGTATCGCAGAATCTGGCATTCTCTCAAACGAAATTTCGGAGTACTAAGTCAATATATCCGAGAGATGTTAATCCACAAGTTAATCAGTTTTGTGTTTTAGGTTTATATCTCAAATACAATTTACTGAACGAGTGAAGTCTATTGGCATATCCATAGTAAGACTTGCTTAATTACTTTAAAACAATACAATTCTTTAGCATATTGTGACTATCATTTTTTATTTACTATGATCACTCTTTTTACACAAAACTCTTTTTGTTTTTTTAAATGTTTTTGTATTTTCCTCAAATATTCTCCCCCTAAAATCAAAAACATATTTTTGGATTTTTTAAGAAATTATAAGAAAGTATGTACAGAAAACGTTTAAACCGATGACAAATTCACATCAAGTTGTCATCATCGTCAAACTCAACCTCAAAAACATCCCCTGAGATCATATTTTTTAAACCATTTAGCTTTAACAAATTTTTAAACTTTGTTTTATTAAAAGCTTTTGTATAAGAATCTGCTTTTTGGTCATCAGTGTGGATTTTCTCAATTCGTACCAACTTTTTCTGGTAGCAATCACGGATAAAGTGGTGTCGAATATCGATATGTTTAGTACGTGAGTGTTGACATGAGTTTTTAGTCATATCGATCACGGCCTGATTATCTACATATATTGGTGTATCAAGAAATTGCAAACCGAAATCTCTCATTTGCTGTTGTATCCAGAGAATCTGAGCACAACAACTAGAAGCCGAAACGTATTCAGCCTCACAGGTAGAGAGATTGACCATGGTTTGTTTCTTACATTGCCACGTTACCAAACGAGTTCCGAAGAACTGGCAGCCGGCCTTTATAGACTTTGTATTCAGTTTGCAGCATCCGAAATCAGAATCTGAGTAACCTGCAAGATTAAAATCATCATGTCTAGGTTACCACAAGCCGGTGCTGGGAAAACCCTTCAGATATCTCATTATGCGTTTAACGATAAGCAGGTGTGACTCTTTTGGATTAGACTGATAACAAGAGCACAGGCACGTTGGATACATGATATCTGGTCGAGAAGCAGTGAGATACATCAAGGATCAGATCATGGAGCGATATAAAGTTTCATCAAATCTGGACAAATACCGTGATTTGGAGCTAACGGGATCGATGCTGGTTTAGCTCCTGTCATATTGAATTTCTCCAATATGTCATGAACATATTTCGTCTGATGAATGAAAATACCATCAGGCAACTGATCAACCTGAAGTCCTAGAAAGAACTCCATCTCCCCCATTGCGCTCATTTCGAATTTGCGCTTCATGACTTCTTCAAAGTCTTTACACAGCTTGTCATTTGTCGATCCAAAGATAATATCATCCACATATATTTGTATGATAATTATATGCCCATCGACTTCCTTTGTGAAGAGAGTTGAGTCTACTGTTCCCCTGATAAAGCCATTGTCCAAAGATGACTCGATATTGTTTCATACCAAGCTCTCGGGGCTTGATGAAGACCATATAAGGCTTTATTTAAGAGGTAGACTTTATCTTTGTGCACTAGATCAACCAACCCCGTGGTTGGCCGATGTACACCTCCTCTTTCACTTTTCCGTAAAGGAAAGCAGATTTAACATCCAATTGGTACACCTTGAACCCTTTCCACGAGGCAAAGGCCAAGAATATGCGAATTGCTTCAAGACGTGCAACTGGGCATAGACTTTAGTATAATCTATCCCTTCTTGCTGATGAAAACCTTGAACCACAAGTCGAGCTTTGTTGCGCACGACAACTCCTCTATCATCTCTTTTACACTTGAAGACCCATCTAGTGTTAACCTTTTTGTAACGAACTTGGCAGGTCAACAAGCGTCCAGATCCAAGTTTCTGGAATTGCAATAACTCTTCTTGCATCGCATCCACCCAACTTTCTTCTTTCAACGCGTCTTTCCAGTTTCCCGGTTCAACCTGAGAAACAAAACAACTGTGAGAAAATCAAACTCGTAGTGGAGCAATACTAGTATAGAAACAGCTTAGATCTTTATTAATCTGATTGTGAGTTTGCACTCCTGATTGTAAGCTGCCTATAATGTTCTCTGACGGATGATATGAAAGTGTCCTAGGCAACACTTCAGTTGGAACATCTACTTGTGATTGCAAATTTGTGAGAATTCATCGAAAACTGATACAGATGAAGAAGCTTTATTCCTGGCATTAGACTGATCAGCCTGTTGTTTCAGAAAGCTTTCAATTTGTTCAGATCCCTCATCAGAACTGGATCATCCATCATCGAAAGTTGGTTCCCGATCAGAGTCATCATCTTCATTTGGCTGTGCAGAAGATTCAGCAGCATTGACATTTGAAGCAGGAATCGGATTTAGAACAGAAGAGCTTTGACCAACATCAGATGGTTTAACTGGTAAAGATGTAGAGATCACCAAAGGTCGAGGAACTTGTTATTGATTAGATAACTGATGTTGTTGAAATAACATAACAAGTTCTTCTTCAGTTGGCACATTTGGAAGATCAAACGAATCCCATAATCCATCGTAGTTAAACAGCCACGGATCCCTAGGCTTCTGCGTAGGCGTTGTATATCTTTGACAATCTACGTGCTGAGCTAGAACTATTTGGTTCAGACTCGGCAAGAAAACACGTTTTTAAGGAGTAGCATAGCCAACAAAGAAACCCTCCAAAGATTTGGCTCCAAATTTACCAGCCGGGTCCAAGACGGTACACGGTGATCTAAAAGGTTCCAAAAATGCTAAGTTAGGCTTTTGTTGATTTAGTAACTCAAAACATGTCTTTTTGTGAGGCTTAACTGTCAACACACGATTTAGGGTATAGCATGCTGATGCTACTTCTTCACTCCAGAAACTGATTGGTAATTTCGAATCCCTAACATTGTTCTAGCAGTTTCTATCAATGTGCGATTCTTTTGTTCAGCTACTTCGTTTTGTTGTGGAGTATAGGGGGTGCTAAATTCATGAAGAATCCCCTTTTCATGGAACTCTTGCATCTTCTTGTTCTTAAACTCCGTTCCATTATCACTGCGAATTCTCTTAATGGGCAAATGATATAAATTCTCAAGTTTTCTGAAAATGGGTCATAAGAGTTTCAAACGTCTCATCCTTACTCTCCAGAGAGAATACCCATGAAAATCGAGAATAATCTCTGTAACGACAACACAGTATAGATCTCCAGAAATGCTTTTAACATTAACTGGTCCAAAGAGATCCATTTGTAGTCTTTCTAGTTGTAGCTTTTAGAATTCAACAGCTTTCTCGGGTGTGATTTCTTATGCTGCTTCCCTTTTTACAGTTAAGGCAATCATCTGATAAATGAAAACTTTTCAAATTGACACCCTCCACTAAGTCGTTATGCACAAGAAAATTCATCTTTCGAAGATGAATGTGCCCCATTTTTCTATAAAATTGACTCTTTTTTGGTAGCTTTGGAAACAAAGCATTGAACTTTCTTTGACATGGTAGAAGCAAAGCTCATGTCAAGGACATATAAATCATTTTCTCGCGGAGCTCGCATCAGAATCCATTCTTCTGGAATCTTGAAACCGGTTTTAGAATTAGACATTCTTTATCATTGAAATGTGTCGTGAACTTCTTGTCATAAATTTGCGAGATACTAAGCAGATTGTTCTCATGTTCGGCGATATAGTTCACTTTATCAAATGATACAACTCCGTTCGAGAGAACCCCTTCTCCGACAATCCTACCTCCCTGCATTCCAGCAAATCCAACATATCCTCCTCGAATAGCTCTAACATCATTGAGCAGCGCAAGCATTCCTATCATGTGACGAGATGCTCCACTATCCATGATCCATTTTGAAAATATCGAACGTTGGAGCCCCTGCACATATGATCAACAAAATTCATTTAAACAAAGAGACCCAAGCCTGTTTGGTCTTGGGTGGGTTTGGAATGTCGAACTTTGGACCCACTTTGTTCTTTTCAATCTTTTTAAGCTCAATTTTGTTTGAAACATCAGGTTTAAGTTCCACCTTGGATGATTTGATTTTAACATTCTTAGCAACCCATTTCTGCGTTTGAGATTTAGCCCTTTTAACATAAAATTTTGAATCTTTTTTTGAATTTTGTATGATGTTTCACCAATTTCAAATTTAGATTGAGGTTGAATAATTGGTTTAACATTATGATGAGATTCAGTCTTTCTTTGAAGAATTTGTTTTCGGCATAACCATGGGTGCTTTTTGCTTTTCATCCTTGGTGAACTTTTTGGAGAAGAAACTAGTTTTGAACTTTTTGTGAACAATATCGTGCGATATATCCAACTTTCTTGCATTTATAGCATGTCCTGCTGTCCTTGTGAACAGAGGTATCCAAAACCTATTTCTGTTTTTGTTTCTCTTTTTCTTCAAGAAAATGATCATTTGATTGAGTACCAATGATTTCATTTTACTTCTCGGTTGTTGTCCCAAACACAAAATTGATTTTCTTGTAAAATCCAATTTTTGGGACCTGTTGGTTTTATGTTGCTTCTGAAAACCCAACCCTGCTCGTTTGTTTTCCGGATAATCTCCATTTTTTGATAGTAAGGTCGATTGTCAGTTTTTGATTTAGAATAGAAAGATGAATCAAGTTTTTCTAAATCATCATGACTTACCTCCATCAGCTTGAACATTTTATCAACACAACCTCTTTTCACATTCTTGATGGGAAAATCCTCATCCGAAAATAGTTTATCAAATCCTTTGATTTTATAAACTATGACATTGGGATCATCATTTAAATTATTTTCTGATTTGTCATCAAATTTTGACTTCTCAGACTTTTCAGACTCAGCCACTTCATATTCATTTGTTAACACTTTTTCAATAACATTTTCTACCACTTCAGAATCACATTCACCATCATTTTTAGTGTAAGTTATATCGATATCCTCAGGCAACTGTTCGGTTTTCAATTTATGATTTAGCGCCTTTTCCACCCCAGATGGATTTTTGCAAGCATAACTATTCCACATGGGTGGAGGAACTCGATCATAACTTCCACTCTTTGTTTCACTATTTTTAGATTCCTTAGTATTTTTAATTTTTGGTAAAATGTGACCTATGACGTATGAGCTTGTGGAATAACTAATTAACAATTTGTTAATTCGTTCGGTTTCAATTCTCATTTTCTCAAGCTCACTTTTGAGCTCAGCAATAGTATTTAGATGAATATTAATTGCCATTTGTTTATCTATCACTGTTGCTTTAAGCATCATAATGTTGCGTCATTTTCTCTTAGTGCTTTATTATATTGTTTAACAGACGCACTCAATTTGTCATAAGCTTCCTTTTGGTTTTGTAATCGCTTGATAAATTGTCTGCTAAACTTTGCAAATCAGCAAATCTTTTGTCTTTCACAAGACACTCACCACATGGTTCATCACACTTTGAACAAGATTTTTCATTTCAGATGACTTGTTTACCTCATTTCCATTCGCCATGCACGCTTTAATGATGTCTTCTTTCAGCAATTCATGTTTCTCATCCACTTTAACATCTTCAACCGACTTCTTTTGCTCTTCATCTGTTGAATGTTGGGTAGGTGCAAAATATCCTGCAAAAGTTTTTAAAACATCATCAGGCAAAAGATGTTTGAATGGACCATTCAAAAGCTCCTCTTCCTCTGATGAAGTATGATAATAATAATCTTCGTCCTCAGGTCCTTCATCAAAAGATGCCTCCGATTCTTCTTCTGGTTCATCAACAATTTCAGACCACCAATGCCAAACTTTCTCCTTTCGAAATAGACTTGTTCCAATTAAACCCTTCGTCTTCTTGTGTAACAACCAATGTAACGCTTCGCATTTGTATCTTTTCATTTTTAGTATATCGCTTCATGTTTCTATTTTTAGAAAGTCCAAACCTTGTAATCTTATTTCCATTTCAAATTCAATGTATTCTGAGGCTTTGATTGTAAACAAGATTAATCAACTATGCTAAATTCGCAAACTATATTCAAGTTAAAATTATGAACATTCGATACTTTATGCTTTCATAATCAATTCAAGAAATGTGTAAATGTGTGATGAGTGTTTATTAATCATATACTAAACTCAAGCAAGACAGTTGGTGTTATTATTCAAAGAATTTAAGCTTCCATTTTTGTAAAATCAGGTCTTAATATGTTCAAGAAAAATACGTATCGTAGTTGTCTCTTTTTAGGGTTTTCTAATCTATGTTTTGTATTATAATGGACCATTTCAAGACTCATACATGTAACACACAATATAAACAATATCTAAGGTCTAATAATTCAGCACTTAATCAATTAATTTGTTCAAAAAAAATAAAAAAAATATAAAAACAGCATAGTTGAGGCCGCAACTATGCACACCCTTTCCCCTATTTTTTAATTCAAATCTTTCCCCCCATTTGGAATTAAATGCAACTCAAATCAAAACCTTAATCCTCCACTATATAACCACAAGTTCCCCCACCCATTTCTCACTTTACAAGCCTCCATACTCTCAAAACAAGTCCAAACATTCTGAATTTAGTGCTGAAACGCAGCAGCTTGTAAGTGAGTTCTGACTCACTTTTCTTCTTCTTTTTGCTTTGTTTTTCCTTCTAACACTCTTGGATAACCTCTAGGAAAGTTCTCACAAGTTTTCTTGGGCAAACTAAGGTGAAAACACATCATTTTGAGGTCCAAAAGTGCATAAACTTTCTGCCCAAATTTTTATCTTTCGAACTCCAAGTTTTTCAATGTTTTTACTTTGTTTCTTGTTCAATAATGTTTGCTAAGGCCCTATGGATGTTACCATAGGTTTTCCATGGAAAACCAAGGTGGAATCACATCATTTTTGGGGCCAAACTTTCTGTTTATCTTCTAAATACTTCTTACAACTTGAGTTTATCTCATCTCAAACCTATGTCCGAATGCTTACAATCTTATGGTTGGTTAGGCTTAAAAAAAGGTTGAGACATTTAAAATAGGGATTCATCCTCACAACTATTATGTTTTCATTAGGGTTTCAAACCCACAAGTGTTGAGCCAACACAAGCTTTCAAGCTTGTGTTGGTGTAGGTGTGATTACATGAAGACCTTGGCCATTCAACTATTCAATCCACCCCTCACTTGATGTTTTCTATAATTCTTGACCATCCAGATTGTCCTTGTGTCAATCTTGTGTATGGTGAATCTTACGAAAGAGGTTTAGGATGGTTAACCACCTACCTCCATGCATGACCTATATGACTTACATGACATCAATGAAATACATGAATTCTATGATAAACTAGTAATATGTAACTATATGTAAATACTTAAACATAACGACCCTTTGATGATGACCAATGGTTATATGTCCTAAAAGTAGGTTATTTTATCTTAGACCTAATAGTCGTTACGATTCTATTGGGCATGACCCATAAAAACACAACTACCCTTCGGGGCTTATAGTGTCAAAAACGAGCATTATAGTCAAGATAAATACTTTTATGTATATATACTTTTGTGTACTTTAATTCCTAAACTCTGTAAACTCTACCGTCAACTTAATACTTAAACACCTACGTTTCCTTGTGTAGGATAACTAGGTGATTCATCCCTTAAATTAACTTAACTCCCTCTCATGGAAATTACATCGCAAAACCGTGAGTACACTCGAACCCTTTTTATGCTTTACACTTCTTGGGTGCAATATGTTAGTTTATCAAACTACACTAAATCACACTTTTATTCTACGAAATCACACAAACAATCCATCAAACATGCTTTAGTTATGTGCTATTGACTTGTTACTTGGTCTATTCTTATGTGATCTAAATGTCATTAACTTCGATCAAGCCTCCCTTAACATGTATAGCGCTATAGGAGTAACGCACCGCCCGTATACTAGTGGTCATTGTTAAGTTTAATCTATTTTTGCGGTACACTAGAGGATTGACTTGTAGATGCACATGCCTTGTTACATATGTCTTGTATGCTAGCTATTCATGTGGATTTGTTTAATCAATTTTTATACTTATGCTATGATACAAAAACTTGTGTACTCGCCAATACTTGTTATTGAACTCTATTTTTAACGTATTGCAGGTTGATGAAGTTATGTGATGGAACTTAGTAGGGATGGCATAGAAAAACGCGTAGATTACTAAGTTAACAAATATGATTTTGTTGAATTTATCTTGTTGTTATTTGTATTCGGATATTTGATGTATCCTTGACATTTTTAATGCTATGAAATGAAATGGTTATTAAATTAAATATCGTCACAAATAGCGTGATGATGTTTCGAGCAATCTATTTCGTCTCACTCCGATGTTTCCGCAATCGGTTGGGGTGTGACAGATTGGAATCAGAGCCATAACTATAGGGAATTAGGTAGAATTGCCATGTTCGACCTAGTGTATAGTCTAAGTGACCAACTTGACCATTCTTGCTTCTTGATTAAAATGTTAATTCTTTCTATTTGCTTCTTCCTATTTCTTTTGTCTTAAACATATATTTACGTGTTTTTCCTAAGACACTTACACAATTTACACGCTTAAGACTTGAAGACACTCAACTACAAACGAGACGATCTCACCAAAATAGCGGTGAAACCCGCATTTTGGTCATCAATCTCAATCCGCGAAATTCAATTTTGCACAAAATTTCTCCATCAAGTTAGGAGTGAAATCCACATCTTGATGGAATTTCCGTTTCATACTCTAATGGACCCTTACCAACGAGTCGGAATACGCTCCTCGTTTGGTAAGTATCAACCACACTCGGGGTACAATGTTGTCAAGATAGGGGTGAAACCCGCACCTTGTCAACTAGTCCCAATCCTTGATTTTCAATCTCGCCAAAGTTTCGATTTTTTATCGGTTAGAGACGTAGTAACTGGAAGGGTAAGGTGCCGTTATTCGCTTCTCGACGAGAGCACTTTACCTATAGGCCAAAGCATGTTTCTCTAATTTGAAAGGATCTCGATTCACTTTGGAATAGTCAATGTTTCTCAACCCGAAACACTCCAATATTTTATTGAGCCTATCTTTTATGCTATCTCAATTTCTATGTGTTTTAATACTTGATAACTTATTCATTTCGGATGCAATGCACTATTAGCACGCCTTTCGTAACCAAAAACAATAATAACTCTCGTGAACCAATGAAATTTATAATCTTTTATGCAAATCACACGTGTTTACAATTATGAATGCCTATATGCTATGCTATCTATGTGAATTCATAAGTGATACATGATACTTATGTGCTCAAACCAAATGTTTTCTTTATATATAACAATATTTTCACGATCAAAGCCTAAATCCATCTTCTATTGTCATACCTCCTAGATGTCGTTCTCTCAAAGTGTGATGGGAAAGAGAAGGTCGAAGTCCAAATCAAAATCTCAATCCGACTCTATGTCCAAGAAAGATTTTATGAATTTTATGGCCGAGCATATGGCTAAGGTCATTCCCGAGATTGTTAGTAAAATCCAACCCCCGCCTAACGGCGAGTCACCCCATACCTCCGTTGACTCCAAAGCCAAACCTCCCAAGACCTCATTCACCCATAAGCAATTCTGTCCTGTAACCCTTTACCCTTCACCGGCGAAGGGGACACCACAAACTGTTGCAATGGTTCGACGCCATTGAACTCACTTTCATTCAGAGTGGTTGTCCTGACCACTTGCGCACTATGAACGCCACGGGAGTGTTCCGTTCGAGAGCCCTCATTGGTGGACTTCCAAGCGTAGCGCTGTGGCAACGAATTCGCCCACGCCCTCCCATGGACCGAGCTCAAGAAGTTGATGGTAAAAGTATTTTGCCCCCCTCATGAGCGCCAACGACTCGAGGTTGAGTTTGGAACCTCAAGCAAGTTGGTAACGACAACGCTGGCCTCACGGCCCGATTTAAGCAATTGAGTGCAATTTTCCCAAGCCAAGTTGACACTCCCGAGAAAGCAGTTTCCAAATACATAAGTTGCCTTCCTTCTCACCTCGGCGATCTGGTCGATACCACCTCCCCTAGCACCCTCGAAGAAACCTATAGTCTGGCTGCGCGATTGAACAACCACCAGGTACTTCGTGAAGCCGCCAAGGCTCCACCAAGGAAAGCCCACCAGGCAACCTCCGAAGCCGTCACCGAACCTACCTCCCCCAAACCACCGAGAAACAACATCAAGGGTAAGAAGCGGAAGGCTTCAAGCCCAATTTGTGCGGTAGTCACTCTGCAAAACCCTCAACCTCCAGCCTTGCCCGCACCCGAACCCATCAAAAAAATATACACCGACCTCATCCCAAGTGTAACACTTGCCCCTATCATCACCCGGTCACCGCCCCGTGCCGCCTATGCACCAACTGCAATAGGTATGGACATTTTACCCAACAATGCCGAGATCTCCCGCCAGCCTCCGTCAAGCAAGCCCGAGCCATGACCGCCCCGCAGAACCCTCCCGCCAATCAGAGCCGACCTCTGCACCTGCGTTCGTGCCTGCTTTCGATGCAGAGATCCAAGTCATTTCGCCAACACCTGTCCTCAACGCAAACAACAACAACAATCACCAGCAACAGCAATAACAGCAAGCTCGTGGTCGAGCTTTTGTCATCACGGCTGCTCAAGGTCAAAACTCGAACGACGTCATATCGGGTACGTTCCTTATTAACAATGTTTATGCTTCATGCTTATTTAATACTGGTGTGGATAAAAGTTTTGTATCCGTAGAATTTGAACCTTTGCTAATGTGTAATCGATCTAAGTTGCCCATATCATTCGAATTGAAGTCGCTGATGGAAAATCCGTTACCGTTGATTCCGTCCTTTCTAATTGTTCATTAAACCTTAATGATCTTATGTTTTCTATTGACCTCATACCCATGCCAATGGGTAGTTTTGATATCATAGTAGGCATGGATTGGCTAGGGCAAGTCCGTGCTGAAGTTGTTTGTTCGGAGAAGTGCATTCGCCTTCCCCTTCCCAACGATGATTCCTTGCACGTCTATGGCGAGAAACCTTCCAAATGTCTCAAGCTTATGTCGTGTGTTCAAGCGAACAAGTACTTGTGTAAGGAATACTTAGCCTTTCTTGCCCACATTATGGAAAAGAAGGAGAAGGGTCCAAGCGTGAGTGATGTTCCTGTTGTGCGCGAGTTCCCTGATGTCTTTCCCGAGGATCTTCCTGGGCCTCCTCCTGCTCGTTCGGTTGATTTTCGCATTGACCTCATCCCTGGTGCAACTCCGGTCGCAAAATCCCCCTATCGTCTAGCACCCTCGAGATGCAAGAGTTGTCTAGCCAACTTCAGGAGCTTCTTGAGAAAGGCTTCATACGTCCTAGTACATCTCCTTGGGGCGCTCCCTTCTATTCGTCAAGAAGAAGGACGGATCCATCTGCATGTGCATTGACTATCGTGAGCTCAACAAGCTTACGGTCAAGAACCGATACCCTCTTCCTCGCATCGACGACCTCTTTGATCAGCTTCAAGGCGCAACCAGTTTCTCCAAAATCGATCTTCGTTCTGGTTATCATCAACTTCGAGTCCTCGAAGAAGATATACCCAAGACTGCGTTCCGCACACGTTATGGACACTACGAGTTCGTAGTCATGCCATTCGGTCTGACCAACGCACCCGCCGTGTTCATGGATTTGATGAATATCCTTATCTATTCTAAGACGCGATTCTGATCGTCTTTGTTGATGATATCCTGATCTATTCTAAGACGCGAGGGAGCATGAGCGACACTTGCGTCTTATTCTTCAGCTATTGCGAACCCAACGTCTCTACGCCAAGTTTTCCAAGTGTGAGTTTTGGTTAAAAGAGGTTCAATTTCTAGGTCATGTTGTCAACGAACTTGGTATTCACGTTGACCCCGCGAAAATCGAGGCGGTGAAAAATTGGATTGCTCCTAAGACTCCTTCCGAAATTCGTTCATTTCTCGGCTTAGCCGGTTATTACCGTCGTTTCATTTCGAACTTTTCAAAAATTGTCATGCCTCTCACTTCCTTGACTCAAAAGGATAAACCTTTTGTTTGGACTTCCGAACAAGAGGAGTCTTTTCAAACGCTCAAGGACATGCTTTGCAATGCTCCTATCTTAACCCTTCCCGATGGTAACGACGATTTTGTCGTGTATTGCGATGCCTCAAGACTAGGTCTTGGTTGCGTTCTGATGCAACGAGATAAGGTTATCGCTTACGCATCACGTCAACTCAAAATTCATGAGAAAAATTATACTACCCACGACCTTGAACTTGGTGCAGTTGTTTTTGCATTAAAGATATGGTGACACTACCTTTATGGTACAAACTGTATGGTCTTCACCGACCATAAGAGCCTTTAGCACATCTTTAATCAAAAAGAACCCAACATGCGTCAGCGTCGTTGGATAGAGTTGTTAAACGACTATGACTGCGATATCCGCTACCACCTGGTAAAGCGAATGTCGTGGCCAACGCACTTAGTCGGAAAACTCATGTTAAGAGTGTACGTTGCTACCAAACTTTGGGAAAGCTTCAAGAGATGATTCGTGGGGCACAACACTCAACCGTTAATGAGGGCAACCTCGATAATGAGTTGAAATGTGGTGCCGAAACCCAACTCGTGACCAAATCAGATGGCATTATGTGCTATCTCGACCGTATTTGGATTCGTAATCGTGATAATCTTCGTGATCTCTTGATGAGTGAAGCTCATAAATCTCGGTATTATATTCATCCTGGCGCCGACAAAATGTATCAAGATCTTCGTGCGTCATATTGGTGGCCTGGAATGAAGAAGGATATCGCCTGCTATGTTTCAAAGTGTCTTACTTGCTCAAAGGTAAAGGTTGAGCATCAAAGACCCTCTGGCTTACTCGAACAACCAGAAATTCCTGTGTGGAAATGGGAGAGTATTGCTATGGATTTCATAATCAAGCTCCCTCGTACATCGTCTAGTCACGATAGTATTTGGGTAATCGTTGACCGTCTGACCAAGTCTGCTCATTTCCTTCCCATACGTGAAGACTATCGAGTTGAGAAATTGGCTCGATCTACACGGATGAGATCATATGTCGTCACGGTGTTCCCGTTGATAATATTTCAGACCGCGATGGTCGCTTCACTTCTCCCCTTTGGCAAACATTTCAAAAAGCCCTTGGCACTCAACTCAACCTTAGTACTGCTTTCCATCCTCAGTCTGATGGTCAAACCGAGCGTACTATCCAAACTCTAGAGGACATGCTTCGTTCTTGCGTAATTTATTTTGGTGGCAACTGGGATACGCATTTCCTTTGGCCGAATTCTCGTACAATAACAGTTACCATGCAAGTATTCAAATGGCACCATTCGAGGAATTGTATGGACGTAAGTGCCGATCGCCTATTTGTTGGCACGAGATCGGGAAGCTCAAATCACCGGTCCCGAGCTCAAACAACAGACGACGGATAAGATTTTGCAGATTCGGGACAACTTACTGAAAGCCAGGAGTTGACAAAAGAGTACGCAGACAAAAGACGCAAGCCCTTGGAATTCAATGTTGGTGACTTTGTATTTCTCAAGGTATCCCCTTGGAAGGGTGTGGTTCATTTCGGAAAAAGGGAAAGCTCACTCCTCGCTATGTAGGTCCTTTCAAGATTCTCGAAAGGATTGGCAGAGTAGCCTACCGATTGGAACTACCACAATAGCTCAACAACGTTCATCCTACCTTCCACGTTTCGAACTTAAAAAGATGTCTCGCTGAAAAAGGACTCCAAGTTCCGCTTGAAGATCTTCAAATCAATGAGACTCTGCCTTCGTGGAAAAACCAGTCGAAATCAAAGGATCGAGGTACCAAGCAACTAAGGCACAGTCGAATCCCAATCGTAAAGGTTCGATGGGAAGGAAAACGTGGTGCCGAGTTTACTTGGGAACTCGAAAGCGACATGAAGTCTAAGCATCCGCAATTGTTCGTTACGTCCTCCTAAATTTCGGGACGAAATTCCTTAAAGGAGGGGAGACTGTAACGCTTCGCATTTGTATCTTTACATTTTTAGTATATCGCTTCATGTTTCTATTTTTAGAAAGTCCAAATCTTGTAATCTTATTTCCATTTCAAATTCAATGTATTCTGATGATTTGATTGTAAACAAGAATAATCAACTATGCTAAATTCCCAAACTATATTCAAGTTAAAATTATGAACATTCGATACTTTATGCTTTCATAAATCAATTCAAGACAATGTGTAAATGTGTGATGAGTGTTTATTAATCATATACTAAACTCAAGCAATACAATTGGTGTTATTATTCAAAGAATTTAAGCTTCCTTTTTTGTAAAATCATGTCTTAGTATGTTCAAGAAAAATACGTATCGTAGTTGTCTCTTTTTAGGGTTTTTTAAGCTATGTTTTGCATTATAATGGACCATTTCAAGACCCATACATGTAACACATAATATAAACAATATCTAAGGTCTAATAATTCAGCACTTAATAAATTAATTTGTTCAAAAAAATTAAAAAATATATAAAAACAGCATAGTTGCGTCCGCAACTATGCACACCTTTTCCCCTTTTTTTAATTCAAATCTTTCCCCCCATTTGGCATTAAATACAACCCAAGACCAAAACCCTAATCCTCCACTATATAACCACAAGTTCCTCCACCCATTTCTCACTTTACAAACCTCCATACTCTCAAAATAGTCCAAACATTCTGAATTTAGTTGCTGAAATGCAGCAGCTTGTAAGTGAGTTCCGACTCACTTTTATTCTTCCTTTTGCTTTGTTTTTCCGTCTAACACTCTTGGATAACCACTAGGAAAGTTCTCACAAGTTCGCTTGGGCAAACGAAGGTGAAAACACACCATTTTGAGGTCCAAAAGTGCATAAACTTTCTGCCCAAATTTTTATCTTTCGAACTCCAAGTTTTTCAATGTTTTTACTTTTTTTCTTGTTCAATAATGTTTGCTAAGGCCCTATGGATGTTACCATAGGTTTTCCATGAAAACCAAGGTGGAATCACATCATTTTTGGGGCCAAACTTTCTGTTTATCTTCTAAATACTTCTTACAACTTGATTTATCTCATCTCAAACCTTGTCCGAATGCTTACAATCTTATGGTTGGTTAGGCTTAAAAACAAGGTTGAGACATTTAAAATAGGGATTCATCCTCACAACTATTATGTTTTCATTAGGGTTTCAAACCCACAAGTGTTGAGCCATCCAAGCTTTCAAGCTTGTGTTGGTGTAGGTGTGATTACATGAAGGACCTTGGCCATTCAACTATTCAATCCACCCCTCACTTGATGTTTTCTATAATTCTTGACCATCCGGATTGTCCTTGTGTCAATCTTGTGTAATGGTGAATCTTACGAAAGAGGTTTAGGATGGTTAAACCACCTACCTCCATGCATGACCTATATGACTTACATGACATCTATGAAATACATGAATTTATGATAAACTAGTAATATGTAACTAAATGTAAATACTTAAACATAACCGACCCTTTGACGATGACCAAATGGTTATATGTCCTAAAATAGGTTATTTTATCTTAGACCTAATAGTCCGTTACGATTCTATTGGGCATGACCCATAAAAACACAACTACCCTTCGGGGCTTATAGTGTTAAAAACGAGCATTATAGTCAAGATAAATACTTTTATGTATATATACTTTTGTGTACTTTAATTCCTAAACTCTGTAAACTCTACCGTCAACTTAATACTTACACACCTACGTTCCTTGTGTAGGATAACTAGGTGATTCATCCTTAAATAACTTAACTCCCTCTCATGAAATTACATCTCAAAACCGTGAGTACACTCGAACCCTTTTATGCTTTACACTTCTTGGGTGCAATATGTTAGTTTATCAAACTACACTAAATCACACTTTTATTCTAGAAATCTACACAAACAATCCATCAAACATGCTTTAGTTATGTGCTACTTGACTTGTTACTTGGTCTATTCTTATGTGATCTAAATGTCATTAACTTCGATCAAGCCTCCCTTAACATGTATAGCGCTATAGGAGTAACGCACCGCCCGTATACTAGTGGTCATTGTTAAGTTTAATCTATTTTTGCGTACACTAGAGGATTGACTTGTAGATGCACATGCCTTGTTACATATGTCTTGTATGCTAGCTATTCATGTGGATTTGTTTAATCAATTTTTATACTTATGCTATGATACAAAACTTTGCACTCGCCAAACTTGTTATTGAACTCTATTTTTAACGTATTGCAGGTTGATGAAGTTATGTGATGGAACTTAGTAGGGATGGACATAGAAACACGCGTAGATTACTAAGTTAACAAATATGATTTTGTTGAATTTATCTTGTTGTTGTTATTTGTATTCCGATATTTGATGTATCCTTGACAGTTTTGATGCTATGAAATGAAATGGGTTATTAAATTAAATATTGTCACAAATAACGTTATGATGTTTCGAGCAATCTATTTCGTCTCACTCTGATGTTTCCGCCATCGGTTGGGGTGTGACAACCAAAGCCTTTTGTTTCAGGTTGCTTGTCTTCAATCGGCACGATTCTTTACCAGTGATTTCCATAAATCTCTGTGCACGTCGAACGATTGAAGCCATGCACCATTTTATATCTATCAACTCCATTTCAACTGGATCAATTTGATCATAGTCTTCTCGTGTCATTTTAGAATTACCAATCTTTCCAGCAACAAGACTATCATATGACTCTAGAACTGAAGCAAGTAGAGACATATGTTGTTTTGCCGTCTTTTTGTCAAAATTTTGTGCATTCTGAAAGTCAACGGCAATGTTGCATTGCAGAATTCTTTGACTTGCATTGGATGATGGAGTGGCTTGATTGTTCTGAGATTGATTTGATCCGAAAGAAGATTGTTGATTAGAAGATGTATTCGGATCAACTGTTGGGTATGATTGGAAACCACTTGACTGAGTTGGAGGTGTGCTTGGTAAACTATATGCACTGAAAGCAGTTTGAATCTTTGGGCTTGGATTTGAGCAACAGAACTGTTTTTTGAAATAAAGATTAACATCTTGTTGCATTTGAACAGTCTTGTTTTTGGCCATCTTTTGCATCTCTAATTCATGACCTTCCAATCTCTCGATAAAGCGAGGCAACGAGAAATTGATATATTCAACTCCATTCTTCAAGATGGTTAAGTAAGTCGACCATTCACCTTGTGGCAGTGAATCAGCTAGCTTATCAACAAGTTCTTCATTTGTCTTCACAATTCCCATTCTCCTTTTATTAGTGTGAATACGCCAAACTCTTTGCGTTAATAATGCCCTTTTGCTTTTGGGAGTTGAGCACTGCCTTGAAATTTGAGTCGAAGAGCATTCCACAAAGATTGCGCATCATCATCATGCTGCAGTAAAGCCAAGATGTCTTCTTTGATCGATTGCTGAAGAATGTTCATCATTTCCTTTTCGTTGATAAATCTTTCTCGTTCAACATCAGAGAATTGGGCGAGGGTCTTTTCAAGTCCATTTTCGCCAACTGGTGCGATGTATTTTGCCTCGATTACAAACAGCAAATAAAATGGTTAGCTTGCACCCAGTTCATAAACCTCTCGCTCCAGCTATCAAAGTCTTCCAAATTCATAAGCTTTGGAGGTTTAGTCATTGTTCCCATTTCATTCTCTAAATTGATGTTTTGAGCTGCTGCAGTGGTAACAACCGATGTGGCGAACGCATTGTAAAATTCCTCAAACATTTTCCCTGTAAAAAGTTAGAACACGCTTCTCGAAAACAAACAGATCAGATTAGAAAACCTTTTGTGCGGACTGAATGTTTCGTACGAAACAAATAACCAATATTTTTGTACAAAACAATTTTGTACGATTCAAATTTTCTCACAAGACCTACGATTTCGTACGAATCAGTTCATTTTTACATGAAACATGTATTTTTAACAGAGATAATTTTTGTGCGGATGAATTTTGTACGAATCAAGTCATTTAGTACAAAACAAGTTGAAATTCTGAAGAATTTTAAGATTTTATGAAATTTTAACTGGTCCGTATGAAATTTATGTGATTCGTACACAAATCAAAACAACGTTATTTGTGCGAAACTCATGCGAAACTGGTTCAAACTTTAAACTGATCAAATTTTATCGATTTCAACATGATTTAGTTCATTTTATGTCCGAATTATGGTATGTATTGATTAGATTGAAGATTAACTTGAATTACTAAAATCCTAGTCCATTTTGTCCATGAATTCGTCCGAAATTTGTCCAAAATCCAGCAAAGGTCAGAGAAATGATGAAAATGAAGATATATCCAAGTTTGAACAGTAACTACTTGTTGTCTATCTGTAGATCAGATCTCATGGCTCTGATACCACTTGTGAATGGGGATCGAGCTCCCGAAATGAGCAATCGACCTGATCTCGCTCAACTAGCAGAGGCGGAATTCATTGCTAGAGAGGTAGATATGATAAAAAGATATTACTTACTGTTTAATGCTTCTGATTATTAAAGACGTTCAAGTTACAGACGCATGTAAACAAACTGACAGAGCTTCGCCGTATCAAAGACAAATCCGTACTCAACTCTAACAGAACACTTCCCTATTTATAGGTCGACATGACTCGCACTGAAGTGCGTGCACAAACAAACAACCATGTTTCGTACGAAATAGTATTTCGTACGAGTGACTCACTGGTACGAAACATACACCTGTTTCGTGCAAATCACAGTGTACAATATATAAAATTTACATTTTCATTTAAACATTAACGTGTAAACTTTATAAACATTACAGATAAATCCTAGACGTAGGCAATAGACATTATGCACCAACATAGTGATAGGCACATATGAATCACCCAAAAATTTGAAACGTAAAACAGGGGGCTATGTACTCACTTGGGATTGCGTACATGTCTTTTCAACTGATCAAACAAAGCTCAAGGATTGAAAGTACAAGTGTGTCCTAATGTATCGGAATACTATGTTAGTGTGTCGAGAATTTCATCGGAGGATTGGATAGAATAAGGTCTATATAAAACAAACGAGTGTTGTGACTCATATGATAGGGTTTATAATACCTTACATTCTGATTGGAAGAGTTTCTAAGTGCTTTGACCCGTTACGATTTGTTAAAATGGTTTACGCCACTTTAACGGGTCGCAAGCGTAACTATAGGTTTGGATGGTTAAATGAGTCCTATGATTAGTCTTATATGTCAAAACAAGTTGATTATGTTATAATATCAATTTAGATGTCAAAACTATGGTCTTACATGTTTAAAACCATTTTATGCGTCAAAAGGGTGTTTTCAAGCATTTTAAAAGTACATAAAAACGACTCATCATATAACTAACCAAACTATATGAATATAAGGTATAACCTCAGAGGGTTAATCCCTAAATTACTATGGTCATAAAAATGCGCTTGGTCGAATTCTAAGATTGACCAAACGGGTCAGATTCGTAAGTCAAAGCTGTAGTAAAACCCTCGACTTACGACTAAGAAATAAGCACTTAAACTAGAAATGACAAGTTAACAATGTTTGAACATGGCTAATAATGTTATAAAACTGATTTGGTGTCAAAACCTTAAGTTTTAATACCCAAAAACGTTTTCGTCGTAAAAGCATTTTTATACATTTTTTTACTTTTAACTCATAAAATTTTGACTGCTCGCCTACTAAACGTGGTAATCAGAAGGTGCAACCGCAAGGGATTAATACCTTAATTATTACGATCACATTGCAAAGTTCAATTTGAACTTTGACTTGACCAAAATGGTCAGAATGAAAGTCAAACAGGAAGCCAAACTTTTGACTTTTAGCTCAAAATAGCTAAAATAATGAAAGAACTAGGAAGAGTACTTACTTGTGTTGAAGAACACTTTCAGAACTCAAGATAGGAGGCTTTCAAAGGCTGGAAACAAGCTTCAAGAAGGATAGAAAGAAGAATTTCACACTTTGTTTTGAAGTGGTGTGAAAAAAATCGATGAATCAAAGGGTATTTATAGTGTTTTAGGATCAAGGAGGTGATGACAAGTGTTACCAAGTGTGAATTAGTGTCCTAACATGTGTTAACAACAAATTAAGTGTGGCAAAATGAGTGCAAGGTGTCAAAAATTGGAGATAGGTGGCCAAACTTGGTGATGAAGCAAACTTTTTTTTGACAATTTTGGCCTTTGGACTTGTATTGTCGCGAACCCCTCTTAACCTAATATTTAGGTTATATAAAGGAGTTTGGTTCTTTCTTTCAACCACCCCATTTTGTTCTGGTGTCCTTGGGATGCTATATTGCCTTGCAATCACTTTTGACACACAGAAATTATCCAACTCCTTATTTCTAAACTTTGTTCCATTGTCACCCCTAAAGATTTTTACTAGCAAGTCAAATTGATATTTTCAACTTTTCTAACAAAGTACTGCAAAATACCTACAGTCTCATCTTTGGAGTGCAAAAAGTAAGTCCATGTAAACATTGAAGGACCACATACACATTGCCACTCCTGTGAGCAACAAGTTGTGCTTTGCTTTAAGCTATGATTGTTTCGATCTTTTTAACCACTTTGGCCTAACAATCTAAAAAGTTTTCTAAGTGAAGAATGACCCATAGCATTTGTCACTCATTTGAGACACACTAAGAAGGTTAAATTTAAGATTGTTAATAAGATTGACATTTTCAAACTTGAGTTTCCCTGCTTGAACTGTCCCTGACCCCAACACCTTACCTTTTGAGTTGTTACCAAAGGATATATCAGCCCCTCCATGTGCTAGAAAATCTTTGAGAAGGGCTCTACATCCTGTCATGTGCCTGGAGCCTCCACTATCTACATACCATAAACTATCAAGGCATGTAGAAGCTCCATACAAATCAGTAACATGATAGTTTTGGTGAGTGTCCAAAGCCAAAATGGCTTTGGATAGCGTCTCAGACATTTCAGCCTCAAGTATAAGAGAATGGTTAGAGTTTTGAACATATTTTTGAAACATGTGTTGTGAACCATTTCCTGTCAGATGATTATAACCATGAGGATGCTTGTTTACCCTTGGTTTTGAAGGTCTTTTGTAGATCTCATAACCAAAAGGTACACTCTTATAAGCTGGTTGGCCATATCCTCTTGGAAATTTGTTTGCTGGTGGTGCATCTGTTACCTAAACCTCTATGGTTACAGAGGCTATATTCAATTGTTTGGTAACAGAGGTTTGGACTGGGACAAAGGTCTGCTTGGATTTTTCTTTTCCAAATTTACCCTGTGAACTCTTAAGTGTTTTTTTATACTCATTTCTTTTGACATCAAAATTTTTGAGATAAACACACTCATGAGTTTATGTCTTGCCACAGATGATACAATGAGGTGCATCAACTATCACACTTAGTCTTGTTTATGTTATATGCTTTTAAAATAAAACTGGTTTGGTAACATGATTCTTCTTTTCACAAAAGTCACAAAACAAGTTTGATAATTTTTTCTCTCTTCTTCCCTTTTCACCCTTTTTGTCAAAAGATGTTGTAACATCTGCTGGAAGGTTTTTCAAGGGAATGATCTTGACTTTGGGTGCTTTTACACCTTCAATGGTTGAGAATCCATTGTCTTGAAGTTTTCAAGAATGTCACACTCATCTGACAAGGTAGGTTTGAATTGATATTTTTCAATCTCCTCAAAAGTTGAGGATCCTTCTTGTCTTTCTAAAACAATTTTCTTACCATTTGGTTCATTGAATTTAATTAATTTACCAACCAAGTTTGTTGGAATAGTTTCAACCAAACCACAATCATTTATAGTAGTGTTTTGTGAAACTTGGTCATTTTTCAAAAATCTACACCAAATTTTACATTGCTTTTTATTTGTGATTCTAACATCAACTCATAACTTTTGTAGGATTCTACCCGTTTTCACATGTGATCTTGGTAGATTCAAGCTTCTTTTTACAACTTTGATATTTTTCTATCATAGTTTGGGTTGATCTTTGGTTATGCTTGATTCATGTTTGAGACTGCTGATTTCACTTTCTTTTTCATACATTTTTTTATTTTAACTCTTTTGCAAGTTTTTCAAACTGAATTTCATCATCTAAGATCTTCTTTCTAATATTTTCATTCACCTCTTCAATGTTTGCAAAAGCAATAATACATTTGTCTGAACATAAGTCTTTAAGGACATGAGGTGATACCTTAGCAGCAGCCATCAGGGCACAATCACACTCTCCTTCACAAACACTAGAATCCCATGGGTCTGATAGAGGATCTGTTTCTTTACCAACCTTCTCTTCACAAACTTGTCCTTCACCAACCTTTTCTTCTGAAACATCTGTTGCAACATTTTCACAAACCTCATTAATATTGGACACCACTTCATCAGACTCAACCCTTTCCAAAATAGTGTCTAGTGCCATAAAACAAAAATATCATGTCTCTTTTCAAAATTGGCCACTGGTGCAACATTTTTATCGGTTAATTCTTTAGGTAAGCTACACCAATCAACAGAGTCTTGTGTAAAGAAGCTCTATTGGTTGGTCTCTACAGGAGCAGAGGTTTGTGTAGCTTATGGTGCAGGTTGCACTTGAACCTGAGGAACTTGGGCTTGAACATATTGTATATGGGGAACTGTGGTTTTAACATATTGAACTGGAATAGTGGTTGCATGGTGTGTAAAGTGAGTAGTATTTTGCATGTGTGGAGTAAGGGTATATTGGGAATAATGGATCAGTGTTTTGAGGTCTAGGACTTGGATGTGTCACAATAGGGCCACTTGTTTGGCTCATGCACTCTCTAGCAAAATGACCTAGCCTATTATTCTTGTAATACTTGATTTTAGATTTATCTAATCCAACTTTTAACCCCCCATGCAACTCTAGAAATTTTCTACCAATTGTTTGGTAAAACTTGCTAGTTCTGACACTTAGCAATGCAAGTTGATGCAAGATGTCTATTTCTTCCAAATCAGTGGTTCAAAATATTGAACATTATTTAACTCAAAAGATAAGTTGTCACAAACTTGGTTTTCCCCATTTGCTATAAAAGCATAATTGGGTGAGTAAGAATCAGAGTTAAAGCCTCCACTAATTATGTCAATAAAATGATCATAACTCTGATCCTTACTTCCACAAGAGGTTTCCTCTTGACCTAAAAGTGTTGTACCACTAAAATAATAGTCATCACAACTTTTCCTCACTCTTGAAGCTTCTTTTTCTAGTCAAGCTCTCTCTCATAAGTCAAGAGCTTACCATGAAGCTGAGTCAAACTCATCTCTTAGAAACTGACAAAGTTTCTAGTTACAAAAGGAATAGTGTCCTATTTATCTAGTAATGATCTAAGAAATTGGCTATTCAATGTTGAATTAGGATAATTAACATTTACCAGTTTTAATTCACTTATTAGACAATTAAACCTTTCAAACTGTTGAGTTATGATTCTCGTTTAACATGACAAAATGTTTCATACTGTTGGTTTAAAACTTCACAATTGTTTTCAATAACCTCCTCTGTCCCACCGAATTCCTCCTTCAAAGCAACCAACAACTCCTTTGCATTGTTGCAATGCAACAGGACAACATAGATATCATTTGGCAAAGCCGTAGCTACGATACTAAATGCCTTTGCATCTAGCTCGATTTTTTGAAAATCTTGCTCGGAGTAGTTTTCAAGCTTTTTAGGGACTTGAACTTTTGGGTCTTCAGCACTCGGTACCATCAGAATATGAGGTCAGAAGATAACTGATTTTCAGCAACACGTATTTTGTTGTGCAAGTATGTGATACTCCGATCTAACAAGTATTGGAGGTTTATACATGGTGCCACTGTTGTGTGTATCTCGTGGATTTTGAGACATTTCTGATTATTTACAAACAGATTTTTTTTTTAAATTACTTTGAACGTAAATAAACTTTTACTCTGTTTTCAATACAACGAACAAACGAATCAGTAGTGAGAGCTGATCTGTTTATATCAAATTGATTGTAAAATCAAATTTGATTGACCAAGCTCTCATACCAATTGTTAGGACCTGAGTTTAATTGTTGTGACAGTTTAAAGATAAAAATTAATGGAAGATGATAAAACAAAGATGATAAATGCAGCGGAAATGTAAACTTGTAAATCACAATAATGATATGTTCTTTTGTAGGGTTCGCTAGATCCAACGAGGTTTAACATGTTTTGTCACATATATAAGGATATTTGATTCTCATTATAAGGTTGAACATCTTAGGGGTTATCAAGACTTGTATCAGACGAAACTTTATCAATCGTATGCAAGTTCAGTTTTATCATTATTGATGTTCATCTTATTGTTCTCTCTAGTCTCGAATCAATCTTGGTTGTGTGATTCCGCCATACAATCGAGATCTTATTGATATTATATTTTAGTAATCCAGATCAGGGACTTACAGGAAAAAAAACACAATGAATCGCAAAATAGACACAATGATGAAAACAAAATAAGAACACAATGCTAAAGAGAATGATCTAAACAAAATTCTAATATATACAAGCTAAAATCCAAAAGCGAAAACTAAAATCTAAGATCGTCGAGTTTGACAAGATAGTTCCAATTCCGCTAGAATGAGTTGAAACAGATTCCATTTGATACCCTTTTAGGTCAAGTTCTTTATTACCCAAAATAGAATAACCACTTAGAATAATGAAACAAATTCTATTTGTTGAGAAGTGCAAAATCATATGAATACGACCCTCTTTGTGTATCTTGATCAATTGGATTGTTTCTTTGTGAATTGATATATGAAGGTTTTGTAGATGTGTTTCCGAGTATTCCTTTATCATCTCTTCTAAGAAGAGGAGCACCTGTAATTGTATGATTTTTTTGTTAGGTCCTAGAAGTGTGAGACTGACGCATCAAATATAAGCAACAGTCTATGGTAGTTAACTGGGATTAACTGGGTTACTTTGTATCAGGTTTGGACCTTGAATAGGTCACTTGGGCATGCCATAGGCCATGTGGGCCAGGCAAGCACAAGGGAAGCCCATGAGTGGCATGGGCAAACCCTAGGTATAAATAGAATATTATGTCATTCCTAGGGTTGCAACTTAGAAAGACTTTTGGGATTTCTCTAGAGAGAGCCTCCATCTTGTACTAGACGGTTTTGCTTGTTCAAGTAATAGAATCGTGTGCAAGGTGTTAAAGTTGATTCGTGTTGTTCTCGTTATTTCGGTTTTCTTGAAGATCACCAAGTTTGGATTTCGCCCATCCTTGGTGATTGTGTGATATCGTTGATAGATCCAGATTATTGGTACTTACAAGTGGTATCAGAGCCTGTTGACCCGGTTTTCTAGGCTCAGATCTGATATTACACGAGTCTGTTCGGTTTCTGCTGAAAAACACGAAGAACACGAAGACGATTCAAGCATTTCAGATCAACATTCAAGGATTTCGGATTTTCTTGTTACATTTCGGACAGATTTCAGATCATTCTGCTGCATGTCAGATTGATTTCGGATTAATCTTTTGTATTTCGGATTAAAATCTTGAATTTCGGATTGATTTCGGATTAATCTATTGAATTTCGGATTCAAATTCGTTGAAGATCACGAAGAACACGAAGAAGATCATCCATTCCGGATTACTGTTCCGGATTCTCGCTGTTGTTGTGTATTCTGATAGCATTCCGGATTACTGTTCCAGATTCTCATTGTTGCTATGTATCTAATAGCATTCCAGATTACTGTTCCGGATTCTCATTCCGGACTGAAACAATGCATCTCGGATACTGTTCCAAATCACCATCTCGGATTAGCATCTCGGATCACTGTTTGAGATTCCATCTCGGATTGTTAATCCGAGTTACTGTTCCGAATTTGGTACTGTTCCGAGTTGTACCCAAAAAGGTGGAAAGTTAACCAGCTGACGTAACCAGAGTTAAACGTTTTCATGCACAGAATTTGATCCACAGACAATCTTAACAAACTGGTTGCACGGTTAGACTCGTGTGATTCTTAGAAGAAAGGCACGAAAATTCCTAAAATCACTATCGGACATTATATATCATTGGATTCGTATCGTCGAGATGAGTCTAACGATACATCTTGGTAAAAACAGTTTTCGGACATTTTTTATCGTGCTTACCGGTCCGGTTTCGATTATCCGAAGATGTTTGCATACCAAGCTCAGCACTCGAACATAGCTCTTAGTCCAGCACAAAATCAAAACCCGAGCCTGCGGGATGAAGTGAAGGAAAAGCTGAATAAGTTTATCGGAGACTACAATGTTGATCCGGTTGCTAACTATGTGATGCGTTTGCTTGAACGTGAGAGGCAAAAAGAGGAAGTAAGAGATGAGTTGGATAGCGTTTTAGGAGATGACAAAGACTCTTTTGTATCTTGGTTATGGGATCGTTTACAATCAAACCAAGATCTCCAAGATCTATACGCTAAATCAACAGAGTCTCATCCTGAAGAAGTGTCCCAACAGAAATCAACAGCCCAGCAAGCAGCAATCAGCAGCCTAGCACCCCAAACTCGACCTCAAGCACAAAGTAACGCTGACAAAGCAAGCTCGCCCATTGACACAGTCAACTATCTTTTGTGCACTGAACCTTGCAGGAATAGGGTTGCTCAACACAGGGCTCTTAATTCCAAAATAACCGATGAATACAACAATGCAATGGCTCAGTGCATCAGCCTTCGAGAAAGTAACAAGTTACTCAAAGAAAAGGTGAAACTCAAAAGAAAGACATAGCTCAGCTCCACCTGGACGTAAATTAACAGAAATGTTGGTTCCATGATTACAAAACCATATTAGATTCAAAAATCATGGAATGCGACTTGGCAAGAGTTGAGCTGGGACTTCTTACTGGAAAATATCAACAAAACAAAGTTGATATAAAGAAGTTTGATACATCCAGCAAGCTTGTTCAAGACGTGTGCAATGTGCAGCTAGCATATAAGGGGAACAAAGGGAAGGGTTTGGGATTCAATCAGGTTGCCCCAACGTATAATCGCAACTACACAACAATGCCTGAAATCGACGAAGATATTGAGAAAGCACAGTATATGGTGTATGGCAAACCCAGTGATTATACGTCAGACACACGGGAACCATCTGGTGCTGTTGACTCTTCTAATGATTCAGCTGGAGTGTCTGGTCCTTCATCTGCTAAACCAGGACTCTCTGACAATATCAAAGCTATTGAAGAGAGAGCTAACGTGAACAAGGCTCTGAGTGCGCAAACTAAACAATCTGAACCTTTTGCTACTGATGAAAAGGTTCAGAGCAAGCTAAAAGAGCAGAAATGAGCAAATCGGAGACAAAGAAAGCAGAAGTCTAAACGTCAAGGACAATCACGCTCTCCAAAATCATCAGTGAGCAGCAATAGCCCTCAAAAGGCTAGTGTTGTAAAAAATGATTTTGTTAAGCCGGTCTTCAATGGAAAATGTGAAAAATATGCCTTTACCGTGCTAACAAAGCTTTTGGAAGGTTGGGGAGATTTCTGAACAAGACTTGCAGTCTAAACAAAAGAAGAAGAATCCAAAGAAATCTCCACAACAGAAAAAGGCCCTTGCAAACGACAAGTACAGACATCCAAATTCATTTTCGTCTGCAAGAAACGTGCAAGGATATCAAGCACAGAAGGGATCAGTTCATCCTTCAAGGCTTGCACGAGCAAATCAAGCTGATCAGAATGCTTTATATGTGAAGAGACAAACGTGCTTCAATTGCGGCATTCCTGGTCACATTGCTCGAAACTGCACCCACAGTCCCCATGTTCCGTATCATGTTCAAAATCAGAAGGTTACACCTAAGGATAACAATCAATGAAGGTGTCATCACCTAAGGCAATGAAGAATGTGATTCCCAAGGTTAAACCATCTTATGGGGATTGGAATGTTGCCAAAAACAAACGCAAGCCTGTTTAGAAACAAAAAATCTTTTTTCTAAAACGACTAAACCTGAAACAGCCAAAGTTGCTCAATCAAAGGCAACAACCGCGTTTGTTAAACCGAAACAGATTTGGAAACCCAAATCCAAAGCGGCAACGACATCACCAATCCTTGAAACAAAAGGGAATTTGTGTCTGAAAGAAGCGTCTTATTTTGATGATTCAGGGAAACCCAAGACCACGATGGCCTGGGTCCCACTGTCTTACTAATCTCCTTATTTTTCAGGAACAACCAATGGACATATCGGAAAACATCTCACTGTTGCAAAAGGTTAAAACTTTTTACGAGTGCAATGTTTCCTTTGGAGGAGATGAGGTAAGAAAAGATCAGCAAAAAGGTACAATTTAAATTTCGTGCTTTAATTTTTAGATTGATTAGCTTTAATCTGATGACGGAACGGTTAAGCAAAAACAACAAAAATATTTTCATTTTCTTTCGTTTAAAACTTTGTGCATACGTTTTCTTTATTAGGTAAATTTGTGCATAAAGTATGATGCACAAATTTAGGGGGAAGAGAGCGATATATGTATATATGTATTGTTTGAGGGGAAAGAAAATCAGAAAAATACGAAAAACATTTGAAAAATAGAAAAATACAAAAAGGTCTTTTTTGTATCAAATGGGAAATGAAATGAATATTCGTGATAAAGGGTGTGGCTGACACATGTAAGGTGTCGTGGCTGAAAAGACTAGGATCTAATGTGATATGTCGATAGGCTTAACGCTCAAAGTGATTACAGGATACTAAGTGATACAAACATAATAAACTATGTACTCAGTGGGTCACTTACTATAGGCATATGATTTTATGGTCTTAAATCTTGTGTTGATAGATAGCCAACATCTGACGTTTCGGGTCTTTATGCTGTTGAGTCATCTGGGGATATCTTGGCTGCCCTTCTGTTGCATCCAGATTATATGCAGACCTAGGCATAGTCAGAATATCCTTGAAAGAGCCAAATCAAAAGGGTCAAAACCTTAAAAGAAAGGAAATATCATTATGAGAAAATTCCATGAATTCAAACATACCAGATAAGGTATTTGCCTAAGCCTCGTCAGATACTATTGGTCACTCTACTGTACGGAAGTACTGACCTGTTCACCAATAGTCTGATGTTGTAAAAGATAAAGGATGATCTCAGTATACTCACCTGCTACGATGAATCGTTGTGCTTACCTTGATCGCGGCGGTATGTCATGGTATGGGACGACGGGTATTATAGTATAATACTACTTTAAGCATATTACGAAGTTCGAAAACGAAAGTTGAGCGTTAAAGTTTAAGTGGACAAACATATTGGCAATCACTTAGACCAATCTGAACAAGTTCGTACTGAAAAGTGTTCCTTGGTCTGCCTGAAAACGATTTTAGTCCCATTGTAATTGTATAGTTGTAACTATTGAGTTAGTTTCTTTGTTTATTTGTGTTTCTGTTTATATTCTTATATTTAAAAAATTAAAAAATAGAAAATTCAAAAATCTAAAAATAGAGTGCTTTATTTGTTTTATTAAAAATTATTAACCGTTCTTGAAGATTTGACTAATTGTCAAAGGATAAAAGAAATTTGAATTTCGATCCGAGTACAAGTACTTGAATGTACCAAGTGTACATACGGTACTTTCCCTGTTGCATAAGAATGTTTGCTTATAAATTTCTAAGAATTGTGTAGATCTTGATTTAGATCAACAAACAGGGGTTGCTGAAATTGAGATGTTGTTAGTTGTTGACAAAACATGGAGCATCACAACAGCAAAGTGTACCTGAGTTAGAAGAACCATATGCCAGTCATCATCTGATAGAGATAATACATTTGAATAAGTATCTGTGAACCTACTTGCTTGAAAGAGAAAGATTGAAGAAGAAAAGAGCTGCTGAGGTTCCTCCTCTCACATTCTTTTTGACAAAGATGTTTCAAGTAAAGCTGATCAAGATCCTTATATGAAGCTAACAATAGGAGCAGAAGAAAGAGACCTAGTGCTGAAAGTTCGTTGAAGTGTGAGGTCCAAGAAGTATGAGACTGACTTCCACAACACTTACAGCATAGCGACAACCATAGTCTCTGTTGAAGACGTTGCTGAATTTATGCTATCAAGACAATTTGATGCATCAGTCTATGGGGAGATTGTTAGGTCCTAAAAGTGTGAGACAGACGCATCAAATATATGCAACAGTCTATGGTAGTTACTGGGATTAACTAGGTTAGTTTGTATTAGGTTTGGACCTTGAATAGGTCACTTGGGCATGCCATAGGCCATATGGGCCAGGCAAGCCCAAGGGAAGCACATGAGTGGCATGGGCAAACCCTAGATATAAATAGAATATTATGTCATTCCTAGGGTTGCAACTTAGAATGACTTTTGGGATTTCTCTAGAGAGAGCCTCCATCTTGTACCAGACGGTTTTGCTTGTTCAAGTAATAGAATCGTGTGCAATATGTTAAAGTTGATTCGTGTTGTTCTTCGTTATTTCGGTTTTCTTGAAGATCACCAAGTTTGGATTCCGCCCATCCTTGTGATTGTGTGATATCGTTGATAGATCCGGATTATTGGGACTTACATTTTTTTAGAATACTCTTTTCTTCAATATCATTCAAAAAAGTTTCAGATTGCCTAGCATTCCACCAGTTAGTAACCGACGACTCCATACTTTTTTGAAATAAGAGAGAAATTCATCAGGGCAAAAATATGATAGATACAGGATAATAAAGACGAGTGAATGCTTCTTTTTTATCATTTTTTCATCTGTGAATTGTTAATGAACCCATCTCATTCGTCAACTCTATGTAATCTAATATATCTTATTTCTCTCACGCATCAATTTTATACAGGTTATCGAAGCTATGAATCTATTCACTATTTTTTTATTTGTGATTTCGTGGTTAGAGCTTGAACCTAGAAAAAAAATACAAAAATAGACGATGTATTTAAACCTAACCCTATTGACTTATCAAGTAAGGTAATATAAAAATCAATGGTATTTTTATAAATTTGTAAAAGCTAATTTTAATCCAATACTTAAATGACTGATTATGCTCCGGACTATCCAAACAAACGATGACCAGACCAATTATAGTTTGTACTAACGGTTCCTCAATTGCCAGTCTCGGTTTCGTTCTGGGGCCATATCCCCACTACAAATCACTCTCAATGCAGTATGACCCATCAGTAAATTATTGTGGACATATAGTTTTGGGCCAAGCTGTGTTGCTTCTTTTTGGCCCATACGTAAACTGAAACAGGGCAGTTGGATAAGCTCATAAGCATAGGATTGTAAAAATTTCATAAAAAAATAGGTTGTATACAGTCAATACTATTGAGGGCTAACCTTTGTTTTCTCCTCAATGGTATTTGCTCTTTAAGAATATTGGTATTTTGAGCTTAATGGTCAACACACTTTTAATTTATACAATCTAAGTTTGATATTGGTAACATACTTTACAACCAAAAGGTATCCCAACCAAAAGGTATATATATGAGAGTATTCACATTTTATTTATCATCACTATAATTACACTAAAAAACACTATATTTCTCTTTCATTTTCAATTAAATAATCTTTATTATACCTTTATTATTATTATCTTTTTTCTTTTACAACTATTTTCCAATAATACAAAAAAATTTATAAAGATGAACAATGTTTTTTTTATATTTATAGATGAACAATAATATTTTCTGTTTCATTCACTTACAATCTCTTATAACCACTGTCTATAATATTAAAGACTACCTCCTCATAGAATTTGATACACTGAAATGTTCTGACATATTTATTCTAGAAAATTTAATGCTCACTATCAAACAAAGGAAAAAAGATGTTTGAGGTTTGAGCCCACTGGAGCCAAATAGCAGAAACATTTTCGGTCATCCATCTAATGACACATTTATTGGTTACCACTTACCGCCACTTGGGTTAATAATGACCCGGTTGACGGGCTAGAATTTTGGGGGTTCACGGTCTAATCCACGTTTCTAATCGTTCATATGTCTTCTCGAGTTTTAACCGACAGGGAAACAAAAAAGAATAAGGATATGGACGGAAAGAAACAAAAGAAAGAAAACTAGAAAATAACTAACTTTACTTCTTCTTTGTTGGAAAAAACAAGAAAAAGTAAACAAAATTAAAATACACGTTTTACAAGAAAAAGTAAATAAAATTAAAAGACATGTTTTAGATATTTTATAGAGTTAAATGGAAGAAAAACTAGTAAGTTTTATACTTCTATTTTTTTAGTTGAAAACTTAACGATTTCTGCAATGTTATATATATATACGATTAGGTTTAAAAGTGAACACTATTGTATTTGCAAACTAAGCGAACTAATCTTGGTCATACACGTGTGTAACTCAATGATAAAATACACTAGTGTATTTTAAGATTTGATTATGAAATCCTAGCCATACACGTTTGTATATCAATGATTAATATTTATTCGTTCAGTTAACAAATAAATTAGTATTCACTCTAGAACCCACCCTCTATATATGTGTGTGTGTGTGTGTGTGTCTGTATATATAGGGTGAGTTTATTGTAAGAAAATATAAAACTGTGAGAAAAATAAGAAAGAATCTAAACCATTAGATTTTTAATCTAATGGTTGAGATATTGATGGTAATCTTGTAAATAGTGTTGACTATTACACTAATTAATTTTCTAGTTTAAGAGTATAAAGGTAATTTAACATTTTTAAATTAAGAAACTAAATTAATGCACATGTAAATTCCCCTCTTTCTTTTTTAAACGTCAATAACTTTTTATACGTAACTCTTTTTTTTTAAAATACAACCATAATAACGAGTGTTTTTTATCTTTAAGATTAGTACCATATTGATACACTTATGTAAAGAAAAAATACGTCTCGCTTGGATGTTTTAGTCCATGTTGTTTTTTCTATGTTAATACAATGGTGTATTAATTGTCGGGTGTTATTTCTATTATATTTCTGTTCTTCGTAAGATGTATGCCTTCAATATACATGCTGTGGTGTTTTTATGAGTTAGGGTATTATTCCTGTTATATTTACTGTGAGGACAATGGTCCTTGCATTGCTGTGGTTTCTGGTGTCTTCAGTAGGTTTCTGTTGCCTTCAAAGAGTTAGGGTGTTATTTCTGTTTTTATATATTTACGGGTGTTATTTATGTTTTGATTCTGATTAAAGTGTTGACTGGTGTTATATTTAAGGTGTTATTCATGTTTTGATTCTGATTAAAGTATTGTGTTTTGAAATTGATTTATTATGGTGTTATTTCTGTTATATCCAATGTTAGAAGTGTTCTTTATAAAATGTGTACCTTTAATATACATGTTATGGTGTTTTTATGAGTTAGGGTAGGTGTTTTTCTATTATAGTTCTGTTCTTTATAAGATGTATATGAAGTTTAATATACATGTTGTGGTGTTTTTATGAGTTAGGATATTATTTCTTTATAAGATGTATGCCTTCAAATTAGAAAATCCCTACAATAACTACCAAAAACGGTTGCATATATTCATTTCATAATTAGATTTTATTAGTTAAATTACACTTCTACCCTTAAACTACCAAAATATAAAGGAGCACGTGTCACCTCCAACATCTTTCTTATCCTTCTCACAGTTTTATATTTTCTTACATGAACTTCTTCCTATAATATATATATATATATATATATTTATATAGGGTGAGTTTATTGTAAAAAAATGTGTTTTTTGTAAGAAGTATAAGAAAGAATCTAAACCATTAGATCTTTAATCTAATGGTTTGAGATATTTAATGGAATCTTGTAAATAGTGTTTACTATTAAAATAATTAATTTTCAAGATTAAGGGTATAAAGTAAATTTAACATTTTTAAATTAATAAACAAACATTAATGCACATGCAAGTTCCCTCTCTTCTTTTTTAAACGTTAATAACTTTTTATACGTAACTTTTTTTTTAAATTACACCATAATAACGAGTGTTTTTTTATCTTTAATATGAGTACCATATTGTTATACTTATGTAGAGAAAAAAATTACGTCTTGATTGGATGTTTTAGTCCATGGTGTTTTTTCTATGTTCATACAATGGTGTTTTAATTGTATTGTGATTCAAGGGTTGTATTTTACAGGAAAAACACCATGAACATAAATAAGACACCAGTAGCATTGCAAATAATGAATTATGATTCAAGTCATGGTGTTTAACATTTAGAATGATTCTATTGCTATTCTAGATGTATTATGATTCAAGTCATGGTGTATTATGATTCAATTCATGGTGTTTTTGGAATTTGTATAGTGGTTTATACCTGTAAAAATAACAAAAATCATTACACATGTTAGAACACCATGACTGTATTACGATTAAAGTTGTGTGTTTTTTGAACTCGTATGGTGTTTTATACGAACTTATCTGGAATAACAAGTATAATCATTCTAAATGTTAAAACACCACGACTACATTACGATTCAATTCATGGTGTTTTTGGAATTTGTATGGTGTTTTATACCTGCAAAAATAACAAAAATCATTACACATGTTAGAACACCACGACTGTATTACGATTAAAGTTGTGGTGTTTTTTGGAATTCGTATAGTGTTTTATACGAACTGGTCTGGAATAGCAATAGAATCATTCTAAATGTTAAAACACCACGACAGTCTTATGATTTCAATTCATGGTGTTGTTGGAATTTGTATGGTGTTTTATACCTACAAAAATAACAAATATCATTACACGTGTTAGAACACCACGACTGTATTACAATTAAAGTTGTGGTGTTTTTTGGAATTTGTATAGTGTATTACACGAACTGATCTAGAATGGCAATAGAATCATTCTAAATGGTTTTTTAAAAACGCCGTTATCCATCGATCAAGGTGTTAATGAATACCCAGATACAATAAACTAAATCTCATAGCCGCGAATGAAAATATGATCAAGATGTTATAAATAATTGTTCGTAAGGATATGTAGGTGGCGACTATGATACTAAATTAAAAAACAATTAAAATTCGAATTCCCTAAAATAACTGATTCCAAAATTTACCCTACATATGTCTTATATTTACTGGAATTTACCCTACACACATGTAAATTTACCCTACACATTTCAAAATTTATCATACACATACTAAATTTATCCTACAGATGTCGAAAATTGTCCTACAACATAAATTATTTTATCTTGAAAGAGTATATGAAAAAAAGAGTTACAAGTTTAAGTAATTAGCTAATTAATGACAATTATAGATTTACCTATATGCCCTTTTTCATAACGTTAAATACATACATTAAATGAAGTAAATGGAGAATTTCTATTGGTTTAAAAGTTATTCTTTTTATTCTTACAAAATTGTTCTTCTCATTTGAAGTCTCCACTTATATATATATATATATACACACATATATATAATATATATAATATTATATATATATATATATATATGTATATTAGGTTCATTTGTAAATAACCCCCTTGATAGTAAACTGTGTGAACTAATCCTAGCCCTTGATTATTGTTGGGCCGTTGAAGGTTTATACATTAGTTATTATTTAGTGATTTAGGCTAGTTTGATATGTTTAAGGTTTGGGCTAGTATGGAATGGGTTTGGGGGCGATATGGGCTTAGTTTAGGGGGAGTTTTGGGCTAAATTTCCCTATATATAATCGTTTTCTTTTTCCTGTTTAGGTTGTTGACTCTAGTTCCTTTGCTGTAACTTATATCAAACAATTCTATTGTATGCAAGTTAAGCTTTGGTCAATTGTATTTTGTTTCATCTCTATTTCTTGTCACTATTATCAAATTGGTTTGATTGTGTGATTCCACCACCAATCAAACTACGTGTGATATCATTGTAGATCCGATTTCAGGACTTACAATTAGTATCAGAGCCTGTTGAACCTGTTTCTAGGCTCAGATTGATATCACACTGTTTAGTTTTGGTTTTCGAAAGCTGCTAGGGTACTGTGTTCAGAGTATGCTTGAAAAATTGTTGTTTTGGGATAATCTATCCTTGTTCCAGATAGTCTGCTGTGAAGAATCATTGATTTCGGATCATCTTATGCTGATTTCGGATCATGTTTGGTGATTTCGGATCATATTTGGTGATTTGGATAAATCAAAGTTTGAAGATTGCCTGCATCTGCTGCTGATTTCGGATAATCTCGGAAGATTTGCTTGAAGATCTCGGAAAACTTGTTACAGGATTTCTCGGGATTTTAGTTTCCAACTTAACCAGATTTTGAATCCGAGTTAATTCAGAAGTTTGTTATTGACAGTTGTTGCTTTGCAGGATTTCGGATACATGTTTCAAATTCATCTTTTTGGATACACGTTCTCGGGTAGCTTTTCGGATTGTTTCGAACACACTGTTTCGAGTAAGTATTTCATATTATTTCGAATTGACACTGTTCCGGATAACTGTTTTGGTCGGCACTGTGTCGGATAGACTTTCGATTGGACCATTGTTTCGAGACTACAGTTCAAAATTTCACATTTTTTAAATATCTAATTTTATTATTTGGTAATTTTAAAGTCAATGATGAACTCAAACGGGATGATGACTCTTGCAGACCTTACAAACACTACCTTAGCTGCTCTTCAATCTCAGACTCTAGCTCTTCATTAGGAACTTGACTAGATCATTGGTACTTCTACCAAAGTTCCCATGCTATTGTATGGGGATGATTACTATGAGTGTAAGTTTAAATTTGAACAGTACTGCAAAGCAAAGGAACCGGTGTTTGGAGGAGTGTTAGAGATGGATCTCGAACTATAATGTATGCTATTGAAGCTGATCCACAAACTCAGATCCCAAAGCCAAAGAATTTGTTTACAGAAGAGGATCAGAAAATTATAGACGATGATGATAAGGCCAAGGCAGTTCTCACTATGGCACTTGGTCCAGACATTTCCATTGAGTGCCAAACAATAATCCAAATATTCTCTTCAGTCCATTGACCCAAGCTTAGAAGATTAACTATGTGCTTGGTATGTTACTTCCAACACCACAAGCCGCTGTCAACATTCCTGTGCAACCTTCATCAGCTCAGCAACACCCACAGTAAGCAAATGTGATTTACAGTCCGGTTTCCCCTTCATCAACTCAAGGCTCCGCTTCCTCTACTACAGCCCAAACACAACTTTTCTAACCAAACAAAATGAAGAGAGACTTGCCCTTGTTGCATCTATGCTTAACAGCCTTGACGTGTGTCTGAGTGTGCTGTAATTTTTGTTATATTTTAAGCACTTTTTACTCGTGGATCAAGCTTTAAATTTATAAAACACGATAGGATACAATACTATCACTTTACACACGTAGGGCAAGTGCACCCATCGTAGACGTAGTATACTGATGGTAAGATACCGACGTCGTCCAAGGACACAAGAGCTTTTAATGCCGGTTTATCGTTAACGTCTAATTTAACTAAATTTCGATAAAAGTTTTGAAAGTTTTAAAAGATAAAAACTATAACTAAAAATGTAAAAACAAATAGACAAGAAACAATCACTTGGTTACAACTCCTCTTTTATGCATCCTTTGATGATCTGTACCTTGGACTTTTTAAGAGATTATCTTAGTTATAGTGGTAGGCCCCTCTTGTGAAGGCGACGGTACTCTCAACCATATTGGTCTGAGTCAGCAGGGATACAGTTCCGCAAGGTCGGAATATTGAAAGATAATTAAATAAGTTATTAATGTGAAAGTGGTAGGCCCCTCTTGTGAAGGCGATGTTACCCTCAGCCATATTGGTCTGAGTCAGTAGGGATACAGTCCCGCAAGGCCGGATAAAGTTTTAATAGTGGTTTATTTATAAGGGGTTCAAGCCGTTCTTACTTCCCCCGATTTGATGCTATCTACCTCAAGGGAAGTCCTAATAAGCTTGAACCAAGTACTCGCAAGATCTATACACTGAACGAAGCAAGAACTTTACCCAAACACCCTTCTAACTCCCTTCCAGGTAGTTAACGCACTTTATATAGATCGTAAAGACACGAATGAGTAATCAACGAAACATGAAGAAATGTTTAACAAAAGTTCACTTTCAATATAAAAAACTAGTTATTAAAGTCATTAATACATACCCAACTAAAGTTGCCAAAGATTGAAATTAAAAGTAATACATAAAATATTTGTCTTCACCAAGTGATGTAAGAGATTTAGCCAAGCATGGCCTTTGTTTTACAAGAACTCTTACAATCAATCTTGGATCCTTAGACTACTACACACTCTAAAAGATGAAAAGAGCATGATGGTGGTGGGTGTTGGTGTTGTAGTGGTGGTGGACTAATGGCAAGTGTGTGAGAAGTGGTTTGCCAAGGGATGCTTTTCTCATGAACCAAGCACCTCTATTTATAGCTGGAAACAGAGGGCAGACCACGACCCTGCGCCCATCTGGCACGACCCTGTGGTCTTCTTTTTCACTCCCTTCATTAACTACAGATGTTGGCTCTTGTACCAACACGCCCCATGGAGTCATGGAACGGCTCCGTGAGTAGTGTACTTGATGTACTATCATAGATTCTACGAATCTTAAAGTTGACCACGGCCTGTGTTAGGTTAGCACGGCCCCGTGTTGGCTTGTCTTTTGTTGTTGTCTTTTTCAACAAAAATCTTGAATGGGCACGACCCCATGCCTGGTGGGCACGGACCTGTGCCTAAGCTTTTGTTCTTATTATTGTTGTTGTTTTGCATGTGGATGGGGGTTCTATAGGTCGTGTCAATCCTTCTTCTTTGTATTTGTGTTGGTTTGTGTTGTTAATTTGTTTCTTTTATTCGTTTAAGCTCTTTTGATCATGTAATTTAAAAGCAAACAAAGAAACATGTTTTTCCAACATTAATAGCGAAAAAGGGTTGATTTTATGCCTTATTCGATATGATTTATATGTTGCATTTTGTGCACATCAAATACCCTCACACTTGAATCTTTCCTTGTACTCAAGCAAAACTCTACAATGCGCCTTACATATCCAAACGAAATTGGTAGAAGAGAAGTTTTGGGTTTATCTTTGAAGTGTCGGGAATCCAAGTTCTAAATTTATTTTTTTTATTTTATTTACAATCTTATTCATCATGATTTATTTAAAATCATTTAAGAAAAAATATCTGTTTTGGGCATAGCATACCTTTCTAAAATTCTTTTTAGTTATATACAAATTTACACACCTCACAAGTGTTCACTCAACACTCAACCGAATATGTTTAACTGAAAACGCTTGGACCCGATGTGGAACTTACGTCTACTATAGCCTTGACAAATAATCAAACCTCTTCTTTTTGACGTTTAATCCTTGTAAATATCAAGAGGTCTTTTAGAAGGGTAGGTTTTGGCTAGGGGTAGATGTTTTTGGGTAAAATGGTGAAAAGCGTAAAAAATGTCGGTCTTCTTGAACAATTTTTGTTGCTTAGAAAAGAAAAACTTTAACCAATGGTTTTTTTCAATAGACAAAGTTGAAACTAAGTCATACTTGTCATTTATAACTGAACTTCTCCTAAAATAAAGGGTGTAATAAAAAGTTTTGTGGATGTGGGTGGTTCTTTTGTAAAAGTTTATATTTTTGCAGGTTTAAAAACGAAAGGTTTAAGGCTCAAATGGGTTTGAACTAGGGGAATATTTTTGGTAAGGGATGAAAAGGAAAATAAAGGTTTAGAATGAAAAATGGGTTATAGTCCTAATGCCTCCACCATTTACTTACTTAGATTTGTGTCAGTAAGGATTGGGAACATATTGTTTTGGCAAGTTCTAGATTTGTAAGAACCAAACGGGCTATTCACACAACAAATGAAAAGTTGAGCAATTAGTGTAGATATGTATTTATATGCTTGGTAAAGGCTCAAAACTCACTTTTTGTGGGAAAAGGGTATAGTGTAAAAGTGTATATATATAATTAAATTTTACAAAGATTTGTTATGCCTGTTTTTATAATTTTCTTAATTGGTTCTTTTTAGCACGACGCTGCAGGTGTAAATTAGTAAAAACATAATTTTTAGATCTTATTTTTTCCCAAACTAAACCAAGATAAGTAAAAAAGTTTTGAAAAATATTTGGGATGATTAGCGGTTTCCAAGGCGAGTTTTGTGTAAGGCTTGATTTTAGGACAAAAGATTCAAGGTTTTACCATCCCCCACACTATAGTTACACTTTGTCCTCAATGTCTCCCAAATAGGATTTGTTTGGATTAAATATGCAAAAAGTGGGGTAAAAAAAACTTTTAAGGTTACTGGTCACTAGGCACGGGGCCGCGTCTAGTGGACACGATCCCTGGTCAAAGTGTTAGTAACAAAATTTTTGAAAAGCTTACAGAAGGTTGGGCACGGGGGCGTGGGCTATGAGCATGACTCCATGGTAGGTGTCTGTGATATTAGGGATTTCTGGGCTTGGAGACCACTATGGTTAGTGTGTCCAAGCCTCCCAAGGTACCAGTGAACTATAATCCTATCACAATATAATAATCTAATACAAAATAATAAGCGTTCCTGAATTACGAGTGTTTACTTGTTCAACCACTAACATACGAAAATAAAAGAAACTACAAGAAAGTAAATTGTCTTAAAAAGCAAATTGTCCAACGGGACGCAGCCCAAAAAGTACCAAGTTGTTCAAGGGATAAAGAGAGATAACCTGAAGGGTAGATCCGTCACCCACCACCACCATTGCCTAATCCGAATCCATGTCCTCGTCTTCCACCTCCTCCTCCTCGTCTTGGTATGCCATATGCTCCCGGATAAATTTAATGTCGATTTGCATGGTAACCATATTGCGCTCCATGCTCCCAATTTGGCTGTTTGAGCTCTGTCCCAAGCTATAGGCAATTCTAGACACTTGCAGTGTTTCCTACGTCACATTGTATAGATTCTGAAGGTTAAGAAACTCACCTCCTCATTGAGAGGAGGAGCCTGGGGCGTATCCGGGGTATCGAGGATGGTCGGGGTTGTCTTCGATTGCAAGGACCTCATCTAGGTAGTTTGGGTTCCACACTCGGACATGTGCATCCTTAATGGGCATGAGGACATTGTTGCAATTGATAATAAGACCCAAGATTTGGCATAAGGCTAGATTGGCCCTTGTCACACCCACTCCTTTGTGGAACCCACTGGGAGTGCGCCTTATGAAGTTCTTGAATAGCTTAGTGATCCATCCTCCGAATAATATCGATGTTCGGGTGTTAGCGTTGGCCTTTGAGGCCATGTTCCACAACAACATGTGGGAGACATTAATGGGTTGGTGATTTAGGATGTAATATAGGTAAGTCAGTTCCCGAAGGTTCACCACCCCACCACTATCCTTCCGTTCGCATAGAAAGCCACTAAGGACCCGATGAATGTATCAGATTAGAAGGTCCCTTATTTTTGTGCTCTTTGTACTGCTCGGATCATAATGGCCATCCACAATTTGTGCCTATGCAGCTTGTCTTAGGTTATCTGGGAGTTCACAGACTCCTTCCGTGAAGTCTAGCTCAATTGTGTCTTCTTTAGCGTATAGCCCATTATTCACACCGAACTGAGCCATGAAAATGCTATACCATTCTCCCGCACACCTGAACTGAACTGCATTTGACTCAAACAAATCATGCTCATTCTTGCTGAAAATAAGCATGCTTAAGAATTCCATGTTGTACTCATGGACTGATCTGAGTCGGGTCGCTAAAAAGGTACGTAACTGACTAGTGATCAGAGCATCGTATCTCTCTCTTTGCCCCACGGTTTCAAGTGTAGTATAACACATTTGTCTTGGTGGTTCCTTGTGCCTTGCTTGTAGTACTTCAAAGCGGTTTTTATACTCAAGCTTAGAACTTTTGAATCGCAAGAACTTATGAGGTGCAATTCCTGCAAGAAAGAACCAGTAAGACGATTGGCGTGTCAAAAAATAATGCAAAAATTGAAATCAGGGTGTCTAGACACGGCCTGATGCCTTCTAGGCACGACCCCTTGTTTGGAGTCTAGGGCACCCATGGCCCCGTGGTCAGTGGGCACGACCCCGTGGTGAACCTTCTGTTAACCAAAAATTAAGGTTTTCGAGCCGGCTTTGAAAAATTCAAAATTTTTGGTTCATAATGTGCAGTTTACCCCGAAAATCAAACCCCAAGTGTCAATTTTGCAAAACTACTGGTTTACCCCTTTGATTTTAACTTTTTTCGGTTATGAACGAGGGTTTGTGGAAAACTCTTTGAATAATCTGGTTTTTTGGACAATGTTTTGTTATCTACTACTCAAAACACTTCTACTTACTACTAGTAACAAGATCTAAGCAAAAATTTGGGATTGGCACGGGTCTAGTTTAAGAACCCTAGATTTTCCCAAATTTTTGATGTTAAACTACATGCAAAGTGCTAATCTAACTAAACATGATGTTAGAATCATACCTTGTTGATGGATTTGGGTAGAGAATCGTCAAAAATCGGTGAAAGAAAGCCAGGAACCGGTTGCTTCAGAGAAACGGGTCGTGGTTTTGTGTGGAAAAAGTGAAGAAAAAGGGGTTATAAACCTGTCTGCAGAATTGCCATGGTCCCGTGGTCAATTTTTTTTGTGTGACCGTTTATCTGAGGGTTCCCTTTTTGGTACTTACCTGTTTCGCATCCATTCTTTTGTCGCTCCCAAATGTACCTACAAGATATTTAAAACGAAAGAAAAATATACATATTTACAATTAACGTTTGGTTATTCCCTTATCACTTATCTACTTCTTGGAGTGTTATTTCAACTTCCTCATCCTCAAGACAGACTCGGTAGAGCTTAAGCCTTTGTCCGTTGACCTTGAAAGGTTCACCTTTCAGAGGCTTAATTTCTATAGTGCCATGTGGAAAGATTTGGGTAATGGAAAAAGGTCCAGACCACCTAGACTTGAGTTTTCCAAGAAATAACTGAAGTCTTGAGTTAAACAAAAGCACTTGATCCCCCTTCTGAAATTCTTTAGGTTTGCTTATTTTATCGTGTAGGTTTTTTATGCGTTCCTTATAAATTTCGGAGTTCGAGTATGCTTGATTTCTCATTTTATCTAATTTGTTTAACTAATAGAATAGATTTTTACTGAAAGTTTCTTGGTCAAGGTTTACGTTTTTTAATGCCCAGTCTGCTTTGTGTTCAAGTTCTACTAGGAGGTGTCAATTTTTTCCATAGACGAGTTTATTTGGGGTGGTGCCTATTGGTGTTCGATAAGCTGTTCGGAAGGCCCATAAAGTATCGCTTAATTTATTTGCCCAATCCTTTCTATTTTGGCCCACAATTTTCTCTAAGATTCTTTTCAAGCCTCAATTGGTCACTTCGGCCTGACCGTTTGTTTGAGGATGGAAGGCGGTTGAAACTCGGTGATAAACCTCATATTTTGTTAGAATTTTGTTTAATTGGTAATTACAAAAATTGGTGCCTCTATCACTGATAAGTGCTTTTGGAGTGCCCAAATGAGAGAATAATCGTTTCAGGAATATTACCACAACTCTTCCATCATTTGTTGGAAGAGCTTCAGCTTCGACCCATTTGGACATGTAATCGACTGCAACAAGAATATATTTGTTCCCTCTTGATGCTGGGAAAGGTCCCATAAAATCTAAACCCCAAACATCAAAGATTTCACAAATAAAAATGCCATTTTGAGGCATTTCATTTTTGGATGAGATATTACATGTTCGTTGGCATGCGCCACATGTTTTGAATAAATTATGAGCATCCTTATGGATGATTGGCCAATAAAATCCTACATCGAATACGTTACGTGCGGTGCTCGTTGCTTCATGATGTCCTCCATATGGTCTTTCGTGACAATGGCTAAGAATCTTTCTTGCTTCTTTACCATGGACGCATGTTCGGATAAGTTGGTCGACACATATTTTAAAAAGATATGGATCTTCCCAAAAATAGTGTTTGACATCTGCAAAGAATTTTCTTCTTTGATAATGTGACCATCCTTGACTAAAATGCCACTGGTGAGATAGTTAGCATAGTCGGCGTACCACGGTTCTTCTTGATATTCGACTATTTCCAAGGATTCGATGTGGAATTTTTCATTGATGAGCTCTTCTCGACTTATCTCCAAGGCGGGATTTTCTAAGCGAGATAAGTGATCAGCGACGGCGTTTTCAGCTCCTCGCTTATCTTTTATTTCAATATCGAATTTTTGGAGGAGAAGAATCCACCGGATCAAACGTGGTTTGGCATCTTGTTTTTTGAAAAGGTATCGAATCGCGGATTGTCCATATAGACTATTTTTTTAGAAAGCACAAGATAGGAACAAAATTTATCAAAAGCAAATACTATGGCTAGTAACCCTTTCGGAAGTTGTATAATTTTCTTGGGCATCGTTAAGAGTTGTACTTGCATAGTATATTAGGTGAAAATGTTTTTCTTTTCGTTGTCCCAAAACGGCTCCAACTGCAAAGTCGCTTGCATCGCACATGATCTCAAAAGGTAATTCCCAATCGGATGCCATCATGATTGGTGCATTGACTAGCATTTCTTTTAGTGTAAGAAAAGTTATATTGCAATCCTTGTCGAAGATGAACGGGGCATCTTTTTCAAGTAATTTTGTTAAAAGTCTAGAGATTTTTGAAAAGTTTTTGATAAATCTCCTATAAAATCCGGCATGTCCTAGGAAACTTCGTATGGCTCGAACGAAGGATGGGGGAGGTAATCGGGAAATATTATTTATTTTTTCCCGATCAACTTCCATTCATTCGCAAAGATTTTATTACCAAGTACTATTCCTTCAGTTACCATGAAATGGCATTTTTCCCAATTAAGGGTGAGGTTAGTTTCCTCACATCGGGATTGCATTCCTTCAAGATTATCGAGGCATTGGTCAAATGTATCTCCTAAGATAGAAAAATCGTCCATGAGAACTTCCACGGTTTCTATCATATCATAGAAGATGGCCACCATACAACGTTGAAATGTTACGGGGGCATTGCATAGACCAAAAGGCATACGTCGATAAGCAAAGGTTCCATAGGGATATGTAAAAGTTGTTTTTTCTTAGTCCTCCGGTGCTATGGGAATTTGAAAGTACTTGGAGAAACCATCTAAAAAACAATAAAATTTATGACCGGATAGTCCTTCTAGCATTTGGTCGATAAATGGCAAAGGAAAGTGGTATTTTCTTGTTGCGTCATTTAATTTGCGATAGTCAATACAAACCCTCCATCCGGTGACGGTTCTTGTTGGTATAAGTTCATTTTTTTTATTAGTTACGACCGTCATACCTCCTTTTTTGGTACTACTTGGATGGGACTTACCCAAGGGCTATCGGAGATAGGGTAGATGAGTTCGGCGTCTAGTAGCTTGATGACTTCATTTTTAACCGCTTCTTGTACGTTTGGATTTACTCTTCTTTGTGGTTTTAATATCGTTTTATAGTCATCTTTCATTAAAATTTTGTGTGTGTGCACATGGATGGATTGATGCCTTTGATCTCCATAAGTTTCCATTCAATTGCTTTTTTATGTTTTTCAAAAGTTTTATTAATTTTTCTTTTTCAAAAAGGGTTAGTTTGGAAGAAATGATGACGGGGAGCTAACCATGATTGTCTAAGAATGCGTATTCTAGAACTTTTGGTAGTTCCTTGAGTTCAAACGATGGTGGGTCATCAAGAGACTACTCATTTTCTTCTTTATAAGGTCGATGGCCGAAAAGGTTTGTTCGATGATATCCTACTTTTCGATGAGTACCTCTTCTGTTTCTTCCGTAATGGGTGGCTCTTCTTCGTCTTCAACTAGGGGTCATCATTGCAATTGGATATTTCATTGATTGGATAAGATTGACGTACCTTTTTTCAATCCCTAATCGAAGTGGTAGGTTGTTTTGCTCCGATTGACTAAGTTTTGATGGGTTTTTATGAACAGTTGTCCCAACATGAGCGGAGCATCATTTAGGATGATAAAGTCGGCTGGTACTACCATTTGATTTGTTTGAATTAAAACATCCTCAATCATCGGCTTGGCTTTTATCATTTTTTGGTTTGAGAGAAAAATAGGAATTTTAAGAGGAAAAAGATCAATAGTACCCAACTTTTCAAAAATGTAGTTTGGCATTATGTTAACACAAAGATCTTTATCAATTAACATGTTACTAACGAAGATGTTTTGAAAGAAAACACAGTACCAGTTTTATGTTTCATTCATGATGTTCATCTTGTATTAGCGAAGTTAGATCATTTGTTATGTTAATGCTAACTATTTCTTTGATTTTAGTAGTAGTATTTAGCTATTTTAAAAACTTGGCATGAGAAGATACAAAACAATGATTTTCAAAAGAAGATTGTAAAATGTGAATTTCTTGAAAGTTTTGTTTTATTTCGAAATTATCATTTTTAGACTTACCTTCTTCTTGGTTTGGTTCATGCGTGAGTTTTTCGTTTTGTGATTCTTCTATCTTTACCTCCTTGATTATTACCTCTTTAGTACAAACATTCTCTTCTTTTTCATGAGATCGCTTGAGTAAGAGTTCTAAATTTTTGAGACTTTGTATTAGGCTTTCGGCTTCGGGAACGATTGTTAGTGGCACATCGTATGCTTCAAACGGATTGGTATCCCATTCAAAGCTTGGCTTTGGGAACTCAAACCTAGGTTCTTCTTGTGTGGTGTATGAGGGTGATGGTTGAAAAAGGTAGCAATGTTGCACCGATGAGATTCACTGCAAATGATACAATATGGTTCCTCATAATCATCCTCAATATAGTAGTGGTTGTAATCTTCTAAATAGTAATCCATTGGAAAAAAAAACCCTGAAGATTAACGGCCCTCAGAATAAGAAAACTGAAAAATAAAAATTAAGAGGAGAATGAACATGGCCCCCTAGTGCATTGGCACGACCCCGTGGGCAAGCCTATATCTGGGCATTTGAAAAGTTTTTTAAAATATCTGCAGCATGAGGGCGTGGCCAAGTGGCACGGCCCCGTGGTAGTAAAAATTAAAAAGTTTTGAAAATGAGCACACAGTTTTGAAATATGTACAGAGTATGATTAGGCTGCTAAAATTTAAGCTTTCTCAAAATCCTTGTGCCCCCGACAACGGCGCCGAAAACTTGACATGCGTGCGAGTATGTTATAATTTTTGTTACATTTTAAGCACTTTTTACTCGTGGATCAAGCTTTAAATTTATAAAATACGTTACAATACAATACTATCACTCTACACATGTTAAGGGAAGCGCACCATCGTAGACGTTGTATACTAATAGTAAGATACTGGCATCGTCCATGGACACAAGAGCTTTTAATACCGGTTTATCGTTAACGTCTAATTTAATAAAATTTTGATAAAAGTTTTTAATGTTTAAAAGATAAAAACTATAATTAAAAATGTAAAAAACAAATAGACAAGAAAGAATCACTTGGTTCCAACTCCTCTTTTTTGTATACTTTGATGATTTCCGTACTTTGGGCTTTTTAAGAGATTATCTTAGTTATAGCGGTAGGCCCATCTTGTGAAGGGGACATTACCTCAACCATATTGGTCTGAGTCAGCAGGGATACAGTTCTGCAAGGTTGGAATATTGAAAGATAATTAAATAAGTTATTAATGCGAAAAGTGGTAGGCCCCTCTTGTAAAGGCAACTTTACTCTCAGCCATATTGGTCTGAGTAAGAAGGGATACAGTCCCGCAAGGCCGGATAAAGTTTCAATAGTGGTTTATTTATAAGGGGTTCAAGCCGTTCTTACTTCCCCCTATTTGATGCTATCTACTTCAAGGGAAGTCCTAATAAGCTTGAACCAAGTACTCGCAGGATCTAAACACTGAACGAGGCAAGAACTTTACCCAAACACCCTTCTAACTTCCTTCCAAGTAGTTAACACGCTTTATATAGACCGTAAAGACATGAATGAGTGAATCAACGAAACATGAAGAAATAGTTAACAAAAGTTCACTTTCAATATAAAAAACTAGTTATTAAAGTCATTAATGTACACCCAATTAAAAGTTTCCAAAGATTGGAAATCAAAAGTAATACATAAAAGATTTATCTTCACCAAGTGATGTAAGAGATTTAGCCAAGCATGGCCTTTGTTTTACAAGAACTCTTAGAATTTATCTTGGATCCCGAGACTACTACACACTCTAAAAGATGAAATGTGGATGATGGTGGTGGGTGTTGGTGTTGTAGTGGTGGTGTACTGATGGCAAGTGTGAGAGAAGTGGTTTGCCAATGGATGCCTTTCTCATGAACCAAGCACCACTATTTATAGCTGGAAATAGAGGGCATACATGGCCCCGTGCCCACTTGGCATGACCCCGTGGTCTTCTTTTTCTCTCCATTCATTAACTACAGATGTCAGGTCTTGTACCGACACGCCCCGTGGTGTCATGGCACGGCCCCGTGGTCAGTGTACTTGTTGTACTATCACAAATTCTGCGAATCTTACAGTTGACCATGGCCCGTGTTGGGTTAGCACGACCCCGTGTTGGCTTGTCTTTTGCTGTTGTCTTTTTCAATAGAGAATCTTGACTAGGCATGGCCCCATGCTTGGTGGGCACGGCCCTGTGCCTAAGCTTCTGTTCTTGTTATTTTTATTGTTTTGGATGTGGATGGGGGTTCGGTAGGCAATGTCAATCCTTCCTCTTTGTATTTGTTTTGGTTTCTGCTGTTAATTTGTTCTTTTTATTCTTTTAAGCTCTTTTGATCTTGTAATTTAAAAGTAAACAAAGAAACATGCTTTTTCCAACATTAGTACCGAAAAAGAGTTTATTTTTTGCTTGTTTGATGTAAGTTATATGTTGCATTTTGTACATATCAAAACTGCTTGCCTTTTTGGTAGGAGATCTTTTACCCCATCTGTCTTAGCCACCAAAATTGATCAAGTTGTTGAAGAAGACATAGAAGAGCTAAATGTGTCTTCGAAACTGGCTATGGCTGCCTTTAGAGCTGAAAAGTTTCAAAAGAAGTTTGGTCATCGCCCAATGTCAAATCTTCGAACATGGCCCATGAGAGAAAAACTCAGATGCTACAGGTGCCATGAACCAGGGCACTTTGCTAGATACTGCAAATAGGCCCATGTGGGATATGTTCCAAGTCACACTACTGCAGCTCAAAAATCTGAGAGATCAATGGTGCCTGTTTCACCCGTACAAACATCAGCGAGTTCAGGTGATAGTGGAGCTAGGGAAGCGTTGATAGTTCAAGAACAAGTAGGTTTCAACTGGTTAGATGTCATGGCACATGGAATATTTCAAGATCTCTGAAGGTGCGCTAGTGAATCATTGCTTGATGGCACAGATAGATGAACCTAAATAACTCTCTATACGGTAAACTCTCTTTTATGTTTTGAAAATTGTAGAAATAAACTTGCACATATGAGAGCACATAATTTTAATTTAATTAATGATTACAACAATGCCATGTCTAAGTGCATCAGCCTTAGAGAGAACAATAAGTTACTCTATGAAAAGGTTGAAGCATAGAAGAAGGACATAACTCAGCTCCACAAGGATCTTTAACCTACAATAGTGTTGGGTTCATGATTATAATTAAATATTAAAAACATGGAACTTGACTCTGAAAGAGCTGAGCTATAACTTCTGACTGGTAAGTATCAACAGAATGAGTTAAACATAAAAAAGTTTGATACTTCCAGTGACACTGTTCGTAATCTGTGCGATGTGCAACTGGCATACAAAAGAGAACATAGGAAAAAGGTTAGGTTATAAACAGGTTCCACCTCTATATAATCATAATTACTCTAGAATGCCCATTACTGAGCATGATATAGAAAACAAGAAAAATATGATATATGACAAGCCTAGTGACTATGTCCCATGGGAACCTTTTAAATCAAAGCATGCTAGACCCGCTGATTTTCAAAAACCCATGGATTTTGTTAAAAAACATGGATTCTACACGAACATTTTCAAATGAATCAGTTGGTAAATCTAAACCAACAAAGGCATCTGTAGAAACGCCAACAGGGGTGCATCAAGAGAGTGTGCCAGATTGTGATTTTAATACTAACTGTTTTAGTTCATGTGCAAAATCAGTGATAGTTAAAGAGCATAATGACGTGGATGATGAACCACATTCGAATGCTTCTATTAATTCAAATGATTCTTTATGCATTGAACATATTTTTTATGTTTGGAACTTTGTTCAGTCTTTGCTTACTGAACTAAGGGTTTTCCTGACAGTTTCTCTGATGATGTTGCTAAAACTAAAAATTTAAATTCTGTGGTTTCAAATTCTAATTGCGATAAAAATGTGTTGCCAAACAAGTCTGATACATCTGCTAATGTGTTCGAAACATTTGTTTCGAACGATTCAGACAACTGTCCTAGTATGTCTGAAACATCAACTGATGTCTCCTAATCCTCTTAATCTTATGAAATACTTGCATCTGTCCTAGTATGTTGAGAATATTATTGTATCTGAATGTGTAAATGAAATAAGATGAACAGGGATTGTCTAATAAACCTGACAATCACACAACAAATTCATGTATATCAGATAACGAGAATAGTATTTTTGAAGATTTTGTATTTCCTGCTAAGTTTAAATCAAGTGTTTTGGAAACAAATGAAAGCTCAACTATTTTAAATGAAAATTTCTCATTGTCTGACAAACCAGAATTAGCTGATCCCAAAAGTTCAGATTCTCAAGAGGATGTTCCTAAAGAAACTAATTCTGTAGAATCTACTCCTATAAAGAAAAAGCGGTCACGCAAAAATAGAAAAACATAACAAAAAGACACCGCAGGTTGAAAATTCCTCAGAAGTAGTAAAAAAATAAAAAGAAAACTGATGAGGGTGAGCGTGGTTATAATTTTTGTTATATTTTAAGCAATTTTACTCATGGATCAAGCTTTAAATTTATAAAAACACGATACAATACTACCACTCTACACACATTAAGGCAAATGCACCCTTCGTAGACGTAGTATAGTGATGGTAAGATACCGAGGTCATCCAAGGACACAAGAGCTTTTAATATTGGCTTATCGTTGACGTCTAATCTAACCAATTTTTGATAAAAGTTTTGAAAGTTGTAAAAGATAAACTAAATGTAAAAATGTAAAGAAAAGATAAAGAGAAATAAAAAAGAAAGAATCACTTGGTTTCAACTCCTCTTTTATGTATTCTTGATGATTTCCGCACTTCGGCTTTTTAAGAGATTATCTTAGTTATAGTGGTAGGCCCCTCTTGTGAAGGCGATGTTACCTTCGGCCATATTGGTCTGAGTCAGTAGGGATATAGTCCCTCAAGGCCGGAATATTGAAACATAATTAAATAAGTTATTAATGCGAAAAGTGGTAGGTCCCTCTTGTGAAGGCGACGTTACCCTCGGCCATATTGGTTTGAGTCAGGAGGGATACAGTCCCGTAAGGCCAGATAAAGTTTTAATAGTAGCATGTTTATAAGGGGTTCAAGCCGTTCTTACTTCCCCCTGATTTGATGCTATCTGCCTCGAAGGAAGTCCTAATAAGCTTGAACCAAGTCCTCGCAAGATCTATACACTTAATAAGGCAAGAACTTTACCCAAACACCCTTCTAACCCCCTTCAAGGTAGTTAACGAGCTTTATATAGACCGTAAAGACACAAATGAGTGAATCAATGAAACATGATGAAATGTTTAACAAAAGTTCACTTTCAATATAAAAAACTATTTATTAAAGTCACTAATACATACCCAACTTAAAGGTTGCCAAAGATTGGAAATCAAAAGTAATACATAAAAGATTTGTCTTGGCCAAATGATGTAAGAGATTTAGCCAAGCATTGCCTTTGTGTGACAATAACTCTTATAATAAATCTTGGATCCTGAGGCTACTACACACTCTAAAAGATGAAACATGGATGATGGTGGTGGGTGTTGGTGTTATAGTGGTGGTGGACTGATGGCAAGTGTGAGAGAAGTGGTTTGCCAAGTGATGCCTTTCTCATGGACAAAGCACCTATATTTATAGCTGGAAAGAAAGGGCAGACACGGCCCCGTGCCCACCTAGCATGACCTCGTGGTCATCTTTTTCTCTCCCTTCATTGACTTCAGATGTCAGGTCTTCTACTAACACGTTCTGTGGTGTTATAGCAAGACCCTGTGGTCAGTGTACTTGTTGTACTATCGCAGATTCTTCGAATCTTATAGTTGACCATGGCATGTGTTTGGTTAGCACAGCCCCGTGTTGGTTTGTCTGTTGTTGTCTTTATCTGTAGAGAATCTTGACTGGGCACGACCCCAACCATAGTGGACATAGCCCCGTGCCTAAGATTTTGTTCTCATTATTTTCGTTGTTTTGGATGTGAATTGGGTTTCGGCAGGTTGTGTCAATTCTTCTTCTTTGTATTTGTGTGGATTTATTCTGTTAATTTGTTCCTTTTATTCGTTTAAGCTCTTTGATCATGTAATTTAAAAAGTAAACAAAGAAACATGCTTTTTCCAATATTAGTACCGAAAAAGGGTTGATTTTATGCTTGTTTGATGTAATTTATATGTTACATGTTGTGCATATCAAATATCCTCACACTTAAATCTATGCTTGTACTAAAACAAAACTTAAAAATGTGGCTTACACACCCAAATGGAATTGGTAGAAGAGAAGTTTTGGGTTTATCTTTGGAGTGTCAGGAATCCAAGTTCTAAATTTATTTTGTTTTTATTTTATTTACAATCTTATTCATATTGATTAATTTAAAACACTTTTTAATAAAATTATTTGTTTTGGGCATAACATGCCTTTCTAAAATTCTATTTAGCTATATACAAATTTACACACCTCACAAGTGGTTACTCAACACTCGGCCAAAGATGTTTAAGTGAAAACGCTTGGACCTGGTGGAACTTACGCCTACTATAGGCTTGACAAACAATCAAACCATCTCATTTTTGACGTTTAATCCTTGTAAATATCAAGAGGGCTTTTAAAAGGGTAGGTTTTAGCTAGGGGTAGGTGTTTTTAGGTAAAATGGCGAAAAACGTAAAAAGTGTCGGTTTTCTTGAACAATTTTTGTGGCTTAGAAAAAAAAACTTTAACCAATGTATTTTAGCCAAAGTTGAAACTAAGCCAAACTTGTTATTTATAACCGAACTTCTTTACTAGAATAAATGGTGTAAAACAAAAAGTTTTTGTGGATGTGGGTGGTTGTTTTTGCAAAAGTTTATATTTTTGCGATTTAGAATTAGAAGTGTTAAGTTTAAAGTTAACTAAGGAGATATTTTTTGCAAGGGATGAAAAGAAAAAAAAGGTTTAGAATGAAAAATGGGTTATAGTCCTAATGCCTCCATTATGGATTTGTGTCGTAAGGATTGAGAACGTATTGCTTTGGCAAGTTCTAGATTTGTAAGAATCAAACAGGCTATTCACACAAGAAAGAAAAAAATGAGCAATTAGTATAGATATGTATTTTTATGCCCGGTAAAGGCTTAAAACTCACTTTTGTGGGAAAAAGGGTATAGTGTAAAAGTGTGTTGCTCATTTTTATAATTTTCTTAATTGGTTCTTTTTATCACGACGCTGTCAGGTGTAAATTAGTAAAAACATAAATTTTAGAGCTTATTTTTCCCAAAAAAATGAAAAGTTTTGAAAAATATTTGGGGTGATTTGTGGTTTTCCAAGGCGAGTTTTTTGTAAGGCTTGTTTTTAGGACAAAAGATTCAAGGATTTAACACCCCACACACACTTAAATTACACATTGTCATCAATGTGTCCCAAATTTGTTTGGATTAAATGAGCAAAAAGTGAGGTAAAATAATAATTTTTTTAAGGTTACTAGTCACTATGCTAGGGGGCATGCCTGGTGGACACGACCCCGTGGCCAAAGTGCAAGAAACAAGGTTTTTGAAAAGCTTACAGAAGGTTGGGCAAGGGTGCGTGGGTTATGGGCACGGCCCCGTGGGAGACGTCAGTGACAGTTAAGAACTTAGGTTTGTTGCTTGGCTTCTGATTTCTAGGCTTGGGGACCACTATGCTTAGTGTGTCCAAACCTCCTAGGGTACATGTGAACTATAATCCTACACAATACAATAATCCAACACAAAATAACAAGAGTTCCTAAATTACGAATGTTTACTTGTTCAACCACCATCATACAAAAAGAAAAAAATGAAAGACAGTAAATTGTTTGAAGTAGCAAATTGTCAACAGGACGCAGCCTGGAAAGTACCAAGTTGTTCAAGGGTTAAAGAGAGATAACCTAAAGGGTAGATACGTTGCCCACCACCACCATTGCCTAATCTGAATCCATGTTCTTGCCTTCCTCCTCCTCGTCTTGATACGCCATGTGCTCCGGATGTTTGTTATATCGTTTTGCATGGTGACGATATTGCGCTCCATGCTCCTCGATCCGATTGTTTGAGCTCTATCCCAAGCTATAGGCATTTCTAGACACTTGGAGTGTTTCCCACATAATATTGTATAAATTCTGAAGGTTAGGCAACTCACCTCCTCCTTGAGAGGAAGAGCCCGGGGCATATCCGGGGTATTGAGGACGGTCGGGGTTGTCTTCTATTGCAAGGACCACATCCGGGTCATTTAGGTTCCACACCCGACCACGTGCATCTTTAAAGCGCATGAGGCGTTGTTGGATTAATGATAAGACCCAAGCTTCGGCATAAGGCTAGGTTGGCCCATGTCACGCCCACTCCTTTGTGGAACACACTTGGAGTGCGCCTAATAAAGTTCTTGAATAACTTGGCGATCCATCCTACGAAGAATATCGGGGTTCGTGCGTTGGTGGTGGCTTTTGAGGCCATGTTCCTTAACAACATGTGGGCGACATCAATGGGTTGGTGATTCAGGATGCAATATAGGCAAGTCAGCTCCCGAAGTTTTACCACCCCACCACTATCCTTCCTTTGGCACAGAGAGACACTAAGGATGTGATAACCCGCAATTTCTGACTAATACTTTAACCTAACCATAGTTAATTTAGACGTACATTTATAGCACTACATTTAACTAGGGTGAGTTAAATGATGCTACATTGATAATTCGGGGAATTACCGGAACACACACACAAAGTTATTTCTCGAACGTTGGTAACTAACACGAGTAATAATTATGAACGGGTGGTTTAAATGAAACTTATGCATCGCATAACAAATACGTGAATTATGTGCTTTACTGTGAATTGTATGATATTATGTGCTACTTGTGTGAAAGTTATATAGTTAGGGGGTATTTAGAGTATTTGTAAAACTCTAATATACTCCTACTTAACCCTAAACCTCCAATAATCTCAGTACGGCGGTTTATGTTTCTCAAATCATCTCTTATCAATTGGCTACACAAGTTTCACAGACAATTAACAATCTCGATCTCTCCAAGTTATTTAGAACAATCGCTTTATCAATCTAAGGTAAATGTTGGGGTTTCATGTTGTGATTCTTGTTTGTAGGTCCCCTAGTTCGTATGGATCTTCACAGAATCGTCTATCTAATGTAGAGTGCGGAATCCCCTAGATCAGATTTCACAGAAACAAGAACACGAACATGAACAAATACTTTCAAACTGTCTTCTATTGATTATCTAACACAATGTGTTTACAATCAATTCAAGACTCTCTTTCAACTAAACCAGCAACACGATCAACAGAACCAGCAACAGAAACAACAACCTAAACCCTATGCAAACCTCCCTTTATATAGAGACAGGTTATGCAACTGGGCTAGGGTTTCCCTACATGGACTGCTAATGGGTTTAAAGCCTAATTCACCTACCATGTTCTGTTTAGTGTCTAGTTCAGCCCAATTACTTCTAATTAACAATTACAAAACTAAACCCGCTAACCGTTTATCATTTTACTAATTACGAGATATCCAAAGACCAAATCTAAGTTGTTGTCACAAATATGCACCAACAAACTCCCCCTTGACAATAGCTTCATAAAACAAATTTGTCTTCAGACTTCTGCAATCTTCAGCATCTTGAAAAAACGTTGGTCTTTGGATAGCTTCAGCTTTCAATAGCTTCTGTTAGTAACAGACTCCCCCTAAGCTGATGTATCCAATCACCAAATCTTCTAAATTGTTAGCGTTTTAGTAAAACTCCAGTTTAGTCCTTGCATAGCAATCTTCAAACTCTTCAACGTTCTGCAATGTAGAAAAGAGGTTCTACCATGCTCCAAACAAAGTCCTCTTCACCAACCTTCTCAGAAACACACTGCTACAATCTGTATACTATAAAACAAGCATCTCGAGAAACCATAACAATTTTTCAACACAAGTTAAACAAATTATTATTATTCAAGAGATAGTAAAACTGTATCACAGATTAAGCACTTCACAACTCAAACCACATACTTAAAATGTTAAGCACCATGATCCTGCAAGATTTTAAAATTTTGAACTCAACTTCTAACACCGTCTCCCCCTATTGGTAACAACTCCTCCATGAACAACCATATTCCGTACATTAAGAATTCCTAGAAAATGAAATATTTTTTTTGAATTTTTATATTTTCTGAAAGCAAATAAATAATGAAACAATAAACACTCTATTTTTGTGAGTATCACCATTAAGAAGATCATATCAGCAACATCAAACTGTTTTCACACTATTTAATAATTCTATATTCAATATTCATGAAAAACAGTTCAAGACGATTACCAGCATTGTTTATCCACTTAAACAAAATACATGAACATTTCAAGTACCATTACCTCGTGATATGTTTAGATAATTTATACTGATATACTAGTGTGTCCCACTTCAGGACATACCCCCACGATCAAGGTATGCACAAAAATTCCTTGTAGTAGGTGAGTATACTGAAATTAATCCTTTTTATTTACAACGTTTGATAATCGGTGATCAGGTCAGTATTTCCGTACAACAAAGAGACCAATATCCAACGAAGGTTAGGGCAAATACCAAATTTTCGTACGATTAATGCAATTTGCACATTTGAATGACTCTCTAGGAGAGCTTCTTCAAATTTTGGGATTTGGCATTGTTAGCTCTTTTAGGATATTCTGGTTGTGCCTAGGTCAGCATGTATCTGGATGCAACAGAAGGATAACCTTGATACCCCGGATGAAATAACGATATAAAGACCAAAAACCTCAGATTTTGGCAATCTATCAACGCAAGATTTAAGGTTATAAAACCATATAACACTGATACGTTACCCACTCATGCACAGTTTATTATATTTATATCACAAAGGTAAGTTGATTATTTCATGCCTTTTGCCTACTGGTACATCATATGATGAAGCTGCTATCACACATAAGCAATTTTAGTTTTAATTACACTGTGACAGTATAACTTGCTGATGTACTATCATTTCTCCTTTTTCACACAGTGAAAACTCATTTTTGATTTTCTATTTTTTTGTTTTTAATTTTTGAAAAGCAGTAAATTATTTACAAAATAAGTTTTATGGAAAAATGGTTATTCAGGATTCCTCATCCCGTTGAGTTCGACTAAATGTTCAAAACGAGCCCTGTTAAAAGCTTTTGTGTAAAGATCTGCCAGGTTATCTAGTGTGTCCACTCGATGCAGTTCAATTAATTTCTTTTCAGCACAATCCCGTATAAAATGATGATGAATGTCAATATGTTTTGTGTGACTGTGTTTTACGGGATTATTGGTGATTGATATAGTGGCATTATTGTCTATCATAATAGGAGTACGAGTGAAATTCAAACCGTAATCACGAATCTGCTGTTGTATCCAGAGAACCTGAGAGCAACAGCTACCCGCAGCAATATATTCAGCTTCACACGTAGAGGTGGACATGCAAGACTGCTTCTTGCATTGCCATGACACAAGCCTCCCTCCTAAGAACTGACAACCACCTGTTGTAGACTTCCTTGTTGATTTACATCCGCCAAAGTCCGAATCAGTGAAAGCAACAAACTTCAAATCACTAGCAGCTAGATACCATAATCCAAGTTTAGATTTCCCCTTCAAGTAACGAAGAATCTGATTCACCGCTTTCATGTGTGACTCTTTTGGATTCGCTTGATATCTGGCACAAAGACATACTGCGAACATGATGTCGGGTCTTGAAGCAGTCAAGTACATCAGAGAACCAATCATCACCCTGTATTGAGTTGGATCAACATCCTCCACACTCTCATGATCTGGACCAAGATTGTGATTCTCACAGATAGGTGTATTGAAGGTAGCGCAATCTTCCATTTTGAAACGAGACAAAATGTCATACACATACTTCTTCTGATGTATAAACATCCCATCCTTCTTCTGTTCAACTTGTAAACCCAAAAAGTAGGATAATTCACCCACTACACTCATCTCAAACTTGCTCTTCATTACCTCCTCGAAATCATGACACATGTTCTCATCAGATGACCCAAAAATGATGTTATCTACGTATACCTGTACCAGCAGTAAGTCTTCCTTCTACCTTTTAATGAAAGGTGTACTGTCAATTTGTCCTCTTTTGAAACCATGTTTTAACAAATGTGATGACAGTGTCTCATACCACGCCCTAGGTGCCTGATGCAATCCATACAATGTCTTATCAAGTCGATAGATTCGATCTGGAAAGTCTGGATCAGTAAACCCATCTGGTTGTGAGACATACACCACTTCTTGGACTTTCCCGTAAAGAAACGCACTCTTCACGTCAAGTTGGTATACTTTGAAGCCCTTGAATGAAGCAAAATCTAGGAACAAAATAATTGCTTCAAACCTTGCTACTGGTGCAAACACTTTATTGTAATCAATCCCTTCTTGCTGATTGAACCCTTTCACTACCAACCGAGCCTTATTCCTTACCACGATCCCTCGGTCGTCTTTCTTGCACTAGAACACCCACTTAGTGTCGATTTCCTTCTCTCCTTCAGGCAAGTCAACTAGCTCCCAAACCTTCAACTTCTTGAACTGAGCTAGTTCCTCTTGCATAGCTTCAACCCAACAATTGTCTTTTAGAGCCATATAAACATTCTTCGGCTCCGCTTGTGCAATAAAGCAGCTACACAAACATTCATGAATCAACCCAGTCTTTAGAATCGAAGTAAATAAACAGGAACCTTCGAGCACACCTCTTCTTATCTGAACACCTGCAGCAGCATCACCAATGATGTTTTCAACTGGATGATCTCTGTTTACATGTGTGGTAGCAATGGTGTCAACAACTAGATTTCTCCCTAGATTCGATCCAACCTCCCCATGAATGTTAGTATTAGCAAACGGATTAGTGAAATCCTCATCCTGATTAGGTTCAGACTCGCTATCACTGGAGTCCATTGGAGCTGCACTGGAAGAAGTCTCTGGAGCATCTATCATCAGTATACTCGATCTAGGCATGAAGTAACACTCTCCATCTTTACTGATCACAGTATGGATCACTTGAGACTCATCTGCATTGGAAAAATCTGGAATATTAAATGATTTAAAATCACTGTCATAATCATGTAATATAGGAGGACCACTCGTTGATTGTTGGGGTGAATAACTAGTGATTTCCATGTTAAACACAACCTCAATTTTACTCATTTTCAGATTAAAAACCCTTTTATTCGATGTTCCAGGCATATAGCCTAGAAAGTAACCTCATCAGCTACCTCACCGAATTTTTGCTTATCTTTGTTTCGCACAATGGTGAGGGTAATCAAAACGGTTCAAAGCCTTTTATGTCACACCCCCTGTAATTCCATCACATCAGAGCTGGGTGTGAACTAAACTGGTATCTTCATTGCACAGGGAAGCAAACGTGAGAGCAAGAATTCTAGTAAATGAACGCCCGCTAACTACTCGAATCCCCATGGGTTCCACTATTCCAACCGTGCCATACTTATAATTGTAACCTGAGAAAGAACATGCAAAAAATCAAATAAAGTTGGCGAGTTCTTAGTTTGTTTGTTTTGTATTAAATGAGTCATAAAACATTTGAGCATTTTGCATTTGAAAACCGGTTTGTGGGATCATAGTATCACAAAGCATTTGAAATGTCATGTCTGTATAACAGTATTGAAATGTTTTCCATGTTGTTTGCAAATCCATGCATATAACTGTATGTTTATAACGTGATAAAATTTTTTACGTAATAAACCGGCATGAAATGTTTTCTCTATATCTTGTATAAACCGGTTTGAAATGTTTTATGTTATCTTTGTAAACCGGTGTTGAAATCGTAGTATGTAGTATGCCTATGGGAATTAAAGATCAGTCAGTGTGTAGCTAATACACTGGCCTATGTGCCATAAGTAAGTAACCAACCTGAGACAACTCTGACATCATTAGGATCACAAAAGCACTCTTAACAGATTAACATACCAGGAGTGGAGCGTGTCTCAAACTCGATAGATCTATACATTTTGCACCTTGGTCACTACGTGATTAGGTTACTATAGTCATCATCCTACTTACGCATATCGATCTGTTATCATCTAATTCCATAACTACATACCAATTGATTGAAAATCTGTGTTATTGGGCCGCGCCCATGTTATCCATGTCAATGGGCCTAGCCCATGTTATCCATGTTATTGGGCCTCTCGCCATGTTATCTGTGTTATTGGGCCTTGCCCATGTTATCATGTTATTCGGTCTAGCCCATGTTTTCATGTCATTGGGCCTAGCCCATGTTTTAATGTCATTGGGCCTAGCCAATGTTTTAAATAAAATTGGGGCCTCGCCCCCTAGTTTTGACTATGACAATCCAGTCACTAGTCATAAAACTCATGCATGTTTCGAAAATCTTTTATAGCTGTGAAAACCAGTAAGTTTAGCATAAACCTTTCGTAAACCATTTAGTTCATTGAAATCTGTTTGTAACATGGTTTAGAAATATATGATTTTCATTCATCGAAACATTGTATGCTTACGCAAAACTTGCATGTCTTTCCACCCCCGAAAACATTTATAACAATGTAAAACGGTAAAAAGTGGGGTTATGAACTCACCTTGATTTCCTTGTGCAAAGCTAGCTTAATGTGATTTCCATAGTGTTGTCTCCACAACTTGACTTGCTAGCATGCAATCTAAGGTATTCCTAAAACGAAATAAATTGTAAGTTTCTAGATATAACGTAGCTAAACTACGTGTCACCGAGCTCTACCGAATCGTTATTCATACGATTCTATGAAATTGTCATTGTCTTAACTCGTAAACCAACCTATGGTTTTCTAAGAAACGATTCTGTTTTCAAGCGACTTGAAATATATGTTTACATATAAACATAACTATATTTCATGAAATCATATTTAGTCGTCATGTACGTCGACGGATAATAGTACGACTCTTGTAATTTTCGTAAGGTATATTATATATTACTTGTAAATATACGTATTGATAATACATTTCGTATCCGAGCAAGAGTCTGGCGTATCGTTTTTTAAAGAATAACGATGTAATCGTAAGCTTGTTATAGTCTTGCGGAGTTGCGTCGTACTTCATTAGGCGTTGAAACGAATATACTCAATATATTATTGTTATAAAATCCTTGAAAGTATTCGATCGTCGACGTTTGAAATAAATATAACTATATTTATTTTATGAAAGTATTCACAATCTCGACGTTCGAATATATATAATTATATTCGTGTTATACTATTTCCGAATTCGTTCTTTGAAATAATGGCACCTTGTATTCATCTTGTAAAAGCGTTGGAAATCTTGGCGTTTCGAAATAAGTATAGCAATATACTTATTTTTATATCATCGTTCGAATAAATTATCGATGTTTGAAATCTAGTTTCTGAGTTTCGACTTTGAATTAAACATAAAAAATATAATTTATTTTATAGTCGATTACTGAATCTTGTTATCTTGTAATCGCGCTCGTTGAAATGTTATCGGCTTGATGTTGAAAGTTTTAATAGCGTCGACAAAATAAATATATCAACATTTATTTTATACAATCGTTTGAATTCGAACGTCTTATCTTTGAAATGTAACACGTTTCGTATTGCGTATTTTACGAAATCAGGCAGAGTTTCCTCTGTTTTTGGACGATCCTGACAATACTAGCTGTCGATTTATTTATCAAAACGCAATCTTCAAAGTACGCAAACAATATATATATAATTTCTCATCGTGTTTCGAATATAGTTTTCGCCAATTATATATCAGATTTATTTTATTTATATATATCGTAACATCGCGTTGATTTGGTTTTAGCTAGTAATTTTTACGCGAATATTGCACTTGATTCGACTATATATATTTTTAACTTTTTGGCAATAAGTATTCGTTAACGGGTCGGTTTGAGCTCGGTTTTCGCTATAATGAATATTATTATTTATATAAACTAATATAAATAGATTTCGCGTTGTAATTAAATTTTTACTGAGTCTTAGTTGACCCATTGACCCGATAGTTGACCGGGTTTGACCAGTTGACTGCGTTGACTAGCGTTGACCAGGTTTGACCGAGTTGACCCGATGTTGACCGATTTTGACCGGAACCAAAACTAAACCGAGTCGAGCGAAAACTGATCCGAGTGAACCGAGTGAGCCGTAACTCGAAACGTGACACGCATCCAAACCTGAAACAAACATTTAGACATTTAAACTGAGCTGAAACTGTTTCGAACTTGAACCGGGTCGAACCATGTCAAACCAAACCTGAACCGAGTTTGAACAGAGTGTGATGTTGACCATTATTGACTGAGTTAAACCCAAATCAGAAGGAATCTGATGTTTACTTGTTGAACCGAACCAACCCAAAAGAAATCTGAGCCGAAATACCCAAACCATCCCGAGCCCAAATCTGTCCCAAGAACCCTCGCCGCCGTCAGCCACCACTTCTGTTGAGCGTCCTCTTCCTCGCCTCCCCTTCGGCCGTTCCAACACCAACCACAACCGCTGCCGTCATCGTCGCTGGTGGCTGGCCCTAGCGCCGCCGACTGCGGCACTGCTGCGCGGCGGCTGTCACCGCTACTCTCTCGTTCATTCTCTCTCTCTCTCTCCGCAGCTCTCTCTGTTCTGTATGTATGCGGGTGCGTGTATGAGATGTACAAGAGAGGTGATGACGGGTATGTGTAGCCGAAGAAGATGACCGGCACCGACCGGTTTCATCGCCGGAGCAAATCTGGTGACCGGATTTTCAGGGGGAGAGAGGCAGAGAGTTGGTTGTGTGCTAGGGTTTGATGTATGAGAAAATGAGTGGAAGAAGAGGAGCTTAAATACTTAGGGTTTCTTTAAATGGGTCGGGCCCAAGGCCCGTTAATCGTGTCGAAACCCAAATTTCACCCTGAAGCCTGTTTTTAAAATCCGAACATCGTTTAGTGCTGAAATTTTTTTATTCAGTCTCGAAAACGTTTAAAATTATATCGGGGGTTGGTGTTTGACGCGTAATCTGTTCGTTGCGTTAAAGTTGTGTAAAATGATTCGATGGTCGTTTCTTGTCCGTTATTTCGACCATGATTAATAAAATTCAATTACGAAGCTAAATATATCATAATATATTAATATTGAGGCGTAACTCTAGTTCGTGGCTTCCGTTTCGTTGTCGGTGTGTCTCGATTTTGGTGTAACTTCCGCGTTGTGCTTTGCGACGTCCAACAACCCAAATTTGCCGCATAATCATAACTGTATGATAAATACAAGTATAAAATTCGTGTTTTCAGGCGTTGTCAGTATTTGTTCGGCATCAGTTCACTTATCATTCAATTTCGCGTTTAGTGTTCTCGATTATCGCCAAATCACGTAACGTGAAGCAAGTAGACGTTCCTAGCTTTCCAAAGGCCCGATCGAGTTAATTTACGTCTAATTATGCTAATTATAATGGTATTACTATTTGTTATGTGCTTAATTACAACCGGAAACTGCTGGTTGTCACATTTTAAGTTTGGTTTTCGGTTAAACAATAGTTCGTGACATGTTTTGTTAAATCGTTTAACCGTCGAAACTTTGTTCAGGACATAACAAGCTGTGTTCACAGCTTCTCCCCAGAAAAGAACTGGAAGCTTTGAATCAGATAGCATAGTCCTTGCAGCTTCAATCAACGTCTTGCTTTTCCTCTCAGCGACTCCATTCTGTTGAGGTGTATAAGGAGCAGAATATTGATGTTCAATTCCCTTGCGAAGACAATAGAGATCCAGAATCCAATTCTTGAACTCCGTGACAATAGAGATCCAGAATCCGACTCTTGATCTGTGTATCATGGACATTTTCCAATTTCGTAAAAAGATCTATCAGCATCTCCGCTGTCTCATCTTTTGTACCTAAAAAGAAAACCCATGAATATCGTGAGTAATTATCAGTGACAACTAAACAATAGTACTTTCCACCTATGCTCCTTACGTTCACTGGACCGAATAGATCCATATGAAGTAATTCATAAGGGCCATCTATGGAATTTACTGTTTTAGACTTGTGAGGTTTCTTATGTTGTTTTCCCTTTTGACATGGAAGACATTTATCTTCAACGTGAAACCTCTGCACTAGCACCCCTTCCACTAAACCGTTTTTAATAATATAGTTCATTTTTTCGGTAGTGGATGTGGGCCATGCATCTGTGCCACATCAATGACTCAGCCTCAGATGCTTTTGATAGTAAACACGCCAACCACAGTGGAAGAATCCTTTGCACCCATGTCCATGACATAAGTGTCGTTTCTCCTTGGCGCTCTCATCACTATCCAATCATCCGGTATCACCAAACCAGGTTTCAACACCAAAGCTTTAGACTTTGTAAAGTGGATCAAGTGACCCTTGTCGCAGACTTGAGACACACTCATCAGATTTTGCTTCAGCTGCTCAACATAGTTTACTTTGTCCAGTGTGATCTTCCGTTAGTCACTTTTCCTCGACCTGTAATGTGCCCTCCTCTAGCACCTACAAAGTTCACATAACCACCATCTATATTCTCAAACTCAGTCAGCAACCTTGCATCCCCGGTCATGTGCCTCGAGCAGCCACTATCAACATACCACAAGTTGATAATCCTCCTTAGCAGCTCCTGCACCACCCAACAAAAATTAGTTAGATTGGGGGACCCAAGCCTTAATGGTCTTGGGTCTTCCAGATTCATCAACCACAGGAACATCCATCCAGTATCCATCACTCCTAACAGGAGTCTTGGATCTTAGACCTTTTGGTGGAAATGGTTTTTGATTTCCACTAGGTCTCTGGTCCTGAGGTTTCCTAAACATGTTTGGACTTTGCGACCTTTGGAAATTTTGATTTTGGTTCCATGAATTTTGATGATAATAATTTCTAAAGCCGTTGTTATAAAAATTTCGACTACCCACATTCTGGTATCGAGTTTGATATTGACCTTGACTTCTGAAATTACGTGATCGACCATTAAAGTTATTCATTTGTGGTGAAATACTTCTAGGTCTTTCATATCTGCCTGATGTAGATTCAGGCTGAAATCTTTGTTGATTTCTTTGAAAACGAGGAACTTGGTGAGTTCCTTTTTCAGCCTTATCAACACCAACAACAACACTCTGTTGCTTGGTAGCAGATATATTTGGTGAGTTAACCTTCTTCTCACCATCACCATATTTTGCTGGTGATTTTTCTCTGTCTCTCACTTACCTGTGCTTCACTCTTTTTGTTAGGACAACAGCTAGCTACATGTCCCTTTTCGTGACATTTGAAGCACGTTTTTCTAGCTGAAGATTTCTTGACTGAAGTCTCTGCTTTCGATTCATCAGATAACGATGATGATGATGATGCCTTTGAAGGATCTTGTTTAGTTTGCTTAACTTTGGATTTTTCTTTGTTTTAACTGCACATTTGACTCTTTTGTAATAACAGTGGCCTCTTCATTCATATCACTCCCCTTAACAAAATCAACCTTTTTAACAAAAAATTGCTTTTGATTCTTAGGGTGTGTATTCTTTGTTTTCAAAACGATGTCTCTGTTACTGTCCATCTTGGCATTCTCAGAACCATCAACATTACCTGAGGTGGAACTACCAGGTGTAGTTGACACAAAATCTGTAAGCTCTTCTTCATCTGGCAAGAAAGAATAGTCATGACCAAGAGGTGGTGGAACTTCATTCAAACCTTTGAATCCCACACATGTCTTCTTATTACTCTTCTTCAAGCCATTCATCAGGTGTTTCATAATAAAAGATGAATTTCTGAATTGATTTAATTTCTTTTCAAGTTCACAAATTTTAAGTTATGCTTCTGACAACTCTTTGCATTTTTCAGAAACCTCTTTTGTTTTCTCACTCATTGTATCATGAGCTAAATCAATAACTTTAAGTTTTTCATTAAGCTTACAGGTTAGAATATTAATTTCTTCTTCATAACCTTTAATTTTCTTCAAGTACAATGACTGATTTCATTTTACGAAAATGTTTGATTCTTTTAGGTTCGAGAGCTCATTTACCATACTTTGGTTTTGATTGGTTAACCTGTCAACCTCCCTTTGCAGTTCACAACATTTTAAACAAACAGAACTACCAGAGTTAGAATGTACCTCTCCTGTTGACTTGCTTAGATCGGCCATGAAAGCAGCAAAATCAGCAGCCAACTTCTTCTCTGTAGCAGTCTGTTCTCCATCAGCTTTTTTAGCTACCTTCTGCTGCTCTACCTCAGCATCAGCTTTCACTTCTTCATCATCAACTAGAGCTATCTCAGCCATGAACGCCTGTGAGGCGTTGTTATCACTCTCCAGATGAACACTCCAGTCATAAGAACCCTCTCTGGCAGTAGAAATCAGGGCCTTTGATCCAGTGTTCTTTGACGCATTCATGTTGCTTGAACCATGACCAGGAGAATCTTGAAAGGATGAGTTAGAACGAGATTCAATTTTTGGTCGTTGACATTTTCTAGCAAAATGTCTGTAGTTTTGGCAATCGTAACACTTCACTTTAGACTTGTCAAAACCCACACTCTTTCTAACAAACTTCCTGCCCGTTCTGTTCATGAACCTCTTCACTCTTCTAGAGATCATGGCCATCTGCCATAGTAAATCCATCTCCTCCAAGTCATCAGGGTCGATCTGATCATAATCTTCATCAAACGTAGCAGGATCAGATATTTTTCCCTGAATGTAGTTCTCGTAGGAAGCAACGAAAGAAGCGAGCAATGCCAGTTGATCTTTAGCACTTTTGACACTCAGAGGCATAGACTTAGTATTGCTATTACTATTACTTGATTGTTGTCTCTTAGCCCCTGACGAGCCTCCTGAAGCAGCAACAAAACATACTTCCCGCTCAGCATTTATCACGATCTACTCATTCTCACATGAGAGAAACGCAGTTGCACTATCACTTAAAGCATTGTTGGTAGATGAAGGTATAAGAGCTTTATAAATCCCCGGATCTTGAACCTGATCATAACTCGTTTCCTTCTTCTTCATATTGAGCTCATAAGCTCTCAATTTTCCAACAACCCCTTCTAAGTCTTTTGTTTCATAATCAGCTTCACCCTTTCTCATCAAAGTATAAATATCCCACTTTGCAGGTAAAGCATCCAGCAACTTGTCATTTATCTCCACATCTGTGTATCCCTCTATGTCATGTGACATCCCAGGTTTTCGGATAACTTAAACGCAATACTTGTCGAATAAATTACGTGCTACGTCATTATGTGATATCCAAGTTCGTGCTTTATGTTAGTTATAATGTATAGACGTAATAAATAAACAAATGAATCGAGCCGAACCGCGACACGAGCCGACCTCTTTTTCTTGCGACTCAAGGAACTAAACTTGGGGATCAAGTTTAGAACCCAAACCTTAAACCCAAACCATGTCGCGAGCAAGCAACCCAAACCGACCCACCCAAGCCCTCGGCCGCGAGATCAAACCCAAACCGCAACCCATTCCCTTCACCTCTTGCGCTTATATATACTAACACATGCATGCTCCTTCACAACACAAGAAACCCTAGTGAGAAAGAAGCCGACGGCAGCCCTTGTTCATCTCTTCGACCGCAAACAAGCCTTCCGCTTGTTCCGTTGATCGCGAGCAGCCTCTTCCTTCTTCATATCGATCGAGAGCAGCCCACTTGTTCACTTCCTCGATCACAAACAGCCTACTCCTTCTTCCCGGTCGCGAACAACACTTCCTTCTCGGTTACGGATCTTCTCGGTCGCAATTATCTTTGATCACCGGTTCCTCATCTCACTCACGGTTCGTTTACCTTATCATTAAAGATTAGAATTTATCATTTGTTACAAGATCATATTCGGATATATGTGTTTGAATGAAGTGATTGTGTTGTTTTCGGATTATATGTTTGAATGCAAGATTATGTTAGCCGATTTGTTAATAATGGTTGCAAGTGATGTTGTTCGAAATCTGAAAATCATAGGCTGTGTTTGTTTATAAAAACTAGAGATGTTGATTAGGGTTTGCATGGATATGATATAGGTATTGATCCATGATGGGAAAAATCAATTCTTGATCGCCTAGGTTTATTGTATTGACGGTTGTTGCGAATTAATTGTGATAAAATGCTGAAACAGTTTGCTGAATGATAGTTACAGCCGATTTCAACTGGCTGTAACTCGGTCGTTAGTTGTCGAAAAACGGATTTTTTGAAGTCTAAAACGTAGAGATTTGAATAACGAATCTAATGGCGCTGGATTCATATTTTTCTGAAGTCGTTTGATATTTTTAAGTGGCCAAATAAGTTCAGTAACTAAAGCTGTGAAAATCCTGAAATTTTGTTAGTTGTTTATCGAGTTGGATTTTATAATCAGTAGGGATTCGAATCATGAAATTTATACAGAAACTAGGTATGGAAATTTCCGGGCAACTCCCACTGGAATTTTGTTAATTGGACGATCAGTGATTTTTAAATAAATTTTTCCGTGGACTGCAGTCAGAAAGCGACGAATCTGACTGCAGCCTAGTATATTAATATTTATGGATAATTGGTAAAGTATTAGGACTTGAAAAATTTATATAAATTTCTACAATATAGTTGGCACCTGCTGTAAAATAATTGGAATTTTTGGAACGTTGGAACTATTTTATAAAAATCCTAGAAAACAGCTGAATTATGAGTATGTAAGCTGAAATTTGATAACTTGTGATTGGGTGCACCAAAGTGTTGCATGGATTGGATTATGTTCACATGAGGATACTTGCATGCATGTTTGAGTGTTAGGTATTTTGTTGTGTGTATCACTTTGTGCGTAAATTACGTGTAGAATTTGTATTGGTGTGTTCACACACTGACTTGAAATCAATTGGTTTGTTAGGACGCAATTAGCGGTCCCATCCCTTACAACTTCTTTACTACACTAACCGAGCAACTAAAGGTGAGTTCACGGCCCCTAATTTTATCCGGTTTTAAACAACAGGGGGAGAAACATGTATACACTCTTCAACTCAATCTCTTTACGTTATATGAAATTAACGTCACATAACTATTCGGTAACTAAGTTAATGTTAATGTAACGTTATGGTCACTAAGCAGCTATATCACTTAAGTCCTCGTCAATCTCTCGGATCGTTAGTATTGGGTTTTAATAGCGGGGGAATTATAAGTAGTACTACTGGGCCCGACAAGCCCCATCTGAGCTAGTCGCGCTAGCCGACCGGGTATGGTCAACGGGTGAATAATTTGGCCTAACTTCGCCATGGTCAGTGATAGGCCTGGCAACACGGAGGCACAACAGTCAGCTTCGATCGCGAACACTTACGTGACATGACTTTAGGCTAGCTACCTATATATGTTAACATTGAACTTAATTACGAATCAACTATATTATCCCGGGTTGGGGATAATGGAAACAACAACTTTATTATTCCGGGTTTGGAATAATGGAACCAACATTATTATTATTCCGGGTTGGGAATAATGGAACTAAATCGTTATCCCGGGTTAGGGATAACGGGGGAAACAAACTCATAACCGAACAAACGAATTTATGAAAACCTGTGAACTCACTCATCTTTAATGTTGACACTTGTTTCTTTACATGTTTCTCAGGACGCTAGGAGCTCTAGGTGCACTCACACGCATTGAACAAGACATCTTTTATCGAGTCTCATTTACAAACATTGTTTTGGGTTTTCCATTTGTTTTGGTGTTTATGTTGGCGCCCGTTTCACTACTTATTTTATGCTTCCGCTCAACCATAAAACTAATGCTTCCGCTAAACATTGGTAACTAACTAAGACAATATAAAATCTACGATGAATGGTGAAACAAATGATTTTTGGAAAACGTATTATCAAATCATATAGAGTCGTTCGACGTACTAGTGTTTCAGATTCTGGTTTGTTCACACGCCTCGCGGTAAAACTCCGCAAGTGGAAATTGAGGGTGTGACAGATTGGTATCAGAGCCACTAGCTATAGAGAACCAGGTTTGCATTAGAAGTAGACCTAAACTATAGCTGAATACACGACACTAGACGTAGTTTGGCACCAAACTGTTATATCTTGTTATGCGATGTACCACAACTGTGTTATGTAGATTATGACTTCATAATAAGAAATGAAAACAACTCGTAACTAACCACACAACCTAACAGGCAATGTCATCATCATCATCGTCATCATCATCCGACAAACTTACGCCACCAAGAGCGCCAGGAAAGGCACCTATGGTGGAACCCTTACCATCTTATGGCGTGGAAACACGCTCAGCTGCGAGGAAAAGGCTCGCTCTGGGGGAGGAGTCGTCATCACACCCAACCATCGCTGTGCCGGTCAAACCGGTTAACTCTGTAGAAGTAGGAAATGACCTACTTAGAAACATGATACAGAAACAACAAGAACAGTTAGAAAGAATGCAGGAAACCATCCTAGCACAGGGATGGATGATCCGACAACTGACAGGTAAAACCGACTCGCTCGAGGAAGAGTAACATACGGGTAAGATAGCTCGTAACACCTTAGCCAGAGATCTGCGTTCTGAGCAGATAAGAGCCGACTGGCTCGAAGACAGAGTCCTGGAAAATAGTTGGAGCATTCAGGAGCTAGAGCAAAATCAAGCACCTGCACCAGCACCGGCCCCTCCAGTGCCGGTAGAGGAGGATCCGGAAGAGGATCCAGAGGAGGACCCTGAAGAGGATCCAGAAGAGGATCCAGAGGAGGATCCAGAGGAGGATCCGGAGGAGGATCCAGCTGTAGAAGCTGGAAATGCCGCGCAGGATGACGGTAACGATAGTGATTTGGGGGATGGAGACGTAGACGACTGACACGTCTCGCTTATTTTATTTACTTTCTCCAGTCTATTTATTTTCCCACTTGTGTTTAAACTTGAGACTTTATAGTGAATTCATATGTTTGGTTGGCACTTTGTAAGACGTTGAAACTTCATTTAATCAAGTATTTCTTTTGACTATTTAATATATTTGAGTTGACATAACTTGATAATTATTTAAGTACGAAGTAGGATAACTACATTGGATATATAGACTTATCGGGGTGTGTTTGTGTTGTTTTTCGAAGATCTAAATGGCAACTGGACGACGTGGAAACCTTAACATGACGCCCGAAGAACTAGCTGCCATGATTCAAGAGCACGTGAACGCAGCTTTAGCGGGTGTTCAGAACCAACCGGCAGGTAACCATTATTAAATTTTCGTGTGAAAATCTAATAGTTGGGCTAGTAGAATTCCTCACTGACTACCTGTTCTCTGTCAGCAGGAGGGGGTTTTAACCCCTACAAGATGTTCCTCGACGCGAAACCAAGCAAATTCTCGGGGGCAGAAGGACCCATTGGACTGGTCCGCTGGATCGAAAAATCTGAATCAGTATTTGAAATGTGCAACTGTCTAGAGGCCAACAAGGTCAAGTACGCAGCCTCAACACTGGAAGACGGGGCACTAACTTGGTGGAATGCACAAGTCCAAACGCGTGGACTTATTGTTGCAAATGCAATGGCCTGGGCCGAGTTCAAGGCCCTAATCAAAGAGGAGTACTGTCCACGAGACAGAGTGCAACAGTTGGAGGAAGCCTTATGGAACCACAAGATGGTGGGATCTGACATCGAAGCTTACACAGCAAAACATCATGACTTGGTATTTCTGTGTCCCGATCTGGCTAACACTGTGGAGAAACGGCTCGAGTTCTACCTTGGGGTCTGGTCCCGGAGATTCATGGTATGGTAATGGCTAGTAACCCTGCAACTGAACATCAAGCAATCCGATTGGCACACAAACTCACCGATAAGGCGGTGGAACAAAAGAAGTTGCCAGCACGGGGTACAACTGAAGTTGCCCCTGACAATAAAAGAAAGTTTGAAGACTCGTCTGCTCGACAGTCTTCGTCATCCCAGCCGCAACAGGGGAACCAGAAATGGTTCAATCATTACAACAGCCATCGGGGTCACCAAAATCAGCCCGCCAACAACAACAACAATAACCAGAACGCAAGCGGCTATGTAGGTCGAAAGCCGCAGTGCACCCGCTGTAATCTTCATCATAACGGCCCTTGTGCCGGAAATCGCTGCCAACGATGTGGCAAGATGGGACATGCGGCAAAGGATTGTCGTGGGGAAATGATGTCCCGACAGAACCAAAATCAACCCCAAGGCCCACAACAGGGTGTTAACCGGGGATGCTATCAGTGTGGTAGCACTGCCCACTTCAAAAGAGACTGCCCACAGCTGCGTAACAACAACAACAATGGTGGGAACAACCACAACCACAATAACCATAACAACAACAATAATGGAAATGGTGGCACAGGAGGTGCCAAAGGTCGCGCATTTACATTGGGCCGCGGAGAGGCCAGAAACGACTCGAACGTGGTCACCGGTAAGTTTCCCCTTAATGAACATTTTGCTACTGTACTTTTTGATACGGGTGCGGATAGGAGTTTTATATCTGAGTCTTTTAGGAAGAACCTAAATCTCACGCCTAAACCCTTAGAGACCCCTTATGTCATAGAACTAGCATATGGTAAATCCGTAGATGTGACCCATATAGTATCCGGCTGTCAACTCAAACTCGCGGGTCACACCTTTACCATTGATCTGATGACAACTACCCTGGGTAGTTTTGACGTGGTAGTAGGAATGGACTGGCTATCCGACGTCCGGGCTGAAGTTCTCTGCTTCGAAAAATCTATCCGTATTCCGCTCTCTAACGACGAAATCTTGACGGTGCAAGGCGAGAAGGCAGGCGCCGTCACAAACATCATCTCTTACATGCAAGCGCCGAAGTATCTTCGGAGAAAGAACTCCTTCGCTTTACTCGCACTGGTTACCGAACAGCCTAAGGACGAGAAACGTATAGAAGACATCCCTATCGTCCGTGATTTTTCCGATGTATTCCCAGAGGAATTACCTGGTCTTCCACCCCATCGACAATTGGAGTTTGAAATTGAATTGGCGAACCATGCAACTCCTATCGCCAAGGCTCCATACCGCCTAGCTCCAGCTGAGCTGCAGGAGCTGTCTACCCAACTTCAGGAACTGTTATAAAAGGGATTTATCCGACCAAGCGCTTCGCCATGCGGAGCTCCAGTCCTTTTTGTCAAGAAGAAGGACGGGACCTTCCGCATGTGCATCGACTGCAGGGAACTCAACAAGGTTACTGTCAAGAACCGATACCCGTTACCTCGCATCGACGATCTCTTCGACCAACTCCAAGGGTCAAGCTACTACTCCAAGATTGATCTACGGTCCGGTTACCACCAGCTACGCTTCAGGGAGGAGGATATCGCTAAGACGGCATTTCGTACTCGGTATGGCCATTATGAGTTCTTGGTCATGCCCTTCGGTCTCACCAACGCACCCGCGGTGTTCATGGACCTCATGAACCGTGTGTGTAAACCATACCTCGACAAATTTGTCATTGTGTTCATCGATGACATACTCATCTACTCTAAAAGTGAAGAAGAACATGCTGAACATCTACGATTACTGTTAGGATTACTTCAACAGGAGAAGCTATATGCCAAACTTTCAAAGTGTGATTTCTGGATTCGAGAAGTTCAGTTTCTTGGGCATATCGTAAATGAAAAGGGTATCCACGTAGACCCTGCCAATATTGAAGCCATCAAAAACTGGGAAGCACCCAGGACACCGACGGAGATCCGCCAATTTTTGGGTTTGGCTGGTTACTAGAGACGTTTCATCGAGGGATTTTCAAAGATCGCACAACCGCTTACTACCCTCACCCAGAAAGGCATCAAGTATGCTTGGGGTGACAAGCAGGAAGCAGCATTTCAATTGCTAAAGCAGAAACTTTGCAGTGCACCCATTCTGTCCTTGCCGGAAGGGACATATGACTTTGTAGTATATTGTGATGCTTCCATTCAGGGGTTGGGATGCGTACTCATGCAACGCGATAAGGTCATCGCGTATGCGTCGCGACAACTGAAGGTTCACGAGAAAAACTACACGACGCATGACCTGGAATTGGGAGCAGTAGTGTTTGCTCTTAAGATTTGGAGACACTACCTCTATGGAACGAAGTGCACAATCTTTACAGACCACAAGAGCCTCCAACACATCTTTGATCAGAAGGAGTTGAACATGCGACAGCGTCGCTGGGTCGAACTCTTGAACGATTATGAGTGTGCCATTCGGTATCATCCGGGTAAAGCTAACGTGGTAGCTGATGCCCTCAGTAGGAAGGAACACTTGAAACCTCGCCGTGTACGAGCATTACAACTCACTATTCATTCGGGGCTACCCGAACAAATACGCGACGCCCAGTTAGAAGCAGTTAAGGAGGAAAACATCAAGGCCGAATCGGTGGGAAAAATGGAACGCGATTGGGAAGTAAAACCCAATGGAGCCGGTATTTCATGAATCGCATATGGTACCTCTCTACGGAAACCTCAGAGAGCTAGTCATGGACGAAGCTCACAAATCCCGATACTCTGTCCATCCTGGTTCGGATAAGATGTATCAAGACCTTAAAGCTGCGTATTGGTGGCCCAACATGAAAGCTGATATAGCCACCTACGTGAGTAAGTGTTTGACTTGTGCAAAAGTCAAGGTAGAGTATCAAAAGCCATCGGGACTACTTCAACAACCTGAGATCCCAGTGTGGAAATGGGATCAGATCTCGATGGACTTCATCACTAAACTTTCGCGAACTTTGGGTAGTTGCGATACCATCTGGGTGATTGTGGATCGTTTAACTAAGTCCGCACACTTCCTAGCTATTAAAGAAACAGATAAGATGGAGAAGTTGACTCGCATCTACATTAAGGAAGTAGTTTCTCGGCATGGAGTGCCAACATCCATCATCTCAGACAGAGATGCTCGCTTCACGTCCAACTTCTGAAAATCACTTCAGAAAGCGTTGGGAACACGCTTAGATATGAGCACAGCCTATCACCCTCAGACTGATGGTCAAAGCGAAAGGACCATACAGACCTTGGAAGACATGCTTAGGGCATGCATAGTAGACTTTGGAAATAGTTGGGAAATCCACCTGCCTTTAGTGGAATTCTCATATAACAACAGTTATCACACGAGTATTTCGGCAGCACCGTTTGAGGCATTATACGGTCGTAAATGTAGATCACCGGTCTGTTGGGCAGAAGTCGGTGACAGTCAACTCACAGGCCCTGAGTTAATACTGGAGGCTACTGAAAAGATTGTACAAATCAGAAACCGCATGGCGGCAGCACGGGATCGACAGAAAAGCTACGCTGATCAACGACGCAAACAGCTCGAATTTCAAGTAGGCGACCGTGTCCTACTAAAGGTGTCACCCTGGAAGGGTGTAATCCGCTTTGGAAAACGGGGCAAACTAAACCCATGGTACGTAGGCCCGTTTGTAATCTTGAAACGTATTGGACCCGTAGCTTATCAATTAGACCTTCCTGCCGAACTCAGTGGAGTTCACAACATATTTCACGTGTCAAATCTGAAGAAGTGTCTATCAGATGAAACTCTAGTTATTCCATTGGATGAGATTCAAGTGGATGAACAACTGCACTTTGTGGAACAGCCTATCGAGATCATGGATCGTGAGATCAAGACTCGAAGGCACAGCAAGATTCCGATCGTTAAGGTTCGTTGGGACTCTAAGCGTGGACCGGAGTTCACGTGGGAAAGAGAGGACCAAATGAAAAGCAAATACCCACACCTCTTCGCAACTGAGCAGCAAACTAACGATACCAATAACTAAATTTTCGGGACGAAAATTCTTTCAACATGGGGATGATGTGACAACCTGGAAATTTCTCATACTTTCGCGTACCATTGTTAACTAAATTCTTGTGCATGGCACTTGGGAATCTTTGTGCATGGCACTTGGGAATCTTTGTGCATGACACTTGGGAACTTCTTGTAACTTCGCGTACCATCGTTAATGAACTAACTCTTTGTGCGTGGCACTCTAAACATGTACGCTGCATTCTAAACCGCGTTTACTCAATTTTCGGGACGAAAATTCTTATAACATGGGGATAATGTGACATCCCGGGTTTTCGGATAACTTAAACGCAATACTTGTCGAATAAATTACGTGCTACGTTATTATGTGATATCCAAGTTCGTGATTTATGTTAGTTATAATGTATAGACGTAACAAATAAACAAATGAATCGAGCCGAACCGCGACATGAGCCGACCTCTTTTTCTTGCGACTCAAGGAACTAAACTTGGGGATCAAGTTTAGAACCCAAAGGTGGTGGAACTTCATTCAAACCTTTGAATCCCACACATGTCTTCTCATTACTCTTCTTCAAGCCATTCATCATGTGTTTCATAATAAAAGATGAATTTCTGAATTGATTGAATTTCTTTTCAAGTTCACAAATTTTAAGTTGTGCTTCTGACAACTCTTTGCATTTTTCAGAAACCTCTTTTGTTTTCTCACTCATTGTATCATGAGCTAAATCAATAACTTTAAGTTTTTCATTAAGCTTACAGGTTAGAATATTAATTTCTTCTTCATAACCTTTAATTTTCTTCAAGTACAATGACTGATTTCATTTTACAAAAAAGTTTGATTCTTTTAGGTTCGAGAGCTCATTTACCATACTTTGGTTTTGATTGGTTAACCTGTCAACCTCCCTTTGCAGTTCACGACATTTTAAACAAACAGAACTACCAGAGTTAGAATGTACCTCTCCTGTTGACTTGCTTAGATCGGCCATGAAAGCAGCAAAATCAACAGCCAACTTCTTCTCTGTAGCAGTCTGTTCTCCATCAGCTTTTTTAGCTACCTTCTGCTGCTCTACCTCAGCATCAGCTTTCACTTCTTCATCATCAACTAGAGCTATCTCAGCCATGAACGCCTGTGAGGCGTTGTTATCACTCTCCAGATGAACACTCCAGTCATAAGAACCCTCTCTGGCAGTAGAAATCAGGGCCTTTGATCCAGTGTTCTTTGACGCATTCATGTTGCTTGAACCATGGCCAGGAGAATCTTGAAAGGATGAGTTAGAACGAGATTCAATTTTTGGTCGTTGACATTTTCTAGCAAAATGTCTATAGTTTTGGCAATCGTAACACTTCACTTTAGACTTGTCAAAACCCACACTCTTTCCAACAAACTTCCTGCCCATTCTGTTCATGAACCTCTTCACTCTTCTAGAGATCATGGCCATCTGCCATTGTAAATCCATCTCCTCCAAGTCATCAGGGTCGATCTGATCATAATCTTCATCAAACGTAGCAGGATCAGATATTTTTCCCTGAATGTAGTTCTCGTAGGAAGCAACGAAAGAAGCGAGCAATGCCAGTTGATCTTCAGCACTTTTGACACTCAGAGGCATAGAATTAGTATTGCTATTACTATTACTTGATTGTTGTCTCTTAGCCCCTGACGAGCCTCCTGAAGCAGCAACAAAACATACTTCCCCCTCAGCATTTATCACGATCTACTCATTCTCACATGAGAGAAACGCAGTTGCACTATCACTTAAAGCATTGTTGGTAGATGAAGGTATAAGACCTTTATAAATCCCTGGATCTTGAACCTGATCATAACCCGTTTCCTTCTTCTTCATATTGAGCTCATAAGCTCTCAATTTTCCAACAACCCCTTCTAAGTCTTTTGTTTCATAATCAGCTTCACCCTTTCTCATCAAAGTATAAATATCCCACTTTGCAGGTAAAGCATCCAGCAACTTGTCATTTATCTCCACATCTGTGTATCCCTCTATGTCATGTGACATCCCGGGTTTTCGGATAACTTAAACGCAATACTTGTCGAATAAATTACGTGCTACGTTATTATGTGATATCCAAGTTCGTGCTTTATGTTAGTTATAATGTATAGACGTAATAAATAAACAAATGAATCGAGCCGAACCGCGACACGAGCCGACCTCTTTTTCTTGCGACTCAAGGAACTAAACTTGGGGATCAAGTTTAGAACCCAAACCTTAAACCCAAACCATGTCGCGAGCAAGCAACCCAAACCGACCCACCCAAGCCCTCGGCCGCGAGATCAAACCCAAACCGCAACCCATTCCCTTCACCTCTTGTGCTTATATATACTAACACATGCATGCTCCTTCACAACACAAGAAACCCTAGTGAGAAAGAAGCCGACGGCAGCCCTTGTTCATCTCTTTGACCGCAAACAAGCCTTCCGCTTGTTCCATTGATCGCGAGCAGCCTCTTCCTTCTTCATATCGATCGAGAGCAGCCCACTTGTTCACTTCCTCGATCACAAACAGCCTACTCCTTCTTCCCGGTCGCGAACAACACTTCCTTCTCGGTTACGGATCTTCTCGGTCGCAATTATCTTTGATCATCGGTTCCTCATCTCACTTACGGTTCGTTTACCTTATCATTAAAGATTAGAATTAATCATTTGTTACAAGATCATATTCGGATATATGTGTTTGAAGGAAGTCATTGTGTTGTTTTCGGATTATATGTTTGAATGCAAGATTATGTTAGCCGATTTGTTAATAATGGTTGCAAGTGATGTTGTTCGAAATCTGAAAATCATAGGCTGTGTTTGTTTATAAAAACTAGAGATGTTGATTAGGGTTTGCATGGATATGATATAGGTATTGATCCATGATGGGAAAAATCAATTCTTGATCGCCTAGGTTTATTGTATTGACGGTTGTTGCGAATTAATTGTGATAAAATGCTGAAACAGTTTGCTGAATGGTAGTTACAGCCGATTTCAACTGGCTGTAACTCGGTCGTTAGTTGTCGAAAAACGGATTTTCTGAAGTCTAAAACGTAGAGATTTGAATAAAGAATCTAATGGCGCTGGATTCATATTTTTCTGAAGTCGTTTGATATTTTTAAGTGGCCAAATAAGTTCAGTAACTAAAGCTGTGAAAATCCTGAAATTTTATTAGTTGTTTATCGAGTTGGATTTTATAATCAGTAGGGTGTCGAATCATGAAATTTGTACAGCAACTAGGTATGGAAATTTCCGGGCAACTCCAACTGGAATTTTGTTAATTGGACGATCAGTGATTTTTAAATAAATTCTTCCGTGGACTGCAGTCAGAAAGCGACGAATCTGACTGCAGCCTCGTATATTAATATTTATTGATAATTGGTAAAGTATTAGGACTTGAAAAATTTATATAAATTTCTACAATATAGTTGGCACCTGCTGTAAAATAATTGGAATTTTTGGAACGTTGGAACTATTTTATAAAAATCCTAGAAAACAGCTGAATTATGAGTATGTAAGCTGAAATCAATTGGTTTGTTAGGACGCAATTAGCGGTCCCATCCCTTACAACTTCTTTGCTACACTAACCGAGCAACTAAAGGTGAGTTCACGGCCCCTAATTTTATCCGGTTTTAAACAACAGGGGAGAAACATGTATACACTCTTCAACTCAATCTCTTTACGTTATATGAAATTAACGTCACATAACTATTCGGTAACTAAGTTAATGTTAATGTAACGTTATGGTCACTAAGCAGCTATATCACTTAAGTCCTCGTCAATCTCTCGGATCGTTAGTATTGGGTTTTAATAGCGGGGGAATTATAAGTAGTACTACTGGGCCCGACAAGCCCCATCCGAGCTAGTCGCGCTAGCCGACCGGGTATGGTCAACGGGTGAATAATTTGGCCTAACTTCGCCATGGTCAGTGATAGGCCTGGCAACACGGAGGCACAACAGTCAGCTTCGATCGCGAACACTTACGTGACATGACTTTAGGCTAGCTACCTATATATGTTAACATTGAACTTAATTACGAATCAACTATATTATCCCGGGTTGGGGATAATGGAAACAACAACTTTATTATTCCGGGTTTGGAATAATGGAACCAACATTATTATTATTCCGGGTTGGGAATAATAGAACTAAATCGTTATCCTGGGTCAGGGATAACGGGGGAAACAAACTCATAACCGAACAAACGAATTTATGAAAACCTGTGAACTCACTCATCTTTAATGTTGACACTTGTTTCTTTACATGTTTCTCAGGACGCTAGGAGCTCTAGGTGCACTCACACGCATTGAACAAGACATCTTTTATCGAGTCTCATTTACAAACATTGTTTTGGGTTTTTCATTTGTTTTGGCGTTTATGTTGGCGCCCGTTTCACTACTTATTTTATGCTTCCGCTCAACCATAAAAACTAATGCTTCTGCTAAACATTGGTAACTAACTAAGACAATATAAAATCTACGATGAATGGTTAAACAAATGATTTTTGGAAAACGTATTATCAAATCATATAGATTCGTTCGACGTACTAGTGTTTCAGATTCTGGTTTGTTCACACGCCTCGCGGTAAAACTCCGCATGTGGAAATTGAGGGTGTGACATGTCATAATTGTCCATTTCTGACATCAGATGATAATATCTCGTGATAATATCTTCAAGGGAATCATATCTCATTCCTTTGAACACAGCAAACTGTTTCTTTAGCAGATCAACCTTGTTCTTCTTCACATCGGTATTGCCCTCATACCTCTTCTCTAGGGCATCCCACATTTCCTTCAACGTAGTAGAACGCTTGAATGTATGTCTGATGCCATCAGCTAATGACATCTTTATTGTAACTAAGGCTTTCTTCTCAGACTCATACATTCTCTTTTCAGCTTCAGACATGTTCACATAAGCAGTGACACGTTGTCTACCCTCAAAGTCATGCGTTGGGTTAGCGTACCCATCTTGAATACAGATCCACATCCGTGTGTCCTAGTATTCAATGAATGATTGAAACCTGTCCTTCCATGTTAGGTAATTATCTACCTTCAGCATTTTTGGAGGTTTGTTTGTGGTGCCAGCCTCGTGCTCCATTCTTAACAGCTCATTTAGGTTAGACATATTCGACATTTTTACCTAACCGGCTCGTTAAAACCGTTAAAACTTGTCCGAAATGAGTGATTACCAAATTATATTGTTAGACTCGTCTCGAAGATATGATTCTAATGATGTATATTGTTCGATTATGATTTTTGGAATTTCCGTGCCTTTTTTGTCCAAAAAATCACACGAGCCTAAACGTGCAACCGGTTTGTCAAGATTGTTTATGGATCAAATTCTATGTCCGAAAACGTTTAACTCCGGTTACGTCAGCTGGTTAACTTTCCACCTTTTTGTGTATAACTCGGAACAGTGTCAAATCCAGAACAGTAACTCGGATACACAATCCGAGATAGAAATCCGGAACAGTACTCCAAATTGCTAATTCGAAATGGTGATTCGGAATAGTGATCCGAGATAAAATCCAGAATGCACTGTTCTGATCCGAAATGGAATCCGGAATAGACTATTCTGATCCGAGATGGAATCCAGAATAGACTATTCTGATCCGTGATGGAATCCGGAATACACTGCTGATCCAAAATTCAATCCGAAATGGAATCCGAGATGGGCTTTTCTGATCCGAATTGCACTTATCTGATCCAAAATGCAAGTTTTCCAGATCCGAATTGCAAGTCTGATGATCCGAAATGCAGATTTCTAATCCGAAATTCAAGTCTACAATCCGAAATGCTTCACTTTTGATCCGACATGCCTTTCTTCAATCCAAAATGTTTGCTGTTAATCCGCAATTGCTGCAGAAACCCTAAAACAGCCGCCGAAACCCTAAAAACCCAACTTTTTCTACTGTTACGATTCTGAGCCGAGTAAAATCAAGAGCCGAATGCTCTGATACCAATTGTAGGTCCCCTAGTCCGTATGGATCTTCACAGAATCGTCTATCTAATCTAGAGTGCGGAATCCCCTAGATCAGATTTCACAGAAACAATAACACGAACACGAACAAATACTTTCAAACTGTCTTTTATTGATTATCTAACACAATGTGTTTACAATCAATTCAAGACTCTCTTTGCAACTAAACCAGCAACACGATCAACAGAACCAGCAACAGAAACAGCAACCTAAACCCTAATGCAAACCTCCCTTTATATAGAGACAGGTTATGCAGCTGGGCTAGGGTTTCCCTACATGGACTGCTAATGGGTTTAAAGCCCAATTCGCCTACCATGTTCTGTTTAGTGTCTAATTCAGCCCAATTACATCTCATTAACTATTACAAAACTAAACCGCTAACTGTTTATCATTTTACTAATTATAAGATATCCAAAGACCAAATCTAAGTTGTTATCATAAATATGCACCAACATTGTTCTCTAGATTTCATGCAAACCCTAGATGATCCAAACAATTGATTTCTGTGTAGTTAATTGTTATTGATGAATATGAAACTGCTTTTAGATCGTATAGATAGGTAAACTGCTGTTTGATGATTGGTGATGCTATGAACATGTTAGAAATGCTAAACTGCTGATTTATTTGGTAACATTGTTGAGATTAGGGTTTTAGCCATAGAATTGAAACAATTTAATTGAGGAACTGTTGTGATTTCTGCTTGATTTTGTGTTATATACTTCTGTAAAAGATCCAACTTTGTGAAGTCACAAAGTCTGAGTTTCTAGAACTCAGGATCCGAGTTTAACATGATGTCCGAACTTTTTTTTTGTTTAAGAAGATGTCCGAGTTTATGTGATGTACAAGCCTTGTCCGAACTTAACAAGTGGAGGTTTAGGATCTGGATTATTGTCAAAAAAAGTAGGGTCCGAGTTTAAAGGAATGGTGTGTTCCGAGTGTAACAAGGGTATAAGGATTCGAGCTTATGTGTTGTACCTGGTCCGAGTTTAAGTAGGGATGTCGAGTTTACATGGGATGTTTATGATTTCCGAGTTTATTTGAAATGTTTATGACTTCCGAGTTTATATGTGATGCTTATCATTTCCGAGTTTATATATAGACCTACGTTATCTACTTCCGAGTTTATAGATAGACCCATGTTGATCTACTTCTGAGTTTATATATAGATTAATGTTGATATACTACCCAGTTTAAGTGTGAATGATGCTTGTCCGAGTTTCAAATGTTGAGTACGAGTTTATGTATAGACCTATGTTGGTGTATATGTTCGATTTTATTGTATAGACCTATTTTGGTGTATATGTATGAGTTTATTGTATAGATCCATGTTGATGTATATGTCCAAGTTTAAATGAATACATGTTTATATATGTGTACATCCGTGCTTATTAACAAACTTTACATCCGAGTTATTGACATGAATAAATCAGAGTTTCTCAGAATCACATTACATGTCACCAACTAGAGAAACCACTGCGTGTTAAACTTGTCAACCTGATCACTATAAACACTTAATTGTTTGGACACTTAGGGTATTGCAAAACCCTACTCGTATACATACTTACATTTATTGTACATTAGGTCGCGTGTAACGGACCTAACACTTACTTAACGCGTAAGGGCAAGTTAACACTTACTGAGCAACTTAGGTGAGTTCACTACTCTTTCACAAGCGTGCATCCCGGGGGGACAACCTAAACATTCCTGGGAGGAATACTTTTATATGTTGTAGTTTAATTTGATGTTAGTTAATAAACTCAAACTCTATCACAAAAATCCCTACTTACTACCGAGCTAGTTTCCTGGGAGGCAACGGTGTATTAGTTGATATTACTATTAGATTTGACAATCCTCACACCATGCTAGGAGGCGAGCATGAACTAAGGACCTTAAACACTTTGATCAATGTTGATAGACATTGACGAGGGCACAACAAACATGATAGTTATTAGGTACTGAGTTATTATTCTTAACTTGTCTTTACACTAAATACCTGCATGATTTACATTGAATTAAAACTGTGAACTCGCCTGCTTTATCACTGATACCCTTTCTGCATGCTTGCAAGTTATTAGATATGTGGTTGATTGGGAACTTGAAGTCTGAGGAGTAGGACCTGGCATTGGTCGTATTGCTTGATGAAACATTTGATGTTATGTTTACGTTTGAAACGATATGGTTTTGTTTGATGTAACAATTATTTATGCTTCTGCTGAAACGTTTAATTTTGAATACACTATTCATGTTGGACGTGATAATTGTGTTTGATGTTATTTACTATTAGTTTGACATGATTAGTGGTTGGATCCTTGTACGTTACATGCCTTGTGGTAAAACCTTGAAGGTGGTAATTTGGGGGTATAACAGTTTGGTATCAGAGCCGCTGGTTATAGTGAACTTGGTTTAAAAAGTTTTTGTAAACCCAGATATAACTGATTCAGTTTCAAAAGCGACTATGACACTACGCTCCAGATTTCAAGGTTCGTCTTTTTTTATCGTATACACTATGCATTAGCTTATACAGTCACACACAGACCATTATTGTACGATTAGTGTGTTACCTACTTATGCAATGATGAATCATTAGCATGGCATATCTCTAGACCTTTCATGATCCTTATCGCTTAGACAACACCCACTTTTGACACTCGAATCTGAGGAATTAGGGTAAACATTCAAATCGAATTATTATTACGGGTGAACACATATTAATAATTTGGGGTGCATGTGAGTCCCAGTGAGACCAAGCGTGTGGAAGGATTCCGACCCATTATCTGACATTATTGGGAACTCGATAATCTATGGGAGCCATAACGATGGTTGACTCCTACTCGATCTTGATCTTTACTCTCTCTACTTTTCTTGTCTACTTGTACTGAATATGGAGGTAGTATGTTGGTGGACATGGTAACATTTTCATGACTCAGGCAGCGTTGACGAATCTCATTAATACGAATGTGGCAGAGACTTTAGCCGCTCAGCAAGCTGGTACGACACTTACAACAAGATGGTTTTTGTTCTTTATTTCGTTATTCGAACTCACATCCGTGCATCGTACGTTCTTTTCTTTACAGCAACTTCAACCAGCCTTCTTCTACTAATCAGAATCAGGGCTCTAATCAGGACTAGGGCCCATATGCTGGTAGACAACCAAAAGTGTAACAAGTGTAACTACCATCATCATGGGCAGTGCACTAGAACATGTCAAAGATGTGAGAAGGTGGGCCATTTGGCGACGGATTGCAAGCTCAGTTCCCGAAGCAGCAACAACAATAATGACAACAACCATAACACGATGGTGAAAATCTTGCTTGCGGGAGAGCATTTACGATTGGACGGGTGACGCAGGAATGATAACAATGTTGTGACTGGTACATTTTATGTGAACAATCTTTTCTTTCTACTTTATTAAATTATGGTGCCGATTGGAGTTACGTGTCCTTGAAATCAGTAGACTGTTAGGATCGACCCCGACACCTCTCGAAACCAAACACATCATGGAATTGGTTGATGGTCAGCTGATTGAAGCATCCCATGTTCATGTAGGGTGCAAACTCGGCCTTCTAGGTCAAGTGTTTGACATTGACCTCCTTCGTGTTACTCTTGGTAGCTTCGATGTGGTCATTGGTATGGACTAGTTGGCCAAACACCAAGCCAAAATTCTCTGTAAAGAGAAGATCATTTGTATCCCTCTCCCTAGTGGAGATTTCCTATCTGTTCAAGGTCACCGAAGTGGTGCCATGGTTGGCATCATCTCAGTTATGAAAGCCCAAAAGTGTTTATGGATGGGCTATTAGTTATTCTAGCTCTCGTTACCAGCAACTAACTCGAGAGAAGAAGGATCGATGACATTCCAGTCGTTTTTCCTGAGGAACTTCCAGGTTTACTTCCACACCGGCAGGTGGAATTTCAGATCGAGCTTACACCTAGAGCAGCTCAAATTGCTCGTGCTCCTTATCGTCTTGCACCGAGAGAGTTGCAAGAACTGTCCAATCAACTTTAGGAACTGTTGGATAAGGGTTTTATCCGACCGAGTTCTTTGCCATGGGGAGCCCCAGTCCTATTTGTGAAGAAGAAGGATGGGCCTTTCCGTATGTGTATCGATTATCGCGAACTCAACAAGGTGATGGTCAAGAACCGTTATCCTCTCCCTCGAATTGACGACTTGTTTAACCTGCTGCAAGGGTCAAGCTTCTATTCAAAAATCAATCTAAGATCGCCCTATCATTAGATGAGAGTCCGAGAAGCGGATTTTCCTAAAACAACCTTCCGAACGCGGTACAGCCATTACGTGTTTTTGGTCATGACAAATCGGCTTAACCAACGCACCAGCGGTCTTCATGGATCGCATGAACCGAGTGTGCAAACCATATCTCGATGATTTCGTCATTGTGTTTATCGATGACATCTTGATCTATTCTAAGAGCAAAGAGGATCATGAACGACGTTTGCATCTTATCTTGGAACTCATGAGAAAGAAACATCTCTACGCGAAATTTTCAAATTGCGACTTCTGGATTCGAGAAGCACACTTCCTTGGTCACATGGTCAACGAATCGGGAATACACGTTGACCCAGCAAAAATCGAATCTATCAGAAATTGGGCGGCACCTAAGACTCCTACGGAGGTGCGACAATTTCTTGGTCTCGCAGGATATTATCGTAAAGCATATAATTACTCTAGTAGGGTAATTATACGATAAAAAAATATTTTTTTTATATTTTACAACTAAAAATTATAATTAAGTAGATGGGAAAAAAATCAAAAAAAATATTTCTTCACTTCTCACAGTTAATATGTTCAAACTCATTTGTATTTAATTATTACCTTATATATGTATAATTTTTTTATTATGTTTTCTTTATTGAGGGATTTTCGAAAATTGCTCAACCTCTTACCGCTTTAACTCAGGAAAATGTGTATATTACTCGTGGGGAGCAACCCAAGAGAATGCCTTTCAACTTTTGAAACAAAAACTCTGCAGTGCTCCGATATTGTCCTTACCTGAGGCTACGATGATATTGTGGTGTACAGTGACGCTTCTATTCAAGGCCTCGGTTGTGTTTTGATGCAACGCAAGAAGGTGATAGCCTATGCTTCCCGGTAGTTGAAAACTCACGAAAAGAACTACACAACTCACGATTTTGTGTTACTACGCGTTTGTAAATGATCTGATTTTGTGAAGTCATAAAGTCCGAGTTTCTAGAACTCAGGATCCGAGTTTAACATGATGTCTAGACTTTTTTTTTGTTTAATAAGACGTCTGAGTTTATGTGACTTATGAGCCTTGTCCGAACATAACAAGTGGAGGTTTGGGATCTGGATTTGTTGTCAAACAAAGTAGGGTCCAGGTTTAAGGGAATAGTGTGTTCTGAGTTTCACAAGGGTATAAGGATTCGAGCTTATGTGTTGTACATGATTCGAGTTTAAGTAGGGATGTCGAGTTTATATTGAATGTTTATGATTTCCGAGTTTATTTGTAATGTTTATGACTTCCAAGTTTATATGTGATGCTTATCATTTTCGAGTTTATATATAGACCTATGTTGATCTACTTTCGAGTTTATATATAGACCTATGTTGATCTACTTTTGAGTTTATATATTAACCTATGCTGATCTACTTCCGAGTTTATATATAGATCAATGTGGATATACTTCCTAGTTTAAGTGTGTATGATGCTTGTCCGTGTTTCAAATGTTGAGTCCGAGTTTATGTATAAACCTATGTTGGTGTATATGTCCGAGTTTATTGTATAGACCTATTTTGGTGTATATGTATGAGTTTATTTTATAGATCCATGTTGATGTATATGTCCGAGTTTAAATGAATACATGTTTATATTCAGATTTGTGCATTAGTTCTGGGTTCTTAATAATTGTTCTTAATAATTTTTCCGAGTATATATGTATATGTTCGTGCTTATTAATAAACTTTACATCTGAGTATCTACATGAATAAATTAGAGTTTCTTAGAATCACATTACATGTCACCGATTAGAGAAACCAACGTGTGCTAAACTTGTTAACCTAATCACCGTAAACACTTAATTGTTTGGACACATAGGGTATTGCAAAATCCTACTCGTATACATACTTACATTTATTGTACAGTAGGTCGCGTGTAACGGACCTAACACTTACTTAACGCGTAAGGGCACGTTAACACTTACCGAGCAACTAAGGTGAGTTCACTACTCTTTCACAAGCATGCGTCCTGGGGGGACAACCTAAACATTCCTGGGAGGAATACTTTTATATGTTGTAGTTTAAATTTGATTTTAGTTAATAAACACAAACTCTATCACGAAAGTCCCTACTTACTACCAAGCTAGTTGCCTAGGAGGCAACGGTGTATTAGTTGATATTGCTATTAGATTTGACAAGCCTCACACCGTGCTGGGAGGCGGGCATGAACTAAGGACCTTAAATACTTTGATCAATGCTGATAGACATTGATGAGGGCACAACAAGCATGACAGTCATTCAGTACCGAGTTATTATTCTTAACTTGTCTTTACACTAAACAACTGCATGATTTACGTTGGACTAAAACTGTGAACTCGCTGGCTTTATCAATGATGCACTTTCTGCATGCTTGCAAGTCGTTAGATATGTGGTTGATTGGGAACTTGCAGTCTAAGGAGCGGGAGCTGTCATTGGTCGTATTGCTTGATGAAACATTTGATGTTATGTTTACGTTTGAAACAATATGGTTTTCTTTGATATAACAATTATTTATGCTTCCGCTTAACACATACATTGTTTTTGAAAATGTTTAATTTGGAATACACTATTCAGACGTGATTATTGTGTTTTATGTTATTTACTATTAGTTCAACATGATCAGTGGTTGGATCCTGGTACGTCACACACCTCGCGGTAATTTGGGGGTGTGAGAAAGGACCTGATGAATGCTTTGGATTAGAGGGTCCCTTATTTTTATGATCTTTGTATTGCTCGGATCATAATGGCCCTCCCCTATTTATGCCCATGCAGCTTATCTTAGGTTATATCAGAGTTCACGGACACCTTCCGTGAAGTCTGGCTCGGTTGTGTCTTCTTCACTATATAGCCCAATATTCACGCCGAACAGAACTGAACTGCGACTCAAACAGATCCTGCACATTTTTTTGTCAAAAATAAGTTTGCTTAAGAATTCCATGTTGTATTCGTGGATTGATCTGAGCCGGGTCTCTAAAAAGGTACGCAGTGGATCAGTAATTAGAGCGTCGTATCCCTCTCTTTGTCCCACAGTCTCAAGCGTAGTATAACACACTTGTCGGGGTGGTTCGTCATGCCTTGCTTGTAGTACTTCAAACCGGTTTTGAAACTCAAGTTCAAAAATTTTGAATCGCAAGAACTTATGAGGTGCCATTCCCGCAAGAAAGAACCAGTAAGAGGATTGGCGTGTCAAAAATTATGCGAAAATTGAAATAGGGAGTCTGGACACAGCCCCGTGCCTTCTAGGCACGACCCTGTGTCTAGAATCCGGGGCGCCCACAGCCTCGTGCTAATTAGGCATGGCCCCGTGGTGAACCTTTTGTTTGCCCAAAATCAAGGTTTTCGAGCCAGCTTCAAAAAATTCAAATTTTTTAGTTTATCATGTGCTGTTTACCCCGAAAGTCAAACCCAAAGTGTGAATTTTGCACAAACTGCTTGTTTACCCCTTCGATTTCAAATTTGTTTGGTTATGAACGAGGGTTTGTGGAAAACTTCTTGAACAATCTGGTTTTTCTGACAATGTTTGGTATTTACTTCTCAAAACACTTCTACTTACTACTAGTAACAAGATCTAAACAAAAATTTGGAATTGGCACAGGTCTAGTTCAAGAACCCTAGAGTTTTCCCAAATTTTTGATGTTAAACTACATGCAAAGTGCTATCTAATTAAACATGATGTTAGAATCATACCTTGTTGATGAATTTGGGTAGAGAATCGTCAAACATTGACGAATAAGGACAGGAACCAGTTGCTCTAGAGAAACAGGTCGTGGTTTTGTGTTGAAATAGTGAAGAAAAAGGGTTATAAACCCCGTCTAGAGATTTGTCATGGTCCCGTGCCTGGTGGCACGACCCCATGTCCAAAAATTATTTCTTTTTTATTTTTTTAGCATGTGAAGTTTATCTGAGAGTTCCCTTTTGGTACTTACCTTTTTCGCTTCTTTTTTTGTTGCTCCCCAAATGTACTTACAAGATATTAAAACGAATGAAAAATATACATATTTACAATTAACGTTTGGTTGTTCACTAATCACTTATCTACTTTTGGAGTGTTATTCAACTTCCTCATCCTCAAGAAAGCCCTCTAGAGAGCTTGAGCCTTTGTCCGTTGATTTGAAATGCTCACTGTTCTGAGGCTTAGTTTCTACGGCGCCATGTGGAAAGATTTGGGTAATGGAAAAAGGTCCTGACCACCTAGATTTGAGTTTTTCGGGAAACAACCGAAGTCTTGAGTTAAACAAGAGCACTTGATCCTCCTCCTAAAATTCTTTAAGTTTGCTATTTTATCGTGTAGTTTTTTTATGCGTTTTTATATATTTCAGAGTTGGAGTTTGCTTGATTTCTCATTTCATCTAATTCATTTAAATAATAGAATCATTTTTACTGGAAGTTTCTTGGTCTAGGTTTTTGGTTTTAATGCCTAGTATGATTTGTATTCAATTTCTATTGGGAGGTGGCAGTTTTTTCCATAGACGAGCTTACATTGGGCAGTGCCTATTGGTGTTTTATAAGCTGTTCGGAAAGCCCATAAAGCATCGTCTAATTTATCTGCCCAATCCTTTCTATTTTGGCCCACGGTTTTTCTAAGATTCTTTTCAAACCCCGATTGGTCACTTCGGCCTGACCAGTTGGTTTGAGGATGGTAGGTGGTTGAAAGACGGTGATAAACCTCATATTTTGTTAGGATTTTGTTTAATTGTGTTGGTGCATATTTGTGATAACAACTTAGATTTGGTCTTTGGATATCTTGTAATTAGTAAAACGATAAATAGTTAGTGGGCTTAGTATTGTAATAGTTAATTAGAAGTGATTGGGCTAAATCAAACACATTATAGGCAGTGGTAGGTGAATTAGGCCTAGACCAATTTGCAGCCCATGTAGTGAAACCCTAGCCCAGTTGCAAATATTTCTATATAAAGAGAGTTTTGAATTAGGGTTAAGGTTGCTCAGTTAATCACTTTAGAGAGAGTTGAGAGAGAATTCTTGTGGTCTAGATTGATTGTAATCATTGTGATAGATAATCAATAAAGATGGGTTTATAGTGATTGTTGTTCTTGTTCGTTTTCTGTGAAATCTGATCTAGGGGATTCCGCACACTAGGTTGGATAGACGATTCTGTGAAGATCCATACGGATTAAGGGACCTACAATTGGTATCAGAGCATTCGGCTCTTGTTTTGCTCGGTTCAGAATCGTAACAGCAGGAAAAGTTGAAGTTTTGGACGTTTTTAAGGTTGGTTCAAAGTTTTGACGGCTGTTCTAGGGTTTCTGTTGGTATTTTGGATAAACAGCAAGCATCTCGGATAGAGGAAGTGCATCTCAGATCAGAAAGTTGCATCTCGGATCAGGAAACTTGCATTCGTATCATAAGTGAAGCATCTCGGATCAGAGTACTTGCATCTCGGTGATCATCTCGGACTTGCATCTCGGATAGCATCTCGGAGACTATCTCAATCATCATCTCGGATTAGCATCTCGGATTAGCATCTCGAATACCATCTCGAATCACTATCTCGGATTGGTATCTCGATCACTGTTCTGAATTCCCATCTCGGATTGTTTATCCGAGTTACTATTTCGAATTTGGTAATGTTCCGAGTTGTACCCACAAAGGTGGAAAGTTAACCAGTTGACGTAACCGGAGTTAAACGTTTTCAAACACAGGATTTGATCCATAGACAATCTTGACAAACCGATTGCACGGTTAGACTCGTATGATTTTTAGGACCAAAAAAAATTCCTAAAATCACTATCGGACGTTATACATCATTGGATTCGTATCGTCGAGATGAGTCTAACGGATAATTTGGTGATCACTCATTTCGGACAAATTTTCAACGTTTTTAACGAGCCGGTTCAGTAAAAATGTCAAATATGTCTAACTTAAATGAATTGGTGGAGTGGAGGACGGGCCAGACACGACTAATAAACCTCCAAAGATGTTAAAGGTAGAGAATTACCTTACATGAAAGGATAGGTTTCAGTCGTTCATTTAATATCAGGACACACGGATGTGGATCTGTATTCAAGATGGGTACAATAACCCAACTCATGACTTTGAAGGCAGACAACGTGTCACTGCCTATGTGAACATGTCAGAGGCTGAAAAGAGAATGTATGAGTCTGAGAAGAAGGCCTTAGCTGCTATAAAGATGTCGTTACTAATGGCATCATGTTGATACACTTTTACGTTTGTCGCTTGTTCTTAGTTACGTCTGTAATTGTACGCTCTTTATTTACTGTGTCTGTATAGTTTGGTCATGTCGACAAAATCAAGATATCCTCCTACTTGGTTTAGTACGACGATTAGTTTGTCTGTGTAAAAAAGTTGCATGTGTGCATATTGTTGAGTCTTGTGTACGACATGTCTGTGGCACGTTCTCCGAAGAACACATCTGTGTACGAGTGGGAAATGCTTCGTACGAGCAAGATGTTGCTCGTACGAGCCATTTATCATTCGTACGAGTGACTCCTTAACCGTACGAGTGAATTCATCTCAACAAGCTGATTGCTTGATTCGTAGAAGCCAGCTCGTTCATACGGGCATCTTTGGAGAATGTCCTTCGTGTATTTTGGTGTTTCGTACTCCAGCAACATACTTCATACTATTGCTGGGTGCGGACACTATATAAGCAGACATGCACTTCTCAGTGTAGGGAACAAGGGGCTAGACATACCAGAGATATACGGGTGATATTGGTGAGACACTAGAGAGACACAAGAACACAAAGAGTATTTCATGAGTCTGTATGAACATTGTTTGTATGTGTTTATACTAGTTCTCTACTGTTAATCAAGATATTGAATATTTGGTTATCCTGTGTTTCTTACTTTGCTTTTGTTTGCATACGTACGAGGATTCCGCACTCGTATTTGTGTTGTATAATCATGGAAGTAGGTTTATCTTGATACTCTAAGTGGACCTACAAGTGGTATCAGAGTTTTGGCTCTCTTCCTTGTTTGAAACCAACTTAATGTTGTGTATGAGCTAGTTGTGGGTAATTCTGGAAGTGTTCTTGAACTCAACAGGAAACTTATGTTTTTGAAAGATAACCAACTTAAAACTTAGTTAAAACTTGTTGTATCCAGAAAATTTTCATAAAAACCTTGTTATAATACATGGAAACATGTTAAGATCTGGTTTTTCTTAAAATTTTCTATCAAAGTTCAGGTGGATATATCTTCAGGTGAAGCACTGCTAGAAAACTCATCAGAATATTCTTGTAGGGTTGACTAAATTGGAGATTCTGACTTGACTGTTTTGACTGAAAAGTTGATATGAAATGTTTGTCTTTTTAACCAAAATTGTTTAGACAACAGACAACTTTCGAAAACCATATGTACTAGAAAAGGAAATTTTCACCAACAGCCCTGTAAAAAGATTCCTCTCTGTGAAAAACATCAGTGCGAATAACCCATCCGCACGAAGAACAAGACTATTCGTGCGAAAGACCAAGTCATCCGCACGAAGAACCTTGTTCAAACGAAGAACAAGTTCGTTCGCATGAAGAAGTGCGTTTCTTACGAAGCATCTAGTACGTATGAAGGACTATCATTCATACGATCATTGAATTGCACGAAGAACTTTCTTCTTTGATTGTTTTTCGTGTTTCAGTTTTTCAAACTTTGTGGTTTTTAAAATTGTGAACTTTAAAAGGAGACTGTGATTTTCAAAAAAAATAAACTTTAAACCTTTTAATTTTCATAATCAAGAAAATATAATGAGTACTAATCCTTGGGATTGGAGTAGTTGTTCAAGCACAAATCAAGACTCTTCACAAAGCTCTGCAACCTCATGGGTTAAATCATTAATGCCTCCACATACAGCCATGATTACTGCAAATCAATGGGCGTGTGACGCAAATCAGAACCAAAGCATTCACAATCTTCTTATAAACAAGAGTGAAACTGGGAGTAATAACCGTCCCCCTAAACTGAACCATATGAACTATTATCCTTCATAGAAAAGTCATTTCCATAGCAATAATTGAAATGCAAAAACACCGCAATATATTACACATCATTTAGCAAAAATAACCACATTTATTGTATTTCAAAACATATATTTAAAAATCTAATAAAACTAAAAAAACAAAAAAAATGCAAAATAGCAATGTACAAACAATATTACTCAACATATAATATGCAATAGCACAAAAGATAGGTCATGCATAGAGTACAACCACCTAGCAAAGCACAAACAATATTACTCAACATATAATATGCAATAGCACAAAAGATAGGTCAACATATAATATGCAATAGCACAAAACATAGGTCATGCATAGAGTACAACCACCATATGCACTCCCGGACAATATACTGAATTATGGACATGTTTTACTACACCCTACAAGGAATCACTCGAAGAAGCAGGATCAAATCCAACCTCCTTAGCCAACCTAGATGAAAGCGATAAAAAGGCTTACGATCTAGAGAAAAAGGCGTTTGCTATCCTTACAAGAGCACTTCATAAAGATATTTATCATCAGTTTGTGTACTGTACGACCACCAAAAATATGTGGGATACCCTGGAAGCAAGAGGAGAGGGTAATGCTGCAACCAGAAAAATACGGCATGATCTGCTAAAGAAGGAGTTTGAAGGTTTCATGTTCATGGAGAATGAAACACTGAACGATATGACAACACGTTTCTCCATCTGCTTACCGAAATGTACTCGTACAAAGCGTTAGTATCTCCACAAGAAATCGTGATGCGTTTTGCTGATGCATTACCACCAAAATGAAGTCAATTCATTGACTTATTAAAGCATACAGGTGTTTTAGATGCAATCAGTATTTATGAAGTTGTGTAGAAATTGGAGAACAAGAATGAAGAGGAAATTCCAAAAGCACAAAGAGTTACTGTTCCACAAAACCCTGAAATGTACTTTGGAGGTATTAATACAGGTATTAGTGCAAGTCAGCAACCAAAACTTCAAACCGCATTTGTGTCAAACGTTAATCCCTTTTTACCACCACTAGTTCAAACAAATCAGTCTGCAAGCTCAAGTACTCAAACCTATGGACAAGTGTTTGATCCTAAAGCCTTTCTACCACAACCACGAGATCTTGCACCTCAAGTTCCACAACAAGCTTCTCAACAAGCTTTCTATGGTAACAACCTGCAAACCCCAATACAGTCAGACTTGACACGTCACATCTTTCCAAGGTCAGTGTAGAAGTAGCTCAGGAACATTGGAGCTTCTAAACACAATGGTTAGTGCTTATTGTGGATTGGTCGCTAGTCAAATTGGTAACATCAATTTGACTAATGAAGACTACCAACAAATAGACAGAGAGAGATGGAGCTAATGGATATCAAATAGGCGTTTGCAAGTGCGGTCAGAAGAGTTAAGGATTACATGAAGAACAAGTTTGGAGAGCAAGAAAGATACAAAGTATGGTTTTGATAAAAATGTTGTGACTTGCTTTAACTGTGGTGAAAGAGGTCACTTCAAATGTGTGTGCACTAGACCCAGTAAAGAAGGAAATCACAACCCCTTCAGAAATCAATCACAACCATCCACCACGACTCAAGTTAACCATGATCGAAGGATAGTAGCTGTTAAAAACCCAAACAACACCAACCACTCAGGACCTTCAAAAACATAAACATAGCTTTAGTAGTTCAGGCAGATGAAGGATGCAATTGGTCAGTGCAATTGGGAAATGAGAATCAAGGAGGAACTGCATGTTATGCCAAGATTATCAATCAAAACAAACATGTTCACAGTATTGACAATTCTATGATGATGTTAGTTCTGGGGTATAATGGTGGTTCTGATGAAGAATGCTCGAGTACAGGTGGTTATGGATCTGATTCAGATATCAGAGAAGGAAGTGATACTAAGGTCAGAGAGTTGCTGAAAGAAGCAGAGAAGCTGAAAAGTGAAAAGGCTGGTCTGATGAAGAAAGTAGAAACTGCATCGAAGGAAACATAAAAATTCTTTACAAACAGTGCATCCTTCCCTCATCATACTGCCTTCATGGCTAATGTTGTCGGTCAACAAGTTAGGTAAACTCCGACCTTCCTAAAATTTGCAGCGGTTGTGCTGAATTAAAAACAAAATTTGAAATAATAAACGGTCACGATCTAAACCTAGTTGTTAAGCTGTCAAAATGCAAAGAGGCGAATTTGGCTTTAACTCGAAACGAAAAAGAATTCAAATCTGTAATAGAAACTCTTAAGAAAAGCGTTTCTGAATTAACAAAGACAGTTTTGAACAAGTAAACAGGAATTAATACCTATATTAATATCCTTGAAGAAACTAAGAAAGAGTTAGCCATCGCCAAATGCGAACATGATGCGATCAAGCTAAAATTGGAGAGTTACTCTAACTCCAGATATGTGCTTGATCATAACATTGATGTTCAAAAACTAAAAGGATATGTCAAATGCATAGGGTATAAATCGTGTCCACCTCCATTGAAACACAATTATACCAAATTGCCTGATGAAGAGGAAATGCCACGCTTTGAACCATCTGTACCTCTTAATCCTGAAGAGTTTACAGCAGGATTAGGGTTCAAACTGGATAATTCCTCGTTGAATCAAAGAAATCAGATAACTCATCATCAGTCGTTGATCAGAACCCTTCTACAACAGAGGAGGAAGATTCATCAGATGATGAGTCCGAGAAAAATGATCAGGATCAATCTCTTGATAAAGAAAAAGGATAGAAATGTGTGCTACTTCCAATGTAAAAACTGTTGAAAATCAAGAGAATGTCCTATGAAATCTGTCAAGAAAATGCGTCTACAGATGAAAATGATAATGTGTTGTATACTTTAATTGGGGACAAGAAAATTTACTCAAACAAAGACTTTCCGATCAAAAATGTAAATCCAACCTCTATTGATCAAGTTTTTGAAAAATCAACAACCAAGTTTTTGGAGAAGAAAAACCCAATCAAGTCACAACCATTATCATTTCAGAAGAAAAACAAAAAGAAAAGCGAGATGAAAAACCTAAGGTATCACAACCAAAGGTTGAAGCTGCAGGTGCTCCAACAAAAAGAAATTAAAGAATGTTAAATTTGTGAGTTCAACTAGTACATATAAAATCAAGACTTTTGAGAAAATTCTAATATCGAATTTGTAAACAAAGTCAAGATTTTAAAACGTAACAGTTAAAACAATTACACCCAACATACAAATGGGTGTGAAAATGAACCAAGTACCTCAAGACGCACAAGTTCAACATCAAGTCATAAAACAGGATCTCCTAAATTTGTTGAGACCAGAACATGTTTTAAATGTGAGAATTTGGCCACATAATCAAGAATTGTACCAACCCAGCAAAACCCAGATTTGTTGAGAAAGACCCTCCTGAACCAACTTGACAACGTCGATCTATTTCACCAAAACAAGACAAACGTATTGTTAAAGAACAAGAAGAAAAACAGAGACGAAAACAAGTAAAAATAATTGAAAAGCATTGAAACCGGATTCTTCAGACAAGAAACCAAGTTCTTCAAGATTAATAAAACCAGAAATTGTTAAAAGTGTAAATAATAGTCATTCTAGTAAATTTCAACAAACTTGGAAACCTAAGACCGGTAATGTTTCAGGGGAGATACCAACTTTCCAAATCATCAACGAAATAGAAATCACATTTCTTGATGATAAGGGTCAACCCAAGACCACTAAGGCTTGGTCCCCATCTCAAACTGATCGGGTATTGAAATGTGCAGGGTGTTCCAGGAGGAACAGTGAATAGTCATTGGATTGTTGATAGTGGAGCATCAAGGCACATGACAGGCGACTTAAGGTCCTTTATGATGTAAAAAGCTTTCGAGGAGGTTATGTTGCTTTTGCTGGAGACAAGGGCAGATACATCACTGGAGAAGGAATGGTATCTAAATGGTGATAGATCAATTACGTTTGTCAAATTGATCACAATCTTGTTAGCGTTTCTCAAATCTGCGACAAGAAGTTCACGGTTCATTTTGATAATGCTGGATGTTATGTGCTGAAACCTGGTTTCAAGATTCCCAAAGAATGGATCCTCCTGTCGGCTCCAAGAATTAATGACTTGTATATTCTTGACATGAGCCTAGCTATTACAACGTCTGCACAAGTTACATGTTTTGTCTCAAAAGCCACCGAAAAGGAATCAATATCTTAGCACGGACGAATGGGACACATTCACTTGAGGAAAATGAACTATTTAGTGAAAAACAATCTTGTGAATGGTGTACCAGTGAAGAACTTTCTTTTACAAGACGTCTATGTATCATGCCAAAAAGGAAAGCAAGCAAGAAAATCTCATCCTGTGAAGAAGATTAACACGGTGAATATGCCTCTGGAACATCTTCATATGGACCTCTTTGGACCTAGGAAACACAAGACTACCTTTGGTGATTCATATTGTTTAGTAGTTACTGAGACTACTCAAGATTTTCATGGGTGAATATGTTGGCACACAAGAGTGAAGTTCCTGAAATCCTTAAGAATCTCCTAACTCTTCTTGAAAATTTGTAGAAGTTGAAGATAAGGAGAATCAGAAGCGACAATGGCACCGAATTCAAGAATCAGGTTATAGATAAGTTTTGTTCTTCTAAAGGCATTATGCATGAGTACAGTTCTTGTTATACTCCACAACAAAATGGTGTCGTTGAGAGGAAAATAGAACTCTAATTGAAACAGCAAGAACTATGTTAGTAGAATCAAAACTTCCTGTTCAATTCTGGGGGAGGCTGTGGCTACTGCATGTTATACGATGAATAGAGTTCTTATGGTGAAGAGACATGGGAAAACATGTTTCGAGTTGTTACATAAAAGGAAACCAGATTCTCTTTCTTAGAACCTTTTAGAGCTCCATGCATTATGATTGATCCACATGGTAAGTTTGGATGAAAGGCTATCGAAGGTTTCTTTCTTGGATATGCTACTCCTAATTTCAGAATGTGGAATTTATCAACAAAGAAGATTGAAGAATGGGGTGAGGTTAAGGTTCAAAGATACACTGAATCAGTAAGAGCTCCGGGTGCTCCGTGGATGTTTGACTACGATGGATTGTTTAACTCCTTTAGTATGCCAACTTTTGATTATACTTTTACAGCTGCTTAAATGTTACTAGAAAGTGATACTGCAATTGACAGTTAATCTTCAGGTGGCTACTTCGGTTAACAATCTTGTTCAGAATGAGGAATTCAAAGATGCTGCTGATTATAATGTTTCGTCAGAGGACGATGAATTCCATGATGCAAATAAGCTACTTCTGTGCAGTTCCTGTAATTTCAGATGTCACGTCAAATATTCAGAATCTAGGGACGACTGAAGGTCATGCGTCTACATCTTCGTCAAATCCAGCAAACGAATTAGTTGTTGATCTGAATATCAACAATTTGGGTATAAATTCTCGAGGTCCTGATGTTCCTGAAACACGAATCCATAATACTCATCCTCTAAGAATATTATAGGAGATGTTGAAAGTGGTGTGCAGACACGTAATCAGCTCAGGAATAATCAGAATGCTGGTTTGAATTCGGTTATTAGGGAATCTGGTGAAAAAAATGATTGGTCTTTTGCCTGCTATGTCTGCCAAGTAGAACCAAAATCTTGGCAGGAGGAAATGAAAAAAGACTCATGGGTTGAAGCAATGCAAGAAGAACTTCAGTAGTTTTAGAAGTTAGGCATGTGAAAATTGGTTGAAAGGCCTGACAACTACAAGAAGATTGGAAGAAGATGGGTTTATAAGTGTATGAAGGATGACCGAGGTGTTGTTGTGAGAAACAAAGCAAGATTGGTCATCCAGGGCTTTAATCAGGTAGACGACATTGATTACAATGAAGTATATGCATTGTAGCACGTCTTGATGCCATAAGAATCTTCTTGGCATATGCATCCTATAATAAGTTTACCGTTTACCAAATGGATGTGAAGAGTGCATTTCTTCATGGTGTGGTTGAAGAAGAAGTACATGTTGAGCAACCGCCTGGTTTTGAAGATCCAATCCATCCTGACAAGGTTTGGCTTCTGAATAAGGTGCTATATGGTCAACATCAAGCTCCACGGGCTTGGTATGAAACGTTGTTTTCCTATCTTCTGAAGAATGGTTTTCGACGTGGATTGATCGACTGTACTCTCTTCATCAAGGAAAAGAATGAGGGCTTATTGCTGGTACAAGTATATGTTGATGACATTATTTTTGGGTCGACCAACGAGAAAATGTGCAAAGAATTTGAGCAGATGAGGCAAGAGAAGTTCGAGATGAGCGCAATGGGAGAAATGACTTTTTTTTAGGTTTGCAGGTTCATCAATCTAAGGAAGGGATTTTCATCCATCAAACCAAGTATGTCAGGGATATTCTCAAACGATTTCAAATGGAAGACTCAAAGCGCTTGGGAACTCCATTAGCTTAGAATCATGGGATTACTCCTGATGGAATGGGTGAACATGTGGAACCATCTCTTAATCATGCTATGATCGGATCTCTTATGTATCTTACTGCTTCAAGACCCGGTATAATGTACCCAACATGTCTTCTAGCTCGCTACCAGTCAAGTCCAAAGGTTTCTCATTTGATGGCTGTGAAAAGAATCTTTCGTTATTTGAAGGGTCGCCCGGACACTAGTCTCTGGTATCCTAAGGATGATAACTTTGATTTGATAGCATTCAGTGATTATGATCATGGTGGCTGCAAGATCGATGAAAAATCAACATCAGCAGGATGTCAGTTCTTGGGAAATCGCCTAGTCACGTGGCAGTGCAAAAAGCAGACTTGTGTAGCTACTTCAACATGTGAGACTGAGTATATTTGGGCTTCTAGTTGCTGCTCTCAGGTTTTATGGATCCAAAAGCAAATGCGCGACTACGATTTTGAATTTCTAACTACTCCTATTTATGTTGATAATGAAGCTGCTTTACAGATCACTCGTAATCTGTACAGCACTCAAAAACAAAACACATTGAGATTAAGTATCATTTCATACGAGATTGTTATGAAAAGAAACTTATCAATGTTGTTAAAATCCATATCGCTCATCAACGTGCCGACCTATTTACAAAAGCTTTTGATAAATCTCGTTTTGATTATTTACTTTTGGTCAATGGCATCAAGGTGAAACCCGAGTAAATCATCCTTGGCTAATCATTTTTTCGTAAATATTTTCTTAAAATCTAAAAATTACAAAAAGATTTTCTATTTTCTCTTAGTTTTATATTTTAGGGGGAGAATATTTCAAGAAAATACAAAAACAGGAGAAATACAAAAATACAAAAATATGTCTTCTATTTATCTATTTATGTATTCATTTTTTACCTTCATTATTTAAGGGGGAGAAAAATTTAGAAAAATACAAAAACAATAGAAAATCCAAAATTTAAAAATGAGTTTCTTGGAAAAATAAGAGAAGACGAAGATACACACCGGTGATCTGTCAAAAATCGGTCAAAAACATAAAACGAAAATTGATAAGTAGCTTACTAATAATGTATCGGTAGGCTCACAATCAGATTAAAATGTGCAGGTTGATATAAACATAACGGACTGAAAGCTAGGTGGGAACCATTCATTGGCATATGGTCTTAGTGCCGAAATTTCATTTGATAGTATGTCGAGGTTCTGAGATGTGCGGTCTTTATGCTGACTTATCATCTGGGTATCATGGTTGAATCTTTTACCAAAAAATAACGGTGAGGCAAGTCTATAACTTCCATGATACCATACATACGTGTAAATATTTCATACGACCATCAATAAGTGATAAAAATATCACATCCACCCAAAAATAAGTGATAAAATATCACAGCTTTATGCGGGAGCTAAGTTCTCTCTTTGTCGGTACGATGGTACTAACCTGTTCACGGACTTACTCATGTGCCCTGCATGCATCTGAAAATCAAGTTCCTCATCAATAAGTGATTTAATCAGATAGGGCTTGTTTTCAATCAAAATAAGTGAGTATCTCACAATCTATACGTCAAAACAGATGATAAGCAGTATACTCACCGGTAAGATTTTCTCTCGTGCATGTCTTGATACGGGAATGTGTCGTGAAGTGGTTGAACACCGGCTAGTAAGTATAATTCCTACATTAATCATATCTCCTAATCATGACTACATCTGATAAGCTGAGCTTACGTGGACAACAATACCGATAATCATAGTAAAATACTTATTTAATTTAATTTAATGTTTCAAACAAAACTCGTTTTTGACAAGATTAAAAGCTGGTATGATTCTCTTACCTTGAAACTCTGGAAAAGATTGCCTAATAGATACATAGTTTTTTTTTCTATCTGTTAGTAGTTATTTTATTATTTATTTTAGTTTAGTTTACTCTGTTGTTAAATTAAGTTCTTTTTGAATTAGCCAAAGTTGAAGCTCAAAAGTTTTCTACCAAGACACACCCTAAAAACCATTCGCTTTGATATCATAATTTCATAAAAGTACTTTCTTACAATGGGTAAACTCATCTCAAAAGAACAAAATCTGTTTTAACAAGCACTTTTCCTAAACATTAACTTGTGATTAGTGTGGATATGTGCAAAGTTTTAAACAGGTCAGCGAAAAACCTAAGGTCACGAAGAACTAAAAGTCCAGTTGTGAAAAACCTGGACTCGTACGAATCAGATATCACTCGTATGAGCCATTGTGCCTCGTACGAATGATAACCGGGGTATTGTGCGATTAAAGTTCTTCGTACGAGCTAGGGTAATTCGCAGTAGTGTCTTGATGTGGTATAAAAAGAAATGAAGTTCTTTGGTAGAACTTTACTTTCACCTTGCTCACGTCATCTTTACACCTCCCTTTAAGTTGTTTTTGATATTTTTAAGGTATACTTGACAATGTTGGTATACTTTGAAGATGAACAACTTAAACATTATCTAACCATGTTACTTTGACTGACATGAACAACAACATTTAAGCGAAGAATCTTTTTAACGAAAAAGAGTATCTTCTCTTGAAGTCGTACGAGTGAAATATCACTCACACGAGTAACATATCGCTCGTACGAGCCAGTTACTCGTACGAGTGAATCATTTGTTTGACTAAATGAAGTGTTCGTAAAAACCAGTTGTTCTTCGTACGAATAAATTGTTGTTCGTATGAGTCAGTAGTTCTTTGTTCAGGGAATTTATACATACAGAAAGTTTGAAATAAAACTTTATGTGTATATTCCCTAATGAATTTATGTTCTTATGCTTGTTGTCTTATGTGTACAGAATGGAACAAAAGGAACGTAAAAGAAAATCCACAAAAAAGAGAACTCACAAGTCAGAAGTGGAAATTATGTCGAAACCAAGACATAACATGGTGGCCTACTTAGATCCGGAAGACAAATTTGTCGAGTACAATGGTAAAATGAAGTTTTTGGGTGACTCAAGGATACATTATGCTATCACGCACAAGACTACAATATACAAGACGTTGGTCAAGGAATTTTGGGATTCAGCTAAAGTTGTTGATGTAAATGGGCAGGAACTTATCCACATAAGAGTAAATGACTTGAACGTAGATGTCTCTGTTGAAAGCATTAACTCAGTATTACAGCTCGGTGATGATCCTGAAGCTCCTTTCTCAGTACCGTTGAAGTGTAAACGTGGATGTTTGCTTAGAATGAAATGTGTTGGAGATTTTCTCATGGGACAACTAAACAATGCATGGTTGCCACTCCAATACAAGTTTTTTCTACATGTTTTAATTCAGTGTTTGAGCAACAGACGAAGTGGTTATGACATGGCAAATAATGATTTGGTTGGAATGATGATAGCTTTGACATTGAACAAACCATTTAGTGTTTGAAAGTATATTTTTGCAAACATGAAGGAAAACATGAGAAGAACCGGATATGGTGGAAACAAGTTTTGGATGTATCCTCGTTTTCTCCAAATGATCTTGAATGTGCAACATCTGAATCTTCCGAAGAACGACAACGATGTTCTAAAAGTAGAAGTTATGATGGAACATTCGTTGAAGATCTTTAGGGGTGTAGCAGCAAAACGTTACAAGGAAAGCACACCTCCTCGTAAATTGATCGGTTTTCTAGAAAATGATCAATATATTGCACCAGAAAACGACAAGTGGTGTCATGATGATAGTGAGTCAAATAATAAAGAACCAACTTTGAAAAAGATGATCGAAGATAAGTTTGGTCATAAAAAGGGAAAGGGTAACAATGATAACGGTGATAATGTTGGTAATGATGGTGTAAGTGAACCAGTTGCAGAAGTCCAGTCTACTTTTACAACAGAGGACACTGAACTTGCAATGACGGAACCCACTACAATTTCTGAACCACAACCTTCAAATACCACAGTAGCTGAAACACCTTCGGCTGAAGATACTTCAGTTCAATCGCAACCTACTACCTCTTCAGCTAAACACTCACAGTCTACATCTCATCAACAAAATACAAAATGAAGCAGTCGTTTGTTCTCTGAAATGGAAAAGGATGCGAAAGTGGATTTTCTGTTCTCTCAGTTGCAAGCTGCGACAATCCAGATTAACAAGCATTTGGAGTTTATATCTTCAAATCGGAACACAGTTGTCAAATAACAGTTGGAGATAAATTCTTTGAAAGAGACTTTTAGAAAACAGGATTCTGAAATTGCGCAGTTGAGAAAGAAAATGAGTGACTGAAGGTTGTAGATGCTGAAAGAGCAACACAGCTACAACAGATGAGAGCAGCTGATAACTCTCGGGGATTGAGATAAATAGGCTGAAAGAACGTAGTTTGGCTGTACAACGATCTGCCGAAACATTAACTACTAAACATAACGACTTAAGAGAATGGTATCATTCTCGTAATGCTACAATGGTTGAAGGCTTTAATGGTATTAAAGACGTGTTTGAAATGACGAGAAAGAGGGTGAACATTCTATGGAATGATAGATGCAAAGCACAAGAGATCAAGCGAAAACCTGATCCGGTTAGTGAAGACCCTGGCAATCCTGATGCTTCAGCCTCATCCTCGCAACAAAAGGTTCTTCATCAACTCCAGTGGTAGAGTCTAATGTACAACAGATCGGGACCGATCCAGTTACCTCTAGTGGTACTCAAGAGGAAACAGGAAAGGTTTGATGGTTCTGGAAAGTTTTGAAGACCTGATGCTCTATCAACGGTGGATAGCAGATCTTCAGGGGGAGTTTGTTGATACAACAGGCTATTCGGAATGAATACCGAAGACTAAAGATCAAGCAACAGCCGAGGGGGAGTTTGTTGATACACTTTTGTGTTTGTCGCTTGTTCTTAGTTACGTCTGTAATTGTGCGGTCTTTGTTTACTGTGTCTGCATAGTTTGGTCATGTCGACAAAATCAAGATATCCTCCTATCTTGGTTTAGTACGACAATTAATTTGCCTGTGTAAAACAGTTGCATGTGTGCATACTGTTGAGTCTTGTGTACGACATGTATGTGGCACGTTCTCCGAAGAACATATTTGTATGTGAGTGGGAAATGCTTCGTACGAGCAAGATGTTGCTCGTATAAGCCACTCATCATTCGTACGAGTGACTCCTTAATCGTATAAGTGAATTCATCTCAACAAGCTGATTGCTTGATTCGTACAAGCCAGCTCATTCGTACGAGCATCTTTGGAGAATGTCCTTCGTGTATTTTGGTGTTTCGTACGTCCAGCAACATACTTCGTACTGTTGCTGGGTGCGGACACTATATAAGCATACATGCACTTCTTAGTGTAGGGTAACAAGGGGCTAGACATAGTAGAGATATGTGAGTGATATTGGTGAGACACTAGAGAGAGACGCAAGAACACAGAGAGTATTTCATGAGTCTGTATGAACATTGTTTGTATGTGTTTGTACTAGTTCTATACTGTTAATCAAGATATTGAATATTTGGTTATCCTGTGTTTCTTACTTTGCTTTGGTTTGCACATGTACGAGGATTCAGCACTCGTATTTGTGTTGTATAAACAGTGAAGCAGGTTTATCTTGATCCTCCAAGTGGACCTACACATCAAACATACATTCAAGCGTTATACTACTTCAAAGGAGATGTGGGATGCTCTAGAGACGAGGTATGAGGGCAATTTTGATGTGAAGAAGAACAAGGTTGATTTGCTGAAGAAACAGTTTGCTGTCTTTAAAGGCATGAGAAATGAGTCTCTTGAAGATATTATCACAAGATATTATCATCTAATGTCAGAAATGGACAATTATGACATAGAGGGATACACAGATGTTGAGATAAACGATAAGTTGCTTGATGCTTTACCTGCCAAGTGGGATATTTATACTCTTATGATAAAGGGTGAAGCTGACTATGAAGATAAAGACTTGAAAGAGGTTGTTGGGAAACTGAGAGCTTATGAGCTCAACATGAAGAAGAAGAAGGAAACTGGATATGATCAGGTTCAAGATCCAGAATTTATAAAGCGCTTACATCTTCATCTTTCAACAATGCTTCAAGTGATTCTGCAACTTCGTTTCTCTCATGTGAAAATGAGCAGATTGTGACAAATGCTGATGGTGAGGTATGTTTTGTAGCTGCTTTAGGAGGATCGTCAGGGAAAAAGAGACAACAAGCTAGCAGTGATAACAGTAATACAAGGTCTATGCCTCTGAGTGTCAAGGCTGTTAAAGATCATCTAACCTTGCTTGCTTCATTCATTGCTTCGTATGAGAACTACATACAGGGAAGAATATATGATCTTGCTACTTTTGATGAAGATTATGATCAGATTGACCTTGATGACCTAGAGGAGATGGATTTGCAATGGCAGATGGCCATGATTTCTAGATGAGTGAAGAGATTCATGAATAGGACGAGAAGGAAGTTCATTGGATAGAATATAGGTTTTGACAAATCTAAAGTGAAGTGTTACAATTGTCAAAATTGCGGACACTTCGCTAGAGAATGTCAACGACCTAAGACTGAATCTCGTTCTAACTCATCTTTTCAAGATTTTCCTGATCATGGTTCAAGCAACAGCATCAACTAACACTGGATCAAAGGCCTTGATCTCTACTGCTTGAGAAGGTTCTTATGATTGGAGTGTTAATCTGGAGGGTGATGACAATGCCACACAGGCGTTCATGGCTGAGATAGCCCCAGTTGATGATGAAGAAGTGAAGGTTGATGCTGAGATAGAGAGAGAGAGGCTAGCTGAAAAAGCTGATGTGGAACAGAATGCTGCGGATAAGAAGATGGCTGCTGATTTTGCTGCTTTCATGGCCAATCTAAACAAATCAACAAGAGAGGTACATTCTAACTCTGGTAGTTCTATTTGCTTAAAATGTCGTAAACTGCAAAGTGAAGTTGACAGGTTAACAAAACAAAACCAAAGTCTGGTAGATAAGCTCTCGAACGTAAAAGAATCAAACTTTTTTCGTAAAAAGAAATGAGTCATTATATTTGAAGAAAATTAAGGGTTGTGAAGAAGAAATCAACATTTTAACCTGTAAACTAAATGAAAAACTTCAAATTATTGACTTAGCTCATGATACGATGAGTGAGAAAACAAAAGAGGTTTCCGAAAAATGCATAGAGTTGTCAGAAGCACAACTTAAAATTTGTGAACTTGAAAAGAAATTGAATCAATTTAGAGATTCATCTTTTGTTGGAACACATGATGAATGGCTTGAAGAAAGTAATGACAAAACAAGTGTGGGCTTCAAAGTTTCAATGAAGTTCCACCACCCCTTGGTCATGACTATTCTTTCTTGCCAGACGAAGAAGAGCTAACAGACTTTGTGTCAACTACACCTGGTAGTTCCACATCAGGAAATGTTGATGTGTTTGAGAATACCAAGAAGGATAGTAACAGAGAAGCGATTTTGAAAACAAAGAATACACACCCTAAGAATCAAAAGAAAATTATTGTTAAAAAGATTGATTTTGTTAAAGGGAGTGATATGAAAGAAGAGACCACTATTATTACAAGAGAGTTGCTAAAAATAAAAACAAAGAAAATGCAGAAATTGAGCAAACTAAGCAAGATCCTTCAAAGGCATCATCATCATCATCATCATCATCATCATATCATCATCATCAACATCATCATCGTCACCTGATGAATCTAAACCAGGGACTTCAATTAAGAAGTCTTCGGCTAGAAGATCATGCTTCAAATGTCACGACAACAGACATGTAGCTAGCTGTTATCCTAACAAAAAGAATGAAGCATAGGTGAGTGAGAGACAGAGAGAAAAATCACCAGAAAAAATTGGTGATGGTGAGAAGAAGGTTACTAACTCACCAAAGATATCTGCTACCAAACAATAGAGTGTTGCTGTTGGTGTAGATAAGGCTGAAAAAGGAACTTACCAAGTTCCTCGTTTTCAAAGAAATCAACAAAGATTTCAGTTTGAATCTACATCAAGCAGATATGAAAGACCTAGAAGTAGTTCACCAAAAGTGAATAACTTTAATGGTCAATCAAGTAATTTCAGAAGTCAATGTCAATATCAAACTCGATATCAAAATGTTGGTTGTCGAAATTTTTATCACAATGGCTTTAGAAATTATTATCATCAAAATTCATGGAACCGAAACCAAAATTTCCAAAGGTCACAAAGTCCAAACATGTTCAGGAAACCTCAGGACTAGAGACCTAGTGGAAATCAAAAATCATTTCCATCAACAGGTCTGAGATCTAAGACTCCTGTTAGGAGTGATGGATATTGGATGAATGTTCTGGTGGTTGATGAATCTGGAAGCCCCAAGACCATTAAGGCTTGGTCCCCCAATCTAACTAACTTTTGTTGGGTTGTGAAGGAGCTGCTAAGGAAGATTATCAACTTATGGTATGTTGATAGTGGCTGCTCCAGGCACATGACGGGAGATGCGAGGTTGTTGACTGAGTTTGAGAATATAGATGAGGTTATGTGAATTTTGCAGGTGCTAAAGGAGGGGACATTACAAGTCGAGGAAAAGTGACCAACGGGAAGATCACATTGGAAAAAGTGAACTATGTCGAGCAGCTGAAGCACAATCTGATGAGCGTGTCTCAAGTCTGCGACAAGGGTCACTCGGTTTCCACTTTACTAAGTCTGAAGCTTTGGTGTTGAAACCTAGTTTGGTGATACCGGATGATTGGATAGTGATGAGAGCGCCAAGGAGAGACCACACTTATGTCATGGACATGGGTGCTAAGGATTCTTCCACTGTGGTGACATGTTTACTGTCAAAAGCATCTGAGGCTGAGTCAATGCTATGGCACAGACGCATGACCCACATCCCCTACCGAAAAAAATGAATTATATTATTAAAAACGGTTTAGTGGAAGGGGTGCCAGTGCAGAGGTTTCACGTGGAAGATAAATGTCTTCCATGTCAAAAAGGGAAAACAATATAAGAAACCTCACAAGTCTAAAATAGTAAATTTCATAGATGCCCCTTATAAATTACTTCATATGGATCTATTTGTTCCAGTGAATGTAAGGATCATAGGTGGAAAGTACTATTGTTTAGTTGTCACAGACGATTACTCACGATATTCATAGGTTTACTTGTTAGGTACAAAAGATGAAACAGCGGAGATGCTGATAGATCTTTTTACAAAATTGGAAAAAGTCCATGATGCACGGATCAAGAGGATAAGGAGTGATAATGGCACGGAGTTCAACAATCAGATTCTGGATCTCTATTGTCTTAGCAAGGTAATTGAACATCAACATTTTGCTCCTTATACACCTCAATAGAATGGAGTCGCTGAGAGGAAAAAAAGGACGTTGCTTGAAGCCGCTAGGACTATGCTTTCTGATTCAAAGCTTCCAGTTCTTTTCTGGGGAGAAGCTGTGAACACTGCTTGTTATGTCCTAAACAAAGTTTTCACAGTTAAACGGTTTAACAAAACATGTCACGAACCATTGTTAACCGAAAACCAAAGTTGAAAGGCTTTGAACCTTTTGTGTTACCCTGCACCATTGTGCGAAATAAAGATAAGCAAAAATTCGGTGAGGTAGCTGACGAGGGTTACTTTCTAGGCTATATGCCTACAACACCGAATAAAAGGGTTTTTAATCTAAAAACTGGTAAAATTAGGTTGTGTTTAACATGGAAATCACTAGTTATTCACTGTATGATATGATTATGATAGCGTTTTTAAATCATTTAATATTCCTGATTTTCCAAATGCAGATGAGTCTCAAGTGATTCAAACTGTGATCAGTGAAGATGAAGAGGGTGACTTCATGCCTAGATCAAGTATATCAATGACAGATGCTCCAGAAACTTCTTCCGGTGTAGCTTCACAGGACTCAAGTGATAGTGAGTCTGAACCTATTCAGGGGGAGGACTTTACTAATCCGTTTTCTAATAAGAACATTCAGGGGGAGATTGGATCAAATATGGGAGATAAATTAGTTGTTGACACCATTGCTACTACATGCGCAAATTGAGATCATCCAGTTGAGAACATTATATGTGATGCTGCTACAGGTGTTCAGATAAGAAGAGGTGTGATCGAAGGTTCCAGTTTATTTACTTCGATTCAGAAGACTGGGATGTTAAATGAGTGTTTGTATAGCTGCTTTATTGCCCAAGAGGAGCCAAAGAATGTTCCCATGGCTCTAAAAGGTAGTTGTTGGGTTGAAGCTATGCAAGAGGAACTATCTCAATTTAAGAAGTTGAAGGTTTGGGAGCTAGTTGACTTGCCTGAAGGAGAGAAGGAAATAGGCACCAAGTGGGTGTTTAAGTGCAAGAAAGATGACCGAGGGATTGTGATAAAGAATAAGGCTCGGTTGGTGGTGAAAGGGTTCAGTCAGCAAGAGGGGATTGATTACAATGGAGTGTTTGCACCAGTAGCAAGGTTGGAGGCAGTTCATTTGTTCCTAGCTTTTGCTATATTCAAGGGCTTCAAAGTTTACCAACTTGACGTGAAGAGTGCGTTTCTTTACGGGAAAGTCCAAGAAGTGGTTTATGTCTCACAACCAGATGGGTTTACTGATCCAGACTTTCCAGATCGAGTCTATCGACTTGATAAGGCATTATATGGATTGCATCAAGCACCTAGGGCGTGGTATGAGACACTGTCAGCACATTTGTTAAAGAATTGTTTCGAAAGAGGTCAAATTGACAGTACACTTTTCATTAAATGGTAGAAGGAAGACTTTCTGCTGGTACAGGTATACGTAGATGACATCATTTTTGGGTCATTTGATGAGAACATGTGTCATGAATTCGAGGAGGTAATGAAGAGCAAGTTTGAAAATGTGTGATGGGTGAACTATCTTACTTTCTGGGTTTACAAGTTGAACAGAAGAAGGATGGGATGTTTATACATCAGACGAAGTATGTGTATGACATTTTATCTCGTTTCAAAATGGAGGATTGCGCTACTTTCAACACACCTATTTGCGAGAATCACAATCTTGGTCCAGATCATGAGAGTGTGGAGGATGTTGATCCAACTCAATACATGGTAATGATTGGTTCTCTGATGTACTTGACTGCTTCTAGACAAGACATCATGTTCGCATTGTGTCTTTGTGCCAGATAACAAGCGAATCCAAAAGAGTCGCATATGAAAGCGGTGAAGCGGATTCTTCGTTACTTGAAGGGGAAACCTAAACTTGGATCATGGTATCCAGCTGCTATTGATTTGAAGTTTGTTGCTTTCACTGATTCAGACTTTCGAGGATGCAAATCAACTAGTAAGTCTACCACAGGTGGTTGTCAGTTCTTAGGAGGGAGGATCATGTCATGGCAATGCAAGAAGCAGTCTTGCGTGTCTACCTCTACGTGTGAAGCTAAATATATTGTTGCGGTAGCTGTTGCTCTCAGGTTCTTTGGATCCAACAGCAGATGAGCGATTTGGTTTGAATTTCACTCGTACTTCTATTATGATAAACAATAATGCCACTATTTCAATCACCAACAATCCCGTAAAACACAGTCACACAAAACATATTAAGATTCGTCATCATTTTATACGGGATTGTGCTGAAAAGAAATTGATTGAACTGCATCGAGTCGACACACTAGATAACCAGGCAGATCTTTACACAAAACTTTTTGACATGGCTCGTTTTGAACATTTAGTCGAACTCAAACGGATGAGGAATCCTGAATAACCAGTTTTCCATAAAATTTTTTGTAAATAATTTACTGTTTTTCAAAAATTATAAAAAATTAGAAAATCAAAAATGAGTTTTCACTGTGTGGAAAAGAAAAAATGATAGTACATCAACAAGTTTGACTGTCACACTGAAATTAAGATTAGATTTCTTAAGTGTGATAGCAGCTTCATCATACGATGTACCAGTAGGCAAAAGGCATGAAATAATCAACTTACCTTGGAGATATACACATAACAAACTGTGTATGAGTGGGTAACATATCATTGGCGTATGGTTTTATAACCTTAAATCTTGAGTTGATAGATTGCCAAAATCTGAGGTTTTAGGTCTTTATATTGTTATTTCATCCGGGGTATCAAGGTTGTCCTTCTGCTGCATCCAGATATATGTTAACCTAGTCACAACCAAGATATCTTAAAAGAGCTAAAATGCCAAATCCCAAAAATTGAAGAAGCTCTCCTAGAGAGTCATTCAAATGTGCAAATTGCATTAATCGTACCAAAATGTGGTATTTGTCCTAACCCTCGTTGGAATTGGTCTCTTTGTTGTACGAAAGTACTGGACTGATCACCAATTATCTAACATTGTAAATCAAAAAGGATGAATTTCGGTATACTCACCTACTACGAGGAATCTTTTTGCATACCTTGATCGTGGGGGTATGTCCTGAAGTGGGACACACTAGTATATCAGTATAACATTACCTTAACATATCACTAGATAATGGTACTTGAAATGTTCATGTATTTTGTTTATGTGGATAAAACAATACTGGTAATCGTCTTGAACTACTTTTCATGCACATTACATATGGAATTATCTAACAGTGTGAAAATAGTTTGATATTGCTGATATGATCTTCTTCCCGGTGATTCTCACAAAAACAGAGTGTTTCTTATTTCGTTATTTATTTGATTTCAAAAAATATAAAAATCCAAAAAATTTCATTTTCTTGTAAATTTTTAGTCTATGGAATATGGTTGATCGTGGAGGAGTTGTTACCGATAGGGGGAGACGATGTCAGAAGATGAGTTCAAAATTTTAAAATCTTGCAGGTTCAGTGTGCTTAAAATTTTAAGTGTGTGGTTTGAGTTGAGAATTGCTTAATCTGTGATACAATTTTATTATCTCTTGAATAATAATAATTTGTTAACTTGTGTTGAAAATTTCTTATGGTTTCTCGAGATGTTTGTTTTATGGTATACAGATTGTTGCAGTGTGTTGCTGAAAAGTTCGGTGAAGAGGAGTTTGCTTGGAAGCATGGTAGAACCTCCTTTCTACATTGCAGACAAAGTTGAAGAATTTTGAAGATTGCTATGCAAGTGCTAAACAAGAGTTTACTCAAACGCTAACGATTTAGAAGATTTGGTGATTGGATGCAACAGCTTAGGGGGAGTCTGTTGCTGACAGAAGCTATTAAAGCTGGAGCTATCCAAAGACCAAAGCCGTTGAATATTGCAAGATGACGAAGACAAAATTGTTTAATGAAGCTATTGTCAATGGGGAGTTTGTTGGTGCATATATGCGACAACAACTTAGATTTGGTCTTTGGATATCTTGTAATTAGTAAAACGATAAATAGTTAGTGGGTTTAGTATTGTAGTAGTTGATTAGAAGTGATTGGGCTAAATCAGACACATTATAGGGAGTGGTAGGCAAATTGGGCCTAGACTAATTTGCAGCCCATGTGGTGAAACCCTAGCCCAGTTGCAAGCTAGTCTCTATATAAAGAGAGCTTTGCATTAGGGTTAAGCTTGCTCAGTTAGTCACTTAAGAGAGAGTTAAGAGATAATTCTTGTGGTCTAGATTGATTGTAATCATTGTGATAGATAATCAATAAAGATCGGGTTTATAGCGATTGTTGTTCTTGTTTGTTTTCTGTGAAATCTGATCTAGGAGATTCCGCACTCTAGGTTGGACAGACGATTCTGTGAAGATCCATACGGATTAGGGGACCTACAAATTGGTAATTAAAAAATGGGTGCCACTATCACTGATAAGTGCTTTTGGAGTGCCGAATCGAGAGAATAATCATTTCAGGTTCCATATAAACTAAACCCCAAACATCAAAGATTTCGCAAATAAGAATGCCATTTTGAGGCATTTCATTTTTTGATAAGATATTACCTGTTCGTTGGCATGTGTCACATGTTTTGATTAAATTATGTGCATCCTTATGGATGGTTGTCAAATAAAATCCTGAATTGAATACTTTACGTGTGTTGCTTGTTGCTCCATGATGTCCTCCATATGGTCCTTCGTGACAATGGCGAAGAATCTTTCTTGCTTCTTGACCATGGACGCACCTTCGAATAAGTTGGTCGGCACACATTTTAAAAGATATGGATCTTCCTAAAATTAGAGTTTGACATCGGCAAAGATTTTTTTTTTAATGATGTGACCATCCTTTAACTAAAATGCCACTAGCAAGATAGTTAGCATAGTCGGCGTACCATGGTTCTTCTTGATATTCGTCCAATTCCAAGGATTCGGTGGGGAATTTTTCAATGATGAGCTATTCTCGACTTATCTTGTTGGTACATAATGGCTATTGCCTACATCTAGGATATGATGGTTATGTATATAGGGCTTAGAATGTCAGATATTGTATATTATTATGTGATTTATATGTTTTGTACATGGCTCGTACAAGTGAGCTTAGTGGCTCGTACGAGTGACACCTTGTCACTCGTACGAGGCACCAGTCTTACGAGTCATACACACCTCTCTCCTGTGCGAGTCATGTTGACCTATAAATAGAGGAGCTTGAGTGTTATGTTAGATATTTGTTGGTGTGTAACTACGGTGAAGCCCTTTCAAATTATTTACTCGTCCAGTAACCGTTCACGTTTATCAATACAAATCAAGGCGTTTAAGCAGCATATCTTTCTTGTTTGTTTGTCTAACTCACTAACAATGAATTCCGCCTCTGTTAGCTGAGTCAGATCAGTCCAGTGCTCATAAGAGGAGAGCCGATCCCCTCTCACAAGTGGTATCAGAGCATTGAGGCCTTATTTGAGGACAAACAACAAGTTTTAGTAGACAACCAACAGTTTCAACAGTTTCAGATCCAGATTCAACCATTGAAGTTTTCTACATCTACACTTTCTCATACAGATCTCGAATTTGGACGAATCTATGGACAAATTGGACTAGGATTTTAGTATATCACGTTAAAATCAATTCTAATCAATCCTTGAAAATTTCAGATCTAAAATCAAACTAAATCATGTCGAAAATTGTAAAAATCATCCGTTTGGTGACCGGAGCTGACTCGTACGAGTAGAGAGACAACTTGTACGAACGACCATCCGTCGAATCAGAAACTCATACGAACAAGTAAACAAGTTTTATTCAAATCTACAAGTTCCAGAACTATCGTTCGCATGAGTAAGTAACTCGCACAAAGAAGTCGCTCGCACGAGTAACCTCTTCATTCGCACGAGCACCTCGCTCGAACGAATCACTGTTTCGCACGAGTATCTTACTCGCACGAACCATCTGAGTCGCACGAGTAGCTCTGTCTTTCGCACGAAGAACATTTTTAAGAAATTTTTCTTAAATTTCATATCTCTTGTCATTCTAATCAGTGTTTTTCGAAAGTGTGTTTCTAAAATTTTGCAAAAAAATGTAAGAAGAATTTTACAATGCTTCAGCAGTTACAACCACCGCAGCTCATAATATGAACCTTGAAAATGAGATGGGCACATTGACAAAGCCTCCAAAGCTGATGAATCTTGAAGACTATGATAGCTGGAGTGAAAGATTTATGAACTGGGTTCAAGCGAATCATTTCACCTGCTGGTTTGCCATTGAATCGAAATATCAAGCTCCGATTGGAGAGAATGGTCTTGAGAAAACGTTAGTTCAACTCTCGGAATTCAAAAGAAAAAAGTTCATTAACGTGAAGAAGATGATGAACATCTTGCAGCAAGCCATCAAGGAAGATATCTTGGCGCTCCTACAGCATGATGATGATGATGCTCAATCCTTATGGAATGCTATACAGTTAAAATTCCAAGGAAGCGCGTAGTTAAAGGAAGCGCGTAGTTACGAAAGGGGAAGAGAGCGTTACTAAGTAAAGAATTCGATATCTTTACTCTAATCAAGGGAGAGATGGTGAAACAATTGATTGAACGATATTGTCACTTGGTGGTCCAAATGAAGCGCATGGGAATTGTGAAAACCAATGAAGAATTGGTCGACAAGCTGGTAGACTCTTTACCTCAAGGAGGATGGTCAACTTACTTGACTATTCTAAAGAATGGCACAGGGTATGGTAATTTCTCATTACCAAGATTTATTGAGAGATTAGAAGGGCACGAGCTAGAGATGCAAAACATGGCAAAAAGCAAAGGCGCCCATATACAACATGATATAAATCTGTATTACAAGGGTAGTCCTATCGCGCAGATACAATCTCCAAAAATTCAAATTGCCTTCAGCGCTTTCAACACACCAATTCCACAGTCAAGTCAACCCAGTGGATTTCAATCTTTTGCCTCTGTCAACCCAAATATGCCACCAGGCCCACAATCATCCCATAGTTCAAGAAATACACAGAATCACCAGAAAAATCAATCTAATTCCAATCAACGAGTTCTACAATGCAATATTGTTGTTGATTTCCAAAATGCTCAAAACTTCGACGCAAACACCGCAAAGCAACACATGTCATTACTTGCCTTGGTACTTGAATCGTATGATAGTTTAGTAGCAGGAAAAATTGGGAATTCAGAGATGACGAGAGAGGATTACGATCAGATTGATCCGGTCGAAATGGAATTGATTGACATCAAATGGTGTATGGCTTCCATCGTCAGTAGAGCACAACGTTTCATGGAGATTACCGGAAAAGCCAATTTGGGAGGTCTTGATGGGAAACTTGGCTTTGATAAGTCCAAGGTTACATGTTTCAAATGTCGAGAGAAGGGGCATTTCAAACGAGAATGTCCAAATAGAGAGGTCCAGGGCAATCAGAACCCTTTTGCTAACGATTATTACAAGAAAGCCATTTATCATCAGCCTCAACCTAAAACAAGAATGGTGCAAATCGAAGATTGACCGTCAAAATCCAAAGACAAAGCTCTCATCGTTACTCAGGAGGACAAAGGTTTCAACTGGAACAAGTACATCACGAAGAACGAAAGTATGGCATTGGTCGCAGAAATCATTGAAGAGAGTGAAGTTACTGAAGAATATTCAGAGGCATCTTTTGACGAGGCTCCTGAAGAATATTACAACCCATCGTCAAAAGAAGAGGAAATGTTAAATAGTGCATTTAAACATCTCTTTCCTAATGACATTCTTAAAAACTTCTGCAGGATATTTTGAGCCAAGCCATCGATCGTCTTGTGAAAAAGAGAAGAAGCCTGAAAAAGAACAGAGGATTGAAGTGACGTTGGAAAATCTGAACAACAAGATCAACAAAGCTTGTATGGTGAATATGAATGAGGTAAACGTGTCTGTAAATGAGTCGGTGAAAGAAACACCTTGCATGAAGTGCCAAGAGCCATGCACTGAGTGTATTAAAAAAGAAAATGATACAATGAGCTGAAATGTTATACAGATAATTTGTCATGTGATTATAATTCAACAAAAGAAGCTAATGACAAATTAAGCAAATCTGTTAAACAATTTGAAAAGGTGATCAGAGAAAATGACGGAACACTTTCAATGTTCAAGGCGACTGTAATGGACAACCAAATGGCCATTAATATTCATTTAAATACAATTGCCGAGCTAAAAAGTGAACTTGAAAAAAACTGAAATTGTTAATTAGTTAACAAATTGTTAATTAGTTATTCTACAAGTTCATACGTCATTGATCACGTTCTTCCAAAAATTGAAAACAAGGAAGATAATCAAATTGATGAAAACAAAGGTGCAAGTTATGATCGTGTTCCACCACCCATGTGGAATAGCTACGCTAGTAAGAAACCAATAGGGGTAGAGAAGGTGCTCAACTTAAAATTGAAAACTGAAAAGACAAACGAGCTGCCTATGAACATTGATATAACATACACCAAACCAGAAAATGAATGTGATTTTGATGTGGTTAAAACTGTGGTTGAAAGTGTTCTGAAGAATGAATCTAACAAATCCGAAGTGGATGTTGAATCATCAGAAAATAGTTTAAACAATGATCCAAATGTCATCGTATACAAATTGCATAGATCTGATAAACTATATTCTGATGAGGATTTCCAATTAAGAATGTCAATCTGGATCGTGTTGAAAAGTTGTTCAAGCTTGTTGAGGTGAGCCATTTTTATTTAGAAAAACAAGACGTATCATTTTATTCTAAATCAAAATGTGTTAACAAACCCTACCATCAAAGAAACAGAGACTATCCTGAAAACAGGAGAATTGGGTTGGGTTTTCAAAAGCAAAGAATGAATAACAAGTTTCAAAAGGAACTTTACAAAGAAAATCAATTTTGTCTATGGGACAACTACCGAAAGAGAAAAAGAGATCATTGGTAAATAGTCCAATGATGAATTCAAGAAAGAAAAAGAAATCAGAAAACGGGATTTGGATTCCTCTGTTCGAAAAGACAGTAGGAAGTGCTACAAGTGTAACAATGTTGGGTATATTGCACGACAATGTTCGCAAAGAAATCCAAAACCTATTTTCAACTCCAATAGATCTACCAAAGATGTGAAACAAAAGACACCCATGTTTGTACCAAAACAAGTTCGAAAAGAAACAATGAATGCAATAAAAATGTAAAATCAACAATTCAACTAAATTCTAAATTTGAAATTAGTGAAACTTCCACCAAGAATCGTCAAAAGGATTCAAAGTTCTATTCAAAAAGGGCAAATTTGAAAACACAAACTTAGGTTGTAAAAGTCAAACCATCTAAAGTAGAACTGAAACCACCTGGTCCAGCTAAAACAGAGATCAAACAAAATGTCAAGATCAAAGTTGGTCTAAAGTTTGATATTCCAAACCCACCCAAGACCAAGCGGGATTAGGTTTTTCTGTTTAAATAATTTCTCCTCATGTGTGCACTGACTCACAAGGTCGATCATGTCAAAATGGATTATGGATAGTGGAGCTTACCGACACATGACTGGGATGCTTGCGTTGTTGCACGACGTCAAAGCTATCCGGGGAGGTTACGTTGGTTTTGCTGGAACTCAAGATGGAAGAATTGTTGGAGAAGGTATTCTTACGAATGGAGTGGTTTCCTTCGACAAGGTGAACTACATTACGGAGCTGGAGAACAATCTACTGAGTATTTCGCAAATTTGTGACAAAAAGTTCACAACACACTTCAATGACAAAGAATGCTTAATTCTCAAGCCGGGATTCAAATTCCTGAGGAGTGGATCCTCATGCATGCTCCACGAGAGAATGATCTTTATGTTCTAGATATGAGTGTTGCATCCACTACGTCAAAGAAGGTTCAGTGCTTCATTTCTAAAGCAACCGAGAAAAAGTCAATCTTATGGCATCGGAAGATGGGGCACATTCATTTGAGAAAGATGAATTATTTGGTGCACAACGACCTAGTGGAGGGTGTGAATCTGAAGAATTTTCATTTATCTGATGATTGTCTGAGCTGTAAGAAGGGGAAACAGCATAAGAAATCACACCCAATAAAGTTGCTTAACTCCATTAAGCTACCACTAGAGAGGCTTCATATGGATCTTTTTGGGTCAGTTAACGTGAAAAGCATTTCTAGAGATCTATATTGCCTGGTCGTGACAGATGATTTTTCTAGATTCTCATGGGTTTCTTTCCAGAGAGTAAATATGAAACGTTTGAAAGTCTTATGATTCTCTTCAGGAAGCTTGAAAACCTGTATCACTTGCCTATCAAGAGAATCCGCAGTGACAATGCTACTGAGTTCAGAAAACAGTAGGGTGCTCGAATTCTGCAACGAAAAGGAAATTCTTCACGAATTTAGCGCTCCCTATACTCCTCAACAAAATGGAGTAGCTGAATGTAAGAATCACACATTGATCGAGACTGCTAGAACCATGTTCGCTGATTCAGAACTTCCAATTAGTTTCTAGAGCGAAGTGTTACACCCTCAATCGTGTGTTGATAGTCAAGCCTCACAACAAGACCTGTTTTGAGCTGCTAAACCATCGGAATCCTAACCTCGCGTTTTTGGAGCCTTTTTGATCGTCGTGTACTGTTCTGGACCCGGACGGTAAATGTTTCGTCGGTTATGAAGTCCACAAAAGCGAGTCTTTTTTCCGAGTATGAACCAGGTTATTCTTGCACAGCATGTTGATTGTCAACGATATACTACGCCAACGCAGAAACCTAGGGATCCATGGTTGTTCAACTACGAAGGTTTGTGGAATTTATTTGACCTACCGGAAGTACCACCAGAAGAAGAACTTGTTATGCTCTTTCAACAGTATCAAATCTCCAATCAAGAGAAAGTTTCTAGACTGTTGGTGAGTTCCCCGTCACTTCCTGTCTCTAACACTTCTGATGTAGGTCCGAGCAATACTCTGCAGGAATCAGTCTCTGTACCTATCTTGAACACTGCTGAATCATCTACCCGTCAACCGATTTATGCCGACTCTAATCGTGAACCAACTTTTGATGATGGAGGATCCAGTTTCGATGAAGGATTTGAGCATATTGAAAGCTTTCTGAATGCTCAAGCTGATCAATCAAATGTAAGAAATGAAGCTACATCGTCTGTACCGGTTGCTGACGAAGTGGTCACGAATTTGCAAAATCAAGTAGATGTTCCAAGTGAAGTAATGCTAAGGACACTATCTTACCATCCGTCGGAGAATATCATTGGCAGCTTACAAACCGGAGTGAAAACTCGCGATCAGATCAACAAGGATCTAAGTTGCTTTTATACCACTATTGCTCCATTACAAACCAGACTTTCTTACAGTTGTTTTGTTTCACAGGTTGAACCAGGAAACTAGAGACACGTGTTGAAAGAGGAAAGCTGGGTGGATGCAATGCAGGAAGAATTGCTTCAATTCCATAAACTTGGAGTCTGGAAGCTTGTTGACCTACCGAATCATCATAAAAAGATTAATACTCGATGGGTCTTCAAGTGCAAGAGAGATGATAGAGGTATTGTGGTCAGAAATAAAGCTCCGCTCGTGGTCCAGGGCTTTCACCAGCAAGAAGGGATAGACTACACTTAAGTCTACGCCCTAGTCGCTTGTCTTGAAGCTATTCGCATATTCTTGGCCTTTGCTTCTTGGAAAGGTTTCAAGGTGTATCAATTGGATGTCAAATCTGCTTTCCTTTACGGCAAAGTCAAAGAGGAGGTGTATGTCGGCCAACCACCAGGGTTTGTCGATCCTATACACAAGGATAAAGTCTACCTTATGAAACGCTTTCAAGATATCTTCTTGACAATGGCTTTCTCAGAGGAACTATAGACTGTACCCTCTTCACAAAGGAAGTTGATGGACATCTAATTTTGGTACAAATATATGTGGATGATATTATCTTTGGATCGACAAATGATAAGCTGTGCAAAGACTTCGAAGAAGTCATGAAGAAGAAATTCGAAATGAGTGTTATGGGGGAGATGAAGTTCTTTTTAGGACTTCAGGTTGAGCAATTGCATGATGGTATCTTCATTCATCAAACGAAGTATGTTCATGACGTGTTAGAGAAATTTGACATGTCAGGAACTACGCAAGCATCAACTCAATTAGCCCTAAATCACGGCATTTGTCCAGACGCTCATGGAGTCAAAGTCGATGAAACATTATATCACTCCATGATCGGATCCTTGATGTGTCTTATAGCTTCGCGACCTGATATCATGTATCCAACATGCCTATGCGCCCGTTATCAGTCCAATCCAAGAGACTCGCACTTGTTAGCTGTTAAATGAATCATGCGATACATGAAAGGATGTCCAAGCACCGGCTTGTGGTATCCTAGATATGACGACTTCAAACTTGCGGGTTACTCGGACTCTGATTTCGGCTACTGCAAGCTTAATGCCAAATCTACTACGGCTGGTTTCTAGTTCTTCGGAACTCGTTTGGGAACATGGCAATGCAAGAAACAGACCGCGGTCGCTCTCTCTACATGTGAAGTTGAATAAGTTTCAACATCCAGCTATTGTTCCCAGATACTCTGTATACAACAGCAGATGAGAGACTACGGACTACAATTTCTTGATATGCCAATTTATGTAGATAACAAGGCAGCTATTGATATCACCAAAAAATCCTGTTCAACACTCACACGAGAAAAATTTGGTTAAAATTGAAAAAATCCACACTGATGACCAAAAAGCAGATTTTTACACCAAAGCTTTTGATAGATCAAGATTTAAAAATATTTTGAAGTTAAATGGTTTAAACAATCTGACATCAGGGGATACACTTGAGGTTGAATTTGAGGATGACGAGGACTTGACGTGATTCTCATCGGTATGACATGTTTTTCTATAAATATATTTTTCTTTAAAAAACTAAAAACCAAAAATATATTTTTCATATTCGGGGGAGAAAAGTTGTAAAAAATCAAAAACATTAAAAAGACAAAAAAGAGTTTTTGTGAAAAAAGAGAGAATCATATTACATCAATAAGGCTATCACAATATTCTAAAGATATGGAATGTTTAAAAAAGTAATTAAACAGGTCTTACTAAGGGTGTGCCAATAGGCTTCACTCGTTCAGTAAATTGTTCTTCAAGATATAAACTTAAAAGAAAAACTGAGTAATTTGTGGGACGATATCTCTTGGATATATGGACTTAGTACTCCGAAATTTCGTCAGAGAGAATGCCAGATTCTGCGATACTAGGTATTTATATTTAATCGATATCTAGGGTATTATCCAAGTTCTTCTGATTTTGCATCGGCAATGACCTAGAACTTGCATAATACTTTACACATTATCCGCCTACAAAAGCTGCACAAAAATGAGTATGTCATAAACATTTACGACATATGTAGTTCAAAAGATCCTTTAATGGAACACCACCTAAAGTCGAGCCTTCATCTCTTTCTCTGTATGGAAATACTAACCTGAGCTCTCAAGGTCTCGCAATTCACCCCATTTACAAATATCAGTTAGATATATTCACCTGTGAAATGATATTCTGGGAATCTCGATGGGGAGTATATTCTGAGATGGGAAACACAGTTACTTCATGTTCCTTAATCTTACCTAACATATCTTGAAACAATTGAGAAATGTGTAGAGGTTTAAGTGGATAAGTATATTGGCAATCTAGGTAAATCTGTTTAAGAACTTAAAGTTCCTACCAAGATCAACGGTACTTGTGATTTGTCTAAAAACTTAATATGATCCTCTAAACATAAAACTCACAAAAAATATGTATGTAAATACATCTTTAGTTGTTCTTTCTTTTCGGAAAAATCACAAAAAGATTTTCAGTTTATCTTTAGCAATCTATCTTAGACTTTAGTCTACTGATATTGAAAATACCGTTAGTCCAAGTCAAAGCGACAGTTGCTGGAGGAAAGCTGAAGAGCATGGGCTAGGAGCTAATCAGAAAAGAAAATATCCTAAAATGTCAACAAAGATTATTAATTTGAAACTTTAAATTTTTAAAATAAATTTATTTTGGTCAAACAACGGTCAACCGAGGTAATTAACTTGGACTTGGTAGGCAAATCAGATAACCAGGGTCATTAACTTGGACTTGGTTAACTGAGTGGGTTATAAAAACAGATAAAATTTCACAAAAAATCAAAAAGATTATCAAAGTGCATAGAAATGACTCGTACAAGTGACACACTGACTCGTACGAGTGACAAAAGGCTTCATTCGTGCGAATTATTGCTCGTACGAGTGAACTAGAATGAGTATAAAAGGGCTTCTCATTCGCACGAGTCACACTATTGACTCTATGCGACTGAGAACTTACTCTGTGTGATTCAGTTCTTATCACTCATTTTCTTGATCTACGTTACGTAGCTATACTTCGGGGAGGTTGATTTACACACCTCTTTCGATGGGCAAGATACTAATGCTTGTTTTGAGCCGTTATAATGCCGAAATTGGACCAAAAGGACATAAAACGTAGATTTAGGATAATCAGACCGGTAAAATATAAAATTAAACTCAAAATCGTTAAAATCGGCCCTTTTAATCTATAAATCAACCTTCAATTTGTTAAAATCTACACGTTTTAAGTTTGGTTTGATAAGGTGTTATTTCGTGCGATTTGCAACTCGTACGAATCATCACCCATACGAGTGAGGATTTCAAATGTTTGTTTATCATATTCACTCATACGAGTGATTGTTCGTACGAGTAGGTCCTTAAATGTCTATATCTTTCTGACTCGTACGAAGCATCACTCGTACAAGGAAGTTTGCTCAAAACCCTTAAAATTTGTTAAGTATGTTATTCATTCTTATGAAGTAGTGCCTTGTACGAGTGAGGTTTTGACTCAGACTTTAACTTTTTTTCTAAGTATATGACTCGTACGAGTGTGTAAAATTTGAAATGTTTGGAAAAATTTTCTAATTGTTTGAAATGTTTATGCTTGCAGATCAAGAAGTCTTCGCTTTCACCGTTTCACAACATCTGTTGTATTCTAGACGAGACTATTCCTGAAATCGTAGCTTATAGAGAAGATATAGATTTTTTAAGCCGACTTCCTATTACCAAGGCGCTCACTAACTGTCACACGGCTTATCGTTCTCACGTCGAATATTTTTGAAATGCCACTGAATTCAATGAGGAAGAAAACGCTATTTGTTTGCAGTGAGGATTGATAATGAAGATATTCAAGTCAAAATCATAGAAGATTTAATCCGAACGGTGTTAGAGTTTAAAGATCATGAAGAAGACCCAACTGGTTTCTCAGAATACATGGTTATACGGTGCTTCTATCGGATGGGTTATGCAGGATTCATTAACACAACTCCTTTTAAGAGGCAAATCTCAGTGATCCGTCTTGTTATATTGCACACTGAGTTATTCATGCCCTCAATCACAGAAAGGGCAGCTTTGACGATTTGATTGATTATCAGATGTGCATGATTACAACACTTATTCTGAACTTTCCATACAACTTTTCAAGACTGATCTTCTCTCAGATGGTCCTGAATATTCAACGTGAGAAGTTTCTTCAGTATCCGTGTTTTGTTCAGATGTTGCTCAATCACTTACATCCAAATTTAAAGAAGAAGAAAGATGATGTTTTAAAGCTTGAACATGTTGATGTGTCAACACTGAAAAATATGAATCTGCATCTTAAAGCCTTTCCCAATGCGAAGCCTGTCTTTGGGGCTAGTCTTGACAAAGACTATGTGGCACCGTCGGAGGGGAAGTGGCGAAAAGATGACAGTGGAGACGAAGATAAGGAGTTAGAAGCGTTAGACGGTTTTGCAAAGAGAAGCGTGTGGTTCTCTAAAGAAGATAAGAAGGGGTTAAGGGGTCAAAGCGAAAGCAAACGTCTACATCTACCTCCAATGCCCCTAAAAAGAAGCAACGTGCATCTGACAGCACGAGGTTGGTAGACGAGTCAGAGCCGGAAGAAAATGTTGAAACTTTGGCTGCTGATATAGAACGAGAAGCGTTTGGGGTTCAGGAAGGAATAGTTGAAGGGGCATCCTCCTCTAGCCTTGATCAAGAGGATAGGATTGCCGGAGAGAGAGAAAGAGCTAAAGAAAGAGAACTTGAACGGTTGGCTGAACTTCAATGTAAAGCAGAAGAAAAGAAACAAAAAGCAACAGGGGAAGATGATACAACTTATGTACCTTCGGGTTCCGACAGTGACACCCCTGTTCGTAAATCGTCAAAGAGATCTTCTAAATGTCTCAAGAGGCCAGCTGTCAGAAGCACAGGTTCTCCAAAACACAAATCTAAAAGAAAGGTGAAGAAAAAGGTTGATGAAGCAGTGAATGTCGAACCGACTCCTCAACCACCACCATCACCACCTCCTCAACCAACTCCACAACCACCACCATCTCCACCACCACAACCTACACCTCAAGCTCAACCTTCTCAATCTCAACCCCAGATCTTCATAGGAACCAGACTTGAAGATCAATTTGACTTTGATTTTGGTGATATACCAGGGGAGAAGAATTTTCTACAGATATGTTCAATGACACACGTATTGAAGAGTTAGAAAACCAAGTTACTGAACAGTGTAAAGATTGCTGAACTACAAGAGTAGATTAAAGGGCTGAAAGAAGAAAAAAAAAGCAACTTGAAGCTATCTTGGCCAGTATCGTGTTAGAGAACGAAAGACTGAGGAACAAAATGGAAGAATACAATGAAGAACGCCTCATCAATCAACAAAAAATGAGCTTGTTCAAGAAAATTCTTATGAAGAAACTCGAAATTAACTTAGCTGCAGAAATAGATGAGATTGAAAGAGCAGAGGCTAGAGAAAGGGTAGCTGAGCAGGAACGCATTGCAAAAGAATTATCAGCCGCTCAGGGGAAAGGTAAAGCGAAGGTTGGTGAAGAACCTATGATTAATATAACTGAACCAGAAGCTGAATCTGTGCCAGTATCTTCTGAAGTGGTGGTGTGTGCAAATACAAAGAAGTTTGTATTGATTGGAAAGCCAAAGGATGTTGACATTGACATGACGAATCTTTCAGCTAAACATCAAGAGTGGCTAAGTAAGAGAAAGTTGAAGAAAGATATTGAAGCAGAGGTAGATGAATTTGATGAGAATCCTGAGAAGGAAAATGAAGACTTGGACGATATCGATGATGTATTTTCTGATAAGTCTGATGATGATAGTGATGGTGGTGATGAAGACAATTTGGGTGGTTCGGGTATCCTTGTAACATATTCAGTTTTGAATGAAGATATTGATTTATCAGTGTACTTGGATGATTCTGCGGATCAAGTGGAAGAAGGTAAAGATCAAGGAAAGTATGAATGCTCGAAGGATTCTAAGCAGGCAGGAATCCTCACAGTGACTGATATGTCATCTGTTCCTGTCATGCCCAAACCAAAGATATTATATTTGGAGCATGATGTTGAAAAGGGAGAGTTTGTCCATAGTCACACAAAAGAAGAAATAGCAAATATGTTGGGTGTGGACGAAGAAACATTTGAGTTTGATTTTGAAGAGGAGCTTAACGACATCAGTGCTTTCGAGCCTGTGGATTATGTCTTCGAACATGTTTCTGACGCACATGATTATGATAAAGTTGTCGTGGAGGATGATTCTGATGACAATGATACTAATATTGCCGACGAGGGTACAGATGACTCCCAAACTTTCAATGAATTGTTTGCAGCCGAGAATGATGATCTTCTGATGCGCAAAGTTGAAGAGGCTATCAAATAGTGAACGGTTCCTCAACAATTGTCTGGAAAAGAAATTGCTGAAATAATGAAGTGTTGGTTTAAAGAAGTACCAACTGAGCATAAATTCAAACGTCCCCTAGCATTCTTGACGTGTGATGCTAATATTTCTCTAGGGGACATCATTAGCTGGGGATGGATCGAAGCGCTTAATGCTTATGCTATTAAACTGGAATATGGGCTCCAGATACTTAAGCGACATAAAGACCCTGCCGTTCTGGGATATCAACAAGCTTGTTCAAACAAAAATGATTCATTTGAAGATGATTTCATGACCAGCAGCTGTGGAAATCGATAAAGCTCGAGGCTACACATGGTGTTATTCACTGGAAGCCACATATCCCTAAAAGAATCACGAATATTGATCCAATAACGAAAGAAAAGGATGTTACGTTGATTGTATAGAGGCCACGAGTGATGAAGAATATGCCTCTGATTAAAATGGAACAAGATATTCACAAGATTTTCAAATGGTGGCACTGTGATTCGAACACAGGCGAAGCTGTAATTTGTGTCCAACCAGATGAAGATTCTTAGAAAATTACAGACGAACTATCCGAATCCGTCATTGTGCACAAACAAGGTGTGGTATTCGAATACCAGACCCGATGTGGCTAGTAAATTGCTCACATTACGATATTGAATGTTTCTTCTTTAGCAAAATCAATTTTGAAGAAAAAGACAAAGAGAAGGCTCTCAAGTTCTAGAATATTGTTAATGTTTGTTTTGCTAATGATATACACTCAGGAACATCATGGAACACTTCTTGGAGGAAGCTGGAAGAGTTAGAGAAACGAAACAAAGAGAAGAATGATGGAAGAATTGCTGAGCGAACGTGAATTGCTTCGCTAAGGAGCTTCCGGTTTGGCAACACATGTAATCGGCCTCTTCCTATAGACCAAACTTGCTTTGGTCGTTAATTGTCAGATCTTTGAAGAGTTTTTTGAAGACTATCCAAGACTGCGACAACATCCAAGGGGGAGTTTGTTGGTACATAATGTCTATTGCCTACGTCTAGGATATGTTGGTTATGTATATAGGGCTTAGAATGTCATATATTATATGTTATTATATGATTTATATGTTTTATACATGGCTCGTACGAGTGAGCTTAGTGGCTCGTATGAGTGACACCTTGTCACTCGTACGAGGCACCACTCGCACGAGTCATACACACCTCTCTCCTGTGCGAGTCATGTTGACATATATATAGAGGAGCTTGAGTGTTGTGGATCTATTGGTGTGTGACTACGATGAAACCCTGTCAAATTGTTTACTCGTTCTGTAACCGTTCATGTTTATGAATACAAATCAAGGCATTTAAGAAGTATATCTTTCTTGTTTGTTTGTCCAACTCGCTAACAATTAATTCCGCCTCTGTTAGCTGAGTCAGATCAGTCTGGTGCTCATAAGAGGAGAGCCGATCCCCTCTCACATATCTCTAAAGCAGGATCTTCAAAGCGAAATAAGTGATCAACGACGGTGTTTCAGCTCCTCGTTTATCTTATATTTCAATATCGAATTCTTGGAGGAGAAGAATCCCCTGGTTCAAACGTGGTTTGGCATCTTGTTTTTTGAAGAGGTATGGAATGGTCGCATGGTCCGTATAGACTATTGTTTTAGAAAGCACAAGATAGTAGCGAAATTTATCAAAAGCAAATACTACGGCTAGTAACTCTTTTTCGGTAGTAGTATAATTTTCTTAGGCATCATTAAGAGTTTTACTTGCATAGTATATTGGGTGAAAATGTTGTTCTTTTTGTTGTCCCAAGATGGCTCCAACTGCAAAGTCGCTTGTGTCGCACATGATTTTAAAATGTAATTTCCAATCGGGTGCCATCGTGATTGGTGCGTTAACTAGCATTTCTTTTAGTGCAAGAAAAGCTATATTGTAATCCTTGTCGAAGATGAATGGGGCATCTTTTTCAAGTAGTTTGTTTAGAGGTCTAGAGATTTTTGAAAATTCTTTGATAAATCGCCTATAAATTCCGGCATGTCCTAAGAAACTTCGTATGGATCGAACGGGGGATGGGGGAGGTATTCGGGAAATAGTATCTATTTTTGACCGATCAACTTCCATTCCTTCGCTTGAGATTTTATGACCGAGTACTATTCCTTTAGTTATCATGAAATGGCATTTTTCCCAATTAAGGGCGAGTTTACTTTCCTCACATCAAGATAGCATTTGTTCAAGATTATCGAGGCATTGGTCAAATGTATCTCCAAAGATAGAAAAATCGTCAATGAAAACTTCCATGGTTTTTTCTATCATGTCGTGGAAGATGGCCACCATGCATTGTTGAAATGTTGCGGGGGCATTGCATAGACTAAAAGGCATACGTCGATAAGCAAAGGTTCCATAGGGACATGTAAAAGTTGTTTTTTTCTTAGTCCTCCGGTGCTGTGGGAATTTGAAAATACCTAGAGAAACCATCTAAAAAACAATAAAATTTATGACTGGATAGTCTTTATCGCATTTGGTCGATAAATGGCAAAGGAAAGTGGTCTTTCCTTGTTGCCTAATTTAATTTGCGATATTGAATACAAACCCTCCATCCGGTGACGGTTCTTGTCGATATAAGTTCATTTTTTTCATTAGTTACGACCGTCATACCTCCTTTTTTTTGTATTACTTGGATGGGACTTACCCAAGGGCTATCGGAGATTGGGTAGATGAGTCCGACGTCTAGTAGCTTGATGACTTCATTTTTAACCACTTCTTGCACGTTTGGATTTACTCTTCTTTGTGGTTGTATTACCTTTTATAGTTATCCTCCATTAAAATTTTGTGTGTGCACATGGATGGACTGATACCTTTGATGTCTATAAGTTTCCATGCGATTGCTTTTTTATGTTTTTTAAAAAGTTTTATTAATTTTTCTTTTTAAAAAAGGATTAGTTTTGAAGAAATGATGACGGGGAGCTTACCATGATCATCTAAGAATGCATATTCTAGACCTTTTGGTAGTTCCTTGAGTTCAAACGGTGGTGGGTCTTCAAGAGACCGCTTATTTCTTTTTTATTAGGGTCGATGGCCGAAAAGGTTTGTTCGATAACGTCCTCCTCTTTGACGAGTTATTCTTCTGTTTCTTTCGTATCGGGTGGCTCTACTTCATCTTCAATTAGGAGGTCGTTATTGCCAACTGGATATTTCATTGATTGGTCAAGATTGGCGTACCTTTTGTCGGTCCCTAATGAAGTGGTAGGTTGTTTTGCTTTCAATTGACCAACTTTTGATGGGTTTTTATGAATGGTTGTCCCAACACGAGGGGAGCATCATCTAGGATGATAAAGTCAGTTGGTACTACCGTTTGATTTGTTTGAATTAAGACATCCTCAATCATCCCCTTGGTTTTTATCATTTTCCGGTTATAGAGAAAAATAGGAATTTTAAGAGGAAAAAAATCCCTATTATCCAATTTTTCGAAAATATAGTTTGGCACTATGTTAACACAAATATCTTAACCAATTAACATGTTACTAACGAAGACAGTTTTATGTTTAATTCATGGTTTTCATCTTGTATTAGTGAAGTTTGATCATTTGGTATGTTAATGCTAACTTTTTCTTCGATTTTAGTAGTAGAGTTTAGCTCTTTTAAAAACCTGGCATGAGAAGAATAAGTCCCGAATAATCCAGATCTGACAATGATATCAAACAATCACCAAGGATGGGCGGAATCCAAACTTGATTATATTCAAGAAAATCGAAAAATAAGAGAAATGAGATGAACAAGAATAACACGTGAATCACTTCAAACTTGCATACGATTCTATTACTAACAATTAGCAAAACCGTCTGATACAAGTTCTTCACCTCGCTCTCTCTCTCCAAAAATTTTATCTCATATAGGCTCTCTCTAAAGGCTTACCCTAGAAATGACGTAATATTAGCTTATATACCTAGGGTTAGCCCACTCCCCACATGGGTTCCCCTTGGGCTTGCCTGGCCCACATGGCCTAAGGCATGCCCGAATGACCTATAAAGGACCAAAACCTAATACAAACTAACCCAAATAAATCCCAGTTCGCTACCATAGCTCGTTGCGTATATTTGATGCGTCAATCTCACACTTCTAGGACCTAACAATCTCCCCCAAGACTGATGCATCAAATTGTCTTCATAACATGAATTCAGCAACGTCTTCAACGAGGTCTATGGTTGTTGTTATGCTGTAGAAGTTGTGGAAGTTCTTGACTTCTAAACTCTCAGCACTGGGTCTCTTTCTTCTTCCCTTACAGTTAGCTTCATATCAGGATCTCGATCATCTTTGATTGAAACGTCTTTGTCAAAAATAAAGCGAGAGGAGGATTCTCAGCAGCTCCTTTCTTCTTCAATCTTTCTCTTTCAAGCAAGCAGGTTCACATGTACTTCTTCAAGAGTACTATCATTGTCAAATGATGACTCAAATCTGGTTCTTCTGACTCAGGTACATCTTGTTGTTGTGATGCTTCATGCTTTGTCAGTAGCTAACAACATCTCAATCTTCAACAACCCCTATTTCTTCATCTAAATCAAGATCTGCACATGCTCAGATACTCGTAAGCAAATATTTCTATACAACAGGGAGAGTACCATATAAACACTTAGTGCATCCAAGTACTTGTACTTGGATCAAAATTCAAATTTCTTTCATTTTTTATGATTAGTCAAATCTTCAAGAACGGTTATGATTTTTAATAAAAACACTCTATTTTTGGATTTTTGAGTTTCTATAAACAAGAAACTATTTTTTGATTTTTTATAAGAATATAAACAGAAACGCAAATAAACAAAGAAACTAATTAACAGTTGTAATTTGCAATGGGATCAAAATCGTTCTCAGGCTTTCAGTGCGAACTTATTCAGACTTGTCTATGCGATTACCGATATGTTTGTCCTCTTAAACTTGACGCTCAACTTTCAATTTTTTTAACTTCGTGATACGCTTAAGGTAATATTATACTACAATACCCGTGGGTCCCATATCATGACATACCCCTGCGATCAAGGTAAAGAAAACGATTCATCGTAGCAGGTGAGTATACTGAGTTCATCCTTTTTATTTTACAACGTCAGACTTATTGGTGAACAGGTCGGTACATCGTACAGCAGAATGACCAATACAATGGCTGATGAGGGTTAGGCAAATACCTTTTGGGTATGAATTTCGCTTTTCAAGCACATGGAATTCCCTTAATTGAGTTTGTCTTCCATTAAGGTTGTTTTCCTCTTTTATGGCTCTTTTAAGATATCATGATTGTGCCTAGGTATGCATATAATCTAGATGCAGCAGAAGGACAGCCCTGATATCCCAGATGGCTTATCAGTATACAAACCCGAAACCTCATATGTTGGCTATCTATCAACGCAAGATTTAAGACCATAAAATCATACCCGATGGTATGTTACCCACAAGAATCATAGTTCGTTATGTTTATATCACTTAGTATCTTTTATCACTTTGAGCATCAAGCCTATCGACATATCACATTAGATCCTAGTCTTCTCAGCTTCGATACCTTACAAGTGTCGGTCAAGCCCTTTAGCACGAACATGCATTTCGTTTCCCATGTGATGCAATAAACTCTTTTTGGATTTTTCTGTTTTTCAAATGTTCTTTTATTTCGAAATGATCATTTTAGACTTACCATCTTCGTGGTTTGGTTCATGCGTGAATATTTCCTTTTGTGGTTATCTATTTTTACCTCTTCGATTATTACCTCTTTAGTACAAACGGTCTCTTCTTTTTCGCGCAATCTCTTAACTAAGAGTTCTAAATTTCTGAGACTTTATATTAGGCTTTCGGCTTCGGGAACGTTTATTGGTGGCGTGTCGTATGTTTCAAACGGGTTGGTATCCCAGTCAAAGCTTGGCTTTGGGAGCTCAAACTTAGGTTCTTCATATGTGGTGTATGAGGGCGATGGCTGAAAGAGGTAACAATGTTGCACCGAATCACCGCTAATGGTACAATATGGTTACTAGTAATCATCCTCAATATAGTAGTAGTTGTAATCTTCTTAGTAGTAATCCATATTGGAAGATACCTAGTATATTAACGAGCCTCCGGATCAGAAAACTAAAAATAAAAACTAACAGTGGGATGACCACGACCCCGTGCTACACTGGCACGGCCCCTGGGCAAGCCTGTATCTGGGCGTTTGAAAAAGTTTTAACTATATATCTGCAGCATGGGGGTGTGGCCAAGTGGCACGGCCCCGTGATAAACCTACTGTGAAAAAAATTGAAAATGGGTGCACAGTTTTGAAAAAGGTACAAAATTTGATTAGGCTGCTAATTTTAAGCTTTCTTAAAAATCCTTGTGTCCCCGGAAACAGCGCCAAAAACTTGACGTGGTGCAAGTGTTATAATTTTTTTGTTATATTTTAAGCATTTTTTACTCGTGGATCAAGCTTTAAATTTATAAAACACGAAACGATACTACCACTCTCCACACGTTAGAGAAAGTGCACCCATCGTAGACGTAGTATAGTGATGGTAATATACCGAGGTCATCCAGGACACAAGAGCTTTTAATACCGGCTTATCGTTAATGTCTAACCTAACCAAATTTTGATAAAAGTTTGAAAGTTTTAAAAGATAAAAATAAAAATAAGAATGTAAAGAAAGGGAAAAACAAATAGACGAGAAAGAATCACTTGGTTCCAACTCCTCTTTTATGTATCCTTTGATGATTTCCGCACTTTGGGCTTTTTAAGAGATTATCTTAGTTATAGTAGCAGGCCCCTCTTGTGAAGGTAACGCTAACCATATTGGTCTGAGTCAGCAGGGATACAGTCCCGCAAGGTTGGATTATTGAAAGATAAATAAATAAGTTATTTATGCGAAAAGTGGTAGGCCCCTCTTGTGAAGGCGACATTACCCTCAGCCATATTGGTCTGAGTCAGCAGGGATACAGTCCTGCAAGACCAGATAAATTTTTAATAGTAGTTTATTTATAAGGGATTCAAGCCGTTCTTACTTCCGCTGATTTGATGATATCTTCTTCAAGGGAAGTCCCAATAAGCTTCAACCAAGTCCTCGCAGGACCTATACATTGAAAGAGGGAAGAATTTTACCCAAACACCCTTCTAACCCCCTTCAAGATAGTTAACGTGCTTTATATAGACCGTAAAGACACTAATGAGTGAATTAACTATACATGAAGAAATGTTTAACCAAAGTTCACTTTCAATATAAAAAAACTAGTTAATAAAGTCATTACATAACCAATTACAAGGTTGCCAAAGATTGGAAATCAAAAGTAATACATAAAGATTTGTCTTCATCAAACGATGTATAGATTTAGCCAAGCATGGCCTTTGTTTGACAAGAACTCTTAAAATCAATCTTGGATCCCAAGAATCTTACACACTCTAAAAGATGAAATGTGTATGATGGTGGTGGGTGTTGGTGTTGTAGTGGTGGTGGACTGATGGCAAGTGTGAGAGAAGTGGTTTACCAAGGGCTGCCTTTCTCATGAACCAAGCACCTCTATTTGTAGTTGGAAACAGAGGGCGGACACGGCCCCGTGGTCATCTTTTTCTTTCCTTTCATTAACTGTAGATGTAAGGTCTTATACTGACATGCCCCATGGTTTATATTTGACCATGGCCTGTGTTTGGTTAGCACAGCCCCGTGTTGGTTTGTCTGTTGCTGTTGCCTTTATCCACAGAGAATCTTGACTGGGCACGGCCCCATTCCTGGTGGACACAACCCCGTGCCTAAGCTTCTGTTCTTGCTATTTTTATTGTTTTGGATGTGGATAGGGGTTTGGCAGGTCGTGTCAATCCTTCTTCTTTGTATTTGTGTTGGTTTCTGCTGTTAATTTGTTCCTTTTATTCGATTAAGCTCTTTTGATCCTGTGATTTAAATGTAAACAAAGAAACATGCTTTTTCCAACATTAGTACCAAAAAAGGGTTGATTGTATGCCTTGTTTAAAGTAAATTATATGCTACAATTTACGCATATCAATACCTTTCTCTTGGACCAAGAACCTCTATTTATAGCTGGAAACAGAGGGCAGGCACGGCACCGTGGTCTTCTCTTTCTCTCCCTTCATTAACTGTAGATGCCAGGTCTGTACCAACACGCCCCGTGGTGTCACGACACGGCCCCGTGGTCAGTGTACTTGCTGTACTATCACAAATTCTGCGAATCCTAGAGTTGACCATGGCCGGTGCTGGGTTAGCACGGCCCCGTGTTGGCTTGTCTTTTGCTATTGTATTTTTCTATAGGGAATCTTGACTGGGCACAGCCCCATGCCTGGTGGGCACGGCCCCGTGCCTAAGGTTTTGACTTTGTTATTTTGTTCTTTTGGATCTGGATGGAGATTCAGCAGGTCGTGTCAATCCTTCTTCTTTGTATCTGTGTTGGTTTCTGCTGTTAATTTGTTCCTTTTAGTCGTTTAAGATCTTTGATCCTGTAATTTGAAAGTAAAGAAAGAAACATGGTCTTTAAAACATTAGTACCTAAAAGGGGTCGATTCCTTGTTTGATTTAATTTATATGTTGCATTTTGCGCACATCAAGTTCTCAGCCTTTCGGATGTGAATTGTGTTCCAGAACTGAGACACGGTCTTTTAACCGTTCTTAGATGAGCGATAAAGAGTTCGAGGTTCTGTTCACCAAAAGTGGATGTGTAATGTTAAAACCAGGAATTGTGATACCCGGGGATTGGTTTCTTATTGAAGTAGAACGAAGGGGAAACGCTTACGTTATTGATATGAATTAAGCCCATACTGATCAAGTTACATGTTTGTTATCGGAAATTTCCAAACATGATGCTATGTTATGGCATCGTCGCCTGAGGCATCTCAACAAGAAGAACGCTAATCAACTTGCAAAAGGAGGCTTAGTCAGAAACCTACCAATCAAGGATTTCATGCAGTTTGAAAAATGTGAATCGTGCGCTCGAGAGAAACAGCATCGCAAGCCTCATAAGTCTAAACTCATGCACTCGACTTCAAAAGTTCTCGAATTGCTTCACATGGATCTTTTTAGTCCTATAAATGTGCTGAGTCTTTGAGGGAAGGTTTACTGCTTGGTCATAACTAATGATTTCTCACGCTTCACCTGGGTGTTTTTCTTAGAACACAAAAGTGAAACAGCAATATTGATTAAGCAGTTTATTATTCTCATGGAAAATCAGGAAAATGAGAGGGTAAAAATCATTCGATGCGATAATTGGACAGAGTTCAAAAATTCTAAACTGAATGCTTTCTGTTCCTCAAAGGGAATTGATCGTTAATATAGTGCAGCTCAAACTCCTCAACAAAATGATGTTGCTAAAAGACGAAATAGGACTGTCATTGAAGCTCCTCGAAAGATGTTGATTGATTCTGGCCTACCATTGATTTTTTAGGCAGAAGCAATGAACACCGCCTGCCTGCTATGTTCAAAATCATGCACTGATTAATAAACGTCACATGAAAACGCCTTATGAGATAGTTGAAGGTCAAAAGCCCTCTGTAGAACATTTCAGAACTTTTGGTTGTCCGTGCGTTATTTCACTCACGTATGCCAAAGGAAAATTTGGAGCAAGAGGGGATCCATGCTATTTCATTGGTTATTCAAAGAACACCACCTATCGCGTTTACAACAAGCTCAAAAAGGCGTATAATGTGGATTGGCTAAAAGGGAATCCCAAAGATGCACGAGTTGGACCTGATTGGTTATACGATTATGCTTCTCTATTTAAGTCGTTTAATGTTCTACCTGATGTGGTTGTCAATGCAGGTGTCTCTAATCCAGTCATACCTCTTCCCATTGCAGATGAAGATGAAGCAGTGCCATAGTAAGATTCATTCAAGAAACTTACCATGGATCCACCGGGATTTCATGATGCTAGTACAGCAACGCCATCGATTCAGGAGCCGGTTTCTAAATCCAATGAAACAACAAGTTCTCTTGATGATACAATTTAGAACACTAAAGCCACCACACAACAGACAAATGTGGGAACCTCACATCCCAATGTCCAAGGAACTTTAGTGTTTCCAGAGCCGATTCCGTTTGACTGCACTGCTGTTCCACCAGTGAACAACACTTCGACTGCATCAAATGAGGGGGAGCAAACTGGAACAGTTTCGGGAAGTTTTTCAAACTTACAACCGAACTGGCAGGCACCTGTTATAACAATACCGCAACATCTTTAGAGAGATCATCCAAATGAGAACATTATTGGTCCAGTGAATGCTGGTGTTCAAACCCGCACCAAATCAGAGGATATTAATACATGTTTATATTCTTGCTTCATTTCACAAATTGAGCCTAAAAGTATCGATGTTGCCTTGCAGGAACTTGGATGGGTTGATGCGATGCATGAAGAGATCAATCATTTTAAAAATTAGGAGTCTGGAAGTTTGTGAATTTGCCTCAAGGAAAACGTGCTCTCGGAACACGCTGGGTGTATCGAACAAACAAGATGACACTAGCGTGATTGTGAGAAACAAGGCACAATTAGGTTTCAGGTAGATCGAAGGCTTAGATTACGATGAGGTCTACGTGCCAGTGGCAAGACTGGAAGCCATTCGCATTTTCTTAGCATACGCATCCTATACGGGAGTCACAGTTTATCAAACGGGTGTCAAGACGGCGTTTCTGTACGGAAAGGTTAAGGAAGAAATATATGTCGCTCAACCCCCTGGGTTTGTGGATTCCGAGAAAAAAGGCTATGCCTACAAGGTAAATAAAACTTTGTATGGATTGCACCAATCACCTCGTGCATGGTATGTGACCTTGACAGAGTATCTTCTTGCTCATTGATATACTCGAGGGACCATAGATCAAACTTTGTTCATCAAATGTGTTGACAAGGATCTCAAACTTGTTCCGATCTATGTGGACGACATTATATTTGGTTCAACTGATGAAGGTCTAAGCAAAGAATTCGAAGAATTGATGAAGAAAAAGTTCGAAATGAGTTCGTTGGGGAGATGACGATGTTTTTGGGCCTGCAAGTTCGTCAAAGCAGTCAAGGAATCTTGATTCATCAAGGAAAATATGTTCATGACGTTCTTGAGAAATTCAAAATGATAGATTCAAAGCCTATAGACTCACCTATAGTATAACGGCCACTTTTAAATGATGTTGAAGGAAGCGTGGTTAATCAGACATTGTACCGATCTATGATTGATTCATTGATGTACTTGACTGCAATTCGGCCAAACATTATGTTTGCCGTCTGTCAATGTGCTCGTTATCAGGCTAACCCTGAACTTTCTCATCTTACTGCCGTTTGGATTTTTAGATATCTTAAAGGAGCTCCAAAACTTGGACTCTTGTATCCTAAAGATTCAAACTTTATATGTTTACTTTTTCTGACAGTGATCTTGGATGGTACCAACAGGGACATGAAGTCTACATCGGCTGGTTGCCAATTCTTAGGAGACAGGCTTATCTCGTGGCAATGCAAGAAGCAACAGACTGTGTCACTCTCAACTACATATGCAGAATATGTTGCAGCATCCGCTTGTTATTCCCAAGTTCTTTGGATGCAACACCAGCTTCAGGATTATGGTTTGACTTATTTTAACGCTGCTATTTATTGTGATAATGATGTCGCTATACAAATGATGAAAAACCCTGTCTTTCACTCCAAAACCAAGCACATTGCCATCAAGGTCCATTTCATTCAAGAATGCAATGACAGAGGATTCGTTAAACTTGAATATATCCATACTGATGCAAATACAGCGGATCTTTTTACAAAACCTATCAGCAATTCTCGATTCCAAGTGCTTGTGAATCTATTGAAAATGATGCGTTTCACCGACTAAGCAATTAATTAAAAAAGGGGGTATTTTCATGTAAAAAAGGTAAATTTGAGCATAAAGGCTTCTACTTTTGCACAAATTTAGGGGGAGAAATTTTTGTAGGGAAATGAAATAAATGTTTGTGCTAAAGGATTTGTCTAACACATGTAAGGTATCAAGGCTAAAAAGACTAGGATCTACTGTGATGTGCTGATAGGTCTAACGCTCAAAAAGATAAAAGACACCAAGTGATATAAAAATAACGAACTATGTACCATGTGGGTAACATACCATCGGCGTATGATTTTATGGACTTAAATCTTGTGTTGATAGATTGCCAATGTCCGAGGTTTTGGGTCTTTATACTATTGACTCATCCGGGGATATCATGGATGTCCTTCTGTTGCATCCAGACTATATGCAGACCTAGGCACAGTCAGGATATCTTAAAAAGAGCCTGAAAATAGGCCAAAAACCTTAACGAAAGACAAACTCAATTAATGGAATTCCATGTGCTTGCAAAAGCGAAATTCGTACCAAAAAGGTATTTTCCTAACCCTCATTAGACATTTTCTTGGTCACTCTACTGTATGAAAGTACTGACCTGTTCACCAATAGTCTGATGTTGTAACTAGAAAGGATGAACTCAGTATACTCACCTGGTACGATTAATCGTTGTGCTTACCTTGATCGCGGGGGGTATGTCATGGAATAATTTTACCTTAAATGTATCACGAGGTTCAAAATTGAAAGTTGAGCATTAGGCTTAAAAGGACAAATATATTGGCAATTGCACAGACTAGTCTAAGTAAGTATGTGTTGAAAAGTATTCCTTAGTCAGTCTGAGAACGATTTGATCCCGAAGCAATTTTCTTTTAACTTCTTATATTTTGTGAATTTATGTGTGTTTTGTGTATGTTAAAAGGTTGCTCGGTTTGTTGGATCGTGATTTTGAGAAAGATGGTTTTCTGTCAAATTAATAGGGATGTGGCTGATCCATTTCGAATAAAGCCCAAAAAGGATTTTGAATAACTTATTGTTTCAGTTTGGGTCTTCACCTGTTTGGCCCAATTGATTTGGAAAACACTGTTCCGAATTGGGCTTGAATTAATCTAGGCCCAGGCCCATTTCAAAACAATACATAAGGAGAACTTACTATTTCAAAAACTCATTTGAAAAAATAAATCCTTTCGAATTCTCTCTCGTCATTTTGGACTAACTCGAATCTTCAAGGTATTGTAGGTCTCTGTTGCATTTCGGATGGATTTTGGATGGAACCTCTGCATTTCAGATGGATTTCTGATAGAACATATGCATTCCGGATAATAATCAAGCATTTTGGATCATCTCGGATCATTTCGGATAATGATCTTGCATTTTGGATAATTCATCCGAAATCTAACATGTTTTATTCGAAATGTCAGATTGTTTCAGAAAATCTGACAAGGGTCATTAATTTGAACCTTTTGATCTTTCGAAACAGTAACTTTGACCTCCTGACCTTTTCGAATTGACCTGATCCGAATTGATCTGTTGAACCTTTGACCTTTTTTGAATTGACTTTTTGACTAAGTTAACCAAATTTGACGACTAATCTAACTTAGTTAGTTTTATGAAGAATATGGCAGATCAATGCAAGTTAGATGTCGAGGCTTCACACAATCATGCAGGTTATTTATCTGATCCTCCAGCGATGTACTACGATGATTTTCACTCTATGATCGTGGGATTAAACTCATGTTGTATTACACATGCTCTGAAGGTTAATCAAGTTATCTGTAGTGATACAATTAGAGACTTCTTCCTGTTTGCAAAAGTCAATAGGAGTGGAGTAGAAAGCAGAGGTTCGATAGCAGCCAAGATACAGAAAAAGGATATTATTATTACAGAAGCTGTGGTGCGTGAGGTTTTAAAGTTTGGTGATGAATCTCATCATCCAACGTCATTTGGAAGAGACAAAGTCATAAGGCACTACGCAGGATGAGCTACGAATGTGATTACCAAACGATATTGAAGAAGTTGTTTCCACCATATTGGAGATTATTGGTGCACATGTTTTTGCTCTGTATCTCAGAAAAAAAAGGTGGACTAGACCAGCTAATTTTGATACAGACTTCCGCTATGGTAGCTCTTTTCAACGACTGGGATTATAATTTTTCTGCCTTTATTTTTTCCAACATGCGAAAGATATTAGAGAACCCAAAGAAGAAGGTATTTATGCTCTATCCTCGTTTCCTTCAAATGATTCTTGATGCGAAGTATCCAAATCTAGTTAAGAGTGCAAATGTGTTGAATCTAAAGCCGATGGGTACAAATTATTTTAAGGCGGTGAGCCAAAATAGAGAAAGTGCAAAGAGACATCAATTTGTGGGAAAGTATCATCTAGAGAAGCATGGAAAGTTTGGACCTGTTGTAGACTTGTGTGACATCCCGGGTTTTTCGGATAACTTAAACGCGACACTTGCCGAATAAAGTATATGCTAAGTATTAAACGTGTACGAGTTAATGAATACGTGATGTGTGTTTGTGTGATTGTTTTAGTTATAAAATAAGTATGGTAAATATGTACACAAACCAAACCAACCCAAGTCCTTGGCCGCGAGATTTAAACCTTAAACCTCAAGCCATTCTCGGCCAAGTGCAAACCAAACCAAACCAACCCAAACATATCTCGGCCGCAAGATCAAACCCAAACCGACCCACCCTAGTCCCTCGGCCACGAATTCAAATCCAAACCGTAACCCTTATCCCTTTTTGCGCCTATATATACAAACCCCATGCATGTTTCATTGACAACACAAAACCCTAAGGAGAAAGAAGCCGACGGCAGCCTCTTCCTTCTTCAGATCGATCGAGATCAGCCTCTTGTTCACCTTCTTAATCGCAAACAAACAGCCCTACACTTCCTTCGATCGCGGCAGTTTTCGCTAATCACTTTCCCCGATCGCAACTTTCATCACATCCGAATCAATCCTGTCCAAGTCTCGGCCTATTTACCTAGTTATTAAAGGTTAGAATTCAGCATATGTTACAAGATCATATTCGGTTACATGTGTCTTGATTGTTGTTGTTTTTCCGGATTGAATGATTGCATGAAACGATTGTGTTGTTTTCGGACTATATATGTTTGAATCGGCTGATGTATCATTGTTACAAGTATGATTGTTTTTGGAACTTATAAGTTTGCCAAGTATGTTTGAATGAAAAGTTAGGCTAGCCGATTTGTTAATGATGTTTACATTGGATGGTTGTTTGAAAATCTGAAATCATAAGCTTTGTTTGTTCATAAAAACTAGAGTTATGAACTAGGGTTTTGCATAGATATGTTATTAGTATTGATCCATGACTAGGAAACCGGTTCATGATCGCCTAGGTTAATAATAGGAACGGTTTGTGATAATGATATGCTGAAACAGTTTGCTGAGTAATAGTTACAGCCGACTTCATCTGGCTGTAACTCGGTCGTTAGTTGTCGAAAAACGGATTTTCTGATGTCTAGAACGTAGATATTTGAATAAAGAATCTAATGGCGCTGGATTCATATTTTTCTGAAGTCGTTTGATATTTTTAAAGGGCCAAATAAGTTCAGTAACTAAAACTGTGAAAATCCTGAAATTTTGTTAGTTGTTTATCGAGTTGGATTTTAAAATCAGTAAGGAGTTGAGTCATGATTTTTGTACAGCAACTAGGTATGGAAATTTCCGGGCAACTCCAACTGGAATTTTGTTAATTGGACGATCAGTGATTTTTAAATAAATTCTTCCGTGGACTGCAGTCAGAAAGCGATAAATCTGACTGCAGCCTAGTATATTAATATTTATGATTAATTGGTAAAGATTTAGGACTTGAAAAATTTTTATAAATTTCTACAGTATAAATGTCACCTACTGTAAAAATATTGGAATTTTTGGAACGTTGGAACTATTTTATAAAAATCGTAGAAAACAGCTGAATTATGAGTATTAAGCTAAAAATTGATAACTTGTGATTGTGTGCACCAAGGTGTTGCATGGATTGGATTATGTTCATGATAAACTGTTTTGATTACTATGTTCACATGAGTATACTGGCATGCATGTTTGAGCGTTAGATATGTTGTTTGTGTGTATCACTTTGTGCATAAATTAAGTGTAGAAATTGTATTGGTGTGATCACACACTGACTTGAAATCAATTGGTTTGTTAGGACGCGATTAGCGGTCCCATCCTTTACAACTTCTTTGCTACACTAACCGAGCAAATAAAGGTGAGTTCACGACCCCTAACTTTATCCGGTTTTTAAACAACAGGGGAGAAACATGTATACACTCTTCAAACTCAATCTCTTTACGTTATACGAAATTAACGTCACATAACTATTCGGTAACGAAGTTGATGTTAATGTAATGTTATGGTCACTAAGCAGCTTTATCACTTAAGTCCTCGTCAATCTCTCGGATCGTTAGTATTTGGTGTAATAGTGGGGGGAATTATAAGTAGTACTACTGGGCCCGACAAGCCCCATCCGAGCTAGTCGCGCTAGCCGACCGGGTATGGTCAACGGGTGAATAATTTGGCCTAACTTCGCCATGGTCAGTGATAGGCCTGGCAACACGGAGGCACAACAGTCAGCTTCGATCGCGAACTCTTACGTGACATAACTTTAGGTTAGCTACCTATATATGTTAACATTGAACTTAATTACGAAACAACTATATTATCCCGGGTTGAGGATAATGGAAACAACAACTTATTATTCCTGGATGGAATAATGGAAACAACAACTATATTATCCTGGGTTGAGGATAATGGAAGCAACAACTTATTATTCCGGGATTGGAATAATGGAACCAACACGTTATCCTGGGTTAGGGATAACGGGGAAAACAAACTATAACCGAACAAATGAATTTATGAAAACCTGTGAACTCACTCATCTTTAATGTTGACACTTGTTTCTTTACATGTTTCTCAGGACGCTAGGAGCTCTAGGTGCACGCACATGCATTGAACAAGACATCTTTTATCGAGTCTTATTTACAAATATTGATTTGGGTTTTTCATTTGTTTTGGCGTTTGTGTTGGCGCCCGCTTCACTACTTATTTATGCTTCCGCTCAACTTTAAAAACTGATGCTTCCGCTAAATATTGGTAACTAATCAAGACAATATAAAATCTACGACAAATGATTTTTGAAAACGTATTATCAAATCATATAGAGTCGTTCGACGTACTAGTGTTTCAGATTCTGGTTTGTTCACACGCCTCGCGGTAAAACTCCGCAAGTGGAAATTGAGGGTGTGACAACTTGTAGGTCAGGTGCCAGCACCGAAACCCCTAAATGCTAAAGTTGCTGAAGAGCATGATGTCTAATGTGTGGGGGTTGCGGTGAGACCAGAGATTGAGAATTAGGATCTAGTGACTAATGATGAAGAAACTGAGAATGAATTGGAATAGATGGAGTCTGGGTAAGCTGAGTCCTTTGCTAGAGATTTACCGTTAATGAGTTCTGAAAATCTTGTCGCTTTGATTGAATCGTTGAAGGATAGTATTGGGAACCCTCCTCCTGCGACTACTCCTATTCAAGAAGAATAAGCTGGAGATGATACTACTGAGTTTATAGCAATCAAAAGACAAAGAGCTGAGCCTAAATCAATTATAGAAGAACTTGTGAGCCTTAATGCTGAATCCGAGCCTGTTATTCAAGCCAAGCCTAGAATTGCAACTGAAACAACTCAAGATGAAGATATAGCAGATTTCTTTGACTTTGAAGTTCCAGAGACAACTACTAGATCAGAACCAGAAAGTTCAAGTGGCGTTCGTTTTGATGTTGGTAGTCTGAGTCGTGGTATGTCTAAATATGATGACGATTTGATACGAGCTTTTGAAAAAGATGAAGTTTATTGAAACCACTGATAGTGATGAAGATGTGGACGTAGATGTTGGGAAGCTACAGAGGAGAGTAGTTATGTTAGAACAAGATTCTGCACTGAAAGATGCTCAAATCTCATCCTTACAAGCTCAAGTGTTCAACAAAGATCTAACAATCAATTAGCTACAAGGTGAAGTGAATCTTTTAATGTCTGTGGTTTTTGATCTGAAAGCCAAGTTGGAAAAGAAGTTTGGATGTGAGTTTGCTTATGAGCATGATGATCCTATGAACGTTGCTCAACATGATCGTACTATTGAAGAGAAAGCTGCAGCTGACGCTGAAAGAGAAGTAGGTTTGAATGAGTATTTAGCAGCTGATCAGAAGAAGAAGATGAAGTTACCGACAAAGAATCCAAGCAACAAACATATGCTAATCATGAAAAATCAAGATATGAATCCTCTCGATGAAAACTTTCAACTCAAGGATCCGACAAAGACCGCTGATCGTTATGTTAATGAACTGGGTGCAAGTCACGATGATAAAATTTGAAATAAATCTAGGATTACAAGTTGGAGGTATGATCATGACAAGTAGATGTGGTTGGTGATCAGAGAGAGTGGATATAGAGAATATTATCCAAAGAAGCTTAGTTCGAATCATGGACTAACATTGATTTGAAGAATTTACTGAGAGCTCCTTATCATGATTCGGATCCAAATCAACGTGGAAGAGGTTGGGTGTTTCACTCAAAGCTTGAAAGAGAAGTTAAGAACGATTTTCAAAATATGAAGTATGCAGAATCATATGTTAAGAAAAATGTGGAGTTCATGATCCTCATACTCGCAAAACAATCAAGACAGTGATTTTGCCACCAACTAACAAGGAAAAGATTATTCCTGCTGCTCCCAAGTTTCCAAAAGGTGTGCTGAAGAACTTTCAATTCTGGGAGTACGGTCCGAAGATGGGAGAGGTAGTGGTGGTTACTAAAGAGCTAGCTTACCGGTTAGCTGATACGCTAGATTTGATAAGTTTTCACTAGGAGGATATCAAGGTCTTGGGTGAGAACCAGATTCTCACAATGAGAAATATGAAGTATGCGCGATATCTTGGATAAATGTTGTGGCTAATATGATTGGTTCGAGATTATACGTGGATGCCAGTCCGTTGTTTTGTAGTGGTGAAGCTGGTGGAGCGTTGCGCTGATAAAGCAGTAATTTTATAAACCTAGGGGGAGATTCTTGGGCCCTTGAAGGTTTATACATTAGTTATTATTTAGTGATTTGGGCTAGTTTGATATGTTTAAGGTTTGGGCTTGTATAGAATGGGCTTGGGGGTGATATGGGCTTAAGTTTAAGGGGAGTTGTGGGCTAAACCTCCCGTATATATAATGGTTTTGTTTTTTATTAGGTTGTTGACTCTAGTTCTTTTGCTGTAACTTGTATCTGACAATTCTACTGTATATAAGTCAAGCTTTGGTTAATTGTATTCTGTTTCATCTCTATTTCTTGTTACCATTATCGAATTAGTTTGATTGTGTGATTCCGCCACCAATCAAACAACGTGTGATATCATTGTAGATCCGATTTCGGTACTTAGAATTATCAATACACAAGTGTAAATCAATGGTCAGGATTTGATCAAGATTTGATGATGAAAATACACTATTTTATGATTTGATAATGTAAATCAATGGACATAGTTTGATCACTCAGTTCACAAATACACTAGTTTTCACTTTAGAACCCCACCGTGTGTGTGTGTGTATATATATATATATATATTAGGCTCGGTTCAAATAAGGACCACCACGAGTTGTGAGAACCATGAGAACTCTTACTTCCCGCGAGTTGAGCCAAAATTTTTTGCATAAACGTATATGAAATATTATAAAAACATCTGTAAAAAAAGAAAAAAAATTGTCGAGTCGGTAGTTTTGCCCGATGTAAGTTTTTTTACGCGCTGGTGTAAAGTTGTTACGAAGATAAATAATTTTTACACCTCATTTAAATATGTGTTTGCATATTTATTTTTGTTTTTTTTTTTTTTTTGCTAAAAAAGTGATTTTTTATGATTTTAGAGAAAAATAAATTTCGGAAAAATCTTTTGAATGGCCTAGTTCTTACAGTTCTCACAACTAAAGAAGAAATTTCATCCAATAAAAATCGTTCGTTTTACTTCATTAAACTTTTGTATTTAATATTAGTGTAAAGGTATATTGGTAAACTTAGATAGTTTATTAATTGGTAGTTTCCTTTCTAATAGCTAACTAAATTAAATTTGTAACCTATTTTCAAAAAATATACTTTCCAAAAAAGAAAAAAATAATTTAAAGTACATGATAAATTACGAGGTGTGTAGTATGAATTACGAGCTGTGTAGGATAAAATATTATAATATGTGTAGTATAAATTTAATGTTTGTAGGAAACAATTTTAGTGTTGATGGTGATAATTATTATGACTAATTAATTAGTCAAAGATAATAATAAACGAGATGAAAGAAAAACTATTTAATGTTTTACAATTGTACACATTTTTCTTTTTTTTCTCAATTTAATTTTCTTGATAAATAAACCTCCCATATGTATATCCATATATATATATATATATGTATATATATATATAATATTAAAGTAATTAATACTGTGATTTAAATCTAATCCCAACTGGATTTTACTACACCGGGCCTTTAGGCGACCCGTTTTTCCTAGAACTGGAGTGGTGGGCTTGAGCTACACAGCGTTGCCTGCGATTGTGGGCGTATGGGCTTTTGCCATTAGGTTACCTGAATGACCGAACTTTTATTCGTTAATCTCGTTAAAACAAAATATAATTCTATCATTCATAAAAAGCCATAAAAATTTTCCTTCAGTTCCCTTTCTTTTCCTCCACAAAAGCAATAGGGAACTTTTTTAAAGAAAATTTTACAAACCTCTCATATGTTTCTCTCCTTTAAAAACTTACAACACAAAATATTTTATGTTTCTTTCATTTTCCGTTCTAGAAAAAACCTTTATGAAAGGGCTTCTTTTCCCTTTCTTTACTTATCTTTTGTCTAGAGAAAGACCTAGAACATCTACAGTTAAAGAATACTTAAGTTAAAAGTATGTTCACCTTATATTATGTAAATATCACAAATCATTATTTGATGAAACTATTAACCAACATGGTAAATTTAATTGAAAATATATAAAGTATATATATTGTACGATGTTAAGTTTGTTAAGTCTATAATTGGATTCATCTTTTCGATTATTCAAGAGTCTTGTTGTTGATCAAAATGGATCACTACAAGATTTGATGGTCCTTACTTCTAAACCTTTTTATTTAATATGCCATTTTATAAGACACAAACACTCATGGTCCACATAAAAGTTGGCAGACCTTTTACGAAACAAGAATCTAAAGCACAAACACAAACAAAAGCTAAAGTTCAATCAAAGTCACTTTGGTTTCTTTTTTCTTTTATCCCCAAAGTTGCTTTCTTTGAATCTTTATCAACACATAGCCTCTTTCATGACATTTGGATCAGGGTATCAAATGCTAAACAACAAATATTGTCAAAGGAGAAAAAGAAAAGATTTGGTAAATTAAGTCAATTTTGATTATTCATAGATGAATGGATTTATTTTTTAATTTAGCATAGGGAAATAGAAGAATTAAAATATAATAAAAACAGGTAAAAAGCAACTACTTTTAAATTAATTAATTACTCATAATCCTTTTAAATTAATTAATTACTCAAAATATATATTTTATTATTATAATAAAGTTAAGTTAGTTATTTATAAATATATTTATCATTTTTCACATAGTCGATGTAACATTACCATTACTATTTCTACTTCTATTTCTATTTCTGTTTATGATTATTAATTCTAATGCAACGATAATTCGATTGGTTTATAAGTAGTATTTTCTTTTAAGTTTTAGTTTCATATATTCGAATGGTTTATAAATAGAATTTTCTTTACGTTTCAGTTTCACATTTTATAATTCAAATAACATATGTATTTAGCTTATTTGATTTTTTTAGTAGATTGGGTTCGTTAATTTTTTAAAATAAGCTGAATACGCATATGTGTTAAATTAATTTTTCGCGACGTTCTGGCATTAATTTTGTTGAAAACCGAACCGTATTCAAAGTAAACTGTTTTAATGGTATCGTAAGCTATAACGAGTGCAAGTATCATTACGAACCGATACCAATACTGCGATGCCTATATCGGTACCAATATCGAGTATTATTGGAACCTGCGTGTTTCGATGTCCTTTTGTACATATCCCGACTCATCATCATTTTTATGTTTTTTTATTAATGCAAAACATGTATCAATATCCTGTTAGGCATGTAACAACTTTATTTTTATATTGCTATACTGAGTTTCAGACTTCTAATATATTACAGGTACCGTAAGAAACCAAATTGATACCAACTAAAACCAAATTCCTACTACGTGGTCCATGAGATTCCCACTAGTAAATTATTAAATTCATTGTTTCACTTTGGACCCTTTTTGACTAGGTATTGACCCCCTCATTTTCTAAGTTAAAACTAAGCTTGGTAAATAGATTCTAGCCTAACTAGTTTCGGATTAAACAAAACCTTCAAAGTGAAAGATTTTTTTACCAAAGAACTCGTCATATTTATATCCATATTCAGTCTCGCTTTGTGATTGTAAACTATAGTTTTCATTTTGCATCTAGACAACTACAATGGGATTTTTTATAATGTAAAAATATGTCAAACTGATGAAAAGCGCTACACATGTATTATAAAAAATAAAGTAACAAACAAAATAGAATTTACTGTAAAGATCAAACATAAGAAGTGAAGAGAGATTGTTTTTTTTAAATTTTTTTTCCATCTACTTAATTATTATGTAAAAAAAATTATATATTTACTCTAGTAGGGTAATATATGTATTTGCTCTAGAGTGATTATAATAACTCTCAAGTGATTACACAATTATTCTACTAGTGTAAATACATGAATTTTTTTAGATTATGGTACTAAAATACGTGCTCGACAAAATAGAAAAAAATTAAAAAAAAAACCATTTATCAATAACCTTATTCTATGAATTTATGGTACATTATTGATAAATTTAAGATGAGTCTTGAAAAATTCCTTAAACTAGGTATTAAGTTATGAAAATTTTATTATCATCAGTTTTTAATGCTCCATAAACATTGTTTTCATTGTTATTTATTGTAAAGCACGGTCTATTAACTAGAATAAATATCAAAAAACAAGACTATATAGATTATGTAGAGAACAAGAATATGAAAAATAAGGGAATGAGAATCCTTCTCATTGATATTAACATTATATATAAATGCCAATATTAGGCACTATGATATTGATACAAACATAAACGTAATATGGAGTTGGTAATGTGGATAACACTAATAAAGAATATATTCATAACACTCCCCTTGACTATTCACACGTGATAAAAAAAGGGGTACATTATTCTTTCAGTACGCTTGGAGATGCTGCCTCGTTAAAAACCTTGCTAGGAAAACCCACTGGGATAAAATCTCAGCTAAGGAAGAGTGCAGCGCGTATTGTCTCCCCATGATACTTCTGGATCAGGTACGTTGCCTCGTTAAAACCTTACTAAGAAAACCCAATAAGGTAAAACTTAGCAAAGGGAAAAAGAGTGCATCTTATGTAAAACTCCCCCCTCATTAGTGTCATTTAAGCAATCGATGCCAAACTTCTATGAAGGTTGCTGAAAACTTTTGTAGTATGTGATTTGTCGCTTGATCCTTGATGTGCAACATTTAATGAACATTGATTTATAATCTTCTCTAGTCGCCTCCTTTTGTAAGTAGATCCTATAAGATCCATGAATGTGTTTGTTACATTTCCTGCATTTACAAAACTAACCAAACTTGTTGAGGGATTAGTAAAATATGAATCCATATTCTTTGTTCCTTAAGAGTATAGAAAACATAAGTTTTACCCATTACATTATCTCCACATTGTACACAAGTTATATCTTGTCAATAAATTCATAATATATGTTCATGAATAACTAGTAAGATATATTAATACAGTTTGTACTTAACTATGGTACTTCTGAACAATGATATTTTCTTCTTTGGTATGAGATGATAAGAGTTATTTTTTTATATTAACTATCTGGACATCATTAAATGTATTTACACCATAAACTTTGTCCATATGAAAATGACCACCATCTTCTACATATATTATGATTGATGGATAGTAAGACAATTGCTTGTTTTACATATTGAGCCATAAATTTGCAATACCATCTATAATTTGGAAATTATTGCTTTAATATTTGAGCTCATTTTCATCTCGTCAGGAGAGTCAATGACATCACCAACATATATAGTGATACTTATAAACCTCATATTGTTCTTTTTAAAGAAAACAGATGGACCAACTACACTATATGTTTTTCTCATCTCTGAGCTCACCAGTGAGTCTTATATCACAATCGATTTGACTATTTTAGTCGATACATATCTTGTAAACTTTGTAGAACATTTCTTGAGGTTTTCATATCTATGCTTAGATATTTATAATCCATCACGAACTTCTTTACATCTTTAACTATATAGGTGTATGTGTACACTATTTAGGAGTTATTATATAACTTTCTTTTTTAAATATTGATTTCTATATCATATCTTCAAAATCCATATTGTACATTCTCTTTATTTATTGAGATATCAAAATCACCGAGTACAATTTCTTCTATGTATGTCTATTGATGCACAAGAAATACATCATTAAGATGTTTTAATTAACTTTTAAGCACTCAACTACCTTAGGAAACTCTTTAGAAGTTCCACTTATATCCAACATGTAAAATAATCATAAAGTATTTAAATCTAAATACAGTGATCACATTGTTCTCGAGAACTTACTTTACATGAATCACATAATTTAAATCCTTCAGTACTTTCATGTAGCTTTCAGTTTCAAGTGATGCATAACATTAATAAGATGCATGTCAATTCTCTCTTTATATTACTAGAATAATTAAATACTAGAAAGCTATTGCATCCATCACAGGATAAATATATCTTATCATTAATAACCATAGGTCTTTTCGTAACCCTTGTGTTATAAATTCTTGATTCACATAAAAGCCTAATTGTATCTGATATATTTTGCAACTTCTGTTGTATGGACTGCTAGTCCGAAAGCTTTCCATTTCAATAGATATTTCAACTCTGCCTCATTTGCGTTGTTCCTTTTTGGCCAATCATTTCTTTGTATTTATTCATAGGCAGATTTTAAATCTTGATTCTCATCATTTCAAGCGCTATATTATATATAAAAGTATAACGGCGTCGATTTTTTTTCGATTCCATACACTTATAGACATGATATAATTTACTAAGAGCTCTTTATTTTCAGGTACCTGAGGTTCTTCTGGAACTAGCATGTCTAATGTCTATTCAGGAGACCTTTTTACTATAGCCTTAACTTGACCATCTTCTTCATTACTTGCTCCAAATTTTTTCGAGTTTTTTTTATTTTTTGGAATCGACTAGTCTACCATGCTTCAGAATTGCAAGAACTCATTACTAATATATGGTTTGTCATTCTAGGACAATTAACTTAATTGGAGCATTAACAGTTGACTATGTGACTTACTTAGTCATTGTATTTAGGTCAGTGAACTCATCTGATAATTTATTCTTTTATATTGGTAAATGAATTATCTTTTGAATTTCTGGTTCATAGTTTATAGTCTGAGGATCAAGATAACAAGATAATTCATTCACTTTTCACTTTGCAATTGTTTTTTATCTCCCCAAAGTGTTGGGAACATTCATTCACTAAAGTGAATAACAACGAGCCGTAAATAAATCTCTTACTAATGGCTTTAAATATTTAATCATAGACAACTAATTATGCCCAACATATTCTCAACCTTTTTAGAGTTCCCATCTTTGTGTTGTGTGGTGGATGAATTTAAATATTCATGCCATATAACCAAAAACCTTTGAAGGGACAGATTAGGTTCCTGAACAAAACCAACTATAACAAGGAAGAAAAATGATAACTTGTTGGATTGATGTGAATACATGTAAAATTAAATATAAACATGAACCTTTTGCTTCATGATCAATTGGTTTTCAATCACTTGTAGATGTTTAGGTGATCGTCCCAACAATAACACTTATGCCAATGATCATTAATAACATAGGAATCAAATTCGTCATTATATACATAATAAATGTGCCAATCTAGAATAATATGCTTGCTATCTATTAGTTAAACCATAAACGATCAGTACTTCAAGTTGCGAACTTGATAACCATTTAGATGATGCATCGATCTCAAAATACTAAATGGTTTCATGTTAGGATACATACAAATCCTTTTAACATTTCAGAATATTTAGGGATTTATACCCTACTTTAGCTGATAAATAATTAATTTCTACTGACATGTTTAACTATCAAGAAGATATGGCTCTTTAATATATTTCACATCATCAATACTCGGTGTGGTCTAACCAGTCGTGCAAACTAATTAAATAATTATGATCCATAAATTTTTGGTTTTATGACTATGTATGTGCACTCTTGTTTGTCTAATTCACGACAGTAAATACAAGAGAATAATGTATTATTATTTCAAAATTTCATCTTATAACATATTTTCCATACTTTATTCTCGTATATTCACTCCCTTAATGCACCACTTCTTGTGGACAGTTTCATTATTACATGGTCGACTCATTATTAACATGAGGATCATTGTAATTTCCCCATTTACCATGATCACAACCTTTACAGAGATCATTGTATAATCATCATATTATTAACATGGTTGAACTCATTGTTAACATGAGCATTATTATAATTTTCTCAATTTCTGTGATCACAAACTTTAAACCGATCATTATATCGTCACATTCACTTCAGGGAATGGATTATGACTACTAAACTTTCATGGTAGCATCATTACAATATCCTTTGTCATGAGTGTGATCTTTACACTAATCGTTATTTCATCACATCACCTTAGGGAGTGAATTAGAACCATACAACTTTCATGGTTGTCGTTTCAAACCTTATATATACTTTAACAATCTTGCTACTTCAAGAGGATATGGAGGTTAGATAATGAAAATAGTTTTTTTTTCAACCTGTATAAATAATCGTTTCATCACATATCACATAACATCAATTATATGATCAAATCATTAAGATTTACCGGTCTAAATACTTACAAGCTTTGATAAAATCATAATAAGCTTTAGGTTGTTCTTCCAATACCATCTTATAAATAAATCTTGATTACAATTTAGTCATGTTTATAACGTGTTATCATATACCGCAACTTTGGTTATTTTAATGTTCTTTTTCAAATGTAATAACATATGGAACACGATTTATACATAAAGCTAGAATATTAAAAGCATGACTTTATAACATATCACCAAGTAAAACATGTTATAATACAAAGTAATGAAATAAGATGAGTTCATCAATTAAAAGAAATACATAATTTATGTATTAGCGTATCATGATATAACCTATCACATGTATATCTTATATACATATATATGCCTTTTAACCCATGTCAAATATATACAATGTTAGCAAGAATATAATAACATTCACAAATATCCATAAAAACTATTATATAATTATCAATATAGCATACCATCATAGAAGACATGCTAATAATGGTTTTAATAAAATTGAAATAATGATAATCTTGTAAAAAACATTTCACATCATTTTTAATATGTTTTGTATGCAGTAAAAGTTATCAATTATCATGTATAATGTGTTCATAGAATGTAATGAAACATAAAGTTTGTTTTAAGGGCATGAACTAGAAAAACTGCAAGTCCGATGAGTGGAATTTAAATCTGTTATGTGTGTCAATAGATGCCAAAAGTTTTTTCAAATTTATAAATATAATATAAATGCATATATTGTCCAAGTGTCATTTTCTCTGGTTATATAATATATAACCAAAATGAACATGGTTACTTTAATATAGATGCGGCACATATACAATTAAAGATCCTCTACAGATTTAATGAACCTTTGTCTTACATATGAACTATAAAAAAAACTTTCAAAGTTTGAACCAATATGTAGTAAGATTATTATAAAGACACAATGAACCTTTATCCTACATTTGAACTAAAGAAAACTTTCAAAGTTTGGACCAATATATAGTAAGATAATTTATAAAGATATACTTCCTCTTATACTACATATTTGGGGATGAAAGAAAATACTAACTTAAACTATATATTTAATTAGTTATTTAATATAAAACACAAACGTCAATTTGATTCTTTAAGTGAAATATTTATTGTATGAGAGTGCATTTTTTACAATTACATAAAGGTCATTCAAACGGGTATTTAGAAAAGAATAATATATGACAAATCTAGAATCTAGCTTAATCTAGATTTTATCATTCACATACGAAATACAAAACTCAAATATAACAAAAAAATTATAGAAACACGTAGTAATAGAATTATATCCATAATCATTTAAATTATAAAATATTTAGTTGTAATATGACTTGGAAAAAATATATTCATAAAAGTAATTAATTAGGTCGTAATAATTAAATTTAAATCTCAATAGTCTATTAATCAGTTTTCTCCCACAATTTTGTCGTGTCGTTTGCTTCATCGTTAGCCGTAACGTGACCTGACCCTATTACGGCTTGCTGTTTATCTTCTTATCCTTTTCTTGTAGATAAACAACCGAATCCCCATAGAAACCTCATTCGGTAATCAAATAAATTATTTAAGAAAGATGTAATAGAAATCCAGGCAAAAGACTACTTTTGTAATTTTTACATCTTCCATTGATTATACATCTTCCATTATATATTTATCCTTTATATGTTTTTCCAAATCTATTTAATCATCAAATGAACAAAATAAAATAAAGGAAGATGATACTTACCAATGGAAATCAGAGAAGTCCATCTCAATCATAAGTTTTGGATCCATGACAATACTTACTGCTAGAAGTGCTTAACGGGTTGTGTTTGCGGATTGGCGGGTCCTGCTGATAACGTGTTGTAAAACAATCGTCTATTAGCAACCAATATACAACTACAATAAACATGATAAAACAAGACTATATAGATCATGTAGAAAACAAGAACATGAAAAATAAGGGAATGAGAATCCTTCTCATTGATATTAACATTATATAAAATGCCAATATATAAGCATTATAACATTGATACAAACATAAATGTAATATGGGAGTTGATAATATGAATAGTCACTAATAAATAATATATATAACAATTTAAGAATTTTTGAATTAATGTTTTTACATTAGCGATTATAATTTGTGATGTTGCATTGTTGTGGATGGCGTTTGGCCGTTCCCTGTTAAATTTGTGGCTAGGGTGGGGATGAAGATAAATTAAATGTGGTTTTCTTTTTCACTTTTAATTATTTATATTTTTCTTTATTATTTTTACTTTAATTTTTAAAGACAAATTTCTTACTAAATCACATCACAAATCCCCTCCTTTTATTCTTCGTGTTTTTAAAAAACGAGTTTAGTTTATATTATTATAAAAATTAGAAAAGTTTGTAATTTCTTTCAGACTTTTAAATTATTATATTAAATAAACAAAATTAAAAGTAGAAAGCTTTTGGTTTTAGAATTTTCGGTTAGATTATTGTGTCTTTTTATTTAACATTGTATTTTTTTTTCTTTATTTGCGTAATTGTGTGTTTTTTGCGACTCAATAGTGTCCTTTTTCCTTGATATTATGTTATATTTCTTATCTTTCTGTTATATGTTGCGATTTGTTATGTCTTTGTATCCTTTCTAGATTTAAAAGATTTTGTAAGATAACTTTATGAAAGTTTTTAAACACCTGGGGGTGGTGTTTGCAAGCAAGTACCCCTTACCTGTGTGAGTCACATCGCTGCTGGTGGAGTGGGTGGGGCCTGGTGGGTACGAGGTGGGTTAGATGGTTGTTGCTTGGGTTTGTGTGAGACTAAGAGAGAGTTGTGTTTATGGAGAGAGAGATCCTGGTGTAAAATGGTGGGATTCACGTTTAGTGTATTGGTGTCACCAAATCAAATAGTTTAGGGTAGTAGATAGTTTATATCATCTGAAGCAACACATACACCCTGTGTTAGGATAGGAAAGATAAGGGGCGCTTCCCCTAGCGGAGAGAAATTGATGTCTCCGAGTAATTTTTTTTCTAACATACGTTAATAAACGTTAAGGCTCGGCGACAATAAACTGCGAGTCAAAACATACAAAACTTCTCTCTTTTTAAATGTTGTCCTAGAAAAGTCTTATTTAACGACCTATTTCTAGGTATGAATCTTCTGTAGACTTGATGATGCTACCCACATTTCATAGCTAAATGAATTAGACAACGCATCCTATCATTTACTTGATATGATTCGTATAAAATTTGGTACCAACATGTTTATTGCAATTTTTTTTGATAAACAAGCCGAGCCCGAACCTGCGAACCCCATATGTTAAACGAGTCGAGCACAAGTTCTATCAAGTTAAATTAGCCGAGTACGAGCTCTATCATGTTAAATGAGCCAAGCGCTAGCCCTATCATTTTAAACAAGCAAAGCACAAACTCAACCAGACTGGTTTACTGCTCTCAACAATCTTAAGTTAAGATTCCTCATTTGTGGTAAAACAAACATCCTTTAAATTAAATGCAGGAACTTAACTTTGAAATCAGAAACCACAGGCAAAATTTAATCTACTTTAGGTAGTGTCACAATCATAAATCTGCAACTCGTAAACTCTGTGAGTCTGTGGCATTTTGTATTTAATGATTTCTTGGACTTGTGCCCTATCTACCAGTGTCCTCATGTCTATTCAATTATCAACACATTCAATTCTCAAAATGCTAAGAAAACTAACGCAGCAGAACAAAATGAAATTAACCATATCAACTACAAACAAAATCAACATTCATACCTTTAATTTCAGCAAAATGTCATTAGTTTAGATCTCAAACACCATACTAATTACTAACCTCTAGTCGCATGCATTCATCATGTCTAGGGTTCAATTTGCCCCCATATTTATTTACATAGCGGTTATGTTTTTTGTGACCGAAGATCGCGATAGTCTACGATTTGATTTAACAATTTCAGAACATCAATCGCAAACTTGTTCTACCATCGGGACATGCCATGTTGTTCATCTAAAATCCAAGTCCTGGATCGTCTTCTCGACATTCGCCCAAAAACCGAGCTAGATAAACTCCGGCTTCTTGGAACTGAGCCACCACCAAAATGAAAATGGAATTGGAATTAGAATTTGGCCTTAATCTACCAAAAAACGAAAACACATTGCGAAAAACTCGTCTAATTCCATTATTTCCTACACCATTCCGTCTAGTTTCCCACATAATCCTCCTCGGAGTACCGGAATTGTTAAATCCACCATCCATTTCTGTATACACAACTGGAAGCTCCCGCTCACCATTAACTGCTCTGATACCACCTGAGAATCTCCCAACAGCGAATCCGCCTCCGGGCAATCTCCATATCGTCAATCCAACCGCTGTGGACTCGTTGTCATCTCGTTCTAAATTACTCGAATTTAGAGATTCTGTAGGAAGCTCATACCGGCACACCGGACACGAGTTCCGTATCGCGAGCCACGGAACAATGCAGTCCGAGTGGTAGATATGCTTACACGGCATCTCACGTGCTTCAGATCTGACCTCAAACTCTTCTTTGCATACAGCACAATGTAGTTGTTCCATTGTTACATGAGAATCCAATATCTCAATAGTTGGCATTGATTCTATAGCTGCTTTTGAAGCCGGAGGATGATGTACGGACCTGGTGAAGCCGTTCATTTCGATCTGTGACAACTGATCGAGCAACCGATCGAATCCGGATCCCATAAGAAACTCCGACATCGTAGCAGGCAACGGTTGCAAACCGGTGCCTGCTCCGTCGTCGTAATAAAGTTCAAAACCCCTGTCTTGAACGCCACCGCGAAGAACAATGACCGGATTAAACGGCGACCGGTCATTATTGTTCCGCAGCCGCGTTGTTCCGCGACGCGGCCGCGGATCTGACCGGTCAAGCATGTACATGGCGGTGGCAGGGCGCGTGCCCGTTGCCGGAGGCTCGTTGGTTTCAACCGCTTCAACGAATCCTCCGTCACAGTACGGGCACACCACGGTGTTTTCGGAAGGTAATCGGATGAAGCGTGTGCATCTGTAGCACCAATACGACGTCGTTCTTGACATTTTGTTTAACAAAAGTTGGGAATACCAGCTCGTTGAGATACAGATCTTGAATAATTTTATCAATCTCGTGGATGATGATTGATGCAGTGTTTAAAGTTGCCGGAAAATGTTATTGAAGTTTAGATGGAGGAGGTTTGATGAGCGTGTAAATTGGTTTGAAAAACAGGCGTGATGATATGGGTTCATGGTCCGGTGACGGGTGTGATGCATATGATGGTTTTATACTATGGTATGAAAGTTTTATTGAAAATTGCTTTTTGTAAAAGCGAATTTATAAATTTATAAAATTAGTATAAAATTCTTATTTATAATTTACAAGAAATTTGTTTGGAAATGGTCACCCAAAATCAGATATAGTCAAATCAAGCTTATGCTAACTTACATAAAAAAATACCTTTGAAATGTAAATAAATAATTAAGTGGTGAGCTAGGAAATTTTCAAAGGGAACACTAAGTTTTGATGTTTGGATATATATTTTTCTATCTCAATTGAATTTTAGTGTCGTTATGTCGTGCCACATGAGTGTTGTTCATTGTTTTGGTTACTTTTACAAATTCTTCTAAGAATGCGAGTAGCTTTTAGGTCCAATTCTGAGGACGATTTATTTTAAGTCGGGTATGGTTGTGATACCTTGAGAATTTGATATCATTATTATGTCAACATGAATTTAATATGGTAAGATATTGGTTGTAAACACAGAAGTAAGAAAAAATTAAGTTTAGAATTCATAAAAATAATATGTAACTTTTTGTAATTGGGTTCGGGTAATAATGATATAACAATGAGTAGGGCAATTCAGTTATTTTATAGAGTCGAATTGCCCTTTTAGTTAACAAATTATAAATAAAATGACTGAATTACCCTCTCGTTAAAAGAAAAAATAGATGAAGTTAACTCAGTGGACTAAAATGGCAACGATGAAACTTTTTTTGACATACAAGCGAAAAATGAAACCTTTGTATCAAACCAGTAAAATGACCCAAAGAACAAGGACTAAAATGACATTTACCTCTTTAAACAATTAAGAACTAAAAATATAAAATACATATGAATATAGGAATAAATGTTAAAAGACATAAGGGGTGATTCAAAAACGGATTAATGTGCTTAAATGAACACTAAAGAAATTAAATTGGGACATCAAATCAAATAACGAGACTAATTGCTTACTAAAAAACCATAAAAAAGGCTACAGTGTGTGAGACTATAATATTTCACCTCCACTTATCAATGTTGTAAACCAAAGTTTCAATGTTGTAAAACAAAGTTTCCATGTGAATCGAAGATGGTCTCGTTATTTGATTTAACTACAACTAGAATTCGATCTAGTTAATCAAACAGGTTGAATTTGATTTAAAAAAATAAATAAAACATAATCTTTATTTCTATCATATTAAAAATAATATAAATTTTTAAAAAATTTACTATTTTTATATCCATCGTATTAAAGAATAAATATCAAACTTTAAAATACTTTACTGTTTGAACATGTTTTATTTATATTGAAATTCATGTATTTTGTTAAAAATATTAGCAAACCTATGATTATATATAACCTTTTAAAAACTAGTTTCTTTATAATTTAACATGTCCGAAAATTCACTAAGTACTTTTCACTTAGGCTGAATACTCTTAACTTCAAACTCCTAACAACTACTAATAACAGCTGCAATCATGCTACTTACGGATTATCAGGGGAAAGGGGATTGCCATATAATAATTTTATAGTTTGAAAAATACAGTTATAGGGTTATCAATACGATTTTATAATGTATTTGAAAATGGTATTTTAAAATACCCAAAAGTTAAGAGTTTTTTTAATTTAATTCATAAGGTACCAATCTAAAATGAGTAGTCTTTCAAAAACTAATTACATTTTAAACTGATACATATTTATTTATTATTTTTTATATAATACATATATAACTTTTATTAGGCTATATTATAAATTAATCTCTAAATTTATTGTAAGTACTAAAATAGCCCATTACAAAGCCCATAACTTAAACAAATTTATTACATATCTTAACTACATTTGAATTAAAAAGAATTTATCCGAATTCAATTTGAATTCGAATACGAATTTGAATCGAATTGGTTGATTCTTAATCGAATTAAAATCAAATTCAAATTCAAAAAGAAAATACTAAATTATTCGAAAAATACGATTCAAGCATTTTGAAAATTCAATATTTGATTCAATAAACACCCATAATCGTACATAACATAGGGGAATTCGGCTTTTGGTTGTATAGGTGCTTTGAAAAAACAACATGCTACGAGTAGTGGGGACACATACGCCAAGATGTGCATGATGGGAGTATAAATGGGTGACTACGAAAGACATATCAAACAAGTGATGTAAAGAGGGAGAGTCAACGTACCAAGCATTTGTCGTAAAGTAACTTAGACCTGAATAATAGGTTAGTAGTTATAACATTTACGCAACGAAATTACGTCACACTCGTAAGATGGCATGCCTTAAATACATGTGGAGATACAAAAATGGTTGTGAGGACAATCATGTAGTCAGAATATGTGTTGTGGCGGTGAAGGTTAGACATGAAAGAAATGCCATGGTGGATCATAGGCGCGAAACATCGTCCTCCAAATCGTGAAAGGGGCAATGCCCATTTTTCATGGCCTTCTTTGCAAAAGTGAGGGGCATGTATTTACCAAATCAATTCTTAAATTAACCCATCCCATTAGCACGCTTCACACTCCTCTTTTATTTTTTTGTTTTATTTTAGTTAAGAATTATTATGATTATTTTGATTAACTTGTGGTTGGTAATTAAAAAAAAACAAATGCAGAGTTTGTTTATTATTTCATGAACATTCCGATATAGATTTTAATGGAAACGTAGTTGTTTTCACAAAACAATGCTTTCATAAACGATTTTGACTTGTAATTGGATCGAAATTTAAAAATAATTAATAAAACGAATTATAGAAAAAAGTTCACTCACCCTACCACATTTTGAGTTCATAAAATAACTTAGTGATATTTGAAAGTCATACACTCATGTATGTGTGAAGCCTACGTGAGAATTGTCACACCCCAACCAATGACGAAAACATCGGGGAGGGACGAAACAGATTGCTCAAGACTTTATAACACTATTTGTGTGACAAGTATTTAAGTAACAAAATTTCATTTCATTTCAAATTTGGTTACATCGATAGAAAACAAAGTACAACAACATAATCTGTCAAATCACAACACCTTAATCAAGAAACACAATCCAAAAACAAATCTAAGTTTAAATGGGTTTCTAGTTCGTCCTACTAGATTCCATGCATCCTCGTCATCATCAATTTCCTACAACATATATTAAGGTATAGTTCAACACACAAGGAATTTGCGAGTATACAAGTTTCAATGCTAAGTAATGTAAAAGTCTCAACATTCTACATGGCATAATCGATTACTTGAAATATCATACAATACTAGCAATGCGACTATACATGTCAACCCAAAGTTTACCCCTAGCGTAATCTAATCATAGCAATGACTAGACCGTTTTGTTTACTTAACATGACCTCACGAATATGAGCAGTGCGTTAATCCTATAGTGCTATACATGTTAAGGAGGCTTGTACATAGTTAATGACATAGCATAAGCATTCTATTCTAGCACATACAAGTTTTTCAAGTATCCATGTTAAGCATTTATGATTGAATGTCGTTTTGTGCTTAAGCATAACTATTTTGATTTAGTGATTTTGATAGCATACATACGTTGCACCCAAAAGTGTTAAAAGAGGAAAACGTGATTCGATTATACTTACAGTTTTGCAAAGCATTCCATGCAAACCGCGAGTCGTTATGGTGACAAGTAGGGAACCGAAGTTACCCTATACGGGAAACAAAGGGCGTGAGTATCCTGAGTTGGAGGAAGTGTTTGGTTTGGAATTAAAAGTACAGAAAGTACGAAAGGTAAACTAGAAAGATGCCACTTCGTGCGAAGTGACTGTTCACTTCGTGCGAAGTGTACAGTTCTGGAACGATGTAGCTCGTTTAACACTCGTTTTGACACTGATATATGTGAACGAGAAGTTTAGGAATGAGGCAGAACAGTCAAAGGTCATAACACTTAAGCATAATTCGATAGCATCATGGTCCTGACTTATTTTATAAGAAAAGTACGTATAATATATATAGTTTATGTTCATAGTTCGTCAGATATGTCATAGAGGTCAAGCAAGGAGGTATGAAACCTCATTATATGATTCACCAAAGCACTAAGTTTATCGACATGAATGTACAAAAATTGAAATATACAAAAAAATGTACAAGTGAGGTGTGGAACTTAATTCGAAAAGCCAAGGCTCCCATCATTCTCACACTAGCTAGAACACAAGTTCATCTATGTTGAGCTTGGTTTCATCCTTCACACTTGGTACTAAAGAAAAAGGTAGAAAAGTTAAAGAAGAATATCCAAGTACAATGATAGTAGTGAGCTAAAACTCACTTAGAATGGCTGAGAATAGTCTGCCAAAAGTCTGGAATTTCAGTGTGAACGAGTGGAGATTCTGAAAGTTTGAAAAGAGTGAAGTGAGGTTGTATTTATAGAGAAAAGTTGCTGCTAGATCCAATTCATGCGAAGTAGTGCCCACTTCATGCGAAGGGGGGCCCACTTCATGCGAAGGGGGGCCCACTTCATGCGAAGGGGGGCCCAATTCGCACAGAAGTGTTAGTTCGGGCCGTTTTACGTATTTTAACCGATTTTCAAGTATGATGTTGTAACATATGAGTATCGTAATTATAATAAGTATGATTTGTGTGAAAGTATGTATTAAAATGACTGCTTGCATGTAAAACAAGTATGAATAAAGTATGGATTTTCATTATGATCAACGTCTTGGATTACAAGTTTGGGAATGATTTACAACAAGACACAAATGCAAGTTTCCATAAATAAAAATACGATTACACTTTCTAAATAAGGAAAGTACAAAATGCGAAGTGTTACAGTCTCCTCTACTTTAGGAAAATTTGTCCTGAAATTTATTCAAGAGGGAGACTCAACGAAAAGATGTAGATGCTTAGTCTTCATTTCACTCTCGAATTCCCAAGTGAATTCAGCGCCACGTTTGCCTTCCTACCAAACCTTGACTATGGGAATGCGACTGCGCCTAAGCTGCTTGGTTCCTCGGTCCATGATTTCGACCGGATTTTCACGAAGTGTAGGGACTCGTTGATTTGTAAGTCATCGAGTGAAACTTGAAGTCCTTCTTCAGCTAGGCATTTCTTCAGATTTGAAACTTGAAATGTCGGGTGAACATTGTTGAGTTCTTGAGGTAGATCCAGTCGATACGCTACCTTGCCAATCCTTTCAAGAATCTTGAAAGGGCCTATGAAGTGGGGAGCAAGTTTGCCTTTCTTACCAAATCGAACCACGCCTTTCCAAGGAGATACCTTAAGAAGTACATGATCACTAACATTGAATTCCAAAGGCTTGCGTCGTTTGTCTGCGTAACTCTTTTGTCGGCTTCTAGCTTTGAGTAGGTTATCACGAATTTGTAGGATCTGGTCAGTTGTCTCTTGTATGTGTTTGGGACCGGTGATCCGAGCTTCGCCAATCTCGTGCCAACACTAGGAGAACAACACTTACAACCATACAATGCTTCAAATGGTGCCATTTGAATATAGGCGTGATAACTGTTATTGTACGAGAATTCTACCAACGGCAAATGTATATCTCCAGTTGCCACCAAAATCGATTACGCAAGAGCGAAGCATATCCTCAAGTGTTTGGATAATACGCTCGGTTTGACCGTCAGATTGAGGATGAAAAACAGTACTAAGGTTAAGTTGAGTACAGAGAGATTTTTGGAAGTTTTGCTAGAGATGCGAGGTGAAACGACCATCACGGTCAGAAATGATGTCAATGGGGACACCTGACGACAAATGACTTCATCCGTGTAGATATGAGCCAATTTCTCGACTTTGTAATCTTCACGAATGGGGAGGAAATGAGTGGACTTGGTCAAACGATCGATGATTACCCAAATGCTATCCATAGCTATACTCTCCCATTTCCAGATTGGAATTTCTGGTTGTTCGATTAAGCAAGAGGGACATTGGTGTTCGGCTTTCACCTTGGAGCAAGTGAGACATTTCAACACGTAGGTGGTGATATCCTTCTTCAACCAGGCCACCAATAAGACACACGAAGGTCTTGGTACATCTTGTCGGTGCCAGGATAAGTAGGAATATCGGGATTTGCGAGCTTCCTTCATCAAAAAGTCATGAAGGTTGTCACGATTGGGAATCCATATGTGGTTTTTGGAATATTCACTTCGAGAACTTGAAGTTGATGCTAGCCAGCACGAAGATCGATTTTGGAGAAACATGTTGCGCCTTGAAGTTGATCGAAGAGATCATCGATGCGAGGAAGGGGATAACAGTTCTTGATAGTGAGTTTGTTGAGTTCACGATAATCAATACACATACGAAAAGAACCATCCTTCTTCTTGACAAAGAGGACTGGAGCGCCCCAAGGAGAAGTACTAGGGCGTATGAAGCCTTTATCAAGTAATTCTTGAAGTTGGCTCGACAGCTCCTTCATTTCCGATGGTGCGAGACGGTAAGGAGATTTAGTAACACGTGTAGCTCTAGGAATGAGATCAATACGAAAGTCAACAAAACTAGGGGGAGGAGGACCTGGTAGGTCTTTGGGAAACACGTCGGGAAAGTCGCATACTAAAGGGACACCACTCATGCTTTTTCCTTTATCTTTCTTTTCCACAACGTTGGCGAGAAAGGCAAAGTACTCTTTGCACAAATACTTGTCCGCTTGGTTTCAATGACGATGTTGATTCGAATTACGCTTTGCGTTCAATGATAAGAATTTTATCGAGAATGTAAACTTCATTTTTGGAACTAGCTTGGAAAGCGAGAAAGAGAGTTTAGCCAAGGAACAGTCAAATGAAGAGTTCTATGCTGAAAAGAAGCATCATGAGCAGGTTCAGAAATCCTCTGTCACTAACAGCAGGACATGCTACAAGTGTAACGAAGTTGGACACATTGCAAGACATTGTCCCAATTCTAAACCTATTTACCATGCTAAGAAGTCATAAGAAGATGTGAAAAATAAATCTTTAAAGTTTGTTCCAACACATATCTTGAAAAGACAAACTGAATCAAACAAAAATGAGAAACCAGTAACTGCTAATTTTAACAAAAAACTGGTGATACATCGATCAAGAAATATCAAAAGGATTCAAAATTTTACGTGAAAAAGGAAATTTCTAAACAACAAACTTGGGTGATCAAAACTAAACCATTTTCTGAGACAGTCAAAACATCCGTCACAACTGAGTCAAAGGTTGAACAAGTTTGATGTTAAAAGTGCTAGTGTACCTAAGTTTAATATCCCAAACCCACCCAAGACCGAGAAGGCTTGGGTATCTCTGTTTAATTAATTTATGAACTGCATGTGTAGGGGCTCTTGAGGTTAATATTTTCTAAGTGGAAATGGACAATAGAGCTTTTCAACACATGACAGGGATGTTGGCCTTGTTATATGATGTTAAATCAATCAAAGGTGACTATGCACGGTTTGCGGGTACTCAAGAAGGAAGGATAATCGGTGAAGGAATACTAACGAACAACGTGGTTTCTTTCGACAAAGACAACTACATTGACAAATTAGAGAATAACTTGTTAAGTATCTCCCAGATTTGCGATAAGAAGTTTACAACTCATTTTACGGATAAAGAGTGCCTCATTCTGAAACCAGGATTCAAAATTCCCGAGTAGTGGATCCTCATGCATGCTCCACGAGAAATGATCTCTATGTCGTTGACATGAGCGTCGCATCCACTACTATGAAATCGACACAATGTTTTGTATCAAAGGCTACAGAAAAAGAATCGATTTTATGGCATCGAAAGATGGGACATATCCATTTACTAAAGATGAATTATCTTGTGCATAACAATCTGGTGGAGGGTGTGAATCTTAAGAGTTTCCACTTGAGTGATTACTGTATCAGCTGTAAAAAGGGCAAGCAACACAAGAAATCTCATCCAAAAACACTCCTTAACTCTATCAAGCTTCCACTAGAGAGGTTACATATGGATCTGATTAGACCAGTTAACGTCAAAAGTATATTTGGTGATCTATATTGTCTTGTTGTGACTGACAAATACTCAAGATTTTCATGGGCTCTATATCTAGAAAGCAAAGATGAGATGTTTGAAAATCTGATGATTCTTTTTAGAAAATGGAGAATTTATACCATCTACCGACGAGAAGGATTCGTAGCGACAACGGTACTGAATTTAAGAACAAAGAATGGAAGAGTTTTGCAATGACAAAGGAATACTTCATGAATTCAACGCACCCTATACTCCGCAATAGAATGGAGTTGCTGAATGAAAGAACCAATCTCTTATTGACAGCACGCACAATGCTCGTAGATTCTACATTACCTTTCACTTTTGGAGCGAAGCAATTGCCTCTGCTTGTTACATGCTTAATCGAGTATTAATAGTCAAGGCTCATAAGAAAACATGCTTTGAGTTGCTTAATCAGCGAAAACCAAATTTGGAGTTTTTAGAATCGTTTGGATCTCCGTGCACAGTTATTGACCCAGATGGTAAATTCGGAGCTAAGTCTCTAGAGGGGCTTTTGTGGGATATGCTAGTCCTTTAAGAAGAGTCTGTCTTCCTAGCATAAACCGGGTTATTCTTGCTCAACATGTTGACTGCCAGAGATACACGTCACGAACATAGAAGCTTGGTGATCCTTGGTTGTTTAATTGTGAAAGTTTGTGGGATTCTTTTGAACTACTGAATGAACCTACTGATGAGGAACTTGTATTGCTATATCAGCAACAATAGTCGTCTGCTCAAAAGCAAGTTCCTATACCAAGAGTGATTTCACAATCACAAGTTGGGACAAACGATTCTGAAGCAGGTCCGAGCAACACACAACAAGAACCCATAGTTGAACTAGATGTGAATGTTACAGCACCCATTTTGATCAATCAGATGATTTTGATTCTGATAGCGAGCCAACATAAGATAATGGAGGATCCAGTTCCGATGAAGGTTCAAAGCAGATCACAAGTTTGCTAAATCAATATGCAGGTCCAAGCAATCAGAATGAAGCATCAACGAGTAATCAGGTTGCTGAACAGAATATTACAAATCTAGAGAATGAAGTGAGTGTTTCTAATGAGGTTATGTCAAGGATGTTGTCATACCACCCTTCAGAGAACATAATTGGAGAGTTGCACGTTGGAGTAATAACGAGAAATCAGATCAACAAGGATCTAAGCTGTTTTTATACTAAAATTGCACCTATTCAAGAATGTTGCTTATATAGTTGTCTTATTTCATAGGTTGAGCCTAAATCGTACAAGAAGCGCTTACCGAAGAAAGCTAGGTAAACGCAATGCAGGAAGAGCTGCAACAATTCGAGAAACTTGGAGTCTGGAAGCTTGTCGATCTACCTGATAATCACAAGTCAATCAGTACTAGGTCGGTCTTAAAGTGTGAACGAGTGGAGATTCTGAAAGTTTGAAAAGAGTGAAGTGAGCTTGTATTTATAGAGAAAAGTTGCTGCTAGATCCACTTCATGCGAAGTAGTGCCCACTTCATGCGAAGGGGGGCCCAATTCGCACAGAAGTGTTAGTTCGGGCCGTTTTACGTATTTTAACCGATTTTCAAGTATGATGTTGTAACATATGAGTATCGTAATTATAATAAGTATGATTTGTGTGAAAGTATGTATTAAAATGACTGCTTGCATGTAAAACAAGTATGAATAAAGTATGGATTTTCATTATGATCAACGTCTTGGATTACAAGTTTGGGAATGATTTACAACAAGACACAAATGCAAGTTTCCATAAATAAAAATACGATTACACTTTCTAAATAAGGAAAGTACAAAATGCGAAGTGTTACAGTCTCCTCTACTTTAGGAAAATTTGTCCCGAAATTTATTCAAGAGGAAGACTCAACGAAAAGATGTAGATGCTTAGTCTTCATTTCACTCTCGAATTCCCAAGTGAATTCAGCGCCACGTTTGCCTTCCTACCAAACCTTGACTATGGGAATGCGACTGCGCCTAACCTGCTTGGTTCCTCGGTCTATGATTTCGACCGGATTTTCACGAAGTGTAGGGACTCGTTGATTTGTAAGTCATCGAGTGAAACTTGAAGTCCTTCTTCAGCTAGGCATTTCTTCAGATTTGAAACTTGAAATGTCGGGTGAACATTGTTGAGTTCTTGAGGTAGATCCAGTCGATACGCTACCTTGCCAATCCTTTCAAGAATCTTGAAAGGGCCTATGAAGTGGGGAGCAAGTTTGCCTTTCTTACCAAATCGAACCACGCCTTTCCAAGGAGATACCTTAAGAAGAACATGATCACTAACATTGAATTCCAAAGGCTTGCGTCGTTTGTCTGCGTAACTCTTTTGTCGGCTTCTAGCTTTGAGTAGGTTATCACGAATTTGTAGGATCTGGTCAGTTGTCTCTTGTATGTGTTTGGGACCGGTGATCCGAGCTTCGCCAATCTCGTGCCAACACTAGGAGAACAACACTTACAACCATACAATGCTTCAAATGGTGCCATTTGAATATAGGCGTGATAACTGTTATTGTACGAGAATTCTACCAACGGCAAATGTATATCTCCAGTTGCCACCAAAATCGATTACGCAAGAGCGAAGCATATCCTCAAGTGTTTGGATAATACGCTCGGTTTGACCGTCAGATTGAGGATGAAAAACAGTACTAAGGTTATGTTGAGTACAGAGAGATTTTTGGAAGTTTTGCTAGAGATGCGAGGTGAAACGACCATCACGGTCAGAAATGATGTCAATGGGGACACCTGACGACAAATGACTTCATCCGTGTAGATATGAGCCAATTTCTCGACTTTGTAATCTTCACGAATGGGGAGGAAATGAGTGGACTTGGTCAAACGATCGATGATTACCCAAATGCTATCCATAGCTATACTCTCCCATTTCCAGATTGGAATTTCTGGTTGTTCGATTAAGCAAGAGGGACATTGGTGTTCGGCTTTCACCTTGGAGCAAGTGAGACATTTCAACACGTAGGTGGTGATATCCTTCTTCAACCAGGCCACCAATAAGACACACGAAGGTCTTGGTACATCTTGTCGGTGCCAGGATAAGTAGGAATATCGGGATTTGGAGCTTCCTTCATCAAAAAGTCATGAAGGTTGTCACGATTGGGAATCCATATGTGGTTTTTGGAATATTCACTTCGAGGACTTGAAGTTGATGCTAGCCAGCACGAAGATCGATTTTGGAGAAACATGTTGCGCCTTGAAGTTGATCGAAGAGATCATCGATGCGAGGAAGGGGATAACAGTTCTTGATAGTGAGTTTGTTGAGTTCACGATAATCAATACACATACGAAAAGAACCATCCTTCTTCTTGACAAAGAGGACTGGAGCGCCCCAAGGAGAAGTACTAGGGCGTATGAAGCCTTTATCAAGTAATTCTTGAAGTTGGCTCGACAGCTCCTTCATTTCCGATGGTGCGAGACGGTAAGGAGATTTAGTAACACGTGTAGCTCTAGGAATGAGATCAATACGAAAGTCAACAAAACTAGGGGGAGGAGGACCTGGTAGGTCTTTGGGAAACACGTCGGGAAAGTCGCATACTAAAGGGACACCACTCATGCTTTTTCCTTTATCTTTCTTTTCCACAACGTTGGCGAGAAAGGCAAAGTACTCTTTGCACAAATACTTGTCCGCTTGGTTTCAATGACGATGTTGATTCGAATTATGCTTTGCGTTCAATGATAAGAATTTTATCGAGAATGTAAACTTCATTTTTGGAACTAGCTTGGAAAGCGAGAAAGAGAGTTTAGCCAAGGAACAGTCAAATGAAGAGTTCTATGCTGAAAAGAAGCATCATGAGCAGGTTCAGAAATCCTCTGTCACTAACAGCAGGACATGCTACAAGTGTAACGAAGTTGGACACATTGCAAGACATTGTCCCAATTCTAAACCTATTTACCATGCTAAGAAGTCATAAGAAGATGTGAAAAATAAATCTTTAAAGTTTGTTCCAACACATATCTTGAAAAGACAAACTGAATCAAACAAAAATGAGAAACCAGTAACTGCTAATGTTTAACAAAAAACTGGTGAATCATCGATCAAGAAATATCAAAAGGATTCAAAATTTTACGTGAAAAAGGAAATTTCTAAACAACAAACTTGGGTGATCAAAACTAAACCATTTTCTGAGACAGTCAAAACATCCGTCACAACTGAGTCAAAGGTTGAACAAGTTTGATGTTAAAAGTGCTAGTGTACCTAAGTTTAATATCCCAAACCCACCCAAGACCGAGAAGGCTTGGGTATCTCTGTTTAATTAATTTATGAACTGCATGTGTAGGGGCTCTTGAGGTTAATATTTTCTAAGTGGAAATGGACAACAGAGCTTTTCAACACATGACAGGGATGTTGGCCTTGTTATATGATGTTAAATCAATCAAAGGTGACTATGCACGGTTTGCGGGTACTCAAGAAGGAAGGATAATCGGTGAAGGAATACTAACGAACAACGTGGTTTCTTTCGACAAAGACAACTACATTGACAAATTAGAGAATAACTTGTTAAGTATCTCCCAGATTTGCGATAAGAAGTTTACAACTCATTTTACGGATAAAGAGTGCCTCATTCTGAAACCAGGATTCAAAATTCCAGAGTAGTGGATCCTCATGCATGCTCTACGAGAGAATGATCTCTATGTCGTTGACATGAGCGTCGCTTCCACTACTATGAAATCGACACAATGTTTTGTATCAAAGGCTACAGAAAAAGAATCGATTTTATGGCATCGAAAGATGGGACATATCCATTTACTAAAGATGAATTATCTTTGCATAACAATCTGGTGGAGGGTGTGAATCTTAAGAGTTTCCACTTGAGTGATTACTGTATCAGCTGTAAAAAGGGCAAGCAACACAAGAAATCTCATCCAAAAACACTCCTTAACTCTATCAAGCTTCCACTAGAGAGGTTACATATGGATCTGATTAGACCAGTTAACGTCAAAAGTATATTTGGTGATCTATATTGTCTTGTTGTGACTGACAAATACTCAAGATTTTCATGGGCTCTATATCTAGAAAGCAAAGATGAGATGTTTGAAAATCTGATGATTCTTTTTAGAAAATGGAGAATTTATACCATCTACCGACGAGAAGGATTCGTAGCGACAACGGTACTGAATTTAAGAACAAAGAATGGAAGAGTTTTGCAATGACAAAGGAATACTTCATGAATTCAACGCACCCTATACTCCGCAATAGAATGGAGTTGCTGAATGAAAGAACCAATCTCTTATTGACAGCACGCACAATGCTCGTAGATTCTACATTACCTTTCACTTTTGGAGCGAAGCAATTGCCTCTGCTTGTTACATGCTTAATCGAGTAGTAATAGTCAAGGCTCATAAGAAAACATGCTTTGAGTTGCTTAATCAGCGAAAACCAAATTTGGAGTTTTTAGAATCGTTTGGATCTCCGTGCACAGTTATTGACCCAGATGGTAAATTCGGAGCTAAGTCTCTAGAGGGGCTTTTGTGGGATATGCTAGTCCTTTAAGAAGAGTCTGTCTTCCTAGCATAAACCGGGTTATTCTTGCTCAACATGTTGACTGCCAGAGATACACGTCACGAACATAGAAGCTTGGTGATCCTTGGTTGTTTAATTGTGAAAGTTTGTGGGATTCTTTTGAACTACTGAATGAACCTACTGATGAGGAACTTGTATTGCTATATCAGCAACAATAGTCGTCTGCTCAAAAGCAAGTTCCTATACCAAGAGTGATTTCACAATCACAAGTTGGGACAAACGATTCTGAAGCAGGTCCGAGCAACACACAACAAGAACCCATAGTTGAACTAGATGTGAATGTTACATCACCCATTTTGATCAATCAGATGATTTTGATTCTGATAGCGAGCCAACATAAGATAATGGAGGATCCAGTTCCGATGAAGGTTCAAAGCAGATCACAAGTTTGCTAAATCAATATGCAGGTCCAAGCAATCAGAATGAAGCATCAACGAGTAATCAGGTTGCTGAACAGAATATTACAAATCTAGAGAATGAAGTGAGTGTTTCTAATGAGGTTATGTCAAGGAGTTGTCATACCACCCTTCGAGAACATAATTGGAGAGTTGCACGTTGGAGTAATAACGAGAAATCAGATCAACAAGGATCTAAGCTGTTTTTATACTAAAATTGCACCTATTCAAGAATGTTGCTTATATAGTTGTCTTATTTCATAGGTTGAGCCTAAATCGTACAAGAAGCGCTTACCGAAGAAAGCTAGGTAAACGCAATGCAGGAAGAGCTGCAACAATTCGAGAAACTTGGAGTCTGGAAGCTTGTCGATCTACCTGATAATCACAAGTCAATCAGTACTAGGTCGGTCTTAAAGTGTAAGAGAGATGACAAAGGATTTATTGTACGCAATAAAGCTCGACTGATTATCCAAGGTTTTCATCAACAAGAGGGCATTGATTATACAGAGGTCTACGCTCCTATCGCACGACTAGAAGATATCCGCATATTCCTGGCCTTTGCGTCATGGAAAGGGTTTAAAGTGTACCAGCTTGAGGTTAAATACAGTTTCCTTTACAGAAAAGCAAAAGAGGAAGTGTATGTCAGCCAACCACCGGGGTTTGTCCATCCAATGCATAAAGAAAAGGTTTACTTACTAGATAAAGCATTTGTATGGTCTGCACCAAGCCACGAGAGCCCGATATGAGATACTCTCTTACTCTTGTTGGATAACGGTTTTATCAGAGGCACTGTTGATAGCACTCTCTTCACACGGGAAGTGAACAAACACTTGCTGATTTGAGAGGGGATCAGCTCTCGTCCTGAGCAACGGACTGATTTGACTCAGCTAAGAGAGGCGTAATTTATTGCTAGAGAGTTAGACAAACAAACAATCAAGTATGTTGCTTAAACGCCTTTACTTTGTATATTGATAAACGTGAAAAGTTACAAATGAGTAAACAAACGGACAAGGCTTCACCTCAGTCACACACCAACAGCTATAACACAACACTCAAGCTCCACTATATATAGGCCAACATGGCTCGCACAAGGAGTGAGGCTGCTGACTCGTGCGAATGGTGCCTCGTACGAGTGACAAGGTGTCACTCGTATGAGCCACAAAAGGTCACTCATACGAGTCATCTACAAAACATAAAAATATGACAAAACTAAGCCCTATACACGACCGACATATCCTAAATGTAGGCAATAGACATTGTGCACCAACAAACTCCCCATCAGATGTTGCCGCAGTCTTGGATAGTCTTCAAAAATTTCTTCAAAATTCTTCAAAAACATTTGACATTTATCGTCCAAAGAAATGTTTCGGCGCGTGCGACGCTCCTCAGATGATATCAGCGTTTGGTCTGTAAGAGGAGTCCGATTGTAAGTGTTGCCAAAACGAAAACTTCTCAACGATGCGATCCTTGCTCTCTCAGCGATCCTTGCAACATTCTTCTCCTTTTTCCTCTGCTCCTTTTCTTCAAGCTTTCTCCAAGAAGTATTCCATGTTTTACCTGAATGTAAATCATTAGCATAACAAACATTAACAATCTTCTGGAATTGTAAAGCCTGCTCTTTGTCTTTTTCTTCATAACTGATCTTCACATAGAATTGGCATTCAATATCTTTCTGAGAGCAGTTGGCTAGTTACATCGGGTCTAGTACTCGAATACCACGCCATAAACCATAGATTCGCTTGTGCGCAATGACGGATTCGATAATTCTTCTGTGATTTTCAATAATCTTCATCTGGTTGGACACAAATTACAGCTTCGCTTGTGCTCGAGTCTTAGTGCCACCATTTGAATATCTTGTGAAAATCTTGTTCTATTTTGATCAATGGCATATTCTTCATCACTCGTGGCCTTTTTCCAATCAACGTAACATCCTTCTACTTCGTTATTGGATCAATCTTGGTAATTCTTTTAGGGATATGCGGCTTCCAGCGATTAAAACCATGTGTAGCTTCAAGCTTTATCAATTTCCACAGCCGTTGGTCATGAAATTTCATCTTCAGATTAATCATCTTTGTCTGCACAAGCTCTTTGATATCCCAAAACGGCAGGGTCTTTAAGTCGCTTAAGTATCGAAAGTAGTGGAGCCATATTCCCTCTTTATAGCATAAACATCCAATTCCTCGATCCAACCCCAGCTAATAATATCCCCTAGAGAAACATCAGCATCGCAAGTGAAGAATGCTAGGGGACGTTTGAATTTACACTCTTCGGGTAACTCTTTAAACCACAATTTGTGCATCTTAGCAATCTCCTCTTTCGATAAATGTTTAGGCACCGTTCCTTGCTTCTCAGCCTCTTCCACTTTGCGTTTCAATAGATCATCTTTTTCGGCTGAGAACATTTCATTAAAGGTTGGGAAGTCATCCGTACCCTCACCGGCATAATTTGTAGTATCATCGTCATCGGAATCATCCTCTACAACAACCTTATCATAGTCATGTGAAATATGTTCGAAGAGATAACCATTCAGGCTGGATAACACTGATGTCGTTGAGCTCATCTTCGAAGTCAAACTCAAATGATTCTTCATCCACACCTAACATCTTTGCAACCTCTTCCTTCGTATAATTATGGATATATTCTCCCTCTTCCACATCATATTCCAAGTAGAGAATTCTTGGTTTAGGCACAATAGGAATAGTTGACCCCCCCAACCTTGGTCAGCATCAAGTTGGTTGGCCGAATCATCCAAGTACACAGAATAATCGATATCATCATTCATTCCAGAATCTGTTACAAGAATACCCGAACCTCCCTGATCACTATCATCATTCTTTCTATCAGTATCAGATTTCTTCTTCGATGCATAACCTGCTTCTTCTAAATCCTCATCATCTTCCTCAAGATCTTCATCAAAAGAATCAATCTCCTCATCAATCTCCTTTAATATCTTTCTTTTCTTCAAGAACTCCTGATGTTTCTCAGAAAGATTCGACATGTCGATTTCCACATCTTTCGGTTTTCTGATCAGCACAAAATTCATCGTTTGCACATACACAATCAAATTAGAAGATACTGGCCTAGATTCAGCTTCTAGGGGCAACTTTTTCTTTTAGAGGATCCTCTCCAACCTTTTCCTTCCCTTTACCTTGAGCATTAGATAACTCTTTGGCAATTTGCTCATGTTCAGCCACCCTTTCTCTCGCTTCCTCTTTCTCAATCTCATCTATTTCCGCTGCAAGATTAATTCCGAGCTTTTTGATAAGAATTTTCTGAAATAAGCTCATATGTCTCTGATTTCTTAAGCGCTCTTCATCATATTCCATCATTAGATTTCAGAGCCTTTCGTTTTCTGACACAAAACTCGCTAGTACAGCTTCCAAACTCTTTCGGTCTTCTTCCAGATTCTTTATGCGCTCTTGCAGCTCGGCGATGGTTGTGGAGTTGGTTATGGTGATGGTTGTGGAGGTGGTGATGGTGATGATTGTGAGGTGGCTCAAAAGTAGATGCTTCAGCAGCTTTTTTCTTCAGTTTGCACTTAGAGCGAGCTGTTGGAGAGTCTGTCTTTCTGGATGCTGGCCTCTTTAAACGCTTTGTTGTTGGCCTCTTAGCTGACTTGACAACCGGAGTATCACTGTCAGAATCTGATGGTACATAAGTAGTATCATCCTCTCTTGTCCCTTTTCTTTTTCTCTCCTCAGCCTTTTGACGTTCCTCAGCCAACCGTTCCAACTCTTTCTCTTTCCCCGGCAATCCTATCCTCAGAATCGTACTTGAGGAGGACGCCTCTTCATCTCTACCAACGTTACCACCGGACGCTGTTGCTCTATATCAGCAGCAACTGTTTCAATGTTATCTTCAACCTGAATAGGTTCTTCGACCTGTATATATCTTCAATTTCAGGTTCATCAATCAAACTTGTGCTACAGATGCACGCTTCTTTTGTTGAGGGGCAGAGGAGGAGGATGTTGCTGCTTGTTTTCTCTTTGTTCCCTTAATCCCCTTTTTATCTTCTTTCATGAACCAAGAACTTCTCTTAGATACAAACCCATCTAATGCTTCAATCTCTTCATTCTCATCATTCTCATCTCCACTTTCAATTTTTCTCTATTTCCCCTTTGGCGGCGCCACATAGTCTTTGTCGATGATTGCCCCAAAAACTGGCTTAGAATTAGGAAAGCTTTCAAATGTAGATTCATCTTTTTCAGTGTGGATACATCCATGTGCTCTAGCCTTAGAATATCTTCTTTCTTTTTTTCACGTTTTTGTGGAGATGATCCAACAACATCTGTACAAACCTCGGGTATTGAAGAAAATTTTCTCTCTGAATATTCTGTACCATCTGCCTAAATATAAGCCTCGAGAAGTTGTACAGCATATTGAGGATTAGTGCTGTAATCATGCACATTTGGTAATCAACCAAGTCATCAAAACCTCCCTTTCTGTGACTGAGAGCGTGTATGACACTGTGTGCAATGTATCTGAAGGGTGTGCTCAGATTACCCTTCTTGAATGGTGCTGCATTGACATATCTTGTATATCCCATTCTGTAGAAGCACCCCTTGACCATATATTCAGGATAACCAATCGGATCAAATCTTCAGTGATTTTAACTTGAACATCTTCGTTGTTGATCCTCACTGTAGAAACTATAGCATTTTCTTCTACATCATATTATGCGGCATCCCAAAATATTCAACGTGCGATCTATAGGCCGTGTGTTTGTCGGTTAAGGCCTTCGTGATTGGTAGTCGACTCAAAAATCAAGTACTTCTCTATAAGTAGCGATCTCTGGAATATTTTCATCCAATAAGCAGCATATATTGTGGAATGGAGAAAACGAAGACTTCTTGACCTACACACACAAAAATTCCAACACTTCGAAAATTTTTAAACTTTTTCAAATCCTTGTCACTCGTACGAGTCCTATTCGTATGAGTCAGATTAACACTCAACAGTTTAGGTTTGAACAGATTCGCTCGTACAAGTAACTCCTCGTACGGGTCAAAGAATTTCATAACATTAAGGTCTTACTCGTACGAACGATCACTCGTACGAGTGATGAGAATAATCTGATTAAAAAGCTTACTCGTACGAGCGATCATTCGTACCAGTCATGAATCGCACAAAATAACATCTTTACAAACCGAACTTAAAACGTGTAAATTTTAACAAATGAATGATGATTTAGAGGCTAAAAGGGCCGATTTATATGATTTTGAGTTCAATTTTACATTTTACCGGTTCAATTAGCCTATATCTACGTTTTATGTCCTTATGGTTCGATTTCGGCATTATAACGGCTCAAATCCTGTATTAGTACCTTTCCCATCGAAAGGGCTGTGCAAATCAACCTCCTCGAAGAATCAAAGATACAAAATATGGTCTAGAAGTGTGAAGAATGAACTGGATTGCACAGAGAGTATCTTCAGTCGTACAGAGTCACATATGCGACTCGTGCGAGTGAATGTCCCTTTTATATGCACCACATCACTCGTACGAATCATCATTCGTACGAATGAGGCCTTTTATCACTCGTACAAGTCAGATAGTCACTCGTATGAGATAGTTCTCTTCACTTTGTTACTTTTTTATTTTCTGTGGAATTATCTGTTTAACGACCCACTCAGTTGAGCGAGTCCAAGTTAATGACCCCAGTTAACCGATTTGCCTACCAAGTCTAAGTTAATGACCTTGGTTGACTGCTGTTTGACCAAAACAGATTTCTTGTAAAAATTTAAAGTTTCAAGTTAATTAACTTTGTAACATTTCAGAACTCTCTTCATTTTTAGATTAGATCCCAGCCCGTGATCTTCAGCTTTCCTATAGTAACTGTCATCTTCAGCTTTGACTTGGACTAACAGTATTTCCATCATCGGTAGACAAAAAAACCAAGATAGAAAACAAATCTTTTTATGTTTTTCAAAGTTTTGCTAAGAGTAAACTGAAAATCTTTTTGGGTTTTTTTCTGAAAGATAAATAAAGTAAATAAAGACGTATTTACAGACAAATCTCAAGTACCGTTAATCTTGGTAATAACTTTAAGATCCTAAACAGATTTCATTAGACTGCCAATATAGTGATCCGTTTAAACTTGTACACATTTCTCAGTTGTTTCAAGGTATGCTAGGTATGTAAAGGAACATGAAGTAATTGTGTTTCTCATCTCAGAATATACTCCCGCATCAAGATTCCCAGAATTTCATCTCACAGGTGAATATATGTAACTCATATATGTAAATAGGGTGTATTGCGAGGCCTTGAGAGCTCAGGTTAGCATTCCGTACAGAGAAAGAGATGAAGGCTCGACTTTAGGTGGTGTCCCATTTAGGAATCTTTTTGTACTGCAGATATCGTATCTTTTTATGACATATACTCGTTTTCTATGTAGCTTTTGGGGGTGAATAATGCACAAAGTATTATACAAGTTCTAGGTCATTGCCGATGGAAAATCAGAAGAACTCGGATAATACCCCAGATATCAACTAAATATAAAGATCTAGTATCACAGAATCTAGCATTCTTTTAAATGAAATTTTGGAGTACTAAGTCCATATATCCAAGAGATGTCGACCCACAAATTACTCAGTTTTTTCTTTTAAGTTTATATCTTGAAAAACAATTTACTGAACGTGTGAAGTCTATTGGCACATCATTAGTAAGACCTGTTTAATTACCTGTTTAAAACATTCCATTTCCTTAGCATACTGTGATAGTTCACTGATGAAATATGATTCCCTCTTTTTCACAAAACTCTTTTTGTCCTTTTTCATGTTTTTGTATTTTTCACAATTTTCTCCCCCTAAAATAAAAACATATTTTTGGATTTTTGTTTTTAAGAAAGCAAGAAAAGTATTTACATAAAAACATACGTCATACCGATGAGAATCACGTTAGAGTCCTCGTCATCCTCGAATTGAACCTCATTTTCATCCCCTAATGTCAGATGTCTTAAACCATTTAGTTTCAAAAGATTTTTAAATCTTGATCTATCAAAAGCTTTGGTGTAAAAATATGCTTTTTTGTTCATCAGTGTGGATTTTCTCAATTCGAACCAACTTTTTCTCATAACATTCACGGATAAAGTGGTGTTGAATTTCAATGTGTTTAGAGCGCGAGTGTTGAACCGGGTTTTTAGTGATATCAATGGCCGCATTGTTATTTACATATATGGGAGTGTCAAGAAATTGCAGTCTGAAGTCTGTCATATGCTGTTGTATCTAGAGAATTCTTGAACAACAGCTGGATGCTGAAACGTATTCAGCTTCACACGTAGAGAGAGCGACCAGGTCTGTTTCTTGCACTGCCACGTTACCAAACAAGTTCTGAATAACTGGCAACCAACCGTTGTAGATTTGGCATTGAGCTTGCAGTAACTGAAATCAGAATCTGTATAGCCCATGAGATTGAAGTCGTCATGTCGTGGATACCACAAGCCAGTGCTTGGGCATCCTTTCACCTGAATCTCTTGGATTTGACTGATAACGGGCACACATGCATGTAGGGTACATGATATCAGGTCTTGAAGCTGTGAGATACATCAAGGATCCAATCATGGAGCGTTAGAATGTTTCATCAACTTTGACTCCATGAGCGTCTGGACAGATGTCGTGGTTGGTGGCTAATGGAGTTGATGCTGGCTTAGTTCCTGTCATGTTAAATTTTCCTAACACATCATGAACATACTTTGTTTGGTGAATGAAGATGCCATCAGGTGATTGTTCAACCTGAAGTCCTAAGAAAAACTTCATCTCCCCCATAGCACTCATTTTGAACTTTCTTTTCATGACTTCTTTAAAGTCTTTACACACCTTCTCATTTGTCGATCCAAAGATGATATCGTCCACATAGATTTGTATGATAATCAGATGTCCGTCCACTTCCTTGGTAAAGAGGGTACTGTCTACTATGCCTCTGGAGAAACTTTTTCCAGAAGATGTTTGGAGAGCGTCTCGTACCAGGCTCTCGGGGCCGAGTGTAGTCCGTATAACGCCTTGTTCAATAGATAGACTTTATCTTTGTGTATCGGATCGACAAACCCCGGTGGTTTGCCGATGTACACCTCCTCCTTTACCTTTCCGTAAAGGAATGCAGACTTCACATCCAATGGGTACACCTTGAAACCTTTCCATGATGCAAAGGCCAAGAAATGCGAATAGCTTCAAGACGTGCGACAGGGGCGTAGACTTCGTTGTAGTCTATCCCTTCTTGCTGATGGAAGCCTTGGACTACGAGCCGAGTTTTATTGCGAACCATGATACCTCTATCATCTCTCTTGCACTTGAAGACCCAACGAGTATTAATATTCTTGTGATGATCAGGCAGGTCAACAAGCTTCCAAACTCCAAGTTTCTGGAATTGCAACAATTCTTCTTGCATTGCATCCACCCAGCTTTCTTCATTTATAGCGTCTTTCCAGGATCCTGGTTCTCCCTGCGAAACAAAACAACTGTAAGAAAGTCTGGTTTGTAGTGGAGCAACTTTTGTATAAAAGTAACTTGGATCCTTTTTTATTAGATTTCGAGTTTTCACTCTAGTTTGTAAGTCACCAATAATATTCTTTGACGGATGGTAAGATAGTGTCCTTGGCATCACTTCGCTTGTAACATCTACTTGACTTTGCAGATTTGTGACAACTGCATCAGCAACCTGTTCAAAGGATGTAGCTTCATTTTTGTTATTGGATTCATCAGCTTGAGTGTTCAGAAAGCTTTGAATCTGTTCTGATCCTTCATCAAAACTGGTTGCTCCATCATCAAAAGTTGGTTCGCGATCAAAGTCGGCATCAACTGGTTGATGGGCAGATGGTTCGGCAACATTCAAGTCTGGTACATTGACTGATTCTTGTTGAGTATTGCTCGGACCTACTTCAAAAGAGTTAAAGACATGTTGTGATGGGGAAATCACCAACGGTCTTGAAACTTGTTCCTGATTGGAGATTTGATGCTGTTGATATAGCATGACAAGTTCTTCTTCGGAAGGTACATTTGGTAGGTCGAAGAAATTCCACAACCCGTCATAATTGAACAGCCATGGATCACCAGGTTTCTGCGTAGGCGTTGTATATATCTGGCAATCAACATGTTGTGCTAGAATAACCTGGTTTAGACTCGGCAAGAAGACTCTCTTTTGAGGACTAGCATAACTGACGAAAAATCCTTCCAAGGATTTGGCTCCAAATTTACCGTCCGGGTCTAGAATAGTACATGGCGATCCAAATGGTTTTCCAGAAATGCTAGATTCGGCTTTCGATGGTTCAGTTGTTCAAAACATGTCTTGTTGTGAGACTTGACTATCAAAACACGGTTAAGGGTGTAACACGCAGACGCGACGGCTTCACTCCAAAAACTAATTGAAAGTTTTGAATCAGCGAGCATTATTCTTGCAGTCTCAATCAGTGTGCGATTCTTATATTCAGCTACTCCGTTTTGTTGAGGAGTATAGGGGGCGTGAATTCGTGAAGAATACCCTTAGCGTTGCAGAATTCGAGCATTCTCTTGTTCTTAAACTCAGTACCATTATCGCTACGGATTCTCTTGATTGGTCAGTGATATAGGTTTTCCAGCTTTCTAAAGAGAATCATAAGCTTTTCAAATGTTTCATCCTTACTCTCCAGAAAGAAAACCCATGAGAATCTTGAGTAATCATCTGTCAGGACCAGGAATATAGATCTCCATTGTTATTGCAGTCTCAATTAGTGTGCGATTCTTATGTTCAGCTACTCCATTTTGTTGAGGAGTATAGGGGGCGCTGAATTCGTGAAGAGTACCCTTAGCGTTGCAAAATTCGAGCATTCTCTTGTTCTTAAACTCAGTACCATTATCGCTGCAGATTCTCTTGATTGGTGGGTGATATAGGTTTTCCAGCTTTCTAAAGAGAATCATAAGATTTTCAAATGTTTCATCCTTACTCTCCAGAAAGAAAACCCATGAGAATCTTGAGTAATCATCTGTCACGATATAGATCTCCATTGTTATTGCAGTCTTAATCAGTGTGCGATTCTTATGTTCATCTACTCTATTTTGTTGAGGAGTATAGGGGGTGCTGAATTCGTGAAGAATACCCTTAGCGTTGTAGAATTCGAGCATTCTCTAGTTCTTAAACTCAGTACCATTATCGCTGCGGATTCTCTTGATTGGTAGGCGATATAGGTTTTCTAGCTTTCTAAAGAGAATCATAAGATTTTCAAATGTTTCATCCTTACTCTCAAGAAAGAAAACCCATGAGAATCTTGAGTAATCATCTGCCACGACCAGGAATATAGATCTCCATTGTTATTGCAGTCTCAATTAGTATGCGATTCTTATGTTCAGCTACTCCATTTTGTTGAGGAGTATAGGGGGCACTGAATTCGTGAAGAGTACCCTTAGCGTTGCAAAATTCGAGCATTCTCTTGTTCTTAAACTCAGTACCATTATTGCTGCAGATTATCTTGATTGGTGGGTGATATAGGTTTTCCAGCTTTCTAAAGAGAATCATAAGATTTTCAAATGTTTCATCCTTACTCTCCAGAAAGAAAACCCATGAGAATCTTGAGTAATCATCAGTCACGACCAGGCAATATAGATCTCCATTGTTATTGCAGTCTCAATCAGTGTGCGATTCTTATGTTCATCTACTCTATTTTGTTGAGGAGTATAGGGGGCGCTGAATTCGTGAAGAATACCCTTAGCGTTGCCGAATTCGAGCATTCTCTCGTTCTTAAACTCAGTACCATTATCGCTGTGGATTCTCTTGATTGGTAGGTGATATAGGTTTTCCAGCTTTCTAAAGAGAATCATAAGATTTTCAAATGTTTCATCCTTACTCTCAAGAAAGAAAACCCATGAGAATCTTGAGTAATCATGTGTCACGACCAGGCAATATAGATCTCCAGAGATACTTTTCACATTCACTGGCTCAAAGAGATCCATATGAAGCCTTTCTAGTGGAAGCTTCATGGAGTTAAGCAGCTTTCTTGGGTGTGAGTTCTTGTGCTGCTTCTCGTTTTTGCAGCTAAGACAATCATCTGATAAGTGAAAACTCTTGAGATTAACACCCTCCACTAGGTCGTTATGCCCCAAATAATTCATCTTCGCAGGTGAATGTGCCCATCTTACGATGCCATAGAATTGACTCTTTTTCGGTAGCTTTAGATACAAAGCATTGAACCTTCTTTGACGTAGTGGATGCGGCACTCATGTCTAAGACGTAAAGATCATTTTCTCGTGGAGCGCGCATGAGGATCCAGTCCTCGGGAATTTTAAATCCCGGTTTGAGAATTAAGCATTACTTGTCGTTGAAGTGGGTAGTGAATTTCTTGTCACAGATTTGCGATATGCTAAGTAAGTTGTTCTCAAGCTCAGCGATATAGTTCACTTTGTCGAATGACACCACTCCGTTCGTGAGAATACCTTCACCCACGATCCTTCTTCCCTGTGTTCCACCAAACCCAACATATCCTCCCCGGATTGCTTTTACGTCGTATAAGAACGCAAGCATCCCTGTCATGTGTCGGGAAGCTCCACTGTCCATAATCCACTTTGAAATAATTGACCTCGAGAGCCCCTGCATACATGTGAAAAGAAATTACTTAAACAGAGAAACCCAAGCCTTTTTGGTCTTGGGCGGGTTTGGGATATCCCATTTTCACTCGACAATTTTCTTAACCTCTTTCTTTACCTCCACCCATTGTTCAACCTTTGATCCTTTTTCTGTTTTCGGTTTAGTTGAAACAACGGTGGTGTTTACAGCAACAAAAGATGTTTTGTTCTTAACAACCCAGGTTTGTGCACTTAATAAAGCTTTCTTTGAGTAGAACTTAGGATTCTTTTGTTCATTTTCTTAGATGATTCACCAATTTCAAAGTTTGAAAATATTGCAATGATTGGTTTAACATTTAAGTTTGACTCAGCATTTCGTTTCAAAATTTGCTTTGGCATAAACTCTGGACTTTGCTGTTTAACATCTTTTGTTCTTTTTCTAACTTCATGTGCATGTTTTGTTTTGTGTGGTTTACATTGACGTGTAATCTGCCCAACTTTGTTACATTTGTAACATGTCCTACTATCGTTTCCAATAGAGGCTTTCGAAACTTGTTCACGGAGTTTTCTTTCTTGCTCAAACTCTTTGTTTGATTGTTTACCAATGATTTCTTTTTCATTAACAGTTTTAGTTCCGTAAATAAAATCAATTTTCTTGGTAACACTTTGCTTTTGAAATTTGTTGTTTCTTTTCGTTTAAAACCCTAAGCAAGCCCTTTTGTACTCAGGATAGTTTCTACCACTCGAATGTATGTCTCTGTGAGACCCTTTTGGTTTTGAGTAAAGAGCTGCATCTTGCTTATCTAGATCAGAGGTGTTGACTTCAGACAGCTTATAAAGCTTGTCAACTCGGTCTAAGTTTACATTTTGGAGTGGAAATTCCTCATCAGAGTATAGTTTATCTGATCCTTTCAGTTTGTAGATGACTATATTAGGATCATTATTTAAATCATTATCTGATGCTGAAATGAAGTTCTCATGAAAATTTTTCTCACTTCCAGAATGTGAACTTGACTTAGACATTTCACTGCTTGACTCTGCCCTTTCATAAACTACGCTGTCAGGCTCATTTTTGAAAACATTTTCCGACCACTTTGGTTACCACATCAGATTTACAATCTTATTCTGTTTTGGTATAAGTTACATCGGTGTTCTCAGGCAGCTCATTACCATTTTAGTAAACAATTTTATATTTAGCGCCTTTTCCACCCCATCTGGCTTTTTCTTTGCATAGCTATTCCACATGGGTGGTGGAACACGATCGTAACCTTTACCTTGGTCATTAACAACTTTCTTATCTTGTTTAACCTTAATTTTTAGAAGAATGTGATCAATGACATATGAACTGGTAGAATAACTGATTAACAATTTGTTAACCCGTTCAGGTTTCAATTATCATTTTTTCCAGTTCACCTTTCAGCTTAGCAATCATATTTATATGCATGTTTATGGCCATTTGTTTGTCCATAACGGTTGCTTTGAGCATTGAAAGTGTATTGTCATCTTCTTTGATCGCTTTCTCATATTGTCGAATGGTTTTGCCAAATTTGTCATATGCTTCTTTTGTTGTGACATAATTATATCACAAATGATAAACATGTGTTTTGAGTTCATTAGATTTTTCATCCTTTTTCAACACACTCCTTGCAAGGCAATTTGCATTTTAAGCATGTAGTTTTCAATTTGACATTATGAGTTTCCTCATTCTTTTCACATTTTCACTTACCTACACATTTACTATTTCAACACTTTCTACCTGGGCGTGCTTAGTAACTACCTCGTTCAAGTTTGCCATTAAAGCCTTGTCAGCAATATTAGTTAGAGCTTCAACAATTATCTCCTTGGTTACATCAATCAATTCGACGACTTCTGAATTTTGTTCTTCTTTACATGTTGGTTGAAAGCTTGTATCGAAATATCCTGCAAAAGTTTTAAGAATACGGTAGGCAAAAGATGTTTAAAAGCACTGTTTAGAAGTTCTTCTTCCTATGATGAAGTTCCATAAAATTCTTTAGGTCCTCATCAAAGGATGCCTCTGCATATTCTTCAGCATTCTCAGGTTCTTCAATGATTTCAGCTACTAATGCTAGACTTTCATTCTTCGTGATGTACTTGTTCTAGTTGAAACCTTCGTCCTCTTGAGTGACAACGAGTGCTTTATCTTTTGAGTTTGATGGACCATCTTCAATCTGCACCATTCTCGTTTGGGGTTGAGGTTGATGATATACAACCTTCTTGTAATATCATCAGCAAAAGGGTTTTGATTGCCCTTGACCTCTCGATTTGGACACTCTCGTTTGAAATGCCCCTCTCTCGGCATTTGAAGCATGTAACATTGGACTTATCAAATCCTTATTTGCCATCAAGTCCTCCCAGATTATCTCTTCCGGTAATTTCCATAAAACGTTGAGCTCTTCGGACAATGGAAGCTATACACCACTTAATGTCGATCAATTCCATTTCAATCGGATCATTCTGATCATAATCTTCTTTCGTGATCTCTAGATTCCCAATTCTTCTAGCTACCAAACTTTCGTATGATTCAAGTACCAAGACAAGTAGGGTCATGTGTTGCTTTGCGGCATTTTCGTCAAAGTCTTGAGCATTCTGAAGGTTTACTGCGATATTGCATTTTAGGATTCATTGATTGGGATTAGATTGATTGTGCTGGTTGTTCTTTGGATTGCTTGAACTTTGGGATGATTTGGTCTTGGAGGCGTATTTAGATTGAAGGAAGCAAAAGATTGAAAGCCACTGGTTTGGCTTGACTGTGGACTTTGTGTGTTGATGGCACTGAAGGCAGTTTGAATTTTGGGCTCTGCATGAGAGCGGCAGGACTACCCTTGTAGTATAGATTCACATCCTATTGTATCTGGGCGCCTTTGCCTTTTGCCATCTTCTACATCTCTAGCTCATGCCCTTCTAATCTTTTGATGAATCTTGGTAATGAGAAATCACCATACTCTGTGCGGTTCTTTAGAATAGTCAAATAAGTAGACCATTCTCCTTCAGGTAGAGAATCTGCAAGCTTATCGACCAATTCTTTGTTTGTTTTCACAATTCCCATTCGCTTCATCTGTACCACCAAGTGACAGTACCTTTCAATCAACTGTTTCACTATCTCTCCCTTGATATGAGTAAAAATATCGAATTCTTTACTCAAGACTCTTTCTCTTTCACAGTTGCGAGCTTCCTTGGAATTTTAAACGTAAGGCATTCCATAAAGACTGAGCATCGTCATCATGCTGTAAGAGCGCCAAGATATCTTCTTTTATGGCTTGCTGTAAGATACTCATCATCTTCTTCTCATTAATGAACTTTTCTCTCTCGAGTTCTGGGAGTTGAGCTAGCATTTTCTCAAGACCAGTTTCACCAATAGGAACTTGATATTTCGACTCAATAGTAAACCAGCAAGTGAAGTGATTAGTTTGAACCCAATTTCTCAACCTTTTGCTCTAACTATCATAGTCTTCTAGATTCATAAGCTTTGGAGGATTCATCATTGTTCCGATTTCGTTCTCGAGATTCATATTTCGCACTGTCGTAGTGGTAATAGTTGAAGCAGCAAACACGTCAAAAAATTCTTCTTCCATTATATCTGCAATTTTTCAGAAACACAAACTTTCGACAACGCTGATTAGATATAATTTGACAAAAACACAAAATTTAAGAAAAACGTCCTTATAATGTGCTTTGTGCGAGTGAACCACTACTCGTGCGAGTAAGGCTTCGTGCGAGAGAGAGAGAGAGAGAGAGAGAGAGAAAGAGAGAGAGTTACTCATGTGAGTGACTCTTCGTGCGAATCACTTACTCGTACGAATGACTGTTTTAGAACTTAAGAATTTTAAGAAAACTTGTTTTCTTGCGAGTGATCAGGTCATATGAGTGGCTATTTACGTCGACGAGTGCCTTTCTCGAACGAGTAGCTCAAGTCAACAAACAGACGTTTTCTACAATTTTTGACATGATTTTGTTCAATTTTAGATCTGTAAGTTTCAGGCATTTGTTAATGTTGATTTTAACGTGTGATACTAAAATCCTAGTCCAATTCATCCATGAAATTCTCTAGATCTGAATCTGGATTTTCAACTGCTGAAACTTGTTGTTTGTCCTCAATTAGGCCTCAAGGCTCTGATACCACTTATGGGAGGGGATCCGCTTTCCTCCATGAGCACCAGACCGATTTGACTCAGCTAACAGAAGCAGAATTCATTGCTAGCGAGTTAGACAAACAAACAATCAAGTATGCTGCTTAAACGCCTTTACTTCGTATATTCATAAACGTGAAAAGTTATAGATGAGTAAACAAACGGACAGGGCTTCGCCTCAGTCACACACTAACAGCTATAACACAACACTCAAGCTCCACTATATATAGGCCAACATGGCTATCACAAGGAGTGAGGACGTTGACTCGTGCGAGTGGTGCCTCATACGAGTGACAAGGTGTCACTCGTACGAGCCACAAAAGGTCACTCTTACGAGTCATCTACAATACATAAAACTATGACAAAACTAAGCCCTATATACATGACCGACATATCCTAGACGTAAGCAATAGACATTGTGCACCAACACTGATTGTACAAATCTATGTGGATGACATCATTTTTGGTTCTATAAATGACCAGCTGTGTAAATAATTTGAAGAAGTCATGAAAAAGAAATTTAAAATGAGCTCAATGGGAAAAATAAAATTCTTCTTGGGATTTCAAGTTGATCAGTTGCATGATGGTATCTTCACTCATCAGACGAAGTACGTTCACGATGTTTTAGAGAAATTTAACATGTCACGGTTTTCACCGTTGGCTACTCCCTTGGCACTTAATCATGACATAGAACTAGATATACACGGGGTGAAGCTTGATGAGACCTTATACAGATCGATGTGGATCGTTGATGTATCTCACAGATCAAGGCCAGATATCATGTATCCGACATGCCTTTGCGCCCGTTATCAATCAAATCCACGAGTGTCTCATTGGTGATCATTAAGTGGATTTTCAGATACTTGTAGGATTGCCCAAGCACCGGCTTGATATCCGCGAAACGATGAGTTGAATCTCGCTGGATATTCTGACTCTGATTCGGATGCTGCAAATTAATGCTAAATCTACTACAACTGGATGCCAGTTCTTTAGCACCCTATTAGTAACGTGGCAATGCAAGAAGTAAACCACAGTCGCTCTCTATACTTGCGAAGCAGAATATGTTTCAACTTCAAGTTGTTGTTCCCAAATCTTGTGGATACAACAACAGATGAGAGACTTTAGATTGCAATTTGTTAATACACCTATATATGTAGATAACAAGGTTGCCATTGATATAACTAAAAACCCGGTTCAACACTCTAAAACTAAACATATTGAAATTCGACACCACTTTATCCGTGATTGTACGAGAAAAAGTTGGTTAGAATTGAAAAGATACACACTGATGAAGAAAAAGCAGATTTTTACACTAAAGCTTTCAATAGAGCTACATTCAGATATCTTTTGAAACTTAATGGGTTGAAAAATCTGACATCAGGGGAGATTTTAGTGGATGTTGACTTCGAGGCAGACGACAAGTTGATGTGATCCTCATCGATTTAGTCATGTTTTAGTATTTAGAATTTCTTTATTTAAAAACAAAAATCCAAAAATATATTTTTGATTTTAGGGGGAGAAATGTTGCGGAAAATACAAAAACATATAAAAATTTGAAAAATGTACAAAAACATGAAAAAGACAAAAAGAGTTTTCATGTAGAAAGAGTAAATGATAGTACATCAATGGACTATCACAGTATGCTAAGGAAATGTAGTGTTAAAATGTTTAAACAAGTCAGTGATGATGTGCCAGCAGGCTTCACACGTTCAATAAATTATTTTTGAGATATAAACATAACAAAACTTCTTAATTAGTGGTTTAACATCTCTCGGATATATGGTCTTAGTACGCCAAAATTTCATTTGAGAGATTGCCGGATTCTGAGATACTAGGTCTTTATAAATAATTGATATCAGGGGTATTATACAAGTTCTTCAGATTTTGCGTTAGCAATGGCCCATAACTTGTAGAATACTTTTGCTTTTAAACCTGACAACTGCAACAAATTGAAAGTATCAAAAGATATAACAATTGCAGTCAAAAGATTCCAAAATTGGAACACTACTTTTAAGTTAAGCCTTTATCTCTTTGTCTGTATGGTGGTACTAACCTGACTCTCAAGGTCTCGCACAACCAAGATACAAATATCAGTTAGATATATTCACCTGTAAGATGAAATCCAGGAAATCTTGATACGGGAGTATATTTCGAGGTGGGAAACATAGTTAAGTCAATTTCTAAGACATCTAATTAACGTATCTCGGAGCAATTGAGATATGTGTAGAGGTTCAAGTGGATTAGTATACTGACAATCTTAGTGAATTTGTTTAAAACATAAAGTTTTCAAGATCAACTGTACTAGTGATTTGTCTCAAAAACTAATATGATTATTTAACACAAACTCACAAAAATATGTCTGTAAATATGTTTGGACATATTTATTACATTTCACTTCAAGAAAAACTCAAAAAGATTTTCAGTGTATTTTAGCACAAAATTTTGGAAAAATCAAAAAGATTTTATTTCTGTTTTAGTTTCAGACTGCCGATGATGAAAAACGGATCTTCAAAGTCCAAAGATGCTGAATGTTGAGGAAAATCTGGATGACAACGGGTTGGGAGCTTTACTAAAATGAGAAAATGTTTTGAAATGATCAAAAAATCATTAATTTGAAACTTAACATTGCCTGAAAACGTTAGTTTGTTCATAAAGTGTTCAACCAAGGTCATTAACTTGGACTTGGTAGACAAATCAGTTAACCGTGGTCATTAACTTTTACTTGGTCAACTGAGTTGGTCGTTAAAACTGCAAAAGGTTGAAAAAATTAAAAGTTTGAAAATTTAATGTCCACTTGCACGAAGTGAGCCAATTTGTATGAAGTGAAACATGCACTATATAAAGGACCAGACTGCACAAAGTGATCACTTACCTGTTAGTGCGATCTTAGTTTCTGTTAGTGCGAACTAAGTGTTTTGAGCAATTTAAAACGAAGTGCTATCAAAATTGGCATTGGGGAGGTTGATTAGCACACCTCTTACAATTGTGAAGGTAATAGGACTCGAATTGCACTTCAATTGAACGTTTTCAGACATAATGAACTTAAAATGTAGATATAGGGAAATCTAGATGGCCAAAATCAAAATTGAATGTATATTCATATAAATCGGCGGTTTTAGGATCTTTTGGAACCTTCAATTTCATAAAATCATCAAGTTTTAAAATCATGTTCATGATAGTGCTGGAATGAAGTGAGGACACTTCGTACGAAGTGGAATACCCGCTTTGCATGAACTGAACTTGTTGAAATGTTTTATAAACCACTCTGTAGGAAGTGTTATTTGGTCAAAAGTATGTTTCTATTATACCACTTCATACGAAGTGAAAATTACCACTTCGCACAGTTGCCACTTCGTATTGAACATTTGGTAAATTTTGTCAAATTTGCCTAAGTGTTGAAATTGTAAGTGTTATTGTTATGTTTTGTAGGAAAAGAAAACGTTGTTTGAGCTGACACATAATACATGCTGTGTTCTTGACGATACTATACCAGAAATGGGTCCGTTCAAAGATATCTTTGAGTTTATGGGACGCTTATCGGTAAAGAAAGCATTAACTCATCAACATAAGTCTACCGGTCACATATCAAACATTTTTGGAATGTTGCAAGAATTGTTCCTGATCCAATAGCAATACGTTCGATAGTAAAGATTGGAATTGAAGCGTTTGAGGTCAAGATTACAGAAGAGCTAATTCGGAGGGTTTTGGGATTAAAGGATAAAGATGATGATTCCACGGGCTACCCTGAGAGAATGGTTAATGGATGTTTTTATAGAATGGGATATAAAGGACATGTGAATGCTCCGAACTTCAAAAAGGCTAATCTTGGCAGATTATATAAATTCTTTTATACATTCCGTATACATGCGTTCAGTCACCGAAAGGGAGGTTTTGATGATAAACTTGATTATCAGATGCGCATAGTTGCAGTACTAACGCTAAATGTGTCGTACAACTTCACCAAGCTAATTTTTGATCAGATGGTGTCAAACATTACAAGAGAAAAGTTTCTTTAGTATCCAAGATTCTTATAGATGATGTTGGATGATTTGTTTCCAAACTTAGAGAAGAAAAATGATGATGAGCTGTACTTACTCATATGGATAAAGAGTTGATAAGATCTAATCTATATCTGAACCAAGAATTTGAGCCTATTGCAAAGAAATTATTTGGAGCTATACATGACAAGAAATATGTTGCACTGCCAAAGAACAAAGGAGGAAATATACAAGCGGCTTCGAAAATGATGAAGAAGAATAATTGGATGGTTTTGTTGCAAGGAGGAGTAGTTGGTTTGAGAAAGAGGAAAAGAAAAAGAAACGCTCAACTCCTAAGAAGAAGCCTACTCAAGCTAGAAAACGTGCAACTATACAAACTATGCCTGTAGATGAACAATCTGAAGAAGAAGTTCCGGTGAATGAGCCAACATATAAGATTGTGAATGTACTTGATGAAGTATTCTTTGCTATGTCTAATAATGATCAAGATGTGAATGTTGTGAAAACTGATGCTGAAATAGAGAAAGAAGCATTTGAGGGTGACAATGAGGAAAGTTCTGAAGAAAGCGTTGATCCAGAAGCAAAGGGAGCAGCTAAAAAAGTCGAACAACGTAAGAGAAAAGCTCTAGGAGATGATGATGAATCATATATGCCTTCAGATGCTGAAGAAGAATCTATTTCGAGACCAATGAAGAAAGTTCGAAGGTCAAAAAGCAAAGCTTTTGAGTACAGAAAAAGACAACAGGATCTCCTGCAGCAAAGAAAGCTCGTCGAAATATATGATGGCCAGGAAGACACCTGAGGTAGAAGCTACTACTATAAATGTTGAATCTACATTACCACCGTCACTACCACAACAACCACCTACATCACCACAACATATTATTCCACCATCACCACAACATATTACACCACCACAACCATCTTTAACACCAAAACAACCAACACCTCTAGTACAACAAAGAACTCGAAAATCTGCTCAGAGACGTCAATCTTTTCTGACAGATCTTTTGGGGAAATTCCTTTTACTAACTTTGAAGGAGGATTGGATGGTGATTTCTTCAATGACACAAAGATTGAAGAGTTAGAAAGCAGAATCAAGTACCTTGAAGATGATCAGAAGAACTTAGAAGCTGTGTTAGCAAGTTTTCTATCAGAGAATGAAAGATTAAGAAGGTTAGTTGAAGAGTATGAAGCTGAAAGACGTCGGAATGATAGAAAGTTTGATTTCTTTCAGAAGATTTTAACCAGAAAGTTGGGAATAGATTTTGAAGCTGAATCTGATTTGATAGAGATTGAAGAAGCACAACGAAGAGCGGGTGAAAGAGCGCGTAAAGCTGAAGAAGATGCCGCATCAGCAGGAAAAGGCAAAGAAAAGATAAATGAAATTCCTATTATATTCCCACAGAACCTAAAAGTGAAGCTGAACCATTAGTGAACTATGTACTAATTGGTGAACCAGTTGATGTTTTTGGAGAATCAGCGAAGAAGAAATATTTGGAAAATAGAAGGTTAGAGGCTGACATTAAAAGGAGGTTGATGGTTATGATGAGGATGATGATGAAGATGTTGGTAGGAATGATAAGAAAGATGATGATGAAAAACACCTAGGGTGGTACAGTGGTGAAAGTGGTAGATGCAAAGTTGAATGAATCATTAAATTATGATACATATTTGATGGATAATGTGAATGAAGAAGATGACTCTCAAAGACAGGGGGAGCAGAAGGATCCGGTAAACGATGCAGAGCAATTAGGAATCCTGACAGTTGCACTGATTACGACTGTTCCTACTTTGCCAAAGACAAGAGTTTTCTACTTGGAACATGGTGTCGAAGAAGGTTAACTCGTTCATAATTACACCAAGGAGGAAATTGCAAAAATATTGGGTGTTGTCGAGACTTCATTTTATTTTGATTTTGAAGAAGAGTTAAGCAACATCAGTGCTTCAGAGCCAAAAGATTATGTATTCTGATAGTTATAGCGAGGTTGTTATGGAGGATGATTCCGACAATGAAACAATAAAATATTCCGGAGATAATACGGATGACTTCCCAACCTTTCAAGAGATGTTTATTGAAGCTTCTGAGGATTTATTGAGGCATAGGGTCGAGGAGATTGTAAAACAAGGTTGTATTCCAAAACGATTATCTAAAGAAGAAATTCCAGAAGCAAAGAAGACTTTGTTCAAAGAGCTACCCAAAGAACGTAATTTTCGAAGACAATTGGCTTTATTTAGAATAGATCAGGATAAATTGTTGGGTGATACTCTTAGCTAGGGTTGGATTGAGGAGTTGAATGTCTACGCTATTAAGAGGGAGTTTGGTGTGCAATACTTCAGATTTCTCTGTGATATCCAAACTCTGCCTTGGTGGAATGTGGAAGAGTTGGTTCAGACAAAGATATCAATTATGAGATGAAGTTTCTTGATCAATGTTTGTGGAAGCTGATAAAGTATGAAGCTGATCACGGTTTCAACTACTGGAAACCACATATACCAAAGAAAAGGATAAAGATAGACCTTGTTACGAAGGAGAAGGATGTCACACTGATTATCAAGCAACCATGGGCAATGAAGAACATGCCATTGAAGCAAATTGAACAAGATTTCTATGAATTCTTCGAATGGTGGCAGTACGATGTTGAGACAGGTGAAGCTTTTATTGTTATGAAGAATGAAGGATTATGGAGGGCGATACGTATACTAGACCAGATGTGGCTAGTGAATTGCTCAGAGAAAGATGTGAAGTTTTTTATGCTTTAACAAGATATGCTATGAGACATGAGAAAAGACTCAAGCTATGCAATACCAAGGAGTGATCAATGTATGTTATGCTCATGGCATTAAATCTTGTAAGATGTCGCGATCGTAATGGAGAGAGCTGGAATGAAAAGATTTTATGAAGCAAATACGAAAGAAAGAAAGAATTGATGTTATTACGCAAAAAGCTTCAATCAGAAGGTTTCAGTTTATGAAATGGGCGCCTCCAATTAATCAAACGCCAATTCCATCAGAAGAGAGGAGGAAACATGGGAATAATTTCTTTGGACGTTAAAGTTTAATGTTATAAAGATTTTGAAGACTGGCCAAGACTACGACAATATCCAAGGGGGAGTTTGTTGATGTAGAATGTATATAGCCTACGTCTTAGGGTCATGTTGAGTCATTGTAATAGGTCTATGATTGTTAGATTTGCATTTTCGATTAGCACGAAGTGGCAAGCCCAACTCGTGCGAAGTCAGCATGTCTATATATAACTAGTTATGGTCTTGAGTCTGTAACAGTTTTGTAGAGTCTATGGCAAAGCCCTGCACAGTTTGTTTTAGGATTGTACTCATTTAGTACATCAATGAAAAAGTAAACTTTAATCATAAACAGTAATCTTGATATTGTCGTTTGTTATAAAATTGATTCCGCTCATGTTATGACTAGCTAATCAGATTAGGTCCTGTCCTTATTTGGATAAGAAGATCCTACAAGTACACGACATGAGTTTGAGACCTTTAGAAGATTTCTCACCATATACGTGTAACGAATCACCAGATGGAATAAAAATACGAATAAGTTTCTCATAACAAACAATTTCAACATGGACTTTACAAAGCCAATCCATGCCTATGATGATATCGAAACTACCAAATTGCATAGGCATAATATCAATCGAAAACATGTGTGATCGTTGAGATCAAGAGAACAACTAGAAAGAACGAAATCGATGACGATTGATTTACGATTAGCAACTTCGACATTAAATGATTTTGGCAACTTAGAGCGTCTACACTCAAGCATTTGTTCAAATTCGGCGGATAGAAAACTTGTGAGAGGGGATTGACTCTCCTCTTATGAGCACCAGACCGATTCGACTCAGCTAACAGAGGCAGAATTCATTACTAGCGAGTTGGACAAACGAACAAATTAGTATGCTGCTTAAATGCCTTTGCTTCATATATTAATAAACGTGAAAGTTACAGACGAGTAAACAACTGGATAGGGCTTCGCCGTAGTCACACACCAATAGATAACAACACAAAACTCAAGCTCCACTATTTATAGGCCAACATGGCTCGCACAAGGAGTGAGGTTGTGGGCTCGTGCTAGTGGTTGCTCGTACAAGTGACAAGTTGTCACTCGTACGAGCCACATCAGCTCACTCGTACGAGCCATATACAATACATATAAAAATGACATTCTAAGCCCTATTTACACAACTGACATATCCTAGACGTAGGCGATAGACATTATGCACTAACAAAACTTCTATCCACTCTCATACCAATCTGTCACACCTCAACCGATGGCGGAAACATCGGGGGGGGGGGGGATAGATTACTCGAGACTTTATAACACTATTTTTGCGACAATTATTTAAGTAACAAAATTTCATTTCATTTCAAATGCGGTTACATTGATAGAAAACAAAGTACAACAACGTAAATTGTAAATAAATAACAACACCTTAATCAAGAAATATGAAGCATAAACATTGTTTACGAGGAACGTACCGTTGATGACGTTGTTGCTGTTTTGGGCCTAGGCGGCAGTGATGACAAAAGCTTGTCCATGAGGAGCTTGCTGCTGATTGTTGCGCTGAGGGAAAACTTTGCTGAGATGGTTTGGGTTGCCACATTTGTAGCAAACGCGACCATTGTTTGTTGTCTGCTGGACTTGGTTTTGGGCAGGTGGTTGGGTTTGGTTACCTTGAGGCTTTTGGCCAAAACGACAGTGGGTGTTAAAGTTCCCAAACCTATTGCATGTATTGTAAAGGCAGCATGGTGTGGTAGTATGGTGATGGTAAGTGCAAGTCACACACTTGGGAAGAGTCCCAGTGTAGGCTCGTTTGACCGGTTCGGGGTTCCTGGGTTAGGGCTAGCTGTTGTTGTGGAGGGTTCGCGGAGTAACGACCGCACAGTTTCGGTTTGAAGCCTTCTGCTTTTTACCGTTGGTGTTGGGTTTGGGTGATGTTTGGATGGCTCAGCGGTTGGTTTGGTGGTAGCTTGGTGAACGGTCTTGGTAGAACCCTTCATTTCGAAGGTTCCAGCCAAAACTAGGTTATGGTTGAATTTGGCTGCTAAACAGTAGGTATCTTCGAGGGTTTTGGGTTGAGTGGCCTCGACATAGTTGGAGAAGGAGGAAGGGAGGGTCAAATATATTTAGATATGACGTTGTCGATAGAATTGACTCGGCCAAGGCAAAGTATGCTAAGTTGCTTAAACCTAGCGATGAGACCGGTGTTTGTCGCTCCCAACTTGCTTGAGATTCCAAAACTCGTTCTTGAGTTGTGGAGCTCGTGGGGACAGCAAAACTCATCTTCCATGAGCTTCTTGAGTTCAGCCCAAGTGAGTGTATGCTTCATCGTCACCACGCACATTGCGTTCAGTGGTCCACCAATCAAGAGCTCTCGGTCGGAAGTCGCTAGTGGCGTTGGTGGTGCGAAGGTGATCGCCACTCTGGCGAAACGTGACTTCAATGGCGTCAAACCATTGGTGTGGCTTCATTGCTCCATCTTCGCCGGTGAATGGCATCGAGCTGCAAGAGTTAAACTGTTTAAACGAAAAGGTTAGCTTGGGCGGGTCGACCTTGGATTCAACTGAAGCATGGGGGATTCAACGTTATTGGGGGTTAGTTGGATCTTGCTGACGACGTCGGGGATAACCTTGGTCATTTGCTTGGCCATGAACATCAACATATCCTTCTTGGACATCAAGTCGTCGTTGGAGTTGGACTTAGATCTCTTCCTTGCATTAGAGTTTCGTGAAGAAGACATCTAAGGGTCAAAATAGGGCAAAGGATGAGACTTGATCATAATGTGTTTAGAAAATAAGGCTTGTTTGCACGTATGAGCATAAAAGTATATCACATGGCACGTAAGTTTCACATTGTTACAAAAGTATAGCACGTATTTGCATAGTATAATCACGTATAGGAAAAACGATAAGAGTAGTAAATTTAGTTTGTTCACGATTATTAGCGTTGTTTTATTGGTACAGAGCTTGTGGTTACAGGGATTTAGGTTATTAGTAATGCTTTGACCTCGACTATAACCTTCCTAGGACCTTAACGCGACTTGTCTTGCGTTTAGATTCTTAAAACAATACCATCACCTATCCTTAGGTGACTACCAAAACAAATACACAAGTTACAAATTCATTTTGAAAATCAATCATTTATCCTTAGATGATTTGTTTTGGCTTAAAGCCTTGTAAGTTTTCAAAATCCTGTCAATGTTTGGGTTTTATTAATGTGAACACGTGCAATCTGGAAGGGTGGATGTCTGGACCCTGAGTTTTCTATCTAAGGCTAGAGTGTTCGTACAAATCCGCATTATCAAACCAGTCACTCTAACCTGGGAACACTTAGGGTGAGTGTCCACTTATAGTCTAAAGCATTACTTCGCGATACATTATAAAGACCCATTTAATTTGATTAGTCACCGTGTGTTATTTGTTTATTTTTAAGTGATGAACGAATGACCACCATCCTTATATTTCGTCGATATTTTTAACATCTCTCTTGATTAGCCAATGTCAATCTATATTTTCCCTCATTTCTCTTCTAGAATGCCTCCTCGACGTAATATAACTCAAGATGCCGAAATGGCAGCTATGATCGCTCAGCAAATTGCTGCTGTACTCCCAAATCTAGTGACCCAGATAAACCAAGCAAACAATAACAACAACACTGCACCCGCACCGTGCAACTACAAACAATTTAACTCGGCTAAACCACTCAAGTTTACTAGGTCCAAAGGAGCTACTTGACCCCTGTAGTGGCTTGAGAGTCTCGAAAGCACATTTCGTCATGTTCAATGCCCGAATGAGTGAATAGTCGAGTTTGCATCGAGTGTATTCCAGAAAAGAGCACTTACATGGTGGAATGGTGTGATGAGAGATACGGGTGCCGATGTGGCAATGGCAAAAACGTGGGAAGAGCTTCGAGCCCTAATGATGAGGGAATTCTACCTACATCATGAACAACGGGCATCAGAAGATGAATTCCACAATCTTAAACAAGATAGCGGAGAGCATCATGCCTACACTAACCGTTACGAAGAATTGAGCTTGTTGTGTCCCGCCATGGTCACCTTGTTGGATAAAGCAAACGAGAGGTACATCGATGGCCTACCTGACCTCGTTCAGGACATTGTTACTGGTAGCAACCCTGTTTGACAGGCTATCAAATTAGCTGCTACCCTAACTGAGTCTCAGGTCAAGAAGGGGAAACTGTTTCGCAAGGGCGAGAAGAAACAGGCAGCTAAGACCACTCAAGAGAAAACAAAAGAGAACAAAGCTGAGTCTTCCAAGAAGTCGAGGAAGCGTAAGGCTTCACAGAACTTTGTAGTTGTTGTACAACCCAACCAGAATACTCAAAACCAGCCATCACAACCTCCTGCGAGGAAACCCTATGCTGGTACTGCACCATTGTGCAACCGGTGTAATGGTCACCATCAAGCTCACCTATAGTGTCGCCAATGCACCTCGTGCGGAAGATTCGGTCACATAGCCAATTTTTGTCGTTCGGCCCCAAAACAAACTGTTCAGAACCCTGTTCAACCCCAAGCCAACCCTGCTAGACCCCGTTCCCACCTGGTTCTTGCTACAACTGTGGTGAGATGGGTCACTTTAGAAACAACTACCCAAAATTGGTGAACGCGAATGCAAATCCAGCCCGTGGACGTGCATTCAACATCAATTCCAACGAGGCTCGTGCTGATTACGAAATCATTAATGGTACGTTCCTTGTTAACAATCATCCTGCTTCTATTCTTTTTGATTCGGGTACCGATAGAAGCTTTGTACCACTAGCCTTTGAACTTTTGCTTTCAATGCCTAGAACTAAACTAGGAAAACCCTTAATGGTGGAAATAGCTACTGGTGAACCCCTTATGCACTACTATGTCATTCGTAGTTGCCAATTGAACCTGGATAACTACCTTTTTTGCATTGACCTCACACCAATGCAACTCGGGAGTTTTGACATCTTCATAGGAATGGATTGGTTAACCAAACACCATGCTGAGGTGATCTGTTTCGACAAGTTGTTCGTATATCTCTTTCGTCTAGCGAAACCTTAGAAGTTCACGGAGAGAAACCCTCTAGTAGCCTAAAACTCATGACCTGTAGCCAGGCACAAAAATACCTACAAAAGAATTTTGTAGCCTTCTTGGCATGCTTAGGACATCCCCGTTGTTCGGGAATATCCTGAGGTGTTTCCTAAAGAGCTACCTAGTTTATGCCCAATTCATCAAGTTGAGTTTCGTATTGACCTGTACCTGTGCCAACCCAATTGCCAAATCTCCCTACCGTCTTGCACCATCCAAAATACAAGAGTTGTCAAAGCAACTCCAAGAACTTTCAGACAAGGGATTCATTCATCCAAGCTTTTTACTTTGGGGCGCTCCTGTCCTATTCATGAGAAAGAAGGATGGATCCTTCCGTATGTGTATTGATTATCAAGAGCTCAACAAACTCACAATAAAAAATCAATATCCCCTACCTCGCATTGATGATCTCTTTGATCAGCTACAAGGTGCGACCTTTTTTCAAAGATTGATCTGCATTCTGGGCATCATCAACTTTGTGTACTTGAAGAAGATAATCCCAAGACTCTTTTTCGCACTCGATACGGCCATTATGAGTTCACTGTTATACCTTTTGGTTTGACGAATGCTCCTGCCGTCTTCATGGACTTAATAAACAGGGTTTAAAAACCTTATTTAGACAAGTTCATCACTGTTTTCATGGACGACATCCTCCTTTATTATAAGTCTCGAGCCAATCATGAACAACATCTCCGTCTGATGATGGAACTCCTGAAGAAAGAACAACTTTACGCCAAATTCTCCAAGTGTGAATTTTGGCAAAAAGAAGTTCAATTTTTGGAACACATTGTTAACGATCTTTTCAAAGATCACGGTTCCCCTCAAAGTGGTGATTAGGGATTGGAGCACACCTACTACTCCTACCGAAGTTCGTTCATTTATTGGTCTTGCTGGATACTATCAACGATTCATCGCGAACTTTTCAATGACTGCGGTTCCCCTCACCACTTTGACTCAGAAGAATAAACCTTTCGAGTAGGGACCCAAACAAGAGGAAGCCTTTCAAACACTGAAACAAAAACTTTGTGATGCTCCTATTTTATCTTTACCCAATGACAATGACAAATTCGTTGTCTATTGTGACGCATCAAACCTAGGCCTTAGTTGTGTTCTCATGCAAAGAGACAAAGTCATAGCCTATGCGTCAAGACAATTGAAAATCCACGAGAAGAACAACACAACTCATGATCTTGAGTTATGAGTAGTAGTTTTTGCTCTCAAAATTTGTACACTACTTTTACGGTACGAAATGTGTGGTTTTCACTTAACACAAAAGTCTCCAACACATATTCAATCAAAAGGAGCTAAACATCAGACAACGACGCTGGCTCGACTTTCTGAACGACTACGACTGCGAGATTCGCAACCATCCTGGTAAGGGGAATGTTGTGGCTGATGCGCTTAGTCATAAGGAACATGTTAAACTTCACTGTGTTCGAGTACAATCTGATATCCAGCCACGTATCCTTCAAGCACAACATACATGTGTGACCCAAAGCTTGTTGAAAAATGAGCTGCCACAAAATCTCGAACTTCAACTCGAAACAAAAGACAATGGATTACTCTGTTTGTGGATTCCTAGTTAAGACAATCTCCGCACCTTATTGATGAATGAAGCTCATAAGTCTCGTTGTTCAATCCATCCTGGTGTAGATAAAATGTATCAGGATCTCCGCACCCAGTATTGGTGGCTGAGTATGAAGAAGGACATTGCCTTGTGTGTGTATAAATGCCTAACTTGTCTTAAAGTTAAGGTAGAACATCAGCGCCCATCTGGTTTACTGGAGCAACCAAAAATACCAGTATGGTAGTGGGAGAACATTGTGATGGATCTCATCACTAAACTGCCGCGCACATCAAGAGGTCATGATGCCACTTGGGTAATCATTGATCATCTAACAAAGTCAGCTAGGATCTATCTGCTGACAAACTCACCAAGATCTATTTTAATGAGATCGTATCTTGTCATGGTGTTCCTTTGAACATCATATCCGATCGAGATGCACGATTCTCATCTCACTTTTGGAAGACCATGCAATCTGCCATGGGAACCAAACTCAATCTAAGCACTACTTATCATCCTCAAACGGATGGATAATCTGAAAGGACAATTCAAAAATGGAGGATATCTTAGAGCATGTGTGATCAACTTTGGTGGTAGTTGGGATTCGCATCTACCATTGGTCGAATTCTCCTACAATAATAGTTACCACACCAGCATCAATATGGCGCCATTCGAAGCTCTATACGGTCAAAAATGTCGTTCATATGTCTGCTGGAATGAGGTCAGTGAAGCTCAGTTCACTGGACGTGAACTCATTCATGACACAATAGACAAAGTCAAGAAAATTTGCGATAACCTTTTGACAGCTAGAAGCCGTTAAAAGAGTTATGCAGACAAACGAAGCCCTTGGAATTCCAAGTTGGTGATCAGGTTCTTGTCAAGGTATCCCCTTGAAAAGGTGTGATTAGATTTGGAAAGAAAGGAAAAATTGCACCACGATCTATTGGCCATTCAAGATCGTTGAGAGAATCGGAAAGGTGGTCTACCGACTTGAGCTACCTCCTGAACTTGGGAATATTCACCCAACATTCCATGTTACAATTTGAAAAAGTGTCTAGCCGTTACAAACCTGCACATTCCCCTCGACGAGATTCACATTGATGATACTATGCACTTCGTTTAGAAACCTGTGGAGATATTGGACCATGAAGTCAAGAAACTCAAGCGTAGACATATACCGATAGTTAAAGCTCGCTAGGAATCCAAACATGGCCCATAATTTACTTGGGAATGAGAGGATTAGATGAAAGCGAAATATCCACATCTGTTTTCACAAAGTTTCCTCTAATTAAAATTCGGGACAAAATTTCCAAAAGTAGGGTAGACTGTGACATTTGTGCCTTTTCAATCATTGCACAATTACAAACAATTTCGTATTCAATGAAACCCTATGTTTTATTTCTGAAATTTGTATAAATCTAATACATTTGCACAATTTCAATTTCTTGCACGATTTCGAACCCTAAAAAATTTTTGTGGAAGTAATTCGTTAACTGACACTCAAACGCAATCGGTTTAACGTGAAGTACACTTCGAAACAAGGACATAAGCTACACATACCCTAAGTACCATTTACATAACTTAGATATAAGTTTTGAAGGGTTAGATATGACAAAAACACGCTTATACAAGTACAGGGACTATTTTCGTCAAACTGTGTGAAAATTTCAATTTCTTGCACGATTTCGAACCCTCAAAAAGTTTTGTGGAAGTAATTCGTTAACTAACACTCAAACAAAATTAGTTTAACATGATATACACTCCGAAACAAGGACATGAGCTACACATACCCTAAATACCCTTTACATAACTTAGATATAAGTTTTTAGGGTTAGATATGAAAAAAACACGCTTATACAAGTCCAGGGACTATTTTCGTCAAAGTACAAAAGTTTGTGGTCCGTATTCAAGATACGAACCATGTGTATCAATCCAAATATTTTTTTTATTCAACAAAAACTTGTATTTAATTGATGAGAATGCAAAAAAGTGAATCGTTGCACAATTTCGATCATTTTCGTGTTCGTTAAAGCGTTTTATGATTTTTTTTGCGAAACGCGTAACCGTACAACGGAATGAAAAGACATCCACAATATTTTCAGGCCTAATCCAACTTACACATGTCTTATCACCTTTATATAACATGAATATTAGGTTAAAGAGGTTAAGAGGTTAAAAACGGCAAACAAGTGAAAATACAAGTCAAAGGGCCAAAAATGTCAAAAAAATAATAAAGATTTTTGCTTCTTCACCAAGTTTGCCACCTATCTCCAAATTTTGACACCTAGCACTCACTTTTCCATACTTAATTTAGTGTTGACACATGTTAGGACAATAATCCACACTTGAGGACACTTGTCATCACCTTCTTGATACTAAAATACTATAAATACCCCATGATTCTTCCATTTTTTCACACCACTTCAAAACACTTCAAAGCAAAGTGTGAAGTTCTTCTTTCTATCCTTCTTAGAGCTTATTTCCAGCCTTTGGAAGCCTCCTATCTTGAGTTCCGAAAGTGTTCTTCGACATGAGTAAGTACTCTTCCTAGTTCTTTCATTATTTTAGCTATTTTGAGCTAAAAGTCGAACAGTTTGGCTTCCTGGTTGACTTTTGGTTCTGACCATATTTGGTCAAGTCGAAGTTCAATTGAACTTTACAACATGATCGTAATCACAAAGGTTATAATCCCTAGCGATTTCACCTTCTGATTACCACGTTTATTAGTCGAAGTGACGAGTCAAAGTTTCGGTCAAAAATGCGCATGATGTGCATTTTACGACAAAACTATTTTCGGGTATCAAAACACCAAGTTTTGATACCAAACAGTTTTATAAACTTATTTAGACATATTTTGACATGTCTAACTCGTGACTTCTAGTTTAGTGCTTATTTAGGGTCGTAAGTCGAGCGGTCTTGTCCACCGCTTTGACTTTCGAATCCGACCCGTTTGGTCGATCTTAGGATCCGACCAAACACATATTTGTGACCATAGTTGTATAGGGAATAACATACTGAGTAACTTATGATCACATCATTTGGTTAGTGTTATGAGAAGTTACTTCTATATTCTTAAAAAAATGACCAAATGCCCTTTTGCGCATAAATCCATTTTAAACACATGTAACCAAAATTTTGACATATAAACTAATAATATAACATTTTCAAACATGTTTAGGCATTTAATACTTATCATAGGACATGTTTAACCATCTAATCACGCGTTTATGCTAATGACCCGTTAACGTAGCGTAAACTACCTTAACGGGTCATAATGGGTCAAAAGCACTTAGGGTCCTTTCCAAACTGGAATGTTAAGTTTGTTAAACTATATCACATGAGTTCCAACACTCATTTGGTTTATAAGACTTCATTCTATCCGATCTCCCGTCTGTAGTCCCGACACGCTAACATATTTATCTAACACATTAGGAGATGTTTGAGCTTTGTTTATTCCATTGATCAAGAACACTTTCGCAATTCCAAGTGAGTACATGGTTTCCCTCTTTTACGTTTTGCAAATGTTTTGGGGTGACTCATATGTGCTAAATCATTTTCAAGTTTTCAAAAACAATGTCTATAGTTTATATATAAAATAATACGATTTCAATAATGTGAACAACTTGTTGATGCGTTATCCATGACACGAATGACATTCATTAGCTTTGGCTGAGCCGACCAGTAGTATGTTATGGTACCATAGGACTCAAAATCCCATTATTGGACTGTTCACTGGATTAGGTGAAAGTTTGGGTAATGACAGAGACTGTTTCTGATTAACAAATCATTTGTTGATTTATTAGTCTAGTTAAAGAGACCCTTTGGTGGTATAGTCAACATACGTTTGAATGTGTTCATTAAAGAGCGATCAAAAGTTTTCACAATTAAAAACATGGACGATTTGTTTATGACATGGACAATTGGTTTATGACATGGACGCTTGATTTATAACACGGACGAATGGTTTATAACACAGACAAATGGTTTATAACACGGACAAATGGTTTTGAACAATGTTACGCAATGATTTTCACTCAAAGGTATAAACCATATGAAGTTTTCTTTTGAATCAATCTATTACAAGGTTTTTACAAAAGAAACGTTTTGGTCAAGATTCATGGCTATAAGGTTTTCACAACTCTAACCAACTTGTTATAGTTGGTCAATTGTATTGCAATATCGAACACTTTTGATACGAGGTTTTCACTTAACAACTCTTGTGGTCGGATGAGGTGTTGCAATATGTATACAAAGCCACGAATTTGACACGCTCACAAAACCTATGTACTCGCCGGCATTTTTATGTTGACTCTCTTTTCACATGTGTTTCAGGTGTTAATGCTTGATAATATGATGCATGCTTCACGTAGGAATGGACACATGACAAAACTAAGACTATTCCAAAGTGAATCACAAGTCCTTTCGAGTTATGGAACATGTTTTGACCTAATAGGTAGAATACTCTCACCATGGAGCGGTTAACAGTATTCACCCTTCTAGTTACTACATGTCCCTAGTCGATTGGAAATTCGAGACTTTGACGGGATTGAAAATCGAGGAGTGGGAGTAGTTATCAAGGTGTGGATATCACTCCTAACTTGATAATTTTGTTCCCTAAACGTGGTTGGTACTTACTAAATGAGGAGCAAATTCTGACTCGTTGGTAAGGTCCACTAGAGTATGAAAATGGAAGTTTTCCATCAAGATGTGGATATCACTCCTAACTTGATGGCGTAACTTCGTGCAAAATCGAATACGTGGAATGAGGAACTTCACCAAAAATTGTGGGCAATTGGGCCTATTTTGGTGCAAATTGTCTCGTTGATGAAATATGAGTGTCTTCATGTCTTCAAGTGTGTACTGTGTCAGCATTAGGAAAGGCATGTAGTATTTAAGAAACAAGGTTAGATCAGAAGCAGAATAGGAAAGTTTAAATGTTTTGATGGAGGGAAACAATTCACTTCATGCGAAGTGTCTGCCACTTCGTGCGAAGTGACTGCCATTTCGTGCAAAGCTGTTCAATTCGCACAAAGAGGTTCAGTTCGCACAAAGCGTTTCAGTTTTCACAAAAAGGGTTTGATTTGGTACTTAGGCTAGACTAGGTCAAATCATGCATTTTTTCCTAATTCGCTATAGTTATGGCGCTGATACCAATCTATCACACCCCAACCGATGACGGAAACATCAGGGCAGGACGAAATAGATTGCTCGGGACTTCATAACACTATTTTAGTGACAAGTATTTAAGTAGGTTACATCGATAGAAAATAAAGTATAACAACATAAACTGTAAATCAAATCACAACACCTTAATCAAGAAATACGATCCTAAAACAAATCTAAGTTTAAATTGGTTTCTAGTCCGTCCTACTAGATTCCATGCATCCTCGTCATCATCAATTTCCTGCAACATATATTAAAGTATAGTTCAACACACAAGGCATTGGCGAGTATACAAGTTTCAATACTAAGTAATGTAAAAGTCTTAAAATTCTACACGGCATAATCGTTTACTTGAAATATCATACAATACTAGCAATGCGACTATACATGTCAACCCAAAGTCTACCGCTAGCGTAATTTAATCATATCAATGACTAGACCGTTTTGTTTACATAACATGACCTCACAAATACGGGCGGTGCGTTAATCTTATAGCGCTATACATGTTAAGGGAGGCGTGTACATAGTTAATGACATAGCAGAAGCATTCGATTCTAGCGTATACATGTTTTTCAAGTACCATGTTAAGCATGTATGATTGAATGTCGTTTTGTGTTTAAGCATAAGCATTATGATTCAATGATTTTGATAGCATACATATGTTGCATCAAAAAGTGTTAAAAGAGGAAAAGAGATTCGAGTATACTCATAGTTTTGCAAAGCGTTCCAAGCAAACCGCGATTCGTTATGGTAACGAGTAGGTAGCCGAAGTTACCCTACATGGGGAAATAGAGGGCATGAGTATTCTGAGTTGGAGGAAGTGCTCGGGTTCGGAACTAAAAGTACAGAAAGTACAAAAGGTAAACATAGAAAAATGCCACTTCGTACGAAGTGGTTTGTTCACTTCGTGCGAAGTGGATAGTTCTGGAATGATGTAGCTCGTCTAACACTCATTTCAACACTGATTTATGTGAACGAGAAGTTTAGGAATGAGGCAGAACAGTCCAAGGTCATAACACTTAATTATAATTCGATAGCATCATGGTCCAAACTTATTTTATAAGAAAAGTACGTATAATATAAATAGTTTATGTTCATAGTTCGTCAGATCTGTCATAGAGGTCAAGTAAGGAGGTATGAAACCTCGTTATATGATTCACCAAAGCACTAAGTTTATTGACGTAGTCGATAAACCCGGTTGGTCATGAATGTACGAAAATTGAAATATACAAAAAAGTGTACAAGTGAGGTGTGGAACTTAATTCGGAAAGTCGAGGCTCCCATCATTATCACACTAGCTAGAACACAAGTTCATCTATGTTGAGCTTGGTTTCAGCCTTCACAATTGGTACAAAAGAACAAGGTAGAGAAGTTTAAAGAAGAATTTACAAGTACAATGATAGTAGTGAGCTAAAACTCACTTAGAATGGCTGAGAATAGTCTGCCAAAAGTCTGGAGTATCAGTGTGAACAAGTGGAGATTCAAAAAGTTTGAAGGAGTGGAGTGAGGTTGTATTTACAGAGAAAAGTTGCTGCCAGATCCACTTCTTGCGAAATTCACTTCGTAGGAAGTGGCCATCACTTCGTGCGAAGTGAGTGCCCACTTCATCCGAAGCGGTACCTAGCTCACACGGAAGTGTTAGTTCAGGTTGTTTTTACGTATTTTAACTTATTTTCGAGTATGATGTTGTAACGTATGAGTATCGTACGTATAATAAGTATGATTTCAGTGAAAGTATGTATGAAAATGACTGCTTGCATGTAAAACAACTATGAATAAAGTATAGATTTTCATATGATCAGTGTCTCAGATTACAAGTTTAGGAATGAATTACAACAAGTCACGAATATAAGTTTCCATAAATAAAAATACGTTTACACTTTCTAAATAAGGAAAGTACAAAATGTGAAGCGTTACAACAACACTGTTTTTTCCTTTTAAGTCTCCGTAACATATAATCTATGTAGTTAATATCCTGATATATATCAGTTATCGATTCCCTGCCGAGATATTGGTGTAGAATATTGTAACACCCGTAAAAAAAACCGAATCCTAGAAACCGACTCGTTTTCGTAACCTGATTCGTTTTCATATTCCATGTAATTTTATTTAATGTTCAAGCAATAAAATGTTTCGGATTCTATGTTGATCATACCATATATGGTGATTTATAGTCTCATACATGTTGTATATATGTGTGAACGGAGGATCGGCTCCTCCGATGAGCAACCGCTCTGATCTAACTCAGCTAGCAGATGCGGAATTCATTGCTAGAGAGGATGATAAACGAACAAGAAATATCTTACTGTTTAACTGCTCTGAATTGTATTAATGACGTGCAAGTACAGACGCGAGTAAACAAATCAGCAGGGCTTCGCCGTACCAGCTGAACTAACACTCACTAGCTCTGACACAACACTCCTCTATTTATAGGCCGACATGACTCGCACTAGAGTGTGTGTTAAATAGAGACATGGTTCGTAGGAGTGGCTGCTTCGTACGAGTGACTGTGAGTCACTCATATGAGCCATCCAATCTCGCTCGTACGATCCATTACAAAACACATAAAATAAACATTAATATTTATACATTCGACTCGTAAGCCATATATACAATACAGACATATCCTAGACGTAGGCAATAGACATAATGCACCAACAAACCCCCCTTAGATGTTGCCGCAATCTGGATAGTCTTCAAAAAATCGTCACAAGATTTGACACTAACGCCCAAAAAATCTCTTCGGTGGCTTGCGACGCTCCTCAAATGCTATTGGCGTTTGATCTGTTGGAGGAGGTCAATTCACTGTATTTCCAAACAAAAGCTCCTTTAGCGATGCTATACGAGCACGCTCCGCAATCCTAGCTTTTTTCTTCTCTTTCCTTTTCTACTCAGTCTGCTCAAGCTTCCTCCATGAAGTGTTCCATGTCGATCCTGAATGAATATCATTTGCAAAGCAGACATTAACCGTCTTTTGGAATTGGAGAGCTTGTTCTTTATCCTTCTCCTCGAAACTGATCTTGCTATAAAATAAACATTCAATATCCTTTTTTGTGCAGTTGACCATCCACATCGGGTCTAGTACTCGAATGCCACGCCATAGCCCGTATATGCGTTTGTGAGCTATGACGGCTTCGGTTAGCTCCTCAGCAATCTTCCACGAATCTTTGTCTGGGTGCACACATATAACAGCCTCTCCTGTATTCGAATCGTAATGCCATCACTTGAAGATCGTATAGAAATCCTGCTCCATTTGTAACATAGGCATATTTTTCATCACTTTCGGCCTCTTTACGACGAGCGTCACATCCTTCTCCTTTGTCACTGGATCTATCTTTGTGATGCGTCAAGGAAAGTGAGGTTTCCAGTGTGTAAAACCATTTAAAGCCTCCAGCTTGATCAACTTCCAAAGCCTCTGGTCATGAAACTTCATCTTGAGATTTATCATCTTAGTTTGCACCAATTATCCCAGTATGGCAAGGACTTGATGTCGTGTAGATATCGGAAATACTGAGTACCAAACTCCATTTTGATCGTATAGACATTTAACTCTTCGATCCAACCCCAGCTTATGATGTCCCCTAGTGAAATGTCAGCATCACGAGTAAAGAATGCTAAGGGATGCTTGAATTTACGCTAGGCTGGTGCATTCCGAAACCATTTCTTCCTCATCTCAGCAATTTCAGCACTGTGTAATTGTTGAGGAATAGCACCTGCCTTTGTAGCTTCTTCAACTTTACGCTTTAACACATCTGCATTTTCGGCTGCAAATAATTCGGCAAAAGTTGGGGAGTCCTCTGTACCCTGATCGGCAATATTCGCATCGTCATCAGAATCACCCTCTACGACAACTCTATCATACTCGTTCGCTTCTTCAACATTTTCAAACACATAATCATTTGGCTCAAATGCATTCATCTCGTGCAGCTCATTCTCAAAATCAAACTCAAAGTTATCTTCATTCACACCTAACATTTCGGCGATTTCCTACTTAGAATAACTATGAATGAATTCTCCTTCTTCAACATCATGCTCAAGATAAAAGATCTTTGGTTTCTGCACGACAGTAACGATAGATAAGTCAATCACCGATAAGATTCCTGCCTACTGAGCATCTACTGACTCTTCAGTTCTATCTTTAACCCCTTCTTCAGTAGTCTGATTTGTAGAATCATCGAAGTACACTGAATAATCAATTTCTTCATTAACACCCGAATTAGTTACACGTACACCTGAACCTCCTACGTTATCATTATCACCATCACTACTATCAGAATCACTAGACAAAACATCATCTAATTCTTCGTCCTCTTTCTCAGCTTCCTCTTCAAACTCTTCAACGGCTTCTTCAATCTCCCTTTCCAACGTTTTCTTCAACAACCAATCATAGTGCCTTTCAGAAAGATCTAACAAGTCAATCTCCATATCTTTCGGTTTCCCCATAAGCACAAACTTGTTCCGCACCTAATACAACACAATATCTGTATAAGTAACTAGCACAGACTCAGCTTCTGGCTTAGTTTAAACAATCACAGGATCCTCAACAACCTTCTCTTTGCCCTTTCCTTGTGCATCTGATTGCTCTTTGGCAAGACGTTCCCTCTCAGCGACACATTCTCGAGCTTCAACATGTTCGATCTCGTCAATTTCGGCAGCAATGTTCACTCCTAGCTTCTTTGTCAGGATTTTCTCAAACATACTCATCCTTCTATCATCCGAAGCCTTTCCTCCTCATACTCTGCCATTCGAAGACGTAGACGTTCATTTTCAGACACAATACTCGCAAGCATGGACTCTAGCTGCTGTTTATTTTCAGACAAGACACTAATCTGCTCATGTATCTCCTGTTTTTCTTCAATTAACACATCAATCTATTCTTGCAGCTCAGCTATCTTCACTATATTAACAAAAGCTGCTTTTGCATCTCATCAACACGTGGATCGTTGAATGAAAAATCTTTACCGCCAGGTATATCTCCAAAGTCAAAATCAAAATCGAAATGTGACTAGGGCTTGAAGTACGTGGTGGCTACTGCGGTGTAGCTTGCTGTTGTGTTGGCTGCGGCGTTTGCTGTGACGTTGGTTGTGGATCAGCCTGTCGAGGTGGCGAAACTGGAATTTGTTGAGCTGGTTCGACCACAACCTCTTCTCCAACTATTTGTTCTGGCATAGTCTCTTTTGATCTGATAGTCGGTGACTCAGAACTTCTTGCTGCTGGACGCTTTAACCTTCTTGTCTTTTTCTTTACAGGTGTGTGAATAGGAGTATCTGGATCAGAACCCGAAGGTACATATGTGGTATCATCCTCACATGTAGCCTTACGCTTTCGCTCCTCAGCCTTTTTCTTTAACTCAGCCTGACGCTTTTTCTCTATCTTCTGAGCTCTTTTCCTCTCATCAGCACGTCTTTCATCTGAATTTGTGCTCGAAGACGAAGCTTCTTCAGCTGCTTTACCTTCACCAAAAAGCTTGCCGTTCGATATCCACAACAATATCCTCAACATTCTCTTCAACGTCTGGTTCATCACGTAACCCAGAACTTTCTGCTGCGGCCTTTTTCTTTGGTTGTGCTGATGAAGAAGCTGTAGCTTTTCTTTTAACACCCTTTACGCCATCTTTTACAAACCATGAACTGCGTTTAGCCACAAAACTATTTAATGCAGTTAATTCTTCACTCTCATCGCCACTATCATCTTTCCTCCACTTACCAGGTGCTGGAGAAATATAATCTTTGTCAACTATCGCTCCGAAAACCGGTTTAGCGTTCGAAAATGCCTTCAAATGTAGATTCATCTTTTTGAGAGTAGACACATCCATATGTTCGAGTTTAAGCACATCCTACTTCTTCTTCTTCAGATTTGGAAGTAAATGATCTAACAACATTTGGACGAACCGAGGATACTGCAAAAAATTCTCTCGCTGTATGTTTTGCACCATATGAGTAAATATAACTTTGGAGAAGTTATATGGCAAGTTTAGGACAAGTGCAGTGATCATACACATCTGATAATCCACAAAATCGTCAAAACCTCCTTTCCGGTGGCTAAGAGCGTGAGCCACAACATGCACAATATAACAGAAAGGTGCCCTAAGGTTTCCCTTTTTATACGGTGCTGCGTTCACAAAGCCAGCATATCCCGTCCTGTAAAAACATCCTTTCACCATGTATTCGGAAAAACCAGAAGGATCATCTTCTTTATCCTTGAAATCTAAAACTGTTCGAATCAAATCTTCTGTTATCTTCACTGGAATATCCTCGTCATCAATTTTTACTGCCGACACTATCGAGTTATCTTTAGCACTGAACTCGGCCGCATTCCATAAGTATTCGACGTGCGATCTATAAACTGTGTGACGATCAGTGAGTGCTTTGGTGATTGAGATTCGACTTAGAAAATCTAGCACATCACGATATGCCGCTATCTCTTGTATAGTCTCGTATATCAAACAACATATGTTGTGAAACGGAGAAAATGACGTTTTCTTGACCTGTACACAGAGAAACAAACCGTTAGAAAAATTTTCAAACATTTCAGCTTAAAAGATCATTCGTACGAGCCACATATTTGTATGGTTCAAAACTTAGAAATTTTACAAGTTTGAAACAAACCATCATTCGTACAAGTCACTACTTCGTACGGATGACTTAAGACTTAGAAAATTTTCATGTTTTTTCCGAACTTGCTTCGTACGAACCATGCTTCGTACTAATCATCAGCACTTAAACACAATTCTGAAATTTTAACATTCAAGGATTTTACTTCATACAAACACTTCATTTGTACAAATGAAAAGGATATTTCAATTTGAAATCTTGGTTCGTACTAACAACCCAGCCGTACGAATCATTAAACGTTCCAAAAACACCAAGTTTAATCCGAACCTAAAACATATTGTTTTTAACAAATTGATAGTCGATTTATAGGATATTAGGGCTGATATTAACGTTTTTAGGTCAATTTTAAGTTTTACCTGTCCAATCTCCCTAAATCTATGTTTTAAGTCCGTTTGGTTCAAATCTGGCATTATGACGGCTAAGATTGAGCAAAAGTACCTTTCCCATTGTAAGAGGTGTACGGATCAACCTCCCCATTGTAATAGTACTCGAAAAATGTCAAGAAATGTGAAGTTCAGAATGTATTCGCACAAAGTTCTCTCAGTTTGCACAAAGTTCTCACAGTAACATTAACTTTGGTTCGCGCGAAGAGGGTTACCTTTTATACTAGTTTGGGTTCGTGCTAAGCAAGCCAAACTTGGTTCGTACAAGCTAGTGAAACTCGTACGAATCAGTTCTAAAATTCTGAAAAAACTTTTCTTGATATTTTATATTTTTATGCAATTTTTCATCTATTTAATACCCACTTAGTTAACCAACTCCAAGTTAATGACCATGGTAACCGGATTTGCCTACCAAGTCCAATTTAATGACCTTGGTTGACCATTTTTGACCAAAAATAGATTTATTTTAAATTGTAAAGTTTCAAATTAATGAACTTTATTGACGTTCAAGAAATTTTTTCGATTAAGATTAGCTCCCAACCCCTGGTCTTCAGGTTCCTTTTAGCAAGATGTCTCCATGACTTCAACTATTAGTTTTTACATCATCGGTAGACTTAAAACAAAAATTAAAAAGCTAAGGAAACTGAAAATCTTTTTGGGTTTTGGAATTTTTCAATAAGAAATAGCAAGTAAAGATACATATTTTTGTGAGTTTTGTGTTTCAAGAAGATCATATCAAGTGTTTAACAAATCACAAGTACCGTTGATCTTAGTATACTCATTAATTTTTTTAACCAGATTTACCTAGATTGCCAATATTGTTATCCACTTAAACCTCTTCTCGTTTCTTAACTGTTTCAAGATATGTTAGGTAATTTTAGGAACATGAAATAACCGTGTGTCCCATCTTAGAATATACTCTCGTATCGAGATTCCCAGAATTTCATTTCACAGGTGAATATATATAACTAATATCTATAAAGGGGTGAATTACGAGACCTTGAGAGCTTAGGTTAGTACTACTGTACAGACAAAGAGATGAAGGCTCGTGTTTAGGTGGTGTTCCTTGAAGGAATCTTTTGAACTGCAGATGTCACAAAGGTTATGACATAATCATTTTTATGCAGCTTTTTAGGCAAATAATGCGTAAAGTATTATACGAGTTCTAGGCCATTGCTGACGCAAAATCAGAAGAACTCGGCTAGTTTCCCAGATATCGATTAAATATAAAGACCTAGTATCGCAGAATCTGGCATTCTCTCAAATGAAATTTCGGAGTACTAAGTCCATATATCCGAGAGATGTTAACCCACAAGTTATTTAGATTTTCATTTAGGTTTATATCTTGAAAACAATTTATCGAACGAGTGAAAGCTATTGGCACATCCTTAGTAAGAACTGTTTAATTACTTATTTAATCATTCCAATTCTTTAGCATACTATGACTGTCATATTGATATAATATGATCTCCCTTTTTCACAAAAACTCTTTTAACTTTTTTAATGTTTTTGTATTTTCCAAAATTTCTCCCCTAAAATCAAAAACATATTTTTGGATTTAGAGTTTTTAAGAAAGAATGTACAGAAAATTCATCAAACCGATGAGTTATCACATCAAGTCGTCGTCATCCTCAAATTCAACCTCGTGTATATCCCCTGATGTCAGATTTCGTAAACCATTTAGACATTATCGAACATGGGAGTCCCTGCACACAAACGGAAAAAACTATTTAGAAAAGAAACCCAAGCCATCTTAGTCTTGGGTGGGTTCAGAATGTTGAATTTCGGACCTACTTTGTTTTTAACGTTCTTTTTAGGCTCGGTTTTGTTTAGAACAGAAGGTTTTGGTTCAACCTTGGACAGTTCTACTTTTTCACCCATTTTTGTGTTTTCAGATTTGCCTTTTTAGCATAAAATTTAGAATCCATTTGGTGATGTTTAGTTAATGTTTCACCAATTTCAAATTTTGAATGACGTTGAAGAAGTGGTTAAACATTTTTGTAGGATTCATTTGTTCTTTTCAAGATTTGCTTTGGTGCAACCATAGGTGCCTTTTGTTTCTCGTCCTTGGTGATATTTTTAGAATGAGAAACGGGTTTTGGAGATTCTTGTGAGCAATATCTTGCAATGTGCCCAACATTTTGACATTTGAAACATGTTCCACTGTCCTTTCGAACAGAAGATTCCATAACTTGTTTCCTTTTCTCTTTCTCTTTCTTGAAATCATCATTCGATTGGGTTCTGATGATTTCTTTTTCCTTCTTTGTTGTTGTCCCAATAACAGAGTTGATTTTCTTGGTAAAATTAAGTTTTTGAGACTTGTTGTTCGTTCGTGGCTTTGGGAAACCCAACCCTGCCCTCTTATTTTCAGATAATCTTTGTTTTTATGATAGTAGGGTCGGTTGTCACTTTTTGATTTAGAGTAGAAAGATGCATCATGTTTATCTAAATCAGCATGACTTACCTCCACAAGCTTGAACATTTTATCAACACGATCCAGATTCATGTTCTGGATGGGAATGTTTCTTCAGAAAATAGTTAATTTGATCCTTCCATTTTATAAACTATGACGTTTGGATCATTGGTCAAACTATTCTCTGATGGTTCATCATCAGACTCAAACTTTTCAGATTCACTTTTAAAATATTTTCTACCATAGTTTTAACTACCTCAGAATCACATTCACTATCAGAAGTTGTGTAAGTTACGTAGATGTTTGTAGGCAACTTATTTGATTGTGCAGTTTTTAGTTTTAGATTGAGTGCCTTCTCCACCCCTGCTGGTTTTTTACATGCATAACTATTCCACATAGGGGGTGGAACTCGATCGTAACTCGATCTTTTGCTTTCAACCTTTTCTGATTCTTCTTTGTTTTAATTTTAGGTAAAATATGATCAATGACATAAAAGCTTGTTGAATAACTGATTAACAGTTTGTTAACCCGTTCAGTTTCAGCTCTTACCTTCTCAAGCTCACTCTTTAGCTCAGCGATAGTGTTTAAGTGAATATTAATGGCCATTTGCTTGTTCATTACTATCGCTTTGAGCATCAAGAGTGTTGCGTCACTTTCTTTGAGTGCTTTTGTGTCTTGTTTAACAGAGTTACTTAATTTGTCGTATGCTTCTTTAGTTGATTTGTAATCACTGGACAAATTTTCTGTTAAACTTTAGAGCTTAGTATATCGTGTGTCTTTTACAACACATTCATTGCATGGCTCAGCACATTTTAGACATGGTTTTTCAACCACAGACTCATTCTTAGACTCATTTACCTCATTGATGTTTGCCATGCATGCCTCGCTGATGTCATCCGACAACTTCTCCATCTTTTCATCAACTTTCTCTTGAACATCAGGCGTCTTTTATTCTGAACAAGATGATTGTTGACTTGGTGCAATGTAAGCTGCAAAAGTTATCAACATATCATTAGGCAGGAGGTGTTTAAATACACCGTTCAAAATTTCCTCCTCTTCTGATGATGTATGATAATAATAATCATGTTCTGGTGCCTCATCAAAAGCTGCCTCTGATTCTTCTTCAGGTTCTTCGATTATCTCACCAACCAAAGCCAAACTTTCATTCTTGGAAATTTATTTGTTCCAACTAAAGCCCTCATCTTCCTGAGTTCCAGGTTGGGGACGGTGGTAAATAGCCTTCTTATAATAGTCATGGGAAAATGGGTTCTGGTTCCCTTGAGCTTCTCTATTTGGGCATTCACGCTTAAAATGACCTTTTTCCCAACACTTAAAACAAGTAACTTTGTACTTGTCAAATCCCAGTTTTCCATCCAATCCTCCCAAGTTCTCTTTTCTTGTAATTTCCATGAAGCGTTGTGCACGTCGAACGATAGATGCCATGCACCACTTGATTTCAATTAACTCCATTTCAACCGGATCTATCTAGTCATAGTCCTCCCTGGTCATTTCAGAATTTCCAATCCTTCTTGCTACAAGACTATCATAGGATTCGAGAACCGATGCTAATAGAGACATGTGTTGCTTTGCGGTTTCCTCATCGAAGTTTTGTGCATTCTGGAAATCCACTGCGATATTGCACTGAAGAAACCTTTGAGTAGGATTTGAGTGACTGTTCTGGCTGCTTTGAGGAGTGATTTATCCGTGTGACGACTGTGGGCTTTGAGACGTGTGAGGATTAATTGTAGCAAATGATTGAAAGCCACTGTTTTGGTTCGATGGTGAGCTTGGCGTGTTGTAAGCGCTGAATGCGGCCTGGATCTTCGGAGACTGAATTTGAGTAGCAGAACTGTTCTTGAAGTATAGATTAACATCTTGTTGAACTTGGACGGTTTTGTTCTTCGCCATCTTTTGCATTTCAAGTTCATGTCCCTCCAGTCTTTCAGTGAAACGTGGCAATGAAAAATTACCATACTCGGTTCCATTCTTCAAGATGGTCAAATACGTGACCATTCGCTTTGCAGTAGGGAATCTGCCAGCTTATCAACAAGTTCTTTGTTGGACTTGATGATTCCCATTCTCTTCATTTGCACCACCAAATGACAATATCTTTCGATCAATTGTTTCATAGTTTCTCCTTTAATCAACGTAAAGATATCAAACTCTTTACTCAACAACGCCCATTTACTCTTTCGAAGCTGAGCACTTCCCTGGAATTTAAACGAAGAGCATTCCACAATGATTGAGTATCATCATTGTGTTGTAATAAAGCCAGAATATCTTCTTTGATGGATTGTTGCAGAATGTTCATCATTTTCTTTTCGCTTATGATTTCCCATGAGAGTTGAGTTAGAGTCTTTTCGAGGCCATTTTCACCTACAGGAGCTTGATATTTAACTTCAATAGCAAACCAGCACGTAAAGTGATTTGCCTAGAGCCCATTCGTGAACCGTTCACTCCAACTGTTGAAATCTTCTAGGTTCATTAACTTTGGTGGTTTGGTCAGGGTTCCCATCTCGTTTTCAAGATTCATGTTTTGTGCCGCTGTGGTCCTGACTGCAGATGTAGCGAATGTGTTTAAAATTCGTCTGATATTGTTCTGTAAAAATTAAAAAACACACTTTTCGAACAAACTGATTAGTGAAGAAATATTCTTTTGTGCGGATAACAAAACAACTCGTGCGACTAAGAGTCGTTCGTACGAACCAGCAATTTGTACGGACAAGATGACAAACTCAAGTAACTCGTGCGAACAAGAAAGTCACTCGTACGGATGAAAATTTTCACTCGTACCGAATGGACGATGAGTAACTAGTGCAAACACACTTGAAATTTGAAACTTGTAATTTTTTTAGATTATTTGTTCGTACGAATGGGCTAAAGTTGTTCGTGCGAGTGGTCTTTCTACTCGTCTGAAATAACTAAGTCTCCAAACAGATGAATTTTACCGATTTTAACATGATTAAGCTCGATTTTAGATCTGAAATTGTTAAGGATTGTTTAGAATTGATTTGACGGAATATCCTAGAATCCTAGTCCAATTTGTCCATAATTTCATTCAAATCCGAGATCAGTTTGGGAGAAGTGTAGAAATAGAAAGCTGCAACAGTGAATCTGATCTGAAACAGATGGTAGCCTGCAGAACTTGACGTTTGTCAGCAGATGAGCAACCGGTCTGATCTAACTCAGCTAGCAGAGGCAGAATTCATTGCTAGAGAGGATGATAAACGAACAAGAAAGATCTTACTGTTTAACTGCTCTGAATTGTATTAATGACGTGCAAGTACAGACGCGAGTAAACAAATCAGCAAGGCTTCGCCCTACCAACTGAACTAACACCCACTAGCTCTGACACAACACTCCTCTATTTATAGGTCGACATGACTCGCACTGGAGTGTGTGTTAAACAAAGACGTGGTTCGTACGAGTGGCTGCTTCGTACGAGTGACTGTGAGTCACTCGTACGAGCCATCCAATCTCGCTCGTAAGAGCCAATACAAAACATATAAAATAAAATTAACATTTATACATTTGACTCTTAAGCCCTATATACAATACAGACATATCCTAGATGTAGGCAATAGACATAATGCACCAACAATATGTTTCTAAATGCATTTCCGTATATGTTAAAGCAACCACTCATCTCTCAAGGTGTAAGACTTAGGTTCTTCCTTAAGTTGATAAAAACATTTTGAGACTTCATGAACACACCTAACACTCATATCCAGACCTTCTAATCATCCAAACTTCATTATACATATACCCTAAGATAGTATATTGTAGTTGGAGGGTTTAGACGTAAATGATAGCAAGTAAGAAGCTCTACATGTTGCATTCTTAGTTTTGGCATAAGATGACTTTCGGGTGGCTTTCTTGCCAACTTTACTCCATCATTGGACTATTATTCTAGATCATTCAAAGCTCCAATATATACTTGGTATATTAAGGAGCAAGTAAGTTTAAATGGTGCATAGAATCCGAGCCTAAGCGTAGCGGGAATCACACACACAAATTTAAGAATGTAACCCTCGACCCGCATCAAGATCCAAGGTTAAACCCATTTCTCAGCACTATGAATGTTGTATTACTCTCTACCTTATGATGATACTCTGTAAATAGTGAGCGTACGCGAAAACTGCGCATGAAACAGAGTTATAACGGCGCGGGAATCTCGAAAACAAGTTTAGCGCGCAAACCCCCTTTTCACTCGTCCCATATCACCCCAAAAACAATTTTATGTTCCCTTTCACACCTATAAATATCCTTGCTTGGTTCTTTATAGCTTGTGACACCTATTTTAAGTTTAAATAAGCAGAATAACTAAATTTTGATGGTTCTATAAGTGCAATACCCCTTTAGGTGTTGTGCGTAGTAGTTCTTTTACTATCTCGATGAGGAGGTGCTGCCCTTCAGGCTCTTCTCGTTTTATAAAGCTTCTTTTTGAGGTAATTTTCTATTCCTTTTTCATTATCCTTTTATTTATCACTTTCATAGTTTAATTAGTTTAACTTAGGTTCCTAGTTAAAAAGCATTAGGCTCGTTTAGGTAGTCTTTGCTAAGGCTAGTCCTTAGAATGCCTAGCATTGCTAAGGCTTGTCTTTTGGATGACCTAGCTTTGCAAAGACACGTCCTTTGGATGTGTATACTTGCTTAGGCTCGCCTTTAGGCTTGGTGTAGCCTTGTAGAGCCTCGTTAGGCCCAACAAGTCCAACCTATCATTGTCCGTTCGTTTAGGATTTCATTAATTATATTTTTGGGTGCTTATGGTCTATTGTAGATTGATCTGTTTCCTGTCGTGCGGTGCATTCTCGTGGATGGTTTCTTCGCATCCAGTGCGTAGATATATTTTTATCCCCTTTTTAGTCATTAAATATTTTTGGGGTATATCATGTGTCATGTTTTCTATTGTTTTTATTTGATTAAATAAAATGCAAAGTCAATGTGTCACTATGTGTACCGCGTTCATTGTTTCTATTATTTCTAGTATCTATCGTTTCATATATGTGTATCTATGTGTTTACTCGCTTTATGTCACAGGTTTCGCGTGGATCCACCTGGCTGACTAGGTTCCCCATGGCAATGTGTTGTAGCCTAGTGTTACTACCAGTATTAGACTCGCTCTTTGGGGCTTGAGACTAATGCACGCTATAGTCTTTAAGTCTTATTGTTTCTATTATATCTATATTGTGGTTGTGGTGATTTGTTTATTGTTATACTTGTGATGATTATGGACGTTTCTACAACACATGAAATTGCATGTTAAATATATTTTTAAAAGAACTCTAAGTATAAATAAATCAGATAATAAAGCAAAACATTTTATTTAATATCTAGATCTATTCACCAACATTTTGTTGACCCAAAACATTTTTACGCATGATATAGGTACGTGAGTTTGAGAGGATTTGAAGTTGAAGACACATAGGATGTGCCTTAGTAATACATGAGATATTTGTACTTGATTATTTATCTTTTGTATATTGTATGAGTTTTGATGAACACATTCTATGATTATGTGTGACAAATTTATATTTGATGCTTTTAAATATTAAACTTATAATAGTGTCATGAGCTATGGACAATTATCATGTCCCATACCGTATCCGCTGGGCGTCGGGGTGTGACAAATATCGGTTAGAATATCGGTATCAATGATATCGGCTATGTTGACTGAAATTGGATGGATATTTAATTTTTTCTAATACCAGTACATTTCTTCTTAGTTCCACCATTTGTCTTTCTTCTTATTGCTTGCTATTATTGTTTTAAGTCTTAATTGTTAGATGTTATTGTTAATATTAGTGTTTTAAGTCATTGTTAGTGGCTACTTGCCATAATTCTTAGTGTTTCGCAAGTTCCAAAAAGTTAATTTGTTAATGGTAGGGGAGTATACTAAATTGTTAGCGTTAAATTGTTATATATATATATATGTATATATATTTATGAGAAAACTAAAAAACAAACTAAAAAAAGCCAAAAAAACATACCAATTTTTTTACAATTTTTTTATAAAAAATCGCTACTTATTATGTATAAAATAAAACTTTTTTTCAAAAAAAAAAACTTGTATTGCACATGTGCATTATCTGTGTAATGCACATGTGCATTATATGTATATGCTACACATATGTATTATATGCTTAAAGTTAGTATTTGAGTTTAGTTTAGCTATTAGGGTTAGGTTTTTTGGAGGTTTAGAATTAGGATTAGGTTTTTGGGTGTGGGGAAGGGGGGTTTAGTTTTTTTTTTTTTTGGGGGGGGCGGGGGGGGGGGGGGGTAGGGGTGAGGGGTTTAGGTTTTTTGGGGTTTATGTTTACGGTTTAGTTTTAGGTTTTTTTGCGGGGTGGGTTAGGCTTTTCGTATTATATTTATAAAAGTTTTTTTATATATTATTTATAGTGATTTTTAATAAAAAAAAATTGGTATGTTTACAGGTTTTTTTAGTTAGTTTTTTGGTTTTCTCATTTAAAGTAGCTTTTTCATGATCCATCCCCATTTTATATATATATAATTATATATATATATATTTAATATTAATATGATATAAAACTACCAGTATCCCACCGCGATAACAAATATCTCATATAAATAGTCATTGAGCGATATCTTATATTTTACCACATTAACTACTTAGCATATAGTCTTACGGGGAATAATGTTGAATGCTGGGTACGGCTATGATTAACCTTTGGGATTGTGGGAGTGTGATATGCCACTCAATGAGGATGTTTAGTCTTGTTGAGGGGTGAAGTAAAGCATATCATACAAAGAACACATCTACACATCGCCTGCACATAAAGAAGATTATAGGTTCATAAGTAAATACTAGCTTAACCAAACACAAAGCATTTGATTTTTGGAACCACAAGCACAACAAGCCCCTCAAAGCTCCAAGCCTTCAATGCACATTTTTGGAACCATCTCACAGGGTAGTACCAAAACGGATGACACACTAAAAAACATTTGTATGCTTGTCAAAATAAGTTAATATCATGGTCATGATATACATGACATTACACATCTCTGACTCTATAACAAGCTATGCATATGAATGTATGCCATTCAAAATCCTTCCTTAAAAAAAGGTTACCCCATGACCTCCTTTCTGTAAGTGTATGGTCTGATAGGTTTATGTTTGTCTTGGATTTGTTTGTTATGGCTAGTTAAGGGTTGGTTAGTTGTGAATTGTAGGTCTTCGGTTTGGGCTTGGCCCGGTTGTAATTAGGTCGCACCGTATAAGCTATAAATAGGGTGCGTTGATTGTTAGTGCCATTATCGAGTCTTGTACTAAACAAGTCCTAGAACTTGTGTGCAAATCATTATCAATACAATCGACTTCTTGTTCTACACTTTCTTAGTTTTTTTGCACTTTGATTGTGTTTGTGATATTCAGTTGAAGGTCTTGGACTTACAATTGGTATTTGAGCCTAAAAAGTATTTCGAAAGGCTTGGTTTTACTTGGATATTACACGAAGAACAAGGTTCAAGAGTTTTTTCAAATTCATCAATTCAAAAGGTTGCATTCTGTTTTGTTTTCAGTTTTGACTATTATTGATTAACTAATTACTTATGGTTAAGTTTTGAACAGGTTTATTAAAGTGTTATGTAAAATATTTCGAAATAAATAAGAAATATTTTTTGAAGAACAGTTCAAAGATTGAAAGTTGTTTTGAAAGTTCTTATGATTTGATCTGTTTTGGGTAGGGTAACATCATGTTTGCAGGTTTTACGAGTTGTTATTGATAAAAAAAACTCGTAATTTTGGTTACAAATTTGTTTCCAAGTTTATTGGGATTTAGTTGCTAAAAGATCATCAAAGGATATAGTGTACGGGCATCGGTGTGCGATTTGGAGTGTGCGACAGACTCAGTGTATGGGCTGGGGTAAGTTCAACTAGGCTGGAACTAAGTGTGCGACCCAATGGAAGAAGTGTGCGGCCTAAATTATTGTAGTTCGCGGTCCAGTAAGGAAGTGTGCGGTTCACAAATTGGTGTGCGGCTATTCAATAATTCAAGTTCACTGTTTTTGGCTCAGCTAAGTGTGCGGCCAAAACCCTGAGAGCGTGCAACCCAATTTCTAAGTGGTGTGCGGTCCACACAAGAGTGTGCGGCTTAAGAGACAGTGTGCGACCATTTGACCTGTGCGACTATTTGAACTGTTTAAACTTTGAACTATGCAACTTGAGCTGGACTGTTTTGACTTCTAGGCTGTGTGACCTGATTAGAACCTTTGACTCTAGAACTGTGGGACCCATAATAACAACTGAAATATAGAAAACTATTAAATTTAATTAATATTCAATTGTTACTAATAGTTTGTTTTTTCAGCAATGGAGTTCATTAACCACATATCATTAAGTGAGAAAGTTACCAAGAACCAAGACTTGGACAATGTCATTGGAACTACCAACAAGATTCCCAAGCTGCATATGAGGGATTCGTTCTCTAAATGGAAATTTCTGTTTATTCAATACATGAAAATAAAGGATCCTAAGGCTTTAAGATCAATCTACATTGGATCAGCTATTATCACCTATGTGGTAGATGAAGAAAAGGGAACAATTGTTGTCAAGCCTGTATCTACTTATGATAATGAAGACTACGAAAAGACAGAGATTAATGTTAAGGCTTTGCCTATGTTGCATTATGTGTTAGTTCCAAAAATTGGTATTGGGGTTCGTGAGTCAAAATCTGCCAAAGAATTGTGGGATGCTCTTTTGGCCATGTATGAAGGAAATGAAGAAATGAAGGAGAGCAAGAGGGAAATGTTGTATCAGAAGTTCAACATGTTCAATCATTTTCCTGGTGAAACGCTTGAGAATCAGATTTAGGTTCATTCCTCTTATCAGCGATATGAGAACACATGATATGATGCTTCAAAACTCAGTGGTCAACAAGAAACTACTAAATGCCCTTCCAAGACACTAGGATACAAATGTCACGCTCATCAAGAGAACCAAAGATCTGACACATATGAGTCTGTCAGAAGTGATTTCTTTGCTCAAGTCTTATGAGATGGATGACAAGCAGAGATTGTACAATCATACATCGAGTTACAACAATGCTACTATTGTATCTAACACAGCTCTGGTTTCAAAATAGAGCGCTGGTCATTTCAAATGTTCCCTCAAGCACTCCCACGTATTCAAGTGCTCATACTCACTCTGGTTATACATCTACTGCTCCCTTTCAATCAGTGAATTTTGTTCACACTGCTCCAGCTCCCATTACATCTGGCCTTACTTCAAGCAACTCAACTCCTTTTGTAGTCTCGAAAGAAGTTGAGCAAAATATGGCTTTCATGGTAGGAGTTATGAACTGCTATAATGCCTTTGCTGCGGGGAAGTTCACTTCTAATAACATTGGGTCAGACGAGCTAAATGAAGTCCATCCTGATGACATTGAAGAAATAGATATCACCTAGCAAATGGCTATGCCAGTGTTTCGGGCAAAAAATTTCATTAAAAGAATTGCCAGAAACAACTGGGAGGTAGCTAACAAGGATCTTGGATGGAATAAATCAAAGCTGAGATGCTTAAACTGCCATGAGCCGGGACATTTCGCTCTTGAGTGTAAACAGCCAAAGAGGGAGAGATAGATGCAAATGTCACTATCACTGTCACCTCAGCCTCAAGACCTGCTACTACTACTGCAAATGCAACTGGTGCAAACCCAAGAAACACCTCTGGATCATCCTCAGTTACCAATCCCAGCAACACCATGGTAGTTCAAGAAGGAGGGGGATTCTATTGGTATGCTCCAATGGCTAATCTGAACATCAATGAAGAAACGATGGATCAAGCTTTCATGGCATAGATGTACGATTCCACTCCTACGGCCACTGAGGTATGTGTTGACAATACATGTTGCACTAGTGCTTGTAGAGAAAAAGTAAGTGGCTATAAAGAACAGACTGACTCGTTAATTATGTAACTGCAACTATCCAAATTTGATTTATATCAGACTTAAAAGAAAATCAATGGATATAAGGATATGGTGGAGGCACAAAAATGTAATATCCGATAGTTGCATAAGGATCTGAGTCAAGAAAAATGTAGGCATCTCCACTTTAAATAACTTTTGAGAAACTAACTGTTGAACTTGATTCTCTAAAATTGAATTTTGAAAATACATAATTTAATTTTAAAAAATTTGAAGTTTCAAGTGAAAACGTAGCGAAAATGATAAATAAACAGTTAAAATACAGTCAAAAGGAAACTAGGATTAAAGTTTTTGGATTTGTATGCATTCCTCCACCATACAATCATTCCTATACCTCTATTCCTATGACTAAAGAGGAGATTGCCAACATACCTGACATGGTATATGGACGAGAAAGTGATGTTAAGTTGAACCTGCAAAGCCAAAGAAAATTAAAATCACAAGGCCCGATAAAACTGAAATCAAATTAGACAAACAAGCCATCAATATAGTTTTTGTAAAACCTACTGATGTCTCAAGACAATCTGAGATTCTGAATTTTGAGAAAAATGCTAATGTAGATAAACACTTCCAAGTTTTAAACAACAATGAATCTAATGTTTCTCAAATGTCATCTGAATTGCAAAATCAAAAGGAAGAGTCTCAAGTTAAATCGACCAGTTATGAGTTTGCTATGATGAATGATTTGGTCGTGTTCATCAAATAATTTGAATCTAGCAAACCATCTGAATCAACTGCTTCATTTGATTGTTCATGTGATTCCTCAGAAACAGTAAACTATGAGAACTTAGACTTAACGAGTCTGCTAAATCTTGTGATGAATCATCTGAAACAGTTGAATCAGAACCAATGAAAGCTAAATCAGAACCCACAACAGAAGCTTACGTTGAATCTAGTGATGTAATTTTCAACAGAAGCCTCCGCTTAGTCACAAAATGTAATCGATTCTGAATCTGCTGAACAAACAGTGTTACTTGAAATTGAGAGTTGCGATGCAGATTCAACTGACACTATTTGTGAGAAAATGAAAGTTACTAATCTAGCTAATTCATATGTAGAAAAAGTGATTGTTGAAGATTGGGCAGAGGATGATGATGTTGAATTTGCGTCCTTTATAAAAATTCAGAAAAAACAATCTTTTAGTTTCTGAAAATTCAAACAATGTTTTGATTTCTACTAATGATTAGAATTGTGTGGGCTCTATCTTTAAGAGCAATGAATGTTTAGACACTTGCTTTGATTATGTTTCTGGTTGCATAAATTCTGTCGTTTTGCCAAATAAACGTGATGTGTCTAAAGTTGGATAGGGTGGTCAAACAAAGTATGTTCCACCAAAGTCAAAATCGAAAATTGTGTGTACTAATAACCTAGATAATAAAATATCGAAAACACAAGAAATGAATAAGAAGGGCAAGGATCATAGTAAGTCTGTTTCATCGAGACCTCAGGAATCATGCATGTTTTAGTGTTCTGAAAAAGCTGATGGATCTCCAGCAAAGCCTCATGTGAAACGTCAAATACGTTGCACATGTGGCATCACTAGAAACATAGCTAGAAATTGTCAACATCGTCCAGAAAAACTCACAAAAGGGAAGCGTCATAAGGCTCCAAAAGGGAATGACAAACTACCTAAACAGGTGAAGGTTAAACAATCTAAACCTGTGAAGAGTTTGGGTTCCAAGGTTAAGCCTTCTAATGGAGATTGGAACAAGGAAATTTTTAAACAACAAGAATCAGTTAAAAACTTAGAGTCAAACTGTGGATAGTTCAAAAGGGTTAAATACAACAAACCTGGAGACCTAAAAGCCCTGTTCAATCTACAATTTCTAAATCCTCATGTTCTAGAAATAGAACCGTCTATTCAAACAATAACATGCTTTGGTTGAAAGTAACTTACATTAATGCAAAGGGATTACCCACTACCACCATGGCATGGGTTCCTAAAACTAACTGATCCTGCAGCATGTGTAGGAAAGCTATGGAGGACTATCATTAGACTTTGGTATATTGATAGTGGTTGTTGTAGACACATGACAGAAGACTTATCCCAGCTTAGTGATATTGAAGAATTTAATGGTGGGTTTGTTGCCTTTGCGGGAAGTGAGAAGGGTCAAATAACTCATCGAGGCACTATAAGAAATGGTGATCTTTGTTTCAAGAAAGTTAATTATTTTCTAGAGTTGAAGTAAACCCTATTGAGCGTCTCTCAAATTTGCAACAACGACTACTCAACTCACTTCACCAACAAAATTTGTCTCATCTTAAAACCAGGAATTGTCATTCCTAACGATTGGATTCTGATGAAATCAGACAAAAAAAGGAATGCTTATATGATTGACATGAATAAACCACCTTCTGAAAGCGTTAGCGGTTTGTTTTCTAAAATCTCTGAACACAATGCCATGTTGTGGCATCGTCGTATTGGACATGCAAATGTCAAGAACCTGAACCGTCTTGCAAAACTGGGGTTGGTAAGGGATTTACCGCTTAAGGATTTTATAACGTTTAAAAAATGTGTTTCTTGTGTAAAAGGCAAACAACATAGAAAACCTCTTTTCCTAAGACGGTAAACTCTATTGACAGGGTGCTGCAGCTTCTTCACATGGATCTTTTTGGTCCAGTGAATGTGCTCAACATCTTAGGAAAGTTTTATTGTTTAGTTATTACTGATGATTTCTCACGATTTACATGGGTTTTCTTCTTAGCTAACAAAAGCGAGATTACAGAGCTTGTCAAAAGATTTATCATCTTTATGGAAAATCAAACCAACAAGAAAGTAAAGAGGATTCGAAGTGATAACGGCACGAAATTCAAGAATGTGGAGCTAAACTTCTTTTGCGCTCAAAAGATAATTGCTAGGAAATACGGTGCCGCAAGAACTCTAAAGCAAAATGGAGTTGTAGAAAAAAGGAATAGAACCCTTATTGATGCAACTCGCATTATGTTGTGTGGCTCCAAGCTCCCCGTTTTCTACTAGGACAAGGCGATAAATACGACGTGTTATGTTCAAAACAAGGTGTTGATAAACAAAGCACGAATTAAAAAGCCTCATGAAGTCCTTTTCGGCATCAAATTGTCTGTTGGACACTTTTGAGCTTTTGGATGTCCATATACTTTGTTACATCTGGATGCAATACCGAAGTTTGATGCTAGAGGGGAGGAATGTTACTTTATTAGTTATGCCTGTAAAACTGCATACAGTGTGTACATCAAGTCAACAAGGCAGTTTGTCGAATCGTTTGATGTACAGTGGCTTGAAGAAAAGAAGACAGATGCTGGAAACGGGCCATTTATTCTCTATAATTATCACATTTGTTCAAATCGTTTGATATCTTTGATGACTTACCTCTTGTTGTTCCCGTAGATAAAACGGGTGCTCTAAGCGCTGATCCAGGTTCATTGATCATAATCAATAACGCTGATGAAGAAGGAGATGCTGAAGCTAGGGGATGCTGAAGTTGTGGGGGATGGCAAAACTGCAGCTTTGACTTTAACAACTGTACCGGAAATGCAAGAAGTTCCAGATCAGATGGATTCTCCTAATACTGATCAGGGTGTCTCAAATTCGCCTGATGATAAGGACTCATTCAATAATCAAGATGATTTGTTCTTACATGATCCTATTCCAGACGATTATGTTGTAGATGAATCTATAGAGGAACTTGTGACGGAACCCCTAGAACCTACTGAAATTGAGAACTTGATAAATTTGCTGCTAACTGGAACAGTTCCCAAATCTGCTATTCCTTACTAGTGTTCAGAGGAACCACCATGTGGAGAACGTGATTGGACCCATTGGGGTTAGGGTGCTAACCAGAAGTCAGAGCGGAGTCATCAAAACATGTTTGTACTCATGCTTCATCTCATAAATCAAGCTGAAAACTACCCCAATGGCCCTTTGAGAACCGATTTGGGTGGATGCCATGCAGGATGAGTTGAATCAATTTGAGAAATTGAAAGTATAGATATTGGTTAAGTTTCCTGAAGGAAAGAAAGTGCTTGGAACTAGATGGATTTATCAGAACAAAAGAGATGATAGTGGAGTTATTGTCAGAAACAAAGCAAGACTGGTGGTGCAAGGTTTTAAACAGATTGAAGGGCTTAACAATGACGAAGTGTATGCCCTATAGCTAGACTAAAAGCCATCCACATTTTTCTTTCTTATGCATCGTTCAAAGGGTTCACAATCTATCAGATGGATGTGAAGACGACATTTTTGTATGGCAAAGTGAAAGAGGAAATATATGTTGATCAACCACCTGGTTTCGTTAATCCACGATGTATAGGGCGTGTCTACAGGCTTGACAAGGCATTGTATGGGTTGCATCAGGCACCTCGTGCATGGTATGCTACTTTGACTGAGCGCTTTCTCTCGAATGGATACAGTCGTGGAATCATTGATTAGACCCTGTTCATTCGAAAAGTGGGGAGAAGACCAGATTCTAGTACAAATCTATGTAGAAGATATTATTTTTGGGTCTACAAGCGACGCACTTTGCAGAGAATTTGAGGATTGTTATGAAAAAGCAGTTTGAGATGAGCATTTTGGGAGAAATCAATTTCTTTTAAGGATTGCAAATCCGTCGGGACTCCAAGGGTATTTCTAGGAAAATATGTGGATGATATTCTTGCAAAATTTTTCCTTTAAGAAGCCAAACCTGCAAACACTCCTATGGTAGAGAGACCAGTTCTCACTAAGGATCTGGAAGGAGAAGTTATCAAAGAAACATTGTACCGGTCCATGATTGGGTCCTTGATGTATTTGACTGCCAGCAGACCGGACATTATGTTCGCCGTGTGTCAGTGTGCACGTTATTAGGCTAATCTAAACTCCTCTCACTTAAATGATGTCAAGAGAATCTTTAGATATCTTAAGGGCAAGCCTAGACTTGGTATTTGGTATCGTAGAGACTCTCCATTTGATTTATGTACTTTTTTACAGTAATTTTGGAGGTGTAGGCAAGGATATGAAATCCACATCAGCTGGTTGCCAGTACCTAGGAGATAGATTCATTGCCTGGCAATGCAAGAAGCGGCAGAGTGTGTCTTTATCAACTATAGAGGGTGAGTATGTAGCTGTTTTGGCTTGTTATTCTTAGGTGATATGGATCTAACAACTGGTGGATTACAATTTGAGTTTCTCTCAGACTCCCATTTTTTGCGACAATGATGCAACAATCCAAATAGTGAAAATCCTGTGTATATTTCGAAAACAAAGCACATTACCATAAAAGTTCATTTTATTCATCACTCGTACAATTAAGGACTGATTTCAATGGAACATATTCACACTGATGACAATGTCGTGGATCTGTTCACAATACCCTTGATCGAGCACGCTTTAATGCACTTCTTGAACTGCTCAAAATGGTCCAATTCGAGGACTGAACTTGGTCACACAAAAATATTTTTCTTCGTTTGTATATAAATTTGTTTCTTAAAATTGTTTTTCGTTTATTTTTTTTTTTCAATTTTAAGCAAAAATATAGGGGGATGTAGTCTCTCGGAAAAATACAAAACATCTAAAAATGCAGAAAAATACAAAAACATCTGAAAAATTCAGAAAATCACAAAAATAGTTTTTGGTGAACTCTTTGGTATAACGTAGGAAATGAAATGAATTTTCACTATGTGGATTAAGGTTGGCTCATGTAAGACCAGTATTGAAATGGTCTGACTCTAGGGCGATATGTTGGTAGGCTTTTTCCTGATGGCTTAAAACCATTGGTTGGTACTATGCAAAACCTAAATACAAAATGACCTCAACATAGAACGTCAATAGGAACTAGTTCATTTCTATTTGAATGCTTGTGTGATGTCCCGATACACACAATTTTGGTTTAGTTCTGAAATATTTTCTAATAAACTCATGTATCTCCTATGGTTTGCGTGAGCAAAGACATAGAGGTGCTAGGCAACGCCGGCTTCTATTGCATCCAGAGATATGCTGACCTAGTTGTACGTTGTCACTCTATAGATCAAAATACACCCGGAAGAGGTCCTCTAGCGCCCAAAATAAACCCCCAAACCTATATGAAATTGGAAAATCCATTTGATCAGTATATTATATCCATATTTTTGCAGTTGATCTATTATGTTCTTCTCTCAACCAAGTCCCAATCAAGGTTTTAGAATTGCAGAACAGACTTGTGAAATATGTGGTAGGGAAACTGCTTGCATGATAGAGTGTACTGATCCGAATTCCATAATTTGATTGTATTTTGTTTGGGTGTTCATATCCAATACACCAAAACATGATAAATCAGGTGTAGACCATCATGTGAGAAAGGCCTAAGGAAATAAGTTTAAGTAGACAAAAATACTGGCAATCGCTCGGATCACCTAGAGTAGATCAGTGTTGATAAATGTAGTTTGGCCCGAAACACTGTGATTTGATCCCGTGGACAAAGGCTTACAAATGGTTCTCTATATATATGCGTGTGTTATTTTATTGGCATATTAATATTTTTTTGTTTAAAATGTGGCCTTGTTCAAGAATTGAAAGGGATAATTTTCTTTATAAAATTGTTTGTTTATAAGAGTTGTGTTTGGTCTCAGGAGGAGATCTTGGGCCCACCACACACTTGGTGGGACCCACGAAATCTAAACAGGTGTTAACGATCATGGTTGGGCCCACCGCACTCTTGTTGGGCCTAGGGTTTTAATTGATAAAGGGCTATGACGGCTGTTCATATCATCTATCTTCTTTTGTTTTCAAAATTAGAATTACACACACACACACACATTTACACACACTCATCCTCTCATCTATTTCAAAATCATCTAGATCATCAAGATCGTTCTATCATTTTCAAGTAAATCAATAATGTCACCTTAGAAGGGAAAAGGCAAAGATACCGGAAAGAAAATGGTGGACAAATCCGTACATGTTCCTACATTCGAGAAAAATATGAACATTTCATGTTTTCTAGGACAACCACCAAAAGGTCATGAGGAGTTTAAGTCAATGATTGTCGGACTGAATACATGTCGGTTGGCACACGTTTTACAAGAAAATCCCATTATACGCGAAGACTGGATTAGGGATTTCTGGAATAATGCCTTAGCTTAGAAGACAGATTCTGTGATTCGGTCAAAGATTCAGAATAAAGAGATTCTCATCAGTGAACAAACAATCAGAGAAGTTCTACTTTTTCTAGATGCTGCCGATGATCCAGTGGAATTTGAAAAGGAAATGATTATACCTGTTTTGAAAAAGATGAGTTATGAAGGGACCTATCCTTCCTACGTTAGAGAAACTACTTCATCCGTATCGGAGGTTTTTGGCTTATGTGTATTTGGTCTGCGTTAGTGGAAACAAGAGTGGGATCGATGCTCTTACCATCAGGCAAATGTTAGGAGTGGTCGCTTTAGTTGAAGGATGGAAGTTTAACTACTCCAAGTGTGTGTTTGATGATATGTTAGCGAATGTAAAGAAAATAAATGTGAAGTATTGGTTTAAATTCCCAAGATTTCTTCAGATGATTCTAGAAGTCAAATATTCGTCACTACAGCAAATTGTCAGCATCTAGACACCAAGATGATGAACAACATGGTTTTCAGTCTGTTAAAGCAAGTTAGAAAAGATGTTCAGGTGTAGTATCAAAACAAGAATCCGTTAGAGAAATTTCGTGCATTTCCTGAGCTTACCGAACCAACTACTGCACCAGTAGATGCAATTGTGGCGGATGAGCATGATGTAAAAATTATAGATGCACCACCAAGAGTTTAGGAGCCAGTTGAAAATATCAATTTGATTGAAGTTGAGATTGAGGAAGAAAACACAGACAATGCGTTTGAAAAAAGCATTATGGCTGATGCAGAGACCGAAGAGAATATAGGTGAAGACGAAACAGAGATTGAAACAAGTAGTCTCGCAGTAGAGAAATTGATTGATGATCAGGTATTGAGTGTGGTTCCTCCCCATACTGTAATACCTGAACAAGTGCCTTTGAACCTGAAGTGATACATGAAGACCCTACGACTGATCTTCAACCTAGGAAATAGAGTCGAAGGGATCCTAGGTTCAGTTGTGAAGTGACCAGTGTGTCTAGTCCGAATACTGAAGTGATCATACCAGTAGTCACTGCTTCACAGCCTGCTAGTGCTACTGGAACACCCATGAGTAATGCGTTTATTGAGTTCTTAACCAACCATAGGGTCGCTGAGTACATGCTTGCTGCTAAACCTGGTGAAGGATCAAGTAGTGCTCCCTCGAAAGCTGAAGTGCTTAAAGCAACATCACTGTTGCAACAAGCAGTGAGAGATAGTACTACTGCAGAAGAACCTACTTAAGAGGAAGCTCATGGACCCGTTAGTAGTCCAGATAGTGAGAGTTTATTTGGTGACATTGACGTGGAGCATTAATGAAAAGAGTTACTGCTCTTGAAGAGGATAAGATCTTTAAAGATGTGCAGATTGCTAGCCTGTTACTCACAAGAATCAGCAAATTCAAGAATTGGAAACAAATCTCGGATCTCTTTCTTTGGTTGTGATGGATTTGAAGTAGAAGCTAGAAGGAAAGTTCGGGAAAGAGTTTGCTAAGCCTCCGAAAGAATATACTACAGCTGAAAACGAGCAAATGGGTAAAGAACGTGAGGATGCACTAAACAAGCATATTCAAGATCCTCCTTGTACTGTGAGTCAGAAAAGGAAGCCAAAGGAGGTGATTATGAGGAATGTGGGTAGCGAGAAGAACTATGGATTCCAAGATATGCCTGATCGATACGTGGTAACTACCAGAAAAGACAAATATGATAGATATGGGAATAGGTCCGGAATCAAAAGTTAGGCGTATAATGATGAAAAGGGGATGTTTTTAGTGACAAGAAAAAATGGAAAAGTTGAATACTACAATTCATCAAGCTCATTTGAATCCTTGACTTCTATAGATCTTCGTGATTTGAGTAATGCTCAATATCATGATCAGTGTAGGAACCCTAACTACAATATTGGATGGAATTTTTATAACAAGCTGCAACAACAGGCACTAGTGAACTTTAGGGATATGAATTTGGAACAATCGTATGTTAAAGTTCATAAAGATGTGATTGATCTGAAGACTAATCAACCTCTGAAGACTGTGATGTGGCCCCCGACTAAACAAGCTAAGACTATACCATTGCTCAAGGATCTTCCAAATAACAGTCAGATTGGTTTTAAGTTTTGAATGTATGATCCGGTTACTAGTCAAGCTGTCATTGTTTGTGAAAGTGAAGAATATAGGATCAATGATGTTCGTGACCTGATGACATTTGGAGAAAATGATATCCACTTGCTGGGAAGATCTCATTTACAGAGCAATCCTCAATATGAAGTGTGTGCAAAGTCTTATACAGGTGGGGCAGCTAAGATTATAAAGATGAAGTTGTGGTCAAGGGTTAGAGGCAGAGTTGTAACTCAATTGTTTGGGTCGTATGTCGGAAAGAAGATTTTTGAAGTTGACCTAAAAAAGAAACTGAAACACAAGTGAAGATTAAATTGCCAAGACAACATAAACCTAGAGGGATGTTGTAAGGGTATGGTTTGATAGGTTTAAGTTTTTCTTGTGTTTGTTTGTTATGGGCTAGTTAGGAGTTGGTTACTTGTGAATTGTAGGTGTTCGGTTTGGGCTTGGCCTAATTAGGTCGCACCCTATAAGCTATAAACAGGGTGCACCTAGGTTTTGATATGGTTGTAGATTGTTAGTGCTATTATCAAGCGTTGTACCAGGCAAGTTCTAGAACTTGTGTGCAAATCATTATCAATACAATCGACTTCTTGTTGTACACTTTCTTCGTTTTTCCGTATTTTGATTGTGTTTGTGATATTCGGTTGAAGGTCATGGACTTACACTTTCGAATACGACGCTTAAAGAATCCAAATTTTTAGAAAGTCACATTAAACACCTAGTAATTTTGATATTCCACTTTGTCTATGATGACGTGGGTAGCTCAAACCTTAATAAATTGATCAGAGTACACAATAGCTTAAAAGGTTGAAAGCTCAAAGGGTTCGAAAATGACCGCCTGTCGTGAACAGCAAAAGGAACGAGACAGTGTTTTGGGCACATCACACTTTACGTGTAGACGCTCCCATCCAGCCGCAACAGGAGAATGTGGGGGAGTACACTCTATTAACCGCAAGTCCAAAGCCTTTTAACTACCACAAAGGGCAAGCCCTCCATTGCAGTCGCGGATCACTAGTAAAAGGTTTAACTTTATAGACAACCCTTTCCTCTATAAATGACAAATCCTTGTCATTCAGCCAGGACACTCCTGATCTCACTCCTCTCCCCTAGAACTTGCTTCTTGCATGTTTTATTATTTACGAAAAACAATATAATCTCACTAAACACAAACATTCTGGGTTGAATATTCTTCAATCCATAATTAAAAACAACAATAACAAAGTGATCAAACTCCACGTACTGTAAACATGAAGGGACTCCACGACCTGCGTTAGGCTAACCTTTTTACCCAGAAATATCGTTACTATTCTTGATGTTGTATTTGTTGTAGCAAGATCTACAACTACAACATTTTTTTACCGTTAAGAGTGTTTGACTCAACATAGCATTATTAGGTAGTCTTTACTTTCTTCCTATAATGCTATAACAACCGAATCTAATTGATTTATGTGCCAATTTTCTTTAATTCATTAGAAGACAAAAGCAGATTTTGGCACATTAATATTGCTTTGTTCATTATGAAAGTTAAAGAAAATTTAAAGAGCGAGAAATATAAGTATAGGGTATAAACAAACTTATTTAAAGAAAGAATGACCAGACGTAATAAAACCATTCAGAACGGATTTTCGTTGTTTCTAGAAACGAGAAAACTTTCATGAAGGTACGTGTGTAGACGAGTTCTGACTAAACTCATTATCATTTATTGTTTAATATATATAGATATGAGAATGTTTATTTGAGAAAAAATAAATTTAATGTGAGAAAAAAAAGAAAAAAGAAAATAATAGTAAAACATTAAATAGTTTATAACTCTTCTCAGTAATTGTGTTATCTCTCATTAATAAAACAAAAACATTATATTCTACACATGTCGAAAATTGTCATTAACCATAAATTATTTTATCTTGAAAAAAATATATTAAAAAATGAGTTACTAGTTTAATTAATTAGCTAATTAATAACAATGATAGATTTACCTATATGTCCTTTTTTCATAATATTAAATACACACATTAAATGAAGTAAATGGAGAATTTCTATTGATTTAAAAGTTATTATTTTTATTTTACAAAATTTTTCATCTCATTTAAACTTTACACTACATATAATATACTTAAAACTATAAATTTTATTGTGCATACGAGTTCGGACTAAACTCATTATTATTTATTGTTTACTTAACTAATATATATATATATATATTATATATATTATATTATATTTGATTTTAATGTACTTAAAACTATAAATTTTATGTCGAAACTTAATATATGTTAGTTAGTTGGTTTATTTTTATGTCAAGCCTATCGACTTGTTTATTGAAATGAGCTAGAAGGAAGGTTCGAGTTTAGACTTGAAGGATGGACTTTCACCACTCTAATGTCAAAGGGTAGTAAGCACTTCTCTTCATACTCGTTTTACAATCTTCTCTCATGCATATTAGCGTCATATCATGTATTCCTGAGCTATCTTTTCTTTTTAAAATTGTAGGTATTCATACTTTTATTTCCGCTCATTCTATAACTATATATATATATATATAATATATATATATATATATATATAGTCTTTGACTCTAGTTGATTATGTAACTTTTTTGTTTTGGCCACACAGTTTCTTTTTCTTTTCTTAAAATTGTAGATATTCATACTTTTATTTCCGCTCTATATATATATATATATAGTTTAACAAGTCTTTCACTCTAGTTGAATCTGTAACTTTTTGTTTTGGCCACAAAGTTTCTATGTTTTTAACTTAAGACATAAATACAATTTCATAGTAGTTTATATTGATAATAATAATAATAAATAACTTAATATTTTATTTTATATATATGTTGTAAAAATGGATGAGTAAATGCCAAATAATACATTTACTATGTATGCATCTAAGTATGACGAACTTTGCAATCCGGAGTGCGGTTTCGTTGTGGTTTCCAATGAAGAACAGTTATAGTCTGGTTTCTAAAATTTTTTTTTTACATTTTAAACCTAGTTCACTATAAAACCTCACTGATACCAATCTATCACACCCTCAAATTCCACATGCGGGGTTTTACCGCGAGGCGTGCGACTGACCAGGATCCAGCCACTAATCATGTTGGACCAATTATTTAAATTGTAAAATCATCACAATCAACACGATTAGTGATCAATATTTAAAAGTCGAAAAACACAGTTTAAGTTAGCAGAAGAAAAATAAAGTAAACCATCATAAACTTAAAACCACAAGTTTAATAAATGTACGAAACATAAGGCTTTACGAACCACATACTCCAGCCGATTGCAACGTCTGTCCATAACTGTACCTAACGACCTGCAAAGCATGTAATAGTATGTCAACATAAGGTTGGCGAGTTCACAGTTTTTCCGTATTGTTTTCCAAAAACTTAGGTTGTTAAATTACTTCATTTATAAAACACGTCATGGGGAGCTACCCCATCTTTAAGCTACTAAACTGTGTGGTACCGAAACTTTGACTGTGTAAGTTGTTTGTGCCCCAAGTCAATGTCTATCGTTATTGACCAGTTGCCAATGCATAAAAGGTCACGCCCGTCCTCCCAGGTACGGTGTGAGGTTTGTCGAACCTAATAGCGCTATCAACTAATATCCCGTTCGCCAGGCCCCAGCGATTAATCGGTATAATGTGTGGAGACTTTCAGATATAGTTCATTAGTCACTAAAGACATGAAATATAAATAGCATTTAATAGTATTCCATCCCTAGGAATACTAGGCAATCCCCTAACCAGGATAAGTGAAGTTAACAGTATCCCATACTAGGAATACTAAGGCAATCCCATACCCGGGGAAAGTGAGGTTCCCAACCACCGAAATACATGCTTTTAATAAAAGAGTGAACTCAATTTTGTTTTGCTTGGTAAGAAATAAAGTACAAATAGTAGCCAAGAACATTAGGGGTCGTTTATGTAATTCACGCAAGCCTTAAACGCATCTAACAATTATCATACAAACAAGTTGTCACAACATAATACCAAGTATCTTTCAAGCATAGGTTCATAATGTACACTACGACATGCCATCCATCAATTATACAATTATCATGCACGTGCGAACACTAAAAGTAGCAAATTCATCACTTAACAACTTAAAGCCATGCATAGGTAAAATCACTGAAATCAGGCTGTTTTGGGAAGCTCGGTTTACATACTTACGATGCTGCAAAAATTATGATATTTATATATGATGTGCCACTCAGAATGGTTGGACTTGTGTTAAAATTTTAGAGTCTAACTCCTAATCAAATATTTAATAAAAATCATTTACTAAGCAGCAATCAGATTTGTCACTTTCTGACTGAAGCTTACCGGAAAATTCATTTAAAAATACTCGATTATCCGATTAATGTAATTTCAGTTGGAAATTTTTTTGACCTCCTGGAGCTAGCTACAGTAAAAATTTGAGATCATAAATCAATTCCTACATTGAGTTAGACATTCGTAATGGGCTGCAAATTCTGTCAGAAAACGCAGCCTGAACCTTCGATACGGAAAAATTCATAAAACATTCAATTTTTGTCAAACAAATGCAATTCCAGTGGTGTTCGAAACATATTTCCTGGAAGTACATCATAGAATCAAGAAACAACACTTTTTGTTAACTTTTGACCTGGTTACAGCCGATTAAATTCAGCTGTAACGTTCTGGACAGATTTTATTTTATCACCCAAACCCCACAAACGATTATCTAATGCACCCAACGACCTAAAATCTTTAATCACTGCAGATTATCATTCTAAATTAAATCATATAACAATTGGTTCATCAAAACCAAAAGATCCAACCCATAATCAAAACCCTAGCGGCTTAACCGAACACATAAATAATCTCATCATCGACTAACATGATTTCTAGCAAACCCTAACACATAGCATCCATGTTATCATGCATCAATAATCACAACAAGATCAAGAATTCATGTAGAATCAAGAAACACAGCCATGACTAACAAGTCATGAGTTTATGTTAGAGGGATTACCTGGAACGATAGAGATGAAGATCAAGAACCCGAAAAAGATGAGTTTTCCCAGCTTCTTCTTGAGTTTTCTAGAGAGAGAGTAGAGAGAAAGAGGGAGAGGTAGACATCTGGGGAATGGGGGTGATCTAGGGTTGGGTTTGGTTTTATTATATTTTTTAAACAAAACTTTAGCAAATGCACAAAAGGTCCTCCAAGTTTTCCAATTCTCAAACTTTGACAAGAAGTTATCAACATAACTTTATAGAATGACACACAAGTCCCTTGTTTTGCAAAGTTAATCAAATTAGCTCCGTTTGTTTGTTCGCGTGTTACTAACTTGTGTGTTTAAAAATTGTAATTAACAGAAAAGGGTTAACGGCGTTAACCTAAAGTACGGGATGTCACACATGACTAGGAAAATCTTGAAAACATGAGCTAGAACGAGATTCAGACTTAGGTCTTTGACACTCTCTAGCAAAGTGTCCGTAATTTTGACATGTTGTAGCACTTCACTTTAGACTTCACAAAACCCACATTCTTTCCAACGAACTTCCTTCTTGTCCTATTCATGAATCTCTTCACTCTTCTAGAGATCATAGCCATCTGCCATTGTAAATCCATCTCTTCTAGGTCACCAGGGTCAATCTGATCATAATCTTCATCAAATGTAGCAGGATCAGATATTCTTCCCTGAATGTAATTCTCATAGGAAGCAACGAACGAAGCCAGCAAGGCCAGATGATCTTCAGCAGCCTTGACACTCGGAGGCATAGACCTAGTATTGTTGTTATTGTTGCTGGATTGTTGTCTCTTTGCCCCTGATGATCCTCCTGAGGCAGCTACAAAACAGACTTCACCATCAGCATTTGTCACAATCTACTCATTTTCACAAGAGAGAAACGTAGTTGTAGAATCACTTGAAGCGTTGTTGGAAGATGAAGATGTAAGCCATTTATAAATTCCCGGATCTTGAACCTAATCATATCCAGTTACCTTCTTCTTCTTCATGTTGAGCTCATAAGCTCTCAGTTTCCCAACACTTCTTCCAAGTCTTTATCTTCATAATCAGCTTCACTCTTTATCATTAGTGTATATATATATCCCATTTGGCAACTAAAGCATCTAGCAACTTATCGTTTATCTCCACATCCGTGTATCCCTCTATGTCATAATTGTCCATTTCTGACATTAGATGATAATATCTGGTGATTATATCTTCAAGGGACTCATTTCTCATGCCTTTAAACATAGCAAACTATTTCTTTAGCAAATCAACCTTATTCTTCTTCACATCAGGATTGCCCTCATACCTCTTCTCTAGGGTATCCCACATCTCCTTCAAAGTAGTATAACGCTTGAAAGTATGTTTGATGCCATCAGGTAATGACATCTTTCTAGCAGCTAAGGCCTTCTTTTCAAACTCATACATTCTCTTTTCAGCCTCTAACATGTTTACATAGGCAGTGACACGTTGTCTGCCTTCAAAATCATGAGTTGGGTTAACGTACCCATCTTGAATACAGATCCACATCCGTGTGTCCTGATATTCAATGAATGACTGAAATCTATCCTTCTATGTAAAATAATTCTCTACCTTCAACATCTTTGGAGGTTTATTAGTTATGCCTGCCTCGTGCTCCATTCTCAACAATTCGTTCGAGTTAGACATATTCGACATTTTTACCGAACCGGCTCAATAAAAACATTAAAAGTTTGTCCAGAATGAGTGGTTACCAAATTATACCGTTAGACTCGTCTCCACGATACGAATACAATGATGTATAATGTCCGATGGTGATTTTAGGAATCCAATGATGTATAAAAATTTGTTCGGAATGAGTGGTTACCAATTTTTTTTTGTTTTTGTCCTAAAAATCACATGAGTCTAACCATGCAACCGGTTTGTCAAGATTGTCTATGGATCAAATTCTATGTACGAAAACGTTTAACTCCAGTTACGTCAACTGGTTAATTTTCCACCTTTGTGGGTACAACACGGAACAGTACCGAATTCAAAATAGTAACTCGGATAGACAATCCGAGATGCTTCACTAATGATCCGAGATGCAAGTTTTCAGATCCGAGATGCAAATTTCTGATCCGAGATACTTCTCTTATGATCCGAGATGCAAGTTTCCAGATCCGAGATGCAAGTTTCCAGATCCGAGATGCAAATTTCTGATCCGAGATGCTTCTCTTATGATTCGAGATGCACTTCCTGTATCTGAGATGCTTGTGTTTATCCGAAATAACAACGGAAACCCTAGAACAGCCGTCAAAACTTCGAACCAGCCTTCAAAAACCTCCAAAACATCAACTTTCTTTGCTGTAACGATTCCGAACCAAGCAAAACAAAAGCCTAATGCTCTGATACCAATTGTAGGTCCCCTAATCAGTATGGATCTTCACAGAATCGTCTATCCAACCTAGAGTGCAGAATCCCCTAGATCAGATTTCACAGAAAACCGAACAAGAATACGAACACAATCACTTTCAACCAGTCTTCTATTGATTATCCAACAGAAGTGTTTACAATCAATTCAAAACTCTCTCTCAACTCTCTATGAAGTAATTAGCTAATCTACTGAGCAACTGATCAACCTTAACCCTAATGCAAAACTCTCTTTATATAGAGACAAGTTTGCAACTAGGCTAGGGTTTCACCACATGGACTGCAAATGGGTCTAGGCCCAATTCGCCTACAATTCACTAAAATGTGTCTGGTTTAGCCCAATCACTTCTAATCAACTACTACAATACTAAACCCACTAACTATTTATCGTTTTACTAATTACAAGATATCCAAATACCAAATCTAAACTGTTGTCACATATATGCACCAACAATCTCTACTGCTAGAGAAGGTTCTTATGATTGGAGTGTTCATCTGGAAGGTGATGACAATGCCACACAGGCTTTCATGGCTGAGATAGCCCCAGTTGACGATGCAGAAGTAAAGGCTGATGTTGAGGTAGAGCAAGAGAGTGTAGCTGAAAAAGTTGATGATGATTAGACGACTGAAGTTCAGGAAGAAAATGTAAAGTCTGATGTAGAACATGATGTTGCAGATAAGAAGATGCCTGCAGATTTTGCTGCTTTCATGGCTAATATAAGAAAATCAACATGAGAAGTACATTCTAATTCTGGTAGTTTTGTTTGCTTAAAATGTCGTGAACTACAAAGTGAAGTTGACATGTTAACAAAACAAAACCAACATTTGGTAAATGAGATCTCGAGCGTAAAAGAATCAAACTTTTTCGTAAAAAGAAATTAGTCATTATATTGGAAGAAAATTAAGGATTGTGAAGAAAAAAATCAATATTTTAACATGTAAACTAAATGAAAAACTTCGAATTATGGACTTAGCTCATGATACGATGAGTGAGAAAACAAAAGAAATTTCTAAAAAATGCAAAGAGTTGTTAGAGCACAACTGAAAATTAATGAACTTGAAAAGAAAATGAATCAATTCAGAGATACATCTTTTGTAATGAAACATATGATGAATTGCTTGAAGAAAAGTAATGACAAGACTAGTGTGGATTTCAAAGGTTTCAATGAAGTTCCACCACCTCTTGGTCATGACTATTCTTTCTTGCCAGACGAGGAAGAGCTAACAGACTTTGGGTCAACTACACCTAGTAGTTCCACAACAGGGTATGTGGGTGTGACTGAACATGGTGATGTAAGTGCCAAGAAGGATAATAACAGGGAAGCGGTTTTGAAAACAAATAATGCACACCCTAAGAATAGAAGGCATTTTTTTGTTGAAAAAGTTGATTTTGTTAAAGGGAGTGATATGAAAGAAGAAAACACTGTTATTGAAAGTGAGTCAAATGTGCATTTTGCTAAAAATAAAAACACAGAAAAATTAGAAATTGAGCAAACTAAACAAGATCATTCAAGGGCATCATCATCATCATCATCGTCACCTGATGGATCTAAACCAGAGATTCAATTAAGAAGTCTTCGGCTAGAAGATCGTGCTTCAAATGTCACACCAAGGGACATGTAGCTAGCTGCCGTCCTAACAAAAAGAATGAAGCACAAGTGACTGAGAGAAGGAGAAAAATCACTTGTTGATGTTAGCAGAAAGTTTCTAACTCACCAAAGACATCTTCTCCCAAGCGACAGTGTGTTGCGATTGGTGTAGATAAGGCTGAAAAAGGAACTCACCAATTCCTCTTTTTCAAAGAAATCAACAAAGGTTTCAGCCTAAATCTACATCAGGCAGATATGAAAGACCTAGAAGTAGTTCACCAAGAATGAATAACTTTAATTGGCAATCAAGTAATTTCAGAAGTCAAGGTCAATATCAAACTCTATATCAGAATGTTGGTAGTCGAAATTTATAACAAAAGCTTTAGAAATTATCGCAATCGAAATTCAAGGAATCAAAACCAAAATTTCCAAAGGTCACAGAGTCCAAGCATTCATAGGAAACCTCGGGACCAGAGACCGAGTGGAAATCAGAAACCATTTCCATCAATAGGTTTGAGATCCAAGACTTCATTTACGAGTGATGGATATTCGATAGATGTTCAGGTGGTTGATGAATCTGGAAGACCCAAGACCATTAAGGCTTGGGTCCCCCAATCTAACTAATTTTGTTGCGTTGTGTAGGAGCTGCTAAGGTGCATTATCAACTTGTGGTATGTTGATAGTGGTTGCTCCAGGCACATGACGAGGGATGCAAGATTGTTGACTGAGTTTGAAAACATAGATGGAAGTTACATGAATTTTGCAGGTGCTAAAGGAAGGCACATTACTGGTCGAGGAAAAGTGACAAACAGGAAGATCACATTTGACAAAGTGAACTATGTCGAGCAGCTTAAAGACAATCTGATGAGCGTGTCCGAAGTCTGCGACAAGGGTCATTCGGTCTATTTTACTAAGTCTGAAGCTTTGGTGTTGAAATCGGGTTTTGTAATACCAGATATTGGATAGTGATAAGAGCTCCAAGGAGGAATAACACTTATGTCATGGACATGAGTGCTAAAAATGCTTCCTCTATGGTGGCGTGTTTATTGTCAAAAGCATTTGAGGCCGAGTCAATGCTGTGGCACAGACGCATAGCCACATCCACTACCGAAAATTGAATATATTATTAGAAATGGTTTAGTGGAAGGGGTGCCAATGAAGAGGTTTCACGTGGAAGATAAATGTCTTCCATGTCAAAAGGGAAAACAACGTAAGAAACCTCACAAGTCCAAAATAGTAAATTCCATAGATGCCCCTTATGAAGTACTTCATATGGATCTATTCGGTCCAGTGAATGTAAGGAGCATGGGTGGAAAGTACTATTGTTTGGTTGTTACAGATGATTACTCACGGTATTCATGGGTTTTCTTTTTAAAATTAAGGAGCATGGGTGGAAAGACTGTCAAACTGAAATTAAAATTAAATTGATTACGTGTGATAGCAGCTTCATCATATGATGTACCGGTAGGCAAAATGCATGAAATAATCAGCTTACCTTGGTGATATAAACATAAAGAACGGTGTATGATTGGGTAACATATCAGTGGCGTATGGTTTTATAATTATAAATCTTGCGTTGATAGATTGCCAAAATCCGAGGTTTTGGGTCTTTATATCATTATTTCATCCAGGGATATCAGGTTGTCCTTCTACTGCATCCAGATATATGCTAACCTAGGCACAACAAGGATATCTTAAAAGAGCTAAAATGCCAAATCCCAGAAATTGAAGAAGCTCTCCTAGAGAGTCATTCAAATGTGAAAATTGCATAAATCTTACCAAAATATGTGGTATTTTTCTTAACCCTCGTTGGATATTGGTCTCTTTGCTGTACGAAGTACTGACCTGATTACCAATTATCTAACGTTGTAATCAAAAAGGATGAATTTTGGTATACTCACCTACTACGAGGAAGCTTTGTGCATACTTTGATCGTGGGGGTATGTCCTGAAGTGGGACACACTAGTATATCACTATAAAATTACCTAAACATATCACTAGGTAATGGTACTTGAAATGTTCATATATTTTGCTTAAGTGGATAAACAATACTAGTAATCGTCTTGAAACTATTGTTCATGAAAGTTACATATAGAATTATCTAATAGTGTGAAAATAGAGTGTTTATTATTTTGTTATTTATTTGCTTTTAGAAAATATAAAAATCCAAAAAGATTTTCTTTTTCTTGTAAATTCTTAGCGTACGGAATATGGTTGTTCATGGAGGAGTTGTTACCGATAGGGGAGACGGTGTTAGAAGATGAGTTCAAAATTTTAAAATCTTGCAGGTTTTGTGTGCTTAAAAACTTTGAGTGTGTGGTTTGAGTTGAAAATTGTTAATCTGTGATACAGTCTTACCATCTCTTGATTAGTAATAATTGTTTAACTATGTTGAAAAATTCTAATGGTTTCTCGAGATTTTGTTTTTATAGTATATTGATTGTAGCAGTGTTGCTGAGAAGTTTAGTGAAGAGGAGTTTTCTTGGATGCATGATAGAACTTCCTTTCTACATTGCAGACAAAGTTGAAGAGTTTGAAGATTGCTATGCAAGTGCTAAACTAGAGTTTACTCAAACGCTAACGATTTAGAAGATTTGGTGATTGGATGCATCAGCTTAGGGGGAGTTTGTTGCTGATAGAAGCTATTAAAGCTGAAGCTATCCGAAGACCAAAGACGTTGAAGATTGCAAGATGACTGAAGACAAAGTTGTTTTATGAAGCTATTGTCAAGGGGGAGTTTGTTGGTGCATATTTGTGACAACATGCTAGATTTGGTCTTTGGATATCTTGTAATTAGTAAAATTATAAACAGTTAGTGGGTTGGGTTTTGTAATAGTTAGTTTTAGTGATTGGGCCGAACCGGACCCTTATTATAGGGAGTGGTAGGCGAATTGAGCCTAGCCCAATTTGCAGCCCATGTGGTTAAACCCTAGCCCAGTTGCAAACTTGTCTCTATATAAACAGAGCTTTGTATTAGGGTTAGGATTGCTCATTTAGTCACGTCAGAGAGAGTTGATAGAGAATCGTAGAGAGATTGGCTTGGACGATTTCGTGTGATCTAGATTGATTGTAATCATTGTGATAGATAATTAATGAAGATCGGGTTTATTGTGATTTTTGTTTCTGCTCATATTTCTGTGATAATCCAGCTAGAGGATTTTGCACTCTAGATTGGAGAGATGATTCTGTGAAGATTTGTAGGTTCACTTGGAGGATCAAGATAACCTAATTCCTTGTTATGTAACACACATATGAATGCGGAATCCATGTAAGTATGCAAACCAAAGCAAACTAACACAAACATAAAGTAACCAAAGATTCACTATCTTGATTAACTGAAAAGAGCTAGTACAAACACATACACACAATGTTCATACAGACTTAGGGTATTCTCTCTGTGTTCTCTTGCTCTCTTGAGTGCTCTCTTACTGAAACTGTGAGGTGCATGTCTGTTTATATAGGCCCAACACCCATACCATTCACGAAGAATGTCACATTGCCATGAAGAAGGGCAAGGCCCATGAAGAACAGGTTCTTCGTGGCCTCTCCCACAAACAACTGATAGTCCACGAAGAAGGGTTCTTCATGGACTATTCTCACGAACAACCAATTGTAATGAAGAACTGTTCTTCATGAATGGTCACTCGCACGAGCAAGCAAATGGTTCTTCTTGAATGGTCACTCGTACGAACAAGCAACTGGTTCTTCTGGAATGGTCACTCGTACGAACAAGCAATTGGCTCGCATGAACAGGTAACTGCTCGCATGAACAGGTAACTGGCTCGCATGAACAAGTAACTGGCTTGCACGAAGAACAATTTAATCGTACGAAGGAAATTCACTCGCACGAAGAAGTGGTTCTTCAGGGAACCCTGATAACAGACATACTGCACAGACAGCAAGATCAGAAACACAAAACTTAACAGTATGCACATATGCAACTGTTTTACAACACAAACAAACTAAACGTCGTACTAAATCAAGATAGGAGGATATCTTGATTTGGTCGACACAACCAAAACTTTACAGACGCAACAAGCAAAGACCGTACAATTACTGACGTAACTAAGAATAAGTGACAGACACAAAATTGTATCAACAAACTCCCCCTTGACCGTTTCTTGGTCTTCGGTCTTCATTTCTAATGGCCTGCTTCATCCACATTCACTGAAACACTTTCAACCAACGCTGACTGAAGACCAACGTCTTCAACACTCTCCAAATCATCAAAACCTTTCCGGTTCCTCTTGAGTACCGCCCAAGGCAACTGGATCGGCCACAATCTGCTGTGCACTAGACCCTACCACTGGAGTTGCATTAGAACCCTCTGGTTGCGCGGATGAAGCTGGAGCATCATGATTACCAGGGTCTTAATTATGATGATCACGCTTACACTGGATCTCCTTTGCTTTGCATCTTTCATTCCACAGAATGTTCACCCGCTTTCTGCTCATTTCAAATCCATCTTTAATACTATTAAAGCCTTCAACCAGTGTAGTATTCCGAGAATGATACCATTCTCTCATGTAGTCATGTTTAGCGGCTAGAGTTTCGGCATACCGTTGTACAGCCGCACTACGTTCTTTCAGCCTGTTCATTTCAATCCCACAAGCGTTATCAGCTGTTCGCATCTGTTGTAACTAAGCTGCCCTTTCAGCATCCGCAGCCCTCAAACAGTTCATTCTCCTCTCTTAACTGCGTAATCTCGGTAGCTTGCTTTCCAACAGTTTCCTTCAAAGAATTCATCTCCAACTTTTTCTTAATAACTGTGTTCCAATTTGAAGACATAAACTCTGAATGCCTGTTGATCTGAGTTGCCGCAACTTGCAGCTGTGAGAACAGAAAATCCACCTTCTCATCCTGTTCCATTTCAGAGAATAGACGACTACGACATTCTGTACTTCGTTGGTGAGTTGCAGACCGGGATTGTTGAGCTGAAGAAGTAGTGGGTTGTGGTTGAACTGGAGTAGTCGCAACTGAAGGTGTTTCAGCTGCTGTGGTAGATGTAGGTTGTGGTTCAGAGGTTGTAGTGGGGGTCGACATTAAAGCTTCAGCCTCCTCCACTGTGAAGGCAAACTGAGCTTCTGCACTTGGTTCCGGTATGATTTCTTGTTGTGTGGTTGTAGGTTGTGTGGTTTCAGGTTGTGCTGATGTGGTTCCCATTGACTTTTTGCTCTTTTTCTTTCTACGAACCACAACTTTCTTTTTGCGTGCTCGTTCAGTCTCAGTATCAGATGGAACATAATCAGCATCTGGATCTGTTGGAATCCATCTAATCTACCTAACCCCACTCTCATCAACAAAGCATTCATACCCAGGTTCAAGCGGATTATCATTAGAATCTAATTCTTCATCCGGTTGTTTACCCTTATCACCACCTGTAGTACCTACAACACTCGCGCCACCATCACTACCTTTATCATCACCGTCATCATCACTGTCATCATCACTGTCCTCATCATCACCTTTATCCTTTGTCTTTCGACGACCAAACTTATCTTCGGTCATCTTCTTCAAAGTTGGTTCTTCATCATCCGACTGACTATCATCATGGCGCCACTTATCGTTTTGTAGTGCAACATATTCATCAATAGCCAGAAAACCAAACAACTTCCGAGTAGGTGTGCTTTCCTTGTAACGTTTTGCAGCCACACCTCTAAATATCTTCAACGAATGCTCCATCATAACATCAACTTTTAGAACATCATTGTCGTTCTTTGGAAGATTCGGATCTTGTACATTCAAGATCATTTGGAGAAAACGAGGATACATCCAAAACTTGTTTCCACCAACTCCGGTTCTTTTCAGGTTTTCCTTCATGTTCGCAAAAATATACTATGAAACACTGAACGGTTTGTTCAATGTCAAAGCTACCATCATCCCAAATAAGTCGCTATCGCCGTGTCATAACCACTTCGTTTGTTGCTTAAATACTGAATTAAAACATGTAGAAAGAACTTGTATCGAAGCGGCAACCATGCTTTGTTTAGTTGTCCTCCAAGAATATCTCCGACACATCTTATTCGAAGCAAACATCCACGTTAACACTTCAACGGAACTGAGTATGGAGCTTCAGGATCACCACCAACTTGTAATGCTGAGTTTATTACTTCCATGGAAATATCTATGTCTAAGCCATTTACTCTTCCGTGGATAAGTTCCTTTCCATCCACTTCAACAACATTAGCTGAATCCCAAAATTCCTTAATCAACGTCTTGCATACTGTAGTTTGATGCGTGATTGCATAATGTATCCTTGAGTCAAGCAGAAACTTCATTATACCGTTGTACTTAGCAAGTTTATCTTCCAGATCTAAGTAGGCAACCATGTTGTGTCTCGGCTTTCACATAATTCCAATTCTGACTTGTTAGTTTTTTTGTTGCGGACTTTCTTTTTTGTTCCTTTGGTGCCATCCTATACACAAAAGGTAACCAGAATAAGAAGAAATATAAATACACTAGGGAGCATACTCAAAAGTGTTCACTGTGAACTTTCTGTAAGTATGCAGCCCCTTCACGAAGAACTACTGACTCGTACGAATAACAACTTACTCGAATGAAGAACAACTAACTCGCATGAAGAAACAACTGAGTCGCACGAAGAACAACTGACTCACACGAAGAAGAAATGACTCGCACGAAGAACAACTGACTCGTAGAAACAAGCAACTGGCTCACATGAACAAACAACTGGCTCGCACGAACAAGCAACTGGCTCGCACGAAGAAAAAATTACTCGTACGAAGGACAATTCACTCGCACGAAGAGCAACTGGCTCGCACGAACAAGAACTTGTTTTTCGTCAACACATGTTCTTCGTCTGTTGGAAATTAATGAAGAACAGTTCTTCATCTTGCCTAGGTTCTTTGCCCAAAATTAGTTGTTCGTGTCAGTCAGTGACAACAACCAGATGGTAAACTATGTCTGACATTTTGAATCAAAATACCCAGTTTGTTTTGTTTTTATTTCAACATCTGTGTAACTCTCAATTTTGGTTGAGTCTCAAACTTCAAACAAAAACATAGATAAAAAAATCAGCCTTTAAACATGTATTTGTTCATTCATTTGAAACCTATTTGGATGATTTTTAAGAACAATACTACTATTATTTAACACATGGTTAGTCAAAATAACTAACACAAACAGTAGTGAACTGGGTTTTCTTTGTTCAAAGGTGATAACCAATACAAGAGTCATCAGTCTATTAATATTCAATCGATTCATCTTCAAGATATACCAACATTGTCGAACATACCTTAAGAATATCACAAACAAATCAACTAAAAGTATTGAAAGCTTGGACAGATGAGGTTTCTTCTCAGTGAAAAATAAGATGAATAGTGAGAGGATAGAGTTAAAGAGTGAAAGTGAAGTTGCACTGAAGAACTACTTCACCTTTTACACCACTTACCTCTAACGAAGAACCCCTAGTTCGCACGAAGAACCGCCAGTCACACGAAGAACCACAACTTCGCATAAAGAACTGTCTTGTACGAATAACCAGTGACTCATTCACACGAAGAACTACCATTCGCATGAGGAACCACTGAATCATTCGCATGAAGAACTACCATTCGCACGAGGAACCACTTATTCGTACGAGGAACTACTGATTCGTACGAATCCAGGTTCTTCTTGACTGAACATCAGTTCTTTGTGGACCTTAGGTTTTTCGTTGACCTGTCTAGTTCTTTGTACATATCCACAGAGATCACAAGTTAAAAAATTTTCAGATTGAACAGATTTTGCTCTTTGTTATGAGTTTACCAAGTTGCAAGAAGATACTTTATGAAGTTATGACAGCAAAATAATTGATTTTTCGGGCGTATCTTGATAGAAAAGATTCGAGCTTCAACTTTGGCTAAGCAAAAATAATTTAAAAACAGAGTAAACTAAAACAAACACTAACATATCTTTTTTCTGGGTTTCAATGTAAGAGAATCATAACAGCTTTTAATCTTGCCAAAAACGATTTTTGTTAAAATTTAAAATTAAATAAATATTCTACCACAATTATCGGTATTGTTGTCCACATAAGCTTAGCTTATCAGATGTAATCATGATTAGGAGATATGATTAATGTATGAATTATACTTACTAGCTGGTGTTCAACCACTTCACGACACATTCCCGTATCAAGACATGCACGAGAGAAAATCTTACCGGTGAGTATACTGCTTATCATCTGTTTTGACGTATAGATTGTGAGATACTTATTTTTTTATGAAAATAAGCCCTATGTGATTAAATCACTTATTGATGAGGAATTGATTTTCAGATGCATGTAGGGCACATGAGTAAGTCTGTGAACATGTTAGTACCAACGTACCGACAAAGAGAGGAACTTAACTCCCGCATAAAGCTGTGATATATTATTACTTATTTATTGGGTGGATGTGATATGTTTATCACTTATTGATGGTCATATGCAGTATTTACATGTATGTATGGTATCATGGAAATTCTAGACTTGCGTCCCCGTTATTTTTTCGGTAAAAAATTCAACCATGATACCCAGATGATAAACAAGCATAAAGACCGCATATCTTAGAACCTCGGCATACTATCAAACGAAATTTCGGTACCAAGACCATATGCCAATGAATGGTTCCCACCTAGCTTTCAGTCCGTTATGTTTATATCAACCTGCACATTTTAATCTGTTTGTGAGTCTACCGATACATCATTAGTAGAGCATCTTATCATTTTTTGTTTTGTGTTTTTGACTGTATTTGACAAATCACCGGTGTATCATCATCTTCTCTTATCTTTCCAAGAAACTCATTTCTGATTTTTGGGTTTTCTATTGTTTTTGTATATTTCTGAAATTCTCCCCTTAAATGTAGAAAGTAAATAAATAAAGACAAATAAATAAAAGACATATTTTGTATTTTTCTCATGTTTATGTATTTTCGTGAAATTTTCTCTCCCTAAAATGTAAAAAGTAAAATAAATGGAAAATCTTTTTGTATTTTTAGTTTTGAAGGAAAATATTTACAAAAACGATTAGCCAATGATGATTTACTCGGGTTTCACCTTGATTCCATTGACCAAATGAAGATAATCAAAACGTGATTTATCAAAAGCTTTTGTAAACAGGTATGCATGTTGGTGATCGGTGTGGATTTTAACAACATTGATAAGTTTCTTTTCATAACAATCTCGTATGAAATGATACTTAATCTCAATGTGTTTGGTTTTTGAGTGCTGTACAGGATTACGAGTGATCTGTAAAGCAGCTTCATTATCAACATAAATAGGAGTAGTTAGAAATTCAAAATCGTAGTCGCGCATTTGCTGTTGGATCCATAAAACCTGAGAGCAGCAACTAGAACCCAAATATACTCAGTCTCACATGTTGAAGTAGCTACACAAGTCTGCTTTTTGCACTGCCACGTGACTAGGCGATTTCCCAAGAACTGACATCCTGTTGATGTTGACTTTGCATCGATCTTGCATCCACCGTGATCAGAATCACTGAATGCTGTCAAATCAAACCTATCATCCTTAGGGTACCAGAGACAAGTGTCCGGGCGACCCTTCAAATAACGAAAGATTCTTTTTAGGCCATCAAATGAGAAACTTTTGGACTTGACTGGTAGCGATCTAGAAGACACGTTGGATACATTATATCGGGTCTTGAAGCAGTAAGATAAGATCTGATCATAGCACGATAAAGCGATGGTTCCACATGCTTCACCCATTCCATCAGGAGTAATCCCATGATTTTGAGCTAATGGAGTTCCCGAAGACTTCGAGTCTTCCATTTGATATCGTTTGAGAATAACATACTTGGTTTGATGAATGAAAATCCCTTCCTTAGATTGATGAACCTACAAACCTAAAAAGAAAGTCATTTCTCCCATGGCGCTCATCTCAAACATCTCTTGCATCACCCGCTCGAATTCTTTGCACATTTCGTCATTTGTAGACCCAAAAAAATATCATCAACATACACTTGTACTAGCAACAGATCCTCATTCATTTCTTTGATGAAGAGAGTATAATCAATCAACCCACGTCGAAAACCATTCTTGAGCAGATAGGAAGACAACGTTTGATACCAGGCCCGTGGAGCTTGATGAAGACAATATAACGCCTTATTGAGAAGCCACACCTTGTCAGAATGAATTGGATCTTCAAAACCAGGCGGTTGCTCAACATATACTTCTTCTTCGACCACACCATGAAGAAATGCACTTTTCACATCCATTTGATAAACAGTAAACTTCTTGTAGGACGCATAAGCCAAGAAAATTCTTATTGCCTCAAGATGTGCTACTAGTGCATAAACTTCATTATAATCAATACCTTCTACCTTATTAAAGCCCTGGACAACCAATCTTGCTTTGTTTCTCATAACAACTCATTAGTCATCCTTCTTGTACTTGTAAACCCATCTAGTACCAATCTTCTTGTAGTTGTCGGGCCTGTCAACCAATTCCACACGCCCAATTTCTGAAACTATTGAAGTTCCTCTTGCATTGCTTCAACCCATGAGTCTTCTTTCATTGCCTCCTTCCAAGATTTTAGTTCAACTTGGCAAACATAGAAGGCGAAAGACCAATCATTCTGTTCCCCGGATTCTCTAATTGCCGTATACAAACCAACATTATGGTTGTTCCTTAGCTGATTACGTGTCTACACTCCACTCTAGACATCTCCTATGGTATTCTGCTGAGGATGAGTATCATGGATTCGAGTTTTAGGAACATCGGGAACTCGAGTATTTATTCCCAAATTGTTATATTTAGATCAACAGCTAAATCGATGGCTGGAATCGACAAAGATGTAGATGCATGACCTTCAGTCATCTCTTGATTTTGCACATTTGAAGTCACTTTAGAAATACCAGTAACAGGAGCAGAAGTAGCTTCATTTACATCATGGAACTCTGTCATCTTCCGACGTAACATTATAATTAGCAGCATCTTAAAATTCCTCATTTTGAACAACATTAATAACTGAAGAAGACACTTGTGGGTTAACAATAATTGGTCGCACTAAAGGCGAATCAACTGCAGTATCACTTTCAAGTAACATTTGAGCCGTGCAGAAGCATCATCAAAAGTTGGCGAACAGATGAGTCAAACAGTCCATCGTAGTTAAACATCCAAGGAGCACCCGGAGCTCTTACTAATTCAGTGTATCTCTGAACCTTAACTTCACCACATTCTTCAATCTTTTTTGATGTCAAATTCCACACTCTGAAATTTGGAGTTGCATATCCAAGAAAGAAACCTTCGATAGCCTTTGGACCGGATTTACCATGTGGATCAATCATAGTGCATGGAGCTCCAAAAGGTTCTAAGAAAGACACATTCGGTTTCCTTTTATGCAACAATTCAAAACACGTTTTCCATGCCTTTTAACCGTAAGAACTCTATTCATAGTATAGCATGCAGTAGCCGCAGCCTCTCCCCAAAACTGAATAGGAAGTTCTGACTCTACTAACATAGTTATTGCAGTCACGATAAGCGTTCTATTTTTCCTCTCAGCGACACCATTTTGTTGTGGAGTATAACGAGAACTGTATTCATGTAGAATGACCTTAGAAGAACAGAACTCATCCATAACATGATTCCTGAATTCAGTGTCATTGTTGCTTCTAATTCTCCTTATCTTCAAATTGTACAAGTTTTCAAGTAGCGTGAGGAGATTCTTGAGGATTTCAGGAACTTCACTCTTGTGTGCCATAACATTTACCCATGAAAATCTTGAATAGTCATCCGTAACAACTAAACAATATACATCACCAAAGGTAGTCTTGTGTTTCATAGGTCCAAAAAGGTCCATATGAAGACGTTCCAGAGGCATATTGACGGTGTTAATTTTCTTCACAGGATGAGACTTCTTAGCTTGCTTTCCCTTTTGGCAGATATACAAACGTCTTGTAGATGAAAATTCTTGACTGGTACACCATTCACAAGATTATTTTTCACCAAATAGTTCATTTTCCTCAAGTGAATGTGTCTCATTCGTCTATGCCAAGAGATTGACTCCTTTCCAGTGGCTTTTAAGACAAAACATGTAAATGTGTAGACGTAGTAATAGCTTGGGTCATGTCAAGAATATACAAATCATTTATCCTTGGAGCCGACAATAGAATCCATTCTTTAGGAATCTTGAAACCAAGTTTTAGCACATAACAACCAGTATCATCAAAATGAACCGTGAACTTCTTGTAGTAGATTTGAGAAACACTCAGAAGATTATGATCAATTTGACGAACATAATTGATCTTGTTGAAACTAACAACACCATTAGAAATCATTCCTTCTCCAGTGATGTATCCGCCTTTATCTCCAGCAAAGGCAACATAGCCCCCTTAATGCTTTTCACATCTTAAAGAAGTCTTAAGTCACATGTCATGTGCCGAGATGCTCCACTGTCAACAATCCAATGACTATTCACAATTCCTCTAGGAACACCCTACACATTACATTACAAACCGATTAGTTTGAGATGGGGACCCAAGCCTTATGGTCTTGGGTCGACCCTTATCATCAAGAAATGTGATTTCTATTTCTTGATGATTTGGAAATTTTATGCCTCCCCCTGAAACAGTACCGGTTTTAGGTTTCCAAGATTGTTGTCATTTACCAGATTGATTATTTTATACAGATTTAGACATTTCTGGTTTTAAAGAACTTGATGAACTTGGTTTCTTCTGTGCAACATCCGGTGTTAATGCCTTTTCAATCACTTTGACTTGTTTACGTCTTTATTTTTCTTCTTGTTCCTTAACAATACGTTTATCTTGTTTAGGTGACACAGATCGACGTTGGAAATTATTTTCAGGAGGGGCATTTTCAACAAACTTGGGTTTTGCTGAGTTTGTGCAATTTTTGATTATGTGGCCAAACTCCCCACATTTAAAACATGATCTCCTTTCAACAAATTTAGGAGATTTCGTTTGATGAGTCAATGTTGAACTTGTAGGCCTTGAGGTACTGGTCCATCTTCACACCCATTTGTGTGTTGAGTGTAATTGTTTTGACTGTCATGTTTTAAAATATTGACTTGATTTACAAAATCAATATTTGACATATTTCCAAAAGTCTCGAATTTATCAGTACCATTTGAGGCTACAAAGTTAACATTCTTCCCCTTTTTCTTGTTACGAGCTCCTTTAGCTTCAACCTTTGGTTGTGACACCTTAGGTTTTTCAGCTCGCTTTTCTTATTGTCTACTTTTAGAAACGATTAATGGTTGTGGTTTGATTGGATTTTTCTTTCCCAAAAATTTGGTTGTTGAATTTTCGAAAACTTGATCCACGTTGGATTGACATTTTTGTTCGGAAAATCCTTGTTTAAGTAAATTCTCTCATCACCAGTTGAATTATACAACACATTATCGTTCTTAAATGTAGAAACAATCGTCTTGACAGATTTGATAGGATCAATGTCTTGCTTTGTAACAGATTACACAACGGGAGTAGTAGGATCACATAAGATATGATTCTCAATTGGAATTTCTACCCCTTTCTCTTTGATCGGTCTCGTCTGACACATCATCTGATGAATCATCCTCCTCTATTATAGGTGGACTTTAATCAACAATAGATGATAAGTTCTCTGTCTTTCCGGATTCATCTGAGGAACTGTCCAGTTTAAACCCTAACCCTGCTGCAAACTCTTTGGGATTAAGAGGTATAGATGGTTCAAAACGTGGCATTTCCTCCTTGTCAGGCAATTTGGTATAATTGTGTTTTAATGGTGGTAGACACGATTTATACCTAATGCATTTCACATCTCCCTTAAGTTTTTGAACATCAACGATGTGATCAAGCACATATCGGGAGTTAGAATAACTCTCCAATTTTAGCTTAATTGCATCATGCTCGCATTGGCAACGGCTAACTCCTTTTTCGTTTCTTCAGGGATATTTATGTATTCAAAATTGTTTTTGTTAACTCAGACACGCTTTTCTTAAGAGTCTCAATTAGAGATTTGAATTTTTTTTCATTTAAAGTTAAAGCCATGTTTGCCTCTTTGCATTTTGACAGTTCAACTACTAAGCTTTGATTGTGGCTATTAATTGTTTCAAATTTAGTTTTTAAGTAAGCACAATCATTGCATATCCTAGGAGAGTCGGATTTTACCCGACTTGTTGAACCTGCAACATTAGCCATAAAAGTAGTATGATGAGAAAAAGATCCATCGTTGGCAAAGAATTTCTCCATTTCCTTCGATGCAACTTCTGCTTTCTTTACTAACCAATACTTTTGAGTTTTCAACTTCTCTGCTTCTTTCAGCAACTCATCGACCTTAATATCAATCTTTTCCCTGACATCTGATTATGATCCATAACCACCCACACTTGAGCTTTCCTCGTCAGAACTCCCATTATACCAAGAACTATCATCATCATCAGAAGAGTCAATACTGTGGACATGTTTGATATGATTGATTATCTTAGCATAACAAGAAGTTCCTCCTTTATTCTCATTACCCAATTGAACTGACCAATCACATCTTTCATCTGCTTGCACTACTAATGCTCTGGTTGTATTTTTTGAAGGCCCAAACTGGTTGGAGTTGTTTGGGTTGTTAACAGCTACTATACCACGTTCATTGTTAACTTGAGTTGTGTTGGATGAGTGTGGTTGATTTCGGAAAGGGTGGTGAATTCCTTGCTTTCTAGATTGAGTACATTCACATTTCAAATGACCTTTCTCACCACAGTTAAAGCAAGTAACAACATTTTTATCAAAACCATACTTTGTGTCTTTCTTGCTTTCTAAACTTGTTCTTCTAGTTCTACTTGTGTAGTCTTTTGCTCTTCTAACCGCACTTTCAAATGCCCACTTAATATCCATCAACTCCATTTCCTCCCTTACTATTTGCTGATAGTCCTCATTAGTCAAATTAGTGTTTCCAATTTGACCAACAACTAATCCACATTACGCACTAACCTAGTGTTTAGAAGTTCCATGTGTTCCTGAGCAACTTCTACACTGACCTTGGAAAGATGTGAAGTATCAAGTCTGATGGCATTAGGATTTGAAGGTTGAAAGTTGTTACCATAGAATGCTTGTTGAGAAGCTTGTTGTGGAACTTGAGGTGTAACAACTTGTGGTTGAGGAAGAAAGGCTTTTGGATCAAATGCTTGACCATAGGTTTGAGCACTTGAACCAGCTGATTGATCTGTATGAACTGGCTGTGGTAGAAAAGGGTTAGCATTTGACACAAATGCTATTTGGAGTTTCGGTTGCTGAGTTGTACTAACACCTGTGTTAATACCTCCAAAATACATTTTAGGGTTTTGTGGAACAGGAACTCTTTTCGCTTTTCGTATTTCCTCTTCATTCTTGTTCTCCAGCTTTTGAACGAACTCATAAATGTCTTGCGGAGATGCGTTCAGCTTGTATTAATACATTTGACTACGCAGATGATAGAAATGAGTTGTCATGTCGCTTAGTGTCTCATTCTCCATGAACAGTAAACCTTCAAATTCTTTCTTCAGAAGATCATGTCGTATCTTTCTAGTTGCAGCATTTCCTTCCCCTCTTGCTTCCAAAGTATCCCACAAATTCGTGGTTGTGGTACAGTACACAAATTGATAATAAATATCCTTATGAAGTGCTTGTGTAAGGATAGCAAATGCCTTCTTTTCTAAATCATAAGCCTTTTATCATTTTCATCTAAGTTGGCTAAAGAGGTTGGATTTGATCCTGCTTCTTCGAGAGATTCCTTGTATGATGTAGTAAAACATGTCCACAACTCTGTATTTTGACCAAGAACATACGTATGAAAAAGACTTTTCCATGAAGGATAAACGTTCATATGATTCAACTTTGGTGGATGGTTGTTACTTCCTGTTTCAATCTCGCTAATGAGAAGAGTCTGAATGCTTTGATTTTGATTTGCCACGCACGCTTGCGGTAATCATGGTCATTTGTTGAGGCATTAATGATTTAACCCATGAGGTTGTGGAGCTAGATTGGGGTGAATCTTGGTTTGTACTTGAACTACACCCCCAATCCCAAGGATTTGTACCCATTTTGCTTGTTTATTTATGAAAATCAGCTTAACAAAATCAATTTCAATGATTAACTTGAAATAAAAGTCTTCTGTTAAAGTTCACAATTTCAAAAACCACGAAGCATCAGTTCTCACGAAAAACTGGTCATGAAAAACTACTACCACTAACAACCTAAAAAGTCACGAAAAACTTGGTTCATCGTGCGAACCACTAATTCGTACGAACCACTGGTTCTTCGTACGAATCACTGGTTCTTCGTCGAATCACTGGCTCTTCGTACGAACCACTGATTCTTCGTACAAACCACTAGTTCTTCGTGCAAACCACCGGTTCTTCGCACGAACCACCGGTTCTTGGTGGGGTGGGTTATTCGTAAGGGGTTGGTGAAAGTTTCCTTTTGTATTAGAATCTTGTTTCTAAGTTTTTTGAAAGTTGGCAGTTGTTTAGAGAGGTTTGGTTAAAAAAAACAAACATTCCAAAAACACCTTTCAGTCAAATCTTAAGATTCAGTCAACACTCAAGGAATATTCCGGTGAGTTTTACGACAAGTGCTTCACCGGAAAATATGTCGAACTAAACTTTGATAGAAAAATTCAAAAAAAGTTGTATCCTAACATGTCTCCATGTATTTTAATAAGGTTTTTATAAAAATTTTCTGAAAACAACAAGTTTTACCTAAGTTTTAAACCACTTTTCTTGTAAAAACTTAAGTTTCTTGTTTGAAGTTCAAGAACACTTCCAGGAAGCTTCACAACTTGCTCAAACACAACACTATGCTTGGTCTTAAACAAGGAAGAGAGCCAAGGCTCTGATACCACTTATAGGTCCACTTGGAGGATCAAGATAACCTACTTCCTTGTTAATCAACACACATATGAGTGCGGAATCCACGTAAGTATGCAAACCAAAGCAAAATAACACAAACACAAAGTAACCAAAGATTCACTATCTTGATTAACTGAAGAGAGCTAGTACAAACACATACACACTGTCACACCGCAACCGATGGCGGAAACATCGGAGTGAGACGAAATAGATTGCTCATTGCTCACAACGCTAATAATGACAATATTTAATTAAAGCCGAATTTCATTTCAATAACAATTGTCAAGTACAACGTTGAAGAAAATTACAAAAAACATAATACAACAAAAATTGATACAACAAATTTAGCCTAACGTCTAATTGTGTGTATCTTAGTCCTTGCTATTTGTTTTCATAACATCCTCTTCATCAACCTGTAACATGTTTTTAAATACAATTCAATGCAAAAGCAAAGGCGAGTACACAAGTTTAAGCATAGCATACGTATACGATTAAAGTTTAAACGAATCCTCATGGCAACTATGATTTTACGAGAGCATATACAAGGCATGCAATACTACTAGCCAACCCTTAACGCAAACACGCTATTTTAACATGGCCACAAGTTTATGCGATGGAGGGGGATGCGAGACTTCCTATAGCGCTATACATGTTAAACGAAGGCTTTAAACAAGTTAATGACTGAAGTATCACATAAAGAATATCCAAGATATAAGCATCACGTAAGCGTATCAAGTGTTCATGTGTATAGGATTGTTTGTGCATTTCGTAAAGTTTAAGTGTTGTGGTTTTGGTATAAGTAAACATGTTACACCCAAGAGAGTTGTAAACGAAAAGTGAGTCGAGTGTACTCACGGTTTTGCTAAGTCTTCAAACTTGGCGAGTTCGCAAAGGTGGTTGGTGGATGGGTTGAGCGTCGAGTTATCTTTTGGGAGACTTGATCTTTGAGAGGAGAAGAGAGTTCTTAGAGCTTTTAGAGAAGAGAAGTGAAGTGAAGATTGAGGTGTGAAATGAGAGTGGGAGGAGGCTTCTATTTATAATGGGGAATTAGGGTTTAGGTAATTAATGAAGTTGGTGGTGGTTGGGGGGTTGTTAGTTGAGTATTAAATGCAAGAAGCACAATCCAACAAACACGTTTTTGACCAATCCATGAGCTAGAAACAAGAATCTGCGGATTATGCTATTTTTAGTCCTTGAACTTAGTTTATCTTTTTATTCATGGTAAAACTTGATATTTTCGCATGTTTTCAAGTGTATAATGTATATGTAAGTATATTTTAGGTATCAAGTATGAATGTATGAGTATTTGCACGTATACAAGTATCGGTTTTTATGTAAACACGTATTTAACAATTAAATGCATGTAAGACAAGTATGTATCAGGTATGAATTTTATTGCGATCAAAGTCTCGGATTATAAGGTTGGTAAATGAAATACGAATGCGATACGAATACAAGTTTCCATAAATAGAAATACGATTACACTTTCTAATTAAGGAAAGTACGAAAAAGTGAGGCGTCACAGTCTCCCCTCCTTTAGGAAATTTCGTCCCGAAATTTATTCAAGAGGAAGACTTTGGAAAAGATATCATTTTGGTGAAACTGTTTGGCCAAAATCAAGATTTTGAAGTTTAAAGTTTTTGCGGAGTTCATGTATAAGTGTGTCAATATGTATCGAAATCATGAAGGATAAAAATGGTAGGTTCGTGAAAGGAATTTGTTTGACTAAGGTGTTTTTGAGATACCAATTGTAAACGTGCATCAGGATAAGTAAAAACGTGTATATGTGTGTGTAAGCAAGTGAGTTTGACTGGGTCTATACAACTTATTGGAATGAATATTTTAAAAGAGTGCGACCTAAGAGGAAGGTTTTAGTATGACTAAGGATGTATTCTGATAAAAATGAGTGGTTCGCACTGTAAGTTGTAAGAAAAGTTCTGTCAGTTATAGGGCGTATTAGTAAAATCACTTGTTGGAGAAAAAAATGTTTATTGGAGAGAGTTAGGATGGTAAATATTTATGGTTTCTAAAAGGTTTTGGCGATAATAGACTGAATGGCTGAAGTTTGCGCATAAATGAGAGTGAAAGATAGGTTTAAAAGAAAAGGAACATTTTGACCAAATTGGGCCGGTGGGGACGTTTATAAAAATGGATTGAACGTTTTAGGCTGATTTGTTGTAAATAAAGTTTGGATGAAAGGTTAAGGGAAGAATTGGGAACATCATGGTATGGTAGTGAATGATTCGGTAGGTGTATGCGAGGGGTAAAAATGTTATGAAACTCAGATAAAATACAACATTGATTGTTGAGAGATGCTAGTGATGGTTGTGGCGTTAAAGCTAACGATTTTGAGAATGAAGCTTTGTCATGGGTAATCGAGTACTAATCATTTCTATGTGGGGTTACCAAAGTTTGTTATGAATCAAATGTATTTAACAAGGTCCGGGGAAAACATCCGAATTTCTCATTGCACGTTTTACGAAAGTTTGGTAACATGGTAGGAACACTTATATATAGGAAGTACCAGCGGCGTATCCACCATGTTCACACCATGTTACGTCGTTTCGCTATTCGGTGTCATGTTACGTTCCGTGTTGCGATACACAGTAGAATCCACTATGGTTTTCATGCGCCTACCAATATAATCCCGTGTTCACCCGCGATTATTTGGGTTTGTGCATGATCCGCATAGTTTGTACTAGTAGTGTACGGGTCAGGTTACATTTAGTATTACAAGCAAAAGACGTGTAAGATAGCGTATAAGAATCAAGTATGAAAGCATGATTGTATGCATGTATAAGTGTGTCGAATATAGGCGAAACCACTCGGGTCATGCCTACTTTTAGATTTCAAGTATGACTACCAAGTAGTGCGAATGTATAAATTTTGAGCATGATCGAAGACAAATACGTATAACATTAGCATGTAGCATCGGGCATATAAGTGAAATAAAATGGAATTTAACATAAATAGAAACGTTTAAGACTATATGCATGTGTATGGGTGCTTGAGTCGAAACATTAAGTCGGTTGAAATAAAATAAGTCGGGTTTGTCGGGAATGAAGGACCAAAATTGTGAATGTCGGGCGAATATTGAGAAAAATATTATTTTTTTATGTAAGATGTGGTTTGTAAAAAGAAATGCTATTTTTGTTTTAAAATTTGTATTTGCATATGAAATTTTCTTGCCCACGTGTTTAGACTTAGATTTGCGTATTAGCGATTTTTGAAAAGGTTGTAAAATAGTGAACTTGCTTTATTTTATTTTATTTTATTGTTGGAAATAAAATGTCTTTAGAATGGTGGTATAAAGTGAGCGTGTTTTGGACGAGTTATGAAAATCGAGGGCAAGAGGTTCGTTTGACCGACTAAGTTGATAGGTAGCATTTCATAAAGTTTTTGAAAAATTGTGAAAGAAACATTTAAAGTGTCATTAGGGCTTTCGTTTATGTAATTTACGTAAATATGTTGTAGGGTGAGAAATCGTTTGGATAAAATAGTAAGGATCGAGGTTTATGCATAAATGAGAAAAATTGAAACCATGATAAAAGGTTTAGGTATAAGTTTTGATATAGTGATTGTTATGAAAATAGTCGAGTTGGAGTTGGACTTCGACTCATTTCTCCAACTTGAGTTTTGCGAAAAAAGACATCTAGGTGATCGACAATAAAAATCACGTTTGAGCATGTTAGTATTGTATAATATGTATGAGTTCACATAGGTGACATAAGCATAACAAGTATTCAATAGTATAAACACGTATGATTGCGTAAGGAGTATGAATTTAGTTGGTTTGCAAGAATTATTATTGTTTTTTATTGCGGAAGATGTGCGAATTGTGCATCGGGTTTGAAATGAACGAGATGATAAGTATTAAAACACATAGAAATTGAGATAGCATAAAATATAGGCTTAGTAAAATATTGAAGTGTTTTGGGTTGAGAAGCGTCGACTATTCCAAAGTGAATTGAAGATCCTTTCAAATTAGAGGAACGTGCTTTGGCCTATAGGTAAAATGCTCTCGTCGAGAAGCGATTAACGGCATTTTACCCTTCCAGTTACTACACGTCTCTAATTGATCGAAATTTTGAAACCTTGGCAAGATCCAAAAATCAAGGAGTGGGACTAGTTGACAAGGTGCGGGTTTCACCCCTAACTTGACAACATAGTACCCTAAGCGAGGTTGGTACTTACCAAACGAGGAGTGAATTCCGACTCGTTGGTAAGGGTCCACTAGAGTATGAAATGGAAATTTTCCATCAAGGTGTGGATATTACTCCTAACTTGATGGTGTAATTTTATGAAAAATCGAATACGCGGATTGAGAGTGATCACCAAAGTGCGGGTTTCACCCCTATTTTGGTGAGATCGTCTCGTTTGTATGAGTGTCTTCAAGTCTTCAAGTGTGTATATTGTGTAAATGTCTTAGAAAAGACATATTGTATACATTAAGACCAAAAGAAACAGGAAGAAGCAAGGTAGGAAGAATTAATATTTTAAGCAAGAAAAAAGAATGGTCAAGTTTGGTCACTTAAACTATAGATTAGGTCGAACATGGCAATTCTACCTAATCCCTATAGTTATGGCTCTGATACCAATTTGTCACACCCCAACCGATGGCGAAACATTGGAATGAGACGACAGCGAGATTGCTCATTGCTCACAGCGCTAATAATAACAATATTTAATTAAAGCCGAATTTCATTTCAATAACAATTGTCAAGTACAACATTGAAGCAAATTACAAATAACATAATACAACAAAAAATGATACAAATTTAGCCTAACGTCTAATTGTGTGTATCTAAGTCCTTGCTATTTGTTTTCATAGCATCCTCTTCATCAACCTGTAACATGTTTTAAAATACAAGTCAATGCAAAAGCAAAGGCGAGTACACAAGTTTAAGCATAGCGTACGTATACGATTAAAGTTTAAACGAATCCTCATGGCAACTATGATTTTACGAGAGCATATACAAGGCATGCAATACTACTAGCCAAACCCTTAATGCAAACACGTTGTTTTAACATGGCCACAAGTTTATGCGATGGAGGGGGATGCGTGACTTCCTATAGTGCTATACATGTCAAACGAAGGCTTTAAACAAGTTAATGACTAAAGTATCACATAAAGAATATCCAAGATATAAGCACCATGTAAGCGTATCAAGTGTTCATGTGTATAGGATTGTTTGTGCATTTCGTAAAGTTTAAGTGTTGTGGTTTTGGTATAAGTAAACATGTTACACCCAAGAGTGTTGTAAACGAAAAGTGGGTCGAGTGTACTCACGGTTTTGCTAAGTCTTCAAACTTGGCGAGTTCGCGAATGTGGTTGGTGGATGGGTTGAGCGTCGAGTTATCTATTGGGAGCCTTGATCTTTGAGAGGAGAAGAGAGCTCTTAGAGCTTTTAGAGAAGAGAAGAGAAGATTGAGGTGTGAAATGAGAGTGGGAGGAGGCTTATATTTATAATGGGGAATTAGAGTTTAGGTAATTAATGAAGTTGGTGGTGGTTGGGGGGTTGTTAGTTGAGTATTAAATGCAAGAAGCACAATCCAACAAACACATTTTTGACCAATCCATTAGCTAGAAACAAGAATCTGCGGATTATGCTATTTTTAGTCCTTGAACTTAGTTTATCTTTCATTTCATGGTAAAAATTGATATTTTCGCATGTTTTCAAGTGTATAATGTATATGTAAGTGTATTTTAGGTATCAAGTATGAATGTATGAGTATTTGCACATATAACAAGTATCGGTTTTTATGTAAACACGTATTTAACAATTAAATGCATGTAAGACAAGTATGTATCAGGTATGAATTTTATTACGATCAAAGTCTCGGATTATAAGTTGGGAAATGAAATACGAATGCGATACGAATACAAGTTTCCATAATAGAAATACGATTACACTTTCTAATTAAGGAAAGTACGAAAAAGCGAGGCATTACACACACAATGTTCATACAGACTCAGGGTATTTTCTCTGTGCTCTCTTGCTCTCTTGAGTGCTCTCTTACTGAAACTGTGAGGTGCATGTCTGTTTATATAGGCTAGACACCCATAACATTTATGAAGAATGTCACAGTGCCACGAAGAAGGGTAAGGCCCACGAAGAACATGTTCTTCGTGGCCTCTCCCACGAACAACTGATAGGTCCACGAATAAGGGTTCTTTGTGAATGGTCACTAGCACGAACAAGCAAATGGTTCTTCTTGAATGGTCACTCATACGAACAAACAACTGGTTCTTCTTGAATGGCCACTCGTACGAACAGGCAACTGGTTCTTCTTGAATGGTCACTTGTACGAACAAGCAACTGGCTCGCATGAACAAGTAACTGGCTCGCATGAAGAACAATTTACTCATACGAAGGACAATTCACTCGCATGAAGAAGTGGTTCTTCGGGGAACCCTGCTAACAAACATACTGCACAGACAGCAAGATCGGAAACACAAAACTTAACAGCATGCACACATGCAACTGTTTTACAACACAAACAAACTAAACGTCGTACTAAATCAAGATAGGAGGATATCTTGATTTGGTCGACACGGCCAAAACTTTACAGACGCAATAAACAAAGACCATACAATTACTGACGTAACTAAGAACAAGCGACAGACACAAAAGTGTATCAACAAGATCCATACGGATTAGGGGACCTACACACATTAAGATAAATAGATTACAATGTTAGTCTATGATATGCACACAAATATTGATCCTACACTAATCGTTACATTAAAGGAGGATCCTACACTAATCTGTTACAATATATACACAATTTGTTACAATAATCTAATGATATACACCAACACACACACACACTAATATAATGATATACACTAATAAGATATAATACATAAATCTGTTACACTAATCTAATGATAATCACAAACACATACTAATATAATGATATACACAATCTGTTACACTATACACATTGACTATGTAATCTTGTACAGGTAACCATGCATATACATTAACTGTGTACAATAAGCACATTAAGATAAACAGATAACCAGATATACACAAACAAACACCTTCACTGTTACACTATGATTATTACAACTTGAGGGTTTAATCTTGTAAAGGTAACCCCACATATACATAGATACACAAACACTTGACTTGTTAGACACTCTTATACAGACACACAAAGTTCATTAACCCATGTTCACAAACATGAAACTTGAAATATAAATCGTGAAAGTTAAATTAATAGTGACCATTGAAACTTAAATCAACAATGGCCATTAAAACTTAAGTAACAACAACTATTAGTACTTAAATCCATAGTTACCACTAAACCCTATTCCCGTAAACCCCTATCCATCAACATAAACAATTAACCCTGATTTCCCGTTTACAAGATAATAACTCAAAATCACTCTACAAGCCTAAGATTATACCTCGAATTATCACATTGGTGCATAATTATATCAAAATGTATAAACAGGGGTTAATGATTCATACCCTAACTCGTAATGATAGAAGAACAATTATACCTTTAGTGGCTCTAATTAAGTTCATGATCATTGTTTTGATCAACATGATGCATGTTGGCTTGAAAAGATGATGCTCACGTAGTCGGAACACTTTGCTAGAGAAGATGAGTGAAGTAATAACGTTTGTGTGTGAAATCAAGGGTGTAAAAGTGAACCAGATATTAAAAGAAAAGGTAGGTAACTAATATCACTAAGTAAAGTAGGAAAAATGACAGTTTTACCCTTTGATCTGGGTAACAGTTGACTTTGACAACACATAGGTGCAGGTCTAACATTGATTCATTATGGAAAAAATGGGGTGTAAAGTTGACACAGAGTGAGAACCACATGTGTAAAACTATAGTTTACTCTAATAATAATAGTAATAGTAATAAAATAGTAATAGTAATAGTAATAGTAATAATACTAATAATAATAATAATAACAACAATAATAATAACAATAATAATAATAAGAAAAAAGTTATTGTACAAGAGGGTGAAATAGTGCGAAGTGTAGGAGTGAACATGGGCATTTGATCAAATAATCCAGTGGTTGGGATTAAGTGGTCCCTAAATTTAGAATTCACCTAACTAAACACAAGAAAAACAAGTAGGGAGAAAGGAAAAATAGGAAAAACCAATATTGTTAACTCATAAACCACTTGCCCCATGATTTTCAAACGGCTATAACCTTTTCATACGATGATATTTTTTTAATTACACAGTATTAACAAGTATCTAGTTCTCTTTAGTTTGAGTATACTATTGCTATATTTCTCTTAATTAAAAAATGTTTTATAAGCTATAAAGTTACATGATTGTGTAATGTTACGTGCTTGTGTAATGTTACGTGCTTGTGTAACGTTACGTGATTATGTTCCAGTATGTAACTACACACAGGAACATAATCTATGAATACCTAAATCACGTACCATATATCCAAGCAGTAACAACTTGTTAATGTAACATTGCATCTATAATCACGTACAAAATGATCAATGAATATCTAAATCATGTTCCGGATACTCAAATGTATACCTAAATCTAGAATCACATACCATGTGTGCAAAAGCAGTAACTAATAGTCAATGTAATAATCGTGTAGCATATGTGCAAAGCGGTAACAAATGCTCAATGTAATAATCATGTACCATGTATGAAAAGCACTAACAGATGCTCAATTTATCACTACATCTATAATCACGTAACGACTTATATTACAAATCTAATCACGTAATAGCATAAAAACAATAAAGTTCTCTTTATATTGAATGTATAATAACGTAAAAAGCATAACTTTAGTAATAAACATTATGCATTAAGAAACTATAATGACATAATTACGTACTGATACATAATCACATGACATTACGCTTGTTACATATGGTACGTGATTATAAACTTAGGGTCACATTAAGCATTTGTTACTATTTGCACAAATGGTTCGTAATTACGTAATGGAACATATCGCGTAAAGTTACACAAATTACGTAACTTTATAGTTTATAAATAAAACTTTTAAATTAAGAAAACTCTAGAAATAATCTACTCATATTAAAGAGAAAGAATTCTCACTAAAACGACGTTATTTTTTTTAAAGATTATCATATAAAAAAGTTATAGCCGTTTGAAAATCGAGGGTGAACTACGTTTAAAGAAGAATGACCATAATACCTTTCACTCCTAAAACTGAAAAGGGCACTTGTCAAACACAAATTCTCTCCTGCACTTCACACGTAAAATCCCTTTTGTATATAATCAGATGCCATAATAATAATAATAAGTAATTAATAACCTTTCAAAGTGGGAGAAAAAGGTTACAAAGATAAACAAACCAACATGATGGACTTAAAAAAAGGAGTTGGTTAAATGTATATCATTCTTATATTTTTTTTTTCATTTGGAAAAGTTAATTCGGGAGATCCTTTTGTCTTTTAGTCTGTATAAAATGAAATATTAATGATTTGACAACAATCATCGTAATCATAGCTAAATATTTCTCTTCCTTCTTTATAGGTTAGACAAAATCTCTTTGAGGTACCACTCTTACTATAAATCATTTATTTAGGGTCGTGCAAAATATACCGTTTTCAATTTATTTTTAGTAGTCATGCTATTTTCAAAGTTGTGAAACATTAATAGGCACTTGTCTTTTAGAAGAGAGTTTTCAAGTTCAAATCTAAATAAGAGAGTATTTTAGTATAATTAATGTAAAATATAGGATTAATTTACCATTAAAAGAGTGAGAGACACGAAGAAAATTAGCAGGACATTTAGTCAACCCTCTTTAAACTCTTTACTCTGACGAGCTAACATCAAAGATTGACATTTATTGTAGTCCATCCATATGTTGAATTTTATTCATTCATTTATTGTAACTTTATGAAACATAAAATCATACAAGAGATTTCGGCCATGTAAATGTCTGACATTAAAATTATCTAAAACACTTTAAATCACAAGAATAATATGATATTCGGGTGTTCTTTTAGGTGGAGTAGGCGTATGGGGAATGCATTATAATTTACATCATTCATGCTTGTTTCACATTCAACCCTGCAATCAAACTATAATATACAACAATTTGATGTTACCAACAATAATAGTTTTATTATTATTTTTATTTTTTTTATTTTATAGGATTCAGAAATCGTTTTCTTTATTTGCTACATAATTATTATTGCGAAAAATGATTTTTTGACCATTAATTATGGAGGTAATAAAACTACACGCTAAAATCTAGTTTTGACACTCTATATACGTGCCATATAATATTATACAACCCGTATAAAATCAAATGACAAGGTTGTGGCAACAACCTTTGTCGTGTGATGTATCGATGGGTTAGTGAAACACACAAAATCAACAAGGGGAAAGGGCAAAGGTTCATGGGGCTTATCACAAGAAATGGCTAGGGTTTCATCTTTCATCCCTATTCAGAAACTCAACATCTTTAACCACTTCAAGAGGTGGATTCCACATATGTTTTATTCGTACATCACATACGTATAAAATGTCAGCCATTTGGGAATTGTGGTTTTCGGTCTATAGATGTGATTTTGTCATTTCATGAGAATCAGTGGTCCTTATCCAACAAGAACTTTAAGGTGATTGCAAACGATGTCCATCGACTACGCCTTTTGGCCTGATCTTAAGCCCTGACTCACCCTCCATGGACGAACCTTGCGGAGGAACCCTTAGGTTTTCATGATATATACAAAAATATAAACAGACAAGGGTATGAGGAAGTTCACAATTCCCTAGATTTGTACGGGACTGAACATGCACCAATGTCAAAGTCGTTGAAAATGCCCCATATGGTAATCATGTAAAGAGGGAGACATATGTGTACATATGCATTGTTTGAGGGGAGAAAATGAGAAAAAGACAAAAACATTTGAAAAATAGAAAAATCCATATCGCTTATTGACACAGTCAACTACCTTTTGTGCATTTAACCTTGCAGGAATAAGGTTGCACAGCTTAAGGCACTTAACTCTAAAAGGTTAATGATTATAACAGTACCATGACTAAGTGCATCAGCCTTAGACAAAGCAACAAGTTGCTTGCTGATAAGGTTAAGGCACAAAAGAATGATATAGCTTAGCTTCGCTTGGATCTCAATCAACAACAATGTTGGGTCCATGATTACAAACACAAACTCAATGTGAAAAACATAGAACTCTAGGCTGTGAGAGCTGAGCTAGAGCTCTTGACTGGCAAGTATCAACAAAACGAAGTAAATATAAAGAAGTTTGATACATCCAGCAAGCTCGTTCAATACATGTGCAATGTGTAGCTGGTGTACAAAGGAAACAAAGGGAAGGGTTTGGGATTCAATCAGGTTGCCCCACCGTATAATCATAACTACACAATGATGGTGGTCCATTGGACAACCCTCAAGTGCCTTAAAAAGATCAATATTCCGCACTTAGTTGGGTTAATTATCAAAATGTAACAACTACGGTGTGAATGGCTTTGCGGGTACCGAAGAGCATAAATAAGCGATTTTAATGTGCTTTAATGGCAGCTTGTATTTGGCCAAGTGAAGATGGAAAAAGAGAAGTTGATAAGAGAACAAAGTGAGAAAAAAACTGGAACCACCGTAGGCTACGGCAGGGGTCGTAGCTTACGGTGATGTCTGGTTCCTTATTTGTGCACCGTAAGCCAGAGGATTGAGGCCGTAAGGACATGATGGCCACAGGACCGTAGCTTACGGTGGTGACCTGCGAGAAAAGTGTAACTACCCTTTTTAAAATGGTTTCAAGAGTCTTTTGGGTTACCAATCATTGGAGACGCTTTCACCAGTTCTTGAGAGGAATTTGAGTGTGCTATTTGGTTCAAAAACAATTGCTAACATTTGTTTTGTGTTTATGATTCGTATGAACATGGAATTTGATGGTATGATGATTTGCATGACCATGAGTGGCTAAACTCATTGTAATCATCCTAGGTTGAAGGTTTGCTTGAAACAGTTGTGTTTTTATCCATATTTCTAGAATACTAGACTTGCTATGTTTATAGTTTATTATGGTGTTTGAATGTTTGTTTGTAAGCTATTAATTGATGTTTTGATCTTTGCCTTGTACGTTCTTGATGTCGTTGACAATCGAGATATCACGTGAGGGGTTAGGTTGGATATTGGTTAATTGGTCATCGGGTAACAACCTCGCGTTTTTATAATCCGAGTACTTAGCTCCCTTTCATCACAAACAACTAATCTACATGAATCATGTCTATGTGATTCTTTCTAGTAGGATTTAAACACTAATGTTAATTGAACAGGAAACCTAGGATGGTTACTTTCTCCTAATCTTCTTTAACAACCAATATTTGAATTGCAACTTCTTTAGCTAATTTTAATTTTAAAACCAAAACAATCAAAATCTTGAATTCATTTTTCTTGCCTTTTAGATAAGTTAGTCATTTTAGTTGAAACTTTAGATAACACATATTCCACAAACTCCCTATGTTCGATACCCACTTACCGTTAACTATTAGTAGTATTTGGATTAAATTTGCTGGAGACTACGATCTTACATCAAATTTTTGCGCCGTTGCCGGGGAGTAGTGCGCAACGTGTGTTATCTTTGATATAGTTTAGTTTGTTATTTTCCGGGTTTACGCTGGTTGTGTTAGTGTGCAGGTATTTACATGTGCATGCATACTAGAGGCTCTCACAAGCTATCACCTTGGCATTTGATCCGAAGATTGAACGAACCTTGCGAAGAAACAGAGTTTTACTACGAGAAAATAAAATTAGTGGTTCACCAACAACACCTACAACACCAATTTCACCGGTTAACACAATGAATCCATTACCTCCCGCCACATGTCAAACCACACCATCCACACCTTCACCAATTTCTACTACCCATCCTACTTCAACACATGAAGTCAACCCAACCAACACCACATCATACATAACTACCCAAACCGGACCCATTCCTATTTTTAGCCCAACATCAATGGTTCCACCCTTTTCATCTTTTTTCTCAACTTCCGGTCAATCATCTTCCACCCAACAACCACTACCAAATCAATTTCCACCAAGTTCAACCATTGTTCATACTACTTATACACTTCAACCATAAAACCAACTAGGTTTTCATTATCCATCTTCTCAGTTTATGCAATCTTCGGGTGTAGGAGGAGATGGATTTGATTATGGGTATGAGGAAGAATTTGGAGATATGAAGAAGAGGGGTATTATCATGAAGGATATGGAGGTAATTTGGGACCTCAAGGAGGAATGGCTTACCAACAAAGACAACAAGTGGAACAAATTCAAGAAGTGGTTAGGCAACCAACGGGGGTACAACAAATTCGTCCGCAAGGGCCACAGTTTCAACGACCAATGCCTCTACAACAACTTCAACTTCAACATCAACAACCTCAATTTCAAAAGCCGATGCAGCAACCACAAATACAACAACCTCAATACCAACAACAGTTTGCACCTCAAGGACCGAGGCAAGGCCAACCGGGTCGACCGAGAGTACCATTGGGGTGCTCCGCGAAGACATCAATGAGAGGTGGTGAGGGGGATTGAAGCGCATTTTAGACCCGTTATCACTAATAACCTTTCTCCGGTGGTGATTCCTCATCACTCGGATGGAATGACATTTGAGGTTAGAACAACCGCGCTTCAAAGTTTGCTGAAGTACAAGGGGCTAGCTACTGAGGAACCGTACTTCCATTTGGAGACATATGATTCTATTTGCAACACTATTGGAGGGCAAGGTTTTTCTTCGGATGATGTTAAGTTGGTACTCAGCCAATTTTCTTTGGAAGACAAGGCTAAAAGATGGTTTACATACTTTACCATCTGCATCAATGTACACATGGGTCGACATGCAACAAAGGTTCTTGGAAGAATTTTTCACGGCCCAAAAGACTAATGAGGCTAGGCGGAGTTTGAGAATTTTTCAACAACAACCCGGGTGAGATGTTATATGAAGCATTCGAGGGTTTAATATGATGTTGAAAACTTGTCCTCACCATGGCATTGCACTTTGGGAGTTATTGAATGCCTTTCATGAGGGGTTGAGTTCGGAAGATGCTCGTAACTTAATGTCGATTACTAATGGTACGTTTGGAACAAATTTTGAGTAAGACGATTGGGCATTTTTAGAGCAAATGGCGGTTACATCCAAGAGAAAAGCGCAATCTTCAAGAAGGGCAAGACACATTATTACAAGACCTCAAGTTTATGCGGTATATGATGGAGGGGTACAAGCAACTAATCAAGTATATGACGTTTGTACAAATTGTAATGAATTGGGTCATTCGGCGGATGTGTGTTTGGTGGGTGTGGTCGAAGGTCAAGTAGAAAAGGTGAATGCTATTAAGGGGGTGGTCGTAATTTTAACATGAACTCGAAGACATACCACCCCGGGTTAAGGAACCATCCCAATTTTCGTTATGGGAACCCGGTAAACCAAGCCAATCCAAATTTCTAAGGAGCTCAAAGAAATTTCATTCCACGCCAACAATACAATCAAGGTAATTTTAGAAGTGGAAATACTCAAGGCTACCAAGGACAATTTCAACAATCGGATGGCCAAGGTGGTACCACGGGTCAAACTTCATCAAGTGGGAATGAAGTTATGAATATGCTTCGGATGATGCAACAAGATATGCAAAGGAGAAATCAACTTGATGAAGTTCGGATGCAAAAGGATGAGGTCCGTGATAAGAGCATTCAAACATTGACCACTCAAATGGGTCAACTTGCAACCGAGGTGACGGAGTTGAAAAAAGGTAAAGGTCAACTTCCTAGTGACACTAAGGTAAATCATTCTCATAGTTCTTCATGTAATATTCCTATTAACAATGTTAGTGTCTTAAGAAGTGGTAAAGAATTTAAGGCAAACTTGTCACCGGGTTTGGTTGATGGGGTGGTTGAAGATATTACGGGAAATGAAAGTGATGAGGATGAAGTCTCACCATCAATTGTGTCTAAGGACCCTAATGTTGAAAAGGTAATTCAAAACCGGCGTTGGGTGAAACTTTAAAAGACAAAACGAGGAAGGGGGACCAAATCAAGTCCCATTTCCATCAGCTTTTGTTGACCCGGGTAGGAAAATTTTTATTTCAACAAGGGGTCCTCCAAAAGAGGAATTGTGGGATGTTTTCAAGCAAGTCAAAGTAAATCTCCCCTTACTCGATGCAATTAAACAAGTACTCGTTTATACAAAAATTTTAAAAGAATTGTGCACACAAAAGAGGCAACAAAAGAAAAAATTGCCTAAGCGGGTTGACTTGACCGGACATGTAAGTGCGGTACTTAAAGGGGATCTTCCTCCAAAACTCCAAGATCCGGGAATGCAACTAATAAACATTCAAGTCGGAAATTTTCCAATGTCAAAGGCGTTATTAGACCTTGGAGCCGGAGTAAGTATTTTACCGAGGGGCTTATATGACCAATATGACTTTGGTCCATTAGCTCGGGTTGAGACAACGGTGGTTCTAGCTGATTTGTCTCATAAGTTACCCCGAGGGATGGTGCAAGATGCCATTGTGAAGGTTGATGAGTTTTATTATCTGGTAGACTTTTTGGTCTTAGATTACTCATCCGCGGACCCAAAACAACAACGAAATGTCATTTTAGGTCGGCCATTTTTAGCACCGCTCATGCCGTGATTGATTGTCGACTTGACATGACGTTTGGTAATAGAAAAATGAGATTGAATGTTTTTACTTACACTTCTAACTCTATTGGTGTTGTGAGTGTTTTATGACAGATTTAGTTGATGGATGCGAACCACACGAATATGAGGAAGATTGTCTAGATGTTTGTGTTTGTGATTTTTCTGAGCAGGTACATGCATGTGCGCTAAGGATGGAGGAGAAAGCTATGGCAGTTAAAGAAGGACCGCCATGGACCCATCAGTTCGAGAGCTTACCGGTGGAGATTAATTCGGGCACGAAGCCATCATTAGAGGAGCCACCGAAGTTGGAGTTGAAAGACTTGCCGGGCCATTTGAAGTATGCATTTTGGGGGATAATGACACTATACCGTTATTATTGCCTCTAACTTGAAACAGCTCAAGAGCAAGAATTGTTGAAGGTGCTGAAAGCGAATAAGGCGGCTATTGGGTGGACGATTGCCGATTTGAAAGGAATTAGTCCATCAGTTGTGATGCACAAAATCATCAAGACAGAAGACGCGAAACCAATTAGAGAGGCTCAAAGGAGATTGAACCTGAATCTATGACAAGTAGTAAAAAAAGAGGTAATTAAGTGGTTAGATGTAGGTATAATCTATCCCATTTCAGATAGTGCTTGGGTAAGTCCTACCCAAGTGGTGCCTAAAAAGGCCGAGATTCAAGTAATCAAAGACGAACATGGTGAACAAATCGCCACCCGACCGGTCACCGGGTGGCGTGTTTGTATCGATTACTGGAAATTGAATGTTGCAACATCTAAGGACCATTTTCCATTACCTGTCATTGACCAAATTATTGAAAAATTATCGGCTCAAAAATATTATTGTTTTTTAGATGGGTATTCGGGGTACAACAAAATTTCCATTCACCCGGATAACCAACACAAGACCACTTTCACTTGTCCGTATGGCACTTATGCTTTCCGGCGAATGCCATTCAGTTTTTATAATGCCCCGATGACTTTCCAACGATGTATGATGAGTATTTTTTCGGACATGGTTGGGGAGTCACTCGAGGTATTCATGGATGATTTCTCCATTTTTGGCACAAGTTTTGAGTCTTGTCTCGACGAGTTGAAAAAAGTTTTAAAAAGGTGTGTCGAGAAAAACTTGGTGCTAAGTTGGGAGAAAAGTGATTTCATGGTCCAAGAGGGCACTGTGTTGGGTCATGTTATTTAGGAAAGGGCGATGGAGGTGGATAAGGCAAAAATTCGGGTAATATCATCTTTGGCTCCACCTAAAAATGTTAAAGGGGTAAGGTCATTTATTGGACATAAGGGATTTTACGGCGATTTATTAAAGGCTTTAGTGTTATTATAAACCTTTATGTAATTTGTTACTAAAAGATGTACCTTTTGATTTTACTAATGAATGTTTGCAAGCCTTTACTGTCTTGAAGGAACAGTTGGTGAAAGCTCCCATTTTGCAACCGCCGGATTGGTCAAAGTCGTTTGAGATTATGTGTGATGCGAGTGACACAACTATTGGAGCGGCTTTAGGTCAAAGAGTTGATAAGAAGCCGGTGGCAAATTATTATACAAGCCAGACATTGTCCGAGGCGCAACTGAACTACATCACAACCGAAAAGGAATTGTTAGCAGTGGTGTATGCCTTGGGCAAGTTTCGGTCATACATATGGGGAAGCAAGGTGGTTTTGTATTCGGACCATAGTACGGTTCGTTACTTGATGGAGAAGAAAAACGCAAAGCCCTGTTTGATTCGTTGGGTGCTTTTATTGCAAGAATTTGACTTAGAAATTCGGGATAAGAAAGGAAGTGACAATGTAGTGGCGGATCATTATTCTGAATTTCGTTGGAAGGGGTTGACGATGCTAGTGAAATTAATGAACGGTTTCCCGATGAACAACTGTTGGCTGTGTCTACTTCTATTGCACCATGGTACGCCCATTATGTGAATTACTTGGCTACGAGTGTTATTCCTAGTCATTGGACAAAGAGAAGAAGACAACATTTTATGGTTCAAGTTAAACAATATATATGGGATGAACTGGACCTTTTCAAAATTGGGCCCGACCAAGTGATTCGAAGATGTGTGCCTGAAACAGAAGTGTTGGAAATCTTGACCCATGCTCATTCATCCGCTTATGGGGGGCACTTTAGTGGTCACAAGACGGGATATCGGGTAACTACATGTGGGTTTTATTGGCCAACAATTTTCAAGGATGCATGTGAGTTTGCCCGGAACTGTGTAGATTGCCAAAAATGGGAAGTATTTCGAAACGGGACGAGATGCCATTACAACCCATTTTGGTAGTTGAGATATTTGATGTATGGGGTACAGATTTTATGGGTCCTTTTCCGGGTTTGAATGGGTTCTTGTATATTTTGGTCGCGGTGGACTATGTCTCGAAATGGATTAAAGCCATACCAACAAGAACCAACGATATTCGGTAGTATGCAAGTTCGTGCAATCGAATTTTTTTGCTCGGTTTGGGATCCCAAGGGTTATAATCAGTGATAGTGGTTTGCATTTTAAGAATTTTAACTTCGTGAAATTGCCTAAACGGTACAATGTGAATCACCGGGTCGTTACGCCGTATGATCCGCAAACAAGTGGACAAGTTGAAGTGTCCAACTGTCAAATCAAAGAAATTCTGATGAAGACGGTGCGAACGGACTAGAAAAGATTGGTCAAGTAAGTTGGATGATGCGTTGTGGGCATAACGAACGGCTTATAAAACTCCTATTGGTACAACTCCTTACCGGTTAGTGTATGGGAAAGGATGTCATTTACCGTCGGAGTTAGCTCACCGGGCACATTGGGCAATTAAAACGGTGAATGCGGATTATGATGAAGGGGTAGAATTCGGAAGCTACAGTTGAGCGAGATAGAAGAAATCCGAGATAAAGCGTATGAGTGTGTGGCGGCGTATAATAAGCTCAAAAAGGTCCATGATGCGAAGATTAGAAAACGGACTTTTGAAGTGGGTCAAAAGGTTTGGTTGTACAATTCAAGATTGAAGTTGTTTGCGGGAAAGTTGAAGAGTAAATGGCTGGGTCCCTATGTAATCACAAGAGTGGGTAGGTTTGGAGATATAGATGTCGAAGATGTTCATACTAACATGAAGCAAACGATGAATGGGCACCGGCTCAAACCGTAATTGGAAGGAAATGATATCAAAAATCTCGAGCTTGACAAGGTGGGCTACATTTTACGCCCGTTGAATGCGGATTAAGCATAAGAGGCCCAGATTTGGTAGTGTAAATATTTAGTTTAGTAGTTTAGTTAGTTTGTTTTCAAGCAATTGTCCGTACTCGTTTTAACTTGTGTTTGAAACAAGTGTGGGGAAATTCTTACGAATTTCTCTAACATAGTGTTGAGGACAACACGGATTTTTCGAGGGGGGTAGCATAATATTTATGTTTAAATATATAAAATAAAATAATAAAAAAATAAGAAAAATTGAAGATAAATAATATACCCAGATGCCACTGTAGGTTACGGTCCCCGCCGTAGCTTACTGTGGCCCTTATATTTGCTTATGGTGCTAAGCTTCTGTCTTACGGTGCACAAAAATACCAGTGACCACGTAGCTTACAGTGTCCACTAGGCATGGGTCCGCTGTAAAAGAAAGAAAAAACGAGTTTTAACCCAAAACCACACACTTTCTTCAAAAACCCTAGCCACACATTCTTTCCTTCTTCTTCCTTAAACCCTTTCAAGAACACCACTTCAACACTTCACCATTTCACCATATCTTCACCAAATCGAGTGATTTTTGGGTTAATCTTGACTAGAATTTCACAAATTGTGCTTGCATTTTGAACAATCCAACATTTGGGTGGTCGATTTTAGACATTTGGGTCTGAAAAATTTGGGGTTCTTGGGGGTTTTGATTAATCTTGAAGTTCTTAGTATTATTATCCTCTACAAAGCAAAGGTATGTATTTTCTTACGTTATTGATTATGCATTGTAGAATTGTAAGTGTATGTTACCTTTGATTACAAACTTGCTTGTAGTTGTTATGGTTAGATGAACTTGATGGGTTTTGAATGGTTGTGGTTATAGAAGCTAATTCATTTGATAAAAAACATGATTTTTGGGCAGAATTTTTGCTAACCTGGGGAAATATTGTTCAAATTTTTGCAAAATGATGAATATCATATTTGGCTTATATCCACAACATAGTTATAAACAAGTGTGGGGATGTTGTGGGTTAATGAGAAGAGGAATAAACGGTGCTCTTTGTTGTTATGCATTGTAGAATTAACATGGGTCGTAAAGGCAAGGAGAAAGTTGAATCTTCAAGTAATCCAACTCAACGTAAAAGGAGATTAGTTTTGCAAAGGGATGTAGAAGAAGAAAAAGAAGAAGAAGCACCGGAAAAGGGTCCAAAGCCAAAGTGGACATCCGGGCCCTTGCATGATCAACCATCTGAATGGAAAGCCGAGTTATTTAATGATCATATAAACAAGTTAGCCCAATGGAAGGAGGCATTCATATGTGAAAAAGAGGTTAGAGAGGTGGATTTCGGTCCGTTCGTGATTACCGATAAATTCCGGGCATTAGGTTGGGAGGCTGCATTGAGGTGCTATGATCATGAGGGAACAAATTTGTATGACGCTGAAATTCAGGAATGGGTGGCCACTTTACATGATTTCTATTGTGAATGGGTGGCGTAAGTTTGATAGTAAACATTGTGAAATGTCAATACATGATTCCAAGGTTGGAAGATTTGTACTTTGAACTATAAAAGCACCCAAGGTGGAATATAATGTTGGACTATTTGTTTTTACCAGGTACTACCCATGGAAGCTTTACCGTAAGAATATGAGGATTGAAGAGAAATTGATGTTGGCGATATGTTTACAGAATGTCATTCCACGGAAGGGTGACAAAGTTGAAGTATGGCTTCCTGAAGTGCTGGTTTAATACACTTTGTTGACTGGGGCTTCATTGTTTTCATTCCAATTTCTAGTGCTGAATAATATTTGGATTAGTCGGCACAGTGATCAGCGGAAAATCATACCACACTGTAGACTCATAACAACATTGTTTAAGATGTATGGGGCAATGATGCGGACGATAAGGGGTCGTACAAAAAGTTCAAACTATTTGATGTGAAGCAGTTGGGGGCCGGATGGAAGTATACCGAATCTGAAAGGTATCATAAACTGAAAAGTGAGGGCCAAAGATGGAGAGTTTTAAAAGCTGATGCGCGGCCGTTGAGACCAGGGGAAGATGACGAGCCTGAAAGTGAAGAGGAGGGTCCAAGTGGAGATGAGGATTATATGGATAATCCATATGTGGACCCTATGAATGTGGATCAAGGGGGTTCGAGTAGTGGTCATGATGGGGGCTTTTTCGACTATTCAAGGCATCCTTATGAGCCAAATTAGGCTCATCAAGGAACAATGCAAGAGGTAATTGAAAGTCAACGTCCTCCTGTATTTGATAGTTGGAGCGATCCGAAAGGACAATTTTTGATCATCAAACATGGACGGGAGCAATCATGGAACGTGCTTTAAGGCACAACGTTGATTGACAAGAATCATGGAATCGCACTCATGCATATGCTTTCAAACAGGAGATAAACAATCGGTATCTTGATGATCAGAACCGACGCATGCACACCGATTGGCATGTGGGGCACCGGTTATTATGGACCTGCCACCGGTGGATTACTCGACATTGCCACCTTATGATGGTAGCATTTCATACCCCACGTCACCATTGCATCACTCATAGTGGGTGGATCCCCGGTACAGTCAGCAACATGACGCCACGCAGCAAGGAGGAGGTGAAGGTGGTAGCGGTAGTAGGAGTGGCGCATTTGCATTTGGAGAGTTCTCAGAGATGATGACATCTATCTTTGGGCCTCCTCAGCTGCGATATTACTAGACAGGTGGTGTTTCTCTTGTATATTATTGTAGACATTATTATGTTTTTGTTTATAGTTGGGCGGAAGGGTGGCGTATTGTGTTTGATATTTATGTCATGGGTTGTGGTGGTGTTTATAGGTTAAATTTATATATTATATATATATTATATATATATATATATATATATATATATATATATAAGAAGAACTTTGGGATTTGAGAGTTGAGTTGAAAGTGAGGTTGAAGTAGTTTTAGTGATCATTTCCTTCAAAGCCATACATTGGGGTCAATGTATCACAAGTGTGGGGATCGGGGAAATTTTCAGGATTTTGAAAAATTTTTAAACCAAGCGAAACAATTGTCAAATTTGAAAATTTAACATTACTCCGCATGACACATCGGTAACCTTTTTATCCTTTCATGGTGAGTTCTCGGGCCACACATATATGATTATTAGAAATTATTTCTTTGGTTTGTTGGCAATGTGTGATTGTGTTAATAGAACTTGTGCAATATACATGCTTATGAAGATGATAAGGGCATTTAGGTAGCCTCGTCTAGATGTTTGAGAGTATGGGATTTTGGGGCGTTGGACCTCATACGATACAATATATGAGCTTGGTAGTGAGAAGGGCGGGGGTTTGGTCTATAGTAGCTAAAATTGAGCTTAATGCCATTCATTTGTAACCCAAGCCTATTTCCTGCAAAGTTTTACCTATTGATTCGACCCGATTTAGGAGTTTTGGTATGTTTGATGTTTAATGTTTATGTCTATGTTTGTAGTTAAAAAAATTAAAAATGAAAAAGAAAAAGAAAAAGAAAAAAGGAAGTGAAGTTGTGTATATAGTTAGTGGTTTTTGTTTAGTTGTAATAATAGGACTAGGTTGATTCAATGAGCTACTTGCATATATATCCCACCAATTCTTACCTTTTCACATAGCCCTGTTATAACCTGAAAATCCTTTTAATTCGTAAGCATGTTAAGTATTTTGTAGGTGGAGATTTGATTATTACATAAGCTTATTGTTCAATCATGCGCTTGCATTGAATGATCTAGCAAAATCTTGCTAGTAACTTTTTGTCACCAAGAGGAGAGTCATTCAGTATGATGGTAGATTAACAAATGGACGACATGTTTTTGTTTGGTTTACACTTTGATTCCTTGTAGGCTTGGGAATGTTTTTGATGTGTTGCTTGGGGCAAGCAACGGTTAAGTGTGGGGATGAGACGGGTGGTCCATTGGACAACCCTCAAGTGCCTTAAGAGCATAAATAAGCGATTTTACTTGGGTTAATTATCGAGATGTGATAACTACGGTGTGAATGGCTTTGCAGGACCGAAGAGCATAAATAAGCGATTTTAATGTGCTTTGATGAAAGCTTGTATTTGGCCAAGTGAAGATGGAAAAAGAGAAAGTTGATAAGAGAACAAAGTGAGAAAAAACTGGAACCACCATAGGCTACGGCAGGGGCCGTAACTTACGGTGATGCCTGATTCCTTATTTGTGCACCGTAAGCCAGAGTATTGAGGCCGTTAGGACATGATGGCCACCGTAGGCTACGGTGGGCACCGTACCTTATGGTGGTGACCTGCGAGAAAAGGGTAACTGCCCTTTTTAAAATGGTTTTCAAGAGTCTTTTAGGTTATCAATCATTGGAGACGTTTTTCAGTAGTTCTGGAGAGGAATTTGAGTCTGCTACTTGGTTCAAAAACAATTGCTAACATTTTTTTTTGTGTTTATGATTCGTATGAACATGGAATTTGATGGTATGATGATTTGCATGACTATGAGTGGCTAAACTCATTGTGATCATCCTAGGTTGAAGGTTTGCTTGAAACATTTGTATTTTTATCCATATTTCTAGAATAATAGACTTGCTATGTTTGTAGTTTATTATGGTGTTTGAAAGTTTGTTTGTAAGCTATTAATTGATGTTTTGATCTTAGCCTAAATCGTATGTTCTTGGTGCGTTGACAATCGAGATATCATGGGAGGGGTTAGGGTTGGATATTGATTAATTGGTCATCGGGTAACAACCTCGCGTTTTTATAATCCGAGTACTTAGTTCCCTTTCATCACAAACAAATAATCATACATGAATCATGTCTATGTGATTCTTTCTAGTTGGATTTAAACACGAATGTTAATTGAAACCGGAAACCTAGGATGGTTTAATTTCTCCTAATCTGCTTTAACAACCAATATTTGAATTGCAACTTCTTTAGCTATTTTTTATTTTAAAACCAAAACAAGCAAAATATGGAATACATTTTTCTTGCCTTTTAGATAAGTTAGTCATTTTAGTTGAAACTTTAGATAACACAAATTCCACAAACTCCATGTGTTCGATACCCACTTACCGCTAACTATTAGTAGTATTTGAATTAAATTTACTGGAGACTACGATCTTACGTCACACGACAATGCCTGAAACCGAGGAAGAAATTGAGAAAGCACAACATATGGTGTACTTCAAACCCAGTGATTATACGTTAGACACACGAGAACTGTCTTGTGCTGCTGACTTTTCTAATGATCCAGCTGGGGTGTCTAGTCTTTCATCCGATAAACCAGCATTCTCCGATTCTAACAAAGCTAATGAAGAGAGAGCTGACGTGAACAAGGCTTCTAGTTTGCAAACTGAACAATCTGAACCTTCTGTTAGTAATGTAAAGGTTCAGATCCTGCAACAAGAGTCAAAACAAGCAAACCAGAGGCCGCAGAAATCCAAACATCAAAGGAAATCACGCTCTTCAAAATCATGTATGAGCAGCAATAGTTCACAAATTGCTCGTGATATGAAAAATGCTTTTGTTAAGCCAGTCAATAATGGCAAATGTGAGAAATATACATTTGACTGTGCTAACAAAGCTTTTGAGAAGGTTGGTAAGATTTCTGAACAAGACTTGTAGTCTAAGAAATGCAAGAAGAAGAATAGAAGGAAATCTCCACCGCAAAAGGCTCCTGCAAAAGACAAATATAAACATCCAAATTCCTCCTCGTCTGCAAGAAATGTGCAACAAAAACAAGCAAAGAAAGGATCAGTTCATCCTTCAGGGCCTTCAAGAGCCAATCAAGCTGATCAGGATGCTTTATAAATGAAGAGACAAATGTGCTTTAATTGCGGCATTCCTGGTCCATTGCTTGGAACTTCACACATAGTCCCAATGTTCCGTATTATACTCAAAATCAAAAGGTTACACATCATTCCAAGCCGATGAAGGTGTCATCACCTAAGGCAATGAAGAATGTGAATCCCAAGGTTAAAACATCTAATTGGGATTGGAATGCTGCTAAAAACAAACGCAAGGCTATTCAGGAACAAAAATCTATTTCTAAATCTAATAAACCTGAACCAGCTAAAGTTGCTCGACCGAAAGCAACAAACGCGTTTGTTAAGCCAAAACAAATTTGGAGACCTAAATGCAAAGCGACGGCAACATCTCCAATACTTGAAACGAAAGGGGACTTGTGTTATAAAGAATTGTCTACAATAAAATCAAGAAGCAGATCATGGAGACGTACTAATGATTAAACGACAAAATTTACACAAGTGCCCACAATGGATCACTTATAATGCATGCCTCATGTACTATACATACATACATATATAACATACATATATATACATACATATATATATATATATAAATATATATATATATATATATATATATATATATATATATTCCTACTAAAATTTGATATATTTAATATTTTGTGTTGAATGAATTTCCTGAAGTCCCCACCGAAATGTAAGCCAATACCGATACTTACTCTCTTGAGATCGAGCAAATTCGTGACAACTTAGATTAAGCATTTCTAAATCTATACAGTCATTTTATCCAAAATACCGTAATAATCCTCGTTTCTCCCTGAAACATATATATATATCAATCAAATCCCATTTCTCCCCAAAACATATTTATATCAATCAAAACCCGTTTCTCCCTGAAACGTATATATATATATATATATATCAATCAAAACTATATATTTTCCATGAAAATATATTAGTAATTTATTTAAACGCATATTTTATAACAAAAACGTAGAGTTATCCTTTTAAGGCGCGGTTTTTTCCCCAAAATGTATATAAAACAGTAAAAAGAGGGGTTAGTGACACTCACATTTGGGTGCGTTTTTATATTAGCACGATCCCACAATTTAGTCTACACGTCCTAATTTAAGTAGGAACGATTTAATAAGCAAATATTCCATAAAATACCTAAGTTTCTCCAATACTTAGAATTTTTCACATAACTTTGAGATTTTCTCAAAAAGTCTTTATTTTTTATTATGTTGGCATACTTTTATATATATAGATTCATATATATATGTGTGTGTGTGTGTGTTAAGAGTTTTGCGACTTGGACGATTTTATTTGTGGCCCTTATTATGTTATATCCGTTATCACATCCGTTTATAAGTAATATATCTACGATTTGTGCTTCGTAATATATACACATAAACGTGAACACATTATCATATATCGTAATACACGTATTTCATCAACTAATATATTATATCATTTTTAAAGCATATACACATGAAATATATATATATATATATATATATATATAATAATATATATAAAATATATTATATATTAAATATTCCTTCTCCCGAAACGTATATTTATATCAATCAAAACCATATATTTTCCATGAAAATATATTAATAAGTTATTTAAAGGCATATTTTATAACAAAAACGTATAATTATCCTTTTAAGGCGTGTTCTTCCTCCAAAACATATATAAACAGTAAAAAAGAGGGGTTAGTGACACTTACCTTTGGGTGCGTTTTTATATTAGCGCGATCCCACAATTTGGTCCACACGTACTAATTTAAGTAGGAACGATTTAATAACCAATATTCCACAAAATACCTAAGTTTCTACAATACTTAGAATTTTTCACATAACTTTGAGATTTTCTCAAAAAGTCTTTATTTTTATTATGTTGGCTTACTTATATATATATAATTCATATATATTGAGAGAGAATTTTTGTGATTTGTGACTTCGTAATATATATACATACACGTGAACACATTATCATATATCGTAATACACGTGTTTCATCAACTTATATATTTTATCATTTTTAAATCATATACACACGAAATAATTCATCAAGTTAACCTATGTATTATTTTCATGCTCGGTAAATAAGTTATGTATTTAACGTGACTTTTAACAAATTACCGTTTCAACCGTACAAGTTTACACGCATAGCCTTAACTTCTACTATCATGTCAACACTTAACATAACACATTACACATACTCATATTCACATATCATATCATATCACACAAAGTTTTCGGTAACGTTTTCGGGCGTCGGAAGTTACGTATGACTACCAAACACGAAAGATACTTAATATAAGTTAAAATACTTATATTTAAAATAGTTTTGTAAAAATCACTTCAAAAGCCGATTTTTTACCGTTTTTAATGCATAGTCTTGTACCGAACAATACTATAATCATCCCAAATCGTCACGACTTGATATTTTAACATAACACATGTTATTACTGAATAAAACGGTACTTATACTCATGTTAGTGCGGATTCTATGTAAGTCACATAAATCATGGGATTTCATCCACTTTACTACTTTTTAAGCTACATGTACAACATGCAAAGCTATCACACTGTGACATAATTTTGTGTCATCATAATACATCATTTAAACATGTGTATATTCTTATCTTTAAACATCTTTATCATAACATAACAATTTTAACAATTTATGATCATAAAATCATCATGCATGCTTATGTACAAGCATCTAATGCGTGTTTATCATATCATCTTCATCCAAGACTTAAATGCATCTTACATACATTTATTTTATCCAAATATTATTTTCATCTAATCATTCATAGCATTAATGCATGTAACATTCTCATGCTTTTATGAACTAACAAACAAAACCCACATGCATGCATACATATATACAAACACGACACACAAACATGTGCACATACACTTTCAAAAACCCACTTTTACATGTTCATCTTTAATCATATGAACTTTTGTAAAAACCCATTTTGATCATACATGCAACAGTCTTTCAAGAACCTCATCAATCAAGAATCATTCATAATCAAAACTCAACTCTAACACATATATACACACACATACGGCTATGTATACACTCAAATATACTTGCATTTTTATTTTGATTAAAAACCCATTTGTTATTAGTTTCAAGTTTGTGAATAATTCCAAGATCAAGAGACCTTCCACTATCATCATTAGCATCAAAAATCAAGAACATGGTTTTAAAAGTAAGTTCAGACCTTCAAGATTTTTGGTGGGTTTTTTATAAAGTTTGGTGATATGGAGCTTGTTCCTCCTTAAAATCACCTTGGAAACACCTTTAGATCTTCAAACTAACTTGGAACTTACTTGGAATGGCTTTAATCTTCAAGATGAAGTTTGAAATTTGAATATGGATGTGTATCTGTGTGTATACGATCGAGAGAGAGAATGAGTGGAAGAGATGAAATGAATTTTTGATCTTGAAATGCATCTATGAAGTGTTTAGAAGATAGTAATTATTATGTACTATTTCCATGTTCAACACTTGGCAAATGGAAGGAAAAGGTGGGCATCCTAGCCGCCACCTACACCCCCACACACACTCCATATATACATACACACACATACATACATATATATGTATATATATATATGTAATACTAATATATATGTATATATCTATATAGTATATATATATAATATTTCTAGTTAAATATAGTATTTAGCTAACTACCGGGTATTTTATCTCGTATTTTAATTGTATTTTATGGCGATTAAAACTATTTTTATCATTCTATAAGAATAAACTCACAATAATATTGTTAAACAATATTTTATTTGCCTAGACTAGTTGCGTTGTCTGTGTTTTTATAATATACGCGCGGTATTGCGCAGTACGCGTTTAAACTCGCAAAGTAGAGTTTTTAAGAGTTTTAATTAATTTTTCCACACGGATATGATTAAAATAGAATTTTAATTATAACGAAATATTTTTGGGATTTTAACATTTATCGGGAGGTCACCGACGTTCGTTTCGCATTTTGTTCGTTACGCGATAAGCGTTTATCTTATTGTTGCCAACATAATTTTTAACAAGTTTGGATTCACCAACACATCAAATACCATATATTAACACCAAATTCAATAAAATATTGCCTTTATTTATTCATAACACGCGTCACACTAGTACGGTACTAACTCAAAATAGTTCGGTGTCAAAGGTAGAGACTAGAAGATATGTTTGAGATATCTCGTTGGGCATGAACGCCCACTCTTGATGGGGTGAATTCGTATGATGTGGTTTGATGCCCTACATACAATCGACTGGGTTTTCTAGAGACAATTGGCGCTCGAATGCGTGCTGAGGCATTTATGCGTCGTACCATCTCCAGGGGGCCCATTTGTTTCAGGCGAGATGACATCGTGCTTATTGGATATCACATTGGAGTTCTTGTCGACGTTCCGCTTCATGTACACACACGACAAGGGGCTTGAGAACTTCCATATGACAAGAGCTGTTAGGTCCTGTTAGGTTTATGCATTAGTTAATTTATTACTTTGCGCATATCTTATGTAAATGGGCTTGGGAGTAGGTTTTAGGCCCAAGGGCTTTAGGGTAATGGAGCACTAACCCTCTAGTATAAATAGATAATGATGTATTAGAGTTAGTGGCTCCTTGGTGGCTTTTCTCTCAACTTGTATTAGACAAATTCAAGATTTGTATACAAGTTGAAGTTTCTATTTCATCTCATTTCTTCTATTATGATTCTTAGCTTGTTTGTGTGATTCCGTCACCAATCAAGCTACGTGTGATGTCGTAAGATCCGGTTATCGGGACTTACAATTGGTATCAGAGCATGTCTGAACCTGTTTCCAGGCTCAGATCTGATATCACACTATTTCGGATTGCACCTACTGCTGTTTCAGAGTTTCTATTGTTTTTCTGTTGCATTTCGAATCATCTCAGACGAACTCGGATCATCTACTTGAATATCTCGGATCATCTGTTGAAGACTCGAATCATCTCAGATACTATCTCAGATCATCTGTTGAAGACTTGAATGATCTCGGATACCATCTCGGATCATTTGTTGAAGACTCGAATCATCTCGGATACCATCACGAAACAATACTGTTGCATCACGGATTATTACGGTTGTATCTCGGATCATTATTGTTGCATCTCGGATCATCATCTACCAATTCGAATACCATCTCGGACAAAGTAATGTTCCGAGTTTGAGATATTGTTCAAAGTTGACTAGTTTGACCATTTCAAATTGGACTTGTAACTTTCATTAAAAATTTAATTTAAATAATATTCGGTAATAATTAAAAATGATGAACCCGAACGGTATTCTGACTGCTGCAGATCTCACCAATGCTACCTTGACAACTATCCAGTCTCATACTCTGGCAATGCATTAAGAACTGGATCAGAGTATTGGAATGTCTAAGATTAATTGAGGTGCTACAAATGCCATGAACCTGGACATTTCGCCAGAGACTGTAGAAAGACACCCGCGGGTTATGAAGCAACTGGTATTGCTGTTGCTAGGAACTCAGAGAGATCCATGGTTCCTGTCACCCCGCTCAGACGTCTACGTCAACTTCAACCTCATCAAGCCTTGGAGGATCTGGTGTGGGAAAGGCACTGATGGTGCAGGAGCAGCATGGTTTTAGCTTGGTTGATGCTGCAGCTCAAGTTGAATCACTGAAGATTGTAGAAGTTGCCGAAAATCATCTCCATTGCTTGATGGCACAAACTGAGGAGCCAAATCTCTATCTGAAAGGGTAAACTCTCTTTTGTGCTTCGAAAACTTTAGAAACTAAATGGCACAGATGAGAGCACATAATTTCAATCTCATCAATGATTATAACAGTGCTATGTCGAAGTGCATCGGCCTTCGAGAGAACAATAAAATTCTTTATGAAAAGATTGATGCATTGAAGAAGGACATACTCAACTCCTCCTGGACGTAAACCAACAAAAATGTTGGGTCCATGATTATAAAACCAGACTACATTCAAAACCTTGGAATGCAACTTGGTAAAAGTTGAGCTAGGACTTCTTACTAGAAAGTTTCAACAAAATGAGTTTAATTTTAAAAAAATATGATACTTCCAGTGACACTTTTTGTAATCTTTGCAATGTACAAATGGTGTGCAAAGAAAACAAGGGAAAAGGGTTGGGTTATTCACAAGTTCCGCCGCCATATAATCATAATTATTCAAAAATGCCACCACTGAGCAAGAATTGGAAAATTATGATAAATTGACGTATGGCAAACCAAGTGACTAGGTTCCTTGGGAACCTTCAAGCCTAAGAAACTTATATTTAAAATAGTTTTGTAAAAATCACTTTAAAAGCCGATTTTTACCGTTTTTAACGCATAGTCTTGTACCGAACTTTACTATAATCATCCCAAATCGTCACGACTTGATATGTTAACATAACACATGTTTTAACTGAATAAAATGCTACTTATACTCATGTAGTGCAGATTTCATGTAAGTCACATAAATCATGCGATTTCGCCCACTTTACTACTTTTTAAGCTACATGTACATCATGCAAAGCTATCATACTTGTGGCATAATTTTGTGTCATCATAATACATTATATAACATCATTTAAACATGTGTATATTCTTATATTTAATCATCTTTATCATAACATAACAATTTTAATAATTTATGATCATAAAATCATCATGCATGCTTATGTACAAGCATCTAATGCATGTTTATCATATCATCTTCATCCAAGACTTAAATGCATCTTACATACATTTATTTCATATTTTCCAAATATCATTTTCATCTAATCATTCATAGCATTAATGCATGTAACGTTCTCATGCTTTTATGAACTAACAAACAAAACCCACATGCATGCATACATATATATACACACGACACACACACATGTGCACATACACTTTCAAAAACCCACTTTTACATGTTCATCTTTAATCATATGAACTTTTGTAAAACCCATTTTGATCATACATGCAACAGTCTTTCAAGAACCTCATCAATCAAGAATCATTCATAATCAAAACTTAATATATACACACACATACGGCTATGTATACACTCACATATACTTGCATTTTTATTTTGATTAAAAACCCATTTGTTATTAGTTTCAAGTTTGTGAATAATTCCAAGATCAAGAGACCTTCCACTATCATCATTAGCATCAAAAATCAAGAACATGGTTTTAAAAGTAAGTTCAGACCTTCAAGATTTTTGGTGGGTTTTTTATAAAGTTTGGTGATATGGAGCTTGTTCCTCCTTAAAATCACCTTGGAAACACCTTTAGATCTTCAAACTAACTTTGGACTTGCTTGGAATGGCTTTAATCTTCAAGATGAAGTTTGAAATTTGAGATGGATGTGTATCTATGTGTATACGATCGAGAGAGAGAAAGAGTGGAAGATATGAAAGGAATTTTTTATCTTGAAATACATTTATGGAGTGTTTAGAAGGTAGTAATTATTATGTAGTATTTCCATGTTCAACACTTGGCAAATGGAAGGAAAAGGTGGGTATCCTAGCCGCCACCTACACCCCCACACACACTCCATATATATATATATATATATATATAGTTAAATGCAGGTATTTAACTAACTACCGAGTATTTTATCTCGCATTTTAATTGTGTTTTATGGCGTTTAAAATTATTTTTATCATTCTATAAGAATAAACTCACCATAATGTTGTTAAACAATATTTTATTTGCCTAGACTAGCTGCGTATTCTGTGTTTTACAGTATACGCGCGGTATTGCGCAGTACGCGTTTAAACTCGCAAAGTAGAGTTTTTAAGAGTTTTAATTAATTTTTCCACACGGATATGATATAAATAGAATTTTAATTATAACGGAATATTAGGATTGTAACATTAATCGGGCGGTCACCGACGTTCGTTTCGCATTTTGTTCGTTACGCAATAAGCGTTTATCTTATTGTTGCCAACATAATTTTTAACAAAGTTTGGATTCACCAACACATCAAATACCATATATTACACCAAAATTCAATAAAATATTGCCTTTATTTGTTCATAACACGTGTCACACTAGTACAGTAATAACTCAAAATAGTTGGGTGTCACATGTAGAGACTAAAAGATATGTTTGAGATATCTCGTTAGGCATGAATGCCCACTCATAATGGGGTGACTTCGTATGATGCAGTTTGATGCCCTACATACAATCGACTGGGTTTTCTAGAGGCGATTGGCGATCGAGTGTGTGCCGGGCCAGGGGCCCATTTGTTTCAGGCGAGACGACATCGTGCTTATTGGGGTATCACATTGGAGTTCTTGTCGACGTTCCACTCCATGTACACACACAACATGGGGCTTCAGAACTTCCATATGACGAGAGCTATTAGGTCCTCTTAGGTTTATGCATTAGTTATTTTATTACTTTGGGCATATCTTATGTAAATGGGCTTAGGAGTATCTTTTGGGCCTAAGGGCTTTAGGTAATGGAGCACTAACCCTCTAGTATATATAAATACTGATGTATTAGGGTAAGTGGCTCCTTGGTGGCTTTTCTCTCAACTTAAATTAGACAAATTCAAGATTTGTATGCAAGTGAACTTTCTATTTCATCTTATTTCTTCTATTCTGATTCTTAGATTTTTGTGTGATTCCGCCACCATTCAAGCTACGTGTGATATTGTAAGATCCGGTTATCGGGACTTACAATTGGTATCAGAGCCTGTCTGAACCTGTTTCCAGGCTCAGATCTGATATCACCCTATTTTGGATTGCACATGCTGCTATTTCGGAGTTTCTATTGTTTTTTGTTGCATTTCAGATCATCTCAGACGAACTCAGATCATCTGCTTGAATATCTCGGACCATCTGTTGAAGACTCGAATCATCTCAGATACTATCTTAGATTATCTGTTGAAGACTTGAATCATCTCGGATACCATCTCGGATCATTTGTTGAAGACTCGAATCATCTCGGATACCATCAGAAACAATACTGTTGCATCACGGATTATTACTGTTGTATCTCGGATCATTACTGTTGCATCTCAGATCATCAACTACCAATTCGAATACCATCTCGGATAAAGTACTTGTTCCGAGTTCGAGATATTATTCGAAGTTATTGTTCTGATTCGAGTTGCTATTCAAATCACTGTTCCGAATTGACTCATTTCGGATCCTATTTCGAGTTGACTAGTTTGACCATTTCAAATTGGACTTGTCACTTTCATTAAAAATTTAATTTAATTAATATTCGGTAAAAATTAAAAATGATGAACCCGAACGGTATTCTGGCTGTTGCAGATCTCACCAACGCTACCTTGACAACTATCCAGTCTCATACTCTGGCAATGCATTAAGAACTGGATCAGAGTATTGGAACGTCTACCAAGATTCCAAGGTTGTTGTATGGAGATGACTACTTTGATTGGACCTGGCGTTTTGAGTAGTTTGCAAAGCCAAGGAACCTGGTATGCGGAGGTGTATTTGTGATGGTCCCTACACTATCATGTCAATATACGCACTGGGCCTGTCAAAGATTAATTGAGGTGCTACAAATGCCATGAACCTGGACATTTCGCCAGGGACTGTAGAAAGACACCCGTGGGTTATGAAGCATCTGCTACTGCTGCTGCTAGGAACTCAGAGAGATCCATGGTTCCTATCACTCCGGCTCAGACGTCTATGTCAAATCGAACCTCATTAAGCCTTGGAGGATCTGGTGTAGGAAAGGCACTGATGGTGTAAGAGCAGCATGGTTTTAGCTGGGTTGATGCTGCAGCTCAAGTTGAATCACTGAAGATTGTAGAAGTTGCCGAAAATCATCTCCATTGCTTGATGGCACAACTGAGGAGCCAAATCTCTATCTAAAAGGGTAAACTCTCTTTTGTGCTCCGAAAACTACAGAAATAAAATGGCACAGATGAGAGCACATAATTTCAATCTCATCAATGATTACAACAGTGCCATGTCGAAGTGCATCGGTCTTCGAGAGAACAATAAAATTATTTATGAAAAGATTGATGCATTGAAGAAGGACATAGCTCAACTCCACCTAGACATAAACCAACAAAAATGTTGGGTCCATGATTATAAAACCAGACTACATTCAAAAACCTTGGAATTCGACTTGGTAAAAGTTGTGATAGGACTTCATACTAGAAAGTTTCAACAAAATGAGTTTAATGTTAAAAAAATATGATACTTCCAATGACACTGTTCATATTCTTTGCATTGTACAAATGGTGCGCAAAGAAAACAAGGGAAAATGGTTAGGTTATTCACAAGTTCCTCCGCCATATAATCATAATTATTCAAGAATGCCACCACTGAGCAAGAATTGGAAAATTATGATAAAATGACGTATGGCAAACCAAGTGACTAGGTTCCTTGGGAACCTTCAAGTCTAAGAATACCCAACCAACTGATTTTCAAAAGCCTATAAACTTTGTGAAAAAATATAAATCAAGAGTGCTTGAATGAATCAGTTGACAATTTAAAAAGGGAAAAGGAGTCGAAAAAAACTCCAGCCGAAGAACCACAAGAAACGACTTCTACCTCTGATTCTGTAAAAAATGTTAATTGTTTTAGTGTATGTGCAGAGTCAATGATAGATGAGGAGCGGTCAAAAGTGGATGATGAACCTCATCCAGTTGTTGCTGATGACTCAGATGTTTCTTTATGTGATAAACATGATGACTGTGTTTGGAATATTTATGTGACAAACATGATGACTGGTTACCCAGTGGAGTCTGAGGCATCAGTTTTGAGTGATTCAGAAAACAGTTCCAGTTCTCTTGAAACCTCAATGGATACCTCAGATAATTTTGAAACTTGTGAAACTGAAAATATTGTTGTGTCAGATTGTGTGAATAAAATTGCTTGTGAACAGGAGACGTCTGATATTTCTATGAATCAGACTAAAGATTCTAACTCATTGGATAATGAGCAAGATGGTTGTGACAATCAAAATATTGACGAAACTTGCTCATCAGCTGGTAACCAAGAATCCATTGATTCTGAAAGCTTGGTGTCAAATGAAACTGCTTCCAAAGAAATTGATAAAGTTGTCTCAGAAAACTCAGTTTCTGAAGAAAAGGTTTCAAATGAAACTAAGCCTACAGAATCCACTCATGCAAAGAAAAGAAGATTTCAAAGAACCAGAGAACAGCACAAAATGAAAATTCAAGAGGAAGCCTCCTCAAGTGCTATAAATCAGAAGAAAAACCCAACTCAAAAACCAACTAAACCAAAGTTAAAGGGTAAAACTATCGATACTCACTTTTGTGCTGATGATTGTGAGCAGGTTTCATCAAAGAGTAAATATGCACACAAGAAATCAGTACCTAGTGGAAAGAAGAGACCCAATCAGCTCCCTAGAATAACACAAGCGGAATTAAGAGTCTTTTTCTCGAAAAGACAAACTTGCTTCAATTGTGGAATTCCGGGGCACATAGCTAGAAACTATGTTCATCTTCCCCTCGTGTCTTATCCATTCAGAAACTCCATCCATCAGACGGCTTGGCACCATCGACATCATGGACATCGAAAGCCCTCTGATGGAGACTGGAATCTAGCAAAGAGAAACAATCAAAAGCATTGAAACGCAAATGGTTTCATAATTCATTCCAAGAAATTAAACGCAACATCATCTAAAGTGTTTTCAAACAACAAAGAATTCAAGATTTGGAAACCTAACAATATTGCTAGATCTCAGTCAGAGTGTTCTCAATCGATAAATTCTATAGCCCATCTTCTCAAACCTAAAAATCTACTAACCATGATGTGACCTTCCGTGAGGCTTGCGAAAGAAAAGTGATTATCAGCCCAGATCGAAAATTATCTGGGTTCATGTTTCCCACTAATCCCGTTATGTGTGCTTGAATGCCTATGGAGGGCTTTCGTTAGACTTTGGTTTATCAACAGTGGTTGTTCCTAGACACATGACAAGAAAACGAAACGCAAATCAGGGATTTCCATAAACTCTCTCGCGGGGCGCGAGAGAGGGATAATTATCTCCGGTTCCAAAACTCGGTCGCGGGGCGTGACCGGACCCTCCAAACTCTCTCGCGACCCGCGAGAGAGGTGTTTATCCAGAAAGTTTCAAAATCAGAGTTGTTTTGCGATTTGGTTGTTTATAATAGACTTATTATCATTGTTAAACACATCTTGGGCAACTTTGGACGAACTAGGGCAGATTTGGAGCTATTTTCTGGAGGTTTGAAGCTACACGAAGTAGATTAAGCTGTAGGAATTATAGTTGTGATCACGGGAGTTCAAGGCAGGAGCTTGTCACGGTTTATCATACCAATCTCCACTTTGATTTCTTTGTTTTGATCAATAATGCTAACTTGTTTTTGTTTTAGCTACTTTTTGAACATGTTGTTAGGCTAGATTTTCTTTGGTTACCTAGGTTTTGGATTATGGAATTATGAAACTTTGATTTGCTTTAATTTAATTCATGGTTTGAATATTTAAATTGGTAAAGGTCACAACTTTAATGACCCTAGTTTAGGGTATTTGCATGATCTTGTTTGTTTGATGATTGTTTGGTTGTTTTGCATAAACTTTGGTGAATGTCTTTCATGTAATAGGTTTATGTTACTTTTCGTGTTCTTATGAATTCGTGAGGTTGTCGGTAAAATTGGCCAATAAAACGAGGAAACAATTAAATTAACTATTAAATCAAACTTGTCATTATACCTAATTTGTTAATTGAGAAATTGCAATTAGTTGGCTGAATTAATGTGGTAAATTGTTAGGTTAGGGTTTTGAGAATTTCCAGGTCTAGTTTCCTTGTCATAATTGAAGCAGTTAATCTAAACTAGAAAATTATAGTTGGTCTAGGTTAATTATTGAGAGGTAATTAATATTAGGCACTTTACTAATTTGAAAAGATACTTGAAAAGAATCTTTAAGACCGGTAAACGAATAAAAAGGATAGGTTATTGTATGTGTCTTTCTGAGAAGGGTCGGGGGTCCTGTTTAATAAACCTAAATTTTGATATGCTAAGATCCAGGTAAAATATTCAACCAGATTAATTATTGTTAAATTGAAGGAGTAGTAGTCTAAAAATCTAACCTAGGTAACTAGTTTATTATCTCTTGGTAAAAGTTCTAATAAGTCCCTAGAAGTTCACAGTTTGGTCATTCTAATTTATTAGTTTTAGTTAATTTGATAATTTAGAATTATTTGTAAAACCCCCCTTTAAAATATAAATAGTGTCTAATTGAGTCTAAATTAGTGGTCTTAGCAGTTAGAGAGTCCTGTGGGTTCGATAATCCGGACTGACTTAATACTATTCTACAATTGATCGGTCCACTTGCCAGTTAGTAGTTTAGTATAATTTAGGAGTCTAGAGTATAATTTGAGCCTAGAATTAGGATAATTTGTTTTGTTTTAATTAACTACTTTTAGAACAACAAGTTTTTGGCGCCGTTGCCGGGGGCTCTCTCATTGGCAATTTCGTTGATTACTCGATTTAGGCTTTTCTTTTACACTTGTGTTTATTTTGTATTCGTTGTGTAGTTGGAGTCTAGACTGTTTAATTATTTAATATTAAAATTTTTCTATTATAATTGAATCATTTGTGCTAACCTCTCGTGTTTGTCGTGTTTCTGGTTTAGTGGATTCCCCACACGCGCTCACAAGGACCTCCGCCTAAGCCGCCGAGGACACGCCATTCTCCCCCGCACCAAAGGTAAGTGCTTCTTCCTCAACTTTTTCAAGTTCATCTCATTCCTTCGTACCACCGATTTCGATTTTGCACCTAAACCTTCATCACCCATTCTCCATCACCCCGTGTAGTCCATAGAAACGTAAGACCACCACAGCCACCACCCAACTTCCACATGGCCGATAATAACAATCAAACCGTATACCAACAGGACCACCACCGGTGTGAACTCACCCATTATCTTACCCCCCATGAACAATGATCGAGCTTGGCAAATTTCCTACCTACATCATGACCGCCATCACTAACTCTTGCCAATTCCACGGTCGTGATGATAAGGATGCGCCCGCACATATCAACCACCTTACCTGTCTATGTCATACATTCAAAATAGAGGGCGCGGTCATGATGCTCGCTTTCTCCAAGTCTTTTTGTTCTCTCTCGGGGGTCGGGCCGCCATCTGGCTTGACTCCCAACCACCCGACACCTTTTTCTACTTGGGCCTCTTTACGGGATGCTTTCCTTAAGAAATACTTCCCACCCGCCAAAGCATCCCGCCTTCGCGATTAGATCCATTCGTTCCGAATGGAGCCTGACGAGCCCTACCATCTAACTTGGGAGCGTTCCAAACTCTAGTATTTGTTGCTCCCAACATGGTTTATCAGACTGGGCACTTGTAGAGAAATTCTACAACGGTCTCACCCCTGAGACCCGTGTTTGATTCGACACCTCTGCTGATGGCCACCTGATGGGAAAGAAAACAGTAGCCGAGTGCAATGACCTTTTCGAGAGCTTTGCCCATTCTGATGTCGATTACAGCACTGCCGGCAGGAATTCAATTCCTGTTTCACGTACACCTCCGGTTAACCGGGGTTTACACCAAGTTAGCTTGGAAACTACAGTAGTTGCTGCTCTAGATAGTTTCAAGAGAGAGGTCACGAAGGAGATACAGGAGCTGAAGAAAAAGGTAGACAGATGTGAGGTGTGTAGAGGGGTCATGACACGCTAGAGTGTCCCATGCTTACTGTTGAGCAGGTTGAGTTTATCACCGGTCAGAACCGCGGTCCTATGAATCCTTTCAATAATAATACTTCCAATTATAATCAAAACTGGCGTAATAATAATAATAATTATCGATTTTCCGGTAACCCCCTGGCTTCCAATCAGGCTCGTATCAGAACAGGGGGCAGGGTCATTACAATAGTGGAGGGTCAGGTCACACTAGTCAGTTTAGTGGAGGGGGTTCAAATCAGGAGGGGGACTAGGAGTGGAGGGTCAGGAGGTAGTCTAGATAGGATTGAAGAGCTGTTATCCTAACTAGTTGTCGAAGATCAGGCTACTCAGAAAACTCTTGCGGAACAGGATCTGCTCTTGAAAAATCAACAGTCCGCACTCTTAGATCTGCAGAGGTCGGTCGGTAGTATCGCTAAGCAGCTGCAAGAGCAGCCACACGGCCAGTTCACGGGCAATACCCAGCCCAACCCCGCGAACCAACACGCGAAAGCGATTACTACGCGCAGTAGTGGGACTCTAAGGAGGTAGGTAGAGAGGGTGTAGAGGATGGAGGTAGAGAAGAAATCGAGATGGAGGCTCCACCCAGGGTGCACACCAGGTTAGACCCAGCAAGTACCGCACCAGCCAGTGGACCTTCAGTTGAGAGTAGGGGAGAGAGAAAAACCGGTAGAGGTTAGGCCATTGCCGATTGTAGACACTTCACGCCTACCCTACCCAGCACGTCTGAAGCAGCAGAAATATACCAAGGAATATGGGAATTTCCTTGACATGTTTACTCAGTTGAAAATCAATCTCCCGTTTATCGAGGCCCTTTAGCATATGCCTAAATATGCTAAGTTTTTAAAAGATCTTTTAAAACGTAAAGATAGGTTGGGGGAGCTTTCGAACATTCCATTGACTGGAGGGTGTTCCGCCGTGGTTTTAAACAAGCTGCCCGAGAAATTGACTGATCCGGGTATCTTTACGATTCCATGCCTATTTGGCGGCTCCATTGCTCCAGATCATGCTCTGGCCGATCTTGGGGCGAGCATAAATCTGATGCCTTTCTCGCTGTACGAGCGGTTAGGTTTAGGGGAGCTCACCCTACGCGCATGTCTCTGTCATTAGCTGATAGGTCGATCAAGTACCCGAGGGGAATTGTGGAGAATTTGTTGGTTAAAGTCGTACAGCTTTGTCTTTCCTGTAGACTTCGTCATCCTCGATATGGAGGCCGACAAGAAGGTTCCCATCATCTTAGGTCGCCCATTTTTGCACACCGTGAAAGCGCTCATAGATATTCATGATGGGAAAATCACTCTTCGAGTCGGTGACGAGAACGTCACATTCGAGATCGCAAGGTCGAGCAACACCCAAGTGGTGGCGACAGCGATAGTGGCCCTTGTCACTCCGTATACTTCCTAAACTCATTCATTTCGTGCGTTGATCATTGTTTAGACTATATTAGCGGAGCTGACTTAGTGAATGAGAGTTTAGTACCCCGAGGAGAGTGATAGTGAGGATATAGGGGACGATGTCTTCGAGATTCCCGAGACTCTAGATTTCTGTTAGGTGAGTGCCGCTACTGAGAGCACACCACTGTCGACCCCAGCAGCCGTAGAGCTTAAGGTTCACCCGTATCATTTAGAATACGTGTTCCTAGGTGACAATTCGAGCTTACCCGTGATCATTTCTTTGAAATTATCAACGGAGGAGAAGGAGCATTTAATCGAGGTCCTGAAGTCAAATAAGGATCGCATGGAAACTGTCTGATATCAAGGGGATTAGCCCTACTTCTGTACTCATAGGATCCTCACGGAGGACGTCTTTAAGCCAGTAGTGCAGCCACAGCGCCATCTGAACCCGAATATGCAAGAAGTTGTAAAGAAAGAGGTGCTTAAGTTGATGGGGGCTGGTCTCATCTATCCGATCTCCGATTCTGCATGGGTAAGCCCCACTCAGGTCGTTCCCAAGAAGGGGGGAATGAAGTGGTCATGAACAAAAAGAAGGAGATTATCCCATCGCGAACCGTCACGGGCTGGAGGGTGTGCATAGACTATCGAAATTAAACGACGCCACCCGCAAGGATCACTTCCCACTCCCGTTCATCGATCAGATGTTGGAGCGTCTCGCAGGATAGCAATTTTATTGCTTTCTTGACGGCTTCTCAAGTTACTTTCAGATCCCGATTGCTCCCGAGGATCAAGAAAAGACAACCTTCACATGCCCGTATGGTACTTATGCGTATCGCCGCATGCCGTTCGGGTTATGTAACGCTTCGGCTACTTTCCAGCACTGTATGGTAGCCATCTTTCAGGACATGATCGAAACCTCCATGGAGGTTTTCATTGACGACTTCTTTGTCTATCGAAACACCTTTGATCAATGTCTTACTCACTTAGATGCGATGATGAAACGGTGTGTCGAGACGCGACTGATGCTCAACTAGGAGAAATGTCACTTTATGGTGACAGAGAGCATAGTGCTAGGGCACAAGATTTCCGAGCCGGATAGAGGTCGATCGAGCGAAAATCGATACTATCAGCAGACTTCCCCACCGACTAGCGTCAAGTCCATCCACAGCTTTCTCGGTCATGCGCGCTTCTACCGACGGTTTATTCGTGATTTTTCAAAGATCACTCGACTCGAGAAAGATGTACCCTTCGTTTTCGATGACGACTGCTTAAAAGCTTTCACGATCCTTAAGGGAAAACTAGTGGTGCTCCTATCCTTCGTCTCACCAGACTGGAGCTTGCCTTTCGAGCTCATGTGTGATGCGAGCGATTAAGCTGTGGGCGCCGTTTTGGGTCAGTGACGGGACAAACATTTCCACCCTATTTACTACGCTAGTAAAACCCTCAATGACGCACAGGAGAACTACACCACTACAGAGAAGGAGCTTTTAGCAGTGGTATTCGCATTTGATAAATTCCGCTCTTACCTTGTCCTGTCCAAAACTATCGTCTTTACGGACCATGCGGCTCTGCAGTTCCTTTTCCAAAAGAAGGACGTGAAGCCTCGTCTCATTCGATGGATTCTCCTGCTCTCCGAGTTCGACATCAAGATTAGAGATAAGAAAGGAGCGGAGAATGTAGCTGCTGACCATCTATCCCGACTAGAGGATCCTAGTAGAGAAGAAATTAGGGAAGAAGAGATCGGTGATAGATTTCCCCATGAGTCAGTAGAGTTTGTGACAGCCGAGAAGGAGGGAATGCCGTGGTTTTCCGACTTCGCGAATTATCTGGCGAATGGAGTGGTACTGAAGGGGATGACCACGCAGCAGAAGAAGAAATTCTTCTGCGACGTCAGGCGCTATATCTGGGACGACCCATTTCTATTTCGGGTAGGGGAGACCGAATTTTGAGGCGCTGCGTGAGTCGAGAAGAGAGGGTTGAGATATTGAGGCACGTGCATGAGGGACTGACAGGAGGTCACCATGGTCCGCACGTCACCGCACAGAAGGTTTTTTATTGTGGTTTTTATTGGTCATCAGTTGTGAAGGACGCGCTAGAGTTTGTGAAGATGTGTGACCGTTGCCAACGTACCGGCAACATCTCATCCAAGGACGAGATGCCCCAACATCCCGTCCAGATTCTTGAAGTCTTTGATGTTTGGGGGATTGACTTCATGGGACCATTTCCCATCTCTAGCGGGAACCGGTACATCCTCGTGGCTATTGATTATGTCTCCAAGTGGGTGGAAGCTCAAGCTTTACCCACAAATGATGCCCGAGTGGTGGTGAGCTTCTTAAAGAAGTTGTTCACCCGTTTTGGTACCCCACGAGCCATTATCATTGACCGTGGCACGCACATCAGCAATGCCATCATGGAAAGGCATTGGCGCGCTACGGTGTCACTCACCGCCTCTCCATCGCCTTTCATCCGCAGACTAGCGGTCAAGTGGAGAACGCGAACAGGGGGGTAAAACAGATCCTGGAAAAGACGGTCGGTAAGAGTCGAAAGGACTGGTCCGACAAGTTGGACGATGCTTTATGGGCGTTTCGCACCACCTATAAGACACCACTAGGCACCACGCCCTTCATGATTATATACGGTAAAGCCTGCCATCTCCCAGTCGAATTAGAGCATAGGCACTGTGGGTGTTGAAGACCGTAAATTTGGACCTCACTGAAGTAGCCAAGCAACGATTCTTTCAAATTCACGAGTTAGAGGCACTTCGGGATGCGGCATATGAGCAGTCATGGAGTTTGAAGGAGAAAACCAAGGCGCTGCACGATCAGAGGTTGAAGAAGGTAAAGGAGTTTCAAATCGATGACAAAGTGCTTCTATATAATTCCTGATTGAAACTGTTTGCAGGCAAGCTGAAATCCAAATGGTCCGGCCCGTACGTGGTAAATGAGGTTTTCCCGTATGGAACTATCGAGCTGAAAGACGAAGTTGATGGAGAGAAATGGAAGGTCAACGGGCATCAATTGAAACATTATTTAGGAGGACCGCTAGATCCCACCGAGACGGAGGAGACTCCTCTCGAAGTTCCGCCTCAGACCGCGTAGATTCTCGGGTTTCGGCTCGAATGTAGAGTTTGTAGAGTTTGGTAGTTAGTTGCATTTTGTGTTTTTATTTAATTCATGTTTCGTATTTTGGGTGTTTTGTTTGTGGGTCGGTTTAGTTGGTTTTTGCAGGTCACATCACGCAGCAGTCATGGAGCACGGACGATTGCAGGTACGTTTGATCAATCCGGTAGAACGAGTGTGCTTCCGTAAACCACAAAGCTAACCTGAGAGTTTCTAAAATTCAAAATTTTTTCAAGGCATAAAACCTAGCAAAAGAAAGAAACTTTCTGTGAAAACAAGCCTCTCGCGGGGCGCGAAAGGCACAAGCCTCCTCGGTCGTGGCCCGCGAGAGGCCAATAAGCTCCGGAATTATCACCCGGTCGAGTGGCGCAAGAGACTTAGTAGTTTCTCTCGTGGCCCGCGAGAGGCCTTATCTGCAAATAAAAACCCTAGCCTCCACTTTTTCACAGCATTAACCATTTTTTTTCAAACACCTTCCTTATGGTTTTTCAACCCATTTTCACCATTACTCCGCCATTTTCAACCCAAATTCACCAAAATCACCCACATTTTCTTCCCTACATCATTCCTCACTCATTTTTACGTGATTTCACCTGGTTTTTACCCTTCTACTCGCATTCACCGGTGCTTTAAAGTTTCAATTTTTTTGTACTCATCTTACAGATCTACAACAAGGTACGGTTTTTCGCAACTCTTATGCTTCCATTCTTTATTCTATAGCTTTTTGTTGCGGTTATTTTGATGTTTGATACTGTGCTAGTTGTCGGTTCTGTTAACCGAGGGTTGGGTTCATCTGGGTTGCTTATGAGTTTTGAGAGTGGGGCTGGTTATAATGTGTGGATAAATTATGTACATGCAGGGGGAATTTCGCGGGTTTGTGCGGTCCAACATTGAATGTGGGGATGAGGGTTGGCTAACTTTGTTTTTAAAAAAAAATTTGATTTTTTTAAGATAGTCAACCGTTAGTTCTGCCATGATTCAACATGTTTTATCTTTCATTATACACTAAATGTGGGCTTGTATCTCGACACATCGGTTTAATTGAGGACAATTAAAGTGCTTGGAGAGGGGGGTAGTGTTTGGTTTTGGATATGTTTCGGGGGGGTTAGTAACATCTGATTGATCATGTATATAAGATTCGATCTCGCCCGTACTCAATCTCCATTCGGGCGAGATTCGGTTTTTAGTAAACTATAATGTTACACTCGCTTCAAATGTATCTTAATCATGAAGTAAATTGTTTTTCAGTTGCAAACCACGACCGTGAATGAAATGCTATACGGTCGTTTATTTTATGTGGTTGCTTTTTTTCTAAGGTCATACTTGTCTTACTTGTGCTTTATGTAGATGTCAGGAGAAGGTAGCTCAAGCAGGGCCGGCTGTAAGAGAAGGGGACCTACACCTCTCAGAGAGGTGACCCCGCCGACGCGCCACAACAACCCTCTTATTTCGGTAGGCGCAGAATCAACTATCAGGGAGAAGGTGTCCCCCATGGGCAGAGCACGCGAATCGTGGACAGCCATCTCTTGTAGTTCGATTTCGACTCCACGAGTGGGAGAGGCTCTCAAACTTGGTCACTTGTGAGTTACTACCTTACAGGAGGATTGATTGGGAGTTGATTGATAATTTGGGACAGATGGGTCGGATCGAACAGCTACTAGGGGATAAGTTCAGAAGGGTACTAGATTGTGGAGCAAGATAGTACAAGGAAATCACTTACGAGTTCCACTCCACTTTTGAGTACCAACAAGGGAAGTTCAATGAAAATGACGAGGTTTATTTTGCCTTGGGGAGGCAAGTATTTGAAATGACAATTCCACAGTTTGCGGTGGCGACGCAAATATATTCAGATGAGGAGGTTCAGTGGCCGGACTTCGCCACGAGCTTGCAGGGTGTCTTCAAAAGAAGGCACCCCCACAGTGTACAGACAGATGAACTCGCCAGATTTTGCGGCACCATCTCTTCTGCCCCGTACTCAAACAACATGGTGGCGAGCGATATCACTGATCCCATTCACCACTTCCTTCATAAGATTCTTGCTGCTACATTGGTTGGGAGGGGACAAGGGGATAATAAGGTCAACCAAGTGAGTTTATTTTGTTTGATGTGTATGGTAGAGGGACGACCAGCAAACCTGGCCACGATATTTGCTTGGTCAATGAAGAGACTGTGGGGGGGCCCTGGGGCAAGGTTTATTGAGGGCCCTTGATTACATGCTTAGCTGAGAGCCTAGGGGTGTTTGACAGATACCCCCAGGACAGAATGAGAGAAAGCCCCGGCCCATGTGTCATGAGCATCAGAGATCTCCAGGCTGCCGGAATTCTTACCACCCAAGAGCCTATTAGCTGGATACCAGCCCGCCAAGGACCTCAAGTGCAACCGCCTCCCGGATCCGAAGCTGCATCTTCTATGCAGGCAGGCATCCCTACTCGATACCAGCGGCCAGTCACCCGCCAGGAACTGCCAGGACGGCAAACCCTCTTCGGGAACCTCGCTCGGACCCACTGACCTTAGATTCACTTTATGACAGGATAGAGACTGGGTTCGGGGATTTGAGAGGTTATGTGTACCAACAGTTTGGCGGGGTGCGCCAAACCATGTTAGAGAGTAGACGAATGCACGAGGCTAGCCAGAGGAGGCTGGAGGATGGTATGCGCTACATGATGCAGAATCTAAACATGGGAGTCCCGTCTTACTTTCAGCAGCCAAGCGGTCAGGCAGGTTCTAGCCAGTTTGCAGGGATGGAGGATGTGCAGCCATACCAGGAATTTGAGGCGTCCGAAGAATCTGAAGAGGATGATTGAAGCAGCCGAAGATCTTTATCTTTATTTTTTCTTTTCTGTTGTTTTCAGTTATTATGGTTTGTACTTTTAAACAATTATTTTGGGGTTGGTGTTGGTTGGTTGGGTATGTGTTGATGGACAATCTTGCAAAACTATTGATTTATTTGGTTTTATTATTATTATGTTTTGTAAGTGCGTGAAGCTAGGTTGATGTTATATGTTGTTCTGTTCGCATGAGAGCGTTGAGAGTGGCACATTAAGCGCGTTCGGTTTGGAGAGCACGAGTGGTTTACCTGGCACATCGACAGGCTTGCACTACCAGCTAAGTCGCTTCCTTTTCTGTATTTTATTTTTCTTCTTATTTGGTTTGCTTGTTTTTAGTTTATTTGAGTAGTATTTGTCTCGTCCTTGCATTGGGGACAATACAAAACTTTAAGTGTGGGGATGGTATATTAGAGTAGTATTAGTTAAAATATATATATATATATATATATATATATATATATATTATATAATCCGAAAATGTCTTTTGAAAAAGAAGTTTGCATGAAATTAAACGGAAAATGATAGAAAAATTAAATTTTTATTCGGTTTCAAATAATAATAATATGAGAATAAAAAGGGGTGAGTTTATGTCTAATTTGGGATGTGCGAGTAGGCTCGATTCGGTTCTTATTTTCTTTGAGCTTAATACACCTTAATAGTCGGTCTACTAGTGGTTACTCATCTAGGAGAAATGGGAAACTGAAACCGCCAAATAGTATAAGGAATGTCGTTATAAGCTAAAATATTTAGAATTTTTAATCATGTAAAAAGAAGAAAAGAAGAAAAAAAGAGCTTGATTTAAAAGTAAAGAGAAGCCTATGGAATCTCCTTCGGGGATGGTGACTCTGATCGAGAATCCCTCTAGGATTAGTTGAAATTTTAAGTATCGAAGCCCACGTTGTCGCTCTCGGGGATGGTGACTCTGGTTGAGACAGACTCTAGATTAGATAAGCAAAAAGAAATCGAAATGCTCAAATGAAAAAAAGAGAAAAAAGAAAATTGCTTGATTTTAACTTTTTTATATTTTGGTATAAAACGGTTAGGAAAGGGTTACAAATTCGTTCCTTTTGTTTCATAAGCTTGAGGTGGGATTAGGGATACTGTGGACTATAGTGTGAGACCCTATGTGGATTGACCGCACTTAAATTAAATTTACATGATACGAGGTTTGAGCCGAATTTTGAGTTTAGGTGGATCAAATACTTGCAATCGCGTTAACATGAATCTTGTTCCCTAATGAAAATAATTGTAATTTTTGAAATCGAGTAATTGTTTGGTTATGTTTCCGTTTATGCACAATTCTTTTTCGAGGGCGAAAAAAGAGAAAGTGTGGGATATATGATGTATTGAATAATACATCTATTTATCCTGTAGAGTTTGTATAATTTTAGCGCGTTTTCGTTTTGATTTTTCAAGAATTTATCTACTTTTAATCCAAACGCGTTTTGCAGGTCTTGGTTCGTGAAAACGGTTGGAAGGGTGGGAAAAAACGAGCGAAAATGGTGAAAAGAACCGAGCCGGGACGTGAGTGGATTGAAAACGAGAAAACGAAATGTAAATCAGGGATTTCCATCTGGTCGCGGGGCGTGACCGCACACATAAACTCTCTCGCGGGGCGTGAGAGAGGGATAATTATCTCCGGTTTCAAAACTCGGTCGCGGGGCGCGACCGCACCCTCCAAACTCTCTCGCAGCCCGTGAGAGAGGTGTTTATCCAGAAAGTTTCGAAATCAGAGTTCTTTTGGGATTTGGTTGTTTATAATAGACTTATTATCATTGTTAAACACATCTTTGGCAACTTTGGACGAACTAGGGCAGATTTGGAGCTATTTTCTTGAGGTTTGAAGCTACACGAAGCAGATCTAAGCTGCAGGAATTGTAGTGGTGATCACGGGAGTTCAAGGCAGGAGCTTGTCATGGTTTATCATACCAATCTCCACTTTGATTTCTTTGTTTTGATCAATCATGCTAACTTGTTATCAACTTTATTTTAGCTACTTTTTGAACATGTTGTTAGGCTAGATTTTCTTTGGTTACCTAGGTTTTGGATTATGGAATTATGAAACTTTGATTTGCTTTAATTTAATTCATGGTTTGAATATTTAAATTGGTAAAGGTCACAACTTTAATGATCTAGTTTTGGATATTTGCATGATCTTGTTTGTTTGATGATTGTTTGGTTGTTTTGCATAAACTTTGGTGAATGTCTTTCATGTAATAGGTTTATGTTACTTTTCGTGTTCTTAGGAATTCGTGAGGTTGTCGGTAAAATTGGCCAATAAAACCGAGGAAACAATTAAATTAACTATTAAATCAAACTTGTCATTAGACCTAATTTGTTAATTGAGAAATTGCAATTAGTTGGCTGAATTAATGTGGTAAATTGTTAGGTTAGGGTTTTGAGAATTTACCAGGTCTAGTTTCCTTGTCATAATTGAAGCAGTTAATCTAAACTAGAAAATTGTAGTTGGTCTAGGTTAATTATTGAGAGGTAATTAATAATTAGGCACTTTACTAATTTGAAAAGATACTTGAAAAGAATCTTTAAGACCGGTAAACGAATAAAAAGGATAGGTTATTGTACGTGTCTTCCTGAGAAGGGTCAGGGGTCCTGTTTAATAAACCTAAATTTTGATATGCTAAGATCTCGGTAAAATATTCAACCAGACTAATTATTGTTAAATTGAAGGAGTGTAGTCTAAAAATCTAACCTAGGTAACTAGTTTATTATCTCTTGGTAAAAGTTCTAATAAGTCCCTAGAAGTTCATAGTTTGGTCATTCTAATTTATTAGTTTTAGTTAATTTGATAATTTAGAGTTATTAGTAAAACCCCTTTTAAAATATACATAGTGTGTAATTGAATCTAAATTAGTGGTCTTAGCAGTTAGAGAGTCCTGTGGGTTCGATAATCCGGACTTACTTAATACTATTCTACAATTGATCGGTCCACTTGCCGGTTAGTAGTTTAGTATAATTTAGGAGTCTAGAGTATAATTTGAGTCTAGAATTAGGATAATTGTTTTGTTTTTAATTAACTACTTTTAGAACAACAGGGGCCATTTCCCAGTTGAATGACATCAAAATCTTCGACGATGGATTTGTCACCTTGGCAGGTGGTGAAACGGGAAGAATTACTATGAAAGGCACAGTTAGAAATGGGGTCCTCAGCTTCTCTGATGTCAACTATGTTCAGAACTCAAACACAAGTCTTCTCAGCGTCTCACAGAGGTGCGACAACGGGTTAGAGGTCCTGTTTACAAAAGGTGGATGCGTGGTTCTGAAGCCTGGGATTGTCATGCCCAAAGATTGGTACTTGATTGAAGCTGAACGCCGGGAAACACCTATGTGATCGACATGAACAAAGCCCCCACTGATCAAGTTACCTGCTTATTCTCTGAAATTGCTGAACATGATGCAATGTTGTGGCATCGACGACTTGGCCATCTGAGCATGGAGACTCTTAATCAACTGGCAAATGGAGGTCTAGTCAGAAACTTACCAAATAAGGATTTTATGCAGATTGAAAAGTGCGAGTCATGTGTCCATGGGAAGCAGCATCGTAAGCCTCATAAGCCCAAGCTCGTGCACACAACATCTAAAGTTCTGGAACCGCTTCACATGATCTCTTTGGTCCTGTCAATGTGCTGAGTATTGGAGGAAAGGCTTATTGCTTAGTTATCGCCGATGACTTTTCTCGTTTCACTTGGGTGTTTTTCTTGGAACAAAAGAGCGAAACTACTGGTTTGATAAAGATATTCATCACTCTCATGGAAAACCAAGCGAACAAGCGTGTGAAGATTATACGCTGTGATAATGGGACGGAGTTTAAAAATGCCGAGCTAAACAATTTCTGTGCTTCAAAAGGAATTGATCATCAATACAGTGTTGCTCGAACTCCTCACCAAAAATGGAGTTGCTAAAAGGCGGAATCGGACTCTCATCGAAGCGGCTCTTACAATGCTAATAGATTCCGGCCTTCCATTGATATTTTGGGCAGGAGTAGTGAACACCGCCTGCTATGTTCAAAATCATGCGCTTATCAACAAATGTCACATGAAGAGGCCGTATGAAATAGTTGAAGGACAAAAACCCTCTGTACAGCACTTGTGTCCTTCTTACCATGGATGCCAAGGTCAAATTTGAAGCAAGAGGAGATCCATGCTATTTCATTGGCTATGCAAAGAATACCACATATCGAGTATACAATAAAATCAAGAAGCAGATCATGGAGACGTACTATGTGGACTGGCTGGAAGAAAATCCCAAAGACGCACGGCTTGGACCTGATTGGTTATATGATTATTCTTCCATGTTTAAGTCATTTAATATTTTATCTGATGTAATTGTTGTTGCAGATGTCTCAAGTATTGTGATGCCTATTCTCATTAGAGCTGAAGATGATTTGTCCCTATTCAAGACTCTTTCAAGAATATACTACAGAAACACATCTTTCTTCACCAATTCAAGAGCCGGTTCTTGAACCTACTGTGACTGTTACTCCTGAGGTTGCAGTTCACAAGAATGATCCCTCTACACAACAAACTACTGCTGATCCTACGGATACTAATGTTCAGGGAGCTTCATTGTTTCCGGAGCCGATTCCGTCAGATTACACAGTGGATCCTCTGGTGATCAACACTGCGACTGCATCAAATAAGGGGAGCAATCTAGAATAGTGTCAGGAAGTTTTTCTAACTTGGAAACAAACTTGCAGGCACCTAAGGTGGCAATTCCTCAGCGTGTTCAGAGAAGCCATTCGATTACAAACGTTATTGGTCCTGTAACTACTGTGTTCAGACATGCTGTAGATCAGGAACCATTAACACATGTTTATATTCATGTTTTATCTCACAGATTGAGCCTAAGAGCATTGATGTCGCTTTGTAGGAACCTGGATGGGTTGATGCAATGCATGAAGAGCTCAATCATTTTGAGAAGCTGGGAGTATGGAATTTAGTGAAGCTGCCGGAAGGAAAACGCACTCTTGGTACTCGCTGGGTGTACAGAAACAAACAAGACGATAACGGAGTGATTGTGTGAAACAAAGCACAACTTCTAATTCATGGATTCAAACAAATTGAGGGTCTGGATTATGATGAGGTGTACGCACCAGTAGCTCATCTAGAACCCATACACATATTCTTGGCATATGCATCCTATATAGGTTTCACCATTTATCAAATGGATGTCAAGACAGCATTTCTGTATGGGAAGATCCAAGAGGAGAACTATGTCGCTCAACCCCGTGGGTTTGTGGACTCGAAGAGGCAAGGATATGCATACAAGTTAGATAAAGCTTTGTATGGATTGCACCAAGCACCTTGTGCATGATATGAACCTTAACAGAGCATCTACTTGCACACGGATATACCCGGGGGACGATAGATCAAACGCTATTCATTAAACGCGTTGGCAAGGATCTTATCCTTGTTCAGATCTATGTTGATGACATCATTTTTGGGTCAACCAATGAAGAGCTATGCAAAGATTTCGAGGAGGTGATGAAGAATAAGTTCGAAATGAGCTCATTGGGAGAAATCACTACGTTTCTAGGCTTGCAAGTTCGTCAGAGTAGTCAAGGAGTCTTGATTCATCAAGGAAAGTATGTTCAGTACGTTCTTGCAAAACTTAACATGTCAAATTCTAAGCCCATAGACTCCCCCATTACTGAACGGCCACTGCTGAATGTGGATGCTGACGGAGATCCGGTCAATCAAACAATGTACTGATCGGTTGGTTCATTGATGTACTTAACTACGAGCCGGTCGGACATAATGTTTGCTGTCTACCAATGTGCCAGATATCATGCTAATCCTAAACTTTCTCATCTCTTAGCCGTTAAACAAATCTTTAGATACCTCAAAAGGGAGCCCCAAAATTGGGACTCTGGTATCCTAGAGATTCGAACTTTGATTTGTTTACCTATCCTGACAGTAACCTTGGAGGGACGGACAGGGATATGAATCCACATTGGCTGGATGTCAATACTTGGGAAACAGGCTTATTTCATGGCAGTGCAAGAAGCAACATATGATGTCTCTGTCAACCGCAGAAGCAGAATATGTTACAGCTCTGAATGCTGCTCCCAGGTTATTTGGATGCAACATCAGTTGAGGATTACGATTTGACTTATCTTAACACTACTATCTACTGTGATAACGATGCCACTCTCTAAATCATCAAAAACCTTGTTTTTCACACCAAAACCAAGCACATTGATACCAAAGTTCACTTTATTCGAGGTTGTTATGACAAAGGTTTAATTAAACTTGAACAGATCCACACTGATGCTAATACAGCCGATCTTTTTACAAAACCTGTCAGCAACTCGAGATTCAAGGTGCTTGTGGACCTTTTAAAAATGATGTGTTACACCGACTAAGCAACCTAAAAAATCCGAGTTCATATATGTAAATAACTATCAGCAAAATAAGTAAATTTGCGCATAAAGTATTCCACTTTTGCACAAATTTAGGGGAGAAATACTTGTTGTTTTGGGAAGTGAAATAAATTTCGTACTAAGAATTTGGTTAACACATGTAAGGTATCGAAGCTGAAAAGGCGAGGATCCACTACGATGTGCTGATAGTCTTATCGCTCAAAGGGCAAAAAGATACCAAGCGACAAAAATATACAAGCTATACATCTCGTGGGTAACATATCATTGGCTAATGATTGTATGGTCTTAAATCCTGCGTTGATAGATAGCCAAACGTCTGAAGTTTCGGGTCTTTATGATGGAGAATCATCCGGGGATATCAGTACTGCCCTTCTGTTGCATCTGGGTATATGTAGACCTAGGCTCAGTCATGATATCCTTAAAAGAGCCAAAATTGAAGGCCAAAACCTCAAAGGAAGGGAAATCTCATCACGAGAAAATTCCACGAGTCTAAAAAGTCAAAAATACCATATAAGGTATTAAGCCTAACCCTCATCTGATGTTGTTTGGTCACTTTGCGGTATGATGTACTGACCTGCTCACCAACAAGTCGATGTTGTAAAATGAAAGGATGTCCTCAGTAGACTCACCCGTTACGATGAACTGTTGGCCTTACCTTGATCACGGGGGTATGCCTTGATGTGGGACACACGGATGTTATAGCAAAATTATTTAATTAAGTCACAAGGTTGAAAATTGAAGGTTGACGTGATGAGTTTAAGTGGACAAATATATCGGCAATCGCACGGAACAGCCTGACTAAGCTCATGCTGAAAATGTTCCTTAATCGGTTCAAAAATGGTTTGATCCCATGGCAATTCTTCCCTTTTGTTATTTTACTATTTACTATTATTATTATTATTATTATTATTATTATTATTATTTATAAAATGGGTTGCTCGGTTGGTTGGATTGCGGATTTTGACAAAAGGTGTTACCGTTCAGAACTTGTAAAAGTATGTGGCCCACATAGTGAAGTTAACTGTCTCGGATGGGCCCACCCATTTCTATTGGGTTCACCCATTTCGGATGGGACTCGAAATGGGCCATCATCTTGGTTCACTGTTCCGAGATAGGCCTGGCCCAATATCTCAGGTCCATTTTGAGTCTATATAATGGCATCTCGATTAGTTTCGAGTCATTTCGGACTCATTTACTCATCTCGAAACTATCTTGAACATCTTGACTCGAACTCAGAGGTTAGTCTTTCCCTAGCATCTCGGATGGAACTCGGATGAACATCATGGTATCTCCGATGACTTCATGGCATCTCGGATGGATCTCGAATAGTTATCCGAGATCTAACATCTTAATAAGATGTCAGGGCATCTCGGATAACTGACAAGGGGTCATTCAAGTTGAACCCTTGTCATCCGAGATACTCTTGACCTGGTTCATCCGAATCAGTTTGACCCAGTTCATTCAATTCATTTTGACCGGTTCAATATGGTTTGAACCTTTTTGAACCTATTGTTCAAAACTGTTTTGAACCCCTGGCTGACCTCTTGACCCTCTCTATTTGAACTGTTGACTTATAAAAAGATTGACGTTTTTGTTCAAGTGCAGAAAATGGTGCAAAAGATGGTTGAAAAACGCAAACTAGAAGTTGAAGCCTTCCATAATCAAGCCTTCTACTTATCCGATCCTCCGCCAGAGTACCATGAAATGTTCAACTCCTTGATAGTCGGCTTGAACAACTACCGACTCACTCACGCTTTGAAGACAAATCCAGTTATAGACGAAGAAATGATACAAGATTTGATCAACACTAAAGTCAAAAGAGGCGGTGCGGCTATCGAATCAAAGATTCAAGGAACATATGTTATTGTTTCAGAGTCAGTTGTTTAGGAGGCACTAAAATTCAAAGATCAAGATCGTCATCCAACAGCATATGACAGAGACAATGTGATCAATGCACTTCGACGCATGAGTTATGAAGGCACTTTCCAACAGTGTTGAAAAAGTTGTTTCCACCATACTGGAGGTGTTTGGCTCACATCTTCCTACAATGTATATCTGAAAACAAAGGTGGCTAGGATCAGTTGAATCAGACGCAGACAGCCACACTCGTTGCCTTAGTCAACGACTGGGATTACAACTTTTCAGCCTTCATCTTCGACAACATAAAGAATATGTTAGAGAATACAAAGAAGAAGGTGTTTCTGTCATACCCAAGGTTTGTGCAAATAATCATAGATGAGAAGTATCTAGATCTGGCAAAGGGCACAAACCATCTGAATTTGAAGCTGCTAGGTCCCATTTGTTTTGACGCGGCCAATAAATCGCGTGAGTCTATGAAAATCAAGTATGTTGGAAGATATGATCTAGTGAAGCGTAGGAAATTTAAGGAAGTTGTGTCGGCTCCTCAACCTGTAAACGCCATGATCGCTGAAGAACATGATATACAAATCATCGATGTGGCAAAGAAACAAGAACCTGAAGTCAAAGATAAGTCAAAGATCTGGTTACAGACGAAGGGAATGAAGAAGAGCTGGAACATGTTGAGACAGAGAAAGCTGAGGAAACCATCAAAGAACTAAATTTGATGGGTGCTGAGGATCTTGCTACTCTTCTTGCATCACTATAGGGCGATTCTGGGATCCCTCCTCCCAAAATTGTTCCTGCTGAAGAAACTCAAACAGAAGACAATCCTATCAGTGAGCAAGAGTCAAGAAAGAAACAGAGAACTAAAGCAGAACCCCCTGTTAACCCCAAGCCTACAAGCTCAAATATCATTCCTGAACCAATTACACAAGATGACCAAATCACAGACAGGCTAGATAGTTCAAGAGGTTTTCGATTTGAAAGCGGAAGTTCGAGTGGTGGGTTTACAAAACAGGATGAAGAAGCATTAAGAATAGCTGCAGAGAAGAAACACTTTATTGAACAATCTGACAGTGATGATGATGAAGTAGTAGATGTCGGTAAACTGCAACGAAGAGTGGTTTTGTTAGAACAAGACAATGAATTGAAGAGAGCTCAAATATCTTCGCTCCAAGCAGATTCTATGCTAAAAGATGCCCAGATATCGTCTCTGCAAGATCAAGCAACCATTAGAGATAAAGCAATTGAGCAGCTGCAGGGTGATGTAAGTTTGTTAATGGCAAAGGTTTATGAGATGAAAGCTAAGCTGCAAAAGAAGTTTGGTGGTGAATTTGCAGATAAAGATGACGATCCTTTGAACGTTGCACATCATGAACGTACTGCTGCAGAGAAAGCTGCAGCCGATGCTGAAAGAGAAGCTGGTTTGAATGCCTACCTAGCTGCAGAACATACAAAGAAAAAAAAGCCATCTCAAAGAAGCAAAGCAGCAAACAGATGTTAGTTATGAAAAACCAAGATGTAAATCCTCTGGATGAAAGCTTCGAACTAAAGGATCTAACCATAACCTCTTATCGCTACGTAATGGAGTTGGGATCAAGTCAATATGACAAATTCGGAAACAAATCTGAGGTCAAGTGTTGGAAATATGATCATGATAGAAAGCTATGCCTGGTGACTAGAGAGAGCGGGCACAAAGAATACTACTCAAAGGAGTCACAATTTGAGTCTTGGACCAAGCTCGACCTAAAAAGCTTGTTGCAAGCTCACTATTGTGATTCCGATCCAAATCAGCACGGCCCAGGCTGGGCATTTCACTCAAAACTCGAATATGAAGTAAAGCATGACTTCCCAAACATGAAGACTGCTAATTCTTATCTTAAGAAGAATCCAGGAATCCGTGACCCCCACACTCACAAGCGTATGAAATCACTTATCTGGCCACCAACAGACAAAGAAAAGGTCATTCCTGCTACTCCAAGGTTTCAAAAGGTGTGCTAAAGAACTTTTGCTACTTGACATCCACAGATTCTAAAGGCTGTGATCATGACAAAAGAGAAGGCTTTCAGATTGTCAGACGTATTGGAGCTGATCAGCTTTCATGAAAAAGATATCAGGGTTTTGGGCCAACATTATATTAACACAAATGACAAGTATGAAGCATGTGTGAAGTCTTGGACCAGTGGAGTGGCTGCAGTAATCCAAAACAAGTTGTATATGGATCCAAGTCCACTATTTGGAAGCCACGGAACTCGTGGATCTTAAAGCGGAACGCTACACTAATGCAGTAAATCTAGGGGAGATTGTTAGGTCCTGTTAGGTTTATGCGTTAGTTATTTATTACTTTGGGCATATCTTATGTAAATGGGCTTGGGGTAGCTTTTGGGCATAAGGGCTTTAGGGTAATGGAGCACTTATCCTCTAGTTAAATAGATAATGATGTATTAGGATTAGTGGCTCCTTGGTAGCTTTTCTCTTAACTTGTATTAGACAAATTCAAAATTTGTATGCAAGTTGAACTTTCTATTTCATCTTATTTCTTCTATTTCGATTCTTAGCTTGTTTGTGTGATTCCGCCACCAATTTATGCGGTAGTCAATGGAGTTGACGCTGCCTCAGTTTGTGGTTACGTTAGGCATCTACAAAGTTGAGGAGGACTCGAGCCAAGTGTTCATGGATACCCCTGTCATTACGGACAATGATGTCTTGTGGCCATTTTGTGCATTATTAGTGAGGGGGGGTTTGGGGACAGGGCATCAGATGTTCTAAAGCAACACATAAGCCTTTTACGTGACACGCTGCATTGATATCTACATCGGTGTATCGCAGTGATGATTGTTAGGGGAGGGGATAACATGGGGCGAGCACTTAGCAAGACCTATTCTTTCTGCATGATATGCTAACAGTGGCGGGCGAACTTGGCATAAAAGTTCGTCGTGTACTTTCACGAGTTTGCATTCTGTAGGCTTTCATCCTACATTGTCTGTAGGGGGCTACATTACGGGGTTGGCGAAGTTTTACCATGAGCGAATGCCCATACAGAGCAAGTGATATGTCGATATCCTATCAGGTGGACCCGGTAAGCCGTGCGACAATTATTTAAATGGGATCATCATCAATTGAGGTAGTGAGTTGGTATTCTCGTATGATCTTGAACAGACCATTGGGCAGCCAGTGCCGGCGGTTCGTGGTGAAGGGGTAGGGGCAAAGGGACACGGATTGGGAGGGTCGAGCAGAGGCTCAAGTGGGTGATCGACCATATGAACGACGTAGTGTGAGACCACATATGACGGCTCTAGTAGGGTATGAGGAGAGGTTGGTACGGGTCAAGATTAAGTGAGGCCGTTAGTTTCTTAGGTGGGCTAGTTAGTTACTCAGATGCAATGAATGTCGAACGCGTCACACATATGACTGCTGCAAGTGTGCTCATCCCTGCACAACCGGGCGCTCCCTAGCCAGTTGCGGCATCACCACCACCACGTTCGCCGTCATATTAGCAATGAGTATTGTATTATCTTTTTTTATGATTTAAAACAATGTAATATTATTGTACATGTTACTCTTATTCCATTTTGATGAACACTCATATCTTGATATATTAATGTAATGTTAATCCTATTTATTTTTGTTGTTTACTCGTACCCTGATTGTTCAACGTGTATCTTAACAAATTTGAATTATTAAAAACTCTTGATAACGTTTAGTGCAATTAATTCAACCTAAACATAATTATATGTTATATTAAATATTAAAGATATTGGTGTATAAAAAAACTTGTATACATATAAGTTACATTTTCAAACATTTTTGGACATAAAATCTTTATACATTTTCGTTTGAAATTTAAACTAATAAAAATTACAAATATACAAGTCATATACCTAGACAGCTCGTATAGAGGCTTCCAAACTCATTTTCTCAACGAAAACAACCAAAATTAAAGTGTGGGTCATATTGCTCGTATAGCATTTATACGAGTAATATAGAACATGACAAGAAAATATTCTCTAAAATTTTCGATTTTTTTAATTACTGATGCCGTCTATATAAGTGTATACATGTATATATATCAGCGTTGTGAATAAGATGCCACCGCGTATGAATAGCAAATGCCTTAGTTATAAAGGCCCAATCAGCAACTTTTTGTTCGAATTTTATTTGTCTCTTATATTAAAAATCATATACAACATACTAAAATTTAATTTTTCTAAATTTTGAATTTCTTCTCATTAACTCGTACTAAGATTTAAATTTTCTAAATTTTGAATTTCATTAACTCTTGTTTAAAAAACAATATGCAGCCGTGTTTAATTTTTTTTACGTTACCGTATAAACTTAATTTAAAATTGAGTTATGTTTTTAATAGAGTGCTTTTTTATATCATAAGAGATAGCGATTGCCAATAGCATACATTGTGACGGATCAAACCGATATCATCCAAACAACATCAATATCTATATCAATATTATGGATACTAGTACCGGTATGCGCTTTAATAATTTTTTATTGATATAAAACACATGTCTATATTATTTTAGGTATATCACAACTTTATTTTTGAGCTATCTGTTTTGGTTTTTTACACCGAGTGTCAGTAACATACTTCTACTGTAATGAATCAAACTAGTCCCGACAAGATGTCCATGGCATGACGCAGAAAATCCCACTAGTCACCAAATTCTGTGAGCAAGTCTTCTATAAGGCTAAAGGGTATGGGGGCATGGTTTGGGTCATGAATTGTCACGTAGGAACATTAATCAATCACTGCACCCGCCCACTCATTCATTCACCATGGTTTGCGTGGATTAAACCACGACAACCAGGATACACCTTTTCCATTTTTCAATAATTCTTTTTCTTTTTACTTCAGACAAAAATAAATTAAATAAATAAGGAATAATGGTTTGGGCCATGACCACACTATTAGGGTAGTGGGTTTGGTTGGTGGATTAGAGGTGGGTGGCATGACGTCCATGTGGAGGAGGGTCATGGTGGTCATGAGGGTTATGACCACACCCTTTAGCCTAATATAGATAGTGGTTGTGAGTGAAGAAGAGTGAAAAAGTTACGATTTATCTGGAAATACGTAAAAACACTGTTCACTCCTGTAACTTTTTTTAATATTTTTTTATGAGTAGGATAAAGGGAAAAAATAATAATAAAGTATAAAAAATATTAATATTATTTAATTAAAAAATATAGTAATTTTTAACATAATTATAAAAATGAAGAGTATGGATAGGATGTGAATCCTACGTTAATCAATAATTTGTTTCTTATTCTTTAGACATAAGTTAATAACTTTTGCATGGACCTAAAACTTGCCAATGTGAGTGTGACTTGGTTACTCATACCTGTAAGGAACCATCTCCATCAATCTATTGGGCTTTCTGTCATTAATAGTGTCTCTATCCCCGCAACCTTCATCCACCTTACCCTTATATCAATACCCTTCTTCTCTATCTACTCTGTTCTAACATATTCTAGGGTTTTCACCAAAAAATGAAACAATTTCCTTTCTTGTACATGTAATCAAGTGTCTTTAGTGTAACCCATAACAAAGTTTTCAGCTTTAATTGAAATTTTCAACACCCAGATCTGATTTTCATGTTCTTGATTGGTATTCATGAAGCTCTAGTGAAATACTCTGTTTCTTTAAAGCATTCACTTTCAAGAAATTTGGGGAATATAGTTGTTTAGAATCAAGAATTGAAATGGGTGTTTGCTTCAGTGCTCTAATTAAAGATAAGAACCCATTTCACACAGGTATGATTCATCAATTAGTAATACTTTTTGGGAATTGTGTGTATTTTTTTTTATTATTATTATTATTTTTTTTGGGGAATTTTCTCTGTTTTTAGGGTAATTATGTGTAGTTGTAGGTGGGGTTTGGTTGAATTATTCTTTGAAACCTTAAAAGTTAGACCCTAAAATTTCTAAATCTTGAAATTGTGATTGTTTAAACATATTATTTGAGTGAATGAATAGCTGAAATGTTTCTGCTTAATTATCTGAAAAAAGTCTATTTTTCGGATCGAATTTGTCTGGTGTATGGGTCTTTAGGTGTCTCAAATAGCGCTAACGGCTCTGCTCGGCTTGACTAGGATATCTTAATTAGCTGAAATGTTAAGCTTGGAGCTGAAAAGTTGAGCCCAAGCTTGAATTGGAAAACAATCAATCCAGCTTTTCTTTATTTATTTTTAACAGTAGTTTTATATTTTTATACATATTAAAATATATAATAATAAAAATAATATCTGTAACGATTTATAAAAAGAAGAGCTTGTAATTTGTGTGTATCAAAATTTGTATTTTACGTTTGGGTTACAACTAACATTGCTTAAAATATAATCTAAATGAGGTAAAGAGTGATGCAACAACATCTTTTATTTCATTTTCAATCTAAATGAGGTAAAGAGTGATGCAACAACTTCTTTTATTTTATTTTTAAATGTTGCTTATATTTTTTTACACATATTAAAATATATATAATAATAATAATAATATATAATTAAAATATCAGTATATAGTTATTATTCATGAACACTTACTCTTAATATAGATAATAATATCTTTAACATCGAATATATAAACAAAAGAGTTTGTAATTTATTTATATTAAAATAAAATTTGTATTATACTTTTCGGTTACAACTAATATATATAAATTTTGGCTTTAATCTAAATGAGGTATCGAGTGATGCATCAACGTATTTTATTTTGTTTTCCAATGTAGTTTATGAAAATATATTATAATAATAATAATAATAATAATAATAATAATAATAATAATAATAAAAATAAAAAATATTTTATACTTTTTTACACATATTAAAATATATAATAATAAAATACAATATCTTTAACATAGAATTTATAAAAAGAGTTTTTAATTTATAAAATTAGTATTATCCTTTTGGGTTGCAATTAATTTATATTAAAATTTTGTCTTAGTATTATCCTTTTGGGTCACAATTACTTTATATTAATATTTTGTCTTTAACTCAAACGAGCTAACGAACGATTCTAACAACTTCTTTTATTTTATATTTATATGTAGTTTATATTTTCTTACACATATTAAATTTAAAATAATAAAATACAATATCTCTAACATCGAATTTATAAACAAAAGAGTTTGTCATCTATTGATATTGAAAATTGTATTATACTTTTGGTTTACAATTTATATATATTAAAATAAAAATTCGGCTTTAATTTAAACGAACGTTCAACGAGCCAATTAAACAAGTCTAACGAGCCGAGCTTACCTTGCTTTGGGCTTGGCTCACTTACAAACTAGCCAATTTCGAGCGACCTTTTCGAATAGCCCTAATTTCAATTTACATGCACTTGAATTGAATTTTTTCTAAATGATTTCAGGGGCAGATTTAGATGTTAATGATCACAGCACTTCAAACAGCAGTAAGGTATCATCTGTACCGCCAACGCCCCGCAGTGAAGGCGAGATATTACAGTCACCCAATTTGAAAAGTTTTAGCTTTTCTGATCTGAAAATGGCCACCAGAAATTTCCGACCCGATAGTGTGTTGGGAGAAGGCGGGTTCGGGTCGGTTTTCAAGGGCTGGATAGATGAACAGTCTTTCACTGCTACTAAGCCCGGAACCGGAATTGTTATTGCTGTCAAAAAGCTTCATCAAGAAAGTTTTCAAGGTCACAGGAATGGCTGGTGAGACTCTTTGGTTTTTGTTTTATTTTTTATAGGTAAATTATGTAAAAAAAATCGGTAATATATCGCTTAAAAAGAAACGGTTCGAATGATTTTTCGGCTTAAAAAGAAATGGGTCAAATGCTTTTTCGCTTAATAAGAAACAGGTCGAATGCTTTATCGCTTAAAAAGAAACAAATCGAATGCTCTATTGCTTAATAAGAAACGGGTCGAATGCTTTATCGCCTAAAAGAAGCAGGTCGAATGCCTTTTCACTTAAAAAGTAGCGGATTGAATGCTTTTTTGCTTAAAAAGAAACGGGTTGGATGCTTTACCGCTTAAAAAGAAGCGGGTAGAAAGCTTTTTCGCTTAAAAAGAAATGGGTCGAATGCTTTTTCGCTTAAGAAGAAGCAGGTCGAATGTTTTTTTGTTTAAAAAGAAACGGGTCCAATGCTTTCTCACTTAAGAAGAGCAGGTCGAATGCTTTCTTGCTTAAAAAGAAACAGGTCGAATGCCTTTTCGCTTAAAAAGAAGCGGGTCAAATGCTTTTTCAAGTAATAAGATACGTGTAGAATGCTTTTTTCGTTTAAAAAGATATAGGTGGAATGCTTTTTCGCTCAAACAGAAGCGGGTCGAATGCTTTTTCGCTTAAAAAAGCAAACGGGTCGTATGTTCTTTCGCTTAAAAAGAAGTGGTCAAATGCTTTTTCAAATGTATAAGATGAATGCAGGTTTTTAGATTGTTATTAATATAATATAACCTGTCATACTACCTATATGAACAAGAAAGTTGAATTATCCGACAAAAGGCCTCTTGGGTAAAACCCAAACCCGACCCATTTTGACCTGTCATCCAACCCGCATACCTGCCTATGTTCCCCAATTCAAGATTTCTTGGTTCATCAACATATTTGCTATTGCAATCGGTTTTGCAGGCAGAAGTGAATTATCTCGGGCAATTTTCGCACCCGAACGTCGTACAATTGATCGGATATTGTTTGGAGGACGAGCAACGGCTTTTAGTGTACGAATTCATGCCTCGTGGGAGCTTGGACAATCACTTATTTAGGAGTGAGTTTGTTGTATTTCAATATTTCTGGATCTACTTACAAACAGTACAAAGTTATTATATATTTTTGTATAATTTCTATATACAGGAGGATCTTATTTTCAACCGTTATCGTGGAGTCTCCGGTTAAAGGTTGCTCTCGGAGCTGCTAAAGGACTTGCTTTTCTTCATGGTGCGAAAGCGAAAGTGATTTATCGCGATTTTAAGACTTCTAATGTGTTGCTAGATTCGGTATGTTGGGTGTTATGAAATCTAATAAAATTTGCACAAAATGAAGTGCAAAATCTTAACTTTAGTTATAATGATGTTTTTACCCTTACGTATGAACATATAGGACTACAACGCAAAGCTATCAGATTTTGGGCTAGCCAAGGATGGACCCATCGGTGATAAAAGCCACGTCTCAACTAGAGTCATGGGGACGTACGGATACACGGCTCCCGAGTATCTAGCCACCGGTATGCACATGGGTTCGTGTAAAAAAATCCAAAATTTTGTTCTTTATCGCTAATTTTTTTCGTGTTTTTTCCCCGTAGGTCATTTAACGTCTAACAGTGATGTCTACAGCTTTGGGGTGGTTCTTCTTGAAATGTTATCGGGCCTAAGAGTAGTTGACAAAAACCGACAATTGGGCAAACACAGTCTGGTCGAATGGGCCAAGCCCTACCTGGCCCACAAACGTAAAGTTTTACGGGTCTTGGATAGTCGTCTCGAAGGCCAGTACACGGTTGAAGCAGCCTATGCAGTTGCAAACGTAGCGTTACGGTGTTTATCGTTTGAGCCCAAGTTCAGGCCCACTATGGCGGACGTGGTCAAAGAACTTGAGAAGCTTCAGGAGCCAATAGAAACACGACCCCGAAGACATTCGAGTCACGGAAACCTGCCCCGGAAACACTCGGGTCAAGGAACCCGACCAAGGAGAGTGAGCTCAGGGGACGTTTCTGTTGCTGATGGTGGTGAAGCGGTCACATATCCCGGGCCTCAAGCTTCTCAAAGTAGCAAGTGATGTTAAGAAAAGAAGACGAATTGGGCTAAATGATTTATAGTTATTTGGGCTAACTAATTTTAAGAACAGACCATATTTATTTGACCCAATTTGTATTTTTAGATTTTGAGCTTTCCTCAAGTTCAAGTATCCTAGAACTTGTTCTCACTTTTTGATCTTTGTTATAAAAACCAATTTAGTAAAGCTATTGGAAAAGATATAGACAACAATCCACATGTTTTGCTTGGAGCTTTTAGCAAGTGTTTTAAAGAGTACATCGTCATCAAACTGGCCACACTACTGGGTCAATGGTCAGCCGCTTGTGCTTACTGGTCAACCGTTGACCAGACTAAATTGCGGATGTCAAACTGACTACACACTATTGGGTCAATGGTCAGCCGGACTAAATATCGGAATGCCATCAAACTGGCCACACTACTGGGTCAATGGTCAGCCGGTTGCGCTTACTGGTCAACCGCTTGACCGGGCTAAATACCGAATGGTGTCATAAATAATTTTAATTTGTATTTAAATGTCACATAAAAATAAAATTTAGGGTTTGCTGATCCAGTGTGTGTTATTTTTTTACTCAAAACCGCAGTATTGGTTGACAACACCACTTTTAGATTTCAACCTGCATTGTTGGCCTACATTTGAAAGTTAATAATGTCTCCAGTCCTCCATTTAGGTCAATCCTAAATTCCTAATATATGATATTTCTAGCAATTTTCTCAGTACTCTCTACTGTATACATATTCGCCAATATAAATAGAATACAAAAACAAAAAAAAAAAGAACAATTGGGTTGGCAAATGAAATGTTGCATTTATTATCAATTCATATATCACATGTTGATAGGAAATCACTCAAACATTGTGTATACCACCTAGCCTTAACAACTACTTGTTACAGTAGAACAAAATCTTTAAATGCACACCTTTTAATCATATCCACAAATCTTTATTTAAGCTTTAACATCAAGCACTATGTTTAACCATCCTTGCTGGCCAATTTCTCCAATCCAATCTCCCAATTGATCTATTCCTCAGTTTTTAAACTCAAAAGCTTTCTTCACCGAATTCCCATTAACCTCTTCTTTTCTTGGCACTATTTCCGTTCCGGTTTTATTAACGAACCGGGATTCGGGTTCAGGCTCAGGCTCGGGCTCGTTTTCACCTGGTGGCAACAAATCATTGATAATTTTCCCAATCATTTCTACCACTTCGCTCATTCTGGGTCGGGCTTTCGGGTTTTTCATAAGGCATTTAGTGGCTAAAGCGGAAAGTTTTTGGGCTGATTTTAGGGAATAGTCTCCTTTGAGACGTGGGTCCATTATAAGATGGTTTTTTGAATCTGAAACGTACGGTTTCACCCATTCTATTAGTTTTTGTTCGTTTCTTGGTAAGTTCCGTTCCACCGCTCGTCGGCCAGTCATAAGCTCATATAGGACCACCCCAAAACTCCAAACGTCACTTTTTGATGTTAATCGGCCCGTGTGGAGATACTCTGGTGCTGCATAACCGATCGTCCCGACAACCTTAAAGAGATCGAATAGCAGAAAATGGTGTTGTTAGACTTATTAGGTTATTAGTAATTACCAAACATTGTAATGAGAGATAAAACTTATGGTAAAAAGTAGGTTCAAATTGTCTTAGCATATTTTACTATAGAGCAGGCTAAAATGGAAGGTAAACAGGTTGGGTAACGGGTAAAAAAATTAAGTGTTAAAAGGTTAGTTTTTTTGTTCATTTACTAGAGAAATTCTTTATAAGTACAATAACAATAACAATAACAATCTAATCTCTAAAATGATTTAAAAGGTTGTATATTATAAATACACTTTTGGTAACTTTCATCTTTCGACCCAATTTGACCCGTGTCCTCTTTTAAGTTTTACTCATGTAACCCATCTTATTAGAAACTTTTTATATTACCGCAATCTAATGTTTTAAATAAATTATTTAATAGATCGTAAAAATTAAAACTTTCAAATGCATCAAAACGTATCGAACTTGTTCCCTCTGGACGTGCAAACTTTCAAAACTTACGTTGTAATGTAAACACAGACATCATTTTTTACCAATTGAAGCAGCCACAAAAGTCAAAATGTAGCCAAAATATGTCAAAAGGTAAGTTTTGAAAGCATGATATTATTAAAAAAGAGCTTCTAAAATTCGTTAGATACTTGCATACAATTCAAATAAATAGGTGACAAGTTTGACACATTTTGATGCAGTTAATCCCAAATTAAAAAATACACTTTGGGTAACTTTTGTCTTTTGACCCATTTGATATGTTCCTTTTTCGATTTTAACCGTTTGACCCATTAAAATAGCCCAAATTGACACGTCCATAAATAAATGAGTTGAAACTTACAGCTGTTGTTACATGATCGATTCCAGCAGCGGGACCCTGTCTAGCAAGCCCAAAGTCCGATAGCTTCGGGTTCAAATCATCATCCAAAAGAATATTTGAAGTTTTAAAATCACGAAAAATTAACTGCACCGAAAAAAAGTATAAAAGCTTATTACTTTTTAAATAATCATCCAATAAGTGCAAATGTATTAAACAAAATGTACCTGAAAATCCATTTCTTCATGTAAATAAGCCAACCCGCAGGCTGCACCTTGAGCGATCTGTAAACGGGTCATCCATGAGAGAGGGGACCCGATCCGACCCAATAAATGGTCTTCCAGACTTTTGTTTTGCATAAGTTCGTAGACTAGTAACCGTTGGATCCCTCTTTCGTCGTCTTCTGCGCAATATCCTATCAATTTTACGAGATTTGGATGGTTGACCACCCCTAAAATGTTGACTTCATTAATCCACTCTTTATGCCCCTGAATACTAGAAAAAGAAGTTTCAAGCAAAATTCATAAGATAACAAAAAGTTATCCTAACAACTATATACAAAAGTCATAAGGTATTAGGTATCCCCACATGACATAATCCAGCCAAAAGATTCTAAATAACATTTTGCTTGCAATTTTGTTGTCATTAGTTGATAAATCCAATGCATTTTTCATCAAATTTTACGCCTAGTAACTTAATCATGTAAATGGGTCAAGCTGCTCTAGACTTACTTAAGATCAACTTGCTAAAAGTTTGAATCAAACAGAGCTTAAACAAGTTTCAAGCTTAAAAATAAGAGGGTTTAATAAATGAGCTCGAGCTACGAGCCTAATCAGCGTATTATTTATAGTTATATATAATAATACAAATAATATATATTATGTTACGTATAAATAACAATTAAAATATAATATAAAAAACGCATAATTTAGTTAGTAAATACTAAAAAAAATCCTAGCCCAACGCGTATTATTTATAGTTATATATAATAATACAAATAATATATATTATGTTATGTATAAATAACAATTAAAATATAATATAAAAAACGCATAATTTAGTTTGGTAAATACTAAAAAAATCCTAGCCCAACCTAATCTCTAGCTTAAAATAAAAAATTGTTTATGAGCCAAGTTTTAGCTTTTAATAAGAGCCGAAACGATCTAGGCTCTTTTTGAGTAGCTCATCCAAGGAGAATAAAAGAGGAAAAAAGGTGAAAAACCATGCCTGGAATCCATTCCGACTCAGCTGCTTAACCGCAACATCTTCTTCACCTTCACCGTCAACACATCCTCTAAACACACACCCAAACCCTCCCTCACCGATCACAAGCGACCGATTAAACCCTTTAGTCGCCGCTTTCAGCTCTGAAAACTTAAAAACTCGCAGATTGTTCGACCGGCGTTGAGACAACAACTCAGAAAACTCAACGGCGTTGCTTACGTCACCAGAACTATTATTATTGTTGTTGATGTTGTTGTTGGAATCGAATTCTGATCGGCGACTTGTGTCGAAGCTGCTGAGGGAACGGGCCCAGGATACTTTGGTGGAGGAGCGGGAAAGAGCGCCGTCGTCTGCGGAGGTTCGACGGTCGCCGATGCTGAAGTGGAAACACTTCATTGAATGAGTGGTCGCCGGTGGTTGAAGGGAAATGTTGATGAGAGAGAAGGTGAGGGGGAAGACGGGTTCAACCGAATGGAATGGAATGTTCGATCATTGAATTTTGTGAGTTTGTAATATATATATTTATGGATTTTCATATTTGCAAGTCAAAAAAAGTTTGCTAATTATAAAAAAGGGTATGTTTATGCAAGGCAAATTTATTATTCGAGTAAACCTCAATTGTTGTCCTCGTGGTTTGTCTACTAAAATAACATTCTTACTTCAATAATTTAGTTTTTGTCAAAATTCTCACAAACGATAGATAGATGTTAAAAGAAATTTATGATTCAGAAAGAAAATAATGATTTTATTTTTATATTTATCATTCAATAGTTTTACTTCTCTCAATTTGATAGATATTAAAAGAAATTTACCATTCAAAAAAATTAGTTAGTTTTTGTATTTACCATCCAATAGATTTTTTTTTAAATTTTCGTCAGACAACTTAACATCATTTGTTTTCTTTGATAAATCAATGTAAAAAGATAATAATACTCCTAGACTGAAATTGTTATTACAAAATTAATACTATTATTTGTAAGATTTGGCAATTAAATAAGAATAGTTTCTGTTTTTTCTAAATGATTTTTTTACAATTTGGAGTTTAGAGTAATGATGTTATCGGAAACAGGTATTGGTATTTACTTTTATTAATAAAAAAGAATTTTGTCGTTAAAAAACTTAATAAAAAAATATTTAGATAACCCATAAATCCATTCGCCCTTATTGTGTTATACAATTAACTCACATAGATTTTAAAAAAGTGTTGGTATATTGACAAACGTATGAGCTTACAAATAAAAAGATTAAAGTGTAATCACATATAATATGGTCTAATATAAAAAAAATATTTAAATTATACATAAGTTTACATTTGATCATTATCCATAGTAACTCAAAATTTGTTTTAACATATCATGTTGTCTATAAAATTTAAAACTCGTAGATTCTATATTTTGATAATTTAATTCAAAAATATCATTATCATTATCGTGGTCCAAGAGTTGCTAGGTATTCCCCAGTTGAAGTTAAGAGTACTCGGGGAGTATTTGGCCTAGGTGTAGAGTATCCTTGTCTCTGCAACTTACCTTGTAGTGATTACTCAGGCAGTACTGAGCCTCCAAGACCTTGTTTTACAACATGATCATTATAAGTATATTTTAAAAAATTTACAAAAATATATTATTTCCTAAGATTTAATTCAAAAGTATTATTTTATAAATTGTAACTGAAAGATATATTTGAAGTAAGGGCATCTTTGTCTGAAATTTTAACACATCTAAGCGTAAACGTTAATTTACCCGCCCGCCCTACGAAAAGTTTGGACAAATAAGCCATTCACATTTGCACCCCTCCGTCTGTTAAATGACATTTTTGTCCTTGATCCATATTATTATTATTATTATTATTATTATTATTATTATGAAAAATAAATAAAGCCCCCAAATCACAACAATTGTCATCACCCATCACTTCCTTTATCTTCATCACTACCCAACTTACAAACCCCTAAATCACAACCATCTTCCACCAAATCCACCACAACCCGCCGGCCACCACCATTCTCCACCGAACCACCGCCTTTATCTATATACAATCCCAATTAACAAAACTTCAAACAAACATCAAAACATTATTAATTGTTAAAAAAACATCATACCATATTTTAATCTATCACATGTTGTGGATCGATATTGCTTCTTGAAATTATCTTAAAGGCAAAATCAAAACAATAGTCGCTACTAACAAAACTATTCGAACACACATTGGAGCGGTAATTATGATCATCATAAATACAAAATATCTAATTTGAAAAACATGAAATTAGAGAGCTCAAATTCTTCAAACCCACTAGTGATTTTTCAAAATTGGTGTTTTCTAAGCATGCAATCGAGAAATCTTGGTCTAATTAAGCTTCAGTTTGTTGAAGTAAACATGAATTTGTTGGAATTTTGAAGTATCTCAAGAGTATGTCTGCAACATCGTACAAGAAACTTTGTGAAAAGGTGGAGACTTGCCTGCAACTATGAGGCCAGGATGGGTTTAAGGGACTAGGCTTGCTTTGGTGAAGGTGGTGGTACACAACGGTGCTGCATTGGCAGTGGTGCATGGTGGTGTAGCGTTGGTTTAAAGCAGCGGTGGTGCGTGGTGATGTGGTGGTGTAGTAGTGTTGTGGTGGTGTGTAGAAGTGATGCTTGGTGATGAATTGTGTTTGTTTGGAGTATGATAACGATGCAAAGTCAAGATGAATATAATGATTCTTTAAGTGAAGAAGAGATGTCGATTTGGGTTTGTGTTTGTTTGGTGTGTATTTGTTTTGTAGTGGATTTGGAGGGAAGATTACCAAATACCCCTAGTGCCAATAGTCAACATATGAAGGGGTGTAAACTAAATCATAGTGAAAACGCGAAAGGCTTAGGTGTCCAAACTTTTCTTAGGGGCGTGCTGACGTCCGCGAGATGTGTATGATCTTTAGATATAATTTAGGTACTTTGTCACTCGTTTATTCAAACTTTATATTTATAAAACACAATATAACACTATCACTCTCTACAACACGCTAGGGCAAGTGCACCCATCCTTGGTATAGTATAGTGATGGTAAGATACCGATGTCGTCTAAGGACACAAGACCTTCTAATACCGGATTATCATCAACGTCTAATCGACCCAAAATTTGAGAAAAGGTTTTAATAATTAAACTAAATAAGTAAAATAAAGTAATAAAAGAAACAAAAAAACAAGACAGAATCACTTGGTTTCGACTCATCTTCCATGTATCCGTTGACGATTTCCGCACGTTGTGTTTTTTAAGAGATAATCTTGGTTATAGTGGCATGTCCCTCTTTTGGAGACAACGCTACCCTTGGCCATATTGGTCTGAGTCAACAGAGATAAAGTCCCGCAAAGCCGGAATAGTGAAAGATAATTAAGTGAATTATTATTGCAAAATATGGCATGTCCCTCTTTTGGAGGCAAGTGTACCCTCGCCCATATGGGTTTGAGTTAGCAAAGATATAGTCCCGCAAGACTGCTTTAAAGTGTTAACAATAGTTTATTTTATAAGGGATTCAAGCTGTTATTACTTCCCCTGATTTGATGCTATCTGCCTCAAAGGAAGTCCTAACAAGCTTGAACCAAGTCCTCCCAGGATCTATACACTGAATGAGGCAAGAACTTTACCCAAACCACCCTTCTAATCTCCTTCTAGGCAGTTAACGTACTTTATATAGACCGTAAAGATACGAATAAGTGAATCAACAAAATATTAAGGACTGATAGGATAAAACTCACTTTCAATATAAAAGATTATTTATTAAAATCATTAATACAAACCCAATTAAAAAGTTTACAAAAGATTGAAAATCAAAAGTAATACATAAAAGACTTTGTCTTCACCAAATGATGTAAGAGCTTAGCCAAGCATGGCCATAGTTTGAAAAAAACTCTTACTATCAATCTTGGATCCTGAAACTACTACACACTCTAAACTCTAATGATTGTGGTGGATGATGGTGGTGGCAGGTGTAAGAGAAATGGTTTGCCAAGGATGGGTTAGATTGAAACCAAGCACCCCTGTTTATAGTTGGAAACAATGGCTTCACATGGCCCCATGCCCTGTGGGCACGACCCCGTGTCTTCCATCTTCTTTGTCTTCATTTAATAAGCTTGTCAGATCAAGTGCCACATGGCTCCGTATGTCAACGGCACGGTCCCGTGGCCATTGTACTTGTTATATTATCCAAGATTCGCAAATCTGAAAGTTGACCACGGCCCGTGTCCACTTGACACGGCCCCGTGTTTCTTGTCTGCTTTTGTTTGTCTTTTCTTTTCTGGAATCTTGAAGGGGCACAACATCATGCCGACCAGGCACGACCCCGTGCTGGACTTTTGATTCGTTGTTTTTGGCTCTGGGGTGCAGCTCGGAGGGTTGGTAAAGTTTATCATCATTCCTTTTTCTATATTTATGTTGGTTTTTTGTCGTTAATTTATTTCTTTTGTACATTTAAGTTTTTTTAATCTTGAAAATCAAAAGTATACAAAGAAACGCACTTTTTCCAACATTAGTACTAAAAATGGTTGATTTTATACCTTATTTGATAATATTTATATGTTGCATTGGCGCATATCAAATACCCCCACACTTGAATCTTTGCTTGTAATCAAGCAAAACTCTTTAATATTGCTTACACACCCAAATGAAATTAGTAGAGAAAAAGATTTTAGGTTTTGTTTGTAGAATGTCGGGAATCCAAGTTCTTTTTTTAGTTACATTCCTTTTAAGATTAATTGAATCTTTTTTTATATTTATGACATTTTTTACTTCAATTTCGAGATGGTGTTCTCCTTTATATAAAGTTGTGTATGTAACTAAATTGTAAATGTAATTTCATTGTAACTGTATTAATTTTTAGCTTCCTTTTAAGTCGTCATTCCTAAAACATTTAATAAATACAATAACCTTTTAAAATATATTATATAATCGTAACTAATGTAAATCATAATTGACTTCTAAAAACTATAATATATATTTTATGCAATCAAATTATAAAATAATTAAAGCTTTTAACCATGTTCAAGAATTGAAGAAGCACCGGGGGAACCTAAGGATATCCAGGGATATATAAGTTACAGCCAAGGTATTCTACATAAGGGGTTGTCCTTTCGCTTCACTCTCCGGGGTGAACTCACTTAAGCTGATCTGCAAAATAGCAGCGCTATTAGTCTCGTCACGGGGAAAAGGGTGGTTTTCTCCGTGACCACACTCCAGCATGAGAAGAAGTACTTGAGGATGGTAAGTAAGGTAGTAAGTAATTTGTATGTGAGTGGGTATGTATGCGTGTCTTTTACCTGGAGATCCAATACTTATTTATAGCCGAAAAGATATGTTCAGGAGATGGGCTGGTGGGCCCGGCCCATACAGCCAGAGATGTCCGTTTTGTCCCTCTGCGTCAGACATTAAATGTTCCCTGCAGGAGAATTAATGTCCTCTGTCAGGAGGTGTGTTTTGTCGGATATTGAGTGGTGCCATGTGTAAAGGTAGCCGTCTCTGGTGTCAGGCCTGCTGCCAGCCGAAAGTGGAGAATGTGGAACAGTCACTTGCAGAGATATGGTTGGTATGAAGTCTGACGTCTGCATTACTGCTCATGCGACACAGTCACACGCAACCTGCCGAGCAACCATTGGTCACAGTTCTGCCACTTTATACCCTTGGGTATGGTCAACACCTCTTAGTGCTTACCCCTTCTGCGAGGTTGTCAACATTTTTCCCGCCAGCACAGAGTGTCAGTGTATATCCTTTTGTCCCAAGACTATGAGGCACTTCTCATATGTGTCTTGTCCTTGCAAGGTTTCAGGATTCGCAGCTCCTTGGGATGTTGTTCTGCTCAGGTCTAGTATACCACGTGTGTGAGTCTAACTTGCCATTGTGCCAAGTACACAAGGCTCGTTATGTGACTTGTGTTATTTAGTCAAACTTGTCGTCGCGCTAAGTGTGCAAGACTTGTTGTTTGACTTAATTTTATTGGTCTAATTAACCGTTGCGCTGAGTGCGCAAGGCTCACTGTATGACCTATTGGTGTTGGTCTAATTATGACCTATTGGTGTTGGTCTTATTCACTGTTGCGCTGAGTACGCAAGGCTCATTGTATGACCTATTGGTGTTGGTCTAATTCAACGTTGCTCTGAGTGCGCAAGGCTCATTGTATGACCTATTGGTGTTGTAGAATACGCACCATTGCATGTTGCATGCAAGGTTATCTTTGTAAAAAGTAGTTAAGGGTATGGTTCGTTACGTAGGCGTAGGGTTTTTGGGACCATACCCCCTCAGGTCCCCCCAGTCCAGTGCTCCTCCAACGCGCATGTTTGTAAGTGGGAGGAGTGCTGGACTAAAAGAGTTGTTGCATGCGCCGCTATTTCTATTGTCGAAAATTTGACAAGGGTTGGAGGGGAAAACATTTGCGTGAAGGAAACGTTTTGTAATCCAAACCTTGGAATTCAAAACTGCTGCTCTTCTGACGCTGCAGGTGGGTTGGTGAGAAAAAGTGGGATTTGAAAGGACATCTGACATCGGTTGCGTGCACTCAGTCATTTCGCCTGCCATTCATTAATGAATTGGCAGGGGGAGTGGAAGCCACGCGCGCTTGTTAAACGTCCTTTGCAACTTGCTTGCCACACGTCTTTCTCTGGTTGGCTGTTATTGCCACGCGTGTGTCACGTTCTCCAACCGCATTAAATGTGAGCACTATAAATAGAGGTAGTCCGTTAGGGTTTTCCTCATTCACTCACTTGTCTTTCATCTTCTTCTCTGCACTCTTTGAGTTCTTGTGTTTTGTTCATCAAAGTTGTCTTAAAAAAATTTCTTTTCCTTGCGTCTAACGGCTTCCAGAGGGCCTGAGTCTGCCTCTGGTGTTGGGGTTCCACCCCTTTCCGGCGTGTAAGCTGAGCCGACAGGTTTTTGAGCATATACTTTCTGGTTTCCAGTTTCCCCCCAACTGGGGGGCCCGACTACCGGCTGACGGTGAAACCGTCGCCAATGCTCCGGCGGGTTATATCACCGTTTTTTATGATTTTTCGGTGAAGGTAACTTCCGGTTGCATGCCACCAAGTTTTTTCTTGAGGTTCTGCAGTACTACGGCTTTCACCTCTCCCAGTTGAATCCAATGGGGATGGTGAGAATAAAACACTTTGAGTTTTTGTGACGGTCGACCGGGTCTGTTCCCACCGTCGACCGTTTCCGCATTTTTTACCAACTCCGTTATTCAATGGGGTTTTATTCTTTCCAGCACCGTGCGCAGGCACGGAAAATTTTGCTCTCTCCTCCCAATTCCTTCCATGATTGGAAGGCAAAATTCTTTTTTGTGAAGACCGGTGTCATTCCTGTGCTTTTGACGTTCCGGGGCCAGATGAGATCCGGCGGAGACCATCCCAATACCAGTGTTGGACCCCTGATATTGTGATCTGAAGGAGATCCCGGTGCTTCAGTTGCCGGAGAGGATACTGGTGGCGGCGGGGATGAGCCTGCTGTGGAAACCCGACCGCGGGTACCGACCAGTGTACGTGGAGGGGGATCGGAGTAAGTGTTCTTATTCCGTTGTGTTTCCTTGACTTTGAATTGTGTGTTGGCTAACATGCATGTGTTTTCTTGCAGGAGCCCCATTGTTCTTAGCCGCCTTTCAGAGGAAGGAAGGGCGGATTGAAAGGCTCCCCTTGGGCCCGGATGAGCCCACTTGGTATGCGCAGGTCCTGGTCATTTTGCCCTAATAAAAGATGCGGACCTGGATGTTCCCGCGCCTTCTATTGGTAAGTTCCTGTTGTTAAATACTGCAACTTTGCAAGTGACTTATGCGCTGTTATGCTGTGATACAGGCGCCTGGGGGATTTGGGCATTGGCCTAGATCACAAGAATAAGAGGCGCGCAGGGTCGAGCGCGGTGGTTGAGAAGGAGGCGACTCAACCCGGGGCGGGCCCTCCCAAAGGTAAGCGCGTTGTGTCTAACAATTGGAATGCTTATGTAGTCATCTGTGACTCATGGGAGGGTCTTGAACCTGTAGGTGCGAAGAAGGCTGCACCAAAGCAGGCGGTTATCCCGACCACCAAACCTGCTAGTCTGGAGGAAGCTAAAGAGATCCCAGAGGTGCCTCTGAAGCGAAAGAGGCGTCCGAAGGAGGACCTCTCCGAGCAACCACTTAAAAACGTTTCGCGAAAGCATATGGGGAAGAGGGCGGATCTGAAGACATTAACTGCCAAGATATCCCTCGGTAATTTTCGGTACCATTCACTATTTTCTTCCGGTTTTTTATGTCGTGCATGATTAACTTTTGTTGTTATACAGTCGGCGATAGGCCGGTTTTTGTGGAATCCGGCACATGCGCCGCGAGCACTGATTCCCCCATGACCTTGGCGCCGCGGTCAAGGCGGAGATTCTGCTGCTGGGGCAGAAGAACCGGTGGCAGTGAGGGAGGGGCCTCACGTGGTGGTGGAAGGTTCGGTAAGGGTACTAATGTGGGTTCTACGGTGGTGAAACGTCCCGTGGTTGCTGCGGATCAACCACAAGTGGATATTGAAGAACCTGTGGTTGTTGTTGAGGAATCGCGGGTGGAGTTTGAAAAACCTGCGGTGGTGGCGGAAGAACGCGTGCATCCGGGTGCCACGGTTTTGTAAATGTCTTTATATTTTAATGAAATGTTTCTTCCTTGTCACAATATTTGCGTGAAGTGGACACCACATTGGGCCCGAGCGAGATCAGACATTCCTGTTACTTATTACTTTCATATTAACTATTTATTATTGTTGCTTACTAACCCAACCGCGAGGCCCAACGCGATGTAGTTGACACTACATTGGGCCGGGGACTTGTAGAGATAACCACTAACTGGGCCTGGCACATTGAGGTTAGGGGAGGCTCATTTCTCCTATATAAAGAGGTGTTCACCTTATTATTAGGGTAGAAGATATGGAGCCGCCACTTTTTTGTAGCTGGAAATAGGGGATTTTTCCCCTGCCGGCAATCTCTACATCCCATTTTTCTCTCTTCTCTATTGCAGATCTAGGTTCAAGAGGAAGAACAAGGTGTGATTCTCCATCCTCCTTGAGAAAGCGGTTTCAATCACTCCGACGGTGATCCCGTGTTTCTTCATTGGCGCCATCCGTGGGACATAATCTAATCCAAGAATCACAACTTATTCTCCTCTACCCAAACTTTAAGATCTGTAGTATTTGGTCACCAGATTCACACAAGATTCTCGGTTTTAAAACCCTTTGGATCTACATTTGTTTGAATGGGTTATGAATCTCAGCTACCCCGGGGGTGTAAATCTGTAGCCATACAAGATTTTCTCAAACAACAATTCTGACATTCATGGTTGGACATTCATGGTTGGTAGGGTTCAATACCTCCTTTAACGAGGCTAACCACCATTTATACACCCAATCAGGTAAGCTCGAGTATACTCCGTCGCGCAGGTAAACTCTGTAGCGCGAGCATACTTCGCGCCATGAGTACTCTACCAGCGGGTAATCTCTGTGCGCGAGCATACATTGTCACGCGGGTAAACTCTGACGCGCGAGTAAGCTTCTCATAAGCCGAACTTGCTCCGCCTCGCCGGACTAGCCCCGCTGCTTGTGCAGGCTCCGCCATTCCGGGACACATTGCGCTACGCGGATGAACTCCCGCCTCACCGTACGAACTTTGTAGAGCGGGCAAGCCTTGTGCGCCATAAGGCATTACTAACATCGTAAACCTTGCTCATAATTTTTAACCATGAAAGAAGCTAAAAAGGCCTTTTGGTATATTGGCCTGTGATATTTGTGAAAGATTAAGATGGCAGGTGCTTGAACTAATTTTACATGTCCACTTTTCAAATATGCACAACATCTTACAACAGTTCACATAAACCCCCTTTGAATGTTACAAATAAACATTTTTAACCCTCTCAGGGGTGGTGGAGACTTTTAGTCACTGGCAAACTCAAAAAAAGCCTTTTTGACAAAAAAAAAAACAAATAAAAACTCCTTTCTAAAGCATGACATATATGGGCATATGACCTTATTGATATTACACGTACATGTGTCCGTTTTTTGTTTACTTAACGTGATACATACAGTATATCTAATATGAGCATACACTTTTTGCTATTCATAACCAATTTTTCGGTACAATACTACCTACATGTATTTAGCAACAATGAACCGAAAGACTCAATTGTACACAGTGTACTTATGCAACTTCATAGTTTTCAAGACTGATCCTTTATGTTTACCGGATCGAAACATGGCGACCATAGCCGATCAACTCAACACAACTCAGTACAAATGATTCACGAATGAGAGAACACACACTCGGTCACCCATGCGCGGCGGAGACACCCGCGTGGCGAGTCCTGTGCACGCCGGAAAGTTCCGCCTGCCTGCGATCAACTCCGTATCCGCCGATAAAGCTCCGCCTACGGGTACTTTGCGTGTGCAAATGGTTCCGCAGTACAGATCCTTTATGTTTACCCATGCCTCAAAAACAATTCAATGATTATGCTGAATGAAAAGCTACTTGCGTGCATGTCTAATGTGTGTATATTTTTATTAAAGCAATCATGACATACCCATTACATGTAGTATATTTATATACATGGGTGTACACTCATCGATTATCTACAATCAATATTTAAGAAGAATGGTACTAACATCTATTTAGCAGCAATAAACTGAATCACTAGCACGGTGCAACACTATTTCAAGGGTTAAAATTGCTTTCACACATTGCGGAGTATCGATGCAAAGAACAAGCACCTTATAAGGACAAAGTTTCGGTTTTGCCATACATTCAATCGAGAAAACGCGATGAGCAATCCTCACGTACACCGATGAAAGCCTAAAAAGTTGCATCACTTACAAGCACGTAAGTCGCCATACACGCATGCCCCATTACATACGAGCACATAAGTCGTCATATGCGCATGCTCCATTACTTATGAGCACGTAAGTCGCTATACGCGCATGCTCCTTTATATACGAACATCTCAGTCGCCATGCGAGCCTGCTGCTCCACATACGAGCACGTAAGTCGCCATACGCGCATGCTCCATTACATACGAGCACGTAAGTCGCCATACGCGCATGCTCCATTACTTATGAGCACGTAAATCGCTATACGCGCATGCTCCTTTATATACGAGCATCTTAGTCGCCATGCGAGCCTGCTTCTCTACATATGAGCATCTCAGTCGCCATGCGAGCCTGCTGCTCCACATATGAGCACGTAAGTCGCCATAACGCGCATGCTCCATTACATACGAGCACGTAAGTCGCCATACGCGCATGATCCATTACTTATGAGCACGTAAGTCGCTATACGCGCATGCTCCTTATATACAAGCATCTTAATCGCCATGCGAGCCTGCTGCTCTACATATGAGCATCTCAGTCGCCATGCGAGCCTGCTGCTCCACATACGAGCACGTAAGTCGCCATACGCGCATGCTCTATTACTTGCGAGCACGTAAGTCGCCATACGCGCATGCTCCTCTACTTATGAGCACGTAAGTCGCTATATGCGCATGCTCCTTTACTTACGAGCGAGCACACGTGTGCCGCCAGGCGCATACTCCTCTACTTATGAGCACGTAAGTCGCTATACGTGCATGCTCCTTTACTTACGAGCGAGCACACGTGCGCCGGCAGGCGCATGCTCCTCTACTTATGAGCACGTAAGTCGCTATACGCGCATGCTCTTTTACTTACGAGCGAGCACACATGCGCCGATAGGCGCATGCTCCTCTACTTATGAGCACGTAAGTCGCTATACGCGCATGCTCATTTTATATACGAGCATCTTAGTCGCCATGCGAGCCTGCTGCTCTACATATGAGCATCTCAGTTGCCATGCGAGCCTGCTGCTCCACATACAAGCGCGTAAGTTGCCACACGCGCATGCTCCTTTATATACGAGCGCGTAAGTTGCCCGTGTGCATGCTTTGTTACATACGAACACACTTACAGAATATAAATTGTACTACAAATGCATGCACCACTTTGGGTATACACAAAAACACATTGGCTAAAACAAAGCTTCGTATACACATACGATCTTCAAGGCAAGCCGCAGCTCCTTGCGCCACGCCGGATTGTTGTTGTGGCATACTTGAGGATCTGCGTAGGCTAGGACTTCCACTTCATTACCTTGACGCGACTTTACGCCAATTCTCATTCGCGATAACCTGCACAAAGTGGATTAACGCGCGCAATATTGTAGATAACAGTTTACAAAGATGCAAACACTAGGTATACGCATTCTCAAAGTCAAAGACACGCGCAGCATGCGCTAACCAGCAACTTTCCCGCACCCGGGCGACAGGTAAGCCTAAAACTCGCATTATTCGCTTCCGAGCATTCTTAATAAGTCTAGTGCTCCTCCCATGCTTGCACACGGGAGCAACACTAGACTAGGGGACATGATGGGTATGGTATGGACCCGACCCAAACGGTCGGACATTCCCATTACTTATCGCTTTTATATTAGCTATTTATTACTGTTGCTTACTAACCCAACCGCGAAGCCCAACGCGATGTAGTTGACACTACATTGGGCTGGGGACTTGTAGAGATAACCCCTAGCTGGGCCTGGCCCATTGAGGTTAGGGAGGCCCATTTCTCCTATATAAAGAGGTGTTCACCTTATTATTAGGGCAGAAGATATGGAGCCGCCACTTTTTTGTTGCTGGAAATAGGGGATTCTTCCCCTACTGGCAATCTCTACTTCCCATTTTTCTCTCTTCTCCATTGCAGATCTAGGTTCAAGAGGAAGAACAAGGTGTGATTCTCCATCCTCCTAGAGAAAGCGGTTTCAATCACCTCGACGGTGATCCCGTGTTTCTTCAAGAATGATAATAGTTTAAATTGGCTTTTTTTTTGTTGAAATAAATCAATATAATAATTACAAATGAAATCTTGAATGATAATTAAAAATCATTTCCATATTTGAAATGTTTGCATAACTTTATAAAAGTCAACACACATGATTACTATCAAAAGATTTGTTTGTACTTAAAAGAATTGGTTTTTGCTTATGTGCAGTTATATGTGACACTATTAAGAATAAAAACAAGACATAAAGTCAAGTTACTATTATTAGACAAAGATGAAAAATGTTATAAATAAGACAACAAATGTGATGTACAAAGAAATGTTAGAGATTTATAGATTGCTTATATGTTTGTTACTTATATATTGTAATTACAAATGGGGTTGGTGACCCATTGGCAACGGCAAAAGCCATTAGATACATTTAGATTTAAAGGTCTTAGGTTCAAGACTTCAAGTCCCACATACAACAGAATTAAAGAACAAAAACTTATATATTGTCACACCCGACCCGCAACGGAAGTAAAAGTTAGGGCATAATTGGGTTATCACCAAAGCTCATGTTATTTACTAATAAGTTTCATATTTATTAAATTGAAATTAAAACTTCAAATATTCAAACACAATGAGTCATACAAGCACAATTAAAAACCAAAACATTGTTCAGATCATAATGGTTTTGTTTAATCTTCTAAGGCCATTCCTATGTGTTTCGTTCTTCAGCTTGTTCACCTGTATCATGCGTAAAACAAGAGATTTGGTTCAACAAAAGTTGGCGAGTGAATCTAAGTAAAACATTTAAACCATTGGTATATTAGTTGTTTAAATAAAAATTTGTGCATAAATCATAAGTGAGCATAAGAATATATCTAAACCATCACAAACCAAATAATATCCGCAATGAACACATGTCATGATAAATGATGAACTTGAGATCAAGGCTCAATCAAACGGAGCCGATCTAATGAGGCACCTGATGCTTAACTCGTATCCCACAAGGAACCGATGGGCCTAATGAATGATTGCACTGAAATGATATAATATAACCACACATAGCCACACAAACAAATATACACCTTTGATCACGAAATGATGTTAGCACAAGTGTTTAAATAAATAAAACATGTACGACACATGATACACCTCAAAACATGATTAAAAAGGGAATTTGTAAGAATTCACTCACAATGGGTACGTTTCCTTGAATTGAAAAGAGGTGCACGAATTGAGGACGTAACCAACGAAAGAGACTAACCTAAATAATAACGTATTATATCAATAAATATATATAAAAAAACTTAATATTTTGTTTTAATATGTTTTGTTAAATTTTAGGTTATTTTTGGTAGTAATTATTAGGATTTTAACTTGTTTGATTGTATTTAATTATTGTTAGTTGGTTTTGAAAACATTAAAATAAATAGAAAAAAATAAGTGAATAATAAAAAGTTAAAAATTAAAAATTTAAAAAAACCTTGTCAGACTGACAAGGTGAGGTGTCATACCGGTTCGATGGTGGAATTGGCAGCGTGTAGCAAGATTCGAACTCGTGACCTCTCGGTTGCGTGCACGCAGCTCTTCCAACTGAACTACGTGTCTAACCCGAAAGAATCCTAATTTTAATTATATTAATACTCTCTTTAGACTATTTCAGAAATTAATTTAATTTAAAAATATTTAACAGACTTGAACCGCATGCACTAAGGGTCTCAAACCCGAGACCTGATGTTGATTTGCACCCAGCCCATCCAACTGGGCTGGGTGTCTAACCCGGTCATATAACAGTTTCTAATTATACTAATACACTGTTCGAATGTCATCTTCTTTGTTTTTTTAAAAAAACCCAGATCCTCTGACCGATTTGAAACTGGTTTGATTATCATTCCTTGTTTACAATAACAAGAGTGTACGAATTGAATGTAGGAAAGAAACAGAAGGTAGAGGGCTGTTACCAAATACCGAAGACTTTCAATTATTCCGACGATGTTTCCGGCGACAAAGCAGATAAATTCCGACTAAAACAGTAATCGTGAGCAGAGGAGTTTCAAATGAAATTCTTTTGGACGAGTTTGAGACCGACACTTGCTGAGTATTTATAGGCTATACTGAGCTTCGACTGTTACATGCGAAACCGAAAGATTTGATTGATGATGAACAAAACAGTTGGTCATAATTGAATTTGATTGAGATTCGAACGTTATTTGACAGTTAAAACTCGATTATTAGCAGAATCGAAACTGATAATTGATGATTAATCACTAAATCAAATGGACAGTTACCGATTCTGAAGTTTTTGAAATTGTAGAGGACACGCTTGACAGACAATATCAATTATTTGAGTTGGAAACCACACAATAAGTGTGTGTGACTCAGTGGTGTTTGGTGCGTGTGGTTGTATAAATAAACCCGGGTTCGACTCTGGTTTCCCACCCTTCATTTTAATTAATTTTTTTTAAACTTTAAATGTTAATTTCCTATAGTTTTATTTACATATTATGTTTAATTCATTAAGGTTTTATTTATTATGGTTTTAAATTTTAACAACATTACTAATTTCAATCAATTAAAATATGCGACAAAAATACGCGACGAACGTTCAGCCAACACTTGATTAATAAACGGTGTGGGTTTTTGAAACCCTAATTACCCGAATGTTATAGTATCCCCTACTTTTAGAAATTTCGTCCCGAAATTTATGTAGTAGCCGTAACCGGAAAAAGATGCGGGTAATTTTTGCGCATTGATTCTTCGCGTTCCCAAGTAAACTCAGGTTCTCGTTTTGACTCCCAACGCACTCTGATGATTGGAATACGACTTCGTCTTAAACGCTTTTCACCGAAGTCCATGATTTCTACTGGTCTTTCGACATGGTGCATTGACTCATTAATTTGAATATCTTCCAAAGGAATATGGAGATTCTCCTCGGCTAGGCACTTTTCCAAGTTCGAACGTGAAATGTGGGGTGAATTATATTGAGTTCAACTGGTAAGTCAAGCTTGTATGCTACAGGACCTACTCTTTTGAGTATCTTGAATGGTCCCACATAGCATGGTGCTAGCTTTCCCTTTTGACCAAAACGAACCACTCCCTTCCACGGTGATACTTTCAAAAGTACTCGATCACCAACACAAAATTCCAAAGGCTTTCGCCGTTTATCAGCGTAACTCTTTTGACGAATTTGAGCTGCTAGAAGATTATGTCGGATTTGAATAATTTTGTCAGTCGTTTCTTGAACCAATTCAGGTCCAGTGATTTGCGCTTCACCAATTTCGAGCCAACATACAGGAGATCGGCATTTATGACCATATAAAGCTTCAAAAGGGGCCATACCAATGCTGGAATGATAACTATTGTTGTACAAAAATTCAACCAACGGTAGATGAGTGTCCCAATTACCTTTGAAGTCTATGACACATGCTCGCAACTTGTCTTCAAGGGTTTGTATGGTGCGCTCAGATTGCCCATCAGTTTGAGGATGAAAGGCAGTACTAAGATCTAGACGTGTACCCATAGCAGACTATACAGCTTGCCATGTTCGTGAACTAAAACGGCCATCTCGATCAAATATGATACTTAAGGGTACACCATGACGGATTACAAGTTCATTTATATAGATACGAGCTAATTTCTCATTTTTGAAGTCCTAGCGGATAGGGATGAAATGAGCTGACTTAGTGAGACGATCAGGATAACCCAAATGGTGTCATACCCACTGGAGGTGCGAGGTAACCCGGTAATGAAATCCATAGTTATGTTTTCCCATTTCCATACAGGTATTTCGGGTTGGAAAAGAAGTCCTGAAGGTCTTTGATGCTCAGCTTTCACCTTGGAGCATGTAAGGCATTTGGAAACGAATAAAGCGATATCTTTCTTCATGCCAGGCCACCAGTAAGAGTATCGTAGGTCTTGATACATTTTATCGGCTTCTGGATGTATAGAGTACCGAGTTTTGTGTGCTTCATTCATGAGGAAAGCACGGAGATCATCACGATTAGGTACCCAAATACGATTTAGGTAATAAAGAATACCATCCGATTTGGATTCTAGCTTGGTTTCGGCTCCATAAGATAGTTCATCTCGTACATCATTTTCCGTGACAGAAATATGTTGAGCTGCTCTAATTCGGTTTTAAAGATCGGTCACAATTTGAAAACACACAAGACGGATTAAGTTTGCATACTCCTTTCAATTAAGGGCGTCAGCCACAACATTAGCCTTGCCAGGATGATAACGAATTTCACAATCATAATCATTAAGAAGTTCAACCCATCGGCGTTGCCTCATGTTCAATTCCTTTTGATTAAAGATATGCCGAAGACTCTTGTGGTCAGTGTATATTTCACACTTAGTACCATAGAGGTAATGTCTCCTATCTTAAGGGCGAACACGACTGCTCCAAGTTCTAGGTCGTGAGTGGTATAATTCTTCTCATGCACTTTGAGTTGCCTTGAGGCATAGGCTATAACCTTTCCTCTTTGCATTAGAACGCAACCTAACCCTTGCCTGACGCATCACAATAAACCACAAAGTCTTCGCAACCATCAGGGAGTGTAAGTATAGGTGCATCAAAAAGTTTTTACTTCAAACTTTGGAAAGTCTCTTCTTGTTTGGGTCCCCACATAAAGAGTTTGCCCTTATGAGTTAAGGCTGTGAGTGGAACGGCGATACGAGAAAAATTCGCGATAAAACGAAGATAATAGCTAGCTAGACCAAGAAACGATCTAACTTCAGTAGGTGTGCGTGGCACTTGTCATTCTTGTACCGCTTTGATTTTTGCAGGATCAACATGAATTCCTTTGTCGTTAATGATATGGCCAAGAAATTGCACTTTTTCTAACCAAAACTCACATTTCGAGAACTTAGCATAAAGCTTTTCAGTTCTCAAGAGTGTTAGAATGAGTCGAAGATGTCGCTCATGATCAGATTTGGTCTTTGAATAGATAAGAATATCATCAATGAAAACTATGACGAAACGATCGAGATAGGGTTTGCACACCCTATTCATCAAATCCATGAACACAGCAGGAGCATTGGTCAATCCAAAAGGCATGACCATGAATTCTTAGTGGCCATAACTAGCTCGAAAAGCTGTTTTAGGAATATCTTCTTCACGCACTCTAAGTTGATGATAAAAAGAACGAAGGTCGATCTTTGAAAAACAGGTGGCACCTTGAAGTTGGTCTAATAGATCATCAATACGGGTAATGGATAGCGATTCTTGATGGTCAGCTTGTTAAGCTCTCTATAGTCGATGCACATACGAAAAGTTCCATCTTTCTTTTTCACGAAGAGAACAGGCGCACCCCAAGGTGACGAACTAGGACGAATAAATCCCTTGTCAGTGAACTCTTGCAGCTGACTAGCTAACTCTTGCATCTCAGATGGAGCTAACCGATAGGGAGATTTTGCGATTGGTGTAGCACCAGGCACAAGATCGATTCGAAATTCGACTTCTCGCACAAGAGGAAGTCCTGAAACGTTATCGGGAAAAACTTGAGGAAATTCTTTAACAATGGGAATATCTTCGAGCTTCCTTTCTTTGCCTTCCTTCTTGACAATATGAGCTAGGAACGCGATATAATCTTTGCGAAGATATCTACGAGCTTGGAGACATGATATCAATTTAAGCCCTTTAGAAGGAGTTTCACGAAAAATGCGCAAAGTTTGACCGTCAGCGAGAGGAATTGGAATAAATTTTTCATAGCAAACAACTTCAGCATGATGCTGACTAACCCAGTCCATACCGATGATAATATCGAAACTACCCAACTTCATAGGAATAAGATCAATTGGAAAGTTGTGATCATTAAGAGTCAGTTCACCATCAGCAACTTCCACCATGAATGTTCAGCGAGACTAACGTGGGATAAATCAAGAATAGATTCGAATTCTAAGGACACAAAACTCTTATCCGCACCAGTATCAAATAGTATGGATGCATAAATACCGTTAATAAGGAACGTACCATTGACCACATTGTCATCAGCCCTAGCTTGGTTAGCGTTGATATTGAAAGCACTTCCTCTAGCAGGTGGATTAGCTTGATTGGCTTGGTTCACCGGGTTGGCTTGAGCTTGAGCATTAATGATGTTCACCAGGCGTGGACATGTGTTATGAAAATGGGTGGGATCGCCATAGTTAAAGCATGCTCTGATAGGTTGCATCATTGGGTAATTGGGTTGGTAGAAGGGTTGAGCCATAGGTTGAGCAGGTGGTAAAAGTAAGGGTTGTTGATTTTGGGCTTAGCCCACCACTTGATTATTGGTTTGAGCTTGTGGTGGATTGCGGTGTGGTTTTTGGAGAATACGGCAAGTTTGAATCGTGTGACTGGCACGGCCACAACTTGTGCAGTATTGACAGGGGTTTTCTGGGGGATGGTGGTATTGACATCGGTTGCATTTTGGGTGTGGACCAGTGTATGGCTTCTTGAATGGGGCGGTTTGAGGGGCAACTTGTGTGATTGGGGCAGCAGTGATAGGAGAATTGGTTTGAGTAACGACGAAGTTTTTCCATTATGCTTCCTTTTTTCGACAATTTAGAAGACGAACCTGCTGGGGTTGGGTTTGAAGTTTCCACAGGTGCCTTATCTTTCTTCTTTTCATCCTTAAAATCGCCATTTCGAATGCGATTTTCCGTCAGTTCGGTAGCCAGTTCCATGGCAGCTTCGAGTGTTGCAGGTGAAGTACTTAACACAAAATCTTGAATCTTCGAGGGAAGGCCTCGAATATAATGCTCGATTAGACGATAAATAGGAGTGAACAGGTTGGGGACCATTTGATTTAACTCGAGAAACCTCTTGTTGTAAGTGGTGTGGTCTCCCTCCTTTTTCTTTAATGAGTAAAACTCATCTTCCAGCTTCTTGATCTCGCTTCTTGGACAGAAGCGTCTCGTCATGATTTCCCTTAACTCCTCCTAAGTCAAGGCCATAGCAGCTTCAGCACCTCGCTTACCCTTTTCGGTGTTCCACCAGGTAAGTGCTACTCCAAACAGCCGACCAGTAGCATAGCGCACCTTGCGATCATTGGGACAGTCACAATTGAGGAAAGTACTTTCCATCTCCTCAAACCAACGGGAGAGCAGTAACACCTTCAGTCCCTTCATATTTTGGGGGATCGCGGGATTTGAAATGCTTGTAAGTACATTTGTTGGTGTTGGGAGGAGGGTTGGCGATATTTTGCCCGTCTTGATTGGTGGGGTTAGTGGGATTGGCGGCAAGTGCTTGTTGAACTTGCACAAAAATATCAGGAAGTACGGCAGCCATCTGTTGAGCAATGCAAGTGGCTATATGCTCGCTGGATCTTCCTGACCTTCTATCGCCTCGAGAGTGTCTAGCAGACATTTACAGGTAATACGAAGCGAGATTATGAATTGAACGTTCTCAGGTTTCATGTGTCGTAAAAAAATGAAAACAACATAAAATGAAACATGAATTTAACTACATCCATAGGATTTCTTGGGCTTGCTTAAGTTTGGGCCTCCAAATGTCTCCCATACTTCAGCCTTGGTAGTCACGTGGGCCCCCAGGACTACTAGGCTTGGTAGGGTTCACATTGGTGTTGGCCTGCTAATGCTAGCATCACCTGAATGAAAATCATAGAACACAATTGTAAGGTATAAGGTCAGAATGTGTCCAGGTATAGGCACGATGACAACTCAAAGTGGGGTTAGTTCATACGACGTTTGGTGTGACATGCTTTGGCCTAATAGGTCCTTCGTACTCTCATCGTTAGTCCCCAGGTAGGCAAAATGGTCCATTATTTGGATTTATACGAATGCCAAGCCTAGACAGAACGTTTCGACTACTGGTACTCGTACCCTTCTAGTTACTACATGCCCGTCGTAGAACTCACTTTGATACGATTGAAGAGAAAATCATGAAAACATTTCAAAATATTTGAGAAGAAATCATGAAAGTCGTGATGTGTATGCTTGCGTATGTATGATGGGTTAACAACATATAAACTATAATGACATCACATATTAGCATGTATTTGTGAGAGTGCTTGGATGTATTGGTGTGCGAAAAAAATAAACATGAAACATATAAACATCATGAGTTTTGCATATAACACATAAATAATTAAAAACTAATCAACTATAGTATAGGCTCTAAGGGTCTAATAACCTATCATATATCCCTATAGTCACAAGCTCTACCAATCTGTCACACCCCGATCCGCAGCGGAAGTAAAAGTCAGGGCATAATTGGGTTATCACCAAAGCTCATGTTATTTACTAATAAGTTTCATATTTATTAAATTGAAATTAAAACTTCAAATATTCAAATACAATGAGTCATACAAGCACAATTAAAAACCAAAACATTGTTTAGATCATAATAGTTTTGTTTAATCTTCTAAGGCCATTCCTATGTGTTTCGTTCTTTAGCTTGTTCACCTGTATCATGCGTAAAACAAGAGATTTGGTTCAACAAAAGTTGGCGAGTGAATCTAAGTAAAACATTTAAGCCATTGGTATATTAGTTGTTTAAATAAAAATTTGTGCATAAATCATAAGTGAGCATAAGAATATATCTAAACCATCACAAACCAAATAATGTCCTCAATGAACACATGACATGATAAATGATGAACTTGAGATCAAGGCTCAATCAAACGGAGCCGATCTAATGAGGCGCCTGATGCTCAACTCGTATCCCACAAGGAACTGATGGGCCTAATGAATGATTGCACTGAAATGATATAATATAACCACACATAGCCACACAAACAAATATACACCTTTGATCACGAAATGATGTTAGCACAAATGTTTAAATAAATAAAACATGTACGACACATGATACACCCCAAAACATGATTAAAAAGGGAATTTGTAAGGATTCACTCACAGTGGGTGCGTTTCCTTGAATTGAAAAGAGGTGCACGAATTGAGGACGTAACCAACGAAAGAGACTAACCTAAATAGTAACGTATTATATCAATAAATATATATAAAAATTCAATATTATGTTTTAATATTTTTTGTTAAATTTTAGGTTATTTTCGGTAGTAATTATTAGGATTTTAACTTGTTTGATTGTATTTAATTATTGTTAATTGGTTTGAAAACATTAAGATAAATAGTAAAAAATAAGTGAATAATAAAAAAATTAAAAATTAAAAATTAAAAAAAACCTTGTCAGACTGACAAGGTGAGGTGTCAGACCGGTTCAATGGTGGAATTGGCAGCGTGTAGCAAGATTCGAACTCGTGACCTCTCGGCTGCGTACACGCAGCTCTTCCAATTGAGCTACGTTTCTAACCCGAAAGAATCCTGATTTTCATTATATTAATACTCTCTTTAGACTATTTCAGAAATTAATTTAATTTAAAATGATTTAACAGACTCGAACCGGCGTGCACTAAGGCTCTCGAACCCGAGACCTGATGTTGATTTGCACCCAGCCCATCCAGCTGGGCTGGATGTCTAATCCGGTCATATATTAATACTCTCTTTAGACTATTTCAGAAATTAATTTAATTAAAATGATTTAACAGACTCGAACCGGCGTGCACTAAGGCTCTCGAACCCGAGACCTGATGTTGATTTGCACACAGCCCATCCAGCTGGGCTGGGTGTCTAATCTGGTCATATAACAGTTTCTAATTATACTAATACACTGTTCGAATGTCATCTTCTTTGTTTTAAAAAAAAACCCAGATCCTCTGACCGATTTGAAACTGGTTTGATTTTCATTCCTTGTTTACAATAACAAGAGTGTACGAATTGAATGTAGGAAAGAAACAGAAGGTAGAGGGTTGTTACCAAATAACAGAGACTTTGAATTATTCCGACGATGTTTCCAGCGACAGAGCAAAACAGTAATCGTGAGCAGAGGAGTTTCAAATGAAATTCTTTTGGACGAGTTTGAGATCGACACTTGCTGAGTATTTATAGGCTATACTAAGCTTCGACTGTTACATTCGAAACCGAAAGATTTGATTGATGATGAACAAAACAGTTGGTCATAATTGAATTTGATTGAGATTCGAACGTATTTGACAGTTAAAACTCGATTATTAGCATAATCGAAACAGATAATTGATGATTAATCACTAAATGAAATGGACGGTTACCGATTCTGAAGTTTTTGAAATTGCAGAGGACACGCTTGACAGACAATATCAATTATTTGAGTTGGAAACCACGCAATAAGTGTGTGTGACTCAGTGGTGTTTGGTGCGTGTGGTTGTATAATAAACCCGGGTTCGACTCCGGTTTCCCCCCTTCATTTTAATTAATTTTTTTTAAACTTTAAATGTTAATTTCCTATGGTTTTATTTACATATTATGGTTTAATTTATTAACTAAGGTTTTATTTATTATGGTTTTAAATTTTAACAACAATTACTAATTTCTACCAATTAAAATATGCGACAAAAATACGCGACGAACATTCAGCCAACACTTGATTAATAAACGGTGCGGGTTTTTGAAACCCTAATTACCTGAATGTTACATATATTGTAATTAAACTTTTTTCCATATTTGATGTATCATTTTGTATTATTATAAAATGAATTATATTATATCATATTATATATATATATATATATATATATATATATATATAAAGTAAAATATATTATATAAAAGGACATGTGATTTTTTTCGTATTTAATTGTTAATGAGAAGCCATTTTGTGTTAAGGAGTAGAGGGTGTTAAAATATGTTAATAATCATAATACGGGAATCAATTGTGAGTATAGTATGTATAATTTATCAAATCAGTAAATTTATAAGAAATATTTTCTTTATTCAACCCGTGTAATACATATGATCTTAAACTAGTTTTAGTATATTAAAAATTACGAAATATTTTTGGACTTCTATCGTATAAAATCAAGTAATCTGAACATTTTAGAAATACACGTATCTATGATTTTTTTTTAAACTTGTTACCATTAAATCAATTAAAATCCGATAAAGCAGTGTTTTAGATGTGCAATAGTGAGAAATTTTTTTTATCGTATAACATTATATAACTTTGAATCGATAAAGAAATGATACGGTTGTATTTTCCATGAGCAAAAGACTTGAGATACATAAACAACGTGTGTGTATATATATATTAACAGTAACTAATTGGTTACAGTAGAGTACGAAAAGAATAAAACTTATAATTATAAAACATTAAGTAGTTTTTCTATCATCTCATTTATTATTATCTTTAACTAACTAATTAGTAATAAAAGCTATCATACTTTATAATAATAATTTTTTATACACACATCAAAATTTGTTTTTCATATTTTGAACATGAGCAAAAGACTTGAGATACATAAACAACGTGTGTGTATATATATATTAACATTAACTAATTGGTTACAGTAGAGTAGGAAAAGAATAAAACTTATAAATATAAAACAATAAATATAAAACATTAAGTAGTTTTTCTATTATCTCATTTATTATTATCTTTAACTAACTAATTAGTCATAAAAGCTATCATACTTTATAATAATAATTTTTGTTTACACACATAAAAAATTTTCATATTTTGAAATTTATCCTACACATATTGATATTTATCCTACACAGCTCGTAGTTTATTCTACACACACCTCGTAATTTATTCTAGACACCTCGTAAGTTTACCAATACCCTTACAATAACATTAAATAAAAAATATTAAATGAATTATTCGTATTGGTTGAAACTTTTTTTTCTTCTTACAAAGACTTTTTATCATTTGAACCCTCCATAATATATATATATATATATATATATATATATATATATATATAGGTTCATGTGAGAAAATTTAAAAGTGTGAGAAGGATAAGAAAAATTATGGAGGTGACATGTGTCCCTTTTTATTTTGGTAGTTTAAGGGTATAAGTGTAATTTAACTAATAGAATCTAATTATGGAAGGAATATATGCAACCGATTTTTGGTAGTTATTGTAGGGATTTTCAAATTTGAAATAACACCCTAACTTATAAAAACAACACAACATGTATATTGAAAGCATACATCTTATAAAGAACAGAAATATAACTTATAAAAACACCCTAACTCATAAAAACACCATAGCATGTATATTGAAGACATACATCTTATAAAGAACATAAATATAACTCATAAAAACGCCATAACTCATAAAAATACCACATCATGTATATTGAAGGCATACATTTTATAAATAAAAGAAATATAACAAAAATAGCACGATAACTCATAAAAACACCACAACAGTTATATTAAAGGCACACATCTTATAAAGAACACCCTAACATTGAATATAACATAAGTAACACCCTAATATAACACAAGTCAACACTTTCATCAGAATCAAAACAGAAATAACACCATAAATATATAAAAATAGAAATAACTCTACATAAGTATATCAATATGGTACTCATATTAAAGATAAAAACACAGTTATCATGGTGTAATTTTTTTTAAAAAAAAAAGTTACGTATAAAAAGTTATTGATGTTTAAAAAAGAACTTTGCATGTGTATTAATGTTAGTTTCTTAATTTAAAAATATTAAATTTACCTTTATACACTTAATCTAGAAAATTAAGTCAACATTATTTACAGAATTGCCACTATGATCTCAACCATTATATTAAATATCTAATAGTTTAGATTCTTTCTTATCCTTCTCACACTTTTAAATTTTCTCACAATAAACTCACCTTATATTATATATATATATATATATATATATATATATATATATATATATATATAACTGTTTTATTATTCAATATATACAAATGTTTTAAGGGATATAAAGTAAGGCCATTCGGTATGAGAAACTTGGAAGTGTTATGGAGGTGCCACCTAGGACCGTTAAGCTCCCTAATACCACCCCTTTAGCCTATAGGCTCATGGTCTTTGTGGGCTATCGCAAGCTCTCCCGGATCACATGCATTTATTAATTTCTTTATAATTCTTTTTTCACCCTTTGATGTGAGCGAGGTGTGTATGATTTTTAGATATATTTTAAGTTTTTTTCACTCGTTTATTCAAGCTTTAAATTTATAAGAACACGATATATAACTATCACTTTGTATTTAACACTAGGGCAAGTGCACCTATCGTTGACGTAGTATAGTGATGGTAAGATACCGAGGTCGTCCAAGGATACAAGAGCTTTTAATACTGGATTATAGTCGACGTCTAATCTAATCAAATTTTTAGGAAAGGTTTTTGATAAATAAAAATGAAGAAGTAACTAAATTAATAAAAGAGACAAATAAACAAGATAGAATCACTTGGTTCCGACTTATAATTTATGTATCCTTTAATGATTTCCACGCTTCGGGTTTTTAAAAAGATATCTTAGTTAAAATGGTATGTCCCTCTTTTGGAAGCAACGCTACCCTTAGCCATATTGGTCTGAGTCAGCAGGTATACAATCTCGAAAGGCCGAAATATTGAAAGATAATTAAGTAAGTTATTAATGCAAAATGTGGTATGTCCCTCTTTTGGGGGCAACACTACCCTCAGCCATTTTGGTCTGAGTTAGCAGGGATACAGGCCCGCAAGGCCGGGTTAAAGTTTTAATAGTAGTTTATTTATAAGGGACTCAAGCCGTTCTTACTTCCCCTGATTTGGTGCTATCTGCCTCAAGGGAAGTCCTAATAAGCGTGACCCAAGTCCTTACAGGAGCTATACACTGAACGAGACAAGAACTTTACCCATACCACCCTTCTAACCCCATTCCAGACAGTTAACGCGCTTTATATAGACTGTAAAGATATGAATGAGTGAATCAACAAAACATGAAATATGATAGAATAAAGTTCACTCTCAATATAAAAAAACTAGTTATTATAGTCATTAATACATACCCAATTAAAAAGTTTACCAAAGATAGGAAATCAAAAGTAATACATAAATAACTTGTCTTCACCAAGTGATGTAGAGATTAGCCAAGCATGGCCTTTGTTTGACAAAAACTCTTACGATCAATCTTGGATCCCGAGAGTACTATACATTCTAGGATGGATGATGGTGGTATTGTAGTGGTGGAGTGGTGGTAGATGTGAGAGAAGTGGTTTGCCAATGGATGAGTTGGAATGGAACCAAACACCCCTATTTATAGCTAGAAACAGACAACTCACACGGCCACGTGCCTTCCTTCTTCTCTGTCTTCATTTAATTATATTGTAAGATCAGCCTTGAAGGCAACAATTGTTGAGGCTACAATCGTAACCTCTGTTCCAGTTGGAAGTCCCCAGTACCAAGACAAAGGGGCATTTGATTCTTAACTAGGAGTTTTCTCCTGTTAAGAAATCAAATACAACTACCTTTGGTAGGGATTCAGATGATCCTATTAAGTTTGGTGATTAATTAAGATACAAGGAATTGACGGAAAGAATGACATCAATGGAGTCTTCAATAGATGAGATGAGAAGCAAGATGAAGCAGATGTTACAAAATTCTTAAAATCAACCTTCAACTGAGCAAATTGCCAACGAGCTGTGGAAATCTGTGCAACCAATTATCCAAGTTCAAAGGAATTTGGCTGATATCAACCATAATACTCACATGGGATTGATTAGAAATATGGTTGAGACCAGATATAATATTACACAAGCATATATCAAGGCCATAAGAGAACGTCTACTAAAGACCACTGACTCTACCCCTCTAACAGTCCTTCAAGAAGAAGTAGAAGATGATCCCAAAAAGGGGGAGAATGACAAGTTAAGAAAGTTACAGCCTTCTTCACAAGAAAAATAAAGGTGCAACAACAAAAGCTAGCGTCTGCTAAAACACAAACCTTTGCTAAGGCATCAAATGTTGGAAGTGCAAAAGGGATTGATGAGACCCTAAACAAGAAGAGATTGCCTTAGAAAATCAGAGAAGATGAGATACACTTGAAAGCAAAGCTTCACTCTTAATTGAACAAGAACAGGCCATGTAGAGGGAAAAGGATGTAGGATCGTTTTGTCCAATAGCAAAGGTCCTAATTTGAATATCTAATCCATATGCGACGGAATTCATATTAACTAGTGACAATTAGCAAGATTGCTTATCAATTTACTAATTTCATTGATTGTTTAACAGTTACCGATCACCGTGAAATCCGACAGGGCTTCGTTGTATCAATTTACGACACCACTCTCATCACTTCCACCTAAATCCACTTCACTACCATCCACTAAACCACCACAACCCATTCCACTGGCTGCTCGGTATCCTCTTGAGATTTTGGTTGTTCAAAGTGAAACTGAATCATTTTTCTCTTGCATCACAAAGATCCTTCCTATCTCTCTTTGGTTACAGAAAGCCTAAGAACTTAGATGAATACTTGAAGCTAAAGGCAAGGCAGGCTGAAAACATTTGAAAAGAGATGACAGGACTGCTCAGGGAATCATGTCACTAGAGCTTAGCAAAAGTTAGAAAGATTGAAGATTTTGCTAAGGACCTGAGCAAGTCCATGTTAGAGAAGCCAATAAATGCTGAGCTAGATAAGGAACTATGGGAGGATTACTTGGATCATATCATGAAACATAAACCATACAAAGCAAATAGAGCACAGTTCAAAGATTGGTCAACATATGAGCTCAAAGAAGAAATAGAAAGAATACAGAAGATGCTCAATGATCCTTTGCATAAGCCAACTCCACCAAATTGGAAGAAATGTAGGAAGGTGAATCAAAACAGGGCTTTGAAGCTTAGGAGAATCAAAGAAGAACTTGTGGCTGCTAAATATGGTACCACTAGAGCTGTTGCCAAATGGTCAAAATCAAAAGTTATAGAAACTTACAAAAGGCTGGAGCAGCTAAGAGAAAAGGATCCTACAGTTCCTAGAAAGCCAGATTATCCAGCAGTGGTTATCCCTCAACAAACCCTGACATCTAAAGAGCAGACCTCAACCTCTGGCTTATCCACAATTGCCTTGAATCAAGCAAAAAGGCAAAAGTAGATGGCTCAGGCTGATGAACAGATGTTTGAAGAACAAAGAAATGAGGGAATAAAGAATCAACTACTATATCACACAGATCCTGCAAGTGACAATTAAGAGAAACAATTGCAGATCTTGTCAGCAGGCCACAATCACCCAACTCATCAACAATAAACCTTCACCCAAGAAAATCATGTGGTCCAAAAATTCTAAAGTGGAAGTCATCCTCAGACACCCACACATTGACCTTGCTCAGATCAGATGGTGAAGTTCAAAAGCTTAGAATGGAGGATGCATATGGTCTAAATGAAGATGACTTTCAGGATCTGTTGAAACTTGAACTTGAAAGAGATTTTGAAGATATGATTTCCTTGAACTTTGAACTACAATTCAAAGGTCAAATCACGGAAATGTTGATAGAAAATAAAGATAAAAATAAAGAAGTGTTTTGGCATCATCTGTTCTAGGGGGAGAATGTTGGATCTAGTGGACCCCACAAAAAAACAGATGATTGGAAAGCCAAAATAGTCTACAACTAATGATCATAAATAAACAATGCTTTGAAGATCTGCTCCTACCAATGGAAAAGACTCAACATCTGCTGCTCTAAAGTCTGTAAAAGCTAAAGACTATTTACAAAGAACTGTTGAAGACAAACTCTTCTTGAAGTCAAAGGTCTGCTAAAGAGAACCTCTTATGAAGACTAAAGACTGTTGAGACAAAGCTCTTCTGAAGACCAACTAAGGATAATGCTCAACACATGTTAAAGCTCAAAAGATGATAACAACATAGTTTATTTGTAATTCAATGTAACAGTGTTTAGGTCTAGCAGATGATAGAGTTTGTTAGGTCGTTAAATGTCACTGTCAAGGTGACGTCAGCCAAGATGCTTCAGATGTTTGGTTTGAACTATAAATAGAACAGTGCATGTACTGTTCTGTTTACACTTTTTCTTCTTGACATTCTTGTACGAACAAATTAGAAGTGATCAGGCTGAGGGGGATTTGTAATCTTCATGCATACGTGAATTATAATTTACAAAAACATGTTGATGAAAGCAATATCTCATTTGTAGTGATTCAATTTGTTTATCTTCATTCATTATTTCATCTTAACTTTCACAACAAATCAAACTTAGATCCTAACAATTGATATCAGAGCTTGGTCATTAAAATTTGATCTAAACAGTCAATTTGATATAAAGAAATCAGCTCTCACTATTGTGATCGGTTGTTCGTTGGACTGAAAACAGAGTAAAAGTTTATTTACGTTGAAAGTATTTTTAAACAAAAACTTGTTTGTAAACAATCAAAAATGGCTCAAAATTCACAATATCCACACAACACTGGCACTATGTACAAACCTCCGATACTTGTCAGATCGTAATAAAACATCTGGCAACGTCGGATGGGTCACATACTTGCTTAGCAGAACACTTGTTGCTGGAAATTGGTTATCTTTGGACCACATGTTTCGATGGTACCGAGTGCTGAAGACCCAAAAGTTCAAGTTCCTAAAAAGCTAGAAAACTACTCCGAGCAAGATTTTCAGAAAATTGAGCTAGATGCAAAGGCATTTAGTATTGTTGCTACAACTTTTCCAATTGATATCTATGCTGGCCTGTTGCATTGCAACAGTGCTAAGGAGTTGTGGGATGCTTTGAAGGAACAGTTTGGTGGTACAGAGGAAGTTATCGAAAAACAACCGAGAAGTTTTAAACCAGCAGTATGAAACATTTTGTCACGTTAAAGGAGAAACATTAACTCAACTGTTCAAGAGGTTTAGTTGCCTAATAAGTGAACTAAAACTAGTAAATGTTATTTTTCCTAATTCAACCTTGAATAGCAGATTTCTAAGATTATTACTAGATAAATGGGATTCGTAACTAGAAACTCTGTTGGGTTCAAAGAGATGAGTTTGACTCAGCTTCATGATAGGCTCTTGACTTATGAGAGAAAGCTTAACAAGAAAAAGAAGCTTCAAGATTCAGGAAAAGTTGCTGATGACTATGTTTTTGGTAGTACAACACTTTTTGGTCAAGAGGAAACCTCTGGTGGAAGTAAGGATTAGAGTTATGATCATTTTATTGACATAACATCTGGTGGAGGTTTTAACTCTGATACTTACTCACCCAATTATGCTTTTACAACATATGGGGAAAACCAAGTTTCTGACAACTTATCCTTTGAGTTAAATGATCTTCAACATTTTGATTCCACTAATTTGGAAGAAATGGACATCTTGCATCAACTTGCTTTGCTAAGTGTAAGAACTAGCAAATTTTACAAAAGAACTAGGAGAAAATTTCCAAGGTTGCATGGGGGGTTGAAAGTTGGGTTGGATAAATCGAAAATCAAGTGTCACAAGTGTAATATGCTACGTCATTTTGCTAGAGAGTGCAGGAGTCAAACAAGTGGCCCTATTGTCACACATCCAAGTCCTAGACCTCAACACACTCAAAACACTGTCCATTATTCCCAATATAACCCTGCTCCACATATGCAAAACACTGCTCACTTTGCACACCCTACAACCATTGTTCCAGTACAATATGTCCAAACCACTGTTCCTCAGATACAATATGTTCAAGCCCTAGTTCCTCAGGTTCAAATACAACCTTCACCACAAGCTACACAAACCTTTGCTCCTGCATAGACCAGTCAACAGAGCTTCTTTACATAAGGCTTTGTTTATTAGAGTAGCTTACCTGAAGAAGTAACTGAGGTGAACTTTGCCCTAGTTGCCAATTTTGAAAAGAAACATGATGATTTTTGTTTTATGGCACTAGAGACAATACTAGAAGGGGTTGAATCTAAGGAAGTGGTGTCCAATATTGATGTGGCTTGTGATAATGTTGAAACAGATGTTTCAGAAGAAAAGGTTGGTGAAGAAATGGTAAATCCTCAGCCAAACCTATGAGATTCTAGTGTTTATGAAGGAGAATGTGATTGTGCCATGATGGTTGCTACTATGGTATCACCTCAAGTCCTTAAGGACTTATGTTCTGACAAATGTATTATTTCTTTTGCAAACATTAAAGAGGAGAATGAAAACCTTAGAAACAAGATATTGGATGATTAAATTCAGTTTGAAAAACTTGTTAAGAGTTAAAATCAAAACTGTTTGAGAAAGAAAATGAAATCAGTAGTCTCAAACATGATGTCACACCCCAATTGATGGCGGAAACATCAGAGTGAGACTAAATAGATTGTTCAAGGTATCATAACTGTAGGTCCCCTAGTCCGTATGGATCTTCACAGAGTCGTCTATCTAATCTAGAGTGCGGAATCCCCTAGATCAGATTTCACAGAAACAACAAGAACATGAACAAGAATTCCTTTCAAACAGTCTTCTATTGATTATCTAACACAAAGTGTTTACAACCAATTCAAGACTCTCTCTCTAAACCAGCAACACAGCAATAGAACCAGCAACCTAAACCCTAATGCAAACCTCCCATATAGAGATAGGTTATGCAACTGGGCTAGGGTTTCCTACATGGACTGCTAATGGGTTTAAGGCCCAATTCGCCTACCATGCACTATTTTGTGTCTAGTTCAGCCCAATTACTTCTAATTCACTATTACAAAACTAAACCCGCTAACCGTTTATCATTTTACTAATCATAAGATATCCAAAGACCAAATCTAAGCTGTTGTCACAAATATACACCAACAAACTCCCCCTTGACAATAGCTTCATAAAATAACTTAGTCTTCAGTCTTCTTGCAATCTTCAGCATCTTTGAAAAACGTTGGTCTTTGGATAGCTTCAGCTTTAATAGCTTCTGTCAGCAACAGACTCCCCCTAGCTGATGTATCCAATCACCAAATCTTCTAAATCGTTAGCGTTTGAGTAAACTCCAGTTTAGTACTTGCAAAGCAATCTCAAAACTCTTCAACTTTGTCTGCAATGTAGAAAGGAGGTTCTACCATGCATCCAAGCAAACTCCTCTTAACCAAACTTCTCAGCAACACACTGCTACAATCTGTATACTATAAAACAAACATCTCGAGAAACCATAAGAATTTTTCAACACAAGTAAAACAAATTATTATTATTCAAGAGATAGTAAAACTGTATTAGCACTTCTCAACTCAAAACACATACTCAGGATTGTAAAACACACAGAACCTGCAAGATTTTAAAATTTTGAACTCATCTTCTAACACCGTCTCCCCCTATCGGTAACAACTCCTCCATGAACAACCAATATCCCGTACATTAAGAATTTAAAAGAAAATGAAATCTTTTTGTATTTTTATATTGTCTGAAAGAAATAAAGTACGAAGTAATAAACACTCTATTTTTGTGAGTATCACCGTTAAGAAGATCATATCAGCAACATCAAACTGTTTTCACACTATTCGATTTTTCTATATGCAATATTCATGAAAAGCAGTTCAAGACGATTACCAGTATTGTTTATCCACTTAAACAAAATACATGAACCTTTTAAGTACCATTACCTCATGATTTGTTTAGATAATTTATACTGATATACTAGTGTGTCCCACTTCAGGACATACCCCCGAGATCAAGGTATACACAAAAATTCATCGTAGTAGGTGAGTATACCGAAATTCATCCTTTTGAATTATAATGTTAGATAATTGGTGATCAGGTCAGTACTTCCGTACAGCAAAGAGACCAATATCCAACGAGGGTTAGGACAAATACCAAATTTGGTACGAATAATGCAATTTTGCACATTTGAATGACTCTCCAGGAGAGCTTCTTCAATTTTTGGGATTTGGCATTTTAGCTCTTTTAAGATATCCTGGTTGTGCCTAGGTCAGCATATATCTGGATGCAGCAGAAGGACAACCTTGATACCCCGGATGAAATAACGATATAAAGACCTATAACCTCAGATTTTGGCAAGCTATCAACGCAAGATTTAAGGTCATAAAACTATACGCCACTGATATGTTACCCACTCATACACAGTCTATTATATTTGTACCACAAAGATAAGTTGATTATTTCATGCCTTTTGCCTACCGGTACATCATATGATGAAGCTACTATCACACTTAAGCAATTTAGTTTTAATTTCAGTGTGACATTCTAACTTGCTGATGTACTATCATTTCTTGTTTTTTACACAGTCAAAAAAAAACTCATTTTTGATTTTCTATTTTTTATCTTTTTGATTTTTGAAAAGCAGTAAATTATTGACAAACTATTTTCATGGAAAAATGATTATTCAGGATTTCTCATCCCGTTGAGTTCGACTAAATGTTCAAAACGAGCCCTGTCAAAAGCTTTTGTATAAAAATATGCCAGGTTATCAAGTGTGTCGACTCGATGCGGTTCAATTAATTTCTTTTCAGCACAATCCCGTATAAAATGATGACAAATGTCAATATGTTTTGTGCGACTGTGTTTTACGGGATTGTTGGTGATTGAAATAGTGGCATTATTGTCTATCATAATAGAAGTACGAGTGAAATTCAAACCGTAATCGCGCATCTGCTGTTGGATCCAGAGAACCTGAGAGCCACAGCTACCCGCAGCAATATATTCAGCTTCACACGTAGAGGTAGACACGCAAGATTGCTTCTTGCATTGCCATAACACTAGCCTCCCTCCTAAGAACTGACAACCGCCTGTGGTAGACTTCCTTGTAGGTTTGCATCCTCCAAAGTCCGAATTAGTGAAAGCAAAAAACTTCAAATCACTAGCAGCTGGATACCACAACCCAAGTTAAGTTTTCCCCTTCAAGTAACGAAGAATCCGCTTCACCGCTTTCATGTGGGACTCCGTTGGATTCGTTTGATATCTGGCACAAAGACATACTACGAGCATGATGTCTGGTCTTGAAACAGTCCAGTACATCAGAGAACCAATCATTGCCCTATATTGAGTTGGATCAACATCCTCCACACTCTCATGATTTGGACCAAGATTGTGATTCTCACAGATAGGTGTATTGAAAGTAGTGCAATCCTCCATTTTGAAACGAGACAAAATGTCATACGCATACTTCGTCTGATGTATAAACATCCCATCCTTCTTCTGTTGAACTTGTAAACCCAGAAAGTAGGATAGCTCACCCATCGCACTCATCTCAAACTCGCTCTTCATTACCTCTTCGAAATCATGACACATGTTCTCATCAGATGACCCAAAAATGATGTCATCTACATATACCTGTACCAACAGAAAGTCTTCTTTCTTCCTTTTAGTGAACAATGTACTGTCAATCTGACCTCTTTTAAAACCATGTTTTAGCAAATGTGCTGGCAGTGTCTCATACCACGCCCTGGGTGCCTGTTGCAATCCATACAATGCCTTATCAAGTCGATAGACTCGATCTGGATAGTTTGGATCAGTAAACCCGTCTGGTTGTGAGACATACACCACTTCTTGGACTTTCCCATAAAGAAATGCACTCTTCACGTCAAGTTGGTAAACTTTGAAGCCCTTGAATGAAGCAAAAGCTAGGAACAAACGAATTGCTTCCAACCTTGCTACTGGTGCAAACACTTCACTGTAATCAATCCCCTCTTGTTGATTGAACCCTTTCACTACCAACCGATCCTTATTCCTTATCACGATCCCTTGGTCGTCTTTCTTGCACTTGAACACCCACTTAGTGCCTATTTCCTTCTCTCCTTCAGGCAAGTCAACTAGCTCCCAAACTTTCAACTTCTTGAACTGAGCTAGTTCCTCTTGCATAGCTTGAACCCAACAATTGTCTTTTAGAGCCATATGAACATTCTTCGGCTCCTCTTGGGCAATAAAGTAGCTATACAAACATTCATGAATCAACCCAGTCTTCTGAATCGAAGGAAACATACAGGAACCTTCAAGCACACCTCTTCTTGTTTGAACACCTATAGCAGCATCACCAGTGATGTTTTCAACTGGATGATCTCTGTTGACACGTGTGGTAGCAACGGTGTCAACAACCAGATTATCTCCCAGATTACATCCAACCTCCCCCTGAATATTAGCAAATGGATTAGTGAAATCCTCCCCTTGAATAGGTTCAGACTCACTATCACTGGATTCCTCTGGAGCTGCACTTGAAGAAGTTTATGGAGCATCTGTCATCGTTATACTTGATCTAGGCATGAAGTCACACTCTCCATCTTCACTGATCACAATATGGATCACTTGCGACTCATCTGCATTAGAAAAATCAGGAATATTAAATGATTTAAAGACACTTTCATAATCATATAATATAGCAGGACCACTCGTTGATTGTTGAGGTGAATAACTAATGATTTCCATGTTAACACCACCTCAATTTACTAGTTTTTAGATTAAAAACCCTTTTATTCGGTGTTCCAGGCATATAGCCTAGAAAGTAACTCTCATCAGCTACCTCACCGACTTTTTGCTTATGCACAATGGTGCCGGGTAATCCAAATGGTTCAAAGCCTTTTAAGTTTGGTTTTCGGTTAAACAATAGTTCGTGACATGTTTTGTTAAACCGTTTAACCGTCAAAACTTTGTTCAGTACATAGCAAGCTGTGTTCATAGCTTCTCCCCAGAAAAGAACTAGAAGCTTTGAATCAGATAGCATAGTCCTTGCGGCTTCAATCAACATCCTGTTTTTCTTCTCAGCGACTCCATTCTGTTGAGGTGTATAAGCAGCATAAAATTGATGTTCAATTCCTTTGCGAAGACAATAGAGATCCAGAATCTGATTCTTGAACTCCGTGCCATTAACACTCCTTATCCTCATGATTCGTGCATTATGAACATTTTCTAATTTTTTAAAAAGATCTATCAGCATATCCGCTGTCTCATCTTTTGTGCCTAAAAAGAAAACCCATGAATATCGTGAGTAATCATCAGTGACAACTAAACAATAGTACTTTCCACCTTGCTCCTTACGTTCACTGGACCGAATAGATCCATATGAAGCAATTCATAAGGGGCATCTATAGAATTTACTGTTTTAAACTTGTGAGGTTTCTTATGTTGTTTTCCCTTTTGACATGGAAGACATTTATCTTCCATGTGAAACCTCTGCACTAGCACCCCTTCCACTAAACCGTTTTTAATAATATAGTTCATTTTTCGGTAGTGAATGTGGGCAATTCGTCTGTGCCACAACAATGACTCAGCCTCAGATGCTTTTGATAGTAAACATGCCACCACAGTGGAAGAATCCTAAGCACCCATGTCCATGGCATAAGTGTCATTTCTCCTTGGCGCTCTCATCACTATCCAGTCATCCGGTATCACCAAACCAGGTTTCAACACCAAAGCTTCAGACTTTGTAAAGTGGACCAAGTGACCCTTGTCGCAGACTTGAGACCCGCTCATAAGATTATAGTTCATTTTGTCCAATGTGATCTTCCTATTAGTCACTTTTCCTCGACCGGTAATGTGCCCTCCCTTAGCACCTGCAAAATTCACATAACCACCATCTATATTCTCAAACTCAGTCAACAGCCTCGCATCCCCCATCATGTGCCTGGAGCAGCCACTATCAACATACCACAAGTTGATAATCCTCCTTAGCAGCTCCTGCACAAACCAACAAAATTAGTTAGATTGGGGGACCCAAGCCTTAATGGTCTTGGGTCGTCCAGATTCATCAACCACAGGGACATCCATCCAATATCCATCACTCCTAACAGGAGTCTTGGATCTTAGACCTGTTGATGGAAATGGTTTTTGATTTCCACTAGGTCTATGGTCCTGAGGATTCCTAACCATGTTTGGATTTGTGACCTTCAGAAATTATGGTTTTGGTTCCATGAATTTGATGATGATAATTTCTAAAGCCATCGTTATAAAAATTTCGACTACCAACATTCTGGTATCGAGTTTGATATTGACATTGACTTCTGAAATTATTTGTTTGACCATTAAAGTTATTCATTCTTGGTGAACTACTTCTAGGTCTCTCATATCTGCCTGATGTAGATGCAGGCTAAATCTTTGTTGATTTTTTTGAAAACGAGGAACTTGGTAAGTTCCTTTTTCAACCTTATCTACACCAACAACAACATTTTGTTGCCTGGTAGCAGATATCTTTGGTGAGTTAACCTTCTTCTCACCATCACCACTTTTTGCTGGTGATTTTTCTCTCTGTCTCTCACTTACCTGTGCTTCACTCTTTTTGTTAGGACAGCAGCTGGATACATGTCCTTTTTCATGACATTTGAAACAAGATTTTCTAGCTGAAGACTTCTTAACTGAAGCCTCTTGCTTAGATTCATCAGGCGATGATGATGATGATGATTCCTTTGAAGGATCTTGTTTAGTTTGCTTAACTTCTGATTTTTCTTTGTTCTTGTTCTTAGCAAACTGCACATTTGACTCTTTTGTAATAACAGGGACCTCTTTTTTCATATCACTCCCTTTAACAAAATCAACCTTTTTAACAAAAATTTGTTTTTGATTCTTAGTGTGTGTATTCTTTGTTTTCAAAACAATGTCTCTGTTATTATCCTTCTTGGCATTTTCAGTCACATCAACATCCTCTGATGTGGCACTACCAGGTGTAGTTGACACAAAGTCTGTAAGCTCTTTTTCATCTGGCAAGAAAGAATAGTCGTGACCAAGAGGTGGTGGAACTTCATTCAAACCTTTGAATCCCACACAAGTCTTGTCATTACTCTTCTTCAAACCATTCATCATATGTTTCATAACAAAAGATGAATCTCTGAATTGATTTAATTTCTTTTCAAGCTCACAAATTTTAAGTTGTGCTTCAGACAACTCTTTGCATTTTTCAGAAATTTCTTTTGTTTTCTCACTCATCGTATCATGAGCTAAGTCAATAACTTGAAGTTTTTCATTAAGCTTAGGTTAGAATATTGATTTCTTCTTCATAACCTTTAATTTTCTTCAAGTATAATGACTCATTTCGTTTTACGAAAAAGTTTCATTCTTTTAGGTTCGAGAGCTCATTAGCCAGACTTTGGTTTTGCATTGTTAATGTGTCAACTTCACTTTGTAGCTCATGACACTTCAAACAAACAGAACTACCGGAGTTAGAGAGCATACCTCGCCTGTTGATTTGCTTAGATCAGCCATGAAAGCATCAAAATCAGCAGCCATCTTCTTCTCTGTAGCATTCTGTTCTCCATCAGCTTTCTCAGCTACCTTCTCTTGCTCTTCCTCAGCATCAACTTTCAATTCTTCATCAGCAACTGGAGCTATCTCGGCCATGAATGCCTGTGAGGCATTGTTATCACTCTCTAGATGAAGACTCCAATCATAAGAACCCTCTCTAGCAGTAGAAATCAGGGCCTTTGATCCAGTGTTAGTCGATGCATTTTTGTTGCTTGAACCATGGCCAGGAGAATCTTGATAGGATGAATTAGAACGAGATTCAGTTTTTGGTCGTTGACATTCTCTAGCAAAATGTCCAAAGTTATGACAGTTGTAACATTTCACTTTTGACTTGTCAAAACCCACACTCTTTCCAACGAACTTCCTGCTCGTTCTGTTCATGAACCTCTTCACCCTTCTAGAGATCATGGCCATCTGCCATTGTAAATCCATCTCCTCTAAGTCATCAGGGTCGATCTGATCATAGTCTTCATCAAACATAGCAGGATCAGATATTTTTCCCTGAATATAGTTCTCGTAGGAAGCAATGAAAGAAGCAAGCAATGCCAGGTGATCTTCAACACTTTTGACACTCAGAGGCACAAACTTAGAACTGTTGTTGATTGTTGTCTCTTAGCCCCTGACGAGCCTCCTGAAGCAGCAATAAAACATGCTTCACCCTCAAAATTTGTCACGATCTGTTCATTCTCACATGAGAGAGACACAGTTGCAGTGTCACTAAAAGCATTGTTGGAAGATGAAGGTGAACCCCGGATCTTCAACCTGATCATAACCAGTCTCCTTCTTCTTCATATTGAGCTCATAAGCTCTTAATTTTCCAACAACTCTTCCAGGTCTTTCTTTTCATAATCAGCTTCACCCTTTATCATCAATGTGTAAATATCCCACTTTGCAGGCAAAGCATCCAGCAACTTGTCGCTTATCTTCACATCTGTGTATCCCTCTATGTCAAAATTATCTATTTCTGACATCAGATGATAATATCTCGTGATAATATCTTCGAGGGACTCATTTCTCATTCCTTTGAACACAGCAAACTATTTCTTTAGCAGATCAACCTTATTCTTCTTCACATCTGTATTTCCCTCATACCTCTTCTCTAGGGCATCCCACATCTCCTTTGACGTGGTATAACGCTTCAATGTATGTTTAATGCCATCAGGTAATGACATCTTTATAGCAGCTAATGCTTTCTTTTCAGACTCATACATCCTCTTTTCAGCTTCAGACATGTTTACATAAGCAGTAACACGTTGTCTGCCCTCAAAATCATGCGTTGGGTTAGCGTTCCCATCTTGAATACAGATCCACATCCGTGTGTCCTGATATTCAATAAAGGATTGAAACCTATCCTTCCAAGTAAGATAGTTCTCTACCTTCAGCATCTTTAGAGGTTTGTTTGTGGTGCCAGCCTCGTTCTCCATTCTTAATAGTTCATTTAGATTAGACATATTCGACATTTTTACTGAACCAGCTCGTTAAAAACGTTAAAACTTGTCCGAAATGAGTGATTACCAAATTATACTGTTAGACTCGTCTCAACGATATGATTCTAATGATGTATATTGTCCGATTATGATTTTTAGAATTTTCGTGCCTTATGAGTGATTATCAAATTCTAATGATGTATATTGTCCGTTAAAACTTATCCGAAATGAGTGATTATCAAATTCTATGTCCGAAAACGTTTAACTCTAGTTACGTCAGCTGGTTAACTTTCCACCTTTTTGTGTAACTCGGAACAGTGTCAAATCCAGAATGGTAACTCTGATTGACAATCCGAGATGACAATCCAGAACAGTAGTCCGAATTGCTAATCCGAAATGGTGATCCGGAATAGTGATCCGAGATGAAATCCGGAATGCACTATTTTGATCCGAAATGGAATTCCGAAATAGACTACTCTATCCGAGATGGAATCTAGAATAGTTCTGATCCGAGATGGAATCCAAAATAGCTTCTGATCCGAGATGGAATCCGGAATAGCTCCTGATCTGAGATGGAATCCGGAATAGCTTCTCAGATCCGAATTACACTTCTGATGATCTGAAATGCAAATTTCTGATCCGGAATGCAAGTCTTCAATCCGAAATGCCTGTTGCTAATTCGAAATCATTGCAGAAACCCTAATTCAGCCACCAAAACCTTAATTCAGCCGTCACAAACTCCAAAACAGCCTGCAAAACGTCCAAAAACCTAATTTTTCTGCTGTTATGATTCTGAACCAAGCAATAATCAAGAGCCGAATGCTCTGATACCAATTGTAGGTCCCCTAGTCTGTATGGATCTTCACAGAATCGTCTATCTAATCTAGAGTGCGGAATCCCCTAGATCAGATTTCACAGAAACAACAAGAACACGAACAAAAATTCCTTTCAAACAGTCTTCTATTGATTATCTAACACAAAGTGTTTACAACCAATTCAAGACTCTCTCTCTAAACTAGCAACACAGCAATAGAACCAGCAACCTAAACCCTAATGCAAACCTCCCTTTATATAGAGATATGTTATGCAACTAGGCTAGGGTTTCCTACATGGACTGCTAATGGGTTTAAGGCCCAATTCGTCTACCATGCACTATTTTGTGTCTAGTTCAACCCAATTACTTCTAATTCACTATTACAAAACTAAACCCGCTAACCGTTTATCATTTTAATAATCACAAGATATCCAAAGACCAAATCTAAGCTGTTGTCATAAAAATGCACCAACAATAACACTATTTGCGACAATATTCAAATCAAAAATTCGTTTCATTTCATAAATCAAATTGTCAATTACATCATAACTACTTCAACAAAAATTACAACATCAAAAGGCCTAACATTCTAGGTGTGTTTCTATGTCGTCCCTACTAGATTCGTCATATTCAACATCTTTAACCTGCAACATGTTAAAAGTGTAGTTCAATACAAAAAGTATTGGAGAGTACACAACTTTAAGTATATAGCATAAGTATAAAAGAGTTTACTCAAATCCACATGGCAATTGTATACAAGGTAAGCTAGCATGCAATACTAATTGTCAAACCTAAGTGTCCACAAGAATTAAGTGTCCCTCGTCACACGAAGTAGCTAGACTAAAGTATGAATAAGAATGAATCAGCTTAAGCTTAACAATACCCCGACGGGTGGTGTGCTATTCCTGTAGCGCTATATATGTTAAGTTGGGGCTAGCCAAGTTAATGACAAAAAGCATGTATGAATCTAGCATGAACCTAAGCATGACAACAAGCATGTGTAACGGATCGAGTGTATAAAGCATGTAGTGTGTATATTCGTGTATTTTGTAATTTAACATGTTACAATCCAAATTGTGTAAAAAAGGAAATAGGTCAAGTGTACTCACGGTTTTGCAAGCTTCCAGTTGGTATTTTCATGAAGAGTTTGGATAGTTGGAGGATCTCCGAGTTATCCTGCAAGAGGAAAACGCGGGGTGGTATGTATTCGGATGATAACGGAGGATTATGAATTTAAATACACCAAAGTATGTATACGACAATATTTAAATACACCAAAGAGGAAACATCGGAGTGAGACGAAATAGGTTGCTCAAGGCATCATAACACTATCTGCGACAATATTTAAATCAAAAATTCGTTTCATTTCATAAATCAAATTGTCAATTACATCATAACTACTTCAACAAAAATTACAACATCAAAAGGCCTAACATTCTAGGTGTGTTTCTATGTCGTCCCTACTAGATTCGTCATATTCAACATCTTTAACCTGCAACATGTTAAAGGTATAGTTCAATACAAAAAGTATTGGCGAGTACACAAGTTTAAGTACATAGCATAAGTATAAAATAGTTTACTCAAATCCACATGGCAATTGTATACAAGGTAAGCTAGCATGCAATACTAATTGTCAAACCCAAGTGTCCACAAGAATTAAGCGTCCCTCGTCAAACGAAGTAGTGAGACTAAAGTATGAATAAGAATGAATCAGCTTAAGCTTAACAATACCCCGACGGGTGGTGTGCTACTCATATAGCGCTATATATGTTAAGTTGGGGCTAGCCAAGTTAATGAAAAAAAGCATGTATGAATCTAGCATGAACCTAAGCATGACAATAAGCATGTATAACGGATCGAGTGTATAAAGCATGTAGTGTGTGTATTCGTGTATTTTGTAAGTTAACATGTTACAACCCAAATTGTGTAAAAAAGGGAAATGGGTCAAGTGTACTCATGGTTTTGCAAGCTTCCAGTTGGTATTTTCGTGAATAGTTTGGAGAGTTGGAGGATCACCGAGTTATCCTGCAAGAGGAAAACGCGGGTTGGTATGTATTCGGATGATAACGGAGGATTATGAATTTAAATACACCAAAGTATGTATATGAGAAAATAACCACCTAGACTTAATACTCATTTTGACACCATGATACCCGTTCGGTTGATGTGTTTTCATGGGTTAAGATACCCATTAGAATCGTAACAAGAAGTTAAGTACTTAGGTGATGCAACCTAGAACCATAACGGACAATCATTCGATAATCTTCAAGGGATCGGTTAAGTGTGTATATATATATATATATCTATAAATAGTATACATAATAAGTAGATCATAAACATAATGGAAGTTCATAGAAGTCATGCATAGAGGTAGGACGATAACCTTCCTTTAACCTCTTTCGTATAGTTCACCAATGCACAAGTTGTCACAAGGACAAGGATGGCCATGAATAGGTTAAACTGAATATAAAAGTTGTAAAATAATCAAAATCATCAAGTGAGGTGGTGGATTGAAGGTAGGGTAGCCAAGACTTCCAAGTAATCACACACTACCAACTCAAGTCTTGTTTCAAGAACAAGCTTGGAATGATACAACACTTGTGGGTTAAAACCCTATTAAAAGGGAAAGTTCTTACACTTGTGACCTCAAATATGGTGATGTTCCATGTTCGTTTTCCATTGAAAACCTATGGAAACACTCCTAGAGGTGTTCCAAGTGTTAAGAAGGAAGAAAAGAGTAAAGAAGGGAGGGAAAGGTGAGTTAGAACTCACTTGAAAGTCTTGAACTTTCAAAATTGAGAGAAAGCTTTAGAGAGAGAGAGAGAGATGAGTGTATGAGGTGTGAAATGAGAGTGGGATGAGATGGGTATTTATAGTTGAGGTTAGGGGGTGAGTTACGTGAGTGCATTTAATGTAAGAAACACAAAATTGACCAATCCATGAGCTAAAAACCACAACTCTGGATTAAGCCCCTCTCGCGGGACGCGAGAGGTAAAGAGTAAGACGATCGTGGGGTGCGAGAGACACTGGGCTAGAAACTTATTTAATTTTTGTCACTTTTAGTCCCTGAACTTGGTTTTTCCTTTATTTCATGCTAAAACTTGGTATTTTGGCATGTTTTTAAGTGTATAACATATGTATAAGTATATTTTAGGTATCAAGTATGAATGTATGAGTATTTGCACGTGTAGCAAGTATTGGTTTGTATGAAAACATGTATTAAACGATTGAATGCAGGAAAGATAAGTATATATCAACTATGAATTTTTTTACAATCAAAGTCTCGGATTACAAGATTGGAAAATGAAATACGAATGCTATACGGATACAAGTATCCATAAATAGAAATACGTTTACATTTTTTAATTAAGGAATGTACGAAACAGCGAGGCATTACAGTCTCCCATCCTTTAGGAAATTTCGTCCTGAAATTTATTCAAGAGGATGACTTTGGAAAAGATGTCATCTTGGTGAAGACGTTTGGCCAAAATTAAGATTTTGAAGTTTAAAGCGTTTTGCAGAGTTCATGTATAAGTGTGTAAATATGTATCAAAAAGAAAATGGTAGGTTCGTGAAAATAATTTGTTTGACTAAGGTGTTTTTGAGACACTAATCGTAAGTGAGTGCAAGAATTAGTAAGACGTGTATGTGTGTGTAGTGCAAAGCGAGTTTGCACAACTCAATTGGGAGAAAATGTTTTAAAAGGAGGTGACCTAAAAAGTTTTTTTTGTGTAAGTAGGGATGTAGTTTGACAAAATGTGTGGCCCGTACCGTAGGTTGTAGGAAATATTTTCATTGGTTCAAATGCGTATTAATAAAATCACACGTAGAAAAAAATGTTTATAGCTGAGAAGCTAGATGGCAGGTAGTTATGGTTTCAAAAAGTTTTAGCGGTAGTAGGCCGTCTAGTTGAAGTTTGCGCGTAATAAAGAATGAAAGATATCTTAAAAGTATTTTTACTGACTCGAACTGGTGGGGATGTTTGTAAAAATGGATAAATCGTTTAGGCCGATTTACTAAAAATAAAGTTTCGATGAAATGTTAAGGGGAGAATTGGGAATATTCGTGGTATGAGAGCGAATGAACGATTCGGTAGGTGTAAGCGAGGGGTAAAAATGGTATAAATATCGGATAAAAATGCAAATATGGAACATTAAGAGATGCTAGTGATAGGTGTGGCGGTTAAAGCTAATGATTTTGAGAATGAAGCTTTGTCATGGATAATCGAGTACTAATCATTTCGTAGTGGGGTTACAAAAGTTTGTTATGAATCAAATGTATTTATCAAGGTCCGGGAAAACACCGAATTTCTCACGGCACGTTTTATGAAAGTTTGGTAACATAGTAGGGACACTTATATATAGGAAGTACCAGCGGCGTATCCACCATGTTCACACCATGTTACGTCCGTTCGCTATTCGGTGTCATGTTACGTTTCGTGTTGCGATACACAGTGGAACCCACTATGGTTTTCATGCACCTACCAATATAATCCCTTGTGCACCCGCGATTATTTTCGTTTGTGCATGATCCACATAGTTTGTACTAGTAGTGTACGGGCCAGGTTACATTTTAGTATTACAAGTAAAATGTATGTGTAAGATAGCGTGTAAAAATTAAGTATGTAAGCATGATTGTATGTATGAGTGTGTTGAATATAGGCGAAACCACTCGGGTGCCTACTTATAGAGTTCAAGTATGACTACCAAATAGTGCGAATGCATAAATTTTGAGTATGATTGAAGACAAATGCGTATAACATTAGCATGTAGTATCGAGCGTATAGGTGAAATAAAATGGAAATTAGCATATATAAGTTACCATGAAGTTGCGAGTGTCTAAAATACGAAGTGTAATGGTGATATGTGTAATATTTTTCATGTAATATTGAGTGCATAAATAGAAACGTGTAAGGCGATATGCATGTGTATGGTTGCTTGAGTCAAAACATTGAGTTCGTTGAATTAAAATAAGTCGGGTTTGTCGGGGATGAAGGACCAAAATTGTGAATGTCGGGTGAATATTGAAAAAAGTATTAATTTTTTATGTAAGATTTAGTTTGTAAAAAGAAATGCTACTTTTGTTTTAAAATTTGTATCCGCATATGAAATTTTATGCCCATGCGTTCAGATTTAGATTTGCGTATTAGCGATTTTTGAAAAGGTTGTAAAATAGTGAGCTTGGTTTATTATATATATATATATATTGATGCAAGGAAAGTTGTGTTTTGAAAATTTTCATGTAAAACTTGAATTTTTGAAAAGTATTGTAGCAAAGTACTTATACGTATGTGAGAGAAAGTTTTCGTTGGTTTCTTGTTGGAAATAAAATGTATTTAGAATGGTAGTATAAAGTGAGTGTGTTTTGGACAAGTTATGAAAATCGAGGGCAAGTGGTTCGTTTGTCCGACTAATTTGATAAGTAGCATTTCATAAAGTTTTCAAAAATTGTGAAAGAAACGTTTAAAGTATCACTAGAGGTTTTGTGTATGTAATTTACGTAAATAAATTGTAGGCTAAGAAATTGTTTGGATAAAATAATAAGGTTCGAGGTTTATGCATAAATAAGAAAAGTTGAAACAATGATAAAAGTTTTGAGTATAAGTTTTGATATAGTGATGGTTACGGAAATAGTCTAGTTGGAGTTGGACTTCGACTCATTTCTCCAACTTGAGTTTTGCGAAAAAAAAACATCTAAGTGATCGACAATAAATCACGTGTGAGCATGTAAGTATCTCATAACACGAATGAGTTCACACAGATGACATAAGCATAGCAAGTATTCAAAAGTATAAACAAGTATGATTGCGTAAGGAGTATAAATTAAGTTGGTTTGCAAAAATTATTATTGTTTTTAATTGCGAAGGGCGTGCGAATTATGCATCAGGTTCGAAATGAACGAGGTAGCACAGATTAAAACACATAGAAATTGAGATAACATAAAAGATAGGCTTCGTAAAATATTGAAGTGTTTTGGGTTGAGAAACGTCGACTATGCCAAAGTGAATTGAAGATCCTTTCAAATTAGAGGAATGTGCTTTGGCCTATAGGTAAAATGCTCTCGTCGAGAAGCGATTAATGGCAATTTACCCTTCCAATTACTACACGTCTCTAATTGATCGAAAAATCGAAACTTTGGCGAGATCGAAATCGAGGAGTGGGACTAGTTAACAAGGTGCGGGTTTCACCCCTAACTTGACAACATCGTACCCTAAGCGTGGTTGGTACTTACCAAACGAGGAGCAAATTCCAACTCGTTAGTAAGGGTCCACTAGAGTATGAAATGAAAATTTTCCATCAAGGTATGGATATCACTCCTAACTTGATGGCGTAATTCGAATACGCGGATTGAGAGTCGTTCACCAAAGTGTGGATTTCACGCCTATTTTGGTGAAGTCGTCTGGTTTGTAATACGAGTCTCTTCAAGTCTTCATGTGTGTATATTGTATAAATGTCTTAGGAAAGACACATTGTATATATTAAGACCAAAGAAGTAGGAAGAAGCAAGGTAGAAAGAATTAACATTTTAGGCATGAAACAAGAATGGTCGAATGTTGGTCACTTAAACTATAGACTAGGTCGAACATGGCAATTCTACCTAATCCCCTATAGTTATGGCTCTGATACCAATCTGTCACACCCCAACCGATGGTGGAAACATCAGAGTGAGACGAAATAGGTTGCTCAAGGCATCATAACACTATCTGCGACAATATTTAAATCAAAAATTCGTTTCATTTCATAAATCAAATTGTCAATTACATCATAACTACTTCAACAAAAATTACAACATCAAAAGGCCTAACATTCTAGGTGTGTTTCTATGTCGTCCCTACTAGATTCGTCATATTCAACATCTTTAACCTGCAACATGTTAAAGGTATAGTTCAATACAAAAAGTATTGGCGAGTACACAAGTTTAAGTACATAGCATAAGTATAAAATAGTTTACTCAAATCCACATGGCAATTGTATACAAGGTAAGCTAGCATGCAATACTAATTGTCAAACCCAAGTGTCCACAAGAATTAAGCGTCCCTCGTCAAACGAAGTAGTGAGACTAAAGTATGAATAAGAATGAATCAGCTTAAGCTTAACAATACCCCGACGGGTGGTGTGCTACTCATATAGCGCTATATATGTTAAGTTGGGGCTAGCCAAGTTAATGAAAAAAAGCATGTATGAATCTAGCATGAACCTAAGCATGACAATAAGCATGTATAACGGATCGAGTGTATAAAGCATGTAGTGTGTGTATTCGTGTATTTTGTAAGTTAACATGTTACAACCAAAATTGTGTAAAAAAGGGAAATGGGTCAAGTGTACTCATGGTTTTGCAAGCTTCCAGTTGGTATTTTCGTGAATAGTTTGGAGAGTTGGAGGATCACCGAGTTATCCTGCAAGAGGAAAACGCGGGTTGGTATGTATTCGGATGATAACGGAGGATTATGAATTTAAATACACCAAAGTATGTATACGAGAAAGTAACCACCTAGACTTAATACTCGTTTTGACACTATGATACTTGTTCGGGTTGATGTGTTTTCATGGGTTAAGATACCCATTAGAATCATAACGAGAAGTTAAGTACTTAGGTGATGTAACCTAGTACCATAACGGACAGTCATTCGATAATCATCAAGGGTTCGGTTAAAGTGTGTATATATATATATATGTATATATAGTATACGTAATAAGGAGATCATAAACATCATGGAAGTTCATAGAAGTCATGCATGGAGGTAGGAGGATAACTTTCTTTTAACCTCTTCCGTATAGTTAACCAATGCACAAGTTGTCACAAGGACAACAAGGATGGTCATGAATAAGTTAAAATGAAAATAAAAGTTGTAAAATAATCAAAATCATCAAGCGAGGTGGTGGATTGAAGGTAGGATAGCCAAGGCTTCTTAGTGTGTTTCAAATGAGTAATAAAGGCTATGAGTCATTCTTCACTAAAAAAACTTGTAAGATTGTTGGGCCAGAAGTGGTGAAAAAGATTGAAACAATCATAACTGAGAGCAAAGTACAGCTTGCTGCTCACAGGAGTGGTAATGTGTATGTGGTTGATATGTTGAAAGATAATCCAATGTCTAAAGCTTGTATGTTCTCAGTTGCTTCTAACAATGAGACAGAACTATGGCATCGAAGACTTGGTCATACAAATCTGAAAACTATCACCAGACTCTCAAAACAAGGTCTTGTAAGAGGTCTTCCACCAAAACAATTCACATGTGATGAACAATGTGCTTCCTGTCTAAAAGGTGAATAACATAAAGTTTATACAAATCCATTGATGAGTACAAAACTAGTCAGTGTTTACAATTGTTACTCATGGACTTGTTTGGCTCTGTTAAAATCATGAGTCTTAAAAAGAAGAGGTATTGTCTTGTCATAATTAATGATTTTTCAAGGTTTACATGGACTTAGTTTTTGCACTCCAATGATGAGACTACAGGTATTTTGCAGGACTTTGTAAGAAAAGTTGCAATGCAATTTGATCTGCCAGTAAAAATCTCCAGGAGTGACAATAGAACAGAGTTTAGAAATAAGTAGTTAGATGACTTCTGTGCGTCAAAAGAGATTGTAAGGCAGTACAAGCATCCCAAGAACACCAGAACAAAATAGGGTGATTGAAAGAAAGAATAGAATTCTGATTGAGGCTGCCAAAATAATGCTTGCGGATTCAGGTTTACCTTTGTCTTTTTGGGCAGAGGCTGTAAACACTGCTTCCTATGTGCAAAACATTGTTTTGATTAACCCTAGACATCAAAAGACTGCTTATGAAACTCTGTAAAAAATCGAACCACTGATCTCTAATTTCAAAATCTTTGGCTGCCCATGCTTCATTTTAAACTTAAAAGATTTCATTTCAAAATTTGCAGCCAACGTAGATTGTGGTTATTTTCTAGGATACTCAACTACTGCCAAGGCCTATAAAGTCTTTAACACAAGGACTAGGTGTGTAGAAGAGACTTTGAATGTAAAGTTCAATGGGCTTTCTTCTTTAAAAATCCCAGCAAATCCTGCTGAATTGTTTGATTTAGATAAAATTTACATTTGAAGATGTGTCTATTAAGACTAACAATGCAGCTACATTAGAATCTTCCCATCAAGACTATGGATATGACATTGTGATCCCACAATATAAAGTCACTTCCATCAAAGGAACAAATGTTCAAAACAACTGTCAAAACTCTACCACTACCACATCAACAGTTGTTGATCCTCAAACCGTTGCCGCCTCATCCAGTCAAACCACTGTTGACAAAAGTCCATCCTCTGTGAACAAACGTCAACTAATTTTTACACCTATCCTACCTATACCTTCATATGCATTCCAAACAGATGTTGGCTCTTCAAAATTGCCAACAGATGTTAGCTTAGATGATTCCCATCTACAACCTTCACCTCAAAATGCCATTGTTCCATACAAGGGAATCTAATCTACCTTAAAAATCATCCACCAGATCAAGTTATTGGCACCATCAATGGAGGGGTACTCACAAGAAGTCAGTCCCAAAACATTTGTCTTTTTGTTGGTTTTCTATCTCTCACACAACCTGTCAAGTATCAATAGGCTAAATATCAAGAGGACTTTTATAACGGTAGTTTTTGGTTAGGGGTAGGATGGTTTTATTGAAAAGTGGCTAAAAACGTAAAATGTAGGTTTTGTTTTTGAAAATTTATTTACTTGTGACTTAGTTATAAACTACATATTTATAAGCAATGAAATTTTATCTTGGTTATTTATTTCAAGTAGCTAGAGAGAGTTTTTTTTTGATAAAAAAAACTAAGTCACCTCTTTTTAAATATTTTTTTAAAAAGAATCGCATTTAACTAAAATAAGGGGTGAAGAGAAAACTGGTTTGCGTGATGGGTGGCTTGTGCAAAACGGTGTTTTGAGGGATTTGAAATGAAAGATTTATGCTTAAAGGGGTTTAACTAGGGAAACTATATTTTTTTTGTTTTTATTTATAGTGGGGAGATAAAGAAAAAATAAAGTTGAAGATGAAAAAGAGGGTTTAAAATCCTAATGCCTCCATCATTTACTTACTTGGATTTGTCGGTAAGGATCGGGAATGTATTGTCTTGTCAATTTCTAGATTCGTAAGAACCATAAGGCTATTCACACAAGAAACGAAATTGAGCATTTAGTATAGATATGGGATTTAGATGCTTGGTAAAGGCTGAAAACTCACATTGTTGTTGAAAAAGGGGTATAAGTGTGAAAATGTATATACAATCAAATTTACAAAGAATTGTCATGCCATTTTTATATATTTTCTTGTATGATTCTTTTTATCACGGCGTTATCGGTTGTAAATTTTATAAACACTTGAAAACATTTTAGATCTTGGTTTCTAAATTAAACTATAAACAAGAAAAAAGTAAAATAAAAAATGTTTTTGAAAAAAGATTTGGGGTGTTTTAGTGTTTCCAAGTATAGTTTTGTGTAAGGCTTGTTTTTAGGACAAATAATTGCAAGTTTAACTTACCCCCCCCCCCCCCCACACACACACTTAAATTACACATTATTCTTAATGTGTTCAAAATTGGTTCTTAAACGTGTAAATGTAGGTTAAAACAATTTTTTTTTCAAAAACCAGGCACTGGGCACGGAGGCGTGGTAAGGCGACACGGCCCCATGCCAAAAGTGCCAGTAACAGGTTCATGAGAAAAAATTTTAGTAGGCAGACACGGGGGCGTGCCCATGAGACACGGCCCCATGTAAAAAGTGTCAGTAACGAAGATTTTTCAAAAGCCAGGCGCGGAAGCGTGTCCATGAGACATGGCCTCGTGTCAATGTTCCAGTTTCAAAATTTTTCTTGCAGACTTGAGGCACCGGGCGTGCTTACCTAACATGACCCCGTGCTGCACTTACTGTTTTGAAGATTTTGCTTCGGGAAGTACATGTTTACATGCATGGGGTTCTGTCTCAACGTTCATTTGGCCATTTTCCATATTTTGCACACATTTATTTCCAAAATACCATATTTCATTCAATCCGATGTCACGCCCCGGCTTTCCATAGCCATTCCAAACACCAGTGGGCCCGGGTGGGGAATATCGTGATGTAAGTTGATATCATCATAGTCAATTAAACACAGGTCAGCGGAACTCATGGAGTTAAATTACTATTACAAATAAAATGTTCAAAGTACAAAATAATATACAGACAGCTCGTAATAGAAGATCCACAGGCGGATCATAAAATGTACAAAAATGTGTATAACAGACTTTGGGCAGATCTAGGATTTGCAAGATCCTCTTATCACTACCAAGCACTTCCAGCCTAGTTCGTATTGTACCTGCAAGCTTAGTCTTTTGAAAATACGCCAGCTTTCACTGGTAAATACACCCAACTGACTCAGTTTGAAAACGTTTAAAAAAATGTTTTAAGTGCACTTTGGCACAAAATCTTTTATAACTTGGAAAAGTTACTTTGGAACCTTGTTAACAGATTCACTTGTTTGTCCATACATACAGGGCCTAGTGCGAAAGCTGAGACATGATTAACGTACTCACCACTTTGAACTCACAAAGGATTTATTCCCCCAACTTTATGGGTAATGCATTTTGAGCGTCTATCGGGTGTATGCGTACACTCGCGCTAAGGTCGTGGCCATCATCTATTGTAATGACCGAGGATATCCAGTACACGGTAGTTAACCCCCGATGTTTAAGTTATCAAACAAAACTGATTAAAACGGAATATGCGGATTTACTAGTCACAATCCGACATTCGATAGATCCCATTTCCGACCAAGCGGTAATAATTTACTGTAACCCAAGCCCGTATGGGGAAATAAGTCGAGAGTATTTACCTGAGCTAGTCTTCGTTTAAACGCAAGATTTAGTAACCAGCCATATACAAAAGTTTTGAGTGAAGATAGCATTTACCGGCAAGTCTCTAGTCTGGATTATGGTATAAGCTAACCAATTAAATACTAACGGTCTTATTTTAAGTCACAGACCTAGACCGAGTAGCGTACATGATCAAAATGTATAACGCTAGATTAAACGATGATCGGATAGAATGTAGTTTAAACCCAAAAAGTACTTTGACTTGTATAATATGGGTGAACTATAAACATTCTGGATTTTGAGACCTAAATGACAAGGCTAGACCCGTTTTGATTAATTTTCGTAAACTAGTTACATATACTTAACCGTACGCATATCAGCGATATCGGGTAACTGGATAAGTCATGGACAAGTTCTATATGCCATTATACTTTAAATAAGTTGTAATATCAGTAGGATATCAATTGTCATGCCCGTTAAGGTTTTAAAATGAAACTATGCCTCATAAGGGCATTTTGGTAATTTCATACCGTGTAAAAGGAACTCGAATATAATTTAATGTTATGATCATAAGTGTTCTGGAAAAATAACTTATTTATGATATAATATCAGTAGGATATTGATTATATGTGTAATTTATCTTTTATGACCAAACTATGCACCGAAGGGGCATTTTGGTCATTTTACACATAGTTTTATAAATTATTTGGGATTCATAGTTTATATCATGTACCTACTGTAAAAATATTTAGAATAAGTTTTGAAATCAGTAGGTAACAAGTTTTGGTTGATCAATATGGTTTAAAATCATGTTATGCGCCGAAACGACGCTTATGTCGTAAAATGACGACTTATGCGATGTTTAATGAAAACTGATGTTAAGGTTAAGTTAGCATGTCTTAGATATGTTAGTTAATATAACTTATCAGTAGGTAAAAGATTTATTTTGAAAAGATATGGTTAAAACCATTTTATAAGCCACAAGGTCTTTATCGTCATTTATCGACATAATACAATGACTTGTTCATAAACTCAGTTTATAATCTGGTTTGACATCCCGAATAATCCTACTTATAATATTACATCAGTAGGAAACTCATTTTCAAGTTCATTATCATTTAAACCTAATTTTTATGTAAAAAGGGCATTTTAGTCAAAATGGCATAATTATGGAACTTGTGCATAAACTCAGATTCTGATTATGATCTTATAGTATAACCTCAAGGGTTATGCATTATATTTTCAATCATAATGCAATCTTAAATCAGTAGCTAACTAATCTAAATCGCGTCAGAATCGACAAGTGGTACGTATGAGAGTTAGGACTTCGTAAAGCGTCACTCAGAGGCTCATTATAAGCATGTTGACTCTGATGTCACTCAAAGGCCAAATTTAAGCATGTTGACATATCAATCACTCAGAGGCTATGTTTAAGCATGTTGACATATCAGTCACTCAGAGGCTAATGTTTATGCATGTTGACATCAAAAAGTCACTCAGAGGCTCAGTTTGAGCCTGTTGACACCTTTAGTCCATATTAGTCTTTAATAGACTAAATAAAAATATAACACATGTCACTATACTATTGGACATGATGTTATGAGGTGTTACATCCTCACCCCCTTAAAAGAAATTTCGTCCTCGAGATTTTTATTCAAAAAGATGGGGGGTACTTTTGTCGCATAGTGGACTCAACATCCCATGTATACTCGGGACCTCTAAGGGCATCCCACTTAACCTTAACTATAGGTATCAATTTCCTTTGGAGCTTCTTAACCTGTCGACCCTCGATCGAAATTGGTTCTCAACAAACCTCAGGTTTTCATCTATCTACACATCATGATGTGAATTGCAAGCGACTCATCGGCTAGACATTTCTTAAGATTGCTGATGTGGAACGCATCATGAATTCCACTAAGCTCCCCTGGCAGCTTAAGCTTATAAGCCACAGTGCCGACACATTCGATTATCTCGAATGGTCCTATATATCTTGGGCTTAGCTTGCCCTTCTTTCCAAATCTCATTACACCTTTCCAAGGTGATATTTTCAGCATGACTTTATCCCCTACTTGTAACTTAAGAGGTTTACAACTCTTATCAGCATAACTCTTATGCCTATCTCGAGCAGCTTTGAGACGATCACGGATTTGCACCATCTTATCTGTGGTCTCCAGGAGAATCTCCGGTCCTGATAGTTGGGCTTCCCAACTTCTGCTCAACACACGGGCGTTCGACATTTTCTCCCATACAAGGCCTCATAAGGAGCAGCCTTGATACTCGTATGATAACTATTATTATAGAAGAATTCTATTAGGGGTAAGTGGTCATCCCAACTTCCACCTAAATCAATCACACATGCTCTAAGCTGTCTTCCAAGGTCTGAATAGTACGCTCACTTTGACCATCAGTCTGTGGATGGTAAGCCGTACTAAAATTTAATCTTGTGCCTAAGAAATGTTGGAAGCTTTTCTAGAAATGAGATGTATATCTAGTATCTCTGTCAGATACAATAGATACCGGCACACCGGATAGTGACACAATCTTATCTACATATAACTTAGCCAATTTGTCGGAGTTATATGTTCCTTTAATTGGCAAGAAATGTGCTGACTTAGTCAGCCTATCCACAATGACCCAAATCGTGTCATTACCATGTTTGGTCTTTGGTAACTTGATAATCATGTCTATAGCCACCATTTCCCATTTCCAAGTGGGAATCTCAAGCTGTTGTAGAAGTCCTGACGACTTCTGATGTTCAGCTTTAACTTGCGAATACGTTAGACACTTAGCTACATAAGTGGCTATCGATTTCTTCAAACCCATCCACCAATAATTCTTTTTCAGATCCTGATACATCTTGTCACCACCCGGGTGAACTGAGTATCTTGATTTATGTGCTTCCTGGAGGATTAGATCTCTAAGTCCTCCAAAGATTGGAACCCAAATTCTTTCATTAAATCTAAGGATTCCATCCTTTCCAATCGTTAACTGATCAATACTTCCACCTAATCCCTCATTAGGAATATTAGCCTCTAACAGAGCTTGCTTTTGTGCATCTAATAGCTTCTCATTCAAGCTATTTCTAAGCTCAATGCTCTTTGCGTTAATCCTAATAGGTTTAACCCTTTCCTTCTGACTTAAGGCATCAGCAACGACATTTGCCTTGTTGGGATGATAGCGAATTTCGTAATCATAATCATTAAGTGTTTCCATCCAACGGCGTTGTCGCATGTTCAATTCCTTTTGATTGAATAAATGCTGGAGACTCTTATGGTCAGTGTATATAATACACTTTGTGCCATATAAGTAATGTCTCCACAAATTAGTGCAAATACAATGGCACCCAATTCCAAATCATGGGTGGTGTAATTTATTTCGTGCACCTTTAACTATCGTGATGCATAAGCAATCACCTTGCCTTTTTGCATTAGCACACAGCCCATGCTAGTGTGCGGAGCATCACAATATACTACAAAATCCTCAATACCCTCAGGTAGAGATAACATAGAGCATTGCTCAACTTGTGTTTTAGAATCTCAAAGGATTCTTGTTGTTTTGGACCCCAAACAAACTTAACATTTTTACAAGTTAAGATAGTTTTGAACCTCCTATAGTATCCAGCCAATCCTAAGAAGCTACGAATCTCCGATGGAGTTTTGGGTACTTCCCAATTCATTATGGCTTCTATCTTGGTCGGATCCACTTGGATACCACGTTCACTTACAACATGTCCAAGAAATTGGACTTCTCTAAGCCAAAATTCACACATAGAGAATTTAGCATAAAGCTTCTCCTGCCTTAGCAGTTCTAGGATGTACCGAAGGTGTTTCTCGTGATCAACTTGATTACGAGAATAGATAAGTATGTCGTCTATGAAGACAATGACAAACTTATCTAGATATGGCTTACAGACTCTATTCATGAGATCCATGAATGTTGCAGGTGTATTGGTGAGCCCAAAAGACATCACCAAGAATTCATAATGACCATATCGGGTTCTAAAGGCAGTCTTAGGAACATCCTCGTTCCTAACCTTCAGCTGATGATATCCTGATCTCAAATCGATCTTAGAAAAGTAGCTAGCACCTTGAAGTTGATCGTACAAGTCGTCAATCCTGGGCTAGGGATATCGGTTCTTGATTGTTAACTTGTTCAACTCACGATAATCAATGCACATTCGCATTGAACCGTCCTTCTTTTTAACGAAAAGAATAGGAGCTTTCCAAGGTGAGGAACTAGGCTGAATAAAGCCTTTCATTCAAAGTTCATCTAATTGCATCCTTAATTCCTTCATTTCCGTCGGTGCTAATCGATACGGAGCCCTAGCTACAGGTTCTAATCCAGGTAGGATATCAATTCTAAATTCCACTTGCCTATCTGGAGGTAGGCCTGGTAATTCTTCGGGGAAAACATCGGAATACTCCGAGATAACTAGAAGGTCTTCATTATTTGTCTTAAACTCGTTGATAGTTACTTGTGCCATGTAAATGACACAACCTCTCCCCAAACACTTGGATGCCTTAAATAACGACACCTTGTCTGGCAATCCGTAGTACGAATCTCCTAGAATGGTGATCATTTCACCAGATGGGGTTTTAATCTCGATGAGTTTCTTATCGCAGGCAATGCGGGCTTGGTTATGGGATAACCAATCCATGCCTAAGAATACATCAAACCCTACCAACTTCATTGGCAAAAGAGAGATAGGGATAGAATAATTCTTAATGGATATAGAACATTCATCGAGAATGGAAGATGTTGTCTCTAACGTTCCATCAGCGTGTTCTACCTCATAGGTTATGTCTAGAGTTCTTATGGGCAAGTTTAATAGTTTACTAAACTTATGGTCAACAAAAGATTTATCTGCACCTGAATCAAAAAGAACTCTAGCATATATGTCACTGATGAGGAATGTACTTGTTATGACGTTGTTATCATTAACGGCCTCCCTGGCATTCATCTGGAAGGCACGAGCATTCCCTTTCTTAGCCTCTCCAGGCTTTGCATCATTCTTTCTGGGGTTCTTAGGGCAGTTAAACTTAATATGCCCCTTTTCATTACAGTCGTAGCAAACGGCATTCTTAAGATCCTTGCACTCCAGGGACTTATGCCCCTTTTTCTTATAGATACTATAGGGTCTAGCTTGTGGATCAACACTACACTGTCCCCAATGCCTGTGGTTGCAGTTTTTACATGTCGGTGTTCGCCGGACTTATCTTGGTTCTTTCCGAACCCAAATCTCCCTTTATTCTTCTTATTAAATCTTTGGGAGCTATCATCCTCTCTCTTCCTTTTCCGGTCAGTCTCAGCTTTAACTGACTTTTGTCTCACTAAATCTAGGGTGAGAGAAAGAGATAGGTCAACACTAGACCTATAGGTACTAGGCTGAGTAGCCTTTACCATGACCTTTATCTCAGGCGCTAACCCATGAATGAAACGCGCAATGCGTTTGGGTTCAGGGGTAATTAAATAGGAAACTAACCTAGGCAGGGAGTTGAAGTCAGATACATACTTCCGACAATCTAGGTTCTTCATTGAAAGAGTCAGAAAGTCTGTCTCTAATTTCTCCACCTCATGAGGTGGGCAGTATGTTTCCTTGACTAAATCGACAAACTTAGACCATCCTAAATTGTATAGGTGTACTTTACCTGTAGATTAGACCATAGCTTTCTAGCAAATCAGGGCATCACCCTTGAAGGACTGTGATACATACTTTACCACATCCTTATCAGCACAACCACTGTTATCCACAATCGTTTCCATCTCATCAAGCCATTTCAAGGCTTCTACTGCTCCTTTTTCCCATTGAAATCTCGAGTCTTACAGGAGAAGAAATATTTTTAGATACATCCGTCTTTAGAAGAATAGGACCTATCAGTAAAATCTAGTTTCTTTGGTTCACTCTTTGCATTTAAAGAGTGAACAGAGCTCTCCTTATGAGCTGAGGAATGTGGAGTTGATAAGGGTTTGGAGCGAGTAGCGCTCATTTCTTTAAACTTCTCCATGGCTTTTCCCACAGCTACATCAATGCGAGCTTGGAAATTATCATTATTGATTGCTATGTTTTCGGCGTTGATAGAGTTAACATCCCTGTGGCTACTTTGTGCCTCATCCGAGTTTGCCATTCTTGAACTTTGGTTCTAAACACCAATTTAAACTTCTCTTAGCCATGGTATTAATAACCATATTGGCTTTAAACAGTGGATATAACAATCTATCACCTATCTAAGCTAGTGTGAATAACATCACAACTCTTAGGCTTGTCATATCTATATTTGGCCTAGGTCTCAAAAGGGACCATCAAAGGCAAATTACAATTTAGACGTAGTCCATATATTATTAGACAGTGGATCGTAATGTAACAACTGTCATTGTCATTTGACAATTATATATAGCTCATAGGCTTTTCACTAATGGTCATAATAATACGGCACGTTGGCCTGTCACTTTGGACATATCATATGGCACGTTGGCCTGTCACTTTGGACATATCATATGGCACGTTGGCCTGTCACTTTGGACATAACATATGGCACATTGGCCTGTCACTTTGGACATATCATATGGCATGTTGTCCTGTCACTTTGGACATAACATATGACACGTTGGCCTGTCACTTTGGACATAACATATGGCATGTTAGCCTGTCACTTGTCATCACATGGATGACATTAGCCGGGATCACATTGATCACATAGACTATATAATGGGTCTTAGGACGTAGTCCTTTTACATAGACGGCTAGTGTGGTTCCTCAAGTCACACTACCAGGATTATGAACATTCCTTAATGTTAACATAAGAGTACCTTAATGTTTGATTAATAGTCCCGGTCACTTTGGACCTTAACGACTTTGGAGGCTTGAACCTAGTCCACTATAAACCCTGTAAAATCGTATCCAGTACTATAGTGACACGTGTCGTATTTTAGTGTCAACGGACTAAAACTTGGACTTTGAGTGACTGTTGTGTCAACATGCCCAGCCTCTGAGTGACATCAGAGTCAACATGCTTATAATGAGCCTCAGAGTGATCTTTTACGAAGTCCTAACTCTCATATGTTCCATTAGTGGATGAGAGGGATTAAATCCGTAATTTTATAAAAGTTGGACATTGGTGGACATCCCGGTTTTTCGGATAACTTAAACGCAATACTTGTCGAATAAATTATGTGCTACGTGTTAAACGTTTATAAGTTGGTGCGTTATTATGTGATATCCGAGTTCGTGTTTTATGTTAGTTATAATGTATAGACGTAGTAAATAAACAAATGAATCGAGCCGAACCGCGACACGAGCCGGCCTCTTTTCTTGCGACTCAAGGAACTAAACTTGGGGATCAAGTTTTAAACCCAAACCTTAAACTCAAACCATCCGGTCGCGAGCAAACAATCCAAACCGACCCACCCAAGTCCCTTCGGCCGCGAGAACAAACCCAAACCGCAACCCATTCCCTTCATCTCTTGCGCCTATATATACAAACACATGAATGCTTCCTTCACTTCACAAAAACCCTAATATCTAAGAAGCCGACGGCAGCCTTGCTACACTCCCTTCGGTCGCGAGCAGCCCCTTGTTCACCTCCTCGATCGCAAACAGCCCTCTTGTCCCTTGATCGCGAGCAGCCCTCCTTTCAGTCCCTCGACCGCAAGCAGCTTGTTACAACTCCATCTTCATCCTCGGTCGCGATTCTTTTGATCATTGGTTCCTCATCTCACTCACGGCTCATTGATCTTGTTATTAAAGGTTAGGATTATAATTATTTGCAAGATCATATTCGGATTATATGTTTGAATGTAAGGTTATGTTAGCCGATTTATTGTTGATGTTTGCAAGTTGATGTTTGTTCGAAATCTGGAATCATAGGCTGTGTTTTGTTTATAAAAACTAGAGATATTGATTAGGGTTTGCATGGATATGATATATGTATTGATCTATGATTGGAAAAATCAGTCCTTGATCGCCTAGGTTCATTGTATCGACGGTTATTGCGAATTAGTTGTGATAAAATACAGAAACAAGTTGCTGAATGATAGTTACAGCCGACTTCAACTGGCTGTAACTCGGTCATTAGTTGTCGAAAAACGGATTTTCTGAAGTCTAAAACGTAGAGATTTGAATAACGAATCTAATGGAGCTGGATTCATATTTTTCTGAAGTCGTTTGATATTTTTAAGTGGCCAATTAAGTTCAGTAACTAAAGCTGTGGAAATCCTGAAATTTTGTTAGTTGTTTATCGAGTTGGATTTTATAATCTGTAGGGAGTCGAATCATGAAATTTGTACAGAAACTAGGTATGGAAATTTCCGGGCAACTCCCACTGGAATTTTGTTAATTGGACGATCGGTGATTTTTAAATAAATTCTTCCGTGGACTGCAGTCAGAAAGCGACGAATCTGACTGCAGCCTAGTATATTAATATTTATGGTTAATTGGTAAAGTATTAGGACTTGAAAAATTTATATAAATTTCTAAAGTATAGTTGTCACCTGCTGTAAAATAATTGGAATTTTTGGAACGTTGGAACTATTTTGTAAAAATCCTAGAAAACAGCCGAATTATGAGTATGTAAGCTGAAACTTGATAACTTGTGAATGTGTGCACCAAAGTGTTGCATGGATTGGATTATGTTCATGATAAGTTGTTTTGATTACTATGTTCACATGAGGATACTTGTATGCATGTTTGAGTGTTAGGAATTTTGATTGTGTGTATCACTTTGTGCGTAAATTATGTGTAAAATTTTGTATTGTGTGTGTTCACACACTGACTTGAAATCAATTAGTTTGTTAGGACGCAATTAGCGGTCCCATCCTTTACGACTTCTTTGCTACACTAACCGAGCAACTAAAGGTGAGTTCACGGCCCCTAATTCTATCCGGTTTTAAACAACAGGGGGAGAAACATGTATACACTCTTCAAACTCAATCTCTTTACGTTATACGAATTTAACGTCACATAACTATTCGGTAACTAAGTTAATGTTAATGTAACGTTATGGTCACTAAGCAGCTATATCACATAAGTCCTCGACAATCTCTCGGATCGTTAGTATTGGGTTTAAATAGCGGGGAAATTATAAGTAGTACTACTGGGCCCGACAAGCCCCATCCGAGCTAGTCGCGCTAGCCGACCGGGTATGGTCAACGGGTGAATAATTTGGCCTAACTTCGCCATGGTCAGTGATAGGCCTGGCAACACGGAGGCACAACAGTCAGCTTCGATCGCGAACACTTACGTGACATAACTTTAGGCTAGCTACCTATATATGTTAACATTGAACTTAATTACGAATCAACTATATTATCCCGGGTTGGGGATAATGGAAACAACAACTATATTATCCCGGGTTAGGGATAATGGAAACAACAACTTTATTATTCCGGGTTTGGAATAATGGAACCAACATCATTATTATTCCGGTTAAGGAATAATGGAACTATCGGTATTATTCCGGGTTGGGAATAATGGAACTAAATCGTTATCCCGGGTTAGGGATAACGGGGGAAACAAACTCATAACCGAACAAACGAATTTATGAAAACCTGTGAACTCACTCATCTTTAATGTTGACACTTGTTTCTTTACATGTTTCTCAGGACGCTAGGAGCTCTAGGTGCACTCACTTGCATTGATCAAGACATCTTTTATCGAGTCTCATTTACAAACATTGTTTTGGGTTTTTCTTTGGTTTTGGCGTTTATGTTGGCGGCCGTTCCTTTACTTTACTTTATGCTTCCGCTCAACTTTAAAAACTAATGCTTCTGCTAAACATTGGTAACTAATTAAGACAATATAAAATCTACGACAAATGATTTTTGAAAACGTATTATCAAATCATATAGAGTCGTTCGACGTACTAGTGTTTCAGATTCTGGTTTGTTCACACGCCTCACGGTAAAACTCCGCAAGTGGAAATTGAGGGTGTGACAGATTGGTATCAGAGCCAGGTTTGCATTAAAAGTAGACCTAAACTATAGCTGATTACACGACACTAAACGTAGTTTGGCACCGAACTGATTATATCTTATTATGTGATGTACTACAACTGTGTATGTAGATTATGACTTCGTAATAAGAAATGAAAACAAATCGTAACTAACTACACGACCTAACAGGCAATGTCATCATCATCATCATCATCCGACAAACTTTCGCACCCAAGGGCGCCAGGAAAGGCACCTATGGTGGAACCCTTACCATCTTATGGCGTGGAAACACGCTCAGCTGCGAGGAAAAGGCTCGCCCTGGGGGAGGAGTCGTCATCACGCCCAACCATCGTTGTGCCGGTCAAACCGGTTAACTCTGTAGAAGTAGGAAATGACCTACTTAGAAACATGATACAGAAACAACAAGAACAATTAGAAAGAATGCAGGAAACCATCCTAGCACAGGGATGGATGATCCGACAACTGACAGGTAAAACCGACTCGCTCGAGGAAGAGCAACATATGAGTAAGATAGCTCGTAACACCGTAGCCAGAGATCTGCGTGCTGAGCAAATAAGAGCCGACTGGCTCGAAGACAGAGTCCTGGAAAATAGTTGGAGAATTCAGGAGCTAGAGCAAAATCAAGCACCTGCACCAGCACCGGCCCTCCAGTGCCGGTAGAGGAGGATCCGGAAGAGGATCCAGAAGAGGATCCGGAAGAGGATCCGGAAGAGGATCCGGAAGAGGACCCAGAGGAGGATCCAGAGGAGGATCCGGAGGAGGACCCAGCTGTAGAAGCCGGGAATGCCGCGCAGGATGATGGCAACGATAGTGATCTGGGGGATGGAGACGTAGACGACTGACACGTCTCGCTTATTTTATTTACTTTCCTTCAGTCTATTTATTTTCCCACTTATGTTTAAACTTGAGACTTTGTAGTGAATTCATATGTTTGGTTGGCACTTTGTAAGACGTTGGAACTTCATTTAATCAAGTATTTCTTTTGACTATTTAATATATTTGAGTTGACATAACTTGATAATTATTTAAGTACGAAGTAGGATAACTATATTGGATATATAGACTTATCGGGGTGTGTTTATGTTGTTTTTCGAAGATCTAAATGGCAACGGGACGACGTGGAAACCTTAACATGACGCCCGAAGAACTAGCTACAATGATTCAAGAGCACGTGAACGCGGCTCTAGCGGGTGTTCAGAACCAACCGGCAGGAGGGGGATTTAACCCCTACAAGATGTTCCTCGACGCGAAACCAAGCAAATTCTCGGGGGCAGAAGGGCCCATAGGACTAGTCCGCTGGATCGAAAAATCTGAATCAGTATTTGAAATGTGCAACTGTCTAGAGGCCAACAAGGTCAAGTATGCAGCCTCAACACTGGAAGATGGGGCACTAACTTGGTGGAATGCACAAGTCCAAACGCGTGGACTTATTGCTGCAAATGCAATAGCCTGGGCCGAGTTTAAGGCCCAAATCAAAGAGGAGTACTGTCCACGAGACAGAGTGCAACAGTTGGAGCAAGCCTTACGGAACCACAAGATGGTGGGATCTGAAATCGAAGCATACACAGCGAAACATCACGACTTGGTATTTCTATGTCCCGATCTGGCTAACACTGTGGAAAAACGACTCGAGTTTTACCTTGGGGGTCTGGTTCCGGAGATTCAGGGTATGGTAATGGCTAGTAACCCTGCAACTGAACATCAAGCAATCCGATTGGCGCACAAACTCACCGATAAGGCGGTGGAACAAAAGAAGTTGCCAGCTCGGGGTACAACTGAAGTTGCCCCTGATAATAAAAGAAAGTTTGAAGACTCGTCTGTTCGACAGTCTTCGTCATCCCAGCCACAACAGGGGAACCAGAAACGGTTCAATCATTACAAAAGCCACCGGGGTCACCAAAATCAGCCCGCCAACAACAACAACAACCAGAACGCAAGCGGCTATGTAGGTCGAAAGCCGCAGTGCAATCGCTGTAATCTTCATCATCACGGCCCTTGTGCCGGGAATCGCTGCCAACGATGTGGCAAGGTGGGAATGCGGCAAAGGATTGTCGTTGGGAAATCATGTCCCGACAGAACCAAAATCAACCCCAAGGCCCACAGGTGTTAACCGGGGATGCTATCAGTGTGGTAGCACTGCCCACTTCAAAAGAGACTGCCCACAGCTCCGTAACAACAACAACAACAATGGTGGGAACAACCACAACCACAATAACCACAACAACAACAATAACAACAACAATAATGGAAATGGTGGCACAGGAGGTGCCAAAGGTCGCGCATTTACGCTGGGCCGCGGAGAGGCCAGAAACGATTCGAACGAGGTCACCGGTAAGTTTCCCCTTAATGAACATTTTGCTACTGTGCTTTTTGATACGGGTGCGGATAGGAGCTTTATATCTGAGTCTTTTAGGAAGAACCTAAATCTCACCCCTAAACCATTAGAGACCCCTTATGTTATAGAATTAGCCGATGGTAATTCTGTAGATGTGACCCATATAGTATCCGGCTGTCAACTCAAACTCGCGGGTCACACTTTTACCATTGATCTGATGACAACTACCCTGGGTAGTTTTGACGTGGTAGTCGGAATGGACTGGCTATCCGACGTCCGAGCTGAAGTCCTCTGCTTCGAAAAATCTATCCGTATTCCGCTCTCTAACGACGAAATCTTGACGGTACAAGGCGATAAGGCAAGCGCCGTCACCAACATCATCTCTTACATGCAAGCGCAGAAGTATCTTCGGAGGAAGAACTCCTTCGCTTTACTCGCACTGGTTACCGAACAGCCTAAGGACGAGAAACGTATAGAAGATATCCCTGTCGTCCGTGATTTTTCTGATGTATTCCCAGAGGAATTACCTGGTCTTCCACCCCATCGACAATTGGAGTTTGAAATCAAATTGGTGAACCATGCAACTCCTATCGCCAGGGCTCCATACCGCCTAGCTCCAGCCGAGCTGCAGGAGCTGTCTACCCAACTTCAGGAGCTGTTAGAAAATGGATTTATCCGACCAAGCGCTTCGCCATGGGGAGCTCCATTCCTTTTTGTCAAGAAAAAGGACGGGACCTTCCACATGTGCATCGACTACAGGGAACTCAACAAGGTTACTGTCAAGAACCGATACCCGTTACCTCGCATCGACGATCTCCTCGACCAACTCCAAGGATCAAGCTACTATTCCAAGATTGATCTACGGTCCGGTTACCATCAGCTACGCGTCAGGGAGGAGGATATCGCTAAGACGGCATTTCGTACTCGGTATGGCCATTAAGAGTTCTTGGTCATGCCCTTCGGTCTCACCAACGCACCCGCGGTGTTCATGGACCTCATGAACCACGTGTGTAAGCCATACCTCGACAAGTTTGTCATTGTGTTCATCGATGACATACTCATCTACTCCAAAAGTGAAGAAGAACATGCTGAACATCTACGATTACTGCTAGGATTACTTCAACAGGAGAAGCTATATGCCAAGCTTTCGAAGTGTGATTTCTGGATTCGGGAAGTTCAGTTTCTCGGGCATATCGTAAATGAAAAGGGTATCCACGTAGACCCTGCCAAGATTGAAGCTATCAAAAACTGGGAAGCACCCAGGACACCGACGGAGATCCGCCAATTTTTGGGCTTGGCTGGTTACTACAGACGTTTCATCGAGGGATTTTCAAAGATCGCACAACCGCTTACTACCCTCACCCAGAAAGGCATCAAGTATGCTTGGGGTGACAAGCAGGAAGCGGCATTTCAATTGCTGAAACAGAAACTTTGCAGTGCACCCATTCTGTCCTTGCCGGAAGGGACAGATGACTTTGTAGTATATTGTGATGCTTCCCTTCAGGGGTTGGGATGCGTACTCATGCAACGCGATAAGGTCATCGCGTATGCGTCGCGACAATTGAAGGTTCACGAGAAAAACTACACGACGCATGACCTGGAATTGGGAGCAGTAGTGTTTGCACTTAAGATTTGGAGACACTACCTCTATGGAACGAAGTGCACAATCTTTACAGACCACAAGAGCCTCCAACACATCTTTGATCAGAAGGAGTTGAACATGCGACAGCGTCGCTGGGTCGAACTCTTGAACGATTATGAGTGTGCCATTCGGTATCACCCGGGTAAAGCTAACGTGGTAGCTGATGCCCTCAGTAGGAAGGAACACTTGAAACCTCGTCGGGTACGAGCATTACAGCTCACCATTCATTCGGGGTTACCCGAACAGATACGTGACGCGCAGTTAGAAGCAGTTAAGGAAGAAAACATTAAGGCCGAATCGGTGGGAAAAATGGAACGCGATTGGGAAGTATAACCCAATGGAGCCCGGTATTTCATCAATCGCATATGGGTACCTCTCTACGGAAACCTCAGAGAGCTAGTCATGGACGAAGCTCACAAATCCCGATACTCTGTCCATCCGGGTTCGGATAAGATGTATCAAGACCTTAAAGCTGCGTATTGGTGGCCCAATATGAAAGCCGATATAGCCACCTACGTGAGTAAGTGTTTGACTTGTGCAAAAGTCAAGGTAGAGTATCAAAAGCCATCGGGTCTACTCCAACAACCTGAGATCCCAGTGTGGAAATGGGATCAGATCTCGATGGACTTCATCACTAAACTCCCGCGAACTTTGGGTGGTTGTGATACCATCTGGGTGATTGTGGATCGTTTAACTAAGTCCGCACACTTCCTAGCTATTAAAGAAACAGATAAGATGGAGAAGTTGACTCGCATCTACATTAAGGAAGTAGTTTCTCGGCACGGAGTGCCAACGTCCATCATCTCAGACAGAGATGCTCGCTTCACATCCAACTTTTGGCAGTCACTTCAGAAAGCGTTGGGAACACGCTTAGATATGAGCACAGCCTATCACCCTCAGACTGATGGTCAAAGCGAAAGGACCATACAGACGTTGGAAGACATGCTTAGGGCATGCGTAGTAGACTTCGGAAATAGTTGGGAAATCCACCTGCCTTTAGTGGAATTCTCATATAACAACAGTTATCATACAAGTATATCGGCAGCACCGTTTGAGGCATTATACGGTCGTAAATGTAGATCACCGGTCTGTTGGGCAGAAGTCGGTGACAGTCAACTCACAGGCCCTGAGTTAATACTTGAGGCTACTGAAAAGATTGTACAAATCAGAAACCGCATGGCGACGGCACGAGATCGACAGAAAAGCTATGCTGATCAACGACGCAAACCGCTCGAATTTCAAGTAGGCGACCGCGTCCTACTAAAGGTGTCACCCTGGAAGGGTGTAATCCGTTTTGGAAAACGGGGCAAACTAAACCCACGGTACGTAGGTCCGTTTGTAATCTTGAAACGTATTGGACCCGTAGCTTATCAATTAGACCATCCTGCCGAACTCAGCGGAGTTCACAACGTATTTCACGTGTCAAATCTGAAGAAGTGTCTATCAGATGAAACTCTAGTCATTCCATTGGATGAGATTCAAGTGGACGAACAACTGCACTTTGTGGAACAGCCTATCGAGATCATGGATCGTGAGATCAAGACTCGAAGGCATAGCAAGATTCCGATCGTTAAGGTTCGTTGGAACTCTAAGCGTGGACCGGAGTTCACGTGGGAAAGAGAGGACCAAATGAAAAGCAAATACCCACACCTCTTCGCAACTGAGCAGCAAGCTAACGATACCAGTAACTAAATTTTCGGGACGAAAATCCTTTCAACATGGGGATGATGTGACAACCTGGAAATTTCTCATACTTTCGCGTACCATTGTTAACTAAATCCTTGTGCATGGCACTTGGGAATCTTTGTGCATGGCACTTGGGAACTTCTTGTAACTTCGCATACCATCGTTAACGAACTAACTCTTTGTGCGTGGCACTCTAAACATGTACGCTGCATTCTAAACCGCGTTTACTCAATTTTCAGGACGAAAATTCTTTCAACATGGGGATAATGTGACATCCCGGTTTTTCGGATAACTTAAACGCAATACTTGTCGAATAAATTATGTGCTACATATTAAACGTTTATAATCCCGGGTACGCCAAATATTGGTTATGGAGGGCTAAAAATGCAAAAAGGGTGTTTTAGGAGGTTCTAGGAGGTTTTATAAGTTAAGGGGCTAAAAGTGTCAACTTTTGAAAGTGGCCTAGGGGCGCTCGCAGGGCGCGAGAGGCAAGGCCTGTGCCTCTCGCGGCCCGCTAGAGGGCTGTATCTGCAGAATTTTAGTTTGGCCTCCCCACAAAGTGCCAAAAACCATTTTATTCGAAACCATGGTCTTCCAAACTGCTATGCCATGTTTTAGGACACTTGTAAGCTCCCTTTTACACCCCTTAACACCTGGCATCACTTCCTTTGAGCTCTTCAACTATAAATAGGTGCAAAGGTTCAACCTTTGAACTTGCACCTTTCTCATTTTCAACTCTTCTCCCTCCTCTGGAAGTTCCTAACTGAAAGGAGCATCCAACTTAGTTCTCTTGCATTCTAAGAACCTCGTGTAAGTGTTCCTTGCTCTTGAATTTTCGTTTATTGACTTTATAGCCAAAAGTCAAGCGTTTTACGGAAAATGCCTTAACTTTCGGTTAACACCATTATGGTCCAGCCATTGTTCGTAACGAATATGGCTAAGTAATCATAATAAGGTAGGTGTTAGTCCCTATAAAGGGCACCTCCTGAAGATCACGTTTGCTAGACCAATTGACGGGTCAAAGTTAAGATATTAAAAGTCAATCAGACCATTTTTGGGAAAAATTATAACTTGATATTATATATGTTATGAAACTTGTTTTGACACTTAAAAAAGTTGGTAATAATTATTAGAACATGTAAGAACATGTTCGGCTCGTAAATTTCAGTTCTAGGGTCAGTTCGCAAACGAAAGTCGCGAAGTTTGACTTCTCTATGACTTTCGATTCTGGCCTGATTTAGATTAGTTAGCTACTGATCTACAGTTGCATTATGATCGTAATATAATGTAGCATAACCCTCTGAGGTTATATTACATGATCATAATCAGAATCTAAGTTTATGCACAAGTTCCGTAATTACGCCATTTTGACTAAGATGTCCTTTTTGCATAAAATAAGGTTTAAATGATAATGAACTTGAAAATAATTTTCCTACTGATGTAATATTATAAGTAGAATTATTTGGGATATCAAATCAGATTATAAACTGAGTTTACAAACAGGTCCTTGTATTATGTCGATAAAAGACGATAAAGCCTTTATGGCTCATAAATTGATTTTAATCAAATCTTTTCAAGGTAAATCTTTTACCTACTCATATGTTATATTAATTAACATATCTAAGACATTTTAATCTGATCTTAACATCAGTTTTCATTAAACATCGCATAAAACGTCATTTTACGACATAAGCGCCGTTCGGCGCATAGTATGGTTTTAAACCATATTAATTGACCAAGACTTGTTACCTACTGCTTTTAAAACTTATTTTAAGTATTTTTACAGTATGTACATGTTATGAACTCAGAATCCTAAATAATTTATAAAACTATGTGTAAAATGACCAAAATGCCCTTTGGTGCATACTTTGATCATAAAATATAAATTACACATATAGTTAATATCCTACTGATATTATATCATAAATAAATTATTTTTCAAGAATATTTATAATTATAACATTTAATTATATTCAAGTTCCTTTTATACGGAATGAAATTACTGAAATGCCCTTATAAGGCATAGTTTCATTTTAAAACCTTAACGGGCATATAAGTTGACATCCTTCAGATATTACAATTTATTTAAAGTATAATGGCATACATAACTTGTCCATGACTTATCCGGTTACCCGATATCGCTAATATGCATACGCTTAAGTATATGTAACTAGTTTACGAAAATTAACCGAAACGGGTCTAACCTTGTCATTTAAGTTTCAAAATCCAGAATGTTAATTTTTTACCCATTTTATACAAGTCAAGATACTTGTCGGATCTAAACTACATTCTATCTGGTCATCGCTTAATCTAGCGTACCTTTTTTTATCCATTACGCTAGTCGTTCTAAGTCTATGACTTGCATAAGACCGTTAGTATTTAATTGGTTAGCTTACGCCATAATCCAGACTAGAGCCTTCCGGTAAATGCTATCTACACTTAATTCATTTTGGATACGGCTGAGATATTAAATCTTGCATTTTAAAACAAGACTAGCTCAGGTAAATACTCTTGACTTATTTTCCCTATACGGGCTTGGGATACGGTAAATTATTACCGCTTGATCAGAAATGGGATCAATCGAATGCCGGATTGTGTCTAGTAAATCCGCATATTCCATTTTAATCAGTTTTGTTTAATAACTTAAACATCAGGGGTTAACTACCGTGTCCTGGATATCCTCGGCTCATTACATTAGATAATGGCCACGACATTAGCGCGGGGTGTAGTCATACCCCTGAAAGACGCTCAAATGCAAATTACCCAATACGTTGGGGATAACTCCTCTGTGAGTTCTAAGTGGTGTGTACTTAATCATGTCTCGGTCTTTGTACGAGGCCTTGTATGTATGGACAAACATGTGAATCTGTTAACAAGGTTACAAAGTAACTTTCCCAAGTTATAAAAGATTTGTGCCATGTGCACTTAAATCAAATTTCAAAATATTTTCAAAATGAGTCAGTCGGGTGTATTTACCATCGAAAGCTTACGTATTTTCAAAAGACTAAGCTTGTAGGTACCGTACGAAATAGGCTAGAAGCTGCTCGGTAGTGAAATAAGAGGATCTTGCAAATCCGTAGATCTGCCCTAAAGTCTGTTTTATATTCTTTCTTTGTATATTTTATGATCCCCCTGTGGATCTTCTATTACGAGCCTGTATATTATTTTGTATTTTCGAACATTTGGTTTGTAATAGTAATTTTACTCCAAGACTTCCATTGTGCCATGTTTAATTGACAATGATGTTATCAACTGACTTCACGATACTCCCCACCCGGGCCCACCGGTGTATGGATTTGGATTGAAAATCCGGGGTATGACAGGTTGGTATCAGGACCAATGTTTGAGAGAATTAAACACTATCCTTCTTGTGTTTAATCTTAAACTTACACGAGCACATTCCTTAGACTTCCGAGTCTAGGCATTGACCTAGGATTACTCATTTCATTATTAAGTTATTAGTATTGTTTTTGAATTGATTTCTTAACAGGAAAATGCCGCCATGTGTACGAGGGAGAGGAAAAGGACCAATGAGGGGAGGACCTTCAGGACATATCCTTCCACATCCACATCACCCGAATCCCTATGAAGATTCGGGCGATTCGTGGCCACTACCACAACATTCACCTTCCCATACCCAAAATTCTTATCTCTCGTACCATTCACACCATTCACACCACTCTCACCATTCCCATCATTCTCATCAGGATGAATTTAACCCCATCCAATACTTTAACACACCCCCAGCTGATCAGAATCAGTTGGATCAGCCAAACCCAATGGACGATGACTTCGACCGGGAGATGCCGCCGTCGGGATCGCATACGCATCCCATAGAAATCTCAAGCGATTCGAACTCTTATGTCGGATCGCCATACCAAGGTCCTAACGAATGGGACCAATATTAGAACCAATTTACCTTCGCCAACACTCCTTCCAAACACTCTCAACCATCTCATATATAAGAAGACGTTCACATGGAACCGGTGGACCAACCTCAACCACCACCTGAACCACCAAGGAGGAAGTGTGGAGCACGTATGTCGATACGTGCAGGTCAAAGGTCGGGATCGCTCTAATGTTGCACCTGTGGTGGAACCAACGCCATCACCCGCGGTTCAACTACCACCTCGGGTTATAGTAACCATATCCCAACATATCCAGATAATACTGGATATGACCCATTTAACCCGTCGACACCAGTTAATTACCAAGCATGGTCACATGACCCCTACATGCAAGCGGTCATGCATAACGCACTCTACCCGTCTCCTTTCCCACCTGCTTATCCACCTATTAGATATACAAGTTATGGGTACCAGTATCCGAGTATGCCACAACCACAACCACAACCTCTGCCGCCACTTAAGGCCATCAATGAGGCCTTAGAACGAATGAAAGAAATGCAACAACAAGCGGAGAAAATGGAGAAGAAGACAAACAAGTTCTTCAAGAAACTCTCCAAGTTGGTTAAGGGAAAGAAGGATGAGTGAATTCTCTTCTAATAATTTATGTTAGCCCCTGTGAGGACATTGTTATTTCCTTAGTCCCTGCATGGACATTTTTTTTTATTTCATTAAGTCCTAGCATGGACAATTTATTTCATTGTTTCTAGTAACGTAATTTCTATTCGAATTTAATGAAGTATTTTTGGAATTATATATATTTATTCATCCTCTTCAAAAGAGCGTCTCGATTTCACTCGAAACTTATGCTCTGTGATATAATTCCAAAAAGATCTTATGGTTTTGATTAGCAAAGTGGCACATACCACATATTTGGCCAATTTATAAATGATAGTTAAGGATAAAAGGACCTTCTATCATGATAGTTAAGGGAAGTTATCCTTCTATCCAGAGGTGGTGGACTTAAGTTCAAGCCTCCAAGTCGTTAAGGTCAATGCGACTGGGACTATTAATCAACCATTAAGGTACTCTTATGTTAACATTCAGGAATGTTCATACTCTTGGTAGTGTGACTTGAGGAACCACACTAGCCTTCTAGGTAATGGACTATGTCCTAACCTTATATAGCCTACGTGATCAAATTGATCCCAGCTAATATCATATGTGCGATGATAATACAACATCCATTAGTGATGTATTGCCCTTAGGGCTATGATTAAACATCCATTAGTGATGTATTACCCTTGGGGCTATGATTAAACATCCATTAGTGATGTATTGCCCTTGGGAATATGATTAAACATCCATTAGTGATGTATTGCCCTTGAGGCTATGATTAAACATTCATTAGTGATGTATTGCCTTTGGGGCTATGATTAAAACATCCATTTGTGATGTATTGCCCTTGGGGCTATAATTAAAACATCCATTAGTGATGTATTACCCTTGGGGCTATGATTAAACATCATTTAGTGATGAAATGCCTTCGGGCCACAATTTAACATCTGTTGGTGCATAATGTCTATTGCCTACGTCTAGGATATATCCGTAATGTTTATAAAGATTACAAGTTAATGTTTAAATGAGAAAATGTAGAATTTATATGTTTTGCACTATGATTCGCACGAAACAGGAGAGTGTTTCGTACGAAATCAGTCACTCGTACGAAATACCCTTTCGTAAGAATCATAGTTGTTTGTTTGTTAGTACACGCACTTCAGTACGAGTCATATCGACCTATAAATAGGGAAGTGTTGTGTTAGAGCTAGAGACGGATTTGTCATTTCATACGGTGAAGCTCTGTCAGTTTGTTTACTTGCATCTATAACTTGAACGTCTTTAATAGATCAGATACAGTTAAACAGTAAGTTTTGTCTTGTTTGTCATATCTACCTCTCTAGCAATGAATTCCGCCTCTGCTAGTTGAGTGAAATCAGATCAATTGCTCATTTAGGGAGCTTGATCCCCGTCCAAAGTGGTATCAGAGCCATAAGATCTGATCTACAGATAGACAACAAGTAGTTACTGTGCAAACTTGGACATATCTTCATCTTCATCATTTTTCTGACCTTTGCTGGATTTTGGACGAATTTCAGACGAATTTATGGACAAAATGGACTAGGATTTTAGTAACTCAAGTTAATCTTCAATCTAATCAATCCATACCATAATTCGGACATAAAATTGAACTAAATCATGTTGAAATCAATAAAATTTAGTCAGTTTGAAGTTTGAATCGTTTGAATCAGTTTTCGTATGAGTTTCGCACGAAATTAAGTTGTTCTTGATTTTGGTACGAATCATATTAAATTTCATACGGATCAGTTAAATTTCATAAATCTTACAGTTTTTCAGAATTTCAACTTGTTTCGTATAAAATGACTTGTCGCACAAAATCTTAATCGTACCAAAACTCATTCAGTTAAAAAACACTTGATTCGCACCAAAGTATTTGATTCGTACAAAATTTATTCATTCAAAATTTACTTAGTTAAAAAAACTTGATTCGTACAAAATTTTACTTAGTAAAAAAACAATTGTTTCGTATAAAATGAATTGATTCGTACGAAATCATAGTGTTTGTGATAAAACTTGAATCGTACAAAAATTTTGTTTCGTGCAAAATTCTTATTTCGTACGAAACCTCTTGATCGCACAAAAAAATCTATCTAATCTGATCTGTTTATTTTCGAGAAGTGTGTTCTAACTTTTAATAGAAAATGTATGAGGAATTTTACAATGCGTTTTCCACATCGGTTGTCATCACTGCAGCAGCTCAAAACATCAATTTAGAGAATGAAACAGAAACAATAACTAAACCTCCAAAGCTTATGAATTTGGAAGACTTTGATAGTCGGAGCGAGAGGTTTAGGAACTGGGTGCTAGCTAATCATTTTACTTGCTGGTTTGCAATCGAGGCAAAATACATCGCACCAGTTGGTGAAAGTGGGCTTGAAAAGACCCTTGCCCAATTCTCTGATGTTGAATGAGAAAGATTTATCAACGAAAAGAAGATGATGAATATTCTTCAGCAATCGATCAAAGAAGACATATTCGCTTTATTGCAGCATGATGATGATGCGCAATCTTTATGGAATGCTCTTCGACTCAAATTTCAAGGTAGTGCTCAACTTCGCAAAAGTAAAAGGGCATTATTAAGCAAAGAGTTTGATGTATTCACATTGATCAAAGGAGAAACGGTTAAGCAGCTAATTGAGCGATACTGTCACCTGGTGGTTCATATGAAGAGAATGGGAATTGTGAAGACAAATGAAGAGCTTGTTGATAAACTAGCTGATTCTCTGCCACAAGGTGAATGGTCGACTTACTTAACCATTTTGAAGAATGGGGTTGAATACAGCAATTTCTCGTTGCCTCACTTTATCGAGAGATTTGAAGGTCATGAATTAGAGATGCAAAAGATGGCCAAAAACAAAACTGTTCAAATGCAACAAGATGATAATCTTTAATTCAAAAACAGTTCTGCTGCTCAAATCCAAGCGCCAAAGATTCAAACTGCATTCAGTGCATATAGCTCACCAAGCACACCTCAAACTCAGTCAAGTGTTTTTCAATCATACCCAACAGTTGATCCAAATACACCTTCTAGTCAACAGTCTTCTTTCGGATCAAATAAATCTCAGAACAATCAAGCCACTCCATCATCTAATGCAAGTCAAAGAATTCTGCAAGGCAACATTGCCGTTGACTTTCACAACGCACAAAATTTTGATGAAAAGACGGCAAAACAACATATGTCTCTACTTTCTTCAGTTCTTGAGTCATATGATAGTCTTGTTGCTGGAAAGATTGGTAATTCTGAAATGACACGAGAAGACTACGATCAAATTGATCCAGTTGAAATGGAGTTGATAGATATAAAATGGTGCATGGCCTCGATCGTTTGACGAGCACAGCGATTTATGGAAATCACTGGTAAAGAAAATTTGGGAGGTTTGGATGGGAAACTTGGATTTGATAAATCTAAAGTTACTTGTTTCAAGTGTCGGGAGAAAGGTCACTTTAAAAGAGAATGTCAAAACTGAGAGGTTCAAGGGAATCAGAATCCTTTCCAAGATTACTATTACAAAAGAGCGATCTATCACCGACCACAACCGAGAATAAGAATAGTGTCGGTTGAAGACAAGCAACCTGAAACTAAAGAAAAGGCTTTGGTTATTACACATGAAGACGAAGGGTTTAATTGCAACAAGTTTATTTCGAAAGGAGAAAGTTTGGGGTGGCTAAAATTATTGATGAACGGGAAGAAGAATCGGAGGCATCGTTTGATGAATGACCTGAGGATGATGATTATTACTAACAGATTTCATCAGAGGAAGAGGAGCTGTTGAATGGTCCATTCAAACATCTTTTGCCTAACGATGTTTTAAAAACTTTTGCAGGATATTTCGCACCTACTCAACATTCAACAGATGAAGTGCAAAAGAAACCGGCTGAAGATGTCAAAGTGGATGAGAAAAAGGAATTGCTGAAAGAAGACATCATTAAAGCATGCATGGCAAATGGAAATGAGGTAAACAAGTCATCTGAGAATGAAAAATCTTGTTCAAAGTGTGATGAACCATGTGGTGAGTGTCTTGTGAAAGACAAAAGATTTGCTGAATTGCAGAGTTTAACAGACAATTTGTCAAGCGATTATAAAACCACAAAGGAAGCATATGACAAATTGAGTGCGTCTGTTAAACAATATAATAAAGCACTCAGAGAAAATGACGCAACACTTATGATGCTTAAAGCAACAGTGATGGATAAACAAATGGCAATTAATATTCATCTAAACACTATTGCTAAGCTCAAAAGTGAGCTTGAGAAAACGAGAATTGAAACCGAACGAGTTAACAAACTGTTAATTAGTTATTCCACAAGCTCATACGTCATAGATCACATTTTACAAAAAATTGAAAATACGGAGGAATTTAAAAATGGTAAAACAAAGAGTGGAAGTTATGATCGAGTTCCTCCACCCATGTGGAACAGTTATGCTTGCAAAAATCCATCTGGGGTGGAAAAGGCGCTAAATATTAAATTGAAAACCGAACAGTTGCCTGAGGATATCGATATAACTTACAATAAAAATGATGGTGAATGTGATTCTGAAGTGGTAGAAAATGTGATTGAAAAAGTGTTAACAAATGAATCTGAAGTGGCTGAGTCTGAAAAGTCTGAGAAGTCAAAATCTGACGACAAATCAGAAAACAGTTTTAAACCTGAGATTCGACACCACTTTATCCGTGATTGCTACGAGAAAAAGTTGGTACGAATTGAGAAAATCCACACTGATGACCAAAAAGCAGATTTTTATACCAAAGCTTTTGATAAAACAAAGTTCAAAAATTCGTTAAAGCTTAATGGTTTAAAAATATGATCTCAGGGGATGTTTTTGAGGTTGAGTTTGAGGATGATGACGACTTGATGTGAATTTGTCATCGGTTAAACGTTTTCTGTACATTCTTTCTTCTAATTTCTTTAAAATCCAAAAATTTGTTTTTGATTTTAGGGGGAGAATATTTGAGGAAAATACAAAAACATTTTAAAAAAGCAAAAAGAGTTTTGTGTAAAAAGAGTGATCATAGTAAATCAAAAATGATAGTCATAGTCTGCTAAAGAATTGTATTGTTTAAAAGTGTTTAAGCAAGTCTTACTATGGATATGCTAATAGACTTCACTTGTTCAGTAGATTGTTATCGAGATATAAACCTAAAACATAAAAACTGATTGACTTGTGGGTTAACATCTCTCGGATATATGGACTTAGTACTCCGAAATTTCGTTTGAGAGAATGCCAGATTCTGCGATACTAGGTCTTTATATTTGATTGATATCTGGGGTATTATTCGAGTTCTTCTGATTTTGCGGAAGCAAACTTTCGTATTATTTCCCCGAAAACTGCATAAAATGATTATGTCTTAAGCAATTATGACATTTGCAGTATAAAAGATTCCTTAATGGAACACCACCTAAAGACGAGCCTTCATCTCTTCGTCTGTACGGTAGTACTAACCTGAGTTCTCAAGGTCTCGCATTCACCCTATATACAGATATCAAATCGATATATTCACCTGTAAAATGACATTCTAGGAATCTCGATACGGGAGTATATTCTGAGATGGGAAACACAGTTATTTCATGTTTCTAATAATACCTTAACATATCTTGAAACAGTTGAGAAACGAGAAGAGGTTTAAATGGACAAATATATTGGCAATCTAGGTAAATTTGTTTAAAAGCTTAAAAGGTGTGTCTAGACTAACGGTACTGATGACTTATATGAATGCTTGAAATGATCCTCTAAAAATACAAAATTCACAAAAATGTTATTCTTTAAAAATTTCTTAAAAACCCAAAAGATTTTTAGTTTTCTTAGCTTGATAGTTTTATTTTTGTTTACCGATGATAAAAACACTGATGGTTGGATTCATTGCAACATCTTGCTGAGGAAATTTTGGAATCATGGGTTGGGAGCTAATTTTTAGCAACAAAGTTTACTAAAATGTCAAGCAAGTTCATTAATTTGAAACTTTACATGTTAAAATAAATCTGTTTAGTCAAACATGGTCAAACAAGGTCATTAACTTGGACTTGGAAGGTAAATTGAATAACCAGGATCATTAACTTGGACTTGGTTAGTCAAGTGAATTTTTGAAACAGATAAAATTATTGAAAATAAAATATAAAAAACAGAAATAAAAATAGGAATTGAAAAAGTTTAGAAGTTTTTAGTTTTGATTCGTACAAAATCAAATTTCATGCGGATAAGGAGTTTTTGTATGAAACAAAGGGTAACCATTTGGTACGATTCACAAGATTTCGTATGAAACAGGGAAAGTATAAATACCCTTTTGGTTTGCACAGAAATGAGATTTCTGTTCTTTGAGCACTATTGAGCGATTCATAGAGTTTTTTGTGCGATTCATTTCTAAAACTTCATTTCTTGATTCTTGTGCTTGCTATTCACATTGTTGAGGTTGATTTGCACACCTCGTACAATGGGCAAGGTAATTTCGTCACAATCTAACTGTTATAATGTCAAATTTTCGTACGATTCGGACTAAAATTTAGATCAAGGGCAATTTACCTGTAAAACTTAAAATTGATCACAAAATCGTTAATGTCGGTTCTAATAACCTGAAAATCAACTATCAATTTGCTAAAAACAGCAAGTTTTAGGATCGGATTACACTTGGACAAATTTTGGGACGAAGTAGATTTGGTACGAGTGACCTGTTATGTACAAAATGAGATTTCACAGAAAATTGTTTAAGTAAAGAATTTTGTACGAAACAAATGAATCGTATGAATAACATAACTTCAAATTTCAAATGGTTTGATCATATGAAGGTTCGTACCAAACAAAGATTTCGTACGAAACAGAGAAAAATGTTTAATTGTTCAAAAATTTTGGATCAAATGGAAATTTCGTGCGAAATAAAAAGATTTTGTACGAAACAAGAAATAGAAATTTTGAAACTTTAACACTTTTGTTTAACAGTGTATTTCGTACGAAATTGAGAGTTTTGTATGAATCAGTGAAGAATTTTTGAAAGTTTGAAAATTTCTAATGGTTGAATATTTTTCTTGATCAGGCAAAGAGATCCGAGTTTTCGCCAGTACATAACATATGTTGTATTACAGATGCTAAAATCCCAAAAATAGTTGCGTACCGAAGTATCTTGGATTTTTACCAGAATAAGAGTGACGAAAGCGATTACAGAAAGACATACTGTATATTTGTCACATGTTGAGTATTTTTGGAATGCTGCGGAATATAGTCTTGACGACAATGCCATTATATCAGCAGTGAAGATTAACGATGTTGATATTCAAGTAAAGATTACTGAAGATTTGATTCGGAAAGTGTTAGAGTTTAAAGATAACAAGGATGATCCAACGGGCTTTACTGAATATATGGTGAAAGGATGTTTTTACAGGATGGGATATTCAGGTTTTGTGAATGCTGCTCCTTTCAAAAGGGAAATCTAAGCGCACCGTTTCGATATCTGGCACATGTTATTATTCATGGTTTGGGTCATAGGAAGGGTGGATTTGATGACTTAGTAGATTATCAGATGTGCATGATTACCGCGCTAGTGCTAAATCTTCCTTATAACTTTTCAAAAGTTATTTTTACTCAGATGATCCAAAACATACGAAGGAGAGATTTTTGCAGTACCCGAGGTTTATACAGATGATATTAGATTATTTACATCCGGACTTGAAGAAATCTTCTGATGATGTGTAAACTTGAGCATTTGGATGTTCAGTCTCTGCGAAAGATGAACGTACATTTGAAGTCCGCTCCCGCCGCTAAACCGATGTTTGCTGCTATTCTGAATAAAGATTACATCTCACCCGCACCTGGAAAATGGAGGAAAGACGATAGTGGTGACGATGAGGAGGAAGTGAATTCTTTATCTTTGTTTGTGGCAAAGCGAAGTCTATGGTTTGTGAAAGACGGAGATAAAGGAGGTAAGGCTACGTACAAAGGAAGAAAGAGAAAAGTTGCATCTACTGCTAAAAGATCAGGATTGAGGGATGAACCTGAGATTGAAGAAACAATTGAAAAAATGGCAGAAGATATAGAACGTCAGGCTTTTGGAGCTGACACCACAGCAGCTGAAGAAGTACTATCTTCTAGTACCGAGTCAGAGGACAGGCGTGTAGGAAAAAAGAGAAGAGCGGAGAAATTGGAAAAGAAACGTCAAGATGACTGAAGCGAAAAGCCGAAGAACGAAAAAGAAAGGCAACAGGCAAAGACGATATTGCTTACGTTCCTTCCGAATCTGAGCTTGAATCTGTTTTTAGAACTCCAGTTAAGAAAAGACCGAGAAGGATGAAAAGATCTGCAGCTCACATATCTTCGATTGTTAATCCAACAGAAGCTGATGCTGAGCAAACTACTGAAGCAAATGTGGAGGAACAAACACAGAGTATTCCATCTCCACTACATTATATGCATTCCGAGCCAGATCAACCACATATTGAACCATAAATATCTTCGCAACAACCACCAGTTCCTGAACAAGAATCTGAACAACAACAACCAACACCGCAACAATTTGTGCCAGAACCACCTATGCCTGATCCAGAGCCTGTCGAGCAACCAGCACCACAACCGTCGGCTCAACAACAGTCTCAACCATCTCATGCTCAGCAATCTCGTCCTACATCACAACCGTTTAGCTCAAAAGCGTTCTTTGACGAGATTAAGTTAGACGATCTACCTGGGGGAGATGAGTTTCGATTTGATTATCCTAGAATTGATGATTTGCAGAAACAAGTGAATATGAATGTTGTGCGCATCGCTGAATTACAAGAGCAGATAAACTTGCTAATGGCAGAGAAGTTTGAGATGCTTGAAAGAATTGGAGGTTTAATCGTTGATAAACAGCAACTTGAAGCAATGATAGCAAGTATTATTTCTGAAAATGAAAGGCTGCGTTTGCAAATGACAGAGTACGAAGAAGAAAGGTTGAGAAATAATCGAAGGATGGATATATTTGAGAAGATTCTTGAGAAGAAGTTTGGTTTGAGTATATCTGCAGCGATTGATGAGATTGAACGTACCGAAGCTAGAGAAAGGGTTGCAGAATAAGAACAATTGGCTAAGCAACAATCTGATGCATTAGGAAAAGGAAAAGGTAAGATTATTGAGGATTCTGTGACTGAAGAAGCTATGCCAGAAGCTGAATCTGGGCCAGTACAGTGTTGGGATATCATAGTGTACGAGGAACTGAAGAACTTTATTCTAATAGGAAAGCCTGTTGATGTTGATATAAATTTTCTGGATATTTCCCAACGACATCGAGAGTGGTTCATGAAAAAGATGGGAAAAGATAGTATAGGATCGAATTGGAAGACAACCTGGAGGAAGATTGAGAAGAAGGAGTTGAAGAAAAGTGAAGAAAAGGAAGCTCGGGTCACTGAATGTTCAAGAGTAGCATCGTTAAGGAGTTTTCAGTTTTTGAAGCGACGTCCTCTTACCGATCAAACGCCTATTGCTTCTGAGGAACGTCAAAAACCGTTAAAGAGACTTTTTAGGAGTTAAAGTCAAATCAAATTGAAGTTTTGAAGATTATCCAGACTACAGCAACATCCAAGGGGGAGTTTGTTGGTGCATAATGTCTATTGCCTACGTCTAGGATATATCCGTAATGTTTATAAACATTACAAGTTAATGTTTAAATGAGAAAATGTAAAATTTATATGTTTTACACTGTGATTCACACGAAACAGGAGAGTGTTTCGTACGAAATACCATTTCGTACGAATCATAGTTGTTTGTTTGTTTGTTTGTTTGTTAGTACACCCACTTCAGTACGAGTCATGTCGACCTATAAATAGGGAAGTGTTGTGTTAGAGCTAGAGATGAATTTGTCATTTCATACGGCGAAGCTCTGTCAGTTTGTTTACTTGCATCTGTAACTTGAACGTCTTTAATAGATCAGAAGCAGTTAAACAGTAAGTTCTGTCTTGTTTGTCATATCTACCTCTCTAGCAATGAATTCCGCCTCTGCTAGTTGAGTGGAATCAGATCAATTGCTCATTTCAGGAGCTCGATCCCCATCCACAACATCCATTTAGTGATGATTTTCCATTGAGCACTATTATATTGTCAAAATGACAATGACAGCTATGGTTAATATAACCCTCTGTCCAAATTCTAAGTCCATTAGTGATAGGCCTATGTGCCATAAATTTTATGTCCTTCGTGACAAGATTAAGAACTAAATATATTGTCAGTTATGACAATGATAGTTGTGAGATTACAATCCACTGTCTAGTAATATATGGACTATGTCCAAATTTTACTTTGCCTTTGATGGTCATATTAAGACCTAGGCCAAATATAGATATGTTAAGCCTAAGAGTTATGATGTTATTCACACTAGTTTAGGCAATGGATTGTTATATCCAATGTTTAAAGCCAATATGGTTGTTATACCATGGCTAAGGGAAGTTTTATTGGTGTATAGAACCAAAGCTCAAAATATGGCTAACTCGGACGAGGCAGAAAGTAGCCACCGGGATATTGACTCTAACAATGCCGAAAACAGAGACATTAGTAATAATAATTTCCAAGCTCGCATTGATGCAGCTATTGAAAGGCCATGGAAAAGGCCATAAAAAAGCTTAAAGAGTTGAGTGCTACTCGCTCTAGACCATTATTGATTACCCCATCCTCAGCTCATAAGGAAAGCCCAGTTCACTCTTCGAACGCGAAGAGTGAACCAAAGAAAATAGATTTTGCTGATAGGTCCCGTTCTTTTAGAGACGGATGTACCTATAAATATTTTGTCACTGCAAGCCCTGAGACTTTAATGGGGAGAAAGGAGTTGTGGAAGCCTTAAAGTGGCTGGATGAGATGGAGACAATCATAGATATCAGCGGCTGTGCTGATAAGGATGTGGTCAAATATGTATCACTGTCGTTCAAGGGGGATGCCCTAATCTGGTAGAAATCTATGATCCAATCTACGGGTAAAGTCCACCTCTACAACTTAGGATGGCCTAAGTTTGTCAAATTAGTCAAGGAAACTTACTGCCCACCTCATGAGGTGGAGAAAATAGAGACAATTTTGTCTATCTCAATGAAGAACCTAGATTGTCAGAAGTATGTTTCTGACTTTAACTCCCTATCTAGGTTAGTTTCCTATCTGATCACCCCTGAAACCAAACGTATTGCACGTTTTATCAATGGGTTAGCTCCTAAAATTAAGGGTATGGTAAAGGCTACTCAGCCTAGTACCTATAGGTCCACTGTTGACCTGTCCCTATCCCTCACCCTTGATCTAGTGAGGCAAAAGTCAGTTAAGTCTGAAATTGACTGGAAAAGAAAGAGAGAAGATGACAATTCCCAAAGGGTTAGTAAGAAAAATAAAGGGAGATTTGGGTTCAAAAGGAACCAAGATAAGTCGGCTGTGACGCCAACTTGCAAGACTTGCAACCGCAGGCACTAGGGACAGTGTAGTTATAATCCACAAGCCAAACCCTATAGTATCTGTAAAAGAAAGGGGCATAAGACCCTAGAATGCAAGGATCTTAAGGATGCCGTCTGCTATGTCTGCAATGAAAAAGGGCATATTAAGACTAACTGCCCTAAGATCTTACGAGTAATAATGCGATGCCTGGAAAGGCCAAGAAGGGGAATGCCCGTGCCTTTCAGATGACTGCAAGAGAGGCTGTTAATGACAACAAAGTCATAACAGGTACATTCCTCATTAACGATATTTATGCTAGAGTTCTTTTCGATTCGGGTGCAGATAAATCTTTTGTTGACCATAAGTTTAGTAAACTATTAAACTTACCCATAAGAACTCTAGAGAAAACTTACGACATAGAACTTGTTGATGGAAGTTTAGAATTAGCATCTTCCGTTCTTGATGGATGCTCTATATCCATTAAGAATCATTCTATCCCCCATCACTCTTTTGCCAATGAAATTGGCAGTATTCGATGAAGGTTTAGGCATGGATTGGTTATCCCATAACCAAGCCCACATTGCCTGCAATAAGAAACTCATCGAAATTAAAACCCCATCTGGTGAAATGATCACCGTCACTGGAGATTCGCATTATGGATTGCCAGACAAGGTGTCGTTATTTAAGGCATCCAAGTGTTTGAGAAAAGGTTGTGTCATTTACATGGCACAAGTTACTATAATTGAGCCTAAGCCAAATATTCAAGACCTCCCAATTATTTTGGAGTATTCTGATGTTTTTCCCGAAGAACTACCAGGTCTACCTCCAGATAGGCAAGTAGAGTTTAGGATTGATATCCTACCTGGATCAGCACCCATAGCTAGAGCGCCAAAGCGATTAGCACCAACGGAAATGAAGGAGTTGAGGACTCAGTTAGATGAACTCTTAGAAAAAGGCTTTATACAGCCTAGTTCCTCGCCTTGGGGAGCACATATCCTCTTCGTTAAAAAGAAATATGGTTCAATGCGGATGTGCATTTATTACCGTGAGCTAAACAAGATAACAATCAAGAACCGTTATCCATTGCCCAGGATCGTCGATATATTCGACCAACTTCAAGGGGCTAGTTATTTCTCCAAGATTGATCTAAGATTTGGATATCACCAGCTGAAGGTTAGGAGTGAGAATGTTCCTAAGACACCCTTCAGGACCCGTTATGGTCACTTTGAATTTTTGGTGATGCCTTTTGGGCTCACAAATGCACCTGCAGCATTCATGGATCTCATGAATAGAGTCTGCAAATCATATTTGGATAAGTTCATCATTTTCTTCATAGACGACATACTTATTTATTCTCGTAATCAAGTTGATCATGAGAAACATCTTCGGTGCATCTTAGAATTGCTAAGACAAGAGAAGCTTTATGCTAAATTCTCTAAGTGTGAGTTTTGGCTTAGAAAAGTCCAGTTTCTTGGACATATGGTAAGTGAGCATGGTATCCAAGTGGATCCCGCCAAAATAGAAGCTATAATTAATTGGGAAGTGCCAAAACCCCATCGGAAATTCGTAGCTTCTTAGGATTGGCTGGTTACTATAGGAGGTTCATTGAGAACTTTTCAAGGATAGCCACTGATTTAACTACCTTGGCCCATAAGAATGTTAAATTTAACTGGGGTACGAAAATATAAGAGTCGTTTGAGATTCTAAAACACAAGTTGAGCAATGCTCCTGTGTTATCTCTACCTGAGGGTATTGAGGAATTTGTAGTGTATTGTGATGTCTCGCACACTAGCATGGGTTGTGTGCTAATGCAAAAAGGCAAGGTAATTGCTTATGCATCACGATAGTTAAAGGTGCACGAAAGGAATTACACCACCTACGATTTGGAATTGGGTGTCGTTGTATTTGCACTTAAGTTATGGAGACATTACTTGTATGGCATAAAGTGTATTATATACACTGACCATAAGAGCCTCCAACACCTGTTCAATCAGAAAGAATTGAACATGTGACAACGCCGATGGATGGAAACGGTTAATGATTATGATTGCGAGATTCGCTATCATCTCAGCAAGGCAAACGTAGTTGCTAATGCCTTAAGTCGCAAAGAAAGAATTAAACCTATCAGGATTAACGCCAAGAGCATTGAGCTCATAAATAGCTTAAATGAGAAGCTATTAGATGCGCAGAAGCAAGCCCTATTAGAGGCTAAAATGCCTAATGATGGATTAGGCGGAACTGTTGCTCAGTTAGCGCCTAGAAAGGATGGAATCCTTAGATTTAATGAGAGAACCTGGGTTCCAATCTTTGGAGGGCTTAGAGATCTAATCCCCCAAGAAGCGCATAACTCAAGATACTCAGTTCACCCAGGTGGTGACAAGATGTATCAAGATTTGAAGAAAAATTATTGGTGGATGGGTTTGAAGAAATCCATAGCCACTTATGTAGCTAAGTGTCTGACGTGTTCGCAAGTTGAGGCCGAACATCAGAAGTCGTCAAGACTTCTACAACAATTGGAAATTCCCACATGGAAATGGGAAATGGTAACTATGGACTTGATTATCAAGTTACCTAAGACCAAAAGTGGAAATGACACTATTTGGGTCATTGTGGATAGGCTGACTAAGTCAGCACATTTCTTGCCAATAAAGGAAACTTATAATTCAGACAAATTGGCTAAGTTGTATGTGGACAAGATTGTGTCCCTACATGGTGTGCCAATATCTATTGTGTCTGATAGAGATACTAGATATACCTTTCGTTTTTGGAAAAGTTTCCAACAATATTTAGGCACACGATTAAACTTTAATATGGCTAACCATCTGCAGACTGATGGTCAAAGTGAGCGTACTATTCAAACTTTGGGGGACATTCTCCGGGAATGCGTAATTGATTTAGGTGGAAGTTGGGATGACCACTTACCTCTGATAGAATTCTCCTATAATAATAGTTATCATACGAGCATCAAGGCTGCTCCTTTTGAGGCCTTGTATGGGAGAAAATATAGAACGCCCGTGTGTTGGGCAGAGGTTGGGGAAGCCCAACTATCAGGACCAAAGATTGTCCTAGAGACCACGGAAAAGATTGTGCAAATCCGTGATTGTCTCAAAGCTGCCAGGGATAGGCAGAAGAGCTATGCTGACAAAAGGCGTAAACCTCTTAAGTTCCAAGTAGGGGACAGAGTCATGTTAAAAGTGTCACCCTGGAAAGGTGATGCACTTTGGGAAGAAGCGCTAGTTAAGCCCAAGATATATCGGATCATTCGAGATAGCCGAATGCGTCGGCACTGTAGCTTATAAGCTCAGATTGCTAGAAGAGCTTAGTGGAATTCATGATGTGTTCCACATCAGTAATCTTAAGAAATCTCTAGCTGATGAATCGCTAGCAATGTCACATAAAGATGTGCAAATAGATGAAAACCTGAGGTTCGTTGAGAAACCAATTTTGATCGAGGATCGGCAGGTTAAGAAGCTCCGAAGGAAATTAATACCTATAGTAAAGGTTAAATGGGATGCCCATCGAGATCCCGAATATACATGGGAGGTTGAGTCCACTATGCGACAAAAATACCCCCATCTTTTTGAATAAAATCTCGAGGTCGAGATTTCTTTTAAGGGGGTGAGTATGTAACACCCTATAAAATCGTGTCCAATAATATAGTGACACGTGTCGTATTTTATTTTTAAGTCTATTGAAGACTAACATGGACTAAAAGCGTCAACATGCTCAAACTAAGTCTCAGAGTGACCACTAGTGTCAACATGCTAAAACTTGGCCTCTGAGTGACCGTTGTGTCAACATGCCCAGCCTCTGAGTGACATCGGAGTCAACATGCTTATAATGAGCCTCTGAGTGATCTTTTACGAAGTCCTAACTCTCATATGTTCCATTTGTTGACGAGAGACATTAAATCCGTAATTTTAGAAAAGTTGGACATTGGAGGGGTTAAAAGTGTCAACTGGTTAATTTATACCTCTGAGTGACCTTTTAACGAACCGAGAGCTCGACAATCTCCAGGCATAATCCTGGGTACCCCAAATATTGGTTACGGAGGGCTAAAAATGCCAAAAGTTTGTTTTAGGAGGTTCTAGGAGGTTTTATAAGTTAAGGGGCTAAAAGAGACAACTTTTGAAAGTGGCCTAGGGGCGCTCGCTGGGCGCGAGAGGCAAGGCCTGTGCCTCTCGCGGCCCGCCAGAGGGCTAGATCTGCAGAATTTTAACTTGGCCTCCGCACAAAGTGCCAAAAACCATTTGATTCGAAACCATGGTCTTCCAAACCGCTATGGCACGTTTTAGGACACTTGTAAGCTCCCTCTTACACCCCTTAACACCTGGCATCACCTCCTTTGAGCTCTCCAACTATAAATAGGTGCAAAGGTTTAACCTTCGAACTTACACCTTTCTGATTTTCAACTCTTCTCCCTCCTCTGGAAGTTCCTAACTTAAAGGAGCATCCAACTTAGTTCTCTTGCATTCTAGGAACCTCTTGTAAGTTTTCCTTGCTCTTGAATTTTCGTTTATAGGCTTTTATAGCCAAAAGTCAAGTGTTTTATGGAAAACGCCTTGACTTTCGGTTAACACCATTATGGTCTAGCCATTGTTCATAACGAACATGGTTAAGTGATCATAATAAGGTAGGTGTTAGTCCCTATAAAGGGCACCTCCTGAAGATCACGTTTGCTAGACCAATTGACGGGTCAAAGTTAAGATATTAAAAAGTCAAGTAGGCATTTTTTAGAAAAATTATAATTTGATCTTATATATGTTATGAAACCTATTTTCACACTTAAAAAAGTTTGTAATAACTATTAGAACATGTAAGAACATGTTCGGCTCGTCAATTTTAGTTCTAGGGTCGGTTCGCAACCGAAAGTCGCGAAGTTTGACTCTGCTCCCGATTTAGATAAGTTAGCTACTGATCTAAAGTTACATTATGATCGTAATATAATGTAGCATAACCCTTTGAGGTTATATTACATGATCATAATCAGAATCTAAGTTTATGCACAAGTTCCGTAATTATGCCATTTTGACTAAAATGCCCTTTTTGCATAAAATAAGGTTTAAATGATAATGAACTTGAAAATAAGTTTCCTACTGATGTAATATTATAAGTAGGAGTATTTGGGATGTCAAATCAGATTGTAAACTGAGTTTACAAACAGGTCCTTGTATTATGTCGATAAATGACGATAAAGCCTTTGTGGCTCATAAATTGATTTTAATCAAATCTTTTACCTATTGATATGTTATATTAAGTAACATATTTAAGACATTTTAATCTGACCTTAACATCAGTTTCATTAAACATCGCATAAAACGTCATTTTACGACATAAGCGCCGTTTCGGCGCATAGTATGATTTTAAACCATATTAATTCACCAAGACTTGTTACCTACTGATTTTAAAACTTATTTTAAGTATTTTTACAGTAGGTACATGTTATGAACTCAGAATCCTAAATAATTTATAAAACTATGTGTAAAATGACCAAAATGCCTTTTTGGTGCATAGTTTTGTCATAAAATATAAATTACACATATAGTTAATATCCTACTGATATTATATCATAAATAAATTATTTTTCCAGAATATTTATAATTATAACATTTAATTATATTCAAGTTCCTTTTATACGGTATGAAATAACCGAAATGCCCTTATAAGGCATAGTTTCATTTTAAAACCTTAACGGGCATATAAGTTGACATCCTTCTGATATTACAACTTATTTAAAGTATAATGGCATACAGAACTTGTCCATGACTTATCCGGTTACCCGATATCTCTAATATGCATACGCTTAAGTATATGTAACTAGCTTACGAAAATTAACCGAGACAGGTCTAACCTTGTCATTTAAGTTTCAAAATCCAGAATGTTAACTGTTTACCCATTTTATACAAGTCAAGATACTTGTCGGTTTTAAACTGCCTTCTATCCGGTCATCGCTTAATCTAGCGTACCGTTTTTTTATCCATTACGTTAGACGGTCTAAGTCTATGACTTGCATAAGACCGTTAATATTTAATTGGTTAGCTTATGCCATAATCCAGACTAGAGCCTTTCGGTAAATGCTATCTGCACTTAATTCATTATGGATACGACTGAGATATTAAAACTTGTATTTTAAAACAAGACTAGCTCAGGTAAATACTCTTGACTTATTTTCCCTATACGGGCTTGGGATACGGTAAATTATTATCGCTTGGTCGGAAATGGGATCAATCGAATGCCGGATTATGGCTAGTAAATCTGCATATTTCGTTTTAATCAGTTTTGTTTGATAACTTAAACATCGTGATGTTTGTACCGTGTCCTAGATATCCTCGGCTCATTACATTAGATAATGGCCACGACCTTAGCGCGGGGTGTAGGCATACACCTGACAGATGCTCAAATGCAAATTATCGAAGACGTTAGGATAGCTCCTCTGTGAGTTCTAAGTGGTGTGTACTTAATCATGTCTCGGTCTCTGTACTGGGCCCTGTATGTATGGACAAACATGTGAATCTGTTAACAAGGTACCAAAAGTAACTTTCCCAAGTTATAAAAGATTTGTGCCCTATGCACTTAAATCAAATTTCAAAATAGTTTCAAAATGAGTCAGTCGGGTGTATTTACAATCGAAAGCTGACGTATTTTCAAAAGACTAAGCTTGCAGGTACAATACGAAATAGGCTGGAAGCTGCTCGGTAGTGAAATAAGAGGATTTTGCAAATCCTTAGATCTGCCCTAAAGTCTGTTTATATTCTTTCTTTGTACATTTTATGATCCGCCTGTGGATCTTCTATTACGAGCCTGTATATAGTTTTGTATTTTCGAACATTTGGTTTGTGTAGTAATTTTACTCCAAGACTTCCGATGTGCCGTGTTAAATTAACAATGGTGTTATCAACTGACGTCATGATACTCCCCACCCGGGCCCACCGGTTTATGGATTTGGAATGAAAATCCGGGGTGTGACATCCACCACCTCTGGATAGAAGGATAACTTCCCTTTAATATCGTAATAGAAGGCCTTTTATCCTTAACTATCATTTCTTGGCCAATATGTGGTCTGTGCCACTTGGCATAATTCCAAAAGATCTTAATGTATTTGATTATGCCAAGTGGCACAGACCACATATTGGCCAAGAAATGATAGTTAAGGATAAAAGGCCTTCTATTACGATATTAAAGGGAAGTTATCCTTCTATCCAGAGGTGGTGGATGTCACACCCCGGATTTTCATTCCAAATCCATACACCGGTGGACCCGGGTGGGGAATATCGTGATGTAAGTTGATATCATCATAGTCAATTAAACACAGCACAACGGAAGTCTTGGAGTTAAATTACTATTACAAACCAAATGTTGAACGTACAAAATAATATACAGACGGCTCGTAATAGAAGATCCACAGGCGTATCATAAAATATACAAAAATGTGTATAGCAGACTTTAGGCAGATCTAGGATTTGCAAGATCCTCTTATCACTACCGAGCACTTCCAGCCTATTTCGTATTGTACCTGCAAGCTTAATCTTTTGAAAATACATCAGCTTTCGCTGGTAAATATACCCAACTGACTCATTTTGAAAACATTTAAAAAAAATTTAAGTGCACTTTGGCACAAAATCTTTTACAACTTGGAAAAGTTACTTTGTAACCTTGTTAACAGATTCACTTGTTTGTCCATACATACACGGCCCAGTGCAAAAACCGAGACATGATTAACGTGCACACCACTTTGAACTCATGAAGGAGTTATTCCCCCAACTTTGTGTGTCACACCCCGACCCGCAGCGGAATAAAAGTCAGGGCATAATTGGTTTATCACCAAAGCTCATGATATTTACTAAGATGTTTCATATTTATTAAATTCGAATTACAAAATTTATACAATTACAAAGAAAATGAAATACATAATTATTCCCAATCATAAACTTGTTTATTCTTCTAGGCCTTCCTAAGTGTTTCCTGTCTCAGCTGGATCACCTGTATCATGTGTAAAATGGGGGAGATTTTGGGTCAACAAAAGTTGGCGAGTGAACCTTGATAAAACATTTTAACTGATTTCTTGTTTTATTTAATAAGGAAAATTCGTGCATTAATCACATGTGAACAAACATATATGTAAACAAACACAAACCACTTTGGATGAGTATATGATATGAGATGATGATGTATTTGAGATCAAGGCTCAATCAAACGGAGCCGATCTAATGAGGCTCCTGATGCTTAACCCGTATCCCACGGGGAACTGATGGGCCTAATAAAATGCGTGCACTGAAATGATGAAATTCAATCTACATATAATTCACACAATGATTGATACACATTTGATCACGGATATGATGTATGCACAAGTGTTTAAATAAAATAGAAAGATGGTACGACACATGACACACCCCAAAATATGATTAAAACGGGGAATTGGTAGAGATTCACTCACAGTGGGAGCGTTCTTTGATGATGATGAATGCGCACGAGTTTACGATTCAACCGACGAGGGAAAAACTAACCTAAATAATAACGAAATGATTCGATAAATAAATAAATTTTATTTGAGATTAATGTTTTTAATTAGTGCTCTTAATGAGATTTTTAGATTTATTTTTTGTGAGTTTAATGAAATTTTCTAACTTTAAAAATCTTATTTTTAAGTATTTTTAAAAGATTTTTCAATTAAATAAATAAGTAAAAATATATAAAAAATGGGTTGACTTTCTGTCAGGTCTGACCGGTCAGACAGTGTATTTCAGGCGGTGCGCGGGATCGAACTCGGGACCTTTCGTTTGTGTGCACGCAGCTCTACCAACTGAGCTACGTGTCTAACCGAAATATTCTCTGTTTTAATTATATATATATATACTAACTAACTTTAACCTTGTTTAGTTTTTATTAAAAATGATTTAATAAGGCCGAACCGGTTACAGAACCCCGGACTTGAACTCGAGACCTTCGGTTCGAGTGCACACAGCCCAACCAGTTGGGCTGTGTGTCTAATCTGCTTAACTACTGGATTATATTCCTCATATATACATACTGTGGGTTGGTCTGAATAGGTTTTAAAAATGTTGGTTTTATTTCAGAAAGTCGGTAACATGCGTGATTCGAACTCGGGACGTGTGTATTGTATTTGCACACAGTCCACCGCTGGACTGTGTGTCTAACCCGGTTAAATATCCGATTATAATTATATTAATACACATATTCAACTTCATCTTCTTCACTTACAAAAATACAGAACATATATCTGACCGGAAATTGTTCAAAACAGAATCTGGTTGTCTGATTAAGATTAATACATGCTAAATAATGGATTACCAAAAAGAGTTGAGAATTATACCGATTAGGAGTAAAGCTTCGGTTTTCCGGTGATATTCCGGCGAGTGCGAGGACTTCCGGCGACGTGCTTTGAAAGGACTAAAGCTTCAGGATGAGAGTGCGGTTCTGAGCGAAATGTTTACAAGGATTTTGAGTGGGTATTTATAGGATGAACAGACCGATTGGATTTCGATTTTTGGAGACCAAAAATTTACGGTCAAGATTTCAATTATCGACAGAAACGGTTCTTGACCCAATTGGATGTTATGCAACGGTTATAACTGATTTCGAATTCAGTTTATACGTTTCAGTCAAAGGAAAATAGCCACAATTGCGGAGTTTCGGTTTTTCTCCGGTGATTTCGAGTTCTGAATGCGCGGCCTTGTAGGTTTGACTTTTGGTTTTTATTATAAGTGTTATTTGCTTCAGTATTTATCACAAAAGAAGTGTGTGGCAGAGTGGTGTGGTGTGTGTTTGTCTTTGCGGGTGACCCGGGTTCGAAACCCGGCTACCCTATTATTTATTTTTTTATACTTATTATTATTAGTTATAAATTATGGTTTTTAAATTCTAAAATATTTATTAATTATGTATTGTTTAAAATTAATCTGAACAATAAATACGCAACGATCTTATAACTGAATATTTGATTAACAAACGAAGCGGGTTTGGAAACACATTTTTTGACGAATGTTACAGTATCCCCTACTTTTAGGAATTTCGTCCCGAAATTTAAGTAGTAGTGGTAACTGGAAAGAGATGTGGGCATTTTTCGCGCATTGAGTCTTCACGTTCCCAAGTAAACTCGGGTCCTCGTTTTGACTCCCAACGTACCCTGACAATTGGAATACGACTTCGCCTTAAACGCTTCTCTCCGAAGTCCATGATTTCTACCGGTCTTTCAACGAAGTGCATCGATTCATTGACTTGAATGTCTTCTAGAGGAATATGGAGATTTTCATCGGCAAGGCTCTTTTTCAAGTTTGATACGTGAAATGTGGGATGAATTATGTTGAGTTCTTCTGGTAGGTCAAGCTTGTATGCTACAGGACCTACTCTTTCGAGTATCTTGAAGGGTCCTACGGAGCGTGGTGCTAGCTTGCCCTTCTGGCCAAAACGAACCACTCCCTTCCACGGTGATACTTTTAAAAGTACTTGATCACCAATGTCAAATTCCAAGGGCTTTCGTCGTTTGTCTGCATAACTCTTTTGACGACTTTGAGCCGCTAGAAGATTGTTTCGAATTTGAAGGACCTTGTCGGTTGTTTCTTGAATTAATTCTGGACCGGTGATTTGCGCTTCCCCAATTTTGTGCCAACATACTGGAGATCGGCACTTACGACCATATAAAGCTTCAAAAGGAGCCATGCCGATACTTGAATGATAGCTATTGTTGTACGAAAATTCCACTAATGGTAGGTGAGCGTCCCAGTTCCCTTTGAAGTCTATGACACATGCTTGCAGCATGTCTTCAAGGGTTTGGATGGTGCGTTCAGATTGACCATCAGTTTGAGGATGAAAAGCGGTACTGAGGTCTAATCGTGTACCCAATGCAGTTTGTACGGCTCGCCATGTTCGTGAAGTGAAACAACCATCACCGTCTGAAATGATGCTTAAAGGTACACCATGACGGCTTACGATCTCGCTGATGTAGATATGAGCTAACTTCTCGTTCTTGAAGTCCTCGTGAATCGGAATGAAATGAGATGACTTTGTAAGACGATCGATTATTACCCATATGGTGTCATATCCACTGGAGGTGCGAGGTAACCCGGTAATGAAATCCATGGTTATGTTTTCCCACTTCCATACAGGTATTTCGGGTTGGACTAGAAGTCCTGAAGGTCTTTGATGTTCAGCTTTTACTTTGGAACAGGTAAGGCACTTGGAAACAAAAACAGCGATATCCTTTTTCATGCCAGGCCACCAGTAGGTGTATCGTAGGTCTTGATACATCTTGTCGGCTCCTGGGTGTACAGAGTATCGTGTTTTGTGCGCCTCATTCATGAGGAAATCACGAAGGTTATCGCGATCAGGAATCCATATGCGGTTTAAATAGTATAGAATACGTCGGATTTGGTTTCGATTTTGAGTTCAGCTCCACATGACAGCTCATCGCGTACATCATTTTCTGTTACAGAAACATGTTGAGCTGTTCGGATTCGATCTTTGATGTCGGTTATGATTTGCGAACATAGAAGACGGATAGAGTTCGCATAACCTTTTCGACTGAGCGCATCAGCCACCACGTTTGCCTTGCTAGGATGATACTGAATTTCACAGTCGTAGTCGTTGAGAAGTTCGACCCATCTTCGTTGCCTCATATTCAACTCCTTCTGGTTGAAGATATGTTGGAGACTTTTGTGGTCAGTGTATATTTCACACTTAGTACCGTAGAGGTAATGTCTCCATATCTTGAGAGCGAACACAACGGCTCCAAGTTCCAGGTCGTGGGTGGCGTAATTCATCTCGTGGACCTTGAGTTGCCTAGAGGCATAGGCTATCACTTTTCCTCTTTGCATCAATACATAGCCTAGCCCTTGCCCTGATGCGTCGTAATATACTACGAAGTCATCGCAACCCTCAGGGAGTGTGAGGATAGGTGCGTCACAAAGTTTTTGCTTTAGAGTTTGGAAAGCCTCTTCTTGCTTAGGTCCCCAAATGAAGGGTTTTCCTTTATGAGTCAAGGTCGTGAGTGGTACCGCGATAAGGGAAAAATTGGCAATGAAGCATCGATAGTAACCAGCCAACCCAAGAAATGACCTAACTTCAGTAGGGGTACATGGCGCTTGCCATTCTTGTACTGCCTTGATTTTTGAAGGATCGACATGAATTCCCTTGTTATTGACGACATGTCCAAGGAATTGTACATCTCCTAACCAGAATTCGCATTTTGAGAACTTAGCGTAAAGCTTTTCAGTCCTTAAGAGTGTAAGGATGAGTCGAAGGTGTCGCTCATGATCGGATTTAGACTTGGAGTAAATAAGGATGTCGTCGATGAAGACTATGACAAAACGGTCAAGGTAGGGTTTGCATACCCTATTCATTAAATCCATGAAGACAGTGGGGCATTGGTTAAACCGAATGGCATGACCATGAACTCGTAATGACCATAACGAGTCCGGAAAGCGGTTTTTGGGATATCTTCTTCGTGCACCCTGAGTTGATGATCACCAGAACGAAGGTCGATTTTTGAAAAGCAGGTGGCGCCTTGAAGTTGGTCTAGGAGATCATCAATGCGAGGTAGTGGATAGCGATTTTTAACCGTTAACTTGTTGAGTTCTCTATAATCAATACACATGCGAAACGTTCCATCTTTCTTCTTCACAAAGAGAACAGGTGCACCCCAAGGCGATGAGCTAGGACGTATGAATCCTTTGTCAGTCAGCTCTTGCAGGTGACTGGCCAGCTCTTGCATTTCAGATGGGGCTAACCTATAAGGAGATTTTGAGAGTGGTGTAGCGTCAGGTACAAGATCGATGCGAAATTCGACTTCTCTCACAGGAGGAAGTCCTGAAATATCGTCGGGAAAGATTTGTGGGAATTCTCTCACAACTGGGATATCTTCGAGTTTCCTCTCCTTTGTTTCCCTTTTTGACGACGTGACTTAGGAATGCGACATAGTTCTTGCGGAGATATCTTCGGGCTTGAAGGCAGGACATTAATTTGAGTCCTTTTAAAGGGATTTCCCCAAAAATACATAGTGTCTGGCCGTCTGTAAGAGGAATGCGAATGAACTTTTTGTGGCACACCACTTCAGCGTGATGCTGGCTGAGCCAGTCCATACCGATTATAACATCGAAACTTCCCAACTTCATAGGAATAAGGTCAATTGGAAAATCATGATCGTTTAGGGTGAGAGTACAATTGAGTATAATAGATTTTAATGAAACGGGTTTTCCGTCAGCAACTTCCACCGTTAGAGATTCGATGAGATTATCACGAGGTTGGTCGAGGATAGGTTCAAATTCTAAGGACACAAAGCTCTTATCCGCACCAGTATCGAATAATATGGATGCATAACTACCATTGATGAGAAACGTACCGTTGACCACGTTGTTGTCAGCCCTGGCTTGGTTGGCATTGATATTGAAAGCTCTCCCTCTGGCAGGTGGGGGAGCTTGGTTAGTTTGGTTTACCGGGTTTGCGTGAGCTTGGGCATGGATGATGTTCACTAGGCGTGGACATGTGTTCCTGAAGTGGTTTGGGTCCCCACAGTTGAAACAAGGTCGCATGGGTTGCATCATGGGGTAGTTGGGTTGGTAGTTGGGTTGGTAGTAAGGTTGGGCTACGTGTGGTGCAGGTGGTAGAAGTAAGGGTTGTTGGGCTTGACCCACTATCTGATTTTGGGTTTGGGTTTGAGGTTGATTGCGGTTCATTCGTTGAAGGGTACGGCAGGTTTGGATGGTGTGACCCGCAAGGCCACAACTTGTGCAATGTTGGCAGGGATTTTCGGGAGGGTGATGGTATTGACAGCGGTTGCATTTTGGGTGTGGGCCAGTATATGGCTTTTTGAATGGTGCAGCTAGGGGAGCAATTTGGGTGATTGGTGCAACAGTTATAGGAGGGTTGGTTTGAGTGACAGCAAAATTCTTGCCATTACGCTTCCTCTTACCAGCAAACTTTGAGGATGAGACTGGGTGGTTTGTAGTTGGGGTCTCTATGGGTGCTTTCTTCTTTTCATCTTTGAACTTGCCGTTTCGAATGCGATTTTCAGTGAGTTCTATAGCTAACTCCATTGCGGCTTCAAGTGTTGCAGGCGATGTGCTTAAAACCGAATCTTGAATTTTCGAGGGAAGACCTCGAATGTAATGTTCAACCAAGCGGTACACGGGGGTGAACAAATTAGGGATCATCTGGTTCAGCTCGAGAAATCTCTTATTATAGGAAGTGTGATCTCCTTCCTTTTGTTTCAGTGTGTGAAATTCGTCTTCTAGCTTTTTGATTTTGCTTCTTGGATAGAAGCGTCTTGTCATGAGTTCCCTTAACTCTGCCCATGTTAAGGCCATGGCATCTTCAACCCCTCGCTTACCCTTTTCCGTGTTCCACCAGGTAAGGGCTACCCCAAACAGTCTTCCAGTTGCATAACGTACCTTACGGTCCTCGGGACAATCGCAATTGAGGAAGGCGTTTTCCATTTCCTCAAACCAGTGAAGGAGGGGGGTAACACCTTCGGCCCCTTCGTATTTTGGGGGATCGCAGGATTTGAAGTGTTTGTAGGTGCACTTGGGGGTTTTGGAATGAGGGTTGGCGACGCTCTGGTCTTCTTGGTTGGGAGGTTTGATGGGATTAGCGGTGAGAGCTTGTTGAACTTGAAGTACGATGTCAGGAAGTACTGCGGCCATTTGTTTAGCAATTTGTGTGGCCAAGCGTTCACTTGACTTTCCTGACTTTCTTCCTCCACGTAGTTGCCTAGCCGACATCTACAGGAACATATATAGGAAGATTGTGAGTTTAAGAATTTTCTAGGTGTCATGTATCGTAAAAAGAAGGAAAAATAACATAACTGACAATAATTTAACTACATCCATAGGATGTCTTGGGTTTGCTCATGTTTGGGCCTCCAATGTCCCCCATACCATCGCCTGTGTAGTCATGTGGGTCCCCATGACTATTGGGCTTGGTAGAATTCACATTGGTGTCGGCGGATTAACACTCGCACCACCCGAATGAAAATCGTAAAATATGATTGTGAGATGTATGGTAGGAGGGTGTCCAGGTGTAGACACAATGACAACTCAAAGTGGGATTAGCTCACACGACGTTTGGTATAGCATGCTTTGGCCTAATAGATCCTTCGTACTCTCATCGTTAGTCCCCAGGTAGGCAAACTGGTCCTTTATTTTGGATTTATACGAATGCCAAGCCTAGACAGGACGTTCCGACTACCGGTACTCGTACCCTTCCAGTTACTACATGCCCGTCATGAGAACTCACTTTGATGTGATTTGAAAAATACAAAAATCATTGCAAAAATCATGGGAATCGTGAGGTGTGTGCTCTCATGGATATGATATGTTATGAGGATATGATTCATGATGAGCATTGTCAGACCCCGACCCGCAGCGGAAAAGGTGACCGGGGCATGATTGGGTTTTCATCAAAGCTCATGACATTTATTATAAGGTTTCATATTTATTATTTCAATTTAAAAGAGATCATACAATCATATCAAACAAATACAACATGTTCTATTCATCCTTCTAAACTTCATTATTTTTCTTCTAAGGCAATTTCCTATGTTTTCCATGCTTCATCCTGTTCACCTGTATCATATGTAAAAATGGTTTTTGGATCAACAAAAAGTTGGCGAGTGAACCTTGTTAGAAAACATTTATTATTTATTTCTGATTGTATTTAATATGGAAAAATCGTGCAATATTCATATATGAACAAATGTAAATAAACATACAATAACAATAATTAGCATACAATAACAAACCACAACAAACAATAACATACATTAACAAACCAACAGCATACAATCACAAACCATTAGCATACGATATCAAACAACAACAAACAATAACATACATTAACAACCAACAGCATACAATAACATGTCAACTTGCATAAATATATAACATAAATGAAACTGTGCGATCAAGGCTCAATCAAACGGAGCCGATCGTATTGCATGTACTGAAAATGATAAATGTCTGTGCGATCAAGGCTCAATCAAACGGAGCCGATCGTATTGCATGTACTGAAAATAAAAAAAAATGTCTGTGCGATCAAGGCTCAATCAAACAGAGCCGATCGTATGTAGGCAACGCCAGGTTCACGCTCATAATGAAATGGGGAACTGCTCAACGCTCATAATGTAATGGGGAGCGGCGGCCTATGAAATTGTATATACTGAAAATAATAAATTAAATCTAAACAATAATCACACAAACAGTTTACACAGGCTGGATACACATTTATTCATGATATGATGTATGCACAATGATTTAAATATAATAAATAGTAAGACACATGATACACCCCAAAAACGTGATTTAAACGGGGAATTTGTAGAGATTCACTCACAGTGGGTGCGTTCGGTGAATGATGATGAATGCGCACGAGTTTAAAGGATTGATCGACGAGGAATAACTAACCTAATTAATAATGAAAAAGTAAGGTAAATAAATGGATTTTATTAACAACTTTAATAGAATTTTTGGATATATTTTTGTGAGTTTTTGGCTATTTTCTAACCTTAAAAATGTTATTTTTAAGTATTTTTAATTGATTTTTAAATAAAATTAATAAATAAAAATAATAAAAAATGTTGACTTTTTGACCGTTGACTTTTTGACCGTTGACCGTTGACCGGTTTTATTGTGTAAGTGTATGCGCCGGGTGAGGCTCGAACCCGAGACCTCCCGTTCGCGTGCACGCAGCTCTACCAACTGAGATAAGTAATATTTCTGTTTTTAATTATATTTATATACTAATTGAATTAATCCGAAAATCATTTATTTTAAAAACGATTTTAATGTCTCGCTCGGTGCTCGCCACAGGTCTCGAACCTGGGACCTGTGGTTTAGTTTGGCACACAGTCCACCGCTGGACTGTGTGTCTGACTTGGTAATTATTCTGGTTTTTATTATACTTAACATCTAACGGAGTTAACCCGGTTCGGTCTCTAAAAAAAAGGCATTTTATTTCTGTGAAGGTGCGTGTGACAAGAATCGAACTCGGGACGTATGCGTGTTTTTGTTCGCACACAGTCCACCGCTGGACTGTGTGTCTAACCCGTTCATAAACTGATTTTAATTAAACTTATATTATAACTACTTCGTCTTCTTCGTTCAAAACTCAGGCAACGGTTATCTAACTGTCATTTGATTAATTCGGTTAATGAACAAGATGAACAATTGAAAAGTATTGAACCGAAGAGTTTGGGGAAAGAAGGTACCGAACAGATCGTCTTCTTTAGAAAATCCGGCGAAGCTCGTCGGCTCTGTTTTGGAACCTTCGGCTGTTAGCATCAATTAACAGTTTGGAGGGATTAGATGTGAAATTGAACTAATGAGTAATGATTATCAGTATGTTTGAGTGATCATACTGGTTAACAGCGAGTTTCTGGAATTTCAGAACTTTTCCGGCGAAAACAGGAAATCCGGGCAATGTCGTCTGGGGTTGATTCTGAGTGATGGAGTGATGTTAGAATTTGTATAATAATGGAATAAAACAAAAAAGTCGAGGTTTTTACCGCGTAGATGAAAGTCCCGGTTTTCCGGCGACTTGCAGAGAATTCCGGTGAGTGAAATTTCTTGCGACAGAGACTCTTCAGAGGTTTAAGGTGAGTGGGAGTGATGTCAGTATGAGTTCTATGATCTTATTTTTGGGTAAGAAGAAAAGATGGATTGAACTCGGTTTTCTGGCGAAAGTCCGGCGAGTCCAAAAAGCTTCTCCGGCGGACTGAAAGTTGTGCGAAAATGTAATTGGAAGTTTGCAAAGTGTGTTTGAGCCGCGAGAGGGGTCTTTGATTGAAGTAACTCAAGAATTGAAAGTTTTCGGTTATTAAACCGATTCACTTCCGAATTCAAGTTTCATTCATAGCAAAATTGATTTGGAATTGTCGGTGTATCGGTTAAACTCAGTAAACCGCGACTAATCAAACGTCTTTGGACGTTTGATGACCGATTTCGGTTACAGTTGGCGTAACTGGTCGCTTCATTAATGACTATAAGATTTATTTGTTCCTAATATTTACAGAAAACAACAAGTGACGGAGTGGTTATGTGTGTGTGTGATAAGTCGTTGGGCTTAAGCCCGGCTGACCCGGGTTCGAGTCCCGGCTTCAGCATTTAATTTTTAAATCACTATTTTTAATACTTTTTCAAATATAACTTTTATATTCTAATATACTTATTAATTATGTATCGTTTAAAATTAATTTGGGCATTAAATACGCAACGAAATTTTTAACTGGTCGTTCGGTTAATAAACGAAGCGGGTTTGGTAAATCCGGTTTTTAGCGGATGTTACAGTATCCCCTACTTTTAGAAATTTCGTCCCGAAATTTAAGTAGTGGCATATTTGTCTAGAAAGGATGGTGTTTTAATTTGACAATTACATACTTAGAAGAGAGTAAGAGTTTAAATTTTGTTTGAGGCGGTAACGTTCCTTGTAAAGGTTGAATACCCTGCTACAGGAATCGCTTTTTGATGCCTAAAGTGTATAAATACGGAACATGGATACACAGAGTTGATTGACTAAGTATGATGTTATGCATATGAGTTTGGGTACGTTTGAAAGATTAGGTTATATCCTAAAACATAACTTTTACTACTAAAACCTACATGGAACTTCTCATAACCGCCTGATAATGCCTCTGATCCTTTGGCAAGAATACTTATATATAGGAAGTACCAGCGGCGTATCCACCATATTCTTGTCAAATTTTCATTGGTTTTATCGGTAAGTTATGATTAGTCCTATGTGACTCTAAAACATAAACAAACACCACAACCAAAACTTGAGTCCTTAAATGATGACAATACCTCTCTCGTTTGTTATGATGGAGAGGTTAGTCTATGTAGAAAATGGAACACTATCCAATTTCTTTAAATGATGAGTTGATATGAATGTCAAATCAGTGAGTGTAAAACAAATTTCAACCAAACATTACTAAATCCTACATGGAACTTCTCATAACCGCCTGATAATGCCTCTGATCCTTTGACAAGAATACTTATATATAGGAAGTACCAGTGGCGTATCCACCATATTCTCGTCAACTTTTCATTGGTTTTATCAGTAAGCTATTGTACACACCTGACCCGCAGCGGAAAAGGTGATCGGGGCATGATTGGGTTATCATCAAAGCTCATGACATTTATTATAACGTTTCATATTCATTATTACAATTTAAAGGGAAACATACAATCATAATTACATCATGTCCTAAACATCATTCTAGACTTCATTGTTTTCTTCTAAGGCATTTCCTATGTTTTCCTTGCTTCATCCTGTTCACCTGTATCATGTGTAAAAAATGGTTTTTGGGATCAACAAAAAGTTGGCGATTTTTAAGTATTTTTAATTGATTTTTAAATAAAATAAATAAATAAAAATAATAAAAAAATGTTGACTTTTTGCGACCGTTGACCGTTGACTTTTTGACCGGTCAGACTGTGTAATTGTGTGCTGGGTGAGGCTCGAACCCGAGACCTCCCGTTCGCGTGCACGCAGCTCTACCAACTGAGCTACGTGTCTAACCTGAAATATTTCTGTTTTTAATTATACTTATATACTAATTGAATTAATCCGAAAATTATTTGTTTTTTTTAAAAAACGATTTTAAAGACTCGCTCGGTGCTCTCCACAGGTCTCGAACCCGGGACCTGTGGTTTGGGTTAACACACAGTCCACCGCTGGACTGTGTGTCTAACTTGTTAAATAATCTGATTTTTATTATACTTATATACAAACTCATCTTCTAATTTCTTGATTTCGCTCCTTGGGCAAAACCGTCTTGTCATGATTTCCTTCAACTCTTCCCAAGTCAAAGTCATAGCATCTTCAACGCCTCGTTTGGCCTTCTCTGTATTCCACCAAGTAAGTGCTATTCCATATAAACGACCGGTAGCATATCGCACCTTGCGATCATCGGGGCAATCGCAATTTAGAAAAGTGTTCTCCATTTCTTCAAACCAATGGAGGAGAGCGGTGACACCTTCAGTCCCTTCGTATTTTTGAGGGTCGCAGGATTTGAAATGCTTGTAGGTGCATTTGGTGGTAATTGGGGGAGGGTTGATAACATTTTGATCTTCTTGGTTGACAGGATTAGCGGTATGGGCTTGTTGGACTTGAATTACAATGTTGGGTATTACGACAGCCATTTGTTGAGCGATTAGGGCAGCCATGCGCTCGCGGGCTTTTTCTGCTCTCATCTTCCTACGGGCGAGGCTAGAAGACATCTACAAGGAATACATATGAAGAGTATGAGTTGGATGTTTTTGGGATCATGGGTCGTATTTAGGAATGAACATTCATAAAATAAATATAGAAAAATAAATCTACTACATCCATAGGATGTCTTGGGCTTTGCTCGTAATTGGGCATTGCATGCCGCCATACTTCACCTTCGTAATCATGTGGGCCCCCATGAATACCGGGTTTTTCATATGGTTCGCATGTGTTAGCCTGGTTACGTACACTAAAACCCGGAGAAAATCGAGAAATATGTAACGTATGATATTCGGAATGTGTCCAGGTGTGGACACAGTGACACCTCAAAGTGGGGTTAGTTCGAACGACGTTTGGTGTGGCATGCTTTGGCCTAATAGGTCCTTTGTACTCTCACCGTTAGTCCCTAGGTAGGCAAACTGGTCCGTTATATTGGATTTATACGAATGCCAACCTAGACAGGACGTTCCGACTACCGGTACTTGTACCCTTCCGGTTACTACATGCCCGTCGCAGAACTCACTTTGATGAGATTTGAAAATTTGCGACAAAATCTTTGAATAACGAAAGTATGAAGATGATTTGAATATATGAAAATTGAAATATGTATGATGAATGTGCATGTAACTATGTATGTTTGACTGTAAGTATAAACAAATATGAAACAAATAAACATCATAAGTTTGCATGTAACCGCATAAACAATTAAGATCTAGTCAACTATAGTATAGGTTCTAAGGGTCTAATAACCTATCCTATATCCCTATAGTCATGGCTCTGATACCAATCTGTCACACCCCGACCCGCAGCGGAAAAGGTGATCGGGCCATGATTGGGTTATCATCAAAGCTCATGACATTTATTATAACGTTTCATATTCATTATTACAATTTAAAGGGAAACATACAATCATAATTACATCATGTCCTAAACATCATTCTAGATTTCATTGTTTTCTTCTAAGGCATTTCCTATGTTTTCCTTGCTTCATCCTGTTCACCTGTATCATGTGTAAAAAATGGTTTTTGGGATCAACAAAAAGTTGGCGAGTGAATCCTATGAAAAACATTTGAACAAGTTTATTTAATTGATTATAAAATAAAGTGCACAACCACATATGAGTAAATATAGATGTAAACCGCGACTAATCAAACGTCTTTGGACGTTTGATGACCGATTTCGGTTACAGTTGGCGTAACCGGTCGCTTCATTAATGACTATAAGATTTATTTGTTTCCTAATATTTACAGAAAACAACAAGTGACGGAGTGGTTATGTGTGTGTGTGATAAGTCGTTGGGCTTAAGCCCGGTGACCCGGGTTCGAGTCCCGGCTTCAGCATTTAATTTTTAAATCACTATTTTTAATACTTTTTCAAATATAACTTTTATATTCTAATATACTTATTAATTATGTATCGTTTAAAATTAATTTGGGCATTAAATACGCAACGAAATTTTTAACTGGTCGTTCGGTTAATAAACGAAGCGGGTTTGGTAAATCCGGTTTTTGGCGGATGTTACAGTATCCCCTACTTTTAAAAATTTCGTCCCGAAATTTAAGTAGTGGCATATTTGTCTAGAAAAGATGGTGTTTTAATTTGACAATTACATACTTAGAAGAGAGTAAGAGTTTAAATTTTGTTTGAGGCGGTAACATTCCTTGTAAGGGTTGAATACCCTGCTACAGAAATCGCTTTTTGATGCCTAAAGTGTATAAATACGGAACATGGATACACAGAGTTGATTGACTAAGTATGATGTTATGCATATGAGTTTGGGTACGTTTGAAAGATTAGGTTATATCCTAAAACATAACTTTTACTACTAAAACCTACATGGAACTTCTCATAACCGCCTGACAATGCCTCTGATCCTTTGGCAAGAATACTTATATATAGGAAGTACCAGCGGCGTATCCACCATATTCTTGTCAAATTTTCAATGGTTTTATCGGTAAGTTATGATTAGTCCTATGTGACTCTAAAACATAAACAAACACCACAACCAAAACTTGAGTCCTTGAATGATGACAATACCTCTCTCATTTGTTATGATGGAGAGGTTAGTCTATGTAGAAAATGGAACACTATCCAATTTCTTTAAATGATGAGTTGATAAGAATGTCAAATCAGTGAGTGTAAAACAAATTTCAACCAAACATTACTAAATCCTACATGGAACTTCTCATAACCGCCTGATAATGCCTCTGATCCTTTGACAAGAATACTTATATATAGGAAGTACCAGCGGCGTATCCACCATATTCTCGTCAACTTTTCATTGGTTTTATCAGTAAGCTATTGTCACACCCCGACTCGCAGCGGAAAAGGTGATCGGGGCATGATTGGGTTATCATCAAAGCTCATGACATTTATTATAACGTTTCATATTCATTATTACAATTTAAAGGGAAACATACAATCATAATTACATCATGTCCTAAACATCATTCTAGACTTCATTGTTTTCTTCTAAGGCATTTCCTATGTTTTCCTTGCTTCATCCTGTTCACCTGTATCATGTGTAAAAAATGGTTTTTGGGATCAACAAAAAGTTGGCGAGTGAATCCTATGAAAAACATTTGAACAAGTTTATTTAATTGATTATAAAATAAAGTGCACAACCACATATGAGTAAATATAGATGTAAACTTATTCACAAAACACTTAATCATTAGATAATGCACATACATACAATAATGGATTGTTTTGAGGCACGCGTTGCTCAACTCGTCTCCTACGAGGAACAGATGGGCCTAATGAATGATTTGCATATAACTTGACAATATGAAATACGTAACTACAAACAATATATACAATCTAAGTTTAGATCACAATATGGTATGGCACAAGTTTAAATAAACGAGTTAATTTTTGTGACACATGACACACCCCAAAACGTGTAATTAAAAAGGGGAGTTGTAAGATTCACTCACATTGGGTGCGTTCGGTTGATGATGTTGAATGTGCACGAAGTTTGATTTAACCACGAGTGAAACTAACCTAGATAATAACATAATGGTTTGGTAAATAAGCGGATTTTGTTAATCAATTTTAGTAGGATGATTGGATATATTTTTGTGAGTTTAAGGCTATTTTCTAACCTTAAAAATGTTATTTTTAAGTATTTTTAATTGATTTTTAAATAAAATAAATAAATAAAAATAATAAAAAATGTTGACTTTTTGCGACCGTTGACCGTTGACTTGTTGACCGGTCAGACTGTGTAATTGTGTGCGCCGGGTGAGGCTCGAACCCGAGACCTCCCGTTCGCATGGACGCAGCTCTACCAACTGAGCTACGTGTCTAACCTGAAATATTTCTGTTTTTAATTATACGTATATACTAATTGAATTAATCCGAAAATTATTTGTTTTTTAAAAACGATTTTAAAGACTCGCTCGGTGCTCTCCACAGGTCTCGAACCCGGGACCTGTGGTTTGGGTTAACACACAGTCCACCGCTGGACTGTGTGTCTAACTTGTTAAATAATCTGATTTTTATTATACTTATATACAAACTACATTATTTCATTTCTGCCTTATAAAAAGTTTGATAATTGTCCGGACCGGTGCGGTAGTCTGGACTCGAACTCGTGACATGTGATTTAAACGTTCACACAGTCCACCACTGGACTGTGTGTCTATCTTGGTTATTATTCCGGTTTTTATTAAACTTAACATCTATTGCAGTGAATCCGGTTCGGTTAAAAAAAGGAACATTTTTATTAAGGCGAGTGTGCGTGGGACAAGAATCGAACTCGGGACGTAAGCGAGTTTTATTTGCACACAGTCCACCGCTGGACTGTGTGTCTAACCCGAGATATATCTTGATTTTAATTAAACATATACAATATTGAAACTTCGTCTTCTTCGTTAGACTTAACCAGAATCGGTGTTCGGCTGGTTCGACGACTTAATCAAGTTTCTTTAGGGTGATGTGATTAATTACATGTGAGATAAATAAAAAGAAAGAGAGATTAAGTGTAAGATATACCGAACAGTGGCTCCTCTGTTTCGCCGGCGAAGCTCCGATGTCAGCAGGTTATTCCGGCGACGTGTGTCTTGCGGCAGAGGGTCTTCAGGGAGTTTGAGATGAGTGTGGATGGCTTCGGTATGAGCTCTGGGTGTTCAGTAAGGCTCAGAGGTGAAAGGCTCGGTTTTCCGGCGAGTTGCAGAAATTCTCCGGCGAGTGAATTTACGTCGGGAAAGAGTGTGATTGTGAGCGAAAAAGCTAACAGAGGTTAGAGGAGGTATTTATAGGGCAGGACATCGACGAATTTAGTCCGTTTTCCGTCTTGATTCGTCGGTCAATAAGTTTTCCGGCGGTTATGACTTGCGTCGCGGGTTCAGACGTCGGTTATAACCGATGTAGTAGTTAAAGCTTCGGTTAAAACAGAAGAAACCGTCCAATCTCCGCGAAATCGTCGGGATTTCCGACGACTGCAATTGGGCGCGTCGGTTTTGAATTCGAGATTTATGTTATGTATTAATTGTTTCCATTAATGAACAAGAAACACAAGTGGCGGAGTGGTTAAGCGTGTGTGTGTTAAGACTTTGCTGAATTCCCTGGCTGACCCGGGTTCGAAACCCGGCAGTAGCTTTTTATTTTTATTTCCTTATTTTAAATACTTTTTCAAATATAAATTATATATTCCAATATACTTATTAATTATGTATCGTTTAAAATTAAATTTGGGCATTAAATACGCAACGAAATTTTTAACTGATTGTTCGGTTAATAAACGAAGCGGGTTTGGTAAATCCGGTTTTTTTGACGGATGTTACAGCTATGATTAGTCCTATGTGACTCTAAAAGATAAATAAACACCACAAACAATGCCTGAGTCATAATCCTGATAGTATGCATGTTTGAATGATGACAGTCCCTCTCTCGTTTGTTGTGATGGAGAGGTTAGTCTAAGTAGAAGTGAGACACAGCCCAACTTCTTTAAATAATGAGATTGAAATACGTTGAGATGTATGATGGTATGAATGTTTAAATCAATGAGTATAAAACAAAACTGAAATAGTAATTCGCATTAAGATCCTTGGATAAATTTCCAATTTAAAATTAAGACACGTGAAAATTGAGATAATCATAAAGAAAAACATAAAACTAGGCGGTTGGAGTTGAATCTTGATTTTCAGTGAAGGGGACTAGTTGGGTGTTTTCGTTTGGGCCGTCATTATCTTCAACAGGATTGGCGTTGATGTTGAAAACTCTTCCCCTTGCTGGTGGCCTAGTGGTTGGGTTTTCTTGATTTGCTTGGTTAACTGGGTTTGCTTGAGCTTGGGCGTTTATGATGTTAACCAATTGAGGGCACGTGTTTCTAAAATGGGTAGGGTCGCCACAATTGAAACAAGCTCGAACATATGGGAACATGGGGTATTGGGGTTGTTGATACGTTTGGATCATGTTTTGAGTAGGGGGTGAGGTTTGGTTTTGAGAGGTGCGGAAACTTTGCTCAAATGACCATAGCGTCCACAATTCGCACATAGTCGACAAAATACGGTAGATGGATGGTGATAAAAACAGGTGTTACATCGAGGGTGAGGTCCAAGGTAAGGTTTCTTATTTGGGTAGGTTGAGTCGGGTGCTACGTGAGTGATTGGGATAGCTTGGAGGGGTACGGCTTGTAAGGCTGGTTGGTTGCGTTGGGTGACAGCGAAAAGTTGCTCGTCTCGTTTCCTCTTGGAAATAGGTTGAGAAGGGGATTCGGTTTGGTGGAGTTAGAGGTTTCAGTTGATGCTTTATCTTTCTTCTTCTCCTCCTTGAAGTCTTTATTCCGTATACGGTTCTCGGTGAGCTCTGTAGCTATCTCCATTGCTGCTTCCAAAGTTGCAGGTGTGGTACTTATCACAGAGTCTTGAATTTTTGAAGGAAGACCTCGAATGTAGTGTTCGATCAAACGGTAGAGGGGAGTGAACAAGTTAGGAACCATTTGATTTAACTCGAGGAACCTCTTGTTGTATGTAGTGTGGTCGCCTTCCTTTTGTTTCAACGAATAGAACTTATCCTCTAATTTCTTGACTTCGCTCCTTGGGCAAAACCGTCTTGTCATGATTTCTTTCAACTCTTCCCAAGTCAAAGTCATAGCATCTTCAACACCTCGTTTGGCCTTCTCTGTATTCCACCAAGTAAGTGCTATTCCAAATAAACGACCAGTAGCATATCGCACTTTGCGATCATCGGGGCAATCGCAAGTTAGAAAATGTTTTCCATTTCTTCAAACCAATAGAGAAGAGCGGTAACACCTTCAGTCCCTTCGTATTTTGTAGGGTCACAAGATTTGAAATGCTTGTAGGTGCATTTAGTGGTGTTTGGGGGAGGCTTGACAATATTTTGAACTTCTTGATTGACGGGATTAGCGGTAAGGGCTTGTTGGACTTGGACTATAATGTTGGGTATTACGGCAGCCATTTGTTGAGCGATTAGGGCAGCCATTCGCTCGCGAGCTTTTCCTGCTCTCATCTTCCTACGAGCGTGACTAGAAGACATCTGCAAGAAATACATATCAAGAGTATGAGTTGGATGCTTTTGGGATCATGTGTCGTATTTAGGAATGAACATTCATAAAATAGACATAGCAAAATAAACCTACTACATCCATAGGATGTCTTGGGCTTTGCTCGTAAGTGGGCCTTGCATGCCGCCATACTTCACCTTCGTAATCATGTGGGCCCCCATGATTGCCGGGTTTTTCATATGGTTCGCATTGTTAGCCTGGTTACGTACACTAAAACCCGGAGAAAATCAAGAAATATGTAACGTATGATATTCGGAATGTGTCCAGGTGTGGACACGGTGACACCTCAAAGTGGGGTTAGTTCGAACGACGTTTGGTGTGGCATGCTTTGGCCTAATAGGTCCTTCGTACTCTCATCGTTAGTCCCCAGGTAGGCAAACTGGTCCGTTATATTGGATTTATAACGAATGCCAACCTAGATAGGACGTTCCGACTACCTGTACTTGTACCCTTACAGTTACTACATGCCCGTCGCAGAACTCACTTTGATGAGATTTGAAAAATGAAAAATGCGACAAAATCTTTGAATAACGAAAGTATGAAGATGATTTGAATATATGAACATTGAAAGATGTATGATGAATATGTATGTAAGTATGTATGTTTGATTGTAAGTATAATTTACTATGTATCACAAAATGTAATATTGGAAATGTTTGCATGCATTTGTGTAAGTAATAAATATGAAACAAATAAATATCATAAGTTTGCATGTAACCACATAAACAATTAAAATCTAGTCAACTATAGCATAGGCTCTAAGGGTCTAATAACCTATCCTATATCCCTATAGTCAAAAGCTCTGATACCAATCTGTCATACCCCGACCCGTAGCGGAAAAGGTGACCGGGGCATGATTGGGTTTTCATCAAAGCTCATGACATTTATTATAAGGTTTCATATTTATTATTTCAATTTAAAAGAGATCATACAATCATATCAAACAAATACAACATGTTCTATTCATCCTTCTAAACTTCATTATTTTTCTTCTAAGGCAATTTCCTATGTTTTCCATGCTTCATCCTGTTCACCAGTATCATATGTAAAAATGGTTTTTGGATCAACAAAAAGTTGGCGAGTGAACCTTGTTAGAAAACATTTATTATTTATTTCTGATTGTATTTAATATGGAAAAATCGTGCAATATTCATATATGAACAAATGTAAATAAACATACAATAACAACAATTAGCATACAATAACAAACCACAACAAACAATAACATACATTAACAAACCAACAGCATACAATCACAAACCATTAGCATACGATATCAAACAACAACAAACAATAACATACATTAACAACCAACAGCATACAATAACATATCAACTTGCATAAATATATAACATAAATGAAACTGTGCGATCAAGGCTCAATCAAACGGAGCCGATCGTATTGCATGTACTGAAAATGATAAATGTCTGTGCGATCAAGGCTCAATCAAACGGAGCCGATCGTATTGCATGTACTAAAAATAAAAAAAAATGTCTGTGCGATCAAGGCTCAATCAAACGGAGCCGATCGTATGTAGGCAACGCCAGGTTCACGCTCATAATGAAATGGGGAACTGCTCAACGCTCATAATGTAATGGGGAGCGGCGGCCTATGAAATTGCATGTACTGAAAATAATAAATTAAATCTAAACAATAATCACACAAACAGTTTACACAGGCTGGATACACATTTATTCATGATATGATGTATGCACAATGATTTAAATATAATAAATAGTAAGACACATGATACACCCCAAAAACGTGATTTAAACGGGGAATTTGTAGAGATTCACTCACAGTGGGTGCGTTCGGTGAATGATGATGAATGCGCACGAGTTTAAAGGATTGATCGACGAGGAATAACTAACCTAATTAATAATGAAAAAGTAAGGTAAATAAATGGATTTTATTAACAACTTTAATAGAATTTTTGGATATATTTTTGTGAGTTTTTGGCTATTTTCTAACCTTAAAAATGTTATTTTTAAGTATTTTTAATTGATTTTTAAATAAAATAAATAAATAAAAGTAATAAAAAAATGTTGACTTTTTGACCGTTGACTTGTTGACCGTTGACCGTTGACCGGTTTTATTGTGTAAGTGTATGCGCCGGTGAGGCTCGAACCCGAGACCTTCCGTTCACGTGCACGCAGCTCTACCAACTGAGATACGTAATATTTCTGTTTTTAATTATATTTATATACTAATTGAATTAATCCGAAATTCATTTATTTTAAAAACGATTTTAATGTCTCGCTCGGTGCTCGCCACAGGTCTCGAACCCGGGACCTGTGGTTTAGTTTGGCACACAGTCCACCGCTGGACTGTGTGTCTGACTTGGTAATTATTCTGGCTTTTATTATACTTAACATCTAACGGAGTTAACCCGGTTCGGTCTCTAAAAAAAGGCATTTTATTTCTATGAAGGTGCGTGTGACAAGAATCGAACTCGGGACGTATGCGTGTTTTTGTTCGCACACAGTCCACCGCTGGACTGTGTGTATAATGATTTTAATTAAACTTATATTATAACTACTTCGTCTTCTTCGTTCAAAACTCAGGCAACGGTTATCTAATTGTTATTTGATTAATTCGGTTAATGAACAAGATGAACAATTGAAAAGTATTGACACGAAGAGTTTGGGGAAAGAAGGTACCGAACAGATCGTCTTCTTCAGAAAATCCGGCGAAGCTCGTCGGCTCTGTTTTGGAACCTTCAGCTGTTAGCATCAATTAACAGTTTGGAGGGATTAGATGTGAAATTGAACTAATGAGTAAGGATTATCAGTATGTTTGAGTGATCATACTGGTTAACAGCGAGTTTCTGGAATTTCAGAACTTTTCTGGAGAAAAAGGAAATCCGGCAATGTCGTCTGGGGTTGATTCTGAGTGATGGAGTGATGTTAGAATTTGTATAATAATGGAATAAAACAGAAAAGTCGAGGTATTTACCGCGTAGATGAAAGTCCCGGTTTTCCGCCGACTTGCAGAGAATTCCGGTGAGTGAAATTTCTTGCGACAGAGACTCTTCAGAGGTTTAAGGTGAGTGGGAGTGATGTCAGTATGAGTTCTATGATCTTATTTTTGGGTAAGAAGAAAAGATGGATTGAACTCGGTTTTCCGGCGAATCCAAAAAGCTTCTCCGGCGGACTGAAGTTGTGCGAAAATGTAATTGGAAGTTTACAAAGTGTGTTTGAGTCGCGAGAGGGGTCTTTGATTGAAGTAACTCAAGAATTGAAAGTTTTCGGTTATTAACCGATTCACTTCCGAATTCAAGTTTCATTCATAGCAAAATTGATTTGGAATTGTCGGTGTATCGGTTAAACTCAGTAAACCGCGAGTAATCAAACGTCTTTGGACGTTTGATAACCGATTTCGGTTACAGTTGGCGTAACTGGTCGCTTCATTAATGACTATAAGATTTATTTGTTTCCTAATATTTACAGAAAACAACAAGTGACGGAGTGTATGATAAGTCGTTGGGCTTAAGCCCGGCTGACCCGGGTTCGAGTCCCGGCTTCAGCATTTAATTTTTAAATCACTATTTTTAATACTTTTTCAAATATAACTTTTATATTCTAATATACTTATTAATTATGTATCGTTTAAAATTAATTTGGGCACTTAAATACGCAACGAAATTTTTAACTGGTTGTTCGGTTAATAAACGAAGCGGGGAATTGGTAGAGATTCACTCACAGTGGGAGCGTTCTTTGATGATGATGAATGCGTACGAGTTTACGATTCAACCGACGAGGGAAAAACTAACCTAAATAATAACGAAATGATTCGATAAATAAATAAATTTTATTTGAGATTAATGTTTTTAATTAGTGCTCTTAATGAGATTTTTTGATTTATTTTTTGTGAGTTTAATGAAATTTTCTAACTTTAAAAATCTTATTTTTAAGTATTTTTAAAAGATTTTTCAATTAAATAAATAAGTAAAAATATATAAAAAAATGGGTTGACTTTCTGTCAGGTCTGACCGGGTCTGACCGGTCAGACAATGTATTTCAGGCGGTGCGCGGGATCGAACTCGGGACCTTTCGTTTGTGTGCACGCAGCTCTACCAACTAGCTACGTGTCTAACCCGAAATATTCTCTGTTTTAATTATATATATATATATATATATATATATATATACTAACTTTAACCTTGTTTAGTTTTTATTAAAAATGATTTAATAAGGCCGAACCGGTTACAGAACCCCGGACTCGAACTCGGGACCTTCGGTTCGAGTGCACACAGCCCAACCAGTTGGGCTGTGTGTCTAATCTGCTTAACTACTGGATTATATTCCTCATATATACATACTGTGGGTTGGTCTGAATAGGTTTTAAAAATGTTGGTTTTATTTCAGAAAGTCGGTAACATGCGTGATTCGAACTCGGGACGTGTGTATTGTATTTGCACACAGTCCACCGCTGGACTGTGTGTCTAACCCGGTTAAATATCCGATTTTAATTATATTAATACACATATTCAACTTCATCTTCTTCACTTACAAAAATACAGAACATATATCTGACCGGAAATTGTTCAAAACAGAATCTGGTTGTCTGATTAAGATTAATACATGCTAAATAATGGATTACCAAAAAGAGTTGAGAATTATACCGATTAGGAGTAAAGCTTCGGTTTTCCGGTGATATTCCGGCGAGTGCGAGGACTTCCGGCGACATGCTCTGAAAGGACTAAAGCTTCAGGATGAGAGTGCGGTTCTGAGCGAAATGTTTACAAGGATTTTGAGTGGGTATTTATAGGATGAACAGACCGATTGGATTTCGATTTTTGGAGACCAAAAATTTACGGTCAAGATTTCAATTATCGACAGAAACGGTTCTTGACCCAATTGGATGTTATGCAAAGGTTATAACTGATGTCGAATTCAGTTTATACGTTTCATTCAAAGGAAAATAGCCACAATTGCGGAGTTTCAGTTTTTCTCCGGTGATTTCGAGTTCTGAATGCGCGGCCTTGCAGGTTTGACTTTTGGTTTTTATTATAAGTGTTATTTGCTTCAGTATTTATCACAAAAGAAGTGTGTGGTGGAGTGGTGTGGTGTGTGTTTGTCTTTGCGGGTGACCCGGGTTCGAAACCCGGCTACCCTATTATTTATTTTTTTATACTTATTATTATTAGTTTTAAATTATGGTTTTTAAATTCTAAAATATTTATTAATTATGTATTGTTTAAAATTAATCTGAACAATAAATACGCAACGATCTTATAACTGAATATTTGATTAACAAACGAAGCGGGTTTGGAAACTCATTTTTCGACGAATGTTACATTGCGGGTAATGCATTTTGTGCGTCTACCCGGTGTATGCCTACACCCACGCTAAGGTCGTGGCCATCATCTAATGTAATGAGCCGAGGATATCTAGGACAAGGTAGTTAACCCCCGATGTTTAAGTTATCAAACAAAACTGATTAAAACGGAATATGAGGAATTACTAGCCACAATCCGGCATCCGATTGATCCCATTTCCGACCAAGCGGTAATGATTTACCGTAACCCAATCACGTATAAGGGAAATAAAACGTGGCATTCGTTAGAGGGAACTTACAGGTGTCCTAAAACGTGGCATAGCTGTTTGGAAGTCCATGGTTTCGAAACAATGGTTTTTGGCAACATGTGTGGAGGCCAAGGCAAATTTTCTGCAGACACAGGCCTCTCGCGCCCCGCGAGAGGCCAGGGCCTTGCCTCTCGCGCCCCGTGAGCGCCTTGTGGCCAGTTTCAAAGGTTGACACATTTAGCCCCTCAACTTATAAAACCTCCTAAAACACTTTTATAGCATATTTAGCCCTCCGTAACCAATATTTGGCATACTCGGGAGTACGCCCAGACATTGTCGAGCTCTCGGTTTGTTAAAAGGTCACTCAGAGGTATAAATTAACATGTTGACACTTTTAACCCCTCCATCATCCAACTTTCACATATTTACAGAATTAACCTCTCTCGTCCAACAAGTGGTACGTATGAGAGTTAGGACTTCGTAAAGGATCACTCAGAGGCTCATTATAAGCATGTTGACTCTGATGTCACTCAGAGGCTGGGCATGTTGACATATCAGTTACTCAGGGCCAAATTTAAGCATGTTGACATATCAGTCACTCAGAGGCTAATGTTTATGCATGTTGACATCAGAAAGTCACTCAAAGGCTCAGTTTGAGCATGTTGACACCTTTAGTCCCTATTAGTCTTTAATAGACTAAATAAAAAATACAACACGTGTCACTATACTATTGAACACGATTTTACGAGGTGTTACATCCGATCATCATTACAACTAACAAAGAAAAATTAAAATTACAAAGGTCCTACGATAGATAGTTGGATGTCCTACGAGATTACTAGACCCCGAATAGCTACCTAGATAAATCTATGAAAGATTAGCAAAAACCTAAAATAGTGTTCAGAAAATGAGGGCTTAAAGCTATTCCCCCGGGGATGCTCCTTTATAGGTCGTTGAGCATCTCCTATACTTCCCTTAGCAAGAAGATGACAGGTTACTCATCGGCCTTCTTTTCCGGAAGAGGAGCGGGGTTTATCGGAACCTCGAAGTAGGCATTGATGGGAGGTTCTAGGGGTATCTCGTCCCAACCGGTGGGCTTACCACCTCGTTGGCGATGTCCCAATCATCTTGAGGCAAGATTGGCTCCATCGGGGGCATCGCTATAATGTTTAACCTTTGGTTAAGAAGGTTAATCTCCCTAAAGCTATCCTCCAAGGCCATGGTGAGGTAGTTCACCCGATCAACGAGGACCTATTCCACTGTCGTCATTTCTTTGATGGATTCTCATATATCACGAACGTAGTGGACGAGAGTGGCTTCAAGCGAGAGCCTCCTCCCTCTTCGGTTGTTCCTTGAACTGGTTGAGGACGTGCCACTCTTCTAACTCGACATACTAGTAAAGATGGTAAACCGAAAAGTTCTAGAGTTACAGAAAGGTTACACGGCCATGTGCTGCTTCAACTGTTCCGGTATTTTAGCTTAACAACCTATGTTTTAAGTTTAAAACTGTTTGATTTTTACTTTTCTGAACGTAAGGAACTTAAAATATTGTTGTATAATAGTAGTTTTGTGAAAATTTGAGCTAAAAACCATGTTTTTAACCTAATAATTGAAGCTTTTAAAGCTTCAAGCTTCAAGCTTCAATGGAGATTTGAAGGATGAAGAAGGAGAAATGACTAAAAGTAGTAAAGACAAGATAGTTTAAGGAAACCTTTTTGAGAAACTACCTTTTAGGTATGTGTGAGAGATCAGACAAGATCTTGGTCTTTTTGGAATCATTCCAAACATTCGTCTCATGGCTGACTTTATAGAAAGTGACAGCACGACGACACGGCCCCGAGTCGGTGCACGGCGTCGGAGGCACGGCCCCGACTCCGGGAGGCACGGCCCCGTGTCACTTCATGAGTCAAAGACCATAGTCCGTTAGTGAGACACGGGCCATGCCGAAGTAGACACGGCCCCGTGTCTTATTAACACGCCCTTATGTTTGGTGGATAGATGGGGGCACGGCCTCGTGGCCAGATGGCACGACCCCGTGTTGATTAGGGTTTTATGAAGTTTTCTCGGTGTTTTCAAGGAACCGTCTTTTATCGGGTGGTTCCTTACTGGTGGGAACAACACCGAATTGCCTAATATACCTTAGGCTCTGACGAGAAGTACGAAAACGCAAGAGGTTATCGGAAAGATAGAATTCTAGTGTCAGATGAAACCTCCTGTTATTTACCTTTTACGGGCTCTTGATAAAGAAAGTGTGAGTCAACTCACTCTCGTCCAAACCGATAGTGTGAAATTCACACACTCTAAAGGGGATGGTCATTGCGGAGTTGATACAGGGACGACTATCGCTTTCGTTTTCGCAAGCGTCTAGGGTAGTTTTGTTGGTCTCGGTATTGTGTATTTATGAACATGGCTCCATCGTATCTCCTTAATTTTTATTCCTTGATGAATATCATGCTTTCATCATGGATTCTATTTCATTTATTTTTTGGAGAATCCTCTTTTCTATTTGACAAACTTCATCCGAACTTATGTCTCCTAGGGAAGAGGTTTGATGGAATTCAGGAGGATTGAAGTTGTTATTGTTTTTACTCCCGCCCATCTTAAGGTGATCGTTATAGGAAAATGATGGGACTAAGTAGTGGGGATTAAATTTTAGAACGGCACATTCTAAACTTTTATGCGCTCCTCCTCATAAATGACACCATTCACCGTAAGAGTGGCGTGGGTAAAAATAATCATTAACATCCATAATTGCTAGATTATGGTTTAACTGTTGGGATCAGACGCTACTGTTTTTCAGAAACTATTGTTGAGGCACGGCCCCGTGTGATTACTACATGGCCCCGTGCTATAGCTTCTATCTGGCAAAAAAACTGTTTTAAAATACTAGGGAAACGAACACGGTCCTGTGTTGATCAAACATGGCCCCGTGTTGTATCTGCAGAAAGAAGAAAAAAATAGGAAAAAGAAGAAAAACCGAAAAAGAAGAATTATAAAAGCATAAAAATGATTAGGCCGCCGATCTAAAACTTTCTTAAAATCCTTGTGTCCCTGACAACGACGCCAAAAACTTGACGTGAGCGAGGTGTGTTTGTTTTTTAGATATATTTTAAGTATTTTTCACTCGTTTATTCAAGCTTTAAATTTATAACAACACGATATATAACTATCACTCTCTACTTCACGCTAGGGAAAGTGCACCCATCGTTGGGTAGTATAGTGATTGTAAGATACCAAGGTTGTCCAAGGACACAGGAGCTTTTAATACCAGAATATGGTCGACTTCTAATCTAATCAAATTTTTAGGAAATGTTTTTGATAAATAAAAATGAAGAAGTAACTAAAATAATAAAAAAGACAAATGGACAAGATAGAATCACTTGGTTCCGACTCATTATTTATGTATCCTTTGATGATTTCCACGTTTTGGGTTTTTAAGAGATTATTTTAGTTAAAGTGGCATGTCCGTCTTTTGGAGGCAACGCTACCCTCAACCACATTGGTCTGAGTCAGCAGGGATAAAGTCCCGTAAAGCCAGAATAATGAAAGATAATTAAGTAAGTTATTAATGCAAAATGTGGCATGTCCCTCTTTTGGAAACAACGCTACCCTCGGTCATATTGGTCTGAGTTAACAGGGATACAGTCCCGCAAGGCCGGGTTAAAGTTTTAATATTAGTTTATTTATAAGGGACTCAAGCCGTTCTTAGTTCCCCCGATTTGATGTTATCTGCCTCAAGGGAAGTCCTAATAAGCTTGACCCAAGTCCTCGCAGGATCTATACACTGAACGAGGCAAGAACTTTACTCATACCACCCTTCTAATTCCATTCTAGGCAGTTAACGCACTTTATATAGACCGTAAAGACACAAATAAGTGAATCAACAAAAGCAGATAGAATAAAGTTCACTTTCAATATAAAAACTAGTTATTAAAGTCATTAATACATGTCACACCCCGACCCGCAGCGGAAAAGGTGATCGAGGCATGATTGGGTTATCATCAAAGCTCATGACATTTATTATAACGTTTCATATTCATTATTACAATTTAAAGGGAAACATACAATCATCATTACATCATGTCCTAAACATCATTCTAAACTTCATTGTTTTCTTCTAAGGCATTTCCTATGTTTTCCTTGCTTCATCCTGTTCACCTGTATCATGTGTAAAAATGGTTTTTGGATCAACAAAAAGTTGGCGAGTGAATCCTATGAAAAACATTTGAACAAGTTTATTTAATTGATTATAAAATAAAGTGCACAACCACACATGAGTAAAAATAGATGTAAACTTACTCACCAATCATTTAATATTAAATAATGCACACATGAAACAATAATGGATTTGTTTTGAGGCACGCGTTGCTCAACTCGTCTCCCACGAGGAACTGATGGGCCTAATGAATGAATTGCATATAACTTGACAATATGAAATACATAACTACAAACAAATAAACTAAATAGTACACACGAACAATAATGGATTTGTTTTGAGGCACGCGTTGCTCAACTCGTCTCCCACGAGGAAACTGATGGGCCTAATGAATGAATTGCATATAACTTGACAATATGAAATACATAACTACAAACAATACATACAATCTAAGTTTAGATCACAATATGGTATGGCACCAGTTTAAATAAACGAGTTAATTTTGGTGACACATGACACACCCCAAAACGTGTAATTAAAAAGGGGAGTTGTAAGATTCACTCACATTGGGTGCGTTCGGTTGATGATGTTGAATACGCACGAAGTTGGATTTAACCACGAGTGAAACTAACCTAGATAATAACATAATGGTTTGGTAAATAATGGGATTTTATTAATCAATTTTTGTAGGATGATTGGATATTTTTTGTGAGTTTAAGGCTATTTTCTAACCTTAAAAATGTTATTTTTAAGTATTTTTAATTGATTTTTAAATAAAATAAATAAATAAATAAAAATAACAAAAAAAGTTGACTTTTTTGTGACCGTTGACCGTTGACTTGTTGACCTGTTGACCGGTCAGGCTGTGAAATTGTTTGCGCCAGGTGAGGCTCGAACCCGAGACCTCCCGTTCGCGTGCACGCAGCTCTACCAACTGAGCTACGTGTCTAACCCGAAATATTTCTGTTTTTAATTATATTTATATACTAATTGAATTAAACTGAAAATCATTTATTTTTAAAAACGATTTAATGCGTCGAACCGTTGCTCTCCACAGGTCTCGAACCCGGGACCTGTGGTTTAGGTTAACACACAGTCCACCGCTGGACTGTGTGTTTAACTTGTTATATAATCTGATTTTTATTATACTTATATACAAACTAAATAATTTTATTTCTGCCTTATTTAAAAAGTTTGATAATTGTCCGGATCGGTGCGGTAGTCCGGACTCGAACTCGTGACCTGTGTTTTAAACTTTCACACAGTCCACCACTGGACTGTGTGTCTATCTTAGTTATTATTCCGGTTTTTATTATACTTAACATATATATGAAATGAATCCGGTTCAGTAAGAAAAAAAGGAACATTTTTATTAAGGCGAGTATGCGTGGGACATGAATCGAACTCGAGACGTAAGCGTGTTTAATTTGCACACAGTCCACCGCTGGACTGTGTGTCTAACCTGAGTTATATCTTGATTTAAATTAAACTTATATACTATCGAAACTTCGTCTTCTTCGTTAATCTTAACCAGAAACGGTGACTGACTGGTTCAATGATTTTAATCATGTTCTTTTAGTGTTTTTCAGTTAATTACAGGTGAGATAAATAAAAAGAGTGAAAGATTAAGTGTTAGATACCGAAACTGGACTCCTCTGTTTCTCCGGCGGAACTCCGATGTCAGCAGACTATTCCGGCGACGTGTGTCTTGCGGCAGAGAGTCTTCAGCAAGCTTGAGATGGTTGTGAGTGGCTTCGGTACGAGTTCTGGGTGTTCAGTAAGGCTCAGAAGTGAAAGGGTCGGTTTTCCGGCGAGTTATAGAAATTTCCGGCGAGTGGAATTACGTCGGGAAAATGTGTGATTATGAGCGAAAAAGCTAACAGAGGTTAGAGAGGGTATTTATAAGGCAGGACATCGATGAATTTGGTCCGATTTCCGTCTTGATTCGTCGGTCATTACGTTTTCCGGCGGTTATAACTTGTGTCGCGGACTCAGGCGTCGGTTATAACTGATGATGAGATTAAAGTTTACGTTAAAACGGAAATAACCGTCCAAACTTGGCGAGATAGTCGGGATTTCCGACGAATGCAATTAGGCGCGCCGGTTTTTTGAATTTGAGATTCATGATATGAATTAATTGTTTTCAATACTGAACAAGAAATACAAGTGGCGCAGTGGTTGGATGGTTAAGTGTTAAGGCTGTTGTTTGATTCTGGCTGACCCGGGTTCGAAACCCGGCAGAAGCCTTTTATTTTTATTTCAAAATTTTTAACAGTTTTTCAAAAACAAATTATATATTCCAATATACTTATTAATTATGTATCGTTTAAAATTAATTTGGGCATTAAATATGCAACGAAATTTTTAACTGATTGTTCGGTTAATAAACGGAGCGGGTTTGGTAAAATCCGTTTTTTGACGGATGTTACAATACATACCCAATTAAAAGTTTACCAAAGGTAGGAAATTAAAAGTAATACATAAATAACTTGTCTTCGCCAAGTGATGTAAGAGATTAGCTAAGCATGGCCTTTGTTTGACAAAAACTCTTATGATCAATCTTGGATTCCGATACTACTACACACTCTAGGATAGATGATGGATGGATGATGGTGGTATTGTGGTGGTGGAGTGGTGGTACATGTGAGAGAAGTGGTTTGCCAAGGGATGAGTTGAAATAGAACTAAGCACCCGTATTTATAGCTAGAAACAAACAGCTCAAACAGCCCGTCTTCCTTCTTATCAGATCAGCCTTGGGCTTATCAGATCAGCCTGCTACACGCCCCGTGTGTCAACGGCACGACCCCGTGATTATTGTACTTGTTGTACTATCCCAGATACGCGAATCTTGAAGTTGACCATGGTCCGTGTCCGCAAGGACACGGCCCCGTGTCTCTTGTCTACTTCTGTTTGTCTTCTTCTGATGTGGAACTTGAAGGGGCACGGTCCCATGCCGACGAGGCACGGCCCCGTGCCAACCTTCTGATTTGTTGTTTTTGTCTTTGGGTTAAAGCTTGGGGGTTGGTATGTTGCGCTATCTTCCCTTCTTTCATAATTATGTTGTATTTTGTCGTTTATTTGCTTCTTTTATACATTTAAGCTCTTGCGTTATCCTGAAAATCAAAAGTATACAAAGAAACGCAATTTTTCCAACATTAGTACTAAAAAGAGTTGATTTTATACCGTATTTGATACAATTTATATGTTGCATTTGGCGCATATCACCCCTCACTCTTTTGTTCTCTCTCTAAATTAAAAAAAAAATAGGATTGAGAGGGGGGTTATCACCACCACACCCATAGGTTGGTGATGGCATGAGGGTGGTGGAGGCAATGGTGACATGGCAGTTATGTGGAGGGTGATGACAAGATTTTTGTGATATCCCGGGTTTTTCGGATAACTTACACGTGAAACTTGTCGAATAATATGTGTGCTAAGTATTAAACGTGCATGGAATGAATACGTGATGAGTGTTTGTGTGATTGTTTAGTTATAAAGTAATTATTGTAGATACGTACACGAACCGAACCGCGACACGAACCAAAGAGATTCATGGTGACTCTAGGAGTTCACAAAGTTTAAACCTAGACCTAGAGTTCCAACTTTTCGGCCAAGATCAAAACTCAAATCAAATTAACTCACCCTAGTCTCTTGGCCGCAAGATAAAACCCAAACCGAACCCACCCAATCCAACTCAAACTAATCGGCCAAACCAACCATTCTAGTCCCTCGGCCACGTGATCAAGACCCAAAACAAACAACCTAAGATTCTCGGCCATAAACCCAACCCTACCCCCTTGACCGCAAAACCCAAACCAAAACAAATCTGATTTCGACCGAGATCAAACCCAACCAACCATCCAAGTTACTCGGCCATGAACACTTATCTAAAACCGTAACCCCTATCATCTTGCTTCACCTATATATACAACTCACATGCACTCATTCACAAAAACACAAAACCCTAGTTCAGGAATTCAGACGTCGGCAGCCAAGTCTTCACCTTGTGATCGCGAGCAGCTTGCATCTCAACCTGATCAGCCTTTGTTCATCCCATTCGATCGTAGACAGCCTTTGTTCACCTTCATTAGGTCGCGAGATCAGCCCACTTGTTCCCTGCAGCGATCACAAACAGCCCACATCATCTTCCGAACGCAGCAGCCCACTTTATCAACGTCTCTCGGTCACGTTCTAGTTGGATCAGTCGAGTTGTTCTTGTCCAAATCTCGGGTTGTTTGCCTAGTTATTCAAGGTCAGAATTATCTTTGATTACAAGATCATGTTTCGGTTAATTATATGTATGCTTGAATGTTTAAGTTGCTTCGGATTAATTATATGTTTGAATGAATTGATTGTATTGTCTTCGGACTATATGTACTTACAAGTAGCCTGCTGAATTGACCGTAAATATATACGCATGATTTTGTTCGGATATTAGATGTACTAGATGTGATCGGCTGAATTAATCAAGGTTGATATGCATGTATACTTGTTTGCGGATCTCATGAGGATTCAAGTGTGTTTTGTTATATTAACTAGAAGTTATTAAGTAGGGTTGCATGGATAGATTATTAGTATTAATCTAGGATTAAAAATCGAATCCTGATCGCCTTGGCTAGTCACATGAACGAGTTATACGAACTTATTATAAGGAGATGCAGAAAACAGCATGCTGAGTGAATGTTTCAGTCGACTTTATCAGGCTGTAACTTGGTCGTTAGTTGTCGAAAAACGGATTTTCTGAGGTCTAAAACCTAGAGATTTGAATAAGGAATCCAATGGCGCTGGATTCATAATTTTCTGAAATCGTTTGATATTTTTAAAGGGTTAAACAAGTTCGGTAGGTAAAGCTGTTAAAATTCTGGAATTTTGTTGGTTGTTTATCAAGCTAGATTTTAAAATCAGTAGAGAGTTGAGTCATGATTTTTGTACAGCAACTAGGTATAGAAATTTCCGGGCAACTCCAACTGGAATTTTGTTAATCGGACGATCGGTGATTTTTAAATAAATTCTTCCGTGGACTGCAGTCAGAAAGCGGTAAATCTGACTGCAGCTTAGTGAATTAATATTTATGGTTAATTGGTGAAGATTTAGGACTTGAGAAAATTATATAAATTTCTATGGTATAAAGGTCACCTACTGTAAAAATATGGGAATTTTTAGAATGCTGGAACTATTTTATAAAAATCCTAGAAAACAGCTGAATAATTGAGTATTAAGCAGAAAGTTGTTAACTTGTGATTTTATGCATTAAAGTGTGGCATGGATTTGGAATGTGTTCATGATAAGTTGTTTGATTACTATGATCATATGAGAATACTTGCATGCATGTTTGAGTATTAGATATGTTGTTTGTGGGTATCACTTTGTGAGTAAGTTGCGTGTGGAATTTGTATTGGGGTGATTTCACACTGACGTGGAATTAATTGGTTTGTTAGGACGCAACTAGCGGTCCCGTCTCTTATAACATCTTTGCTACACTAACCGAGCTAATAAAGGTGAGTTCACGGCCCCTAACTTTATACGGTTTTAAACAACAGGGGGAGAAACATGTATACATTCTTAAACTCAAACTCTTTACGTTATACGAATGTAACGTCATATAACTATGCGGTAACTAAGTTAATGTTAATGTAATGTTATGGTCACTATGCAGCTTTATCACTTAAGTCCTCGACAATCTCCTCGGATCGTTAATATTTGGGTTAAGTAGCGGGGGAATTATAAGTAGTACTACTGGGTCTGACGAGCCCCATCCGAGCTAGTCGCGCTAGCTGACCGGGTTTGGTCAACGGGTGTATGATTGGCCTAACATCGCCATGGTCATGTGATAGACCTGGCAAAACGGAGGCACAAATGTCAGCTTCGATCGCGAACACTTAGTGACATGACTTTAGGCTAGCTACCTATATACATTAATATTGAACTTAATTACGGAACAACTTAATATTCCGGGTTTGGAATATTGGAACATCAACGTATTATCCTGGGTTGGGGATAATGGAAACACAACTTAATATTCCGGTTTGGGAATATTGGAAGCAACAACTTATTATTCCAGGTTTGGAATAATGCAACTGATATGTTATCCCGGGTTGGGGATAACGGAGTAACAAACTAAAACCGAACAACAAATTTATGAAAACCTGTGAACTCACTCATCTTTAATGTTGACACTTGTTTCTTTACATGTTTCTCAGGACGCTAGGAGCTCTAGGTGCACGCACACGCATTGAACAAGACATCACTATAGAGTCTCATTTATTAATATTGTTTTGGGATTTTACTTTTGTTTTGGCGTTTGTGTTGGCGCCGCATCACTACTTATTTATGCTTCCGCTCAAACTTTAAAAACTGATACTCATGCTAAATATTGGTAATCTAAAATTTACAACAAATGATTTTGGAAAACGTATTATCAAATCATATAGAGTCGTTCGACGTACTAGTGTCTTAGATTCTGGTTTGTTCACACGTCTCGCGGTAGAACTCCGCAAGTGGAAATTGAGGGTGTGACAGATTGGTATCAGAGCCACTAGCTATAGAGAACCAGGTTTGCATTAGAAGTAGACCTAAGCTATAGCTGATATCACGACACTAGACTTAGTTTGGCACCGAATTATTATATCTTGTTATGCAATATGCCACAATCGTGTTTGGTAGATTATACCTTCATGATAAGAAATGAAAACAACTCATAACTAACTACACGACCTAACAGGCAATGTCATCATCCTCATCGTCATCATCGTCCGACAGACTTACGCCACCAAGGGCACCAGGAAAGGCACCAATGGTGGAACCCATGCTACCTTACGGCGTAGAGACACGCTCAGCGGCGAGGAAGAGGCTCGCTCTGGGGGAGGAGTCATCGTTACGCCCAACTATTGCTGTACCGGTTGAACCGGTTAATCCTGTAGAAATAGGACTTGACATGCTCAGAATCCTGGTACATACACAACAAAAACAGTTAGAAAGAATGCAGGAAACCATCTTAGCACAAGGATGGATGATCCGACACCTTACGGGAAAGACCGACTCGCTCGAGGAAGAGCATCGTACGAGTAAGATAGCTCGTAACACCATAGCTAGAGATCTGCGTGCGGAGCAGATAAGAGCTGACTGGCTTGAGGACAGAGTCCTGGAAAACAGTTGGAACATTCAGGAACTGCAAAATCAAGCACTTGAACCAGCACCGGCCCCTCCAGTGCCGGTAGAGGAGGATCCAGAAGAGGATCCAGAGGAGGATCCTGAGGAGGATCCGGAGGAGGACCCAGCTGAGGAAGCTGGAAATGCCGCACAGGATGACGGCAACGACAGTGACTTAGGGGATGGAGACGTAGACGACTGACACGTCTCGCTTATATTATTTGTTTTCCTTCAGTTTATTATTTTCCACTTGTATTTAAACTTGAGACTTTATAGTAAATTCGTATGTTTGATTTGCACTTATGTAAGACGTTGAGATTTCAGTTAATCAAGTATTTCTTTGGCTATTAACATATTGAGTTGACGTAACTTAATAATTATTAAAGTACGAAGTAGGATAACTATATTGGATATATTGACTTATCGGAGTGTGTTTATGATGTGTTTCGAAGATCTAAATGGCGACTGGAAGACGTGGAAACCTAAACTTGACGCCCGAAGAGCTAGCTGCCATGATCCAGGAGCATGTGAACGCAGCATTAGCGGGTGTGCAGAACCAGCCAGCAGGTAACCATTATTAAGTTTTCGCGTGAAAATCTAATAGTGAGGCTAGTACAATTCCTTGCTGACTTCCTGTTCTCTGTCAGCAGGAGGGGGCTTTAACCCCTATAAAATGTTCCTTGACGCAAAGCCTAGCAAGTTCTCGGGGGCGGAAGGACCCATTGGATTGGTCCGCTGGATCGAAAAATCGGAATCTGTTTTTGAAATGTGCAACTGCTTAGAGGCCAACAAGGTCAAATACGCCGCCTCAACACTGGAAGAGGGGGGCACTGACATGGTGGAACGCCCAAGTCCAAACACGTGGACTGTTAGCTGCAAATGCAATGGCTTGGACCGAGTTCAAGGCCCTGATTAAAGAGGAGTACTGTCCACGAGACAGAGTGCAACAGCTAGAGCAAGCTCTATGGAACCACAAGATGGTGGGATCGGAAATTGAGGCTTACACTGCGAAACACCATGACTTGGTGTTTCTGTGTCCTGATTTGGCAAACACGGTGGAGAAAAGACTCGAGTTCTATCTCGGGGGTCTGGTTCCGGAAATTCAGGGTATGGTGATGTCTAGTAACCCTGTAACAGAACATCAAGCTATCCGATTGGCTCACAAACTCACTGATAAAGCGGTGGAACAGAAGAAACTGCCAGCACGGGGTACCACTGAAGTTGTCTCAGATAACAAAAGAAAGTTTGAAGACACCACCATTCGACAGCCTTCGTCATCGCATCCACAGCAAGGGAACCCGAAAAGGTTCAATCACTACCACAACCACCGGGGTCATCAAAATCGTTCCAACAACAACAACAGCAACTACAACAACAACAACAACAACCAGAATGCAGGCGGTTATGTAGGTCGGAAGCCGCAGTGCAACCGTTGTAATCTCCATCATAACGGCCCTTCTGCCGGAAATCGCTGCCAAAGATGTGGCAAAATGGGACATGCGGCAAGGGATTGTCGTGGGGAAATTATGTCCCGACAAAATCAGAATCAGCCTCAGGGTCAGCAGCAGGGTATAAACCGGGATGCTATCAGTGTGGTAGCACCGCTCATTTCAGGAAAGACTGCCCACAGTTACGCAACAACAACAATAATGGTGGAAACAACCACAACAACCACAACAATAATAACAACAACAATGGGAACGGTGGCACAGGAGGTGCCAAAGGTCGTGCATTTACATTGGGTCGCGGAGAGGCCAGAAACGACACCAACGTGGTCACCGGTAAGTTTCCCCTTAATGAACATTTTGCTTCTGTGCTTTTTGATACGGGTGCGGATAGGAGCTTTATATCTGAGTCTTTTAGGAAGAACCTAAATCTCACGCTTAAACCATTAGAGACCCCTTATGTGATAGAATTAGCCAATGGTAAATCTGTAAATGTGACCCAAATCGTATCCGGCTGCCAACTCAAACTCGCGGGCCACACTTTTACCATCGATCTGATGACAACAACCCTGGGTAGTTTTGACGTGGTAGTCGGAATGGACTGGTTATCCGACGTCCGGGCTGAAGTTCTCTGTTTCGAAAAGTCTATCCGTATTCCACTCTCGAACGACGAAATCTTGACGGTACAAGGCGATAAGGCAAGCGCCGTCACCAACATTATCTCATTTATGCAAGCTCAGAAGTATCTCCGGAAAAAGAATTCCTTCGCTTTACTCGCACTAATCACCGAACCGCCTAAGGGCGAGAAACGTATAGAAGACATCCCTGTCGTCCGTGATTTTTCCGATGTATTCCCAGAAGAGCTACCTGGTCTTCCACCACATCGACAATTGGAGTTTGAAATCGAATTGGCTAGCAATGCAACTCCCATCGCCAAGGCTCCATACCGCCTAGCTCCAGCCGAGCTGCAGGAGCTGTCTACCCAACTTCAAGAGTTGCTAGAAAAAGGATTTATTCGACCAAGCGTTTCGCCATGGGGAGCTCCAGTCCTGTTTGTCAAGAAGAAGGACGGGACTTTCCGCATGTGCATCGACTATAGGGAACTCAACAAGGTTACAGTCAAGAACCGATACCCGTTACCTCGCATCGATGATCTATTCGACCAACTGCAAGGGTCAAGTTACTACTCTAAGATTGATTTACGGTCTGGTTATCATCAGCTACGCGTCAGGGAGGAGGATATCGCTAAGACAGCATTTCGCATCGGTATGGCCATTACGAGTTCTTGGTCATGCCATTCGGTCTCACTAACGCACCTGCGGTATTCATGGACCTCATGAACCGCGTGTGTAAACCATACCTTGACAAATTTGTCATCGTGTTCATCGATGACATACTCATCTACTCCAAAGGTAAAGAAGAGCATGCCGAGCATCTACGATTGCTGCTAGAATTACTTCAACAGGAAAAGCTATACGCCAAGCTTTCGAAGTGTGATTTCTGGATCCGAGAAGTTCAGTTTCTCGGGCACGTCGTGAATGAAAAGGGTATCCACGTAGACCCTGCCAAGATTGAGGCCATCAAAAACTGGGAAGCACCTAAGACTCCGACGGAAATCCGCCAATTCTTAGGATTGGCTGGTTACTACAGACGCTTCATCGAGGGGTTCTCAAAGATTGCACAACCGCTTACGACCCTCACCCAGAAAGGTATCAAGTATAATTGGGGTGACAAGCAAGAAGCAGCATTTCAACTGCTGAAGCAGAAACTTTGCAGTGCGCCCATTCTGTCCTTGCCGGAAGGGACAGATGACTTTGTAGTGTATTGTGATGCTTCCATTCAGGGATTGGGATGCGTACTCATGCAACGCGATAAGGTCATCGCGTATGCGTCGCGACAGCTGAAGGTTCACGAGAAAAACTACACGACGCATGACCTAGAATTGGGAGCAGTAGTGTTTGCACTTAAGATTTGGAGACACTACCTTTATGGAACGAAGTGCACAATCTTCACTGACCACAAAAGCCTCCAGCACATCTTTGATCAGAAGGAGTTGAACATGCGACAGCGTCGCTGGGTCGAACTCTTGAACGATTATGAGTGTGCCATTCGATATCACCCGGGTAAAGCTAACGTGGTAGCTGATGCCCTCAGCAGGAAGGAACACTTGAAACCTCGTCGTGTACGAGCACTACAACTCACTATTCATTCAGGGCTACCCGATCAAATACGCAACGCCCAGTTAGAAGCAGTTAAGGAGGAAAACATCAAAGCCGAATCAGTGGGAAAAATGGAACGCGATTGGGAGTTAAAGCCCAATGGAACCCGGTATTTCATGAATCGCATATGGGTACCTCTCTACGGGAACCTCAGAGAGCTAGTTATGGATGAAGCTCACAAATCTCGATACTCTGTTCATCCGGGTTCGGATAAGATGTATCAAGACCTTAAAGTTGCGTATTGGTGGCCCAACATGAAAGCCGATATAGCCACCTACGTGAGTAAATGTTTAACTTGTGCAAAAGTCAAGGTGGAGTATCAAAAGCCATCGGGGCTACTCCAACAACCTGAGATCCCAGTGTGGAAATGGGATCAGATCTCCATGGATTTTATCACTAAACTCCCGCGAACCTTGGGTGGTTTCGACACCATCTGGGTGATTGTGGATCGCTTAACTAAGTCCGCACACTTCCTAGCTATCAAAGAAACGGATAAGATGGAGAAGTTGACTCGCATCTACATTAAGGAAGTAGTTTCTCGGCACGGAGTGCCAACGTCCATCATATCAGATAGAGATGCTCGCTTCACGTCAAACTTCTGGCAGTCACTCCAGAAAGCGTTGGGAACACGCTTGGATATGAGCACAGCTTATCACCCTCAGACTGATGGTCAAAGCGAAAGGACCATACAGACCTTGGAAGACATGCTTAGGGCATGCGTAGTGGACTTCGGAAATAATTGGGAAATTCACCTGCCTCTAGTGGAATTCTCATATAACAACAGCTATCACACGAGTATTTCGGCAGCACCATTTGAAGCATTATACGGTCGTAAGTGTAGATCACCGGTCTGCTGGGCAGAAGTCGGTGACAGTCAACTCACAGGCCCTGAGTTAATACTTGAGGCTACTGAAAAGATTGTACAAATCAGAAACCGCATGGCGGCGGCACGAGATCGACAGAAAAGCTACGCTGATCAACGACGCAAACCGCTCGAATTCCAAGTAGGCGATCGCGTCCTACTAAAGGTGTCACCCTGGAAGGGTGTAATCCGCTTCGGAAAACGGGGCAAACTTAATCCACGGTACGTAGGCCCGTTTGAAATCTTGAAACGAATTGGACCCGTAGCATACCAATTAGACCTCCTGCTGAACTCAGTGGAGTTCACAACGTATTTCACGTGTCAAACCTGAAGAAGTGCCTATCAGATGAAACTTTAATTATTCCATTGGATGAGATCCAAGTGGATGAACAACTACACTTCGTGGAAAAGCCTATCGAGATCATGGATCGTGAGATCAAGACTCGGAGGCACAGCAAGATTCCGATCGTTAAAGTTCGTTGGGACTCTAAGCGTGGACCGGAGTTCACGTGGGAAAGAGAGGACCAAATGAAAAGCAAATACCCACACCTCTTCGCAACTGAGCAGCAAACTAACGATGACAGTACCTAAATTTTCGGGACGAAAATTCTTTCAACAAGGGGATGATGTGACAACCTGGAAATTTTCTCATACTTTCGTGTACTATTGTTGACTAAATTCTCGTGCATGGCACTTGGAAATCTTTGTGTATGACATTTGGGGAACTTCTTGTAACGTTGTGTACTATCATTAATAAACTAACTCTTTGTGCGTGGCACTTTGAACATGTACGTTACATGCTAAACCGCGCTTACTCAATTTTCGGGACGAAAATTCTTTCAACATGGGGATAATGTGATATCCCGGGTTTTTCGGATAACTTACACGTGAAACTTGTCGAATAATATGTGTGCTAAGTATTAAACGTGCATGGAATGAATACGTGATGAGTGTTTGTGTGATTGTTTAGTTATAAAGTAATTATTGTAGATACGTACACGAACCGAACCGCGACACGAACCAAAGAGATTCATGGTGACTCTAGGAGTTCACAAAGTTTAAACCTAGACCTAGAGTTCCAACTTTTCGGCCAAGATCAAAACTCAAATCAAATTAACTCACCCTAGTCTCTTGGCCGCAAGATAAAACCCAAACCGAACCCACCCAATCCAACTCAAACTAATCGGCCAAACCAACCATTCTAGTCCCTCGGCCACGTGATCAAGACCCAAAACAAACAACCTAAGATTCTCGGCCATAAACCCAACCCTACCCCCTTGACCGCAAAACCCAAACCAAAACAAATCTGATTTCGACCGAGATCAAACCCAACCAACCATCCAAGTTACTCGGCCATGAACACTTATCTAAAACCGTAACCCCTATCATCTTGCTTCACCTATATATACAACTCACATGCACTCATTCACAAAAACACAAAACCCTAGTTCAGGAATTCAGACGTCGGCAGCCAAGTCTTCACCTTGTGATCGCGAGCAGCTTGCATCTCAACCTGATCAGCCTTTGTTCATCCCATTCGATCGTAGACAGCCTTTGTTCACCTTCATTAGGTCGCGAGATCAGCCCACTTGTTCCCTGCAGCGATCACAAACAGCCCACATCATCTTCCGAACGCAGCAGCCCACTTTATCAACGTCTCTCGGTCACGTTCTAGTTGGATCAGTCGAGTTGTTCTTGTCCAAATCTCGGGTTGTTTGCCTAGTTATTCAAGGTCAGAATTATCTTTGATTACAAGATCATGTTTCGGTTAATTATATGTATGCTTGAATGTTTAAGTTGCTTCGGATTAATTATATGTTTGAATGAATTGATTGTATTGTCTTCGGACTATATGTACTTACAAGTAGCCTGCTGAATTGACCGTAAATATATACGCATGATTTTGTTCGGATATTAGATGTACTAGATGTGATCGGCTGAATTAATCAAGGTTGATATGCATGTATACTTGTTTGCGGATCTCATGAGGATTCAAGTGTGTTTTGTTATATTAACTAGAAGTTATTAAGTAGGGTTGCATGGATAGATTATTAGTATTAATCTAGGATTAAAAATCGAATCCTGATCGCCTTGGCTAGTCACATGAACGAGTTATACGAACTTATTATAAGGAGATGCAGAAAACAGCATGCTGAGTGAATGTTTCAGTCGACTTTATCAGGCTGTAACTTGGTCGTTAGTTGTCGAAAAACGGATTTCTGAGGTCTAAAACCTAGAGATTTGAATAAGGAATCCAATGGCGCTGGATTCATAATTTTCTGAAATCGTTTGATATTTTTAAAGGGTTAAACAAGTTCGGTAGGTAAAGCTGTTAAAATTCTGGAATTTTGTTGGTTGTTTATCAAGCTAGATTTTAAAATCAGTAGAGAGTTGAGTCATGATTTTTGTACAGCAACTAGGTATAGAAATTTCCGGGCAACTCCAACTGGAATTTTGTTAATCGGACGATCGGTGATTTTTAAATAAATTCTTCCGTGGACTGCAGTCAGAAAGCGGTAAATCTGACTGCAGCTTAGTGAATTAATATTTATGGTTAATTGGTGAAGATTTAGGACTTGAGAAAATTATATAAATTTCTATGGTATAAAGGTCACCTACTGTAAAAATATGGGAATTTTTAGAATGCTGGAACTATTTTATAAAAATCCTAGAAAACAGCTGAATAATTGAGTATTAAGCAGAAAGTTGTTAACTTGTGATTTTATGCATTAAAGTGTGGCATGGATTTGGAATGTGTTCATGATAAGTTGTTTGATTACTATGATCATATGAGAATACTTGCATGCATGTTTGAGTATTAGATATGTTGTTTGTGGGTATCACTTTGTGAGTAAGTTGCGTGTGGAATTTGTATTGGGGTGATTTCACACTGACGTGGAATTAATTGGTTTGTTAGGACGCAACTAGCGGTCCCGTCTCTTATAACTTCTTTGCTACACTAACCGAGCTAATAAAGGTGAGTTCACGGCCCCTAACTTTATACGGTTTTAAACAACAGGGGGAGAAACATGTATACATTCTTAAACTCAAACTCTTTACGTTATACGAATGTAACGTCATATAACTATGCGGTAACTAAGTTAATATTAATGTAATGTTATGGTCACTATGCAGCTTTATCACTTAAGTCCTCGACAATCTCCTCGGATCGTTAATATTTGGGTTAAGTAGCGGGGGAATTATAAGTAGTACTATTGGGTCTGACGAGCCCCATCCGAGCTAGTCGCGCTAGCTGACCGGGTTTGGTCAACGGGTGTATGATTGGCCTAACATCGCATGGTCATGTGATAGACCTGGCAAAACGGAGGCACAAATGTCAGCTTCGATCGCGAACACTTAGTGACATGACTTTAGGCTAGCTACCTATATACATTAATATTGAACTTAATTACGGAACAACTTAATATTCCGGGTTTGGAATATTGGAACATCAACGTATTATCCCGGGTTGGGGATAATGGAAACACAACTTAATATTCCGGTTTGGGAATATTGGAAGCAACAACTTATTATTCCGGGTTTGGAATAATGCAACTGATATGTTATCCCGGGTTGGGGATAACGGAGTAACAAACTAAAACCGAACAACAAATTTATGAAAACCTGTGAACTCACTCATCTTTAATGTTGACACTTGTTTCTTTACATGTTTCTCAGGACGCTAGGAGCTCTAGGTGCACGCACACGCATTGAACAAGACATCACTATAGAGTCTCATTTATTAATATTGTTTTGGGATTTTACTTTTGTTTTGGCGTTTGTGTTGGCGCCGCATCACTACTTATTTATGCTTCCGCTCAAACTTTAAAAACTGATACTCATGCTAAATATTGGTAATCTAAAATTTACAACAAATGATTTTGGAAAACGTATTATCAAATCATATAGAGTCGTTCGACGTACTAGTGTCTTAGATTCTGGTTTGTTCACACGTCTCGCGGTAGAACTCCGCAAGTGGAAATTGAGGGTGTGACAATTTTGGCTCATCATCATACCGGATAGCCTAATAGAATGTTGTGTTGTTGTAGGAAGCGTAGCAAAGTTACCATAGAATATCATGTGTCGAGGGGGACTAAATGGGAAGGACAAATGCGTCCAACAAGAAAAAGCAAACATGCACATCCTTCTTATATGCCAAGAAACATGCACTTGTAAGTAATATACAATTTCCTCCCATTCTTATTAAACGTCCATAACATTTTTATACGTTAATGTTTTAAAAACAATTATTATTAATATGAATATTTTGCTATATAAAAATAAACATTAACATTTTAACTAGGTTTTCTATACATTGTATTCTGGTCATTGTTTTTTTCTATGAATAGAACCCAAAAATAACGCAATATTCGTTGTGTTATAGGCTCTGATAATAAAAAAACACAATTAACAGAATCCATAATAAAAAACGTGTTATAGATTCTGATAATAACATATTATATACAAAAAAACCAGTTAAAAATATAATGACCATAACCTAGTTGAAAAATACAATGACCAGAACCTATAACAAAATGTATAGAAAACTCACCTAGTTGAAAAACAAAATAACCGGAACCAACACTACAATGTATGGAAAACCCAGTATAACATCATCTTTATTGTGTTATATGTTCTGATAATAAAAATACAATAGATAGAACTCAAAGTAAGATTGTTATAGGTTTTGATAATATAACAATGTATAGAAACCCTAGTAAAAAAACGTATTGACCAGACCTTAGCTAAAACCCAATTGAATAACAATGACTAGAACCTATAATACAATGTATAGAAAACCTAATAAAAACTAATTTTTTTATTTTTATATAACAACAAGATACTCATATTAATATTAGAAAACACTCGTTATTATGGTGAAATATTTTTTAAGGTTGTATAAAAAAGTTATGGACATTTTAAAATAATTGAGGAACTAGCACGTGTCTTGCATGTGTAGAGAGATGTAAGTCCCGAAAATTCGGATCTAACAACGATATGTCACAATCACCAAGGTTGAGCGGAATCCAAACTTGGTAATATTCAAGAAAACCGAAAAGATGAAAGAACAATACGAATCAACTTTAACACCTTGCACACGATTATATTACTTGAACAAGCAAAACCGTCTAGTACAAGATGGAGGCTCTCTAGTAAAATCCCAAAAGTCTCTCCCTAGAAATGACATAAGCTTATATTATATACCTAGGGTAAGGGCATGCCCCTCATGGGCCTGCCTATGGGCTTGTCTTGCCCACAAGGCCTATGGCATGCCCAAATGACCTATAAAGGTTCAAACCTAATATAAACTAACCCAGTTAATCCCAGTTAGCTACCATAGACCGTTGCGTATATTTGATGTGTCAGTCTCACACCTCTAGGACCTAACAATCTCCCCCTAAACTGATGCATCAAATTTTCTTCATAGCATAAATTCAACAACGTCTTCAACAGAGTCTATGGTTCTCGCTATGTTGTAAGTGTTGTGGAAGTCAGTCTCACACTTCTAGGACCTCACACTTTAACGAACTCTCAGCACCGGGTCTCTTTCTTCTGATCTTGTGGTTAGCATCATATCAGGATCTTGATTAGCTTTGCTTGAAACATCTTTGTCAAAAAGAATGTGAGAGGAGGAATCTCAGCTGCAATTTTCTTCTTCAATCTTTCTCTTTCAAGCAAGCAGGTTCACAAGTACTTCTTCAAATGTACCATCACTGTCAAACGATGACTAGCATCTGGTTCTTCTGACTCAGGTACACTTTGCTATTGTGATGCTTCATGCTTTGTCAGCAACTAACAACATCTCAATTTCAGCAACCCCTGTTTCTTGATCTAAAGCAAGATCTGCACAATTCTCAGAAATTTATAAGCAAACATTCTTATGCAACAAGGAGAGTACCGCATGAACACTTTGTACATCCAAGTACTTGTACTTGGATCAAAATTCAAATTTCTTTCATCTTTTGATGATTAGTCAAATCTTAAGAACGGTTAATAATTTTTAATAAAGCAAAGAAAACACTCTTTTTTTTATTTAGTAAAAACAAGACACTATTTTTGGTTTTTTTTTTTTTTTTTGAAATTCTATATTGTTTTTTTTAAATAAGAATATAAACAGAAACGCAAATAAACGAAGAAACTAACTCAGTAGTTACAACTATACAATTGCAATGGGATCAAAATCATTTTCAGGCGGACCAAGGAACACTTTTCATTGCGAACTTATTCAAACTGGTCTAAGTGATTGCCAATATGTTTGTCCACTTAAACTTTACCGCTCAACTTTCATTTTTCAAATTCGTGATACACTTAAGGTAGTATTATACTAGAATACCCGTGCGTCCCATACCATGACATACCCCCGCGATCAAGGTAAGCACAACGATTCATCGTAGCAGGTGAGTATACTGAGATCATCCTTTATCTTTTACAACGTCAGACTATTGGTGAACAGGTGAGTGCATTCGTACAGTAAAGTGACCAATAATATCTGACGAGGGTTAGGCAAATACCTTATATCGTATGTTTGACGTTTCAAGCATATGGAATTTTCTCATGATGAGATTTCCTTTCTTTTATGGTTTTGGCCCTTCTATTTTGGCTCTTTTAAGGATATCCTGAATGTGCCTAGGTCTGCATATATCCAGATGCAACAGAAGGGCAGCCCTGATATCCCGGATGACTCATCAGCATAAAGACCCAAAACTTCAGACGTTGGCTATCTATCAACGCAGGATTTAAGACCATGAAATCATACGCCAATGGTATGTTACCCACAAGATACGTACTTCGTTATGTTTATATCACTTAGTATCTTTAAATCACTTTGATTGTTAAGCCTACCGACATATCACATTAAATCCTAGTCTTTTCAGCTACGACACCTTACATGTGTCAGTCACGCCCTTTATCCAAATATTTTGATGCAAAAAGACTTTTTGGATTTTTCAATTTTTCAAAAGTTTTTGTATTTTTTTGTTTTTCAAATGTTTTTGTATTTTTCTGATTTTCTTCCCCTCAAACAATGCATATATACATATATCCCCCTCTTCCCCCTTAAATTTGTGCATCACACTTTATGCACAAATTTACCTAATAAAGAAAACATATGTACAAAGTTTAAAACGAAAGAAAAGGAAAATGTTTTTGTTGTTTTTTCTTAACCGTTCAGTCATTAGATTAAAGACTAATCAATTTTAAAATTAAAGCACGAAATTTAAATTTGTACCTTTTCGCTGATCTTTTCTTACCTCATCTCCTCCAAAGGAAACATCGCACTCGTAAAAAAATTTGAACTTTTTGCAACAGTGAGATGTTATCTGATATGTCCCTGGAACAACCGCTATCAACATTCCAGAGATTATCAACAGCTCCTCCTTGCTTGTTCCTGAAAAATAAGCAGATTAGTAAGACAGTGGGACCCAGGCCATCGTGGTCCTGGGTTTCCCTGAAGCATTAAGATAAGACACTCCTTTAAACACAAGTCCCCTTTTGTTTTGAGGATTGGTTATTGTGCTGCTTTTTGTTTTGCTTTCCAAATCTGTTTAGTCGTTCTAATTTCTTAGATGCCTTTGGAAAAGCAATTGGCTTTTTAACCTTGTTATTTTTTAAGACTTTTGTAGGTTTCAAAGCTTGTACCTTTTTAGCTTTAGCAGCATTCCAATCCCCATCAGATGGTTTAACCTTTGGATTCACATTCTTCATTTCCTTAGGTGATGACACCTTCGTTGGCTTGGAATGATTGTTATCCTTTGGTGTAACCTTCTGATTTTGAGCATGATATGGAACATGGGGACTATGTATGCAGTTCCGAGCAATATAACCAGGAATACTGCAATTGAAGCACGTTTGTCTCTTAACATATAAAGCATTCTGATCAACCTGATTTGCTCTTGTAGGCCCTGAAGGATGAACTGATCCTTTCTGTGCTTGATTTCCTTTGCACATTTCTTACAGACGAAGATGAATTTGGATATCTATACTTGTCGGTTGCAAGGGCCTTCTTCTGTTGTGGAGATTTCTTTTGATTCTTCTTGTTTTGTTTAGACTGCAAGTCTTGTTCATAAATCTCCCCAACCTTTCCAAAAGCTTTGCTAGCACGGTCAAAAGCATATTTTTCACATTTGCCATTAATGACCGGCTTAATAAAAGCATTTTTCACATCAGTAGCCTTTTGAGGGCTATTGCTGCCCATTGAGGATTTTGGAGAGCGTGACTGTCCTTGACGTTTGGACTTCTGCTTTCTTCGTATCCTATTTTCTCGTTTCTGCTCCTTTAGCTTGCTCTGAACATTTTCATCACAAGCAGAAGGTTCAAATTGTTTAGTTTGCGCACATGGAGCCTTGTTCACGTCAACTCTCTCTTCATCAGTTTTGATAAAATCGGAGAGTCCTGGTTTATCAGATGAAAGACCAGACACTCCAACCGAATCATTAGAAGAGTCAACAGCACCAGATGGCTCCGTGTGTCTGACGTATAATCACTGGGTTTATCGTACACCATATGCTGTGGTCTCTCAATTTCTTCATTCGTTTCAGGCATTGTCACGTAGTTGTGATTATACGGTGGGGCAACCTGATTGAATCCCAAACCCTTTCCCTTATTCTCCTTATATGCTAGCTATACATTGCACACGTCTTGAATGAGCTTGCTATATGTATCAAACTTTTTTTGACTTCGTTTTGTTGATATTTTCCAGCAAGGAGTCCCAGCTTGACTCTTACCATCGCATTCCATGGTTTTTTAATGTAATCTGGTTTTGTAATCATGAACCTAACATTTCTGTTGATTTACGTCTAGGTGGAGCTGAGCTATGTCTTTCTTTTGTGCTTCAACCTTTTCGGTGAGTAACTTGTTACTTTCTCGAAGGCTGATGCATTGAGCCATTGCGTTATTGTAATCATTAGCCATTTTGGAATTAAGTGCCCTGAGTTGAGCAACCCTATTCCTGCAAGGTTCAGTGCACAAAAGATAGTTGACTGTTTCAATGAGCGATCTTGGTTTGTTAGCTTGAGTTTGGGCTTGAGGTAGAGTTTGGGGTGCTGGGCTGCTGATTGCTACTTGCTGGGCTTGAGTTTTCTGTTAGGATACTTCTCAGGATGAGACTCTGTTGATTTTGCGTATAGATCTTGGAGATCTTGGTTTGATTGTAAATGATCCCACAACCAAGATACAAAGGAGTCTTTGTCATCACCCAAAAAGTTATTCATCTCATTCCTTACTTTCTCTTTTCGCCTCCCACGTTCAAGCAAAAGTATCACATAGTCAGCAATCGGATCAACATTGTAGTTTCCAATAAACTCATTCAGCTTTTCCTTCACTTGATCCCGCAAGTTCGGGTTGTGATTTTGTGCCTGGGTGCAGTGTTGTTAACGGTAGTTTTGATAATTGGGCTGAAAACAATGTTCGTATTGGCATTCGGGTTGGAATTGCAGACTTGGCTGAAAACTAGGTTCGAGTGCTGAGCTTTGGCTGTAAACATCTTTGGATAATCGAAACCGTACCGGTAAAAATGATAAAAAAATGTATGCAAACTATTTTTACCAAAATGTACCGTTAGACTCGTCTCGACGATACGAATCCAATGATATATAATGCCAAAGACCTATTTCGGAATTTTCGTGCCTTTGTGGGTACAATTCGGAACAGTACCAAATTCGAAACAGTAACTCGGATTAACAATCCGAGATGGAATCTCGAAACAGTGATCCGAGATGGTGATTCGGAACAGTGATCCGAGATGGTATCCGAGATGAACTGTTTCAATTTGAGATGCTTTCTTGTTTATCCGAGAAGCTTCCCAAATTCGAGATGCAATCCGAGATGAACACCTATGATCCGAGATGCATTGTTCTGATCCGAGATACAACTTTTCTGATCCGAAATACAACTCTGATGATCCGAAATGCAAGCTTTGTGATCCGAGATGCTTCTCTAATGATCCGAGATGCTTCTCTAATGATCCGAGATAGATTCGAGATGCATGTTCATCAATCCGAGATGGTTAGAGATGTTCGACCGAAACCCAAAACAGAAGCAGATACGAACCGAAATACGTGTGATATCAGATCTGAGCCTGGAAATAGGTTCAAACAGGCTCTGATACCAATTGTAAGTCCCGAAAATCCAGATCTAACAACGATATCATACAATCACCAAGGATGGGCGGAATCCAAACTTGGTGATATTCAAGAAAACCGAAAAATGAATCAACTTTAACACCTTGCACACGATTCTATTACTTGAATAAGCAAAACCGTCTGGTACAAGATAGAGGCTCTCTAGAAAAATCCCAAAAGTCTCTTCCTAGAAATGACATAAGCTTATCCTATATACCTCGAGTAAGGGCATGCCCCTCATGAGCTTGCCTATGGGCTTGCTTGGCCCACATGACCTATGGCATGCCCAAATGACCTATAAAGGTCCAAACCTAATACAAACTAACCCATTTAATCCAGGTTAGCTACCATAGACCGTTGCATATATTTGATGCGTCAGTCTTACACTTCTAAGACCTAACAAGAGAAAATCAACAAATATAGATTGTTCACTTTATACCCTTCTACTCATTTCATACCTTGTTTTTACTTTACACTAAGCTCAACCCTTCAAATTTAAGATTAATGTATTAGAATCCTTTATAACCTTCTCAAAATTCTTGCTTTCTATTTGTTCCAGGCCACTATTTTAATATTTCAATTTAAGTTTCAAATTCTTTTCCATGCAACATGAAAACTATATTGGGTTTTATACTAGGGCGGCTCTAGAGGTTGGCAGGGAGGACCATCGGCCAGGACCCGAGATTATAAAGGGCACATATTTTTTTTTAAAAAAATCTGATATATGTGTGTGTGTGTGTGTGGGCATGATTTATGGAAAACGTCTATAAGTGTGAAAATGGTGAGAACGCCTATCGTCCGTTGGATCAAAACAATCTATGATTATATTGGCGCGGTGGCGTTTTCATAAATAACATCAACTTTATTGCGTGCACACGCTTCTTTAAGAGTAAAAGGGTCTTTTTACTGCTCTAATACAAAACGCCAAACTCATGAGTAAAACGTCATTAAAATTGCCGCCTTAAACAACAAGCCCGATACATCAGTCCCTTCCAGATGAAACGCCATATTTATGTGAAACGCCATATTGATGAAGACACCGACATAGTGACTATTGTATGCGAAAATAGGGAGCAGGAAGACTACCCGGTTGAAAACATTATGACTAAACAGAGTCTTGGGTTCCTAGAGGAGTTAAACAACGCAACATATTTGAACACAGACATGACCCTAAAATTGACGTTGTTGCATGACATGTTCATATGGAGGTTTCAAAATCTTCAAGGAGAAGAGACCGATGAAAGTGAAGATTTGGATAAGAAATTGGATGAAGAATCCGAAGAAGAAGAAGACAAGAAAGCGCTTGATACTTCTCAGACAAATCCCTTCTGACGAGGAGGTTTAATTTTTTTCTTTCTTTTTTTTTGTGTCATTTTCTGTGCTTTGTTATGTTATGTATTATGGATGGTATGAGGTAATGGTAGTGTATTATGGATGGTATGATAGATGAAAGGGAAAGTGTATTCAAAGTATTGTACCAAAATACGTTGTATCATATTCATACATATCGATGCACATGTGCGTTTCTAATATTGCTAATGTAAAAAGTAGTGTATTACGGATGGTAGTGTAAATGAAAGTGCAATTGTGTAATATTGCTAATGTATTACGGAATTTGTTAAAGAAATGGCACATATGCACATGTGCATCGATAATTGTCACTCGATTTTTTGATATTTTTTAGTGACGAAATATAGTGATTTTTATTTAAAAAAAAATTTGTGTATTTTTTAGATTTTTGTTGTGTTCACGTTGGTTCTCGCGGTTCTTGCAATAAAGGGTGATTTCTAACGGCTTTTTATCATATATATATATATATATATATATATATATATATATATTTAATTTTTTTTAGAGTATATCCATAGATGAGATGATGAGAGTAGAAAACGAAGCTGGAAAAATCTGTTAACCGCAGCTCAGGGAGGAAAGCAGAGACACAGCTCTGCATATCTTCATGGAAAACAAAAGAAAACATATAACCTAATATGAATCATGTTGGGCCTTTTTATATTTTAAGCAAAAGCCCAAAATATATATAACTTAAAAATACAGTGATACAGATGGTTACTAGTTTTTACCTTAATTAAAAAAAATCTAAGGTGTAAACTTCAACAAGTAATTTTACCGTTTATGGTTTGCTTATTAATTTATTTAATTAATTTAATAACTTGATATAAAATAAATAATTATCATTAATCAAATCCTTTAGAAAAACTATTTAAAGTAATGTTAAAACTAATTATTTTTACATAGTTTTTATATAATTATAAGATAATAATAACTTAAATATGATTACTTAATCACTAGCCAAGCTCCGAATCAAGCTCTCTCATTACACCCATTTTGGGTATTTCTAGGTGAAAAAAATGTGCCTACATGTCAGTCACGTGATAACACTTTTTTTCCTAAGCAAGCCCATAACATATGGCCTTAGTATCTTTGTTTGGTCTGAACGAATACTATGATTTTGTCATCATTTATATAAAAAAACTTGTTTGCATTTATATATTTCGTTAAGATCTAAGGGCATATTTTTTCGAGCTCGAACAGGACATACGAATTTTCAGACCGACCTGATTTTATACTTTTAATCCTTGTTTACTTTCTCTTTTATCATGTCTTTGTCTTATTATTTTAAGAGTTGTTTCATGTTATATAGAAACATGAACAGTTAAATCAGGTACATATCGTAGAGTCCAATAGGGTAAAGTAGAGTAAAAATGAAATATAAATAAGTTTTTACATACTATTTTTTTAAGAAGTGGATGAAGATTTTTTTTAACTTTTTTTGCCCTACTTTTGAAGAAAAATTCATATAGTTACTCTAATGGAGTAATTACATAGTTTTTTTAAATTTAAAACTAAAATACATACTTAACTAGATAAAAAAATCAAAAAAATTATCATTTACTTTTTATATCTAGTATATTAAGATCTATTTATACTATAACCTTACCTGGTAAAAGTAACCCTAGTCTTTTTCAAACGTTGACTTAACGATTCTATGGAAAATAATTATTTGCAACCCCAAACAAAATTGTTTAAACTTTTACCTCACTAGAAAAATAAACAATGTTTAGTAATTTATTCTGATCAAAATTTAAAAATTTTAGAATGTAAAACCAAATTATATATTTATTTCAATAGCATAAAATTAAGTTACAGCCAATTTACTTAATCTCAAATTTATATAAGCTTGGTCAATTACCCATTCACCTTTCTTTTTCTGAATGGCAACGCTTACTCTACTACTCATTAATATTCTAAATTTTTTTACCCTTGTCTAGAATTGAATCTAGGACTTCTCCATTAAAAGGCATATGCCTCTACCAAGTAAGCTACCCCACATTAGCTATCAATTCACTTAAATATCAAATAAACCCATTCACTTAAATACCAAATAAACCCAACTTCCCAATTATCCATTTACCCTATTTAATTTTATTCAAGAGACTCAATTTGAGGATTCTTTGGCTATCAAAGTTCAAAGGTTATGGGAGAGCTCTAAGTTGTAATCCGGAGGAATAAATGCTTAAGGCAGATCTGGAGGTTTCCTTAGTATTTGGGATCTGTCTTTATTTTGTATACAACTTTCAATTAAAAGGAACACAATTCTAATCATTAGATGTGAAATTGTGGGCATGTAAGGGTTTTGCAATATTGTAAATGTGTATGCACCGCAAGATACGGTACAAAAAAGGCTACTGTGGAAAGAGCTAGTGTAGATTAAATACAGTCCTAGTGGCATGTGGATTGTGTTAGAGTGATTTCAACCTTCTCCGTTTTCCCAACGTAAGAATCAATTCTGAGTTCTATCAGATAGCATAAGGAATTTTATGTTGAGTTCGCGAGATTAATAAATGAAAGAAAAAAATGAAAGAAAAGAAAAGAAGAGAAAGAATAATTAATGAGTGAAAAGAAATAGAAAGAAATGAAATGCAAGGGAATTAAGGAGATAAAAGAAATGATAATTATTTAAGTTATTATTATTTTAATTTCTGTATTCCGGAGTTTGAAGGTGAAGAATTACTGGACCAAAAGGTATTCGGAAATATCTGGGTTATGGTTCAAAGTCTCTACATATAAGGTAATCTCTCGTTTCTTGTCGCTATGATCTTACTTCAAGCTCACTGCAAAACTCGAAACACCGTTACTCTCGTCATGGAAGAAAAGGGGGGGGGGGGTTCTCCGTAACCACACTCCGACGTGAAAATAAGTATCGGGGTTTTCAAAGGAATAAGCAAGTAATTAGTGAGTGAGATCAAAACAGTGTTTTACCTTGAGGTGTGATCCTTATTTTATAGCCGAAGAGAGGTGTGTAGAAGATGGGTTGATGGGCCTTGCCTGGAATCGACAACCACGAATATCCATTTTGTCTCCTCTGCTATGACCATTAATGGTCTATGGCAGGAGGGGCACTTGGCGCACGGTGGATAGAGTCACGTGTCCTGGCAGTTATCCTTGTTGTCGGACCTGTCATCAGCCGTTAGTGGGGATCGTGTGATAGTTGCCGGCGTGAGTTGGTTGGTGCCACGTGTACGTCCTTGCGTACTTTTTGTCCTCTGCATGACTGCTCATCATGCAACATGGTCTGGCACAACCTGCCGAGCGGTTATTGGGTCACAGCTCTGCCACTTTGTACCCTTGTACTTATCAGTGCCTCTTTGCGCTTCTCCCTTCCGTGTGGCCTTATCAGTGCTTTTTGGCCAATGCGGACTTGTAGGGATCAAGTCCTTTTGTTCTAAAGACTAAGTATGAGTTGCTCTCATCTTAGTCTTGACCTTGTGCAAGGTTTTTGGAATTCGCGGCTAGAGGTTTGTTCAATCAGCGCAGGGTCAGGAACCTGTGCTTCCAGGTTTAAGTTGCCGTTGCGCAGGGTGCACAAGGTTTGTTAGGTAACCTGCTGGTTTCAAAGTTGGTGTACCATTGCGCGCAGCGCGCAAGGTTATTCCAGTGACCTGTAATCATTATGAGGGTGTGATACCTTGCAAGCGCGGGGTTTTGGAGACCATACCCCTCCAGAAGAAAAGGAAAAGAAAACTAGGAGAAATCATTCTTTCACTCCATCCTTGATCCTTCTATTTTGGAAAGAAAGTTAAGAGGAAAAATTATTAAGAATATTCCTTTCTTTTCTTTCCACTTCTTCCTTTGGAAAACTCTAGAACATAATCTTTTTTAGTTTCCTTCCACTTACCTCTATTAGAAAAATCAGGAACACAAATCTTTTCATCTTCCTTTCTTTAAAAAAACTAGGAAACATAGCGTAATAAGTTTCTTTTGTAGGCGGATTTACCAAAATACAAGATGGGCGAAAGGGAGTTGAAGAAACACCGAACCAAAATCTATTGGAATACATCTAGGCACGTGGACATGTTTTCTGCATGCGAATGTTGATCTCCTGTTTGACCGTCGATATGAGGATCTTCGTTCGGACTCACTATAAAACTGAAAACCGTCGTTAGTCTCGCCACGGGGAGAAAGGGGGTTCCTCTCAGTGACCACACTCCGGCGTGAGAATAAGTATATTGACTCGTAGAAGATGAAGTGTAAGTAATGAGAGGTGAATTAGAGCAATCCTTAAACCTGGAGGTGAAGTCCTCTATTTATAGCCAGAGAGATTCGTGAAGGAGATGGGTTGATGGGCCAGAGGTCGACAACAAGGAATATCCATTCTGTCTCTTCTGCCACGACCGTTAGTGATCTCTAGCGAGAAGGGCGCCTGGCGCATGGTAAATGGATCCACGTGTCCTGACTATTGTCATTGTTGTCTGGTCTGCCATCAGCGATTAATGGAGATCGTGGACCAGTGGTTAGTGCGAGCTGATTGGTGCGATGTGTGCGTCCTTGTGTACTTGTTTTCTCAGTGATTGTTCATCGTGCAGCATGATCCAATACAGCCTGTTGAGCACCTATTGGCCCCCAGCTCTGCCACTGGTACCTTGAGTACTTGTTTGATGTTTCTTTGCGCTTCTCCCTACCGCGCGATCTTATCCACGCTTTGTAGCCACCGTAAACTTGCAGAACTCAAGTTCTTTTTTCTTCAAGAAGTACAGGAATTGCTCTCGCCTTAGTCTTGGCCTCGCATGAGACTCCCGAAAGGGCTATGCAGTCGGCGCAAGGTTCGAGAAGTCGCAATTAAGTGTTTTCTTGAGTATGGTCATATGTGCGGCTGGAAGCTAGCTCGCTTAGTCGGCGCAGGGTTTGGGGCCTGCGCTTTCAGGTCTGACTTGTTGTTGTGCAAGGTTTATCAAGCGACCTGTTGTCATTCTGATGGTATGGCGTCCTGCGCTGGCGCAGGGTTTCTGGGACCATACCCCTCCAAGTCCCCCCAGTCCAGTGTTGCTCCTATGCGTAACTAGCAAGTAGGTGGAGCACTGGGCTATAATAAAATCACATATGCGCGTTGTTTACAAAGGGTGTAAGTCGTTACAGACCTCTATGATGGAGAAACAAAAGGAAAAATCTTGATAAAGGAAACCCACTACTCAGGATAAGGTTTTTGAAATTAGAATTTTCATAAAGCTGACAGGTTGGTAAGCAAGTTGTTGAGAGAAATCGGGATGACAATGACATCTTACAGCTGTGTGGTAAGTTGTCAATAGTGTCAGCTGCTTTTTCATTAATGAACCGCAGAAAAGTAACAGCCACGTGCGCGTGGTACCTGTCAAACTCCCACTTACCCTCTACATGTCATATGTGGTTTCGTCTCTGGGTGCTTAGGGGCGTCACACTTCGCCATCGCATTAAATGCGATGAGTATAAATACTCGATTCGACTTATTGGAAATTCATCCACTTCCTCATCTCATTGTATCTTCTCCAGAATTCTCTTCTCCAAAATCCCGCTTGATCACTGTTTCACCTAATAATCAAAGATGATGACCGAAAAGAGACCTGAAAGTACCACCGCCGAACAACCAGCTTGCTGCCAGTATTAAAATGGTCGGAGAATAGCTTCAAGAAACTGGTCGCAGGGTTTCGCTTTCCGGAGAAATGGGGTGCCTGGTACCCCGCCGAAGGAGACACTACTGCAAATGCCTCGCCAGACTATATAACCTTGTTTTTTGATCATTTTGCCGACGGGAACTTTAGATTGCCGGTAACAAAATATTTCTTAGACGTCCTTGATCATTACAAATTCCACATTTCCCAACTGAATCCCATGGGGATGGTTAGGATAAAACACTTTGAGTTCGCATGCCGGACGATGGATATTCATCCAATCGTAAACCAGTTCCGAGTTTTTTTATCAACTTCACTGCTTGTTAGGGTTTTATTCTTTCCAACACCGCATTCAAGCAAAGAAAATCCTGCATACACCGCCCAAATCCTATCATGATTGGAAACGAAATTTTTTCTACATCAAGGCTGGAGTCATCCCCTAAAGATGCACTCTCGCGGCGCAGAAGATATTCCAATGGAAACCATCTCCATTCCTGACCATGAATCATGGTATCAAGATATTAAAGAGATCCCGGCCGTTCAGCTATCGGAGAGGGCTTTGATTGCCGCGGGAATGAGTCTAATGTGGAATCACGATCACTGCGAGAAACCAGTTTACATGGAAGGAGACAAGAGTAAGTCCAATTATTGTGTTATTTCTTCTTGCAAATCATTGCTTACCCACACGCTTTTTGTAGGGGTTGCATTGTATATTGCAGAGATAAGAGAGAGAATGGGCGGATGAAAAATGTTCCGCTCAAATCGAAAGAACCGACGTAGTATTCCTAGATACTCGGGAATTCGAGTTGCCCCAAGATGAAGATCTAACAGCTCCTTCATTGGGTAGTAGTAAGTACTATTTGTTCATTATTTACACATCCTTCAGATTGCTTAGTGTATGCTGCGCAATGATGTAGGTGTGTTGCTGAACTTGGGCGTCGGCCCATATTCTAAGAAGAAAAGGCGTGCAGGTCCTAGTGTTGGTGCACCCAAAAAGCCTGCTCTACCCAAGGCGGATCCACCAAAAGGTACATGCTCTGTGCCTGACACTTGGGTTGACTATGTAGTGGTGTCTGATTCCTTAGAAGGCCTTGCGCCTATAGGCTTGAGGAAACCCAAACCTGAGCCTCAGGATGCTGCGGAGATACCAGCCGCAAACCCCGACGACCCAACTGTCATGGACTCAAGTCCGGAACCATTGGAGACGAGATCTGAAAAAAGAACTCTCCCGAAAGACGATACCGTTGCGCAACCGCCTAAGAAAATCACGCGAAAGAAAATTATAGGGAAGCGCGGTAATCTTGATGCTCTTGCAGCAACACCAGGTAAAACTTTAACCTTCGCTTGATACTTTACTCTTCCGGTTTAACCATTTTCGCGCCTTTGTTACACAGGGAAAGAGGAAATCCTAATCTTTACACCATCAATCCCTATTGTGCCCGGAGAGAATGCCCCAATTCCATCGCCCACTTATGAAACCGCACAGGCGCAGAGTGCCAAGGATGGTGAGTCGAGCGCAAAGGATGCGGAAGCACGCGTAGGTGTTGAGGAGGCAGGTGTGTCGGAAGGAAAATATGTGGTTGAAGAGGAAACCAAGGAACCACCTATTGATGATGTACCTCATGATACCGTCCCTAGAGACTCAATCAGCCGAACAAGTGCCAGAGGGTGATGCCGGAGAACTTAGGGAGCGAAGTGAACAGAAGGACGTAGAAATTTCTGCCACTCTAATTTTACGAAATCAAGAGATTGCCGAACTAACCTCGTTGTTGCATAATTAGGAGGAGACTAAAGTGGCTCTTGAGGCTACGAAGAAAGATCTCCAAGCCACTGTAGGTCCACCTGAGGATCAAGTTAAACCAGTTCCTTGTTCATATGACATACACACAAGTGCGGAATCTAAGTGTGCATGCAACCAAAGCAAAGTAAAGAACACGGGGTAACCAAAGATTCACTATCTTGATTAATGATTGAGAACAAGTACAAACATATACACACAATGCTCGTATGACTCAAACAAACTTGATGTGTTCTTGTGTCTTCGTCTTCAGAGAGAATACTAAGAGGCTCACTTAGACCGACTAGCTAGCTAACTCTCACGCGCAAGTCCTCCAGTTATATTGACTAAGAGGTGTATGTCTGCTTATATAGTGTCCGTCTAGAGTTCGTACGAAACACGAATCCAGACATATGGAACACACTATTTCACAAGAGTCACAACTCCAGGAAATTGGTACGAGTCACTGTTTCGTACGAAATGCTTGTGTTTCGTACGAAATCTCTTGATTCGTACGAAACCTGTGTTTCGTACGAAATCTCTTGGTTCGCACAGAATCCTCATTCTTGGAGAACGTGTGTAGACTTGACGTACACAAGACATATCAGTATGCACACATGCAACTGATTAACACATACAAGCTAAGATGTCATACTAGATCTAGATAGAAGGATATCTCAATCTACTCGACATGACCAAACCTATACAGACACTTGGGCAAAGACCGTACAATTACAACTGTAATTAAGAACAAGCGACAAACACAAAACTGTATCAACAAACTCCCCCTTGGATGTTGCTTGGTCTTCGGTCTTTGATATTTGGTCTTTATATGTTGGTCTTCACATAGAATGATTTGGAGTATCAACAAACTCCCCCTGAAGATCTGCTATTCATTGATAGATCTGCTATCCAATGATTAGAGCATCAGGTCTTCGAACTTCTAAGAAAACTTCAAATCTTTTCTTGTTTCCTCTTCTCACTTGTCAGATTTCTTCGTTGCTGGTCTTTGTTTATGTTCTTTTGTATCAATATGTACTCAATAGACAAATATATAGTTAGAACACAACTTTCTCAGGGAATACACACGAGAGACTTATCATAAATTCTTCGTATGATTGTATTCCCTGAACGAGATACACACACTCGTATGAATTCCAGTAGCAGATTTGAGAATAACAAGTGACCAAGTCAGATCAAATGACTAGGTTCATTCGTATGAGATACACACACTCAAACAAACTTCAGATTTTGGGTTTCTTTGATGGATTACTTGTCGCAAGATATTACTTTATGAAGTTGCGATATCAAACAGATGGTTTTCTGGCGTATCTTGGTAGAAACTCTAGAGTATCAACTTTGGTTAACTTTCAAAAAGTAATTACATAAGCAACTAAGTAAACTGGACATAAAATTAAAATACACAGATAAACTACAATCTTTTTCGAGTTTCAAGGTAAAGGAATCATACCAGCATATTAATCTTTGTCAAAAACGATATTTGGTTTAAACTTCAAAATTAAATAGATAAGTATTCAACTATGATTATCGGTATTGTTGTCCACGTAAGCTCAAACTTATCAGATGTAATCATGATTAGGAGATATGATTAAGATATGGATTTATACTTACTAGCCGGTGTTCAACCACATCACGAAACATTCCAGTATCAAGATATGCACGAGAGAAAATCTTACCGGTGAGTTTACTGCTTTATCATCTGTTTTGACGTATATGAATGATGTGAGATACTCACTTATTTTTGATTGAAAACAAGCCCTTTGTGATTTAATCACTTATTGATGAGGAACTTGATTTTCATATGCATGCAGGGCACAGGAGTAAATCCGTGAACAGGTTAGTACCATCGTACCGACAAAGAGACGAACTTAGCTCTCGCATAAAGCTGTGATATTTTATCACTTATTTTGGGGATGTGATATTTTTATCACTTATTTGAAGGTCGAATGCAGTATGTACACGTACGTATGATATCATGGAAGTTCTAGACTTGCGCCACCGTTATTTTTCGGCAAAAGATTCAACCATAATACCCAGATGATAAGCCAGCATAAAGACCGTGTATCTTAGATCCTCGACACTCTATCAAATGAAATTTCGGTACCACGACCATATGCCAATGAATGGTTCCCACCTGGCGTTCTGTCTGTTAAGTTTATATCAACCTGCACATTTTAATCTGATTGTGAGCCTACCGATACATCATTAGCAAAGCTACTTATCAATCTTCTTTCTATGCTTTTAACCATTTCTGACAGATTTACCGGTGAATTTCATCATCTTCAACTTATCCAAGAAACTCATTTTTGATTTTTTTAATGTTTTTGTATTTTTTCTGAATTTTTCTCCCCCTTAAACAAAGAAGGTAAATAAAAGACATATTTTTCTATTTTCTTGAAATTTACTACCCCTAAAATATAAAAATGAAAATCTTTTTGTAGTTTTAGATTTTTAGAAAAGTATATACAAAAATAGTTAGCCATGGTTGAGTTACTCGAGTTTCACCTTGATGCCATTGACCAAAAGTAGATAATCAAAACGTGATTTATCAAAGGCTTTGGTAAAAAGGTCGGTACGTTGGTGACCAGTGTGGATTTTAACAACATCGATAAGTCTCTTTTCATAACAATCTCGTATGAAATGATACTTAATCTCAATGTGTTTTGTTTTTGAGTGCTGTACAGGATTCTGAGTGATCTGTAAAGCAGCTTCATTATCAACAAAAATAGGAGTAGTAAGAAACTCAAAACCGTAGTCGCGCATTTGCTGTTGAATCCATAGAACTTGAGAGCAGCAACTAGAAGCTGAAATATACTCAGCCTCACATGTTGATGTAGCTACACAAGTCTGCTTTTTGCATTGCCACGTGACTAGGCGATTTTCCAAGAACTGACATCCTGCTGTTGTTAATTTTGCATCGATTTTGCAGCCGCCATGATCAGAATCACTAAATGCTGTCAGATCAAAGTCATCATCCTTAGGGTTCCATAGACCAGTGTCAGGGCGTCCCTTCAAATAACGAAAGATCCTTTTCACAGCCATCAAATGAGAAACCTTCGGACTAGACTGATAGCGCGCCATAAGACATGTTGGGTACATTATGTCGGGTCTTGAAGCAGTAAGATACATGAGAGATCCGATCATTGCACGATAGAGAGATGGTTCTACATGTTCACCCATTCCGTCTGGAGTAATCCCATGATTTTGAGCTAATGGAGTTCCCAAGGGTTTTGAGTCGTCCATCTGAAATCGTTTGAGAATATCTCCGACGTACTTTGTTTGATGGATAAAAATCTCTTCCTTTGATTGCTGAACCTGCAAGCTTAAAAAGAAAGTCATTTCTCCCATTGCGCTCATCTCGGACTTCTCCTGCATAAACTGTTCGAATTCTTTGCACATTCGAGTGTTAGTAGACCCAAAAATAATATCATCAACATAAACCTGTACTAGCAGCAAATCCTCGTCCTGTTCCTTGATGAAGAGAGTACAGTCGATCAGGCCTCGTCCAAAACCATTCTTCAATAGATAGGTAGACAACATTTCATACCATGCCCTCGGAGCTTGATGAAGACCATATAACGCCTTGTTGAGAAGCCAAACCTTGTTAGGATGGAGAGGATCTTCAAAACCTGGCGATTGCTCAACATATACTTCCTCTTCTACCACACCATGAAGAAATGCACTCTTCACATCCATCTGATAAACTGTGAACTTCTTGAAGGACGCATAAGCCAAAAGATTCTTATGGCCTCAAGTCGTGCAACCGGTGCATAAACTTCATTGTAATCGATCCCTTCGACCTCGTTAAAACCTTGAACAACCAATCGTGCTTTGTTTCTCACAACAACACCTCGGTCATCCTTCTTGCATTTGTACACCCATCATGTACCAATCTTCTTGTAGCTGTCAGGCCTGTCAACCAATTTCCAGACGCCTAACTTCTGAAACTGCTGAAGTTCTTCCTGCATGGCTTCAACCCAAGAGTCTTCTTTCATTGCCCCCTTCCACGATTTTGGTTCTACTTGGCACACATAGCAGGCAAAAGACCAATCATTCAGACCACCAGATTCCCTGATTTCCGAATACAATCCAGCATTCTGGTTATTTCGAAGCGGATTACGAGTCTGCACACCACTTTGGACATCTCTAATAATATTCTGCTGAGGATGGATATTATGAATTTGAGTTTCTGGTACATCAGGAACTCGAGAATTTATACCCAAATTGTTGATATTCAGATCAACTATTAAATCGAGAGCTGGATTTGATGACGTTGTATATGCCTGACCTTCAGTCGTTCCTCAATGTTGAATATTTGGCGTATCATTTGAAAATCTAGGAACCGAACCAAAGGTAGCTTCATTTGCATCATGAAACTCATCATCTTCTGATAAAACATTATAATCCGCAGTGTCTTCGAATTCCTCATTTTGAACCAGATTGTTAACCAAAGTCGATACTTGAGGGTTAACAATAATTGATCGAACTAATGATGAGTCTACTGCAGTATCACTTTCCAATAACATCTGAGCAGCAGATGTTGCATCATCAAAAGTTGGCAGATTAAAGGAGTCAAACATCCAAGGAGCACCCGGAGCTCTTGTAGCTTCTGTATATCTCTGAACCTTGACTTCACCCCATTCTTCAATCTTCTTCAAAGACAAATTCCACACCCGGAAATTAGGAGTAGCATATCCAAGAAAGAAACCTTCAATAGCCTTGGGACCAAATTTTCCATGTGGGTCGATCATAGTGCATGGAGCTCCAAAAGGTTCTAAGAAAGAAATATCCGGTTTCCTTTTATGTAACAACTCAAAACATGTCTTCCCATGTCTCTTCACCGTCAGAACTCTATTCATCGTGTAGCACACAGTAGCAACAGCTTCTCCCCAAAATTGAACAGGAAGTTCTGATTCTGCTAGCATGGTTCTTGCAGTTTCAGTAAGAGTTCTATTCTTCTTTTCAGCAACACCATTTTGTTATGGAGTGTATAGAGAACTGTACTCATGCAGAATACCCTTTAAGGAACAGTACTCATCCATAACTTGATTCTTAAATTTCGTGCCATTATCGCTTCTGATTCTCCTTACCTTCAGATAGTACAAATTTTCTAGCAGAGTCAGGAGATTCTTGAGGATAGTAGGAACTTCACTCTTGTGAGCCAACATATTTACCCATGAGAATCTGGAATAGTCATCAGTAACTACCAGACAATAAGAATCACCAAAAGTTGTCTTGTGTTTCATAGGTCCAAAGAGGTCCATCTGAAGACGTTCCAGTGGCATATTCATAGTGTTGATCATCTTCACGGGATGGGACTTTCTTGCTTGCTTCCCTTTCTGGCATGACACACAAACGTCTTGAAGATGAAAGTTCTTCACTGGTACACCATTCACTAGATTGTTCTTCACCAAATAGTTCATTTTCCTCAGGTGAATATGTCCCATACGTCTGTGCCAGGAGATTGATTCCTTCTCGGTGGCTTTGGAGACAAAACATGTGACTTGTGCAGATGTTGTAATAGCTTGGCTCATATCAAGAATATACAAATCATTAATTCTTGGAGCCGACAGGAGAATCCATTCCTTGGGGATCTTGAATCCAGGCTTCAGCACATAACATCCGGCATCATCAAAATGTATTGTGAACTTCTTGTCACAGATTTGAGAAACACTAAAAAGACTGTGATCAATTTGCCGCACATAATTGATCTTGTCGAAGCTCACAACACCATTGGAGACCATTCCTTCTCCATTGATGTATCCACCTTTGTCACCAGCAAAAGCAACATAACAACCCCTTATGCTTTTCACATCATATAGGAGCCGTAAGTCGCCTGTCATGGGCCTTGATGCTCCACTGTCAACAATCCAATGACTGTTTACAATTCCTCCTGGAACACCCTGCACATTACACAAACAAGATTAGTTTGAGATGGGGACCCAAGCCTTGGTGATCTTGGGTCATCCCTTATCATCGAGAAATGTAATCTCAATTTCTTGATGATTAACAAACTGAGAAACTCCTTTTGAACCATTACCGATCTTCTGTTTCCAAGATCCTTTTTTATTACCGGATGTACTATTATTTACAGTTTTAACAGTTTCTGGTTTTGTTGACTTTGAAGATCTTTGATCCTTATTTGAAGAGTCCGATTTTAAAGCTTTCTCAATTGCTTTTACTTGTTTACGTTTTTGTTTCTCTTTTTGATCTTTAATAACTCGTTTATCTTGTGTCGGAGAAACAGATTTACGTTTGCAAGTTGGTTTATGAGGGGTTTTCTCTATACATCTTGATTTGGCTGGATTTTGACAATCCTTTATAATGTGGCCAAAATCTCCACATTTGAAACATGTTCTCCTTTCAACAAAACTAGGAGATCGTGTTTCTCGGCTTGATATTGAACTTGTGGGTCTTGAGGTACTGGGTTCATTACATCCATCAGTGTGTTGGGTGTAATTGTTTGACTGGTTCTTTTCAAAATCTTAACTTTCTTTACAAAATCAACATTAGATTTTCCTTGAAAAGTTTCGACTTTATCGGTACCTTTAGAACTTACAAATTTAACAGTTTTAGCCTTTTTCTGGTAACGAGAGCCTTTTGCTTCAACCTTCGGTTGAGAAACTGTAGGCTTTTCAACTCGCTTCCATTGTTTTTCTTTTGAAGCGGATAATGGTTGTGTTTTGCTGGGCTTTTTCTTCTCTAACGGCTTGGTTTTTTACTTTTCAAACACCTGATCTATAGAGATTGGATTTATGTTTTTAATTGGAAAATCTTTGTTTGAATAGATTTTCTTATCTCCAACCAAAGTATACAACACACTATCTACTTCTTGTGTAGACACACTTGTCTTCACAGATTTCTTAGGAACATTCTCTTGAATCTCAACAGATTGAGTGCTAGGAGAAGCAGACAATTCTACTATTTTCCTTTCATCAAGAGGCTGATCCTGATCATCATTTCTTTATTCATCATCTGATGTATCATCCTCTTCTTCATCAGATGATGAAATTTCTGGCTTGCTTGGTTCTTGAGAGGATTTGTCTAATTTAAACCCCAACCCTGCTGCGAATTCCTCAGGATTCAAAGGTACAGAGGGTTCAAAACGAGGCATCTCCTCTTCATCAGGCATTTTGGTATAGTTGTGTTTCATTGGGGGTGGACACGACTTATACCCTGTGCATTGAGCATCTCCCTTTAGTTTTTGAACTTCAATGATATGATCAAGCACATATTGGGAGTTAGAATAACTTTCTAATTTGCGTTTGATCGAATCATATTCGCATTTGGCGATGGCTAACTCTTTCTTTGTTTCTTCTAGGAGATTAATGTAATTATTAATTCCTGTCTGTTTATTCAAAATTGTTTTTTGCAATGCAGAAACACTTTTCTTAAGGGTTTCTATTACAGATTTGAATTCTTTTTCATTTCTAGTTAGCGCCAAGTTCGCCTCTTTGCATTTTGATAGTTCAAGAACTAAATTTTGATTATGACTGTTGACGGTTTCATACTTTATTTTCAACTCAACACAGTCATTGCAAACAATAGGAGAGTCAGAATTTACCTGTTTTGAAGAACCTTCAACATTTGCCATAAAGGCAGTGTGATGAGGAAAAGCAGCACCATCTGTAGAGAGTGTCTTTGTCTCTTTTTCTGCAGCTTTTGCATTCCTCGTCATGCCTACCTTTTCAGATTTCAACATCTCAGCTTCACTCAGCAATTCTTCAACCTCAGCATCACTTCCTTTCTTCACACTAGAATCAGATCCATAACCATCTGAACTTGAACATTCTTCATCATAACTACCAGTATCCCCAGATGTATCATCATTATTTGCAGTGTTGATGCTGTGATCATGCTTGATTTGATCCATGATCTTTGCATAGCATGCAGTTCTTTCGTTGTTCTCAGTTCCCAACTGTACTGACCAATCGCATCCTTTATCAGATTGAACTACCAAAGCTCTATGCGTGTTTGAAGGTCCTGATTGATTGGTGTTGTTAGAGTTGCCAACAGCTACTAGTCTTCTTTCATTGTTATACTGTGCTGTGTTGGATGGTTGAGACTGATTACGAAATGGGTTGTGATTTCCTTCCTTGCTGGGTCATGTGCATTCCCGCTTAAAGTGACCTCTTTCTCCACAGTTGAAGCAATTAATGGCGGTTTTGTCAAAGCCGTATTTTGTATCCTTCTTGCTTTCCAAACTGGTTCTACCCGTTCTTCTCATATAATCCTTCGCTCTTCTCATAGCACTTGCAAATGCCCACTTGATGTCCATCAACTCCATTTCTTCTCGGTCAATTTGTTCATAGTCTTCGTTTGTCAAACTAAGGTTCCCTATTTGACAGGAAACTAAACCACAATAAGCACTGACCATGGTATTAGAAGTTCTGCATGTTCCTGTGCAACTTCTACGTTGATTTTGTAGAGATTTAACATGTCAAGTTTGACAGTGTTGGGATTTGCTAATTGACTGCTGTTTCTGTAGAAAGCTTGTTGAGGAGCTTGCTGTGGAGCTTTATGCGCTAAATCCCTTGGCTGTGGAAGGAAGGCTTTCGGATCAAAAGTATGTCCATAGGCTTGACTACTCGAACCTGTAGACTAACTTGATTGAACTGGTTGGGGTAGAAAAGGGTTCACGTTTGACACAAACGTGGTTTGCAGCTTCGGTTGCTGGCTTGAGCTTGTACCTGCATTTATACCTCCAAAATACATTTCAGGGTTTTGTGGAGCAGAGACTCGTTGTGCCTTCCGGAATTCTTCTTCATTCTTGTTCTCTAGTTTCTGCACAAATTCATAAATACTATTGATTCCAAAACACCTGTATGTTTTAAAAGATCAATAAATTGACCCCATTTTGGTGGTAAAGCATCAGCAAATCGCATCACAATTTCTTGTGGTGCTGCCAACACTTTATATGAGTACACTTCGCTGAGAAGATGATAAAACCGAGTGGTCATATCATTCAAGGTCTCATTCTCCATGAACATGAAACCTTCAAACTCTTTCTTGAGCAGATCATGCCGAATCTTCCAGGTAGCAGCGTTACCTTCACCTCTTGCTTCCAAAGTGTCCCACAAATTTTTCGTTGTAGTACAATACACAAACTGATGATAAATGTTTTTATGCAGAGCTTGTGTGAGGATAGCAAATGCCTTTTTCTCTAGATCGTAAGCTTTCTTGTCACTTTCGACTAGATTGGCCAATGTGGTTGGATTTGATCCAGCTTCTTCAAGTGCTTCATTGTAGGGGGTAGTGAAACACGTCCACAATTTTGTGCTCTGTCCAAGAACGTATGTATGAAAATGATTTTTCCAGGAAGGATAATCGTTCATATGATTTAGCTTGGGCGGACGGTTGTTACTCCTTGTTTCACTTTCGCTTATTAACAGAGTTTGGATGCTTTGATTTTGATTCGCAACACACGCCCATTGATTTGCAGAGATCATTGTTGTATGTTGTGGCATCAAAGATTTTACCCATGATGTTGCGGAGCTTTGTGAAGGCTCCTGATTTGAGCTTGAACAACTCCAATCCCACGGGTTAGAACTCATTATATTTTCTTGTTTTATGAAAATTTAAAGGTTTTAAAGTTTCACAATTATAATTACCGTTTAAAAATTCACAGATCTGAAAATATGATAAATTCTTAAAATCACAAGGCCTTGAAAAACACGAAAAACAAACAATTTTTGTTTCGTGCAAGACACTTGTTTCGTGCGAGACACTGATGTTTCATGCGAGCCAGGTGTTTCGTGCGGGTCAGATGATTTGCACGAAATTTTTCAGTCGCACAAACTGTTTTGGTTCAGTGTTTTTCAGAGGAATCTTTTCAGAAATGGTTTGGTGAGAAATTTCCTTTCTTGTGTAGACCTGCCTTTTTCGAAAATACATGTTGTCTTACCCACTTTTAGTTAAAACATAGATTTTAACAGTCCACAGTACAAGTCCAGATCCAAGTCAGAAAATGTCAACCCTACCAAACTAATCAGATTCAAATTTTTGCAGATTTCTTCTTCAAGGGTGTTCTTCAGGAAAAATTTTACCATAAAATTTTCTGCATGCAACAGATTTTAACCAAGTTTTAAGTTAGTTATCTATCCAAAACTTAAGTTTTCTGCTGGAGACTCAAGAACACTTCAGAAATCTTCAAACTAGCTCAGACATAACTAAGCCCGGTTTTGAACAAGGAAAGAGCCAAAGCTCTGATACACTTGTAGGTCCACCTGAGGATCAAGTTAAACCAGTTCCTTGTTCATATGACATACACACAAGTGCGGAATCCAAGTGTGCATGCAAGCAAAGCAAAGTAAAGAACACGGGGTAACCAAAGATTCACTATCTTGATTACTGATTGAGAACAAGTACAAACATATACACACAATGCTCGTATGACTCAAACAAACTTGATGTGTTCTTGTGTCTTCGTCTTCAGATAGAATACTAAGAGGCTCACTTAGACCAACTAGCTAGCTAACTCTCACGCGCAAGTCCTCCAGTTATATTGATTGAGAGGTGCATGTCTGCTTATATAGTGTTCGTCTAGAGTTCGTACGAAACACGAATCCAGACATATGGAACACACTATTTCACAAGAGTCACAACTCCAGGAAATTGGTACGAGTCACTGTTTCGTACGAAATGCTTGTGTTTCGTACGAAATCTCTTGATTCGTACGAAACCTGTGTTTCGTACGAAATCTCTTGGTTCGCACAGAATCCTCATTCTTGGAGAACTTGTGTAGACTTGACGTACACAAGACTTATCAGTATGCACACATGCAACTGATTAATACATATAAGCTAAGATGTCATACTAGATCAAGATAGAAGGATATCTCGATCTACTCGACACGACCAAACCTATACAGACACTTGGACAAAGACCGTACAATTACAACTGTAATTAAGAACAAGTGACAGACACAAAACTGTATCAACAGCCGCCCATGTTGAAAAAGCGGAGTTGCAACACCGACACGTGTCCGATAAGCCCAAAGTATACTTGGTAACTCATCAACCCAACCTCTCTGCGCCGTCCCTAATCTTGCCTTGATTCCTTCAACGATATTTTTGTTGATACTCTTAACTTAGCCGTTTCCTTATGGGTGCACGACCAAAGTAAACACATGCTCGATATGCATCTCGGTCATCAATCATTGTAAATCTTCGGAGGCAAATTAGGGCCATTATCGCTGACAATGCGCAGAGGTAGACCAAAATGGCAGATAATGTGTTCCCAAATAAATTTACGAACTATCGTTGTAGTGGTTAACGCGAATGGTTTGGCCTCTACTCACTTGTTAAAATAATCAACGGCTACGATTATAAACTTTACAGCACCTGGGGCATCGGGAAAAGGTCCCACCATATCAATTGCCCATTGCTGAAAAAGCCACGCTGTTGTCACTAGGATTAAAGGATTTTTGGGGCGTAGTGTTTTGGGAGCGTGTCGCTAACATGATGTGCACTTCCTCAATGCTTCGACTGCATCTAAGTGCTTGTCTGGTCAATAATACCCAGCATTCATGATTTTTGCTACTACCATGCGTGGGCCAGCATGAATTCCACATAGCCCTTCATGAATCTCGCGGATCAAGTAATGCGCATCCTGTGGGTTAACACAGCGAAGGATTGGTCCAAGATATGACTTCCAAAAAAGTATTTCATCTGCCATTTCGTAATTTAGCGCTTTGTTTTGGACTTTCCTTGCCTCCGCTTTGTTCTCTGGGAGCACGTCAGATTGTAAGAACATGATGATGAGAGACATCCAAGAAGGATTTCCCATTTCTATCACATTGACTTGACGTAACGGCACTGAAGGGTTTTTCAACACTTCAATGCGCACTTCTTTCGCGAGATGTTTGAAACTGGTTGCCGCCAGTTTGCTAAGCGCATTCGCATGTTTGTTTTCACTGCAATTGATGTGAATCACTTTAAAAGTGTGAAATTTTCTAATCAAAGACTGTGCCTGTTCATGATACAGGGCCATCGTCTCACCTTTCGCATTATAAAGGCCATTGACTTGCCCGGCTACCAAAAGAGAATCTACGTGCGCCTCCATATTCTTAGTGCCCATTTTGATTGCTAAATGAAGGCCCGCGAGAAACGCTTCATATTAAGCTTCATTGTTGGTGCTCTTGAGATGGCGTAAGTAAATTGATGGTTATCGGGGCAGATTAAACGAAGACCAGCCCCTGCATCGTTATCATTGGACACGCCATCATTGTGGAGGGTCCATACACGATCGTCCATGACAGGTATTGGATTTTGAACAGCCTCACACTCTTACGCCTTGTTGCTTAGAACCTATGTAATGAAGTCGGCTAATATCTGGCCCTTGATAGCTGGACGCGGTTTATAAACAATATTATGCCCCCTAAGTCGATCGCCCACTTCGCTAACCGGCCGGAGATATCAGGTTTAGACAAGACTTGACCCAAATGGTAGTTCGTAAGAACTGTGATCACATGGCCAAAAAACTACTTGTGCAACCGCCGTGATGCATGAACCAATGCTAAGACAAGTTTTTCCATCATCGAGTATCGTGTTTCCGGATCGGTTAACATTTTGCTAACGTAATAAATCGGATTTTGAACCCCTGCGCATTCTACAAGCAAGACTACGCAAACAACAATGTCTGGCGCGGAAAGATATAAAATCAATGGTTCGTCTCTCTGTGGGGCGGTGAGCATAGGCAATTGGATCAAACATTCTTTCATTTGCTGAAAAGCTCTTTTTGCATCTGGAGTCCACTGGAACTTGTTCTGTTTTACACAATTTCATAAAGTACTGATGAATGGAAAGGATTTTGTCACGTGATTTGCCAAGAATCGGTTCAGCGTAGCCAGTCGACCAACCAACCGTTGCATTTCTTTAATGGTTGAGGGTGAAGGCATATGCTGGATTGCTTCGACTTTCTCTGGGTTGACCTTAAAGCCATCTCGTGTAATGATAAAACCCAAGAACTTCCCTTCTTCCATCCCGAATGAACATTTTCAAGGATTCAATTTCAGATTAACCTTGCATAGGGACGCGAAAGTTTTTTGAATATATGTCAACATCATTTCTTCATCCGGACTCATAATATCCAGGTCATCAATGTATACTTCGAAAGTCACGCTTATGTCATCACCAAAGACGTGATCCATTAAGCGTTGATAGGAAGCTCCCGCATTGTATAACAAAAGATCCCTTTGTCTGTGCGGAATGTTGTTTTATCCTCGTCTTCTTTTTTCATTTGAATCTAGTAATAGCCCTTGTAACAATCAAGGAAACATTTCCAACGAAAAGAAGCGAGAGAATCCACTTTCTTATCGATCTCTGTGAAGAGTAGCAGTCTTTTGGGCATGCTTTGTTCAAATCTTTGAAATCAACACACATGCGCCATCCACCGTTGTGGTTTTGGACCATAACTGGATTTGCTACCCACGTTTGATAACGCACCTCTCTCAGAATACCAGCTTTTAGGAGCTCTGAAACTTGTTCATTCATTGCGTGAGTTTTCTCTGTACCAAAACTGTGCTTCTTCTACACAACTGGTTCCACAGATGGAAACATCTATAGCGTATGCTCCGCGATGTCCCTGGATACCCCTGTCATGTCCGCCGGTGACCAAGTAAAAATATCCATATTGCAAAGAAGAAGTTGTTTTAGTTGTGCCTTGACTGTGGGGGTCATGCCGGGACCTAACAACACCGTTTGCTCTGGGTATTTGTTGTTGAGTACCCATTTTTCTGGTTCACCAACCGTTTGGATGGCTTCGCAACTTTCACCGATGGTTCCTCATCTATGGTCATCACTTCTTTCCTTGAATACATAATTGCCACATCGGGTTCTGTTGGAAAACCACATGCAGCATCAGGAGTTGACGTAATCATATTGAAATTCTTTTGTGTGCGACGACCGAGTAATACATCATGGCGAGATGTTGCAGGCATAACCATAAAATTGACCGGAATCGTGTTCGAATGTTTCCCATCTGAAATAGTGACTGGGAAAGAGATCTACCCGAGAGGAAAAATAGCTTCATTACAGAAACTAGTTAATGAGAAATCAACCGGTTCTTAACGCGACATGTCCTCTCGGTCTAGCTGCTTAAAACACTGCTCATAAATGATATTCATAGACCTCCCAAATCAGTAAACATATAATCGGTGCGATAATTGCCAAAAATGCCAGTTATCACTACCAGTCAGTCTTCTTCTTGAGGACCACCAGGAACTATGGGAAAAATTACTTGCTGCTCACACCAGTGCGTCGTATGACCTTTCTGATGATAACGCTTGTGCGTCGGGCCACCTTGCACCATATTAACAAAAGCTTGCTTCGTCTTATTATTATTCAGGCCTTTGTCACCGCGAGTAATCTGACGAACTTCTTTACGCGCATTTTGAAGCAAGTGGGTGAGCTTCCCACTTTTCAATGCCTTCTCTATCTCAGTGCGCAAACTTATGCAATTACGGTAGTATGCCCAATATCCTTGTGATAATCACAGAAAAGGTTCGGATCCTGACCTTTTTTATTTTTCATTGGTTGTGGCTGTTTAAAATGATGATTCTCTGTGCTGAGTACTTCCGCTGGAGTTTCCATCAGTGGTGTCCAGTGCTTGTCTCGATTTTCTTGTTTTATCATCCTTTGAGTAGTAATTTTGTTTATTGTTGCACGCTCATTGATTTGTGAACAAGGAAAAGAGTTCTAGTTTGACTCCTTCCGATTCTTCTTGTTTTTCTTACCAATACTTTTGCTCATATCCTGTGGACGATATTGAGGCATGGGAGGTATGTCGGAACTCAAATTGCGCTCAGTTTTAGCATAAACTTTGGTTGCCGCCATAAGTTTTTCCCAACTTTTTGGGAGACCCACAGTTCCCGACAAAACCTTTATCATCTCATCACACCGAACGACATATTTCAATTGTGTGTGAATCAGGTCTTCATGCACATCACCAATCTCAAGGACCTCTTGTTATAGCGAGTGATGAAATCTTCCAAGATTTCATCATATCTTCGCCACATATTCATAACATCGGAAGAGTTTCTAACATATCGTTGCTGTTGGCTGAAGTGAGTTAAAACTTATCCTTAAGATCATTCCAAGAAGTAAGTTTACCTGTTGGCAGATTGTCAAACCATAAGCACGCAGCACCTGTGAGGGTTTGAACAAACAAATGACACCACATGGGCAACGTCCATCCTCCAATAAGTCCAACGTTGGTAAATAAGCGTATGCGATCATCTGGATCTGTCATACTGTTAAATTTTCCCATGTTGGAAGGTAACTTTGCGCGCCCAAACAGAGCCATGCAATATCCTTCACAAACTTGGAATGTTCTGCTGCTTCAGCCGGTCTATAGATTAGATTATAATCATGTTCGGCCTTCGGATTGTATATAGCACGTGACTTAGGCTTGTAGGCAGCATGATCCTTCGGCAATCGGCAATCGATGAAACACGCTAGCACTGTCACCTTCGTCATATGATTTGTCAAATTCTTCGCGCTGGGTGTCCCGCCCCTGAGATGGATGTCGGGCCCAGGTGAGAATGAACCAATGCTCACCTCTGGGTATTTGACTCGTATCTTGGTCTGGACTGAGAATGCTCATCTGTCTCTCTTACAGAGGCATGTGATGGTACATGCTCTCTAGCCAGTAAATCGTAACTCAGCATTCGTGGTGCAGGCGAAGCATGCACGTGAGTCGTCGGCAATTGCACTGGTGTAGCCGATGCGTTGGTTTATGCACAAAGTTGCGCGCAAAGGACATTTAGAGCAGTTTGAGATTTGACGTACCAGGACATCGGAGTCTCACCAGGAGGTAATATTGATGTACTTTAAACAAAAGGAGTTTCAGCTTGAACCCTCTGAGTTTCTTGAATGTTCACGCGACCGGAATCGTGATGACCATCAGCATCCTCTGAGAATCCTTCCTCTACTTGTCCGTCAACCCGAGAAACATGAACTGTGTTCTTACCCTCGGCCCGAGGACCTCGTGGAAAACTCGACGGACCATCGGCCATGAAGGTTGGAAAACACAAACAAGATACAAATATTAAAAAAGGAGAAACACGATGGCGCCAATGAAGGAACACCGAACCAAAATCTATCGGAATATATCTAGGCACGTGGACATGTTTTCTGCATGTGAATGTTGATCTCCTGTTTGACCGTTGATATGAGGATCTTCGTCCGGACTCACTGCAAAACTGAAAACCACCGTTAGTCTCGCCAGGGGGAGAAAGGTGAGTCCTCTCCGTGACCACACTCCGGTGTGAGAATAAGTACAGTGACTCGTAGAAGATGAAGTGTAAGTAGTGTGAGGTGAATTAGAGTGATCCCCCTGGAGGTGAAGTCCTTTATTTATAGCCGGAGAGATTCGTGAAGGAGATGAGTTGATGGGCCTGAGGTCGACAACAAGGAATATCCATTCTGTCTCTTCTGCCACGACCGTTAGTGATCTCTAGCGAGAAGAGCGCCTGGCGCATGGTGAATGGATTCACGTAACCTGACTATTTTCCTTGTTGTCTGGTCTGTCATCAGCGATTAATGGAGATTGTGGAACAGTAGTTGGTGCGAGCTGATTGATGCCACGTGTGCGTCCTTGTGTACTTGTCTTCTACATGATTGTTCATCGTGCAGCATGATCCTATACAGCCTGTTGAGCGCCTATTGGCCCTCAGCTCTGCACTGGTACCTTTAGTACTTGTTTGATGTTTCTTTGCGCTTCTCTTTACCGCGCGATCTTATCCGCGCTTTTGTAGCCACCGCGAACTTGCAGAACTCAAGTTCTTTTTTCTTCAAGAAGTACACGAAATTTTGGTCCGATCCCATTTCAATTTTATAACTCATGGTTGTCAAATCCAAGCTTCCGAGACGTGATTACTAAAGTTCTTATGTTTGAGGGGATTGTGGGTGTCAACCAATAGGAGAAAATTCTTGCAGGTTAACGCAAAGTATGTAAAGATCGATGTGATCAAAGAGTGGAGAGCTAAAGCAAAATTCTTGATGAAACAGTATGGGGTGCAGGTGTGTGACACCGACATTTTTTTCGATTATTATTCGTACTACTGTAACACAAGTATATACAAATTAAAGCGTCATTTGGCTTAATTTTGGGTTAATTAATGCCTATTAAAGTCTAGCAAGTCCGAAAAATACATGGAATTGAATTTGCTAAATTTTAGAAATTTACATATCGAGTAGCGATAAAGTATACGAAATGAACGTTGATGACAATCCGGTTAACTGAAAATTCCAAAATTTGGCTAGATGCTTGGAATTGCATAATTTAATATATTTAAGTGAAAATAATATAAAAACTATAGTTGGTGGTTTTTGTTTCGTGTTGTTTAGAATTTGCACGCCTACTAAATTTTATATATTTTTACAACACGATACGTCGACTAGCACAAAAAATAAATATTATTCGTTGGGAATAATAATATTAAGCGAGAAATATTATTTAGCTAATAATTGGATTGAAAAACTACCAAAAACACACTACATTTTTATAAAATGTACATGGATTTTATAGAAAAAATGAGATTTTTTATAAAAACAACCCAAGGGGCATTTACCCTTCCAAAATCTCGGCCAAACCCATGTGAGGGCCCACAAAAATCAGCCAAAAATCATGTAAATCTTATATGTGATCTTGAGTATCTTTGTTGGTTTGATTAGAAACCTACAAGGTCCATCAAATCCCCATATTCTTACAACACATAACCTACTCATATCTTTCTCTCTCCCTGTCTCTCTTTCGTTCATATAAACACAAACACACATTATCATCATCCTCATCTCACCATTTTCATCCAAGAACACTCCTTATAATCACCATTTCCAAATCTTTGAAGTTTTGTAAAGATTTTTAAGAACTAACCTATTCTTGGAGATTTGCACAAGAAATCCTCACCTTTTCTCATCTATCTTCCATTGTTCTTTAACGGTATAAACTTCCATCTTGTTATTTTGAGTCTTGATTCTTAAATCTTGGATTTTACAAGATTGTGCACCAACTAAGTTGGTTTTCAAACAGAAGTTTAAATAATGAACTTTCAAACCAGATGCCGGAAGCTTGGCCGGCACGAATCATACCGGTAAACTAAGGGAACAACAACGAAGTTTTACCGTCGGTAAATTTGGTAATACCGGTTTAAACCGCTATACCAGTACCGGGTCAAAGGTTAAAATTTGAACTTTTATCTTTTATGGTCCAAAAAAGGTGACGATTTATCTGCTTAGTAAAATCTTGCGTCCAAAAAGTTACCAATACCGGATTTTTGGATTTTTTTTATTATGGGTTAACTTTTGAAATATTTTTTTATTATGGAATGATGTAGTTTTGTATTATTTTTCGAGTAAAAATTTATGTTTTATGGATTTATAGGGTTAATTAGTCAACACAGTTGAACCGTCCGGTACCAGTTAACCATTTCTAAGCCAAACATATGATTTAAAATCCGGTTTTTAGAACATTAGAGTTGTTCACTGATGAACCTAACCATATATATATATATATGTATGTGTTTTTCATGATTTGTTAAGCGTTTGATTTTGGATGGATCATCGGATGATCCATGTTTTATTAATGGTAACCATACTTAGATTGATTCCTCGTGTTCCAACAGTTGTTTTTTAAATTTGATTTAAGCATGTTGATTTTTTTTTAATTGTTTATCAAGCAATAAGTAAATACAACAATACGTATCATTTAAATTTTCTCACAAAGATGAATTCATAAAAAAAAAACATTGTGTTTGCAAGCTGAGGATCGTATATATTGTTAATAACTTTTGGCTGCAGTGGTGTACCCACCTATTGCGCGGTGGGCAGGCGCACTTTTTAAAAAATAAAATTTAATGTTAAATTTTTGATACAATTCTAATCACACCTGTTAAAAATTTTTGTCTGCACTCTTTGGAAAGTTTCGACCGCCACCTTAGGAAATAAAAATCTTATGAATTTATAAAAAAATCTACAAACAATGATTTTTTTCTAAAACACAACCCAATTAAGTTTTCACTTAACTAAGAGCATTCACAATCAATTCTTTTTCCTTATCCATATAATTACAATAAAAATCACTATTTTTTCTTTATCATTAATTTTTCTCTCTCCCCCACTCACAACCATTTTCATGTAAATATTAAAAAATTATAAGGGATAAACATTGTTCCCGTATATTTATAGATGAACAGTAACATTTCTCTTTCCTTCACTCGCAACCACTCAAAATCACTCCCAACCATTCCTTATAACATACTATCACACTCACACAAATATAAGAAATCTATTGTGAATGCTCTAATTAAGAGCATCTCTAATTAAGAGCAATGGATCCCTTATATTTGTTGGAGTGAGTTAATTATGTTTATAAGGTATGGTTGGGAGTGTAGGAAAAAGAAAATATATAGGAATGTTATTGTTCATCTGTATATATATGGGAAACATTGTTCACCTCTTATAGTTTTTTTAAATATTTTAAATGTGGTTGTAAGTAGAGCAGGGAGAAAATATGATAATAAAGATATAAAAATATTATTTAATTAAAAAAGAGAAAGAAAAAGTAGTGGTTTTTAGTATAGTTATCTGGATATAGATAACGAATCAAATGTGAATGCTCACTTTTACTTAACTCAATTAACTTTCTCTTAACCTTTAGCCCAATAAACACTCCATAACCCAAACCCAACTCAATCTAATAATCTAATTTGAAGTTTTGAACTAAAACATAATAACCTAACCCACCGCCTTTTCCCCTTCTATTGCCCCGCTATTTGTTTTGTGATCCTAGACCCACGAGACCAACAACAACGCACAACAAGTCTTCATCAGGTCGCAGGAGCTTCGGATTTCGCCGAAGCATAGTAAATTCCGGCCATCAAACTCACGAAAACAACATATTCATCACTCTTACCAGGTATAGTTCGATTATTTTATTGTTTTCTTGTTTTATTTGGATTTTTAGGAGACATAAAATTGTTAAAAAAATTGAAATTTTAGTTGTCTTGTTGTTTTTTGAAACTTAATTGGCTGATTTTGTTGTTTTAGTTAAAGTTTAGTGTGTTTAAATGGTTAGTTAGAAGGAATCAACAATTAAAACTAGAGTTTGATTTTAAAGTTGAAAATTATAATTTTGGTGAAGATTGTTTAAGTGTTTAGTGTTGAAAATTAGTTGTATCTGTTATAGAGAGAAAGACTTGATTAAAAAAGTAGCTCTAGATGATGTTTTGAATAGATTTTGAAAACTGAAAATTCATAGGGCGACATTTTAAATATGTTTGTAATGACGTTTGACGTGTTTTTTTATGCTTATATAAATTTTAGCTTGATGTTCTTTTGTTTTATATGACTAGACCCGATATGAACCAAATTTTTTATATACTTAGAGGTCTAAAATCTCTAAAAACATTCTGCATCCATTAAAATAGTTTTAGGTCCGTCACTGCTTCGTTGTAATCCTAGTTACAAATTACTTTGCCGTCTAGATTATTATCAATTTAACCATAATCGTATCATCATGGCCTTTACTTATTTTTAGAATTTTTATTTTATTTGTGATTAAGATTTATAAAAAAATGAGATTAATATCAATGATATGGAAATGAAATCAACTTTAGATGTACACTTTTGACTTTCAAAGGTTAAAACTAAAACCCCTTTACTTGCCAAAAACTCAAATCATAACAAAGGCAACTTATTATATTTTGATCTAATCCATATCACCATTGTTCAATCTTTTCGAAAGTTATTTTTAACTTCTCTAAAAAGTTAATAAGTTAGAAATTGTGACTTGTTAACTTCTCCACTCACATCACATGCAATCCCCAAACAAGTTAAAAGTCTTTTTTAACTTTTCAAAAAGTTAATAAATTAGAAATTGATGAAAATAAGGAACCCCAAACACCCTACATATCTCAAACCAATCGATCCCTTTTTAAGCCTTCATCATCGACCCGATCATCGCCATTCGAATGCCACTTGAATCGTTGTTGGACTTGGACTGTCGTCGTTATTGAACGCACCACCTTCATCGTCGCTATTATGGTCGCCACTCAGCCGCTCAATAGGTCTGTTGTTTACGAACCAAAATCGCCACTCAACTATAAAGGATTTCCACCAACTCCAAAGTCTGCCGCACCTCTCCACAAAGACGTCGTTGCAACTTGCAACCGTTCGCTCCGCCGTGGCGCACAGTTCACACCATCCATAAGCTACCGTTGCGCTACTCCGATGTGACCACCACTGAACGTTTTATTCGTTTCGTTCCGTCCATTAATTGAGGGTGGGTGTGTTTTCCGGCGAGAGATGAATTGGGGAAGGAAGAGGGATAGTTGTTGGCTTCTAGCTCTGCAAATTTGGTTGGGATGACGAAGAACACACACCACACCTATCTTGTACTAAGAATGACGAAGAACACGAGCGCAAATCATTTATAAGTGGAAATTTTGAAGTACTTAAATAAAAAATAAAAGTTAAAAACCCTAATAAATTGTCGAACATAAACAAATATGTTGCCGAACGTTCACGGATATAAATGAACGAATGTGACCCCTATTCATGTTCGTTTGTTTAACTACACGAACATAATTTCTTGTCCGTGTTCGTTCATTTATTAAGCAAACGAATACAAACGACTTCCCATCAAACGATTCACAAACTGTTTTACGAACTTCTAGTTCGCTTACAACCCTAAAGTGGTCCAATTGATGCAACTTTGATGACATAAGTTGAAACTACGAAATGTTATTGGCAGTTTGGCACTATCAAGTAATAGTAATAGTAATAGTAATAGTAATAGTAATAATAACTTATGGGGATGAAACATATGACATGTTTGAATCATGGGTCATAATTTTGTTCCTAACCACTATAAAATCAATTTAGGAGTGGTACACGGCAGAGAACATAATCATTGATAATCATATAATATGATAATTTTTTTTCTTAAATAAAAAAAAACCTATAATAATACTATACTCAAATTAAAGAAAAGAAATGCACTTTTTATGAAAAGTTATGGACATTTAAAAATCGTGGGGTAGTTGGTTTAAAAATCAACAATTTTTTTAAAAGATTGTACAACATGGTTTTAAAAGTTGTATTACTTAAAGTTAAAAAATTATATGTAAAATTACATTTTTGTTCTCCTTATATGTATTATTATAGTATAATAATAAAATAACTAGAAGGTTGGTCGTTCAATCTGACAGGGAACACAATCACTCAGACACTAGTAATCATGCAACAATAATTAAAAAAATATTGTCATACCATACTCAAATTAAAGAGAATAAAATATTTATTTATATAATGTAATTTTTTTTATTATTAACGTATGAAAAAATTATAACCGCTTAAAATCATGGGAGTAATTGATTTAAAAAGGTAACAATATGCTTTTTACGATTGTAAAATATGCTTTAAATTAAATATATAAAAATATATGTTTTTAGGATTGTGAAATATGCTTTAAATTAAATATATAAAAAAATGATATGTTTGTTCTTATAATATAGTATAGATTGGAGGTGCATAAACTGGTTAAAAAAATGACTAAACATGATGATTCGTTAAAAAACAAATTACTTTAAAAAGTAATTGGTTAGGTTAATAACCGGTTGTATGTTGTTGAAACTTATAACCTATTATAACCAGTTAGGTTTAAAAATCGGTTAACCTATAATAGTTTAGATACCGTTTTCTTATTTTAAAAATATATACAAAAAGAAAACAAGCAAAATATATAATATAAACCCAAGAAACTTCATTTTTTATATGCATGTGTATGTGTGCGTGTATGTGTATATGTATGTGCATGTGCATGTGCATGTATGGAAAAAACTCAAAAATTGTTAAAAATGGGTCAAAAAACTAAGAAAAATGATAATAACTTGGTTAGCCAGCTGTAAAAAACAAATCGGTGATTAATCTATTTTTACTCTAAATCTCATAACTGGTTTTTAACTTACGATTATTTTCAAACCTAAACTAGTTATTAAAATATATTAGTTAGTGATTGGTTTTGGTTATGATTAATGATCCGGTTATTTTCAAATCTAAACTAGTTATTATAATATATCAGTTAGTAATTGATTTCAGTTATGCATAATGATCCGGTTATTTTCAAACCAAAACTAGTTATTATAATATTTTAGTTAGTAATTGGTTTCGGTTATGGTTAATGATCGTTTTCGGTTATGAAATGGATTTTTGTGCACCTCATAGATATGGATAGATAAGGAGGTTTTAAAACGTTAAATAGGGCAGGCCAGAGGCCCAAACAAACTCAGCAGGCTTCTCACAAATCTGCAACGCAAAAAAGTCTATTGAAGCCCACATCTAAGATTCGCTCAATGCCCAATAACAATTCCCCCTTTTTTCTATCATCTTTAACCTGGAAAAATTTAAAGAAAGTGTCACTCGACAAAGATTATATTGCAAAAAAGTAAGAATAAAACATATCGATTCATTTTGACAAAGAAAATAAATAAAAAATAAAAATTGAAATAACAAAACCCAAGAAATTTTAGAACACGTTGATACGAAAGCAATTCAAAAGTTATTAGACTCGTATACACATCAACTGAATAAACACAAAAAGAATCTGGTTGGAGTTACCGGACCCATAACTAGGTATGCACATTGACAAGTAGTAGGCAATTCGCCCAATTTTCAGCTTCAGGCACATGTTTTACTTCAAATTTTCATATTTATTAAAATACAGGAGTCCGTGGTTTAGTTAACTTACATGTTTAGGGTTAGGTTTCAGTATAAATGGATCTTAACATACAAATTGGGTTTAATATGGGAAGTGCAGGAGAAGCTTTTTTTTTTTTGAGTTTTTTCTCATCTTGTCAAACATGTGTTTTAGTTCCAGAATCTAAAAAATGTGTTTTTACACTAGTCTACATTTTTTTCCTTTTTTAATAAGACATCATACTTAATAGATGAAAAAAATTAAAGAAAAAAAAAGTTCTCCTTCTTATGTTATCATTTTATATGTCAAGATCCATTTGTATTTAATCTTTACACCACATTTATTTACCCGTCTACTTTTGTTTTACTTTGTCAATTCAAATGTTAGAAATTACCTCCAAAGTCGGTTATTTTGTCTATAAAGAAGTTTATTGTAATTTATAATGGTTAAGTTATAGTATAAGTTCTCTCAATTAGTGGTTTTTTTTTTTAATTTTGTCTGTGTATGATGTAACGAATTCAGATGTGTTTAAAGTATATACCTTCAATAGAGTTTGTAAAATCTTCTAATGAATACTAAACATTTTCAAATTAGTCTTCCGATCTCTTTGCGGGCTTGTTTTTTATTTAAAAACGATTAAATTTTTTCTTGAAAACCAAACGTTTGTTTACGTATTTGAAATTGAAAATCTATGTGCGTAATGTTGACTACGGAGGGTTAAATATGCTATAAAGGTGTTTTAGGAGGTTTTATAAGTTGGGGGCTAAATGTGACAAAGTTTGAAAGTTCCCTTAAGGCGCTCGCGGGGCGCGAGAGACATTGGCCATGTCTCTCGTGGGGCGCGAGAGGCCTGTGTCTGCAGAAAATTTGCTTGGCCTCCACACATGTTGCCAAAAACCATTTGATTCGAAACCATAGACTTCCAAACTACTATGCCACGTTTTAGGACACTTGTTAGCTCCCTCTAACACCCCTTAACACCTAGCATCACCTCCTTCAAACTCTCCAACTTTAAATAGGTGCTAAGGTTCACCATTTGAACTTGCACCTTTTTCCTTCTCATTCTATCTCCCTCCTCTGGAAGTTCCTAACTGAAAGCAGCATCCAACTTAGTTCTATTACATCCTAGGAATCACTTGTAAGTGTTCCTTTCTCTTGCATTTTTATTTATAGGCTTTTATAGCCAAAAGTCAAGTGTTTTACAGAAAACGCTTTGACTTTCGGTTAAGACCATTATGGTCCAGCCATTGTTCGTAACGAACATGGCTAAGTGATCGTAATAAGGTATGTGTTAATCCCTATTAAGGACACCTCCTAAAGATCACGTTTGCTAGACCAATTGACGGGTCAAAGTATTAATATTAAAAAGTCAAACAGGCCATTTTATGGAAATATTATAATCTGATTTTAAATATGTTACGAAACATGTTTTGACACTTTAACAAGTTGGTAATAATTACTAGAACATGTGAGAACATGTTCGGCTCGTCAATTTCAGTTCTAGGGTCGGTTCGCAATCGAAAGTCGCAAAGTTTGACTTCTACTTTGACTTTCGATTCTGACCCGATTTAGATTAGTTAGCTACTGATCTAAGGTTGCATTATGATCGTAATAAAAGGCAGCATAACCCCCTGAGGTTATATTACAAGATCATAATCAGAATCTGAATTTATGCACAAGTTCCATAATTATGTCATTTTAACAAAAATGCCCTTTTACATAAAATAAGGTTTAACGATAATGAACTTGAAAATGAATTACCTACTAATGTAATATCATAAGTAGGATTATTTGGGATGTCAAATCAGATTATAAACAGAGTTTATGAACAAGTCATTGTATTATGTCGACAAATGACGATAAAGCCCTTGTGGCGCGTAAAATGGTTTTAATCATACTCTTTCATACCAAAACTTTTACTTACTGATATGTTATATTAAATAACATATCTAGGACATATAAACTTGATCTTAACATCAGTTTTTACTAAACTTCGCACAAATCGTCATTTTACGACATAAGCGCCGTTTTGGGGCATAGTATGGTCTTAAACCATATTTATCAACCAAGACTTGTCACCTACTAATTTTAAAACTTATTTAAAATATTTTTACAGTAGGTACATGATATAAACTCAGAATCCGAATTAAACTATCAAACTTTGTGTAAAATGACCAAAATGCCCTTTTGGTGCATAGTTTAGTCATAAATGATAAATTACACATATTATCATGTTCCTACCGATATTATATCATAAATTAATTATTTTTCCAGAATACTTATGATCGTAACATTAAAATATATTCAAGTTCCTTTTATACGGTATATAATTACCGAAACGCCCTTATCAGGCATAGTTTCGTTTTAAAACGGACATATAAGTTGATATCCTACTGATATTACAACTTATTTAAAGTATAATGGAATATAGAACTTGCCCATGACTTATCCGGTTACCCGATATCGCTGATATGCGTACGGTTAAGTATATGTAACTAGTTTACGGAAATTAACTGAAACGGGTTTAACCTTGTCATTTAAGTCTCAAAACCCAGAATGTTTATGGTTTACCCACATTATACAAGTCAAAGTACTTGTTGGATTTAAACTACATTCTATCCAGTCATCGCTTAATCTAGCATATTATACGTTTTGATCCTGTACACTAGTCGGTCGAAGTCTATGACTTAATTAAAACTGTTCGTATTTAATTGGTTAGCTTATGCCATAATCCAGACTAGAGCCTTCCGGTAAATGCTATCTGCACTTAATTCATTTTGGATACGGCTGATAAATTAAATCTTGCATATTAAAATCAAGACTAGCTCAGGTAAATACTCTCGACTTATTTCCCCTTTATGGGCTTGGGTTACGGTAAACTATTACCGCTTGGTCGGAAATGAGACCAATCGAATGCCGGATTGTGGCTAGTAAATCCGTATATTCCGTTTTAATCAGTTTTGTTTGATAACTTAAACATCGGGAGTTAACTACCGTGTCCTGGATTTCCTCGGCTCATTACATTATATCATGGCCACGAACTAAGTGCGGGGTGTAGGCATACACCTGACAGACGCTCATGCTAAAAACTTTACCCACAAAGTTGAGGATAACTCTTTGGTGAGTTCTTAAGTGGTGAGTACGTTAATCATGTCTCGGTCTCCATACTGGGCCCTGTATGTATGGACAAACATGTGAATCTGTTAACAAGGTTACAAAGTAACTTTCCCAAGTTAAAAAGATTTTGTGCCATGTGCACTTAAAATCATTTTCAAATGTTTTCAAAATGAGTCAGTTGGGTGTATTTACCATCGATAGCTGATGTATTTTCAAAAGACTAAGCTTGCAGGTACAATACGAAATAGGCTGGAAGCTGCTCGGTAGTGATATAAGAGGATCTTGCAAATCCTTAGATCTGCTCTAAAGTCTGTTATACATTTTTGTACATATTATGATCCTCCTGTGGATCTTCTATTACAAGCCGTCTGTATATTATTTTTGTACTTTGAACATTTGGTTTGTAATAGTAATTTAATTCCAAGACTTCCGCTGTGCTGTGTTTAATTGACTATGATGATATCAACTTACGTCACGATATTCCCCACCCGGGCCCACCGGTGTCTGGATTAGTTAGAAATCCAGGGTGTGACATAGTTTTTGTTTAAAGACTTTTAGAATGTAATTAAACTCTGTTTTCCAACAAAAGCGAACAAATCGAATTAGCAGTGAGAGCTGATCTATTCAAATCAAATTGATGGTTAAATCAATGTCGATTGACCAAGCTCTGATACCAATTGTTAGGATCTGAGTTTGAAACTATTTAAGAAAGTTCTAAAAGTGATAAATGAAAGAAGATAAATCAGATAAACATGCAGTGGAATAATGAACTTTAATTCATAACAGCCGAGAGATTGTTTTCATTATCATGCTTTTGTAATTATAATTACTTGCATATAACTCACAATCTCCCCCTCAGCCTAAGATCACTGATTTGTTCATACAAAATGTAAGGGAGAAAGATAGATTGATAATTGATGAAAGTGATCAAATAGAACAGTACATGCACTGTTTTATTTATACTACAATCCTAACCACTGAACATCTTATGATGATGTCAGCATTAAAGTGACACTTAACAAAAATAACAAACTAACAACATTTACTAAGCTAACCACTGCTATAAGCTAAACATTACAAACACTGATAGAAAACACTGATGAGACATCCTCTATTGGTCTTCAGCAGAGCTTTTCCTTTGCAGACCTTTAGCTTTAATCTTTAGCAGAGCTTTGCCTTGGCAGACCTTTAGCTTTAGACTCCAGCAGAGCTTTGCCTTGGCAGACCTTTAGCTTTAGATTCCAACAGAGCTTTGTCTTCAATAGCGTTTTGTTATGGCACACCTTGGACATTTAGTCTTCAGTAGAGCTTGACTTGAGCAGATGTTATATTATTATTAGGATCACAGGTTGTAGTATATTTTGGCTTTCTATCATCTGTTCTTTTGTAGGGTTCAATTCCAACACGTTTAATCTTGGAACTCCTCTGTGATGAGAAACTATGCGCCAAATTCTCCAAGTGAGAATTTTGGCTAAAGGAAGTTCAATTTCTTGGTCACGTTGTGAATGAAAAAGGCGTTCATGTCGATCCTATGAAAATTGAAGCCGTAAAAAACTGGATTACACCAAAATCTCCATCAGAAATTCATTCCTTCCTCAAATTGGCGGGTTATTATCAACATTCATCTCCAATTTCTCCAAAATCGCCATACCTCTCACATCATTAACCCAAAAGGATAAACCCTTTGTTTAGGTCCCGAACAAGAGAAGTCCTTCCAAACCTTCAACAACTTGCTTTGCGATACTCCTATCCTAGCCCTCCCTGATGGAAATGATGATGTCGTTATCTATTGTGATGCTTCCAACCTAAGCCTCGGTTGTGTCCTTATGCAATGAGACAAGGTTATTGCATACGCATCAAGATAACTCAAGATCTATGAAAAGAACTACACCACTCACGATCTCGAGCTTGGTGTGGTTGTTTTTTCCTCTCAAGATATGGAGATCTTTTAAAGATCAAGGGCTTTTTCCTCGTATAAATCCTTGTGTTCATTGCCATTTACATTTCATTTATTGATCATTCAGTTGTTTAACATTCAAGCACGCTACCTCACAAATCAGATTTGGTTACATTATCCTTAATCAGATTTTTGACCAAAACAATTTGGCGCCCACCGTGGGACAAGTGGTGCTTCAACTCTAAAAAATTTTCGTTCATTTTCATCAACTTCATGGCCTCCTAGGAGAAAGCAACTTCAAGTGCCATGCCGGCGATTACCTCATCTCAAACTACTATGTTGTTGCCTCCCATTCCCCCTTCATTCTAGAAGAATGCTGAAAATACTCAGAAGAAGACATCATCTGTCTTCATACGATCAAAAACTTATGTTGTTTCTTCCTCTACAACTACTAACAATGATGTTTATGTTTTGATTTCGTAGATCAAAAGTTATATGGAGCAGCAAGATAAAACCAATCAAAGGATCCTTCGCGAGATTGATGATATCAAGAAGCAGAAGAGAACGACAAAAGATGAGTCTACACTAATGCCTAGGGTGTTGGACTTTGTCACTCCATCATCATCAATCCAGCATTCTGGGGGATCCACTGTCTAGCCTCAAGAATCATCTATCCTTCAGCAAGGATCACTGGCGATGACTCAGCCTCAACGATCATCATTCCAACCTAGAGGATCACTGGCGATGGCCCAGCCTCAAGGATTCTATTTCCAGCATCAAAGATCCTCAGCTCAGGTTCAAGGATCCATAGATTATCCGTCAAGACCTTCAGCACCAACATATCCTGGATCCAACATCTTTAAGGATCAAGGATCCTCAAGGAGTCACCCACTTAGAAGCTCTGAAGTCCATGATGGGGACCTCATCCCGATGCAAACTATCACTTCCTCAAGCCCTACTCTGACAACAGACACGTCTTATCCCCAATATATACCACCTTTAAGTCAAACGGGAGGTAACAATTTTAATAACACCTTTATGGATACTAATTATGGTTTCATGGAGGATGCAGGGATCAGCCATGCTATGGCTAGGGAGCTACAAAAGCTTAAGGATATGATATCTAGCATTCCAGGAATAGTTAAGCCTATTCCTGAAATCCCAGATGGAAGTCACAAGGTGTCTCGCTTTGCACCACCCATATGCCATGCGAGATTCCAAAATGCTTCCAAACACCAAACATGAAGTTATACAACGGAACAACTGATCCAGAGGAACACGTGGCACAATACCGGGAAAGGATGGAGATAAACCCCATCCCCGAAAGGTTAAAGGAAGCTTGCTTGTGTAAGGGCTTCGGATCCACACTCACTAGATCAGCACTTAAATGCATGCTAAGTCTTCCTCCCTACTCATTACTTTATTCTCACATTTAGTTAACCTATTTAATAACCAGTTTTCATGCAGTAGAACTTTTGAAAGGCTAACTAGTGACTTATATAGTATAACCCAGGCTCGTGATGAATCCTTAAGGGATTATGTCACCAAGTTTGGAAGAGAATCCTTAGAAATCCTGAATCTAGATGTCGCAACTGCTATTGAGGTATTTAAAATGGGATTCCAAAAGGATTCTCCATTTTACGATGACCTTGTCATGACCCCTTGCAGGAACTTGGACGAAGTAAGAAACAGGGAACTAAGATTCATCAGATTAGATGATGATAAGAGAATGCAAGACAGGCTCACTGGTTCTAACAAACAGGAGTACAACGACAGGAAGCAAGGATCCTTCTATGAGAATAACAAATCCAAGCTGTACTCCAAGCCTGATAATCAAAATGTTCATGCGGTTGAACAAGTTGAAGATGAGGAGGAATATCTGTAACACCCTGTAAAATCATGTCCAATAGTATAGTGACACGTGTTGTATTTTTAATATAGTCTATTAAAGACCAATAAGGACTAAAGGCGTCAACATGCTTAAGTTGAGCCTCTGAGTGACGAACCGATGTCAACATGCATAAATAATAGCCTTTGAGTGACTGATATATCAACATGCTTAAATCATTAGCCTCTAAGTGACTGATACGTCAACATGCTTGAAACTTGGCCTCTGATGACTGATATGTCAACATGCCCAGCCTCTAAGTTACATTGGAATCAACATGCTTATAATAAGCCTCTGAGTGATCCTTTGTGAAGTCCTAACTCTCATACGTGCCATTTGTTGGACGAGAGGGTTCAATTTTGTAAATATGTGAAAGTTGGATAATGGAGGGATAAAAAATGTCAACATGTTAATTTATACCTCTGAGTGACCTTTTAACGAACTGAGAGCTCAACAATGTCCGGGCATAATCCCGGGTATGCCAAGTATTGGCTACGGAGGGCTAAAAGTGTTAAAAAGGTGTTTTAGAAGGCCTTTAGAGGCTTCACATAGTTCAGGGGTTAAAAGTGTCAAACTTTGGAAATGGCCATGGGGCGGTCGCGGGCTGCGAGAGACATGGCCTGTGTCTCTCGCGCCCCGCGAGACAGGCTCTGCTGTAGAAAAATTGTTTGGAGGTCAAGCAAAACTCCAAAACCATTATATTCGAAACCATAGCTTCTCTAAACTGCTATGTCACGTTTTAGGACACTTGTAAGCTTCTTCTTACTCCCCTAAACACCTGGCTTCACCTCCTTTGAGTTCTCCAACTATAAATAGGTGTTCAAGTGTTCATTCTAACTTGCACCTTTCTTAAACATAACTTTTCTCCCTCCTCTGGAAGTTCCTAGCTGAAAGGAGCATCCAACTTAGTTCTCTTGCATTGTAGGAACCTCTTGTAAGTGTTCCTTACTCTTGCATTTTCGTTTATAGGCTTCTATAGCCAAAAGTCAAGCGTTTTACGGCAAACGCTTTGACTTTTGGTTAAGATCATTATGGTCCAGCCATTGTTCGAAATGAACATGGCTAAGTGATCGTAATAAGATAGGTGTTAATCCCTATTAAGGGCACCTTCTGAAGATCACGTTTGCTAGACCAATTGACGGGTCAAAGTTATGTTATTAAAAGGTCAAACAGACTATTTTTCGGAAAAATCATAAATTGATCTTATATATGTTATGAAACATGTTTTGACACTTAAACAAGTTGGTAATAATTATTAGAACATGTAAGAGCATGTTCGGCTCGTCAATTTCAGTTCTAGGGTCGGTTCGCAACCGAAAGTCGTGAAGTTTGACTTCTGTTTTGACTTTTGATTCTGACCCGATTTAGATTAGTTACCTACTGATCTAAAGTTGTATTATGATCATAATATAATGTAGCATAACCCTCTGAGGTTATATTACATGATCATAATCAGAATCTAAGTTTATGCACAAGTTCCATAATTATGCCATTTTTACCAAAATGCCCTTTTTGAACAAAACAAGGTTTTAATGATAATAAACTTGAAATTGAGTTTCCTACTGATGTAATATTATAAGTAGGATTATTTGGGATGTTAAACCACGTTGTAAACTGAGTTTCCAAGCAGGTCTTTAAACTATGTCGATAAATGACGGTTTTTGTCCTTGTGACTCATAAGATGATTTTAATCAATCTTTTCAAGGTAAATCATTTATCTACTGATATGTTATATTAAATAACATATTTTAAACATTTTAAGTCTGATCCTGAGGTCAGTTTTCATTAAACATCGCTTAACAACGTCATCTTACGACATAAGCGCCATTTCGGCGCATAGTATGGTTTTAAACCATATTATTGACCAAAACTTGATACCTACTGATTTCAAAACTTATTTTAAACATAATTACAGTAGGTACATGTTATAAACTCAGAATCCTAAATAATTTATAAACTATGTGTAAAATGACTAAAATGCCCCTTCGGTGCATAGTTTGGTCATAAAAGATAATTTACACATATAATTGACATCCTACTAATATTATGTCATAAATAAAGTATTTTTCTAGAATACTTATAATTATAACATTAAATTATATTCAAGTTCTCTTTATATGGTATGAAATTACCAAAATTCCCTTATGAGGCATAGTTTCGTTTTAAAACCTTAATGGACATATAAGTTGATATCCTACTGATATTTCAACTTATTTAAAGTATAATGGCATATAGAACTTGTCCATGACTTATCCGGTTACCCGATATCGCTATTATGCGCACAGTTACGTATATGTAACAATTTTACGGAATTTAACCGTAACGGGTTTAACCTTGTCATTTAGCCTCAAAATCCAGAATGTTTATAGTTTACCCATATTATACAAGTCAAGTACTTGTTGGGTTTAAACTACATTCTATCCGATCATCGTTTAATCAAGCGTTATACGGAATGATCATGTACACTATTCGGTTTATAAGACCGTTAGTATTTAATTGGCTAGCTTATGCCATAATCCAGACTAGAGCCTTCTCGGTAAATGCTATCTACACTTGGTACTTTTGTATACGGCTGAGTTATTTAAAAATAAAAGAAGAAGACTAGCTCAGGTAAATACTCTCGACTTATTTTCCCTATACGGGCTTGGGATACGGTAAATTATCGTTTGGTTCATTGCAAGGTTAACTTTCCCAAGTTAATAAAAGATTTTGGTGCCGTTTGCACTTAGAACCATTTTTTATGTTTCCAAAATGAGTCAGTTGGTTGTATTTACAAGCGTAAGCTGACGTATCTTCCAAAGGCTAATCTGCAGGTACAATACGAAATAGGTCGGAAGCTGCTCGGTAGAGAATAAAAGGATCTTGCAAATCCTTAGATCTGCCTAAAGTCTATTTTGTCTTCTTTCTTGTACATTTTACGATCTGCCTGTGGATCTTCTATTACGAGCCTGTATATTATTTTAGATTTTGAACATTTCGGTTTGTAATAGTAATTTTACTCCAAGACTTCCGCTGTGCTATGTTTAATTGACGATGATGTTATCAACTTACGTCACGATACTCCCCACCCGGCCCACCGGTGTTTGGATTTCAGGGTTGGAAATCCGGGGTGTGACAGGGTTGGTATCAGAGGCAAGGTTTGAGAGAATTAAACACTAGCCTTTTGTGTTTAGTCTCAAACTTACACGAGCACATTCCTTAGACTTCCGAGTCTAGGCATTGACCTAGGATTACTCATTTCATTATTAAGTTATTAGTATTGTTTTTAAATTGATTTCTAACAGGAAAATGCCGCCACGTGTACGAGGACAAAGTGGACGAGGAAAAGGTCCAATGAGGGGAGGACCATCGGGGCATATTCCTCAACCTCATAACTCAGATGCATATCAAGAATCAGGAGATTCGTCTCCATGGCAACCAGCCAGACGTTCCGTCTCTAATAGACACTCGCCCTCACATTCCAATGGGTTCTTACCACTCACACCACTCCTCCCATTCTCATCATTCCCATTCTCACCACTCCTACCACGAAGAACTTAACCCCAACCATTACTTAAACACACCTCTAGCTGATCAAAATCAGTTGGACCAGCCACATCCTATGGACGATGACTCCGACCCAGAGATGCCACCATCGGATCAAATGTGCATCCCAATTAAATTTCGAGCGATTCAAACTCATATGCCGGATCGCCCTACCAAGGTCCTAATGAGTGGGACCAATACTGGAATCAATTCACCTTTGCCCACACACCTTCCTATCACTCTCAACCACTCCCAGTTCAAGAAGATGTCCACATGGAACCCGTGGACCAACCTCAACAACCACCTGAGCCACCAAGGAGGAAGCGTGGAGCAAGTATGTCAGTATGTGCCGGACAAAGGTCGATATCGCTGCCACCTTTGCCCAATTCTTACCCCACCATTCAAGAGGACCCACAAATAGGTGGATCCTCTAATGTTCCACCTATAGTGGAACCAACACCAACACCTGCTGTTCAACCACCACCAACGGGTTATACTAACCCAATTCCCACGTACCCAGACACGTCTGGATATGATCTATTTAATCCGTCTACGCCGGTAGACTATCAAGCGTGGTCGCAAGACCCGTACATGCAGGCGGTTATGCATAATGCACTTTACCCGTCTCCTTTCCCACCTACTTATCCACCGACTGGATATCCAACTTATGGGTACCAGTATTTGGTTATGCCACAACCTCAACCGCAACCTCCGCCACCACTAGAGTCCATTAATGATTCCTTAGAAAGAATGAAAGAGATGCAACAATAGGCGGAGAAAACAGAGAAGAAGACAAATAAGTTCTTCAAGAAACTCTCCAAGCTAGTCAAGGGAAAGAAAGACGAGTGAAGTCTTTTCTATTATATGTAGTCCCTGCGTGGACATTGTTATTTCTTTAGTCCCTACGTGGACATTTTGTTTCTTTTAGTCCTTGCATGGACAATCAGTTTCATTTATTTGTTTCAAGTATTGTAATTTCTTATGCAAATTTAATGAAGTACTTTGGAATTATATATATATATATATATATATATATATTCATCCTCTTGAAAACGAGCGTCTTGATTTTACTCGAATTTATGCTCTGCGATATAATTCCAAAAAGATCATAATGGTTTTGATTTGCCAAGTGGCACAGACCACATATTTGGCCAAATATATATATGATAGTTAAGGGAAGTTATCCCTTGATCTAGAGGTGGTGGACTAAGTTCAAGCCTCCAAGTCATTAAGGTCAATGCGGCCGGGACTTATAATCAACCATTAAGATCCTCTTATGTTAACATTCAAATAATGTGCATACTCTTGGTTGTGTGACTTGAGGAATCACACTAACCTTCAAGGTAATGGACTATGTCCTAACCTTATATATAGCCCTTGTGATCTATTTGATCCCGGCTAAATAGCCTTTGTGATCTGTTTGATCCCGGCTAAAATCACCAGTGCGGTGATTAAACATCCATTAGAGATGTATTTTATATAACCCTTGTGATCTATTTGATCCCGGTTATATAGCCTTTGTGATCTATTTGATCCCGGCTAATATCACCAGTGCAGTGATTAAACATCCATTAGAGATGTATTTTATATAACCCTTGTGATCTATTTGATCCCGGTTATATAGCCTTTGTGATCTGTGTGATCCCGGCTAAAAAGCCCTTGTGATCTGTTTGATCCCGGCTAATATCACAAGTGCGGTGATTAAACATCCATTAGAGATGTATTTTATATAACCCTTGTGATCTATTTGATCCCGGTTATATAGCCTTTGTGATCTGCTTGATCCCGGCTAATATCACTATAGGGTGATTAAACATCCATTAGAGATTTATTTTATATAACCTTGTGATCTATTTGATCCCGGTTATATAGCCTTTGTGATCTGTTTGATCCCGGCTAATATCACCAGTGCGGTGATTAAACATCCATTAGAGATGTATTTTATATAACCCTTGTGATCTATTTGATCTCAGTTATACAGCCTTTGTGATCTGTTTGATCCCGGCTAATATCACTAGTGCGGTGATTAAACATCCATTAGAGATGTATTTTATATAACCCTTGTGATCATTTGATCCCGGTTAAATAGCCCTTGTGATCTATTTGATCCCGGCTAATATCACCAGTGCGGTGATTAAACATCCATTAGAGATGTATTTTATATAACCCTTGTGATCTATTTGATCCCGGTTATATAGCCCTTGTGATCTGTTTGATCCCGACTAATATCACCAGTGCGGTGATTAAACATCCATTAGAGATGAATTTTATATAACCCTTGTGATCTATTTGATCCCGGTTATATAGCCCTTGTGATCTGTTCGATCCCGGCTAATATCATCAGTGCGATGATAAATAAAACATTCATTAGTGATGTATTACCCTTTTGGGTTATAATCTATTCTATATAGCCTATGTGATCTATCCTGATCCCGGCTAATATCACCAGTGTGGTGACTAAACATCCATAAGTGATGTAGTGCCTATGTGCCCTATTATATGTCCATTAGTGACAAGCTTATGTGCTATATATGTAATTGTCAAATATGACAATGACAGTTGTGACTTTGTGGTCCCCTGTCTATAATATATGGACTATGTCCAGATTGTAATTTACCTACGATGGTCCTATTAAGACCTAGGCCAAATATAGATATGTTAAGCCTAAGAGTTGTGATGTTATTCACACTAGTATAGGCAGTGGATTTTCTTATATCCAATGTTTAAAAGCCGATATGGTTATTATACCATGGCTAAGAGAAATTTTATTTAGTATATAGAACCAAAGCTTTGAAGAATGGCTAATTCTAATGAGGCACAAAGTAGCCATCGGAACGTCAAAGACGCCGAAAATATAGCCATAAATAATGATAATGATTTCCAAGCTCGCATTGATGCGGCTGTGGAAAGGGCCATGAGTAAGGCCATAGAAAGGCTAAGAGAGCCGAGTGCCACTCGCTCTAGATCCCTATCTATTCCACCATATTCAGCTCATAAAGAGAGCTCTGTTCACTCTTCAAATGCAAAGAGTGAACCAAGGATAGCAGACTTTGCTGATAGGTTCCGTTCTGGTAAAGACGGGTGTACCTATAAATACTTTGTCTCCTGTAAACCCCGAGACTTTAATGGGGAAAAAGGAGCCGTAGAAGCTTTAAAGTTGCTGGATGAGATGGAGACTATAGTAGACATCAACGGCTGTGCTGAAAAGGATGTGGTCAAGTACGTATCACAGTCCTTTAAGGGTGATGCCCTAACATAGTGGGAGGTCATGATTCAGTCAACAGGTAAGGTATACCTGTATAATCTGGGATGGTCCAAGTTTGTGGACCTTGTAAAGGAAACTTACTGCCCAACCCATGAGGTGGAGAAAATAGAGACAGACTTCTTGTCTCTTCCATGAAAAACCTAGATTGTCGGAAATATGTTTCCGATTTCAATTCCCTATCTAGGTTAGTTTCCTATTTAATTACCCCTGAATCCAAACGCATTGCGCGTTTTATTATTGGGTTAGCGCCTGAAATAAAGGGCATGGTAAAGGCTGCACAGCCTACTAACTATATGTCTGCTGTAGACCTATCTCTTTCTCTCACCCTTGATCTAGTGAGACAAAAGTCAGTTAAGTCTGAAACTGACGGAAAAAGGAAGAGGGAAGATGACAACTCCCATAAGTTTAATAAGAAAAATAAAGGGGGATTTGGGTTCAAAGGAAACCAAGGTAAGTCAGCTGTGATGCCATTTTGCAAGACTTGCAACCGCAAACACTGGGGACAGTGTACTTCTGATCCACAAGCTAGACCTTGTGGCATATGTAAAAGGAGAAGGCATAAGACCCTAGATTGTAAAGATCTTAAGGATGTTGTATGCTATATCTGCAACGAAAAAAGGGCACATTGCACTAACTGCCCTAAGAGTTCAAAGAATAATAATCCAAAGCCTGGAGAGGCCAAGAAGGGGAATGCACGCGCCTTTCGGCTAACTGCTAAGGAAGCTGTTAATGACAATAACGTCATAACAGGTATTTTCTCCATTAATGATATTTATGCTAGAGTTCTTTTCGATTCGGGTGCGGATAAATCATTTGTTGATCATAAGTTTAGTAAACTATTAAATTTACCCATAAGAACTCTAGATAAAATTTATGAAATAGAACTCGCCAATGGAACCTTAGAAACTGCTTCTTCCATTATTGATGGATGCTCTATATCCATTAAGAATCATTCCATCCATATCTCTCTTTTGCCAATGAAATTGGCGGGGTTCAATGTTGTCTTAGGCATGGATTGGTTATCTCATACCCAAGCCCGCATTGCCTGCGATAAAAAGCTCATCGAGATTAAGACCCCATCTGGTGAAATGATCACCATCCCTGGAGACTCACACTATGGATTGCCAAACAAGGTGTTGTTATTTAAGGCATCCAAGTGTTTGAGAAGAGGCTGTGTCATCTATATGGCACAAGTTACCATAAATAAACCAAAGCCGAACCTTGAAGATCAACCAGTTATCTCGGAGTATCCCGATGTTTTCCCTGAAGAATTACCAGGCCTACCTCCAAATAGGCAAGTGAAGTTTAGGATTAATATCCTACCAGGAGCAGAACCTGTTGCTAGAGCTCCGCATCGGTTAGCACCAACAGAAATGAAGGAATTGAGGATGCAATTAGATGAACTTTTAGAAAAAGGCTTTATTCAGCCTAGTTCCTCACCTTGGGGAGCTCCTATTCTGTTTGTAAAGAAGAAAGACGGTTCGATGCGAATGTGCATCGACTATCGGGAGCTGAACAAGCTAACCATTAAGAATAGATATCCTCTCCACAGGATCGATGATTTATTCGACCAACTTCAAGGGGCTAGTTACTTTTCTAAATTAGATTTGAGATCAGGATATCATCAACTGAAGGTTAGAAGTGAAGATGTTCCTAAGACAGCCTTCAGGACCCGCTATGGTCATTTTGAATTCTTAGTGATGCCTTTTGGGCTCACAAATGCACCAGCAGCATTCATGGATCTCATGAATAGAGTCTGCAAGCCATATTTGGATAAGTTTGTCATTGTCTTCATAGACGACATACTTATCTATTCTCATAATCAAGATGATCACGAGAAACATCTTCGGTGCATCCTAGAATTATTAAGGCAGGAGAAACTTTATGTGAAGTTCTCTAAATGCGAATTTTGGCTTAGAGAAGTCCAATTTCTTGGACACATGGTAAGTGAACGTGGTATCCAAGTGGATCCCGCCAAAATTGAGGCTATAATAAATTGGGAAGTGCCCAAGACCCCAACAGAAGTTCGTAGTTTCTTAGGACTGGCTGGTACTATAGGAGGTTCATTGAGAACTTTTCAAGGATAGCCACTCCTTTAACTTCTTTGACCCGTAAGAATATTAAGTATAATTGGGGTCCGAAGCAACAGGAATCTTTTGAGGTTCTTAAACACAAGTTGAGCAACGCTCCTGTGTTATCTCTACATGAGGGTATTGAGGAATTTGTAGTCTACTGTGATGCATTGCACACTAGCATGGGCTGTGTGCTAATGCAAAAAGGCAAGGTGATTGCCTATGCATCACGACAATTAAAGGTACATGAAAAGAATTACACCACCCACGATTTGGAATTGGGTGCCGTTGTATTTGCACTAAAGCTGTGGAGACATTACTTGTATGGCACAAAGTGTGTTATATACACAGACCATAAAAGTCTCCAGCATCTATTCAATCAGAAAGAATTAAACATGCGACAATGCCGTTGGATGGAAACTCTTAATGATTATGATTGCGAGATTCGCTACCATCCAGGCAAGGCAAATGTAGTTGTCGATGCCTTAAGTCGCAAGGAGAAGGTTAAACCTATAAGGATTAACGCTAAGAGCATTGAGCTCAGAAATAGCTTGAGTGAGAAGCTATTAGATGCGCAAAAGCAAGCCTTGTTAGAGGCTAACATTCCTAATGAGGGATTAGGCGGAACCATTGATCAATTAACGCCTGGAAAGGATGGAATCCTAAGATTTAATGATAGAATTTGGGTTCCGATCTTTGGAGGACTTAGGAATCTAATCCTCCAAGAAGCGCATAATTCAAAATACTCTGTTCACCCGGGTTGTGACAAGATGTATCAAGATTTGAAGAAGAATTATTGGTGGATGGGTTTGAAGAAGTCCATAGCCACTTATGTAGCTAAGTGTCTGACGTGTTCGCAAGTTAAGGCTGAACATCAGAAACCGTCAGGACTACTACAACAATTAGAAATTCCCACTTGGAAATGGGAAATGGTAACTATGGACTTGATTACCAAGTTACCTAAGACCAAAAGTGGAAATGACACTATTTGGGTCATAGTGGATAGGCTGACCAAGTCAGCACACTTCTTGCCAATAAAAGAAACGTATAATTCAGATAAATTGGCTAAGTTGTATGTGGACAAGATAGTGTCCCTACACGGTGTGCCAGTATCTATTGTATCCGATAGAGATACTAGATACACATCTCACTTTTGGAAAAGTTTCCAACAATCTTTAAGCACACGACTAAACTTTAGTACGGCTTACCATCCGCAGACTGATGGTCAAAGTGAACGTACTATACAGACTCTAAAAGACATGCTTAGGGCATGTGTGATTGATTTAGGCGGAAGTTGGGATGACCACTTACCCCTAATAGAATTCTCCAACAATAATAGCTATCATACTAGCATTAAGGCTGCTCCTTTTGAGGCCTTATATGGGAGAAAATGTAGAACGCCCGTATGCTGGGCAGAAGTTGAGGAAGCCCAACTATCAGGACCTGAGATTGTCCTGGAGACCACGAAAAAGATTGTGCAAATCCGTGATCGTCTCAAAGCTGCCAGGGATAGGCAGAAATGCTATGCTGACAAGAGGCATAAACCTCTTCAGTTCCATATAGGGGACAAAGTTATGCTAAAAGTATCACCCTGGAAAGGAGTGATGCGTTTTGGAAAGAATGGCAAGTTAAGCCCAAGATATATAGGACCCTTTGAGATAATCGAATGTGTCAGCACTGTAGCTTATAAGCTCAGGTTGCCACAGGAGCTTAATGGAATCCATGATGTATTCCACATATCTAATCTTAAGAAATGTCTAGCCGATGAGTCGCTAGCAATGTCGCACAATGAGGTGCAAATTGATGAAAACCTGAGGTTCATTGAGAAACCAATTTCGATCGAGGATTGACAGGTTAAGAAGCTCCGAAAAAAGATGATACCTACAGTAAAGGTTAAGTGGGACGCTTTTAGAGGTCCTGAGTATACATGGGAGGTTGAGTCCACTATGCGACAAAAATACCCCCATCTTTTTTAATAAAATCTCGAGGTCAAGATTTCTTTTAAAGGGGTGAGGATGTAACACCCTGTAAAATCGTGTCCAATAGTATAGTGACACGTGTTGTATTTTTAATATAGTCTATTAAAGACCAATAAGGACCTAAAGGCGTCAACATGCTCAAGTTAAGCCTCTGAGTGACGAACCGATGTCAACATGCATAAATAATAGCCTCTGAGTGATTAATATGTCAATATGCTTAAATCATTAGCTTCTGAGTGACTGATACGTCAACATGCTTGAAACTTGGCCTCTGAGTGACTGATATGTCAACATGCCCAGCCTCTGAGTGACATCGGAATCAACATGCATATAATAAGCCTCTGAGTGATCCTTTGTGAAGTCCTAACTCTCATACGTGCCATTTGTTGGACGAGAGGGTTCAATTTTGTAAATATGTGAAAGTGGGATAATGGAGGGATTAAAAATGTCAACATGTTAATTTATACCTCTGAGTGACCTTTTAACGAACCGAGAGCTCAACAATGTCCGGGCATAATCCCAGGTACGCAAGTATTGGCTACGGAGAGCTAAAAGTGTTAAAAAGGTGGTTTAGAAGGCCTTTAGAGGCTTTATATAGTTCAGGGGTTAAAAGTGTCAAACTTTGGAAATGGCCATGGGGCGGTCGCGGGCCGCGAGAGACATGGCCTGTGTCTCTCGCGCCTCGCGAGACAGGCTCTGCTGCAGAAAAATTGTTTGGAGGTCAAGCAAAACTCCAAAACCATTCAATTCGAAACCATGGCTTCTCTAAACTGCTATGCCACGTTTTGGGACACTTGTAAGCTTCTTCTTACTCCCCTAAACAACTGGCTTCACCTCCTTTGAGTTCTCCAACTATAAATAGGTGTTCAAGTGTTCATTCCAACTTGCACCTTTCTTAAACATAACTCTTCTCCCTCCTCTGGAAGTTCCTAGCTGAAAGGAGCATCCAACTTAGTTCTCTTGCATTGTAGGAACCTCTTGTAAGTATTCCTTACTCTTGCATTTTCGTTTATAGGCTTCTATAGCCAAAAGTCAAGCATTTTACGGCAAACGCTTTGACTTTCGGTTAAGACCATTATGGTCCAGCCATTGTTCGAAATGAACATGGCTAAGTAATCGTAATAAGGTAGGTGTTAATCCCTATAAAGGGCACCTTCTGAAGATCACGTTTGCTAGACCAATTGACGGGTCAAAGTTATGTTATTAAAAAGTCAAACAGTCCATTTTTCGGAAAAATCATAAATTGATCTTATATATGTTATGAAACATGTTTTAACACTTAAACAAGTTGGTAATAATTATTAGAACATGTAAGAGCATGTTCGGCTCGTCAATTTCAGTTCTAGGGTCGGTTCGCAACCGAAAGGCGCGAAGTTTGACTTCTGCTTTGACTTTCGATTCTGACCTGATTTAGATTAGTAACCTACTGATCTAAAGTTGTATTATGATCATAATATAATGTAGCATAACCCTATGAGGTTATATTACATGATCATAATCAGAATCTAAGTTAATGCACAAGTTCCATAATTATGCCATTTTTACCAAAATGCCCTTTTTGAACAAAACAAGGTTTTAATGATAATAAACTTGAAATTGAGTTTCCTACTAATGTAATATTATAAGTAGGATTATTTGGGATGTTAAACCAAGTTGTAAACTGAGTTTCCAAGCAGGTCCTTAAACTGTCGATAAATGACGGTTTTAGTCCTTGTGACTCATAAAATGATTTTAATCAATCTTTTCAAGGTAAATCATTTACCTACTGATATGTTATATTAAATAACATATTTTAAACATTTTAAGTCTGATCCGGAGGTCAGTTTTCATTAAACATCGCTTAACAACGTCATCTTACGACATAAGCGCCATTTCGGCACATAGTATGGTTTTAAACCATATTATTGACCAAAACTTGATACCTACTGATTTCAAAACTTATTTTAAACATAATTACAGTAGGTACATGTTATAAACTCAGAATCCTAAATAATTTATAAACTATGTGTAAAATGACCAAAATGCCCCTTCGGTGCATAGTTTGGTCATAAAAGATAATTTACACATATAATTGACATCCTACTAATATTATGTCATAAATAAAGTATTTTTCTAGAATACTTATAATTATAACATTAAATTATATTCAAGTTCTTTTTATATGGTATGAAATTACCAAAATGCCCTTATGAGGCATAGTTTCGTTTTAAAACCTTAATGGACATATAAGTTGATATCCTACTGATATTTCAACTTATTTAAAGTATAATGGCATATAGAACTTGTCCATGACTTATCCGGTTACCCGATATCGCTATTATGCGCACAGTTACGTATATGTAACAATTTTCGTAATTTAACTGTAACGGGTTTAACCTTGTCATTTAGCCTCAAAATCCAGAATGTTTATAGTTTACCCATATTATACAAGTCAAGTACTTGTCGGTTTTAAACTACATTCTATCGGATCATCATTTAATCAAGTGTTATACGTAATGATCATGTACACTATTCGGTTTATAAGACCGTTAGTATTTAATTGGCTAGCTTATGCCATAATCCAGACTAGAGCCTTCTCGGTAAATGCTATCTCCACTTGGTACTTTTGTATACGGCTGAGTTATTTAAAAATAAAAGAAGAAGACTAGCTCAGGTAAATACTCTCGACTTATTTTCCCTATACGGGCTTGGGATACGGTAAATTATTATTGTTTGGTTCATTGCAAGGTCAACTTTCCCAAGTTAATAAAAGATTTTGGCGCCGTTTGCACTTAGAACCATTTTTTATGTTTCCAAAATGAGTCAGTTGGGTGTATTTACCAGCGTAAGCTGACTTATCTTACAAAGGCTAATCTGCAGGTATAATACGAAATAGGCCGGAAGCTGCTCGGTAGAGAATAAGAGGATCTTGCAAATCCTTAGATCCGCTTAAAGTCTGTTTTTTATTATTTCTTGTACATTTTACGATCCGCCTGTGGATCTTCTATTACGAGCCTGTAATTATTTTAGATTTTGAACATTTCGGTTTGTAATAGTAATTTTACTCCAAGACTTCCGCTGTGCTATGTTTAATTGACAATGATGTTATCAACTTACGTCACGTTACTCCCCACCCGGGCCCACCGGTGTTTGGATTTCAGGGTTGGAAATCCGGGGTGTGACAATATCCTCGAATATCTGAATATTGCTAGTCTGTTAATAACAATGAATTAATGCTTGCCTTGCAGAACTCAGGTGAAAAAGCTAGGTGGCCAAAGAAGAAAGAGAAGTCTAACTCCTTCAAGGATAAGTCCAAGTGGTGAGCATACCATGAAGACTCTGGGCATTTGGCGGATGAATGCATAGCTTTAGGGAGAGAAATTGGCTATCTCCTCAGTAAGGGGCACTTGTAAGAGTTGTTGGGCAGGAAGAAGTCAAGGATCCAGGATCCTGATAATGTTCCAAAAAAAGCTGCTCCACTTCCGGCTGAAGACAAATCATTAACTTTATCTCCGGAGGATCAGATATCTGTGGAACCTCGTTCTCGGCGGCAAAGAGGCATGCCAAAGAAACCAAATTGGAGAATGGAGACAGGCCTATTAAGACCTCACTTACAGAAAGTTATATCATATGATGAGGATGATCGTGTTGATATTCAATATTCTCATCTTGATGGCCTAATTATTACTTTGTTCATAGCTAACCACTTTGTTCGTAGGATCCTGATAGACGGTGGGAGCTCTGTGAACATCATACAGCTTGATGTCCTGAAGAAGATGAACATCCCGGAAACATAAATAATTCCAAGATCATCCGTCCTTGTAGGATTCAGCGGTGAAACGAAAAACCGTTGGGGGACATCAAACTCCCAATCTACATCAAGGGGGTAAACTTTGTACAAACATTTTGTGTTATTGACTGCTTGTCTTGTTGCAATGTAATCCTTGGCAGACCTTGGATTCATGAAATGAAAGTTGTCCCATCAACCTACCACCAATGTGTAAAACTACCGACACCTTGGAGGGTAGTGAAGATAGAAAGCGATCAACAAGAGGCCAAGAATTGTTACACATTTTCATTGAAACCGGCTTCAAAACCAAGGGGGCATAGCAATCACAACAACCTCCAAGGAATGTCCTGGAGGCGGCAGAGCAAGACATCAAGGATGTAATACTGGATCCTCATGATCCTAAAATCAAAGTCCTTATAGGATTCGGGATCCTTGATAGTATAGAATAGGATCTGGTATCCTTCTTAAAAAGAAGAAAGTCTACCTTTGCTTGGAAACACGAGGATATGACAGGCATCTCTAAAGATATTATAACACATAAATTGGGAATTTATAAATCTTTCAGGCCAATTCATAAAAAAAAAGAGAAGTTGCATCTGAAAGGAACCTTATCATCCAAGAGGAGGTAGACAAACTCTTGAAGGCAAGTATGATTAGGGAGGTTAAGTATCCAAGATGCTTGGCCAATCTGGTGGTTGTTCAAAAGAAAAATAGAAAGTGGAGGGTATGTGTCGACTTTACAGATTTAAACAAGGCATATCCCAAGGATCCTTTCCCACTTCGACACATTGTCTCCATGGTGGATGAAACAGTAGGACATGAGTTGCTAACCCTTTATGGATGCTTCCTCTAGATTCCAACAAATTCATATGGAACCATCTGACCAAAAAGATAAAACATTCATGACCCCTACTGGCATATACTGTTATATTGCGATGCCTTTTGGACTAAGAAATGCAGGTGCCACCTACCAAAGACTAGTCAATATGATGTTCAAAGAGCAGATAGGAGAAACTATGGAAGTTTATATAGATGACATGGTGGTCAAATCCAAGAAAGCTGAGGATCATCTTAAGGATCTTGAAGTGGCATTCAATATCCTTGATCAATACAACATGAAGTTGAAACCTACAAAGTGTCACTTTGGTGTCAAAGCTGGGAAATTCTTAGGCTACATGGTGACAAAAAGAGAGATTGAAGCAAGTCCTGAATAGATCAAGGCGATTGTGAATATAAAATCTCCTACCAATGCCAAGGATGTCCAGAGACTGACAGGGAGGAGCGCGGCCCTAAATAGATTCATTTCAAAGTCCTCAGAGAAGTGCAAGGATTTCTATGATATATTGAGGAAGAATAAGAAATTTGAGTTTACTGAGAAGCATGAAGCTGCACTCAAGGCTCTTAAGGATTATCTATCCTCAGTAGTAGCCCTGATGAAACAAGAGGATGGTGAGCCATTATCCTTGTACTTAGTTGTCTCAGGTAAAGCTATAAGTGCAGTGTTAGTTAAGGATCATGAAGGCCAACAACATTCAATATATTATGTAAGTAAAAGCCTTCTTGATGCCGAGGCCATGTATTCTCGTGTAGAGAAATTAATTCTTGCATTGATCATGGCTTCCACCAAACTTAGACATTATTTTGAAACACATACTATTATTGTGAAAACTAATTTTCCTATTAAGAATGGTCTGAGGAAACCTGAAATGTCAGGAAGAATGGCAAAATGGGCAGTCAAACTTAGTGCATACGATATAAAGTATGAACCAATGACTGCTATCAAGTATCAAGCCTTGGCTGACTTTGTGGCTGATTTCAGTAGTGATCTACAAAGGGAAGCTGAATTAGAGGTTCAACAGCTTGAAGAGACCAAGGAACCTTGGACACTTTTCACCGATGGAGTCTCAAATGTCAAAGGAAGCGGGCTAGGAATACTAGTAAAATCGCCACAGGGGGACATAATACCCCAGTCTGTTGCTTGTGAATTTCAGACTACTAACAATGAAGCAGAATATGAGGCCCTAATAGCAGGTTTGCAATTAGCTAAACAAATAAGGATCAGGTATCTTCAAGTGTACGTAGCTTCATTGCTAACTATTAACCATTATAATGGCTCATATGTTGTGAAGGGTGAGAAATTAATCAAATATTTAGAAATTGTTAAAAAAACTAGCAAATGCTTTTGACTTTTTTAGTATAGCGCAGGTACCTAGAGAAGAAAATGATGGGGCAGACACGTTGGCAAATTTAGGATCAACCTTGAAGATACCAAGAGACGTGAGGATACCTATTATCCACATTCTTTTTCCTGCAATTGAGGAAAGTGAATCATTGGAAATAGTTGAGGGTACAGCAATTGTACCCAGTGATGTAAAGTCAAATTCAGGATCATGGATCATTCCGATTGTAAAGTTCATGCAGAACGGGGAAATTCCCATAGGGGAGAATCCCAGAGCCTTCAGAATTAAGGTATCTCAATTCAGTATATTAAATAACATTTTGTATAAAAGATCTCTTGTATGTCCTTACTTGCGATGCATTGAGGATCCAGAAATTTAAGAAGCCTTGAAGGATTTCCATGAACGAGATTGTGGAAATCATACTGGGGGCAGAGCACTATTCTGAAGTATCCTTAGAACAGGATACTACTGGCCCATAATGAAGAAGGATGCAGTAGATTGTGCAAGGAAATGTGATGCTTGCCAAATACATTGTAACATCCTACATCAACCAGCAGAGCCTTTATATCCAATAATTTCCTCTTGGTCGTTCATGAAATGGGGAATGGATATAGAAGGCAAACTTCCAAAGGCACTAGGAGAAAAAGTTTTATGCTAGTTATGACCAACGATTTCTCAAAATGGATAGAAGCAAAAGCTTTTGTTCAAGTCAAAGAAAAAGAAGGTTATATACTTCATTAAGAGAAACATTATTACTAGATTTGGAATTCCTTCTAAAATTATATGTGATAATGGATCCCAATTTATTGTGAATAGAACTACTAACTTTGTGACAGTTAGGGAATTTAAATGATAACATCTACATAAGTTCATCCACAAGCTAATGGCTAAGCAGAGACAAGCAACAAGATCATCATAAACAACTTGAAGAAGAAACTTGGGTCCAAGAAAGGAAAGTAGGCTGAAGAGTTGCCATATGTCCTTTGGGCAGATAGGACAACTCCAAAGAATGCTACAGGAAAGACTCCCTTCTCTTTAGTCTTTGGAGCTGAAGTTGTGATCCCAACTAGATGGTGGTTCCTACAGCTAGAACAAGCATTCGTGATCCTCAAGCAAATAGTTAGAATCTGACTCAATACCTGGATAGTGTGAATGAGCTCAGAGATTTAGCAATAATATGGATGGCCAATTATCAACAAATGATGGCTGGAGCATATAACAAGAACATCAGGATCAGATGATTTCAAGTTGGAGACTTGGTGTTAAGGAAAACATTTTAGAATACCACAAACCAGCTGATGGCAAGTTGGCACCTAAGTGGGAGGCCCTTATCTAATTGAAGCAGAGGCAGGAAAGGGGACATACCGTCTATTAACCATGGAGAGTGATCTCTTACCTAGGGCCTGGAATGCTATTCATCTCAAGAAGTATTTTATGTGAAAAGGATCAAGGATCCTCTCATCGGTAACATTTCACCTTAAGTTTTTCTCTACTTTATTTGTTATAAGAAAGGGATGTTAGATATTAGACATCCAATTTCACCAAGTTTTAAGCTTTTTTTGCAGAAATGTTTAACATCTTTAGCAGAGGATTAAGGGGTTAGCCACCTCTCTCCCATGTTTAAGGTATCTTATACCTTCTAAGGTTTAAAGGTTTTCACCTTTCAGACGAATTGGCTTTTGACACCCTGCTAGTAGCGCACATTTATCCAAGTATGGTTCGAGGCAATGGGACCAGTACACGCTTAGTGGCTGACAATTTCATTGTTGTTGGCCATATGTAGGATCTCAAGTATAATGGTAGACGTACCATACATCTGTTATCCTAAGGTTTCTAACGTTTTCACGTTAGCTAAGGTTTTGGCATTTTCATGTCACTTAAGTGGGCTTGTTCCCAGTTTATATGGGCTTGTCCGTAGTTAGTTTGTCTTAGTCCCAAGTTTATGTTGACAGGTTCTTGAAGCATTAAGGATTTTCAAGTTCTATAAAGAAAAGATTCTGGATACTACACTCTAACTAATCTTATTGGTCTATTTATGCTATGGTACACATAAAGGATATAGAATCCTAACTTAGATTCTCTGGTATCGTTTCCCTTTAGTTTAATTGATCATACTTTTAACCCTTCAATTCAGGATATATGTTTCATATCAAAATTAGGTTTTCTTTAAAACTTGTTGTTGGCAAATTTATGACAACCTAAGATCTTCTGGAGGAAAGTTTATAGCTTTCACAAACGATTTATTAGAATCCGGAAACATAAGTATATCAAATTGAAACTTTAAAGATAAATGCACAACACTAGCTATAGCCAAATTTTAATATTATTAAACCAATTAATAGGTGCCAAAAGTATCCGGCCTGGGCTTCACCAGCAAAATGTGGACCATCCACCCAGCCGGACAGGGTTACCTAGCAGTTATAGTTTTGTGCAAAAAGTAAAATGCAGGAAAGTAAAGAGCAGGATAACATAGGCTTCATCCCCCAAACAAAGGATCCCTCCACGTTTGTCATCCTACCTATTTTCAGAAGGATTAGTGATCCTTAAACGTAAAACTACTGTTCAAAGATTAGTACAGACCAAATTGTTCGAAACCAAAACACCATAAAAATAACATAATCCATAAAAAGTGGGCTCAGGCCAAGGCATCAACATCCTTCATTGCCCACTTGAGCAGTTTTACCGCAGCTCCACCAACTTCACCAGCATCACCTCCAGCAACCTCAGCTACCTCCTTCGCCCCGCTTGAGCCAGCCTCCAGCATCTTCACCGGTTCCAGCTCTGCTTCACCACCAAGCTTGAGGAGTCTCTGCTTCCAGCCAGCTAGATTCCATGAAGACCGGTCAAAGTCAAGATCCATAGCCTCCTAGATAATCCTGATCCTCGCTTGAAGGATGGCATGACCAGCGCACAACTTGGCTTCTTCAGTTGCTTCCATCTCCGCCTTATTAGCCTGTATGTTAGCCTCTAAGTTCTTCTTCTCCAAGGTCTTGTTTTCCTTCTCCAGTTTGGACATCGTCTTGTCTTGGCAACAGCGATGGATCGGAGGTCAGCCAGATTGTCCTCAGCCTCAGCCAGGCTTTTATCCTTGTGGGCCTTCAAGCAGACAAACCTCTACAAAGGGTAACACACGTAGTCAGAATCAAGGATCCTTCACTAAAAGCAATAGTAACAGAAATGGATCAAGGATCCTTACGTTAGCAACGAAGTCGTGGATCAGCCTCTCAGCCTCGAGTTCATCCTCCTCAACCTCCATGGGCTTCTTACATTTTGACCCAACTTTGGCCTTGGTGGTGATGGCCTTGGGCTCCGAGAAGCTTGGGCCCTTGGCCAGCTCCTTCTTGATGGAATGAGGGGAGATGATGCTGTCAACATCATCTAGCCCAAACTGGTGGCCGACGAGCACCTACATCATAAACAAACAAGATAAGTCCTCTAATTTCACATAACTTATTCAATACAAAATTTTATCTTTCAAAAATATATGAATACTTACTCGACATTGTATAGGAGATGGAAGTGTTGGCTTTTGGATCCTTTGTCCTTGGCTTAAACGTCCTGATCATTAATTCAAGAGCCCAAAACGTTGCAATTCTTTCTTCAGTACCCGGTGAGTTGGCAAGGCAGGCAAAGTTAGTCACTGTATGCAAACATGAAAGGAAAACAAGTTAGCAACAAAAAGATAATCTTGTACAGCGGTTATCTGAGAATCCTATATCCTATCCTTCAAGATCCACTTTTTGGGTAAACTATTCCCGAGAGGAATAGAATCCCTTCACACGAAGAAGAATTGATTCTTCCAGGTGGAACCATTTTTAGTGAACTTAAGGATGGGTAAAGGCTATTGGGGTTTGGCTTTGAACAAGAAACAATGGGAAACATGGGTAACAAGGCTATAAAGGTAGGAAAGCTCCGACAGGTTTAAATCAGTCCCTTCTTTACTGATGATCTGTTCGAGGGTATACAAAACCCTCCAAAGCATAGGAATTGCTTGGCTGTAGCTAATGCCTATGAGAGTGAAGAACCGTTGGGTTAGATCAGGGAAATGATATGTATAGCCAAGAAGAAACGACAGGGCTGGAAAGCAAACCCAAACGGGTGAAACGGCGTCACTCTTCATGGAAGAGACAAACGGCCAGAATATTGTTTCCGGTGGAAAACAGGCGAAGAGATCCTCAATCTCTAGATCAGTGAACTTTCAGAGCTCCGAGGTAGGATTTAATAACATATTTTGACTCTCAGGCACGTTATCCTTCTCCGGGCTTTTACCGGGAGAGGATCGGGTAGCCATTTTAGCCATAATCAAAGGGGAGATGAAGAATTTTAGAGAAAGCAAAAAGATTTAAGAGAGAAGAAGAATACCTGAGATGGTTCTAGAATGGAGATTTAAAAGAGGATCTTCTTATCTTTAAATGAATTCTTTAGTTTATCTCTACTCTATATGATGTGATGATGGTTATAGTATATCCCATCAATGACGTCACAAGACTCGCAACGGCTAGTTAGATTTGCAACGGCTAGTCCGCATCTAATAGAAATATGACAGATTTGATTCATATCTTATCTACCATATTTGGGGGCAATTGTTTGGACATAGGTTTTATCGAGTGTGCATCATACATCCTGAGACTGGGCCTGGATCAATTATCCTTAGCGGATGGAGCAGGGAGTCTAAGGATCAAGGATCCTTATATTTACTTATGTTTACTAACAATCGTTCTCTATGTTCTCTGATATTCGTATACAGGTTGTGGACGACGTGGACCAAGTCATAGTCGGAATCTCGGTTAATATTCGTTGGAGATGTTGCGAGTGATAGATTCCACTAATGTTCATGGTCTTGGACGTGGTCTACCATGAAAATCGGACCTAGTTGTTAGCTTATTTCAAAAAGGGGTTGATCAAGTGTTTTAGGCATACGTTCATACTCGTGAACACACACACTTGCATACATTGCAAACCAGAGCTCTTGCACTCTAGAAAACAATCATTTTACCACACTTGATCAACATCCGAAGTTGTAATCTTTTTGTTCAATATAGTTGGTGATCGGTAGTTTCCATCACCCGAGGTTTTTTATGCCGGAGATCTTCTAAAGATCAAAGGATTTTTCCTCGTATAAATCCTTGCGTTCATTGCCATTTACATCTCATTTATTGATCATTCAGTCGTTTAACATTCAAGCATGCTACCTCACAAATCAAATTTGGTTACATTATTCTTAATCAGATTTTTGACCAATTCATTATAGGATCATGAAAGCAATAGTATGTGTTGAATTGATTATATATGTGTATGTATGTAATTAATTAGTCATGTGGTTGTATATGTCCTAAAACATGAGTATCAAGTGCATACGGTATCATTAGTATGGTCGACTATATTAAGATTGGTACATGTTCATAAGTTGAAAGTTCATATGATCATTAGTTGACTTTCTGAAAATCAACTGTGTGTAAATAGCATGGTTATACTTTTTGTGGTACATTTGATTTCAAGATGTGTTATAGGTGACGACATTTTGAATTATGTGGTATGAAAAAATGCTATTATTGATATATGCCTTGAGTTTGTTATAATTGACTAATGATAGTTGAATGTAAGATATGAGACTGGAAAATGGTTGATGATATGTATGATTTTCTATACTAACAAAGAATATGAATATGGTGACATGAAAGGATAGGAACCATATTAGCACGGACTCAAGCACGAAATGCTAATAGGTTAAGAGGAGGCAATGAAGTAAGCATGAACCCTGACGCTTAAGGTAAGTGATGCCCAACTTAATTCTTATTATGTAAGAATGTGGGGAATCATGAAAGAATGGTAAAATTTGGTAAGACCAAGGTATGTGAGGCTGTATTGAACCATATGTTGCTTAGTCATACTTGAAAGCGCTTGGTAGAATCAAATGGGTCAAAAGTGAGAGAGTTTTGTGTCGGGATGTGAATTTTGATGTCAGGGTATGAGGGTTAGTGTCAGGATGATTTGGGGCTTAGAAAAATGTTATGTTACGATTTGAAGCTTTCGGGACGCGCGGGTGGGTCAAAATGCGCCAAAGAACAAAAATCGGGCACCGATGCTGAAAGCAAAGTCCTCGACGCCCAGAAGATGAGTTGCTGATGTCGAGGGGTTTATCCACACCTTAACATGTCGTCTACAAACCCCATCGACACCAGTAAGCCTATTTTTGCATTTTCTTCGATCTTAGGCCCTGTAAACCCAATCCTAAGCCACGTTAGACTGCCGATATGCACCATAACCTTAAAATATAGTTATGTAAGGTACGACTGAGTATGAGACTCGTATTTAAGCTCCCAGAACGTACCCCAAACTTACCAAAGGGTGTTTATGAGGTGCGATTAAGAATGGAGCGTGTATCCAAGTAGGTATGGGAATGAAATAAGTATGTAAGCATGTAGTTATGAATCTAGTTGTATATTAGTAGATGGAACCCATAAGTAAGCATGAATAGGAACAATCTCATATGCAGGGTTGTATGTACAGATTATGCATGACTGAAAGTTTGTGGCTAGGATTTGTGCAGGGCCGGCCCTGAGCAAGTGCCGGGCGGGCGACGGCTTAGGGTTAAAATCCTAAGGGGCTGGCCAATATTGATGGAATACCTTGACCCTTCCAAGTTATTGTCGAAAGAGATGAAGTGCAGTGAAGAAGAGAATAGTGAATTTCAAATGACTACAATATGTTTGGACGTTGTCGGCTCTAGCGTTTGTACCAATTGAAACAGTCATGCCTTGCAGGAAGAAGAAACAAAGTACTAACCTAACATTGTGTCTTGAAGTGGCATTTTGAAAACTTGAATAACTCAATAACTAGTTATAAGTTTTAATGTAGCTTTTTCATTTGAGTTTTAATGTAAAAAAACAAAAGGAAAAATAAAAAAACTACATGTGTAAGAAAATATCTTTCCTTTTATTTATCTTGTTTATTGATTGATTTATTAACTTAATATATATATATAAAAGATTTTAGTTTTGTATTTGATTTTTTTTATTTATTTTTGCTATAAAATAAAATATATATTGTTTATATATTTATTTTAATTTAATGTTGTATTATGGGTTTTTAGTTTTTATATATTTGATTGAATGATTGCTAGTTTATATTATATGGAAATTTGCGAATAGGGCCCACATTTTTTTTTATCTTGCATAGAACCAAAAATAATTGTGATTTTCAGAGACGGCCCTGTATTTGTATATATGAATTCGTGAGCATGAAGATGTATGTAGCAGTTAGCGTAGAAAGATATGTATGCATGTATTGAAACTATACCTATACAAATGAATGGAACTTGTATACATGTATACATGATTTAATATATACGAGCATTAACGATGCTAACCGGGTTGCTTTGAGAATGGAATGAAACTGCAGGTAAGATATTGTTGGCTCTTCGAAGTTTCACCCCGGGATGCAAAGAATTTCGAAGGAGAACCGAATGGAATGTACATGAGAATAGGACGCGATGTGAAATTTTAATTATGTACGTTAGATTATGTATAATGTCACATAGTACTAATGATGTAAATGTATGTGGTGACTGCAGGTTGCACAAATTTACGGATCATCATCATCATCATCATCATGAAGTGTAAGCGGTTCAAGATTGAGTTAAAGAATGTGGATTCTATAGGAGTAAGGTCACATAGGTTAGTAAACGTATTATATGTTTTTATTTCTTAATTGAGATCAAAGAATGTATTTATTGTAAAAGAGTCATTATTAAAATTTACCTTCAAGTATGTCATAATGTTTATAATAAAAGAAATTTTAAGGTTCGTATTTTCCGCTGCGTCTTTTGCTTAAAACATGTTAGGGTCTTACACATAACTAGAGATAGCAGACTGAAACGGGTTGGTTTAAATCGGTGAGAATAAAGGAGCACTCAGGTATCAGCTTCTCCTGACATGCAACCGACTAAGGTAAAACAATTGGTTTGGCACTGAAACGAATGCTAAAAAGACTACTGATATAGATCTTTAATAATATGAATACTAAGAAAGCTAGGGATGTGTCACACCTCTTAGAGCTTAATATCCGGACAATAAAGTGCAAACAGTGCAAGTGTTAAAGTGCTAGATGGATTCAAACACCTATGTGTGGTTGTTTAATTCCACGGCTATCAAAATACAGATGTCATATAGAACATCAATAATTCTCTAACTTTGAAGCAAACTCTATTTTAACATCTATTGACTCAGAAGACACTAACCCATGAATAAGTGAACGGATTCCTGATGTGCAAAAAAACAATACACTACCCATTGAATTGATCGACTTCTAACACACTGCTTTAGAAAACTTATTGTTTGTGAAAAAATGCACTTGCAAATTAAATTTTAATTTTAATATATCAATTCACATGTGTGATGAAATTGCACTAAGTTAATTAATTAGAATAACCATCCTAAGAATAATAAAAATGATCAAAGATTGTATCTGACAAAATGAAATCAACCAACCACACGAATTATAGATTAAAACTAATTGTAATAAGCACGGATAATCATCAATAAATATATAAAAACAATTTTTTTAATTAAAATAAGCAGATATTCAAACCAAAAGTTAAACCAATAAAAATCCACACATGTCAAGATTCGTTTCTACCGGAATGATATAAAAATTTAGCAAAAATCATGTTAATAAAAATAAAAGCAATATCAATTGAGTTCATAACAAGAAACTAAAAAAATAGTTACAAACTGAATCACTAATGTGATTAACACGACAACAAAATGTGGACTTTTAATCCTTCTTCTCTATTTTCTTCAATCCTTGAGTCTGCTTTCTTAATTGCCATCACCAAAGTTGGCGTCCATAATAGATTTCCTCCTTTATCGTGACCCTACTCCCTATTATATATATTTTCTTCCAAATTGCCCTCAAACTCCTAGGGTTTGTTTGGTATGTGGTACTAGAATTAACGAGAGAATAGAATGAATAGGATAACGGAATAGACGAGGGAATGTAACAGATCATTACTATTTCATGTCTTGTTTCGGTTACCATGTAGAAATTGAATGAATTATTATTGTGTATTGTTTGGCAGACAAGAAAAACGAACAAATAAAATCAACGGTGAGTGGCGGCGGCTGTGGAGGCAGCGACGGCTGGTGGCAGTGACAGGAGGTGGCGATGGTGGCGGTCATCGGTAGTGGTTGGTAGAAGCGGTGCTGGTTGGTAGCGGAGGTGGTGACGTTGACGATGGTAATAGGTGGCGGCAGCGAGTGGCGTTAGCTCCAGTCGTGGTTGGTGGAGACAGTGGGTGACGACAGTGGCGGGTAGGTGGCGGCAATGGTGATGGTTGTCGGGGTGGAAGCGGAGGTGGTGATGAGTTGCGGGTGAAGGCGAAAATAGCGTCGGTGGTGGCGAATGTGGTGGGTTATAGTGTTGGTGATGAATGGTGCAAGAGGAGATGGAATGCAAAAAAAATGGGAGCGAATGGAATGATTTTGAGGGAATGCAATGCCTTACGGAATGGGTGATTCCATTCCATTGACCAACCAAACACCCTACATCCTATCGTTCCTTTAATTCTATATTAGTTTTTTCATGGGCCTCTCCTTGTAACGTTCTTTTGGGCTGATATTTGTCTTTTGCTCTAACATTATGAAAAAAAACGTTAAATATTGTGAGAATCGTGAGAACAACTGAAAAAAACAATCAAAATCATTTTTTTAATACAAATCTCATATAATTAAAATACAACATTAAAAAATGAATTTACTTTTAAAATAATTCATCTCTTCTCTCAAAATTACTCTTAAATTTTTTACACATGTGTAATACAACAAATTTACACAAGTGTGAATGACAAACTTATACATACATAAATATTCTTTTTTTATGAATACATGTAAATTAAAAGGTGTAAATTTAATTTCTTGAATAACAAAGATAAATGTGAAAAGAATTTTTGAATTTTAATTGTTTTTTTTCGCGTTCTCGCATTCATGATAAAAGGAAACCATGGGGGGCTCGACATTCATTAAGTTATTACTATTTGGTTTTCTCATCTCTTCTTACTTAATAATGGATCCTAATTTGGTGGGGGTTTGGGTTCAATTGTCAAAAACCATTAAAGTTAATTGTTACTACTCTTAATGTTAAGGGTTCGAGTCCTGTCAAAGACGGATTTGATGTAATTTAAGCTGTTCAAAAAAATAATAATAATAATAATAATAATAATAATAATGGATACTAATTAAAAACAGTTTTTATTTCATGAACCAAATAAATTTAATATGAAATTAATTATTAATCTTTTAAATAAACAAATATTTTTTTACTTAAAAGCTTAACCAATGTAAGAATTATATCAGGTAAAATATTTAAAATACGAAGAATAATGATGATGATGGTTTTTATGATTGACTTCTAAAAAATATTCAAATATTTAATGTGCGTGGATGGTATCAAACATGTTAAAAGATTATATTATATATTATGTAGCCCGTGTAATACAAGGGTTTTTAAAGACATGAATTTTATATCTAATTTTAATAAAACACTCATAATAATGTCAAATGATATTCTCTCGTTCAATTCATTAATGATATTATAATTTAATTAATATCTAATTCTAATTTATGATTAAAAATATATAAATTATCTATAATTTTAAAACCTATGATATTATTACTTCTTAAAATGGATAAGCATCTGGTTTGATTTACTTTATCTATTCTATGTAAATTAAGTATAAATATAATTATATGATATGTTTACCTTTGAAAGAAAGTAATTGCAATCATCTAAGAAACATTGTGTTACAATATTAAGAAAACCTTTGAAAAAAGTTGAATTGCTACTATCTAGGAAACATAGTATTACGTTATTAAAAATATTATATTTTTAATTATATGCATTAATATTTCATTTCAATACCACAAAAAATATGTAAAATAATAACACCCGGATATGAGTTTATATATTAGAATTAGTGAAGTGAAATAATTATTTAAACTAAATAGTTTTGTGATGAATTTATCTATTAATTCAAACAAAATTTAATTAATTAATAATATTATTAATGAATTGAAAGAGAGAATATTATATGACATTAACTGAAATCTTTTATTAGAATTTGATATGCCCATCACAATCCATCTCTATCACCATCATTTCCAGCCACCAAATCCATCTCAATTTAGATTTATGAACCTTCTTATTATCATCCTAAAATTTTAAAGAAACTTTTATGTGTTTATCAGTTTTTTCTACTTAGTCACATTCCCTAAGATAAAGATGAGATTTAAGAATTTACTTCACATTCTTTACGTATCATATAATAACATAATGTATAAATTTTATTATATACATATATATAAGGTGTATCTAATTATTATTACTAAAGTAACAAATAAATATAAATTATTTGCTTAAACGCGTCATTTATATTGAGTAGTGTTATATTTTCTTTAACTTGGAATGGATAATTCATGTTAGAGTAATATGTGTTTGTATCAAAATTTACATTTAACACATGCAATATCAAGAATAATTCAAAATTTGGAATTATTATGTTCTTCAAATACAACCAATCTTATCATTCAACTCGTGTAACGCACGAGACTATAAACTAGTTACTTAGTATATAACATTACATTTATTTCCAATTAATGCCACATGTCATTTCTTTCTTCAAAGTCAAAATTTTACTTATGTTTTATTTTTATTTTTTAATAATTAATACATAAATATCATAAATCTTCTCCTTATCTTTTAATATAAGAAAATTATTATTATTATTATTATTATATATTAAAAGAAAGAACTTTTAACGATAACGAAGATCTATTAATCCACTTGTCTAGATTTTAATTTTAGTAATTGTTATTATATATAACTTTGTTAGAGTTTTATCAACTTGTGCAATACATTGGCTTTTCTAAAAATATAATTTTTAATACTTAATATATATAATTATATTTATTCAACCTGTGTAATACAAGTGGTTTAACCTAATTCTTTAGATAATGAAACTCTAACAAAACAAATAAAACAAGTTAATTAGTCATCCGTAAATGACATTACTTACTCTAATAAGTAATACCTTAACTAATCGTTATATCTAATATAGGGAGAGGATCATGAGAAAACTACATATATATGTGGAGGGGTATGGTCCCAAAAACCCTGCGTTTGCAGAAGATACCATACCCTCATAATGATAACAGGTCGCTTGAGTAACCTTGCATGCCATGCGCAATTGTACACCAACCCTGAAGACAGCAGGTTGCTTAGCAAACCGTGCGCACCTCGCACAACGGCAAGTTATACCTGAAAGCGCAGGTCCTAAATCCTGCGTTAAGTAAGCTTCTAGCTGCGACTTCCTAAAACCTTGCACCGATTCCCCAACCCTTTTGGGAGTTGCACAAGGCCAAGACTAAGGCGAGAACAACTCATAATTGGTCTTAAAAATAAAAGAACTTGATCCCTACAAGTTCACCCTGGCCAAAAAAACACTAATAAGGCCGCGCGGTGATGAGAAGCGCAAAGAGGTATCGATCAAGTACAAAGGTACAAAGGGCAGAGCTGTGACCCAATAGCCGCTCGGCAGGTTGTGCCAGACCACGTTGCATGATGAACAGTCGTGCAGAGGACAAAAAGTACGCAAGGACGTACGCGTGGCACCAACCAGCTTATGCCAGCGACTGTCACATGATCTCCACTAACGGCTGATGACAGACCAGACAACAAGGACAACTGCCAGGACACGTGGCCCCATCTACCGTGCGCCAAGCGCTCTTCCTGCTAGGGACCACTAATGGTCGTGGCAGAAGAGACAGAATGGATATTCCTGGTTGTCGCTCCTAGGTCCAAGGCCCATCAGCCCATCTCCTGCACATATCTCTCCGGCTATAAAGAAAGGATCGCACCTCAAGGTAAAAGACACTGGTTCTTGCTCACTCACTAATTACTTGCACGCACCTCAAGGTAAAAGACATTCGTTCTTGCTCACTCACTACTTGCATTATAGTTTGCAAACCCATATACTTATTCTCACGCGGAGTATGGTCACGGAGAAAAACCTCCTTTTTTTCCCGTGACGAGACTAACGGTGTTTTCAATTTTGTAGTAAGCTTGAACCAAGATCATATTGATGGGCAAACGAGAAATAACCTTTATATGCAGAGACCTTGTGCCAGAATCTAGATATCTCCAGATATAATTTGGTTCAGTGTTTCTTCAATATGAGAAAACTAAAAAAGTAACTAAAAAAGCTAAAAAACATGCCAATTTTTTTACAATTTTTAATAAAAATTCGCTATTTATTATGTATAAAAAAACTTTTTTCCCAAAAAAAGAATTGTATGGCACGTGTGCATTATATACTTAAAGTTAGCTTTTGAGTTTAGTTTAGCCTTTAAGGTTAGGTTTTTTGGAGGTGTAGGTTTAAAATTAGGTTTTTGGGTGTGAGGAAGGGGGGTTTTGGTTTTTTGGGGTAGGGGGTGTTTAGGTTTTTTGAGGGGTGCGGGTGAGGGGCTTAGGTTTTTTTTGGGATTATGTTTACGTTTAGTTTTAGGTTTTTTTTAGGTGCGGGTGGGAGTTTTAGGTTTTTGGGAGGGTGGGGAAGGGGGTTTAGGCTTTGGTGAGGGGATAGATTTAGGTTTTTGAGAGGGTGTCGGCGGGGGTGAGTTAGGTGGTTTAGACTTTTCTGTATTATTGCACATGTGCAGTACAACTTTTTTTAATTTCAAAATATTATACCTTCTAGGTATTAAATCTATGATCTCATCTTTAAGCTATTAGAGGATTTTTACTTTATCACTAGATCAAACTGGTAGCGAATCCAGAAAATCTTCGTAGGAGTAATGTTTTACAGAAAAGGGGTATCGAAATCAAAAAAATGTCAAATTTTTCAAAAATTTACACTACCGTCGGAGCGCCAAGGGGTAGCGAAGACTACCCCTACCAATAAGGTAGGTCGGCCCCTGGGTCAAACCCTCGATGACGTTTACTATTTATTTTATATGAATTCATTGTTTTTGCTATTTTTATTTGAAACTTGTAAGATTCAAGTATGAATCGATTATGAGTAATATTTAATAAAAAATAACTTAAAAACTATTTAAAATGTAGAAAACATTTATATAATTCATGTATAAATATTAATACTGGTACCGTATTCATATCATACAAATAGCAACTAAACATATTCAATAAGATATTTGATTTTGAATTTAACTCAATTTTTTAATAAATACTTGTTCAGGACTTTAGCATGTCACACTGGTACCAAAACAACATGTATATGCATTTAGTTTTGGTATCAGCCAAATTTCGATACTGACTATGCGATACAGTACCGGTTTAATTCGATTCTCCTCCCTAGTTTGATGTATAACATATGAGTAAATTGCACAAAACATCCTTTATGTTTCCTCAAACTTGCAGGTTCCAGCCTTAATGTTTAAAAGTTGCTAAAAACAGCCTTTAAGTTTATTTTTGTTGCGTGTTCAATCCTTTACAGCTCGTGCAACGGCAAGTTATACCTGAAAGCGCAGGTCCTAAATCATGCGCTAACTAAGTAAGCTTCTAGAGCGACTTCCTAAAACCTTGCGCCGACTCCCCAACCCTTTTGGGAGTTGCACAAGGCCAAGACTAAGGCGAGAGCAACTTGTACTTGGTCTTGAAAATAAAAGAACTTGATCCCTACAAGTTCACGCTGAACTAAAAGCACTAATAAGGCCACACGGTAAGGAGAAGCACAAAGAGCCATCAATCAAGTACAAAGGTACAAAGGGCAGAGCTGTGGCCCAATAGCTGCTCGGCAGGTTATGCCAGACCACGTTGCATGATGAGCAGTCGTTCAGAGGACAAAAAGTACGCAAGGACGTACGTGTGGCACCAACCAGCTCATGCCAACGACTGTCACACGATCTCCACTAACGGCTGATGACAGACCAGACAACAAGGACAACTGCCAGGACACATGGCCCCATCCACCGTGCGCCAAGCGCTCTTCCTGCTAGGGACCACTAACGGTCGTGGCAGAAGAGACAGAATGGATATTCCTGGTTGTCGCTCCTAGGTCCAAGGCCCATCAGCCCATCTCCTGCACACATCTCTCCGACTATAAAGAAAAGATCGCACCTCGAGGTAAAACACACTGGTTCTTGATCACTCACTAATTACTTGCATTATAGTTTGCAAACCCATATACTTATTATCACGCTGGAGTGTGGTCACGGAGAAAACCCTCCCATTTTCTCCCGTGATGAGACCAACGGTGTTTTGTAGAGACCTTGTGCCAGAATCTAGATAGCTGTGCCAGAATCTATCGACGGGCAAACGAGAGATAACCTTTATATGTAGAGACCTTGTGCCAGAATCTAGATCTCTTCGGATATAATTTGGTCTAGTGTTTCTTCATTGGCGCTATCCGATTTTCTCTCTTCTTACACCTTTATCTCTTGTTTGTTTTTCCAAATCCTATTTCAAATGGCTGGCGGTCCATCAAGTGTACCACGAAGTCCTCAGACCGAGGGCAAGAACCCAGTTAGTGTTTCTAGGACCGACGGACAAGTGGAAGAAGGATTTTCCAAAGACGCTGGTGTTCATCACGATTCAGGTCGTGTGAATATCCTAGTGACTCCCAGAATCTAGGCTGAAACTCCTTTTGTACCAATTACATCAATATTACCTCCCAGTGAAACTCCGATGTCACGGTACATCAAGTCTCAAACGGCTTTAAATGCCGTTTATGTGCAACTTTGTGTGCAAACCCACACATTTGCTGCGCCGGCGCAACCGCCTACAACTCACGTGCATGCCTCGCATGCATCGCGAGTATTAAGTTACAATTCGCCGGCAGGAGAGAATGTACCATCACATTTCCATACTAGAGAAATCGAACATTCTCAGTCTATGCCAATATATGAGTCAAACACTAAAGGAGAGCGTCAATTCATTCCCGTCTGGGCCTGCGCCCATTAGAGGGGCAGGACACCCAACATGAAGAAATTGATAGGACGTATGGAGAAGGTGACAGTGCTAGTGTGCTCCACAGATTACCAAAAGATCACACTGCATATAAGCCTACGTCACGAGCTGTGTACAACCCGGAGGCTAAATATAATTACAATATGATCAATAGGCCAGCTAAAGCAGTAGAACATTCAAAGTCCGTGAAGGAGATTGCGCTGGCCCCACTTGAACGCGCAAAGTTAACCTTCCAAGGTGGGAAAGTTCAATGGGTTGATAGACCCAGATGACCACATGCGCTTGTTCACCGGTGCAGGGCTTATTGGAGGTTGGACGCTGCCTATGTGATGTCATCTATTTTTCCAAACCCTTACAGGCGCCGCACGCCTATGGTTTGACAACTTATCAACGGGTAAGCTCACTTCTTGGAACGATCTCAAGGATAAGTTCCTGACCCACTTTAGCCAGCAGCGGCTATAGTCAGAGATTCTTCATACATTATGAATATTTGGCGGAGGGATGATGAAAGTTTGGAAGATTTCATCACGCGCTACAACAAAGAGGTTTTGGAGATCGACGATGTACACGAGGACCTGATTCATGCGCAGTTCAAATATGTTGTCCGGTGCGATGAGATGATAAAAGTCTTGTCAGAAACCGCTGGTCTCCCAAAAAGTTGGAAGAAACTCATGGCGGCAGGCAAGGTTTACGCGCAGACGGAGCACAACCTGAACTCCAACCGACCTCCTATGCCTCAGTATCGCCCGCAAGATATGAGCAGAAGTTTTGGGAAGAAAAATAAGAAAAATGGAAAGAGTCCAACCAGAACCCTTCTTACTCGCCAGTCGATGCGCGCACAACGATCAACAAGATTGCTACTCAAAGAGCAATAAAACAAGATAATCGCGACAGGCAGTGGACGCAATTAACGAAGATCCCGACGGAAGTACTCAGCACGGAGGATCATCAGTTCAAGCAGCCACTGCCAATGAGAAATAAAAAAGGTCAAGATCCTAACCTTTTTTGTGATTATCACAAGGACACCGGGCATACCACCGGCAACTGCATCAGCTTGTGCACGGAAATTGAGAAGGCATTGAAGAGTGGGAAGCTCACCCATCTGCTTCAAAACGTGTGCAAGGAAGTGCATCAAATTACTCGCGGCGAAGAAGGCCCGAGTAACAAGAAAATGAAGCAAGCTTTCGTTCATATGATACAAGGTGGTCCAACGTGCAAGCATTGCCATCAGAAGAGTTGTATGCCACATTGATGCGAACAACAAGTTATTTTTCCCATAGTTCCCGGCGGCCCCTAGGAGGAGCGACCAGTCGTGATAACCGGCATTTTTGGCCATTATCGCATCAATTACATGTTCATTGACCCGGAAGTTCTATGCACATCATCTACGAGCAGTGTTTCAAACAACTAGACCCGGAGGACAAAGTGCGCTTAGATCCAGATGATTTTCCACTAACTTGGTTTCTGTAACGAAGTCGTTTTTCCCCTCGCGCAGATCTCCTTCCCGGTCACACTTTCAGACGGACGACATTCGCGCACGGTTCCTGTTAACTTTATGGTGATGCCAGCAACATCTCGTCATGACGTGTTACTCGGCCGTCGCGCGCAAAGGAATTTCAACATGATTACATCAACTCCTCACGCCGCATGCGATTTCCCAACAGAAACAGGTGTGGCAATCATGTATTCCAAGAAAGAAGTCATGTCCATAGAGGAAGAACCGTCGGTGAAAGTAGCGAAGTCATCCCCAGACGGTGAACCAGAGAAATAGGTACTCAACAACAAGTACCCAGAATAAACAGTGTTGCTAGGTCCCGCTATGACCCCTGCAGTCAAGGCGCGGCTTAAACAGTTCTTGTTTCGCAATATGGATATTTTTAAGTGGTCAACGACAGACATGACGGGGGTACCCAGGGAGCCGGTCGTACAGAAGAAGCGTAGTTTTGGAGTAGAGAAAACTCACGCAATGAATGAGCAAGTTTCAGAGCTCCTCAAGGCTGGCATTCTCAGAGAAGTGCACTACCAAACATGGGTGACCAATCCGGTTATGGTCCGGAAGCACAATGGCGGTTGGCGCATGTGCGTCGACTTCAAAGACTTGAACAAGGCATGTCCAAAAGACTGCTACTCTTTGCCAGAAATCGATAAAAAAAGTGGACTTCCTTGCTTCTTTCCGGTGGAAATGCTTCCTTGATTGCTATAAAGGCTACCACCAAATCCAAATGAAGAAAGAAGATGAAGACAGAACAGCTTTCCGCATAGATAAGGGGATTTTTGCTACACAAAGATGCCCTTTGGGTTGCTCAATACGGGAGCCACCTATCAACGCTTAATGGATCATGTCTTTGGAGATGACATAGGTGTGACATTGGAAGTGTACATCGATGACTTAGTCATCATGAGTCTGCACGAGGAAATGATGTTGATAAATATTCAAAAAACTTTTGCATCCCTACGCAAGGTCAACCTGAAGTTGAATCCTAGGAAATGTTCGTTCGGGATGGAGGAAGGGAAATTCTTGGGGTTTATTGTCACGCGCGATGGCTTTAAGGTCAACCCTAAGAAAGTAGAAGCAATTCAGTGTATGCCTTCCTAGAAATCGATAAAAAGGTGGACTTCCACGCTTCTTTCTGGTGGAAATGCTTCCTTGATTGCTATAAAGGCTACCACCAAATCCAAATGAAGAAAGAAGATGAAGACAGAACAGCTTTCCGCACAGATAAGGGGATTTTTTGCTACACAAAGATGCCCTTTGGGTTGCTCAATGCGGAAGCCACTTATCATCGCTTAATGGATCATGTCTTTGGAGACGACATAGGTGTGACATTGGAAGTGTACATCGATGACTTGGTCATCATGAGTCCGCACGAGGAAATGATGTTGATAAACATTCAAAAAACTTTCGCATCCCTACGCAAGGTCAACCTGAAGTTGAATCCTAGGAAATGTTCGTTCGGGATGGAGGAAAGGAAATTCTTGGGGTTTATTGTCACGCGCAATGGCTTTAAGGTCAACTCAGAGAAAGTCGAAGCAATTCAGTGTATGCCTTCACCCTCAACCATCAAGGAAATGCAACGGTTGGCTGGGCGACTGGTTGCACGACTGGCTGTGCTGAACCGATTCTTAGCAAATCACGCGATGAAATCCTTCCCATTCATCAGCGCTTTGAGAAATTGTGTGAAGCAGAACAAGTTACAGTGGACTCCTGATGTGGAGAAAGCTTTCCAACAGATGAAGGAATGTTTGATTCAACTGCCTACTCTCACCGCCCCACAAAGAGCGAACCATTGATTCTATACCTCTCCACATCGGATATTGCTGTTGGCACAGTCTTGCTGGTCGAACTCGCGGGAGTCAAAACTCCGATTTACTATGTTAGCAAGATGCTAACCGACCTGGAGACAAGATACCCAATGATGGAAAAACTTGCTTTAGCATTAGTTCATGCATCCCGTTGGTTGCATAGGTATTTTTCTGGCCACGTGATCACAGTTCTCACGAACTATCACCTGGGCCAAGTTTTATCCAAACCTGAGATCTCAGGCCGCTTAGCGAAATGGTCGATCGAATTAGGAGGACACAACATTGTGTACAAACCACGCCCAGCTATTAAAGTCTAGATAGTAGCCGATTTCATCACGGAAGTCCCGAGCAACAAGGTGGAAGAATGTGAGGCTGTCCAAAATCTAACGCCTGTCACGGATGGCTACACATGGACCCACCACACTGACAGCGCATCCAACGATTACGGCGCAGGGGCTGGTCTTCGTTTAATAAGCCCTGATAACCAGGAGTTTACCAACACCATCAGGCTGGACCTCAAAAGCACCAACAATGAAGCCGATACGAAGCGTTTCTGGCAGGCCTTCGGTTAGCCATCAAAATGGGCGCTAGGAATTTGGAAGTGCATGTCGACTCCCTTTTGGTTGTAGGGAAAATCAATCGCCTTTATGATGCAAAAGGCGAGACAATGGCCCTGTACCTCGAACAGGCGCAGTCTTTGATCAACAAATTCCATATTTTCAAAGTGACCCACATCAATCGAAGTGAAAACAAACATGCAGATGCGCTCAGTAAACTGGCGGAAACAAGCTTCAAACACCTTGCGCGAGAAGTGCACATCGAAGTGCTAAACAAACCCTTCTGTCCCGCTACGCTAAGTGAATGTCATAGAAATGGGAAATCCTTCTTGGATGTCTCCCAACATCATGTTCTTGCAATCTGGGATACTCCCAGAAAACAAGGCGGAGGCAAGAAAAGTCCAAAACAAGGCGTTGAATTATGAAATAGCAGACGGAATACTTTACCGGAAGTCATACCTTGGACCACTCCTTCACTGCGTAGATCCGCAAGATGCACAAATACTTGATCTGCGAAATACATGAGGGGTTGTGCGGAATTCATGCCGGTCCATGCATGGTAGTCACAAAGATCATGAATGTTGGATACTATTGGGCCGACATGCACTTAGATGCATTCAAAACGCTTAGGAAATGCGTATCATGTCAGCGACACGCGCCCAAGACATTGCGCCCCAAAAATCCTTTGATCCCAGTGACAACAACATGGCCTTTTCATCAATGGGCAATCGATATGGTGGGACCTTTTCCTGATGCCCCAGGTGTCGTAAAGTTTATAATCGTAGCTGTCGATTACTTTACCAAGTGTGTAAAGGCCAAGCCACTCGCATCAACCACGACAATGGTAGTTCACAAATTCCTTTTTGAACACATTATTTGTCGTTTCGGTATGCCTCTGCGCATTGTCAGTGATAACAGCCCCAATTTTGCTTCTGAAGATCTACAACGATGGATGACTAAGATGCATATCGAGCACGTATTCATTTCGGTCGCGCATGCCCAAGGAATGGCCAAGTTGAAAGTGTCAACAAAAGTATAGTCGAAGGGATCAAGACAAGACTGGGGATGGCGCGGAGAGGTTGGGTGGATGAGTTGCCAAGTATCCTTTGGGCTCATCGGACCATGCCAAAAATCAGCATTGACGAGACGCCATTTAGCGTGGTTTATGGGACTGAGGCAATAATCCCAGCTGAGATGGGTCTCCCATCACCATGCATGGTCGCCATACAAACCTAGAATAATGATGAAGAGCGCAGGCTTGATCTGGACCTCTTGGAAGAAAGGCATGAAAACGCCACAATCAATGAAGCCAAATACAAGTGTAAGCTCGAAAAATACTACAATGCGCGAGTCCGCATTTGTACCTTCCTGTCTAGTGATTTCGTTTTGAGAGATAACAAAGCATCCAACGCTGAGAGTCCATGAAAGCTTGCGCCTAAGTGGGAAGGCCCTTACGTAATCCGCGAAGTCTTAGGAAAGGGGGCTTACACCCTCAAATGTTTGGACGACACAAACATTTCTAGGACCTAGAATGCGCAACAATTAAGGCGATGTTATATGCAATCCGAGCATCTTCATGCGCAAAGACCTTACGCTTTATCAGTGTTTGCGCAAAAGACTAGTAAACTTATAATCCAATGTTATCGATTTTGTACATGGCTCTTGCGCCTTATCGTTATTACAAAGAACAAAATGATACATGGCATTAGTTATTTAGACATTTTGTTTACAAATGCGTGAAACCACTTTAGGTATACGCGAAAACATTATGGTATAACATGACTCATGAACAGAATTCACCTCAATTTCAGCAGTCAACTATTAACTTACCCGCAGTGGGTCAAAAAGTACAACACGATATTTCCATTAAAAAAGGCACATGTTACACAATTTCATGAAGTTACATTCAAGATCCTCTCCTAACAGTCATCCTAAACATCACACGCGAAAGGCACTCACACCCTATTCCTCTGATTCTTCAACTTCAGCCGCATTGTGGAAAACGTCCTTTAAATGGTCGACAAAGTTGTCATGTTGAAGTGCTTCACTTACCAAATCCATCACCGGTAGCTGCAGACGGTCATACTCTTGCTTCGCCTTGGAAAAGGCAGCATCTGTATTGACCCCATGGGTAGCGGCACGACTGGTATCCCAGGTAACATCCAAAGCACGAGTCACGTGATGAGCGCACTCTACATAGCCCTGCGCATATCTGTCATGGCGTGTTGTGACCATCAGCTTGGCCACAGCATTGTCCAGCTCCACCGAGTTCAGGATTGAGTTGGCAATCTGTACAAATGCAAGTAAAATGAGAATCAAGATAAATGGTGATCAAAATAATAACAGCGTACTTACATTCATGACTCCGTGCTGCTGCATCCAGAGCATGTTGTTCGTTAAAGGCTCAATCATACTCTCTGTGGTGGCACGGGCTGCCTCTGAGTCTTCTAGTTTTTGCTCAGCAGTTTTGGCACGTTTCTCACCCGCACTCACCTTCACTTCAGAGAGGCGCAACTTTTGTTGATCCTCCAAGTGCCTACGTTGTAGTTTTGCCTTCTCAACCCTGGCAGCTTGGAGATCTTTCTTTGCACCTTCGAGAGCTGCCCTCGTTTCAGCCTGATTATGCAACAAGGATGTAAGTTTGGCAATCTCTTGGTCTCGTAAAATAAGAAGGGCAGAAGTGTCTACCTCTTTTTGCTTGCTACGTTCCCGATGAGACCTCGCCTCTTCGGCGACAGCTGCAGCCTCCTCCTTCTTCTTCTTCTTAAGGCGCTCAACCTTAGCGCACAAGCCCACCATCTCATTCCTTAACAATATTTTTTCGTTATTATCTCTTTCACAAGCCTCCTTCCCAGCTTGCGCTACTCAGCAAGCGTGGCGATGGCGCTCTCGGCTTTCTTCCTCCACCCCAGCACAGACCACTCTTCGGTCCTTTGAGCTTCAATAAACTTGGCTTTCTCAGTCTCCAGCTCTTGTTTCTGCGCAGCCATTTGGGCCCGCTCGAGGACCATCTCCCTCTTCGAAGACTCAAATCTTTCTTGATCTCGGTGCATGCTACTAATTGTAGGTACGCGCGGTACGTTTGTTCATAACTTTGCTCCCCGCGCGCCCTCAACTCTGCTGGGGGGAAGGCACCCTTGAACCATTCCCGACACACTTGCCAGTGGCTAAACTTCTCACCCTGCTTCAACTTCCAGACAAGGGTATGGATCTCAGCAGCTTAACTCTCTGAATATGATTGGTAATAGTAGTCACCCGGGGTTTCGTCCTCACGAATTGGGGACCCTTCGTCAGAGGGGTGCTCCCCAAATTCCCCGACATCACCCCTGGGTACTTGCTCCACTGACTAAGCCACCGGAAGAGAAGTCTCTTGAGGCGCATCCTCAACAACCTTTTCTCTACCCTCTTCAACCATAATTTATTCTTTAGGCACAACTGCCTCCACATCCACGCTTGCCTCCGCTACTCCGGCACTTGACTCACCACCTTTAACACTTGGCGCTTGCGCAGCCTCATGAACGGGTGGTGGCATGGAGGTGGTCTCGACAGGCACGGTCAGAGCAGACGGTGCAAAAAATGGCGTCCCATCCTTCCCTGTATAATAAAGGCGCCAAAACGGTTAAACAGGAAAAATAAAAAATTAAGCACAAGATAAGTTTTTTACCTGAGGAAAATTTGGCTGCAAGTGCGTCAAGATTCCCGCGATTGTTGATGGTTTTTCTCCGCGCAACCTTCTTGGGAGGATGCGCAACTGTATCGCCCTTGGGAAGGGCTCTCTTCTTCGTTTTTCTTCTCAAGGGTTCCAGGCTTGACTCCAGATCTATCGGCTCATCCGGGTTCGCAGCCGGTATCTCCGCGGCGTCTTGAGGCTCAGCCTTGGGTTTCTTTAAACCTACAGGCGCAAGACCCTCCATTGAATCAGAAAACACCACATAGTCAATCCAAGTGTCAGGCACAGAGCACGTACCTTTAGGTGGGTCTACCCTGAGTTGAGTTGGCTTCCTGGTTGCCCTAACACTAGGCCCCGCGCGCCTCTTCTTTTTTGAATCTGGGCCAACATCCAAATTCCTCAGCACCCTTGCATCATGGCGCAACATACTAAGTAATCCGAAATGATGCAAGTAACAAACAATAAACGCTTACCACTTCTGGGCGGAGGTGCTGCTAAATCCGCACTTCGAGGTAACTCAAAGTTCCCAAGGATCTGGGAATGCCACGTTGGTTCCTCCAGATTAAGCGGAATCAACTGCATCCGCCCATCTCCCCTCTGAAAAGCCGCTATGCACAACGCAACCCCTACAAAAACGCGCATGGTTTAGTCACAACGCACAAGGAGAAAAAACACAATAATGAAGCTTACTCTTGTCATCTTTCATATACATCGATTTTTCACGGCGGTCAGATTTCCATAGTAAGCTCATGCCTGCAGCAACCAATGCCCTCTCCGGCAACTGAACGACTGGAATCTCCTTCATATCTTGACACCATGACTCTTGGTCTGGAATCGACATTGTCTCCATCGGGATGTCTTCGGCCCCGCGGAAACATTCGTAGAGGGATAACCCTAGCTTTGATAAAGAAAAACTTCTGCTTCCAATCATGATATGACTTGGGAGGAGTGTGCAGGATCTTCTTCGCCTGTATACGGTGCTGGAAAGGGTAGAAACCCAATGAGCAGTGAAGCTGATAAAACACCCGAAACCGGTTGACGGTTGGGTGGATGCCCATAGAGCGGCACAAGAATTCAAAATGCTTAATCCTGACCATTCCCACCGGATTCAGCTGGGAAATATGAAGATGGTAATGGTCAAGGATATCGAAAAAGAACTTTGTCGCCGGTAGCCGGAAGTTTCCGTCGGCAAAGTGATCAAAGAACAGTGTAATGAAGCTAGGAGGGGCGTCTGCGGCAGCGTCCCCTTCGGAGGGTATTTGGCACCCCATTCCTCCCGGAATCGGAAGCCGGGGACAAGTTGCTGAAAACTATTCGCCGACCATTTCAACAAAGGCAGGGAACTGGGAGTTCTCCGGCAGTGGTACTCTCAGGCTTTTCTCCAGTCGACATCTTTAGTAGTCGGAAGAAGTAGGGATCGGAAAGGGTTTTAGAGGAAAGAAATATGAGAACTGAAGAGATGAGTGCATTTCAACCTAGACGGATCACGTATTTATACCCATCCCATTTAATGCGATGGGGAAGCGTGACGCCTCCGCACACCCAGTGGCGAATCCACAGGTGACATGTGGAGGGCAAGTGGGAAGCTAATGAGTGCCACGCGCGCGTGGCTGGTGCCTTCTCTGCAAGTCATTAATGAAAAATTAGCTGCACTGTTGACAACCTGCTACAACCATCAGAGGTCACTTCCGCCCCACCTTTTTCTCAACAACTTGCTTAAAAACCTGCCAGCTTTACGAAAATTCAAATTTAAAGACCTTATCGTAAGCAATGGTTTCCTACACTCAAGGGTTTAGTCCTTTCCTCACAAAGGCCTTAACGATTTACACTCGTTGAAATAAACGGGCATACATGATTTTTTATTATAGTGCAGTGCTCCACCTACTTACTAAGTTGCGTATAGAAACAACACTATACTTAGGGACTTGGATGGGTATGGTCCCAAAAACCCTGTGCCTGCGCAAGATACCATACTCTCATAATGATAACAGGTCGCTTGAGTAACCTTGCACGCTATGTGCAATGGTACACCAACCCTGAAGACAGCAGGTTGCTTAGCAAACCGTGCGCACCTCGCACAACGGCAAGTTATAACTGAAAGCGCAGGTCCTAAATCCTGCGTTAAGTAAGCTTCTAGCTGCGACTTCCTAAAACCTTGCGCCGATTCCCCAACCCTTTTGGGAGTTGCACAAGGCCAAGACTAAGGCGAGAACAACTCATAATTGGTCTTAAAAATAAAAGAACTTGATCCCTACAAGTTCACCCTGGCCAAAAAAACACTAATAACGCCACGCGGTGATGAGAAGCGCAAAGAGGCATCGATCAAGTACAAAGGTACAAAGGGCAGAGTTGTGACCCAATAGCCGCTCGGCAGGTTGTGCCAGACCACGTTGCATGATGAACAGTCGTCCAGAGGACAAAAAGTACGCAAGGACGTACGCGTGGCACCAACCAGCTTATGCCAGTGACTGTCACATGATCTCCACTAACGGCTGATGACAGACCAGACAACAAGGACAACTGCCAGGACACGTGGCCCCATCTACCGTGCGCCAAGCGCTCTTCCTGCTAGGGACCACTAATGGTCGTGGCAGAAGAGACAGAATGGATATTCCTGGTTGTCGCTCCTAGGTCCAAGGCCCATCAGCCTATCTCCTGCACATATCTCTCCGGCTATAAAGAAAGGATCGCACCTCAAGGTAAAAGACAATGGTTCTTGCTCACTCACTAATTACTTGCACGCTCCTCAAGGTAAAAGACATTCGTTCTTGCTCACTCACTACTTGCATTATAGTTTGCAAACCCATATACTTATTCTCACGCGGAGTATGGTCACGGAGAAAAACCTCCTTTTTTTCCCGTGACGAGACTAACGGTGTTTTCAGTTTTGTAGTAAGCTTGAACCAAGATCATATTGATGGGCAAACGAGAAATAACCTTTATATGCAGAGACCTTGTGCCAGAATCTAGATATCTCCGGATATAATTTGGTTCAGTGTTTCTTCAATATGAGAAAACTAAAAAAGTAACTAAAAAAGCTAAAAAACATGCCAATTTTTTTACAATTTTTAATAAAAATTCGCTATTTATTATGTATAAAAAAACTTTTTTTCCAAAAAAAGAATTGTATGGCACATGTGCATTATATACTTAAAGTTAGCATTTGAGTTTAGTTTAGCCTTTAAGGTTAGGTTTTTTGAAGGTTTAGGTTTAAAATTAGGTTTTTGGGTGTGAGGAAGGGGGGTTTTAGGTTTTTTGGGGTAGGGGGTTTTTAGGTTTTTTGAGGGTGCGGATGAGGGGCTTAGGTTTTTTTTTTGGGATTATGTTTACGTTTAGTTTTAGGTTTTTTTTAGGTGAGGGTGGGAGTTTTAGGTTTTTGGGAGGGTGGGGAAGGGGGTTTAGGCTTTGGTGAGGGGATAGATTTAGGTTTTTGAGAGGGTGTCGACGGGGGTGAGTTAGGTGGTTTAGACTTTTCTGTATTATTGTACATGTGCAGTACAATTTTTTTTTTGAAAAAGGTTCTTCTTTTTATATATTATTTATAGCGATATTTAATAAAAAATATAAAAAATTGGTATTTTTTAAACTTCTTTTAATTAGTTTTTGGGTTTACTTATTTAAAATAGTTTTCTCATAATACATCCCCATCCCCATCTAATATATATTTATATACATATTTCTTTTTGCTCGTAGCTTTCCCATAAAAACATTAATTTTCATTAACTATTTCTAAACATAAGTTTTCATTCAAGTCAAAAGTTTTCTGTTTACTATTTTTTAATTTCAAAATATTATACTTTCTAGGTATTAAATCTATGATCTCATCTTTAAGCTTTTAGAGGATTTTTACTTTATCATTAGATCAAACTGGTAGCGAATCCAGAAAATCTTCGTATGAGTAATGTTTTACAGAAAAAGGGTATCGAAATCAAAAAAATGTCAAATTTTTCAAAAATTTACACTATCGTCGAAGCGCCAAGGGGTAGCGGAGACTACTCCTACCAATAAGGTAGGTCGGCCCCTGGATCAAACCCTCGATGACGTTTACTATTTATTTTATATGAATTCATTGTTTTTGCTATTTTTATTTGAAACTTGTAAGATTCAAGTATGAATCGATTAGGAGTAATATTTAATAAAAAATAACTTAAAAACTATTTAAAATGTAGAAAACATTTATATAATTTATGTATAAATATTAATACTGGTACCGTATTCATATCATACAAATAGCAACTAAACATATTCAATAAGATATTTGATTTTGAATTTAACTCAATTTTTTAATAAATACTTGTTCAGGACTTTAGCATGTCACACTGGTACCAACACAACATGTATATGCATTTAGTTTTGGTATCAGCCAAATTTCGATACTGACTATGCGATACAGTACCAGTTTAATTCGATTCTCCTCCCTAGTTTGATATATAACATATGAGTAAATTGCACAAAACATTCTTATGTTTTCTCAAACTTGCAGGTTCCAGCCTTAATGTTTAAAAGTTGCTAAAAAACAGCCTTTAAGTTTATTTTTGTTGCGTGTTCAATCATTTACAGCTAACCACGTTATTTTCTTCAGTTAAGTTCCCTCACATGCATAACATGTGAGGGTATATTCGTCATTTTGGTTAATCTTTCACCCACGTCAATTATAAGAAAAAAGAATATTTAAGGTTTAACCTATTTTAAAAAAATTCTAACCGCAAGGACTAATGTGCAATAAAACCAAACTTTTAAAAACCAAACACCCTCTTTTCCGGTCTTCTTCTCCGGCGACTTCGCCGGATTCCGGCGAACCCGGAATTAAGATAGGAATCTTGTTAAGCTAGCCCACTAAGCTGTAAAGATTAACACAAATTTTGATCATGCCAATCAAACTCTTCAGGATTATCATCAGTTGGAAGAATCGACGCTTTATTCGCATCAGACGGAAACGACAAATGACTCTTCAACCCTAGATACCTCTCACGGAACTCCGATGCCGTCAAATCAGAGAACTTCGTAACACCGTGTTCAGTAGTCGGATCCAGCAACTGGTGACGCTTAGGATGCCGCAAGTTAGACTTAAACACTATCAAACGATAATCATGCTCCTCTGTAGTCGCGTACGTTTTACCAAACTTTGTTTAAACTAGGTTAAAACTTAAATATATTTTTTTTTTTTTTATAATTGAAGTGGGTGGAAGATCAACCAAAATGACGAATATACCCTCACATGATATGCATGTGAGGGAACTTAACTGAAGAAAATAACGTGGTTAGCTGTAAAGGATTGAACCCGCAACAAAAATAAACTTAAAGGCTGTTGTTAGCAACTTTTAAACATTAAAGCTGGACCTGTAAGTTTGAGGAAACATAAAGAATGTTTTGTGCAATTTACTCATAACATAAAATACAAAGACTAAATAGTATTTGATACAAGTTTCGTGGTGAAAAGCTAAAAAAAAATACGTTCAACAAACCAATTGTAAATCTCGTCCGATTCAACTCACTCTCACTCATAAACCCCTCTTCCCCAATCCGCCTCCACCTTATCTCCAATGGCATCCATCTCCGCCGGCACCGACCACCTCCTCCCCCTCCGCCATCCTCGCCGTCACACCTAACCTCTCCACCGTCCGCCGTCTCCATCACCACCACCACCAGATGCCACAATATCTCCTCTCAAAACCCTAACCCTAACAAACACTCTAAATCCACACACTCCAAATCTCCGCTATTCTTCGTCAAGAATCTCGCCATTTCCGCCGGTGCCGGCGTCCTGTTTCATGTCGAAAAATCCGTCACTTATCGGTGGTTCCGGCGGTGGTGGAGGTTCATCCGGTGGTTCCGGCGGCGGCGGGTGGTGGAGGCGGTTGTTATCGCCGGAAGCTAACGCCGATGAGAATCAGTCATCAGAGTGGGATTCACATGGATTACCTGCTGATATTGTGGTACAATTGAACAAACTTAGTGGATTTAAAAAGTATAAGGTGTCTGATCTAGTGTTTCTAGATAAAGTTAAGTCAATTACTGTAGGTTCAGATGATTCTTTTTTCGAAATGGTTTCGATTAAATCCGGTGGTGTGTACACCAAAGCTCAGCTCCAAAAGTAGCTTGAAACCCTAGCTACTTGTGGTATGTTCGAAAAGGTCGATCTAGAGGCGAAAACTAACGCGGACGGAACTATAGGGTTAACAGTTTCGTTTACGGAGAGTACGTGGGAGGAGGCGGATCATTTTAAATGTATCAACGTGGGGTTAATGCAGCAGTCGAAAGCGGTTGATGTTGACGAAAACATGAGGGAGAAGGACAAGATGGATTATATGAGGAATCAGGAGCGGGATTATAGGAGGAGGATGGAGCGGGCGAGGCCGTGTATGTTGCCGCGGTTGGTTCACGGTGAGATTTTGCAGATATTGGGGCAGGGAAATGTGAGTGCTAGGATGTTGCAGAATATTCGGGATCGGGTTCAGAAGTGGTATCATGATGAAGGGTATGCGTGTGCTCAGATTGTGAATTTTGGGAATTTGAATACGAATGAGGTTGTTTGTGAGGTGGTGGAAGGGGATATTACGAGGGTCGTGATTCAGTTTCAGATAAACTTGGGAATGTCTGTGAAGGGAATACTGCAATTGGAGTAGTGAAGAGAGAGTTGCCTAAACAGGTAGCTCTTACTAGTTACTAGATGACTATAAGTTTGGTTTTTTTGTAGCATCATATGTTTGGTTATTATGATTTCGTTTGTTTTTCAGTTGTTTTATGTTAGGTGTGCCACTAGTAATCTTGCTAATTTTGAACCTGAATTATAAAAATTAGGCCTGTAAACGAATCGAATGAACACGAACAAAGACATGTTCGTCGTTGTTCGTTAAACTTAACCGAACACGAACATATAACTGAACAACTTTTTCTGTTCATGTTTGTTCATTAAGAAAATACGCATGTTCGTGTTCGTTCGTTTAAAACCTAAACGAACAGTTCACGGACATAAACGAGCATAAATAAACAAAAAGAACATAATTTAACAAACACAAAAGGCCAGTTATTCATTAGTTATATGTATATAAGTAGTTAGAAAGCCTCTATCATGTTTATATTTATATAAATATATAACTCCATATGTTTTTACTATTATATAAGTGAAACATAAACGCACGTTCACGAATATAAATGAACGAACAACACATGTGTTTCTTCATTTATTTAACTGAACAAACAATTTTGATTATGTTCATTTGTCTGTTAAATAAACGAATATATAAACGAACTTCCCGCCGAACAAGTTCACGAATAGTTCATGAACGGGTCAGTTTGTTTACAGGCCTAATAAAAATCATAGAAAAGCAAAAAAATTGCTTTGGTTTTACTTTATAAGGGTATAACACAGTCGAAAACGATCGTTTAAGGCTTGAAGTTTATTACGGTCTTAAGCTTTGTTGTGGTGTTTCCATAAATTACAAATGCGTTACTTGACTATAAAGACAGGCTGTTTTTTATAACATCAGAACGCTGCTTAAACAATATAAATGTAGACGGAAATTGCAAGTTAGACAAGGCCTTAATAAATTGTAGGTAGGAAACTCAGATGATAAGGTATCACATGATTTTATTAGCTATAGAAAAAATATGTTCTGTTAGTTTTCTTCCTGGGTATTGTTTTGATGCAAGAGTTTAATGGCTTGACGTGCTTCCATGTTTGCATGTATCATGAGAGATATATTTTTTTATAATTTCACCATATGATTATTTGGCTCGAAGCTTCAAAAGGGGAATGTATTCAACATTGAAGCTGGAAAGCAAGCACTGCGTAACATTAATTCTCTCTCTTTATTTTCAAATATCGAAGTGAATCCACGCCCAGATGAGAAAAACGAGGGCGGGATTATTGTTGAAATTAAACTTAAAGAGTTGGAGCAAAAATTAGCTGAAGTCAGTACTGAATGGAGCATTGTTCCTGGACGTGGTGGTCATCATACTTTGGTATATTATTACGCTCTATATATTTTAGCATTTATCTTGTTTTTTGTGTTTTTTTATCACATGCAATATTTTTTATTGAATGTTTCTTTTGTTTAATGTTTAGGCTTCAATCCAGCCTGGTGGAACTGTGTCTTTTGAGCATCGGAACTTCAAGGGGCTTAATAGATCTCTTCTTGGTTCTGTCACCACTAGTAACTTTCTTAATCCGCAGGTGAATTTTCATTTTTTTTCTTTATGTTAAGCCTTGTAGAAGATTTTTCTGATTATTTTTTCAAGAACAGTGGTAACAGGCAGTTTTCTTTGCAGGATGATCTTTCTTTTAAGCTAGAATACGTGCATCTCCATATTTAGACGGAATATCTAATTCTCGAAACCGCACTTTGCGTACAAGCGTTTTCAATAGCAGAAAGCTCAGCCCAGTTTTCACTGGTGGGCCCGGAGTAGACGAAGTTCCTCCTATATGGGTTGATAGAGCTGGCGTTAAAACCAATATTACCGAGGTAAATTTTAATTTATAAACTATCTTTATTTCTCATCGAGTAAAATGCCATTTTCGTTCCTGAGGGTTGGTCAGTTTTGCAACTCTCGTCCAAAGATTTGTTTTTCCGCATCTGGATCCAAAAGGTTTGAAATCTTTTGCCGATATCATCTAGCTCATTAACTCCATCCATTTATCTCCTTTAAGTCAGGGGTAATTTTTGTTATTTTTGTTAACTGAAAGGGCAATTCGGTCTTTTGAATACTTGTATATTATGCTAAATGCTGGTACATAAAGTGGAAAAGACCTAATTGCCACTTAAGTTAACAAATTAGGCCGAAATACCCCCGACTTAACGGAGAAAAATTGATGGAATTAACAAAGTGGATGAAAATGGCAAGATTTTAAACCTTTTGGATCCAGATGCGGAAAACAAAACTATGGACGAAAGTCTTAGCCGATAATTATGAAGATAATTATGTGTATTATTATTAGATAAATATTGTATAGAATTGTGTTTATCTTTTCCTAAAATACAGCTAGGGTTGTTATGTATCTGCTCTATATAAGGAGCCTTTGTTGATCAATAACATTGATTCACAATTCATACCATAAACACTTTTATGGTATTAGAGCTTCGGTTCTGTTCCAGCCGCTGCAATGACAAAAACAGCCGATTCCGATTCCCCTGAATCTTCACAAAAAGTCGTGAACCCCCTTCACCCTGCCTACTCGGTTACGAATATCCAACATAAAATTCGTACACTCGATGGCACGAAGGTTCCCTATTCGTCCTGGACAAAGCTTTTTAAGCTTCATGCAGTCGCTTACAAGGTTCTTGATCATATAGATAACAACCCACCACCGCCTGATACGGCTCCTGAGTACCCTGCCTGGAAAGAAATCGATGCCCTCGTTCTGCAATGGTTATACGGCACGATATCAGACGATCTTCTTGGCAGAATTATTGACACGGAAACTACAGCACGAGCAGCATGGTTAAAGATTGAAAAGTTCTATCTCAGTAATAAACGGGCACGTACAGCAGCCTTAGAAACAAGGTTCTACAACCTTACTCTTGCCGTCTGTTCGTCTCTTGATGATTATTGCCAGCGTCTTAAGGAACTGGCGAATCAATTGGGAGACGTGGACCAACCAATTACTGAGTCTCGACTTGTTCTCCAGTTGGTCCGTGGGTTACCTGCTGAGTTTGACACCACTGCTGCCCTCATTAACAGCCAAGACGCCAATTGGGACTTGGCTAGGAGCATGCTGCATGACGAACAGATTCGCCTTGAGGCGCGTCAGCAGTCTGCCTCCTCTGTTCTGGTTACAACCCAGCAGCCCAACCACTCTTCTCAGCAGCCCGAATACAGTCAGTCTTCTCAGCAGCAAACCGGGTACCGAGGACGTTGTCGTGGGGGTCGTGGACAGAATGCTCGTGGTCGTGGAGGTGGTCGAGGCCGTGGTAGTTCTCGACAGCAGCAACAACAGTGGACCTCTTCAAATCAGTCTCCACAGCCTCCAACTCCCTGGCCCTTTACCAATACGGGCTACCCACAATGGGCCTGGTGGAACACTCCACCTTGTCCCTACCCAACCCAATCTCCTTGGCCCATAAACTGGCCCAACAGTACAGCTTCGGCCCAGCAACAGCAGCCCACTGATCAGTCCTCTCAGGCCCACTTCACAGGTTACCAGCCTATGGCTCCCTCTGCTGGACCACCGCAGCCACCTGGCTACAATGCCTTGTGCCCCTCTGATCTTCAGGCAGCCTTCACCTCTATGCAACTTCAGCAACCTGACCCAACTCTTAATATGGACACCGGGGCAGAAAGACATGTCTCCTTTGACCAAGGTATGATTTCTATCCCATCATCTTCTCCTGTTTGTAGTAAATTACTGGTTGGCAATGGTGAATGTTTACCCATCCTTGGATCTGGCACAAGTTTTAAAACCATAAACAACCGAACCTATATCCTACCCAATATCCTTTATAGCCCAAAAGTTATCAAAAATTTAATTTCTGTACGTCGTTTTACTCGCGATAATAATTTATCTATTGAATTTGACCCTTTTGGTTTTACTTTGAAGGACCTTCCAACTGGACAAATTCTTTCACGCCACAATAGCACAGGAGACCTTTACCCGCTCACTGCTCCTCAACTTCCTCCACAAGCCTGCTTTCTTGCTTCCGCCTCACTCTTGGCATGATCGTCTTGGACATCCTGGTGTTCAAGTATTCTTAGTCGTAATTTCAAATTTCAATGTAATAAGACAAAGTCTACTTTTTGTCATTCTTGTCAGTTATCTAATAGTAAACGATTGCCTTTTTACACTTCCAATTCTTTTACTTTTGCCCCATGATATTATTCACTGTGATTTGTGGACATCTCCTGTGCTTAGTAAAACTGGCTATAAATATTACATGGTACTCATTGATAACTTCTCACATTTCATATGGGTTTATCCCTTAAAATATAAATCTGAAACTTTCCCAACCTTTGTCAAATTTCACCGTTTAATTGCCTCACAGTTTAATCGTCCCATTAAAACCTTTCAATGTGACTTAGGGGGTGAATTTGATAACACTGCCTTCAAAACCTTTGCTCACCAACACGGACTCCTTTTCCGTTTTGCGTGTCCCCAAACCTCATCTCAAAACGGTCGGGCGGAACGGATGATTCGGCGTCTGAATGATATCATTCGTTCTTTGCTCATTCATGCCTCACTTCCTCCTAATTTTTGGGTGGAAGCTCTTCATACCGCAGCCTATCTACACAACATTCTCCCCACAAAACGCCTCAACTATTTCACTCCCACCTATGCCCTTTATTTACGCCATCCCACGTATGATCATCTACGTGTTTGTGGATGTGCCTGTTACCCCAACACCTCTGCCACTCAACCTCATAAGCTTCATAGCCGTTCTGTGAGGTGTATCTTTCTTGGTTACCCTCCAGACTTTCGCGGGTATCGTTGTTTTGATCCCACCACCGGTCGAGTCCATATCTCCCGACACGTCACCTTTGACGAACATACATTTCCTTACACGATCCCTACCCCACCCACCTCATATCATTTTCTTGACGAACCCCTGCCACCTCTCTATCAGTTTCATTAGCCCAACACCTCATTGCCTAACAGCCTCACCCGGCCACCATACCTTTCCCGCTTACATACACTCGCGGAACCGTCTAACATCAGCTGTTCAAGGCACTTCTGTACCATCCACAGACCACCCACCTGCCGCCCAACAACAGCCAGCTCAGTCCGCTGCTACTCCGCCGCCTGCCTCTTCTAACCTTCACCCGATGACCACCAGGTCTAAATCTGGTTCACTTCCACCAGCCCTTCACATCCTTGTTTCGACCACTATTTCTCCTGTCCCTACCTCCTACACTAAAGCTTTTGCCGATCCAAATTAGGTACATGCTATGCAATCTGAGTTTACTGCTTTACAGGAGAATGACACATGGGAATTGGTGCCTCGTCTTTCTGACAGGCCTATTATGAGGTGCATGTGGCTCTTTCGACACAAGTTTAAGTCAGACGGTTCGTTGGAACATTATAAGGCTAGATTGGTTGTTAATGGTAAATCTCAGACAGTTGGGGTGGATTGTGATGAAACTTTTAGCCCGGTTGTTAAACCGGCCACTATCAGGACAATGCTCTCTTTGGCTATCTCACGAGACTGGCCTATCCACCAATTGGACGTTAAGAATGCTTTTTTGCATGGTACTCTAAATGAGGTTGTTTTCATGCATCAACCTACGGGTTTTGTTGACAGATGGCATCCAGAATTTGTGTGTCGCCTGAAGAAATCATTGTATGGTCTTAAACAAGCACCACGGGCATGGTACACCCGTTTTGCTAATTATATCCTTTCGCATGGATTTCGTAGCAGTGCTTGTGATAATTCATTGTTTATCTATCATCGTGGGTCAGAGACTGCTTATTTATTGTTGTATGTTGATGATATTGTTGTCACAGCCTCTACTACCACTTTGTTACAGGAGATCATCCATACTCTGTCTCGAGAATTTGCTATGACAGATTTGGGCCATTTGCATCATTTTTTGGGCATCAAAGTTACACGACAGCCCAATGGTTTATTTTTGTCCCAAGAACAATATGCTAAAGACATCATCTCTCGGGCGTCTATGTCCAATTGTAAGCCGTGCACTACTCCGGTTGACTTATCAGCTAAACTTAGTGCCACAGATGGTGCACCCTTTTCCGACCCGACTTTGTATCGGAGTTTAGCCGGTGCTTTACAGTACCTTACATTTACACGCCCAGATATCTCTTATGCGGTCCAACAGATATGTTTGTTTATGCATGATCCTCGTGACCCACATTTTGCATTCTTGAAGCGTATTATTCGTTATCTTCAGGGGACTCTGGCCTATGGATTGCGTATAATGAAGTCTGGTACAGATTCATTGATTGCTTATTCTGATGCTGACTGGGGTGGTTGCCCTGATTCGCGCAGGTCTACAAGTGGGTATTGCGTTTTTCTCGGTGATAATCTTATCTCATGGTCTTCGAAACGACAACCCACCATCTCTCGTTCGAGTGCTGAAGCAGAATATCGGGGCGTTGCAAATGCTGTTGCTGAAGCTACATGGATTCGGAACTTGTTACTTGAGCTGCGTACACCGTTGCAGAAGGCTACTATCGTTTACTGTGATAATGTTTCAGCTGTGTATCTCTGACAACCCGGTCCAACATCAGCGAAGTAAGCACATTGAGATTGACATCCATTTTGTTCGTGAAAAGGTTCGAGTTGGACATATTAGAGTTTTGCACGTTCCTTCATCTCTACAGTATGCAGACATTTTTACCAAAGGCATCTCCAAGCAGTTGTTCCAGTCTTTTCGTACCAGTTTGAACGGCTGTCCTACGCCCGTTCAAACTGCGAGGGTGTCTTAGCCGACAATTATGAAGATAATTATGTGTATTATTATTAGATAAATATTGTATAGAGTTGTGTTTTTCTTTTCCTAAAATACAAGTAGGGTTGTTATGTATCTGCTCTATATAAGGAGCCTTTGTTGATCAATAACATTGATTCACAATTCATACCATAAACACTTTTAAACAACCCTAGCTGTGTTTTAGGAGCCTTTGTTGATCAATAACATTGATTCACAATTCATACATAAACACTTGTAGAAAGTTGTAAAACTAGCCAAACCTCAGGGACAAAAATTGGCATTTTACTCTTTCTCATCATCTTCTCTTATGCTGATGTGCATTACGCTGAATAATAATCACATTTTCCAGAATTTCACTCGTCAAAGCAAGTTTACGTACGGGATAGTAATGGAAGAGATAACATCACGTGACGAAAGTAGTCATATATCTTCAAATGGTCAACGGGTTCTGCCGAACGGTGGTATTAGTGCAGATGGTCCTCCAACGACATTGAGTGGCACCGGTATAGACCGAATGGTGTTTGCACAAGCGAATATTACAAGAGACAATACAAAGTTTGTCAACGGAGCAATTGTTGGTGAGAGGAATGTGTTTCAGGTCAGTTGTCTAGACTAATGCTATGAGGATCGTTCGGTTCGAAAAAGATTCATGTCCTAAATATATAATCTTCAAGAAGTTAAAACAGGTCACGGGTTACTCACAACCACTTTTTTGCCTTCTCTCTCTATCACTCTCTTTTAATTTTCTTAACGGTTAATGCTTTAGTAGCGTTTTGGATGATTTATTGACGCACTGGGCAAGCCCATTTTTGTTGTAACAGTTTTTCTGAATTTTAGTCATTTGACTATTTAGAGGCAAAGCTAACCTAAGTCGGTCTCTTATCCATAAATGTCTGAAATTTCCACCTGTATGTGCCTCATGAAATATATATTCATAATCAGCTAGATTTCACATATTAACTAACAGTGGCAATATGGGCGGGACTGGCATGTTGGGTAACATGTCAAAAATATATACTGGCAATACGAGTTAACACATTTTTCTTTCTTTTGGAGTTTATAAATATATATAGTTCGTTAAATAGAATTATAAAAGCTATAATGTTAAATTAGTAATTTGATTTTTTAAGACTTTGGAGTTTGAACATTTGAGGACATGCTGGATGAGTGTGGACATATTTCTCCATTTAACCTGTTGGAGAATAAAAAAAGCAACAGTAACACTAATCAACCCAGTATTAAGTAGAACATATCAGACTTGTGACATCTTAATGCTCAAATAAGCCCTTTTGGAACTTGAAATACGTACTAACATGCTAAAATTGCAGCTGGATCAAGGCTTGGGAATTGGCAGCAAATTCCCAATTTTCAACCGTCACCAACGATGACAAGATTTATACAATTGAAGGAAGTTGAAGAAGGTGCTGGCAAACCACCACCCCGGTGCTTGTTCTTCATGGCCATTATGGTGGTTGTGTAGGGGATCTTCCTAGTTATGATGCTTTTACACTTGGTGGACCCTACTCTGTTAGGGGTTACAACATGGGAGAGATTGGTGCTGCTAGAAATATCCTAGAGGTACTTACCTACCCATTGCTTTTATTTGATTGCGGCTAAATTTGGGGTGGTAGTTTGTCTCGGGTTTGGGTTGGTGGGTTCGTATTGCCGAACCTGAACACAACCCGTTTAGTTGATCATGGGTTAGTCAAGTACTCAAGTCAACTTGAACCCGATTACTTTTTTTTAAATGGTTACTGTGTCTACCCATTAGTACCAATGCCCATGGCATTATAGCCTAGTGGCATCTTGGTGGTGGGATAAGGCTTAGTGACTATTAGGTCTTGGGTTCGATTCTCACATGGCAGGGTTTTCTCGTATTTATTGGGTTTCCTCCTGAATTAGTGTATAGGCATTATTGCCTAGTGGAGATGGATATGATTGGGTGGTTCCACTGGTGGCACGATGATACTCCAGTGATCTGTCAGTGATCCAAATTTGCTGTTAAAGAAAAAGTGCGGGGACCAATTATTTATGACCAAACTATAGGGAATCTTGTTGACTTAAGTTAACATTCAATTCTTTTTAATACCGACAATGGGCCATCCAGAAAATCAAGACGTGTTGGGAGTTGGTTTACCAATTTAAATTTCCATGTACATATTCAAATCAATATTGACTATTTTGACCCCAATTTTTTGTTCTATTCCTGCTTTTAATGATTTGTTTTTTGGAAGTACTAATCGGTTTTTAGGACCGAAATAATGATTTTGTGTAAATCAGTTGCTTGGAGATCATCCAATAATTGCAACCTCAAACAACACATCTAAACACTACCTATTAATAGCATGGTGTAAAGTATATTGTCCCATTCTGAGCTTTATTTCTAAAGCTCGAGCTTGGATCGTTTATTATTCACTAAATTTATAATTATTTTATTTTTTTACATATATAATAATTTATATATATATACTTTTATTTACAACTGTAGTATTTTTTTCATATATAATAATTTATATATATACTTTTATTTAAAACTGTAGTATTTTTTTTATATAACAAAATATAATTATTTTTTTATTTTTATCATAATGTTATATATAATAACACATCTAAAATTAATATATATTAACTGTATGTTTTTTATATAAAATAAAATTATATTTAAAAAATATAATTCTCGTGAGCCTAGTTGGTATTTTGGCTCGGGCTCGTTTTGTTAAATGAGCTTTAATTTAGGCTCAAGCCTGCTCATGGGCGGCTGGCTTTTTTACACCCCTTAATGAATAAAGTTATTAGTTTCTACAGCTTGCTGCTGAAATACGTATACCTGTGAGAAATACGCATGTATACGCGATTGCAGAGCATGGAAATGATCTGGGGAGTTCAAAAGACGTAAAGGGTAATCCTACAGAGGTTTACAGGCGCATGGGTCAGGGTTCGTCATATGGCGTTGGTACTAAGCTAGGGTTAGTTCGAGCAGAATACGCGGTTGATCACAATTCAGGGACTGGTGCCTTATTTTTCAGATTTGGTGAGAGATTTTGAGGCTTGTTTAACTTTCTGTATTTGGAGTTTTGCTTTTTTAATCTGGTTATACTGAGTTGGATAGAAAGATTTTGTAGAAAGCTGTTTGGAACAATTTGAGATGAAGGAATAATTGGTGTGTTTATTGTTTAATAGCAATCACGGGTTGGCAACTGCTTGATTATATAATTCCATATTGGTATAGTGTTTTGTCGCATTGCCAAAAAAAAGCTTCTTTTACTATTTTTAGCTATAAAAATCATTCATTTAAGTTTTATATTATTACATTAGTATGATAGTTTCTTAAGTGGTTTAAACTAATGAGCTAAATATATATAGTAGTTAAATAGCTGATGAATATTAAGTGATGGTTTTTTCAATAGTGAAAGAAGTCATTAAGTTTAATATGTATTTCATTTAGATTACTTACTTTAAATCATTTATGAAAATAAAGTATTGAGTAATTTTATAAAAACAATGTTAAAACATTGTTAAATGAACTAATAGCAATAGCCTTAAATAGTATTAAACAAATTAAAGTTTCTATTTATAGTAATTAGTTTTTTTTAAGTTATCATGTCACATCCCATCCTCATTTTATCGTATAATTTGCATATTTTATATAATTTATTAATCATTTTTGAAAAGCGTTTACATCTCATCTTCTATTTATCTTTATTTAATTAAATAATACTTTTTAAATTTCTTTTTATTGTTTTTTCTCTTTATTTTACTCATAGCCTTCCATAAAATATATTATCAAAAGATATGAAGGATGAATGGTGAGAATAAAATTTGAGGGATTAGTTTGTTTTCTCATAATTTCCTGGATTGAAGGATGAGATTGGAGGATGAGATGTAGTTGTGTTTTCTATGTTTTTTTATTATTTTTTTAATTTAAGAGTGGAGAATGAGATGTGAATATGCTCTTAGTTATTTTACTTCAATGCATAAATATTAACCCGTATCTCATTAATTAAATGAATAAAAAAATACAAAACATATCAAACACCGTGAAGAAACATTGGACCAAAAGGTATCTGGAGATGTTTGGGTTATGGTTCAAAGTCTCTGTATAAAAGGTTATCTCTCGTTTGCTTGTCGGTATGATCTTGCTTCAAGCTCACTACAAAACCAGAAACACAGTTAGTCTCGTCACGGGAGAAAAGGGGGAGGGTTTTCTCTGTGACCACACTTCGGCGTGAGAACAAGTATCGGGGTTCGCAAGGAATAAGCAAGTAATTAGTGAGTGAGCTTAAAACAGTGTGTGTTACCTTGAGGTGTAATCCTTATTTTATAGCCGAAGAGAGGTGTGTAGGAGATGGGCTGATGGGCCTTGGGCCTGGAACCGACAACCAGGAATATCCATTCTGTCTATTCTGCGACGACCGTTAATGGTCTCTGGCAGGAGGTGCGCTTGGCGCATGGTGGATGGAGCCACGTGTCCTGGCAGTTGTCCTTGTTGTCGGACCTGTCATCAGCCGGTAGTGGAGATCGTTTGACAGTCGCTGGTGTGAGTTGGTTGGTGCCACGTGTACGTCCTTGCGTACTTTCTGCCCTCTGCATGACTATTCATCATGCAACGTGGTCTGGCACAACCTGCCGAGCGGTTATTGGGTCATAACTCTGCCACTTTGTACCCTTGTACTTGATCAATGCCTCTTTTGGCTTTTCCCATGCGCATGGCCTTATCAGTGTTTATTGGCCAACGTAAACTTGTAGGGATCAAGTCCTTTTGTTCTCAAGACTAAGTATGAGTTGCTCTCATCTTAGTCTTGGCCTTGTGCAAGGTTTTAGGTCTTCGCGGCTAGAGGTTTGTTCAATTCGCGTAGGGTCATGGACTTGCTCTTCCACGTTTAACTTGCTGTTGCGAAGGGTGCGCAAGGTTTGTTAGGCAGCCTGCTGGTTTCAATGTTGGCGTACCGTTGTGCGTTGCGCGCAAGGTTATTCCAGTGACCTGTTATCATTGTGAGGGTATGGTACCTTACGTAGGGTTTTTGGGGCCATACCTCTCAAAGTCCCCCCAGTCCAGTTGTGCTCCTATGTGCAGTTTGGCAAGTAGGTGGAGTGCTGGACTATAAGAATTCATGTATGCGCGCTTATTTCAACGGCAAGAATTCAATAACTACAAGGGATAAAGAAAACCTTTGTGTGGGGGAAACCTTTGTTCATGATGAGGTCTTTGAAATTTGAAATTTTGTTATGCTGATGTTGCAGGCGAGTTGGTGAGAAAAAGGTAGGGCGGAAGTGACCTCTGACGGCTGTAGCATGTTGTCAAAAGTGCAGCTTCCTTTTCATTAATGAATGGCAGAGAAAGTACCAACCACGCGCGCGTGACGACCGTCAGTTACCCACTTGCCCTCTACGCGTCAGTCGCAAATTGGTTGTTGGGCCTGCGGATGCGTCACGTTTCCCCATCGCATTAAATGCGATGAGTATAAATAGGTCCACTTAGGGTTAAAATCACGTGTTCATATCTTCTTCTCTTCTCTGAAATCTTCTCCCTTATTTCTTTCTTCTTTCTCTCCGGCAATCGAGATGACTACGAGAGGTCCTGAGAGTGCTACTGCTATGGAGGCTTCCACTTCGTTGCCGGCGTTGAAGTGGTCAGTGAGTAGTTTCCAACGGTTAGTCACTGGTTTCTGGTTCCCCAAGGGATGCTCGGTATCCCTCTGAGGGGGACACCGCCGCCGACGTCACCGCCGGTTACGTCACCCTGTTTTTTGACTTCTTTGCCGACGGTAACTTTACGTTGCCGGTGACGAAGTTCTTCCTCGATGTTCTTGACCTACCGCTTCCACATCTCACAGTTAAATCCGATAGGGATGGTGCAGATAAAGCACTTTGAGTTTTTGTGTCGTTCGATGGGTATTCACCCAACCGTTAATCGGTTCCGGGTGTTCTACCAATTACATTGCTCGCTGGGGTATTACTCATTTCAGCACAGGATTCAAGCTAAGAAGATCCTGCACTCTCCGCCGGAGTCCTACCATGACTGGGAATAGAATTATTTTTATATAAAGGCCGGCGTGATTCCGCATGCACTTCCGGGAGGCGGAGGACATCCTCGTTGAGACGATGTTCATACATGCGGAGGAGTCCTGGTATCAGGATATCAAAGAGATTCCGGCGGTTCAGTTGCCGGAGAGGGCACTAGTGTGAGCCTTCAGTGGAAGCCTGACCGCCAGGAAAAGCCGGTGTATATGGAGGAAGATAAGAGTAAGTTCCCTTATTCCACTATTTCACTATGTCTCCTTGTGCGCGGACTAACAATATGCGCGGTTTTGTAAGGGTGGCGCTATACATAACGGCCTTCTAAAGAGAGAGGGGGCGGATGGAGAATGTCCCCCTCAACCCGGAGGAGCCAACATGGCATGCCCAGATCCTTTGGAATTTTGAGTTGCCGCGGAGCGCAGATTTGGCGGCCCCTGCGCCTGAAAGTGGTAAGCCTTCATTGGTTTTTTGTCTACATCTTTTCAAATTGCTTAGTGTGTTGCGCCATGATGCAGGTGCGCTAAATAATTTGGGCTTTGGCCCAGATTCTAAGAAGAAGAAACGCGCGGGGCTAAGCGTAGTGGTCCAAAGAAGTCGGCACAACCCAGCAGACCCGCCCAAAGGTACGTATTCTGTGCCTGATTCTTGGAATGACTATGTAGTAGTCTCTGATTCCATGGAAGGTCTTGCGCCTGTAGGTCTAAAAGAAGCCGAAACCAGAGCCGCAAGAGATGGCGGAGATTCCGGTTGCCAACCCGGATGACCCCATTGACGTGGAGTCCAGCCTAGAGCCGTTCAAAAGAAAGAGGGTTCATTCTAAAGGCGATACTGCCGCGCAGCCACCTAAAAAGGCTGCGCGGAAGATCATTGGGAAGCGCGGGAACTTGGATGCGCTTGCAGCCAAGTTTTCCCTAGGTAAACACTTTTGACTTTGTGCTTTGTTTTTCTTCCTGTTTCACTTGTTTAACTTTCTATTATTCTGCAGGGAAAGATAAGGCACCTTTTGTCGCTCCGTCTGCTCCAGTCGCGCCAGTTGAGATCTCTATACCACCACCCGTGTTTTAAGACGGCGCAAGCGTCAAGTGTGAAGGGTGGTGAGACTAGTGCCGTGGCAGCGGAGGTGCAGGTGGAAGTAGAGTCCGTTTGCCTGAAGAAGAAGTGGTGGAAGAGGTTGCGGTTGAAGGTGGTGAAGAGGCTGAGGATGCGCCTCGGGGTGCTCATGCTGCAGATCCAGTGCCCGGGGGTGAAGTCAGGGGATCTGGGAAGCGCCCTTCTGACGAAGGGTCCCCGATTCACCTGCACGAGACCCCGGGTGACTACTACTACAGGTCATATTCTGATGGCCGAGCTGCTGAGATCCACACCCTCATGTGGAAGTTGAGGCAAGGAGAGAAATTTAGCCACTGACAGGCGTGCCGTGAGTGGTTCAAGGGTGCCTTCCCCCAAGCAGAAGTACGTGTGTGCACGGAACAAATCTATGAGCAAACATATCGCGCGTACCTCCAGTTAGCCGCTAGCTCCGCCTCCAATACTCATAAAATTATAAGGGAGTGGCACAGCATGCACCGGGACCAAGAGAAGTTTGAGGCGGCAAAGAAGGAGATGGTCCATGAACGGGCCCAAGTGGCCGCGCAAAAACTAGAGCTTGAAGCTGAGAGAGCCAAATCAACAGAAGCTCAACGGACCGAAGAATAGTCCGTGCTGGGGTGGAAAAAGAAAGCTGAAAGCTCCGCTGCCACACTTGCTGAGGAGCGCAAGCTGTGGAGGGAGGTCTGTGAGAGAGATAACAACGAGAAAAAATATTTAAGGGATGAATTGGTGAATTTGCGCGTGGAGTTCGAGCGCTTAAAGTAGGAGAGGGAGGCAGCCTCTGCTGCGGCAGAAGAGGCAAGGTCGCACCATGAGTGCAGCGAGCAGAAGGAGGTAAAAACTTCTGCCCTTCTTTATTTTACAGGATCAAGAGATTGCCAGACTAACCTTGTTGTGTTTAACCAGGTGGTGGCTTGCGCATCGCTTGAAAGCGCGAAGAAGGATCTCCAAGCTATCTTGGTTGAAAAGGCAGAACTACAGTGCAGGCGCTTGGAGGATCTAGAGAAGCTGCGCTTGACGGAGGCAAAGGTGGGCGTGGGCGAGCAAAAGTTAGATGATTCCGAAGCCGCCCGTGCCACCGCGGAGAGCATGCTGGAGCCAATGACGAACAACATGCTCTGGATGCAACAACATGGGGTCGTCAATGTAAGTACTCCATTGTTATTTTGATCCCTCTTTATCTTGATTCTCATTCTTTTTCCTTGCATCGTACAGATCGCTAACTCTATCTTGAACTCGATGGAGTTGGACAGTGCTGTGGCCAAGTTGAAGGTCACAGCACGCCATGATAGATACGCGCAGGGCTACGCAGAGTGCGCAAACCACGTGACTCGTGCATTGGACGTTCAATGGCATACAAGCTGCGCTTCCACTCATGGGGTCGATACTGAAGCTGCCTTCTCAAAGGCGAAGCGAGAGTATGATCGTCTACAACTGCCGGTGATGGATCTAGTGAGCGAGGCGCTCCAGCATGACGACTTTGTGGATCGTCTGAAAGACATATTTCAAGATGCTGCGGAGATTGAAGAGTCCGAAGGATAGGATAGAGTGTTGAATGTTTATATGCTTATGTTGTTCTTGGATGTAATTGCGCGCCACGCTTGTTGATTGTACTTTTCTTTTGATATGAAATGATAATGTGTTTGAAATTACAATACTTGCGTGAATGTCACACCCCGAATTTCCAACCAAACCTCGATGGGCCCGAGTGGGGAATATCGTGACATAAGTTGATATCATCATAGTCAATTAACACACCACAGTGGGAGTCTTGGAATTTAAATTACTATTACAAACCAAATGTTCAAAGTACGAAAATTATATACAAACGGCTTGTAATGAAAGATCCACAGGCGGATCATAAAATATACAAAAATGTGTAACAGACTTTAGGGCAGTATCTAAGGATTTGCAAGATCCTCTTATATCACTACCAAGCAGCTTCCAGCCTATTTCGTATTGTACCTGCAACTTAGTCTTTTGAAAATACTCCAGCTTTTGCTGGTAAATACAATTAACTGACTCGTTTTGAAACATTTCAAAAATTGATTTAAGTGCACAGGGCACGAGAAATCTTTTATAACTTGGGAAAGTTATGCTTACAACCTTGTTAATAGATTCACAGGTTTGTCAATACATATGGGGCCAGTATAGAGACCGAGACATGATTAACTGACACACCACTTATGAACCCACGAAGGAGTTATCCCCAACTTGTGTGTAAAAATATTTTAGCATTAACATCTGTCGGGTGTATGCCTACAACCCGTGCTTTGGTCATGGCCTTTAGTAACTTAAATGAGCCTAGGATATGCAGGACACGGTCGTTAACCCCCAATGTTTAAGTTATCAAACAAAACTGATCAAAATGGAATATGCAGATTTACTAGCCACAATCTGGCATTCGATTGATCCTATTTCTGACCAAGCGGTAATAATTTACCTTAACCCAAGCCCGTATAGGGAAAATAAGTCAAGAGTATTTGCCTGAGCTAGCACTTGATTTAAATGCAAGTTTATATTAACTCAGCCGTTTAATCAATTAGATAAGTGCAGATAGCATTTACTGGAAGGCTTTAGTCTGGAATAATGGCATAAGCTAACCAATTAGAATGCTAACAGCTGTATTTAAGTCATAGACTTAGACCGACTAGCTTAAAGGATCAAAACGGTACAACATGCTAGATTAAGCGATGACCGGATAGAATGTAGTTTAAACCCAACAAGTACTTAAGACTTGTATGTCATGGTTAACAATTAACATTCTGGAATTTGAGACTAAAATGATAAGGTTAAATCCCTTTCGGTTAATTTTTGTAAACTAGTTACATATGCTCAACCGTACGCATATAAGCGATATCGGGTAACCGGATGAGTTATGAATAAGTTCTATATGTCATTATACTTTAAATAAGTTGTAATATCAGTAGGATATCAACTTATATGCCCGTTGAGGTTTTAAAACGAAACTACGCATTAAAAGGCGTTTTTGACCATTACATGACGTATAAAAGGAACCTGCATATATTCTGATGTTTTGGTCATAAACACTTTGGAAAAACACTTAATTTAGGATATATCATCAAAAGGATATCTGACCCGTTTGACTTTTTTAAAACATAAACTTTGACCCGTCAATTGACTAGTAAACGTGATCCTTAGGAGGTGCCCTTTTAAGGGATTAATACCTTCCTAATTTCGATCACTTAGCCATGTTCATTTCTAATAATGGCTGGACCATAATGTCTTAACCAAAAGTCAAGGCATTTGTCGAAAATGCTTGACTTTTGGCTATTAAAAGCCTATAAAAAGAAAAGAGCATAGATGGCACACTTACAAGTGATCCAAGGGAAACTTAGAACTCAAAGGGAAGCTCCTACATGGCCAGGAACTTCCAAGAGTGTAATAGAGAGGAGAAAAAGTGAATGAGCAAGGATTAGAGTGAACTTAGTGGGTTATTTATAGTGCAAGAAGGTGTGTGAAGATGAAGCCAGGTTTAGAGGTGTTGTAGGATCTTCACAAGTGTCTAGCAAGGTGTCAAGAGCTGCAAAGGTGTGGCAATTTGCAGGCTAGGTGGCAACTTGACATTAAATTGGTGTTTTGACACATTTAGTTCCCCAAATATAGTTTTATGAATTGTCATGAATTGTCCCTTGACTTTTATTCCATGATATAATGAAACAACTAGTTCTTTTCGTTCAACACGAGATGTATTGAAGAAGGGTACGAATAATCGAACGTTAACGGGTGTCACATTAGGTGTTTTTACGACTTATAAGTGTTTACTAGCTTAGAATACGATACGGATATTATGGTTTCATGGGTTAAATTACCCTAACTATTAAGGTTAAATACCCGTTGAAGAAGCGGAATGCTCAAGGATGGTAAATCAAATGATATCGTCTCAACCAAGAGACGTTCGGGTCCAAAAGTGGCTTGATTAAACAAGTAATATGAAAATATCAAAGTCTAGGAGCCTTTGGGTCATTTAATGAAAGTTAAAATAAAGAAAAATAGAGGCTTCTAAGCCTCGCCGTAGGCTACGGTCGCCAGACCGTAGCTTACGGTTAGCTTTAATTCAAAACAGGAGCGTTAGACCGTAGGTTACGTTTAGGTATAAAAATTTTGGACTTGTTTTAGGTTAGTTGAGTGGCTAACTCATTTGAGGTATTATCCAAGGGTTCATACACGTGTCGGTATATTATTGGATAAGAACTTTTATGCGGTGTTACATCCTCACCCCTTTAAAAGAAATCTCGACCTTGAGATTTTATTCAAAAAGATGGGGGTACTTTTGTCGCATAGGGGACTCAACCTCCCATGTATACTCGGGGCCGCGACGGGCATCCCATTTAACCTTTACAATAGGTATAAACTTCCTTCAGAGCTTTTTAACCTGTTGATCCTCGATCGAACTTGGTTTCTCAATGAACCTCAGGTTTTTATCAATTTGCACATCTTGATGTGACATTGCTAGCGACTCATCGGCTAGACATTTCTTTAAATTAGATATGTGGAACACATCATGGATTCCACTGAGCTCCTCAGGCAACTTAAGCTTATAAGCTACAGAACCAACACATTCGATTACCTCGAATGGTCCAACATATCTTTGGCTTAACTTGCCCTTCTTTCCGAAGCGCATTACACCTTTCCAGGGTGATATCTTCAATAATACTTTGTCTCCTATTAGGAACTTGAGAGGTTTTCGCCTCTTGTCTGCATAACGTTTCTGCCTATCACGGGCAGCTTTGAGACGATCACGGATTTGTATTATCTTATCTGTGGTTTCTAGGACAATTTCAGGTCCAGACAGTTGGGCTTCCCCAACTTCAGCCCAACAGACAGGCGTTCTACATTTTCTCCCATACAAGGCTTCAAAAGGAGCGTTGATGCTTGTATGATAACTATTATTATATAAGAATTCTATTAGGGGTAAGTGGTTATCCTAACTTCCACCTAAATCAATCGCACATGCTCTAAGCATGTCTTCCAAAGTTTGGATAGTACGCTCACTCTGTCCGCCAGTCTGTGGATGGTAAGCGTACTAAAGTTTAATCTTGTGCCTAATGATTGTTGGAAACTTTTCTAAAAGTGAGATGTATATCTAGTATCTCTATCGGATACAATAGATACCGGCACGCCATGTAGGGACACAACCTTGTTCACATATAGCTTGGCCAACTTATCCGAATTATAAATCTCTTTAATTGGCAAGAAATGTGCTGACTTAGTCAGCCTGTCCACAATGACCCAAATCGTGTCATTACCACGCTTGGTCTTAGGTAACTTGGTAATTAAATCCATAGTTACCATTTCCTATTTCCAAGTGGGAATCTCAAGTTGTTGTAGAAGTCCTGACGGTTTCTGATGTTCGGCTTCAACTTGTGAACATGTCAGACACTTAGCTACATAAGTGGCTATGGATTTCTTCAAACCCATCCACCAATAATTCTTCTTTAAATCTTAATACATTTTTGTCACCACCTAAGTGAACTGAGTATCTCAAATTATGTGCTTCTTGGAGGATTAGATCTCTAAGTCCTACAAAGATTGGAACCCAGATTCTGTCATTAAATCTAAGGATTCCATCTTTTCCAGGCACTAACTGATCAACAGTTCTGCCTAATCCTTCATTAGAAATATTAGCCTTTAACAGGGCTTGCTTTTATGCATCTAATAGTTTCTCATTCAAGCTATTTCTGAGCTCAATGCTCTTAGCGTTAATCCTAATAGGCTTAATTCTTTCCTTGCGACTTAAGGCGTCAGCAACGACATTTGCCTTGCCGGGATGAGAGCGAATTTTGCAATCATAACCATTAAGCGTTTCCATCCAACGACACTATCACATGTTCAAATCCTTTTAATTGAACAGATGTTGGAGACTCTTATGGTCAGTGTATATAATACACTTTGTGCCATATAAGTAGTGTCTCCACACCTTAAGTGCAAATACAACAACACCCAATTCCAAGTCATGGGTGGTGTAATTCCTTTCGTGCACCTTTAATTGTCGTGATGGATAAGCAATCACTTTGCCTTTTTGCATTAGCACACAGCCTATGCTGGTGTGCGAGGCATCATAATAAACAATAAAATCCTCAATAGCCTCAGGTAGAGATTACACAGGAGCATTGCTCAACTTGTGTTTTAGAATTTCAAAAGATTCTTGTTGTTTTGGACCCTAGTCAAACTTAACATTCTTACGGGTCAAGGTAGTTAAAGGAGTGGCTATTCTCAAAAAGTTCTCCATGAATCCTAAGAAACTACGAATCTACGATGGAGTTTTGGGTACTTCCCAATTCATTATGGCTTCAATCTTGGCAGGATCACTTGGATACCACGCTCACTTACAACATGTCCAAGAAACTGGACTTCTCTAAGCCAAAACTCGCACTTAGAGAACTTAGCATAAAGCTTCTCTTGTCTTAGAAATTCTAGGATGCACCGAAGATGTTTCTCGTGATCAACTTGATTACGAGAGTAGATAAGTATGTCGTCTATGAAGACAATGACAAACTTATCTAGATACGGCTTGCAGACTCTATTAATGATATCCATGAATGCTGCAGGTGCATTTGTGAGCCTGAAAGGCATCACCAGGAATTCATAATGACTATAACAGGTCCTGAAGGCAGTCTTGGGAACATCCTCACTTCTAACCTTCAGTTGATGGTATCCTGATCTCAAATCGATCTTAGAGAAACAACGAGCCCCTTGAAATTGATTGAACAAGTCATCGATCCTGGGCAGAGGATTACGATTCTTGATTGTTATCTTGTTTAGTTCACGGTAATCAATGCACATCCGCCTTGAACCATCCTTTTTCTTAACAAAAAGAATAGGAGCTCCCCAAGGTGAGGAACTAGGCTGAATGAAGCCTTTCTCTAAAAGTTCGTCTAGTTGTATTCTCCATTCCTTCATTTCTATCAGTGCCAGCCGATATGGAGCTCTTGCAATAGGTGCCGCTCCTGGTAGGATGTCAATCCTAAACTCCACTTGCCTATCTAGAGGTAGACCCGGTAATTCTTCAGTGAAAACATCGGAATATTCCAAGATGACTGAAAGATTTTAAATCTTTGGCTTTGGCTCGTTATTGACATAAAATTTTACCTAGACACTTGAATGCCTTAAATAATGATACTTTATCTGGCAATCCATAGTGTGAATCTATTATAATGGTGAGCATTTCACCAGATGGGGTTTTAACTTCGATGAGTTTCTTATCACAGACAATGCGGGCTTGATCATGAGATAAACAATCCATGCCTAAGACTACATCGAACCCCGCCAATTTCATTGGCAGAAGGGAGATAGGAATTGAATGATTCTTAATGGATATAAAACATCCATCAAGAATAGAAGACGCTGTTTTAATGGTTCCGTCAGCAAGTTCTGCCTCATAAGTTAGTGTTCTTATGGGTAAGTTTAATAGTTTGCTAAACTTATGGTCTACAAAGGAGTTATCTGCACCCGAATAAAAAATAACTCTAGCATATACGTGATTGATGAGGAATGTACCTTTTATGACGTTGTTGTCATTAACAACCTCTCTAGCATTCATCTGAAAGGCACAAGCATTTCCTTTCTTAGCCTCTCCAGGCTTCGCATTATTACTCTTAGGATTCTTAGGGCAGTTAGTCTTAATATGCCTTTTTTCATTACAGCCGCAACAGACGACATCCTTAAGATCCTTGCATTCTAGGGTCTTATGCCCCTTTTTTCTTACAGATACCACATGGTTTAGCCTGTGGACCAGAATTACACTGTCCCCAGTGCCTGCGTTTGCAGGTCTTACACGTCGGCTTCTCGCCCGACCTATCTTGGTTCCTTTTGAACTCAAATCTCCCCTTATTCATCTTATTATATCTTTGGGAGTTACTATCCTCTCTCTTCCTTTTCCTGTCAGTCTCAGTCTTGACTAACTTTTGTCTTACTAGATCTAAAGTGAGAGAGAGAGATAGGTCAACAACAGACCTATAAGTAGTAGGCTGAGCAGCCTTTACCATGCCTTTAATCTTAGGCGCTATCCCATTTATAAAACGCACAATGCGTTTGGGTTCAGGTGAAATCAGATAAGAGACTCACCCGGATAAGGAATTAAAGTCGGTAACATACTTCCAGCAATCCAGATTTTTCATTGTAAGAGTCAGAAGGTGGGAAATATGTTTCCTTTACAAGGTCCGCAATCTTGGTCCATCCCAAGTTATACAGGTGTACCTTACCTGTTAACTGGACCATAGCCTTCCACCATTAAGGCATCGCCCTTAAAGGATTGGGATACAAACTTCACCACATCCTTATCAGCATAACCGCTGATATCTACAATAGTTTCCATCTCGTCAAGCCATCTCAAAGCTTCTATAGCCCCTTTTTCTCCATTAAAATCTCGGGGCTTGTAGGAGACAAAGTATTTATAGGTACATCCGTCTTTAGAAGAACAGGACCTATCATGAAACTCTAGTTTCATTGGTTCACTTTTCGCATTCGATGAGTGAACAGTGCTCTCCCTTCGAGCTGATGATGGTGGAATAGATAAAGGTTTGGAGCGAGTAGCGCTTGTTTCCTTAAATTTTTCCATGGCCTTTCCAATAGCTGCATTAATGCGAGCTTGGAGGACATCATTATTGATGGCTATATTTTCAGCTTTGTCAGTACTATTATCACGGCGACTATTTTGCGCCTCATCTGAATTAGCCATCTCTGATGTTTTGGTACTAAGTTTTAAATTAAACTTCTATTAGCCATGGTATTAATAACCATATAGGCTGTAAAGTTTGGATATATAAATCCATTGCCTATTGAACTCGTGTGCATAGAATCACAACTGTCAGGCTTTTTAAATGAATGTTCTTTGAGATATTTAGTTATATTTGGCCTAGGTCTCAAAGGGACCATAAAAGGCTTTCTAAATTTGGACGTAGTCCATATACTATTAGACAGTGGATCATAAAGTCACGACTGTCGTGGTCATATTTGACAATTTAATATGGTCCGTAGGCAAATCAATGTAACAAATCAATTAACATCTCTTAAGATGTTAGGATGGGTAATCATCGTATTGATGATATTAGTCATGATCTCATTGATCATATAGACTATGAGGCTTGAGCATAGCTCACCACCATGGACAGGGAACCTAAGCTTACAACTGTCATTGTCTTAATTGATAACATAATATGGCCCTTAGGCAAAATAACATAATATATCAATTAACATCTCCTAAGATGTCAAGATAGAAAATCATCGCATTGATGATATAGTCACGATCTCATTGATCATATAGACTATGAGGCTTGAACATAGCTCACCACCTTGGACAAGGAACCATAAGGTTACAACTGTCATTGTCTTAATTGACAATATAGTATTGCTCGTAGGCAAATAATCACTAATGGATGTTAAATTATAGCTCGTAGGCATTTCATCACTAATGGATGTTTAATTATGGCCCATAGGCACTAAATCACTAATGGATGTTTAATTATGGCCCGTAGGCACTACATCACTAATGGATGTTTAATTATGGCCCGTAGGCACTACGTCTCTAATGAATGTTTAATATTATCATCGCATTAATGATATTAGCCGGATCAAATTTGATCACATAGGCTATAAGGTTAAGACGTAGTCCATCACCTAGACAGCTAGTGTGGTTCCTCAAGTCATACTACCAGAGTTAAAATCGAGACTAAAAGAAAATTACAATACTTGAAATAAATTAAACTGTTTGCCCTTGCAAGGACTAAAAGAAACAACATGTCTACGTAGGGACTAAAGAAATAACATGTCCACGTAGGGACTAATGAAATAACAATGTCCACGCAGGGACTAAAAATAACAAATAAATAGAAGAGATTTCACTCGTCCTTATTTCCCTTAACTAAATTGGAAAGCCTCTTGAAGAACTTATCTGTCTTCTCAGCCTGTTGTTGCATTTCTTTCATCCGTTCTAAGGCCTCATTGATAACCTCAAGAGGTGGCGGAGGTTGTGGTTGTGGTTGAGGCACAACAGGATACTGGTACCCATAACTTGGGTATCTAGTAGGTGGATAAGCAGGTGGGAAGGGAAATGGGTAAAGTGTATTATGCATGACCGCTTGCATATAAGGGTCATGTGATAGTGCCTGATAGTTTAAGTTCGTCGACATAGTTGGGTTAAAAGGATTATACTCAGACGTATCTGGGTATGTAGGAATAGCGTTATTAAAACCCAACAGTGGTGGTTGAACCACATGTGGCGGTGTTGGTTCCACCATAGGTGAAGTATTTGAGGGTCCACCCATTTGTGGGTCCTCAGGAATGGTATAGTAGGTTTTGGGAAATGGTGGTAGCGAACCAGACCGTTTTCCTGCACGCACCGATATACGTGCTCCATGTTTCCTCCTTAGTGGCTCAGGTGGTGGCTGAGGTTGCTCCACCGGTTCCATTTGGACGTCTTCCTGTGTAGAAGGCGGTGTTGGAGAGTGGTACGAAGGAGTGTTAACAAAAGTGAATTGACTCCAATATTGGTCCCATTCATTAGGACCTTGATAAGGTGATCCTGCATATGAGTTAGAATCGCTAGAGATTTCAATGGGGTGTCCATGCGATCCTACTGGTGGCATCTCCGGGTCAGAGTCCTCGTCCATAGGATTTGGTTGATCCAACTGATTCTGATCAGCTGGAGTGGGTTAAAATAAAGATTTGGGTTAAATTCTTCATGGTAAGAATGTGAGTGAAAATGATAAGAGTGGTGTGAATGATAAGAATTTTGGGAATGTGGGGGCGAGTATTTGTGAGAGACAGAGTGTCTCGCTGGTTGCCAAGGAGATGAATCTCCTGAATCTTGATAGGAATTTGAGTTGTGAGGTTGTGAAGGGATGCGCCCCGATGGTCCTCCCTCATTGGACCTTTTCCTCTTCCACTTTGTCCTCTGATTCTTAGCGGCCTTTTCTTGTTAAATCATGTCAAAACAATAATAATAATTTAATAATGAAATGAGTAATCCTAGGTCAAAGCCTAGACTCGGATGTCTAAGGATTGTGCTATTGTGTAATGTTTGAGATAAAACACAAAAAGGCTAGTGTTTAATTCTCTCAAACCTTGGCTCTGATACCAACCTGTCACACCCCGAATTTCCAACCAAACCTCGATGGGCTCGAGTGAGGAATATCGTGACGTAAGTTGATATCATCATAGTCAATAAACACAGACGACTTGTAATGAAAGATCCACAGGCGGATCGTAAAATATACAAAAATGTGTAACAGACTTTAGGGAAAATCTAAGGATTTGCAAGATCCTCTTATATCACTACCAAGCAGCTTCCAGACTATTTCATATTGTACCTGCAACTTAGTCTTTTGAAAATACTCCAGCTTTTGCTGGTAAATACAATTAACTGACTCGTTTTGAAAACATTTCAAAAATTGATTTAAGTGCACAGGGCACGAGAAATCTTTTATAACTTGGGAAAGTTATGCTTACAACCTTGTTAATAGATTCACAGGTTTGTCAATACATATGGGGCCAGTATAGAGACCGAGACATGATTAACTGACACACCACTTATGAACCCACGAAGGAGTTATCCCCAACTTGTGTGTAAAAATATTTTAGCATTAACATCTGTCGGGTGTATGCCTACAACCCGTGCTTTGGTCATGGCCTTTAGTAACTTAAATGAGCCTAGGATATGCAGGACACGGTCGTTAACCCCCAATGTTTAAGTTATCAAACAAAACTGATCAAAATGGAATATGCGGATTTACTAGCCACAATCTGGCATTCGATTGATCCTATTTCTGACCAAGCGGTAATAATTTACCTTAACCCAAGCCCGTATAGGGAAAATAAGTCAAGAGTATTTGCCTGAGCTAGCACTTGATTTAAATGCAAGTTTATATTAACTCAGCCGTTTAATCAATTAGATAAGTGCAGATAGCATTTACTGGAAGGCTTTAGTCTGGAATAATGGCATAAGCTAACCAATTAGAATGCTAACAGCTGTATTTAAGTCATAGACTTAGACCGACTAGCTTAAAGGATCAAAACGGTACAACATGCTAGATTAAGCGATGACCGGATAGAATGTAGTTTAAACCCAACAAGTACTTAAGACTTGTATGTCATGGTTAACAATTAACATTCTGGAATTTGAGACTAAAATGATAAGGTTAAATCTCTTTCGGTTAATTTTTGTAAACTAGTTACATATGCTCAACCGTACGCATATAAGCGATATCGGGTAACCGGATGAGTTATGAATAAGTTCTATATGTCATTATACTTTAAATAAGTTGTAATATCAGTAGGATATCAACTTATATGCCCGTTGAGGTTTTAAAACGAAACTACGCATTATAAGGCGTTTTTGACCATTACATGACGTATAAAAGGAACCTGCATATATTATGATGTTTTGGTCATAAACACTTTGGAGAAATACTTAATTTAGGATATATCATCAGTAGGATATCACACATAAGTGTGATTCATGGTTTAGGACTAAACTATGCACCAAAAGGTCATTTTGGTCTTTTAAAAACATAAATTACGATATTGTTATAAAACTTAGTTTATGATCAGAATAATAACATCATAATATGTTAATTATATTAGTATATTAGTAGTTAATTCATTTACAAGTTCGTTATTGATTAAAACCTTGTTTTATGTAAAAAGGGCATTCTAGTCAAACTTTGACATTTAGCAAAACTTGTGCAAAAACTCAGATTATGATTATGATCATGTAATATAACCTCAGAGAGTTATGCTACGTTGTATTATGATCATAATGTAACCATAAGTCAGAAGTAAACTAATCTAAATCGGGTCAGAATCGAAAGTCAAAGCAGAAGTCAAACTTCGCGACTTTCGATTGCGAACCGACTCTAGGACTGACATTGATGGATCGAATATGTTCCCACATGTTTTATTAATTATTACTAACTTGTTTAAGTTTCAAAAACATGTTTATAACATTTATAAACTCAGATTATAATATTTATAAAATCTGACCCGTTTGACTTTTTTAAAACATAAACTTTGACCTGTTAATTGACCTAGTAAACGTGATCCTTAGGAGGTGCCCTTTTAAGGGATTAATACCTTCCTAATTTTGATCACTTAGCCATGTTCATTTCTAACAATGGCTGGACCATAATGTCTTAACCGAAAGTCAAGGCATTTGTCGAAAATGCTTTACTTTTGGCTATTAAAAGCCTATAAAAAGAAAAGAGCAGAGATGGAACACTTACAAGTGATCCAAGGGAAACTTAGAACTCAAAGTGAAGCTCGTACATGGTCAGGAACTTCCAAGAGTGTAATAGAGAGGAGAAAAAGTGAATGAGCAAGGATTAGAGTGAACTTAGTGGGTTATTTATAGTGCAAGAAGGTGTGTGAAAATGAAGCTAGGTTTAGAGGTGTTGTAGGATCTTTACAAGTGTCTAGCAAGGTGTCAAGAGCTGCAAAGGAGTAGCAATTTGCAGGCTAGGTGGCAACTTGACATTAAATTGGTGTTTTGACACATTTAGTCCATAAAAAATAGTTTTGTGAATTGTCATGAATTGTCCCTTGACTTTTATTCCATGACATAATGACACAGCTAGTTCTTTTCGTTCAACACGAGATGTATTAAAGAAGGGTATAAATAACCAAACGCTAACGGGTGTCACATTAGGTGTTTCATGGGTTAAATTACCCAATCTAGTATGGTTAAAGGTTTGGTGAAGAAGCGGAATGCTCAAGGAATGTTAATCAAAAGATATCATCTCAACCAAGAGTCATTTGGGGTCCAAAAGTGGCTTGATTAAACAAGTAATATGAAAATATCAAAGTCTAGGGCCTTTGGGTCATTTACTGAGTTAAATGAAGAAATAGGCTGCTAGCTTGCATAGTACGGTGCCAGACCGTAGCTTACGGTTAGCTTAATCAAATAGGGCATTAGACCGTAGGTTACGTTTAGGTATAAAAATTTTGTGAATTTTGGACATGTTTTAGGTTAGTTGAGTGGCTAACTCATTTGAGGTATTATCCAAGGGTTCATACACGTGTCGGTATACTACCGGACGCGAAATTTTATGAGGTGTTACATCCTCACCCCTTTAAAAGAAATCGCGACCTCGAGATTTTATTCAAAAAGATGGGGGTGCTTTTGTCGCATAGTGGACTCAACCTCCCATGTATACTCGGGGCGCGCGACGGGCATCCCATTTAACCTATACAATAGGCATAAACTTCCTTCAGAGCTTTTTTCCCACCTCTCATCCTTTGGTGGGGTTTGTTTTTTCACTGTTGATGCCTTAATTGGGTTCAATAGAGCCAACGGATATGAGATGCTTTCAAACTGCACACCCATATCATTGGCCCTAGCATGCAAATCAATTAAACAACTTTCACAAAAAGATTTTTTAAATTTTTTTCTATTTTTAATTGTGAAATTGTTTCCTGCCCATGTTCGTATTCATCATTAAAATCCTCCCACTACACCATCAACAACTTGTGGTAGTGGAGTGCCCTCAACACTATAAACCTCATCACATGGAAGAATACTTACTGCACTAATATGCACATTTCTCACATTGTTCGTGCTTGAGTTTTGATGCTTCGGGTTTACCATAGTGTCACTTGGAAGTCTCCCACCGCTTCCTTTGTGTTGGGCCATTTCTTCCGCAAGTTGACCCACTTGCTTCTCCAATGCTTTATGCGATTTGTCACGTACCTCGAACTCTTTCTTCATCTCCAACTTTATCTCTTGGTTTGAAGTAGTGATGGCATTCATGATTTCATCTAATTTAGATTTCAAGGAATCTTCACCACCCATTTGAGGGTTTGAGTTACCACCCCCGTTACCGCCTTGGTTGTAGCCCCGTTGGTAATTACCTTCACGATTGTGATACCCTTGGCCACCACCTTGGTTGTAGTTTCTTTGGTAACCGCCCGAATTACCACTTTGACGGTTTTGGTACGTCGAACCGCCTTGACCATCACCTTGATTTCCCGATTGGAAATTCGGGTTCATTTGATTCGAAGCATTACCATACCGAAAATTGGGATGATTTCTCAAACTCGGATGGTAAGTGTTGGAGTTTATGTCAAACTGTTTTCTATCTCCATACACTTGACTCACCTCTTCGGTAGTGTGTGCCATACTAACTTGACAATTCTTGGCCCGGTGACCGAGGTCACCACATTCTTCACATACGGCAAACTGTACCACACCCACCTCTTTTTCTTCATACGGGCCAACTCCCGTTCTAATGTTTCAATCCGGTCCTTGGAATTTGCATCGCGGTCGGCCAAGACTTTGAGATTGGCTGCTTTTAGTTCGGTCCGTTGTAGCCACGACCTTGGAGTTCTTACTCATCCTCTCTAAGAATTCCCAATCTTCTTCCTCGTGGTTGTTCAATAACGTACCGTTACTTGCTGATTGCAAGTACTTATGATCTTCCGCATCTAATCCCCGTACGAAACACTTTAACAATTCCCATCTAGGGATTTGATGGTGAGGGCATTTTCGAACCAACTCCTTGAAACGAGCAAGTGCCTCATGTAACAATTCACCCGAACACTGTCGAAACGACTGAATTTCGTCTCTCGCATCGTCGGTCTTTGCTATCGAAAATCAAGAAACACTTGTTGCATTTCTGCCTAAGTGTGATTACTATTGGTCGGAAGCGTGAGGAACCACTGCTTTGCTTTGTCCTTCAACGAAAACTGAAATAGCCTAAGCTTCACCTCCTCAATTTCGAAATTGTGGCCCCCAATAGTACTACAAATGGCAGAAAATTCCGCCAAGTGGGTATACGGTTCGTCATGTGACCTACCATTAAAGTGAGGTAGGATATTGATGTAGTTCGGCTTGCACTCGAACGATCGCCTCCCTCGAGGTGTAGGCACAATAGGTGAATCATTTTCGGTGACCGCCGGTCGAAACCGACCATTCACTCCTCGGGTTTCTTGTTGTTGTGGTTGACAGCGTGGACCATTAACTTCTTGATTCATCGGCCGATAATTACCCATTCGGTCACCACCCCCATTTCCACCTTGATTCCCACCGCTAACAAATTGTGGTATTCGGTTACGGTTACCGTTGTTTTTGTTACCGTAATCCCGATTTCTTCGATCATTGCGTGGTTGACGGTCATTCCCGTAGCCGTCATCTCTACCCATCTCTTGCCCGTATCTGCCATTATTCCCCACGAAATTGGCATTTTGATAACCAAAATCGTCGTAATCAAACCCCCGAGCATTGTAAAAGTTTCCCATGTTATTGTCACCCTATTCATCATCCACAACCCTTTCATTGTAGTTCTCCCCATCGTCTGAGTATTCTGAATGGATGCTCATGTGTTCCGGCGATGATAACCAGGAACACTATACGGCGCATCATCCGGAAAATTATTTCTCAACTCGTCAAGGTAAAGAAATTAGGCTTCGTTTGTGGGATCACCACGGCTAATGTTAACCCCACGGTTGGCGTTAACGTTTCGGTTGTTGAGATTGGGTGGTAACGGGTTTTGACAGTTTTGGTTTGAAGGTGGAGGTGTGCGTTGGCGATTACTTGGGTTTCGGTTATGGTTTTGGAATGGTGGTGTTGGAGGTCTAGAGTTGTGACCACCACCCGATTGATGGGTTTGGTTTTGGGGTGGGTAGTCATGATATTGGTTTTGGTTGTTGGGTTGGTTGGAGTTTTGGGGATCCATTAGAATGGGTCCAAAAGATGGTGTAGGTGGTGAGTTGGTGTTGAGTGGATTAGAAGCAAGGGTTGCCTCTAATCGGTGGGCTAAATTCCTCCTAACGACCCGCTCGATTTCCAGTTCGAACACTAAAGGCGAAGTCCTCCCGGAATTCCGTGTATGCATGCACTACCTGTAACCTACACAAGTAACCCACCCGCGTAACACAAAAGCAAAGATGATATAAAGATATAAGCACTTAAACAGTTAATGACAAAACCAACAATTCCAAACGTAAAGCGCACGAACTCCCCGGCAATGGCGCCAAAATTTGATCGAAGTGTCGCGCCCCGGTCAAAGTTAAATTTATATGGCCAAATTACCCTTAACAATGCGTTAGTGGTTGTAAGGGGTCGAACCAGGAAGAGTTTGTGGTTTGCGAATGGATGTGATTGATTTTTGGTAAAGGTGTCACTTTTATGAAGCTTACTAGAATATTGATTACTTTGGTTTGTTTTGAAGAGATGTCGGATTAATCCGACAAAATTGATTTGATTGCTTAACTAATGATTTAAACGATTGCACGGAAACTGAATTACTTAATTAAAAACAATGGTTTGGAAGCAAGGTTCACACCCGGTTCATCAAATGCAACACCTAGGGTTACTAACAATTTTAACTTGATTTAATTGTCATTAACGGTTTTGATATCACAAAGCTTAGGTGCCAATTGCTATCACGTATATGACGGACTACAACACACTTTGTTACTTCGGACAAATAATCCCTTTCGAAAGGTAAGGCATAAATACACAAACTTGTTTCACAAAGTCAAATTTTATAATATTCGATAATTCGCAAATATAGTTCAAATGTAAGACAATTATCAATCAATTCAAAATACAATTCAATTTGTCACAAAATCAACCAAACTCATAAAGTAACCCTAAATCTTACAAATGTTTACACCGGGGTGAAACCTTCGGAAATTAGCCGCTCATGACGAACGAAACTTGATCATCAGAAGATTGAAGCTTAATCACGAACATCTTGAACCTTGAGATTGAGTATGGCGAAGGGTAGGGTTTATGGTGGATGATTAGGTCAATAGATTGATGATGATGGTGATGATTAGGGTTGTGGAGATGAAGATGGATGATCAATTCGAATGATGGAATGGATTGAATATGATGTGGGATCAAGATTGGGGTGTTCTTGGCTCCAAGAAGTGTTTCAAACCTCACAAAACTCGTAACTCCTTCATAAACGGGTCAAACAAACATTAAAACCCGTTCAAAATTGAATTTCAGCGATAGCACTTTCTAGAGGCCGTCGGCGACTACCAAACAGGGCGTCGGCGACGCCCTCTAGATTTTCCGTTTTCCGCCGACGCCTTAATCCACTGTCTACGTGAGTTTCTGGCCGACGCGAATAACCAAGGGGCGTCGCCGACGGCCCATATGGGCATCGGTGACGCTAAGTCCAACTATTGGTTTCCATTTTCTTCATTTGCAATTCCCGGTTGATCCCGTTCGCTCCCTGATGCTTCGTAAAGCTCCCGAATAGCTCCTTAGACTCCGTTAGACCTGCAAAACACAATTCTAATCAAAAGTAGGTCATTTGAAACCAAAAGTCATGTAAAAACATAAACTTAAATACGATTCATCATCGGTTTTCAACCACGTATCAACGCATTGTAATACTTTTCGAGCTTGGACTTGTATTTTGCTTCGTTGATTACCGCCTTTCTTCCAGGAGGTCCAAGTCGAGTCTGCGCTCTTCCTCATTATCCTGGTTTAGCATAGCGACTATGCGTGGCGATGGAGACTATCTCAGCGGGAATCAATGCCTCTGTCCCATAAACAAGGCTGAATGGTGTCTCGACGGTGCTGGTTTTTGGCATGGTTCGATGAGCCCAAAGGATACTTGACAACTCATCTACCCAGCCTCTCTGCGCTGTCCCCAGTCTCGTCTTGATCCCTTCGACTATACTTTTGTTTATGCTTTCTACCTGGCCGTTCCCTGGGGGATGCACGACCGAAGTGAACATGTGCTCGATATGCATTTCCGTCATCCACCGTTGTAGCTCTTCAACGGCAAAATTGGGGCCGTTATCACTGACAATGCGCAGGAGTAACCCAAAGCGGCAAATGATGTGCTACCAAATGAATTTGCGAACTACCATTGCAGTGGTGGATACGAGGGGCTTTGCTTCTACCTACTTTGTAAAGTAATCGACGGCTACGATTATGAACTTTACAGCACCTGGGGCATCAGGGAAAGGTCCCATCATATCGATTGCCCATTGTTGAAAGGGCATGCTGTTGTCATTGGGATCAAGGGATTTTTTGGGCGTAATGACTTAGGTGCGTGTCGTTGACATGTTGCACATTTTCGCAGAGTTTCGACTGCGTCTAAGTGCATGCCAGGCCAGTAGTAGCCAACATTCATGATCTTTGCGACTACCATGCGCGGACCGGCATGAATTCCGCACAACCCTTCGTGTATTTCGCGGATCAAGTATTGCGCGTCTTGCGGATCTACGCAGCGAGTAATGGTCCCAGGCATGACTTCTTGTAAAGTATACCGTCTGCCATTTCATAGTTCAGCGCCTTGTTATGGAGTATCTCATACTGCAAAAACATGATGATGGGAGACATCCAGGAAGGATTTCCCATTTCTATGATGTTTACTTGACGCAGCGGAACGAAAGGATTCTTGAGCACCTCGATGCGCACTTCTCGCGCGGGGTGTTTAAAGCTTATAGCCGCCAGTTTGCTGAGTGCATCGGCATGTTTAATCTCGCTTCGGTTAATGTGGGTCACTTTGAACGTTTGGAATTTGGTTATCAAGGACTGCGCCTGTTCAAGGTACAAGGCCATCGTTTTGCTTTTTGCGTCGTACAGGCCATTAATCTGCCTCCATGACCAAAAGGGATTCGACATGTGCTTTCAAATTCCTAGCACCCATTTTGATGGCTAACCGAAGGCCTGCCAGAATTGCTTCAAATTCGGCTTCGTTTTTTGTGCTTTTGAAGTCCAATCTGATGGCGTAAGTGAACTCCTGGTTATCAGTGCTTATTAGACGGAGACTAGCCCCTGCGCCATCATCATTGGATGCACCGTCATTGTGAAAGATCCATGCGCGGTCATCTGTGACAGGGGCTGGATTCTGTACAACTTCACATTCATGCACTTTATTGCTCGGTACTTCTGTGACAAAATCGGCTAGTATCTGGCCTTAAATAGCTGGGCGTGGTTTGTACACAATATTGTGTCCACCTAGCTCGATCGCCCATGTCCTAAGCGGCCAAATATTTATGGTTTGGACAAAATTTGGCCCAGGTGATAGTTCGTGAGAACTGTGATCACATGGCTTGAAAAATACCTACGCAACCGACGGGATGTGTAGACCAAAGCAAAAGCAAGCTTCTCCATCATTGGGTATCGTGTCTCCGGGTCCGTTAACATCTTGCTGACATAGTAGATTGACGTTTGGACTCCTGCGCACTATACTAACAAGACTTTTCCCAGAGCGATATCCGATTCGGAAAGGTAAAAGATCAATGGCTCGTTCTTTTGCGGTGCCGTGAGTGTAGGCAACTGAATCAAGCATTTCTTCATCTGTTGGAAGGCTATCTCTGCATCCAGAGTCCACTAAAACTTGTTTTGCTTTACGCAATTTCTCAGGGTGCTGATGAATGGGAAGGATTTCATCACGTGGTTGGCTAAGAACCTGTTCAGTGCAGCCAGTCGCCCAGCTAACCGTTGCATTTCCTTGATGGTCGAAGGGGAAATCATAGGCTGAATTGCTTCCACCTTCACAGGGTTGACTTGGAAACAATTACGCGTGACAATAAATCCCAGGAATTTTCTTTCTTCCATTCCAAACGAGCACCGGGATTCAACTTCAAGTTGGCCTTGCGCAAGGATGCGAAAGTTTTTTGAATGTTTGTTAGCATCCTTTCCTCGTCTGGGCTCATGATGACTAAGTCATCGATGTACACTTCCACGGTTTCGACAATGCCATCTCTGAAGACATGGTCCATCAAACGCTGGTAGGTGGCTCCCGCGTTGCGCAACCCAAAGGGCATCTTTGTGTAGCAAAAGATTCCCTTGTCGTGCGGAATGCGATTTTGTCTTCGTCTTGTTTCTTCATCTGAATCTGGTGGTAGCCTTTGTAGAAATCAAGAAAACAATTCCACCTGTATGAAGCGAGGGAGTCCACCTTTTTGTCGATTTCGGGCAAAGATTAGCAGTCTTTTGGACATGCTTTGTTCAAGTCTTTGAAATCGACGCACATGCGCCAACCGCCGTTGTGCTTCTGGACCATGACCGGATTGGCTACCCATGTTTGGTAGTGCACTTCTCCGAGGATGCCGACCTGGAGGAGCTCTGAAACTTGCTCGTTCATTGCGCGAGTTTTTTCAGCTCCAAGACTGCGCTTTTTCTGAACGATCGGCTCAACTGAAGGGAAAGTGTGGAACGCATGCTCTGTGATCTCTCTTGGTACCACTGTCATGTCTCTGGTGACCATGCAAAATGTCTACATTGCGGAACAGGAGTTGCTTAGGTCGCGCCTTGACTACAGGGGTCATGGCGGGACCTAATAACACCGTTTGTTCTGGGTACTTATTGTTGAGTACCCATTTTTCCGGCTCACCGTTTGAGGATGACTTCGGTACCTTCACCGGTAGTTCCTCTTCTATGGACATGACCTCCTTCGTCAAATACATGATTGCTACCCCGGTTTCTGTTGGTAACCCGCAAGCAGCGTGAGGAATGGAGGTAATCATGTTGAACTCTCTTTGGGCGCGATGACCTAGTAACACGTCATGGCGCGATGTTGCTAGCATCACCATGAAGTTAACAAGGATAGTGCGTGAGTGTCGTCCGTCTGAAAGAGTTACCGGAAAAGAGATCTGCCCTAGTGGGAAAACGGCTTCGTTACAGAAACCAGTCAATGGGAAATCAACCTGCTCTAAGCGCGCTTTATCCTCCTGGTCCAATTGTTGAAAACATTGTTCATAGATAATGTCCATAGAGCTTCCCGAGTCAATGAACATGTAGTCGGTGCGATAATGGCCAAAGATTCCAGTTATCACGACCGGACGTTCCTCCTGGGGCCCCCGGGAACTATGGGAAGATGACTTGTTGTTCGCTCCAATGGCGTACAACTTTTCTGATGGCTGCGCTTACGCACTGGACCACCCTGTATCATATAAACGAATGCTTGTTTCATTTTCTTGTTACTCGGGCCCTCTTCGCCGCGAGTAAACTGACGTACTTCCTTGCGCACGTTTTGAAGTAGGTGGGTGAGCTTCCCACTCTTCAGCGCCTTTTCAATTTCCGTGCACAAGCTGATGCAGTTGTCGGTCGTGTGCCCTGTATCTTTGTGATAATCACAAAAAAGGTTAGGGTGTTGACCTTTTTTGTTTCTCATTGGCGGTGGCTGCTTGAACTGATGATCTTCCGTGCTAAGCACTTCCGCTGGGGTCTTCTTCAGTGGTGCCCATTGTCGATCGTGATTATCTTGTTTGATTGCGCTTTGAGTAGCAATCTTGTTTATCGTTGTGCGCGCATCGACCGGAGAGTAAGAAGGGTTCTGGTTGGACTCTTTCCAACTTTTCTTGTTCTTTTTCGCAAAACTCCTGCTCATGTCTTGCGGGCGGTACTAAGGTAGAGGAGGTCAGTTGGAGTTTAGGTTGCGCTCCACTGCGCGTAGACCATGGTTGCCGCCATGAGTTTCTCCCAACTTTTTGGGAGGTCCGAGGTTCTTGACAAGACTTTTATCATCTCATCGCAGCGGACAACATATTTGAAATGTGCACGAATCAGGTCTTCGTGCACGTCACCGATTTCCAACACCTCCTTGTTGTAGCGGGTGATGAAATCTTACAGACTTTCATCATCCCGCTGCCAAATAATCATGACATAAGAGGAATCTCTGACGTATGATCTTTGTTGGCTGAAATGGGTCAGGGACTTATCTTTGAGATCGTTACACAAGGTGAGCTTACCCGTGGATAAGTTGTCAAACCATAGGCGCGCAACACCTGTAAGAGTTTGGACGAACAGATGACGCCACATAGGCAGCGTCCAACCTCCGATAAGCCCTGCACCAATGAACAAGCGCATGTGGTCGTCTGGGTTTGTCAACCCATTAAAATTTCCCACATTTGAGGGTAATTTCGCGCATTCAAGTGGGGCTAGCGTGATCTCCTTCATGAACTTCGACTATTCGGCTGCTTTAGCTGGCCTGTAGAACAAGTTGTAATTATAATCCGCCTCCGGATTGTACACAACCCGGGGCAAAGGCTTATACGCGGCGTGATCTTTAGGCAACCGGTGAAACACACTAGCGCTGTCACCCTCGCCATATGTTCTATCGGCTTCTTCACGCTGGGTGTCCTGCCCCTTTAATGGGCACGGGCCCAACCGTGAATGAATCGATGCTCGTCTATGAGTGTTAGACTCATATCTTGGCAGTGACTGGGAATATTCTGTTTCCCTGGTACGGAGATGTGATGGAACACTCGCTTCAACCGACGAGTTGTGACTTAGTACTTGCGGTGCGGGCGAGGCATGCACGTGAGTTGTGGGCGGCTGCGCCGACGCAGCAGATGCATTAGTTTGTGCACAAAGTTGCGCATAAACAGCGTTTAGGGCGTCTGAGATTTGATGTACCATGACATCGGAGTTTCACCCGAAGGTAAAATTGATGTGAATGGTACAAAAGGAGTTTCCACTTGAATTCCTGGAGTCACCGGGACATTCACACGACCTGAATCGTGGTGAACACCGGCATTTCCGGAAGATCCTTCTTCCACTTGTCCGTCACTTCTAGGACATGAACTGGGTTCATACCCTCGGCCCAAGGACCTCGTGGTACATTTGATGGAAGTCAGCCATTAAAAATGAGATTTAGAAAAAAACGAACGGGAGACAGATGCAAGAATCTTTAAAAATTGGATGGCGCCAATGAAGAAACACAGGACTGAAAGGTATCCAGAGATGTCTGGGTTATGGTTCAAAGTCTCTGCATAAAAGGTTATCACTCATTTGCTTGTCGGTATGATCTTGCTTCAAGCTCACTACAAAAACTAGAAACACCGTTAGTCTCGTCGCGGGAGAAAAGGGGGAGGGTTTTCTCTGTGACCACACTCCAGCGTGAGAATAAGTATCGGGGTTGCAAGGAATAAGCAACTAATTAGTGAGTGAGCTCAAAATAGTGTGTGTTACCTTGAGGTGTGATCCTTATTTTATAGCCGAAGAGAGGTGTGTAGGAGATGGGATGATGGGTCTTGGGCCTGGAACCGACAACCAGGAATATCTATTCTGTCTCCTCTACGACGACCGTTAATGGTCTCTGGCATGAGGTGCACTTGGCGCATGGTGGATGGAGCTACGTGTCCTGGCAGGTGTCCTTGTTGTAGGACCTGTCATCAGCCGGTAGTGGAGATCGTGAGACAGTCGCTAGCGTGAGTTAGTTGGTGCCACGTATACGTCCTTACGTACTTTCTGCCCTCTGCATGACTGTTCATCATGCAACGTGGTCTGGCACAATCTGCCAAGCAGTTATTGGGTCACAGCTCTGCTACTTTATACCCTTGTATTTGATCAATGCCTCTTTGCGCTTTTCCCATGCGCGTAGCTTTATCAGTGTGAAGAAACACCAGTTGAACCTAGGGATATTCGGGGATATATTAGTTACAAACGAGAGATTTCTGCATAAAAGGTTGCCTCTTCGATCGCTCTTCAGGGTGATCTCACTCAGACTGATATGCAAAACTAGCAGTGTCGTTAGTCTCGTCACGGAGAAATGGGTGGGTTTTCACCGTGACCACACTCCGGCATGAGAATAAGTATTTGATGATTGCAAGTAGTAAGCAAGTAAGCTCAAGTAATAAGCAGTACATTAGTTAGTATGTTTTTGCAAGTGATTGTTGATCCTTTACCTTGTGGTCCGATACTTATTTTATAGCCGAAAGTAAGTTGGCTTAGGAGATGGGCTGATGGGCCTTGGGCCCGGTCCAGATGACCAGAGATATCCGTTCTGTCCCTCTGTGTCGAACATTAAATGTTCCCTGCAGGAGAATTAATGTTCTCTGTCAGGAGGTATGCTTTGTCGGATGCTGAATGGTGCCACGTGTAAAGGCAGCTGTCTCTGGTGTCAGACCTACTATCAGCCGAAAGTGGAGAATGTGTGACAGTCACTGGCGTAAGTATAGTTTGTGCACAGTCTGGCGTCTGCATTACTGTTCATGCGAAGCTGTCAAACGCAACCTGCCAAGCAACCATTGGTCGCAGCTCTGCCACTCCGTACCCTTGTATATAGTCAACGTCTCTCTGCGCTTATCCCTTCTGCGAGGTTTTGTCAGTGCTTTCTGGCTAGTGCAGAGTTACAGGGATAAATCCTTTTTTTCCACAAGACTATGAGTAGCTCTCATGTTTGTCTTGTCCTTGCAAGGTTTTAGGACTCGCGGCTAGAGGGTTGTTTGTTCCGCGCATGATCAAGTAGCCTGCGCGTCTAAGTCTAACTTTGCCGTTGTGCCAAGTACACAAGGTTCGTTGTGTGACTTATATTGTTTGGTCTAACTTGTCATTGTGCTGAGTGCGCAAGGCTCGTTGTGTGACCTGCATGCGTTGGTCTAATTCACTACCGCGCTGAGTGCGCAAGGTTCATTGTATGACCTATTGGTGTTGGTTTACCGTTGCGTTGAGTGCACAAGGTTCATTGTATGACCTATTAGTTCCAAAGAAGGCGTACCATTGCACATTGCGCGCAAGGTTATCCTTGTAGTATGTTGTTGAGGGTATGTTCCTTGCGCAGGCGCAGGGTTTTTAGGACCATACCCTCTAAGTCCCCCCAGTCTAGTGCTGCTCCTATGCACATGCTGGCAAGTAGGAGGAGTGCTGGAGTAAAAGAATGCTTGTATACGCGCTTATTTCAATGACAGAAATTCAAGAGGTGTTGGAGGAAACGTTTGCGTGAAGGAAACTCTTCGTAATGATGATTTTGAAATTTGAATCTCTGTCAACTGACGTTGCAGGTGGGTTGGTGAGAAAAAACGGGTCCTGGAGAGGACATTTGACAACTATTGCATGCTGTCAACAGTACCGCCTCACATTCATTAATGAATTGTTAGAGAGGGTGGCGGCCACGCGCGCATGGTAACCGTTAGTGGCAACTTGCCTGCCACGCGTCTTGCGCTAATTGGTTGTTATTTCCTCGCGTGCATCACGGTTTCCACATGTATTAACTCCGATTAGTATAAATAGGGGTAACTGTTTAGGGTTTTCTTCATTCCTTTAAGTTTGTCTCTTGAAATTCTCTGCGTTTCTTCTTGTGTTCTTCAAAACTTTTCGTCTTCAAAACTTCTTTTTCTTTTCTTTGATTTTAATGGCAGCCAGAGGTCCGGAGACTTCTTCTTCTACAGAGGCTTCGACCTCTTTGCCGGTAGTCAAGTGGAGTCGTCCACTTTAGACCACATGGTTTCCGGCTACCAGTTCGCCAATAGCTGGGATGCCCGTTTTCCAGCGGACGGTGAGACAGCCGCCGATGCTCCGGCCAGCTACGTCATCGTTTTCCAGGATTTTTTCTCCGACGGTAACTTCCGGTTACAAAATTTTTCTTGAAATTTTGCATTTTTATGGCTTCCACATCTCCTAGTTGAATCCGGTGGGGATGGTGAGGATTCAACATTTTGAGTTTTTGTGCCGGTCGACGGGATCTATCCTAACCATCGACTGATTTCACATTTTTTTACCAACTCCATTGTTCAATGGGTTTTATTCTTTCCAGCACCGTGTGCAGGTACGGAAAATTTTGCTCTCTCCTACAAAGTCCTTCCACGATTGGAAGGAAAATTTTTTATGTGAAGTCTGGTGTCATTCCCTCCAGATGCACTTCCGGAGGGCAGAGGAGATTCCGGTGGAGACCCTTCCTATACCAGTGGCAATCCCTAGTATAAGGATTTGAAAGAGATCCCGACAATCCAATTTCCGGATAGGATATTGGTGGCGGCCGGGATGATCCTGGTGTGGAAGCTTGACCGCCGGGAGAAGCCGGTGTACATGGAGGAGGATAGGAGTAAGCATCTTTCCTTTGTTGTTGTATTTCTTGATTTCGCCTTGTGTGTAGGCTGACATTCATTGCTCTTTTGCAGGGGCGCCGCTGTTCTTGGCCGCCTTCAAGAGGAAGGAAGGGCGGATTGAGAAAATCGCCCCGGGACCAGAGGAGCCCACCTGGTATACGCAAATCTTGGGGAATTTTGCACTCCCAAGGAATGCGGATCTACTGGCCCCCGCGCCTCAGACTGGTAAGTCTTCATATTGTTGAGTGCTGGCATCTTTGCAGATTACTCATTTTTTGTTGCGCCATTGGCGCTTTGAAAAACTTAGATATTGGCCCAGATCATAAGAAAAAGAGACGCGCGGGGCCGGGCGCGGCAGGTGAGAAGGAGTTTACTCAACCCGGGATGGACCCTCCCAAAGGTAAGCGCATTGTGTCTAACCATTGGAAAGCTTATGTAGTAGTATCTGACTCATGGTAGGGTCTTGACCCTGTAGGTGTAAAGAAGCCCGCGGCCAGTGGTTATCCTGACCGCCTAACCTGCTGACCCGGTGGAGGTCGAGTCCAGCCCGGAGGAGCCCCTCATGCGGAAGAGGCGTCCGAAGGAGGACATCTCTGCGCAGCCCTCCAAAAAGGTTGCGCAGAAGGTGATGGGGAAGAGGGGGACTCTGGAGACACTCACCGCCAAGATTTTCTTAGGTAACTTTATAACTTTTATTAATCACACCATGCTTTTGTATAATGTTTAGCTGACTGTTTGTTATCCCGTGGGGTGGGGGTGAGCCAGTTTTTGTGGAATCCATCACAACGGCCGCGCCCAAGGATACTCCAATGCCCCCGCCTGTGGGTGAAGGCGCGCAAGCGTCCAGCACACAGGGTGGGGGGTCTACTGCTAGGGCAGTGGAACATGAGGTGGTGGTGGAAGATCCTGAGGTGGTGGTGGAAGAACCCATGGAGGTGGTGGAAGAAACTTGGGTGGAGATTAATGTGGAACCCGTGGTGGTTGTGGAAGAACCTAGGGATGTTAGTGATGTGGGTGTTGTTAAGGAAAAGGAGTCGGTGGTGACGGCTGCCGACGAGGGTGCACAAACTGATGCTCCACAGGGGGTGCATGTAGAGGAGCCGGCGCCCGGGGGTGAGGCTAGGGGATCTGGTAGAAACCCTTCCGCCGAAGGATCTCCAATCCGCCCGGACGAAACCCCGGGTGATTAGTATTACAGATCATGCCTAGCGGCTCATGCTGAAGAGATCCACACCCCTGTGTGGAAATTAAGAAAGGAGATGATTTCTCTCACTGGCCGGTGTGCCGTGAGTGGTTTAAAGGAGCCTTCCCTCCAGCGGAGGTGCGTGCGCGTGCTGAACATGAACAAGAAACCACATACCGCACGTACCTCCAGGTAGCTGTAAGCTCCGCCTTGGTTACACACAGGATTGTTCGTGAATGGCGGGGCCTGCTAAAAAAAGAACAAATTCAAAGCTGCCCAAGCGGGCCTGGATAAAGAGCGAGCCCAAGTGGCTGCGCGAAAAGCCGAGGTGGAGGCTAAGGAAACTGCATATGCTGACCGCCAGCGGGTTGAAGAATGGGCCGCGCTCGGGTGGAAGAGAACGGCCGAAAGCTCCGATGCCACACTTGCAAAGGAGCGCAAGTTGTGGAAGGAGGCTTGTGAAAGGGACAATAATGAGAAAAAAATCATTAAGGGATGAATTGGCCCGGTTGCACGCAGAGGTAGGGCGCGAGTAAAAGGAGAAGGAGGCAGCAGTTGTTGCGGCCGCGGAGGCCAGGGCGGACCGCGAGAGTAGTGAGCAGAGAGAGGTAAAAACTTGCCTAACTGTTTTTCACTAATTTGGATGAGCTACAGGAATGTCATACTAACCTTATGTATATGACCAGGTTGCTGCTTGCGCCACTTTGGAGAGTGCGAGAAAGATTTCCAGGGCGCATAAAAAGATCTCCACGGCGCGCAGAAAAATCTTCAGGTGGCCTTGGTGGAAAAGGCTGAAATTCAACGCAGGCACCTGGAGGATAAGGAGCGACTGCGATTGGCGGAGGCTAAGGTGGACGCGGGCGAGAAGAAACTAGAGAATTCTGAAAACGCCCGCGCCATCTCCGAGTTGTTGTTGGAGTCGCTGACCAACAATATGCTTTGGATGCAACAACATGGAGTTGTCAATGTATGTACTTCATTTGTTTTATGGTCATTTTGTGTTGACTCTAACCCTTTTCTTGAAATTGCAGATCGTAAACTCCATTCTAAACTCCGTAGAGCTGGACGGCGCAATGGCCAACTTGGTGGTCACTACGCGCCATGACGGGTACGCGCAGGGTTATGCTGAGTGTGCGCAACACGTCAATCATGCAATGGACGTTCCATGGGACAACAGCCGCGCTGCCACTCGTGCTGTTGATAATGGAGCTGCTTTCTCCCGGGCTCAGCAGGAGTACAACCGTCTTAACATCTCGTCTATGGAATTGGTGAGCAAGGCGCCCACACACGACGATTTCGTGGATTGCTTAAAAGACATATTTTCGGAAGAAGCCGAGGCCGCTGCAGATGATGACTAGTGTAGGATCCTTATTGTAATATCTTTGTAGGATCTCTGAATGTACTGCGCACTGCGCGAGTTTGTACATACTTTGTAAATATTTTTATCTTCAATGAAATGTTTCTTTCCAGTTACAATATTTGCGTGAAAAGGACCAACTTTGTGTAGGTATAGCGAATAAAACTGGTAATGAACTCGTGTATGAACATTCGTTCCCATGCGCATGCAATAGGTAGTGAAGTTTGGTTCAAGAGTTATTGTGTACCGAGGTGTTTTTGCGTAGATCCAAAGTGGCTTCGCGCATTTGTAATGAAACATTAAGACAAAATAATTCATGTAACCCTTGTCTTTATTAATCAATGAGGCGTAAGAGCCATGTACAAAGTCGACAATAAGATAATGAACTTGCTAATTTACATGTAGTACCGTCTTAGCTTCTGCGCATTCCATGTCTTAGGAATATTTGTACCGTCTAAGCGTTTAAGGGTGTAAGCGCCCTTTCCTAGGACCTCATGGATAATATAAGGACCTTCCCACTTAGGTGCTATTTTTCCAGGACGTTCAGCGTTAGACACTTCATTGTCGCGTAGAACAAAGTCACCAGGTACAACTTCTTCTTTTCTGGTGAGGCGTGCAACTTTTCTGGTGGCTGCACTTGCGCGGCGGCCACCCTGGATCATATGAACAGACTTCATCTTTTTATTACTCGGGCCCTCGCTGCCTCGAGTGATTTGGCGCACCTCCTTGCGTACATTTTGTAATAAGTGGGTGAGCTTCCCATTTTTGAGTGCTTTCTCGATCTCCATGCGCAAGGAGATGCAGTTATCAGTTGTATGCCCCGTATCCTTGTGATAATCGTAGAAAAGGTTGGGGTCTTGACCTTTCTTATTGCGTATCCGCGACTGTTGCTTGAACTGATGGTCTTCGGTGCTGAGTACTTCCGCCGGTGTTTTCGTTAGTGTTGTCCACTGACGATCGCGATTATCCTGCTTTATTGCTCGCTGGGTAGCGAGTTTATTGATGGTCGCACGTGCGTCGACCGATGAGTAGGGATGGTTTTGGCTGTGCTCCCTCCAACTCTTATTCTTCTTCCCAAAACTTTTGCTCATGTCTTGGGGACGGTGGTGAGGTAGGGGGTCTATTGTTATTGAGGTTGCGCTCCGTCTGCGCATAGACCTTTGCTGCCGCTATGAGTTTCTTCCAAAACTTTTGCTCATGTCTTGGGGACCATACCCCTCCACAATGCTTTTTGGCCAGCGTAAACTTATAGGGATCAAGTCCTTTTGTTCTCAAGACTAAGTATGAGTTGCTCTCATCTTAGTCTTGGCCTTGTGCAATGTTTTAGGACTTCGCGGCTAGAGGTTTGTTCAATCCGCGCAGGGTCAGGGACCTGCGCTTCCAGGTTTAACTTGCCGTTGTGCAGAGTGCGCAAGGTTTGTTAGGCAGCCTGCTGGTTTCAATGTTGGTGTACCGTTGCGCGTTGCGCACAAGGTTATTCTGGTGACCTGTTATCATTGTGAGGATATGGTACCTTCCGCAGGGTTTTTTGGACCATACCCCTCCACACCGTTCATTATATTTTATTAGAAAACAAATCTATACCTAATGTTAGAAAATAGAAATGTATACCTAATAAATAAGTAACTAGTGACGTCACGGATTATAGTTCTGTGAACTCATTATAGGGGTGCAAACGAGCTGAGCCGAGCCTGAGCTCGACCAGGCTTGAGCTCGTTTAGTATATGAAAGCTCGAGCTCGGCTCGATTCGAGCTTTATTTCTAAAGCTCGAGCCCAGCTCAGGCTCGACTCATTAAGTATTTATTAATTAATTTATATTAATTATAATTATTATTATACATATAATTTAGTTTTTTATATTTATATAAATTGTAAATATTATTATTTAAATATATGTTTAATATATTAATAAAAATATATAAATAGAAAGCTCGTCAAGGCTTGCGAGCCGGCTCGAGCTCGATAAGCGAAGTTCGGACTCGTTTACTAATCGAGCTTGTTTTTAGGCTTGGACTCAACTCGAGCTAGAGTAGATCGGCTCGTTTGCACCCCTAGAACTCAATAACCTCCTGCTTTTCCAATATTATTTTTGGAAGGTTTACTTTAGCATTTTGGTTTTGGCATCAAACTTGAGTGTTTGAGTGCTGTCTCGGGTTCGGAACCCTACAATGAATGACTCAGGAAGAGACAGGGTAAAGAATTTGGTAGTGAGTAGCCTCATAACCTTTCCAGAGGAGAGATCTTTAGAAAAACTCTCTCGACAGAATAATAGCTTCGACTTATTTTATTTAATCCGTTCTTATTTTGTTTCATGATTTAAAAGTTAACTGAAAACATAATATATTAAATCATTACTTAAGTCTGTGCTACAGCTATTTATATATCCTATTTATCTAATACACACATTTCTAACTTTTTTTAACAGCTAACTTATTTTTAATTGGATGAACAGTCGTAATTGCTGTCTTTCTGTAATGGTTGCTATCCTCAGGCTGATAGTTTTTTTTTTTTTTTTTTTTTTTTATAAAAACCTCTCTTTAAGTTAAAGAAAAAAATTATTTTTAATTCTTATCATCTGTTTTGGACTTGAACTTAAAATATTCTTCTTCTAAAATATTTAAAGGCTTTAAATTTATTAAATAAACTATCACCGCATTACTACATACATTTCTAACTTAAATATATATGATGGGTCGGTGGATGAAACGCCAACGTAACCAACCTGCTTCCTGATGTGTCTAAAAGCAACAAAAAGATGTTCAAAAGAATCTATCGATTAGCCAAAAATACCCAAGTCGGTACTTTTCCCCAAATATTTCCTTCCAAAAGAAGAATTTTACTATTATAAAAACCATTTAAATATCTGGCAACAGTGGTTTGCCTTTTTTGTTTTGTGAACTGATAAAAATTGGTTGAATTATTGTGAATTTGTTGTCCAACTAGTTTTTTTCTTGTCTATTTTGTCGTCTATTTTGCAGGACACTAAGTTAAATATTTCTTTTTTATGATATGTACGTATGTGTTTTGGTTATTTCTACATGCTATTCATAATCGTCTGTGTTGCAGGACATTAAGTCAAATATTTTTTTCATAACATATGTGTTTCGGTTACTTGTATATATACTCATAACACGATCTAAAAAGTTAAATCGAGTCAATCAATTTAAACAAATCACTACCATACTTTTTCTAAAAAACCAAAACGATGGAAAAACTAAAATTTAATTGGGGGCAAAATTGTAATTTTTCAGAACAAATAGAACGCCAGGCAACCACTTGACACAAAAAAAAATTACACAGAGCCAATCAACTAAAACGAAACACCACCATAGTTTTGTAATAAAAACACTAAAACGATGACATGCCTGTAATTTTACACTGGGGTGAAATCGTATTTTGACAGGGAAAAAAACAAAAACAAAGATAAATTTATAAATTTGAGTTGAGGGCGAAATCATAATTTAGCTAGAAAAAAAAAAGATCAATAAAAAACCTGTAAATATCAACAGGACAAATTCGTAATTTGGCTAAATCGTTGAAAAAAAACCTCACCAATAGCCAACTGCCACAAAGGTGGCTGTGGCAGCCACTATTACCACCGTGGGGTTTGTAGACATAAAATTTTATGGGAGAGGAAGTGAGACATTACGATTTAATAAATAATATGCTAGTAAGCAGTGGTGGATCCATAATTTTTTTTCAACAGGGTCCACTTTTTCTGGTGTTAAGATTTTTCACAACCTATGTTAGAATTTTCAGTTTTGTCACCGTTCGATTCAGGTCGGTCTGAGAGGATTAGGAACATATAATAAAATACAGTTTTAGAGTTGATTATCGTTCGGATGGATGTTATGATAAGAACCGAGATGCAAAGAGAAAGAACAGAAAGCCAAAAGAACATCTCTTAATTCATTTGCATACCTTCCAAGTAGAGACACACAACAGTTAAATACACACTTAATAACCACTATTTAAACTACTAAATTACATACATTAACTTGAAAGTGGACACAAAAAACATTATGGAAGAAACTAAAACAAGTAAATGACAGATAAGCCCTCAAATTTTGTGAAAATCTCCCATTACAAGCACCGATATTTAGTGTTCCTTAAAAGCCAATTTGTTCGAAGATTCATTAGTTTTGTTATAAAGAATGTTGAACCTACAACTAATCAATTCAATTGCATTGGATTGCAGGTTGCTTTTTATGCATGACATTTATTTCAACTGGATGAAGAAGATGTAAGTTATATTTTTGTATTAATTAGTTAAAACTTTATCAAGTAGATGTTAGTACATTTTTATATTAATTAGTTTAAGCATATAGTTTTAATCATAATCATGTGGTGTTTGTGATTTTCGAGGGTCATGTGACATGGCGTAATTCTGGTCTATTTACTTATAAATGGGTTTGATTGAATAAATAAGAAGCTTAAATAGGAACAAGCCAAGTGGTTTGAATGTTTACTTTTCAATATAAATTAAATAATTGACATTATATAACCCGTGTAGCACACGAGTACTTAAACGATTACTAATATTAGACAAAAACGTCAAACCTACAAATAAACAAATAAATGTGGTGTATTAAGAAATTTTTAATAACTTGTGATTTTTCACGAGTACTTAAACGATTACCAATATTAGACAAAAATGTCAAACCTACAGATAAACAAACGAAAGTGGTTTTTTAATTACTTGTGATTTTTCGTATACACCCATGTAGCACACGAATACTTAAATTATTACTAATATTAGATAAAGACATCAAACCTACATATAAACAAACATATGTGGTTTATAAAGAAATTTTAACGACTAGTGATTTTTTCTTATTCGTTTTTTTCAGTTCGTTATAATTTGATATTTACCTGAGTAATTGAATGTTTTTTCATTAAAAAAATTTATAATCACACTGTTAAATAATATATTTTACTTTGAGACCACCCGTGTTACACTCGGTTGCTTAAACTAAACTTGTTAAAAATAAACATCGGCCGGTTGATGGAAACGTAACCAAGTTGAGGAAAAAGATATTAACCAAAAATATCTTAAGTCGGTACTTTTCCCTGAAGATTTCCTTCCTAAAGAAGATATTAACACTATAAAAATCTTACAAATATCTCACAGCAGTTGTTCTTTAACCACCATATTCCTTCAACTCTTCACAATTATCACTAAATTTTATGGCAGAAGAAGTCAGAATCACAGGCGGTGTTGAGGATGACGACGAACGAGTTTTCCAGTGGGAGGACGGACTGCCAACCGGAGATGATTTGACGCCGTTAACGCAGTCGTTAATCTCGTCGGAGTTGTTATCGGCGTTTAACATCACGCCGGAACCATACCGGAGTATCATTGACGTCAATCGCGCTTCTCAGAACACGTTTGCGAATCTGCAATCGTCGGTGAACAGATTCAACGCTACGACGTCGTTTAAAGGAGTTGACAATCGTGAAATGGATGTAGAAACCGCCGATCTGACTCACGGCGGCTCCGGTTACCGGAAAATTCAGAGAATCAGCGGCGGAGCGGTGGAGGAAACGGAATCAGATTTGCAAACCGCCGGTTCCGATTATCGGAAATTGCAGAGATTTTGTAGCGGCGGTGACGGTGACGGCGGCGGCGGAGGAGCGGTGGAGGAAACGGAAATGGAGATGGAGACGGAGACGGAAACCGGTGATCAGTCAGCTAGGGTTTCAAAACGACAGCGTTTAGTCTGGACACCACAACTACACAAACGGTTTATTGAAGTTGTTGCGTATTTAGGTGTGAAGAATGCGGTGCCGAAAACGATTATGCAACTGATGAATGTTGAAGGATTGACTCGTGAGAATGTGGCTAGTCATCTACAGAAGTACAGGTTGTATTTGAAGAGGATGCAAGGTGGTCCTTCGGGTTCGGATCCTGCTCACGAATCTCGTGGTAGCCTGAATGGATACCATCCGATGGTTCACCAGAGGCCGAATTCGTATGCGTATAACGTGCAGCAGGGGAATTGGTCCGGGAATGGTTTTGATTTCGGTTATCAGCATGGTATGACTCCTAAAAAGTAGCAATTATTTAGTTTAGGTTCTACTTTTTTTTAATACTTAAATAGTTGAATGCATATTGAATCAATCTATTGTTTTCTGCACTGATTGTTAATGTTAAAGGGAACTACACAACAACCGTATCCACATAATTATACAAATAGCAAAGTTATTGGTAGGGTTTTGGGAAGGGTGGGATTTAGCGATCGTTAAGGGTTTTAGATTAAAAGAATGGAGTACAATGAAGATGATGAACTAGTTATTTAGATTAAAAGAATGGAGTAAGAATGAAGATGATGAACTAGTGATCACTTTAATTGGGACACCTTCATTGTTGTTCTTTAGTGGTTTTTAAACAAATAATTTATGGATACGCTTATAACTTTTTCTTACTTTATGATGCATTTGTTTAATTGCTATATGCATCTTCTTTATTTGATTCTTCATGGGATTGTGCTATGTTGAATTATCAAGAAAACTATGATTATCAAGGTCTCATGGTTTCACTTACTTATAGGTTCAAGATTGGAAGTCTATAAATGATTACAACTTGAGTACTCAAACCATGTGTAGAATCACTTCTCGAGTACCCAACCGTGCTTAGAATCACTTCTCAACGAATTCTATGTTAGGACAATATTACTGAATAGGAGAGGTTGCAAAAAGAATTATTCACCCTTTGTGGTAGAAACTTTCAAGTGATATCATAATCTTTTACCATGTTTACTTGTGGCCAAGCAAAACCAAGACGAGACCCGTCAAACTGACACAACCCATTCCAATAAACCTATTCCCATAAAAGCAACCCGTGGACGTGGTTGAATTTTCTTTTTAACATCTGGTTTCACACGAATACAATTCTCAGGTGGAATGTGTATATATTTTTAAGAGTTAATTGCCATTTTAGTCCATGTGGTTTGAGGTATTTTTTCAGTTTAGTTCAAATGTTTTATTTTTCGTCTGTGGGTACAAAAAGGTTTCACCGTTGCCATTTTAGTCCACTGGGTTAACTTCATCCATTTTTTTGTTAACGAGAAGGACAATTCGGTCATTTTGTATGTAATTTTGTTAACTAGAAGGACAATTCGGCCATATACAATCAGAAAACTTAGTGGTTAAGAAAACTTAATGGTTGATGAACCAACCTGCACAAAAATACTCTTACTAAACTCATAACTAAAAACCGAACCATATAGGATCAAGACCCGAGCAAACACGATAAGACGAAACGAAAATCGAGAAAAACACGTGATTGGACGAAAACACGGCGGAAGACATGCGTCACGACGAGGTGACACGTGACAGACCTATGCTGGACACGTGGCAGATCTAGGCCAGGCCGACCTCCCAAGTGCCACGCGGAAGACTCCCTGTCTCCTCCCGCGACGCGCGAGCGAAGTTAACCGGGGCTATTCAAAGGTCGGGTCTGGGACAGAATCATTAGCACCTTCTCAATTTCTGAAATCGATTTCTATATCCCTTGTCACTCCGTTTCTCTATATTCTCGTGTATTAAACCCTAATTACTGAGATGATACCCTGTCCGATTGATCGATAAACCAATCAACAGATGCTAAAGTGCTGCCTGAATAAGGCTACAATTTTTTAACTACATTGAGGTTTTGATCTCGTGATTATTGTTGAAGTTTAAGTTGGGTTTATACACTAATACGGATTACATTATGTGAAATTAGGGGTTAGAATCAAAATGCTTAAAATGATAAATTTACTAATGAAGTAGGTGCTTAATTATCAAAAGGCTCGGAACTACAAACTTACTATTAATCAAGCGGCTTAGTATCAGAAGACTTAGAATTAGGAGGCTTGTTAAACTAGAACTATAGATTTACAAGGTGAGACATTCTCTTTTCTTCACATTCTGTGATACTTAAATGTTTTCAAAACCCTAAATGTTTTCTAGTTATAATTATAGGGGATTAAGTTTTTGTATTCTTAAATTACTACCGATATGTGGGGTTTTGTATACAATACTTGATAAGCTTCACTAGTTGAGATAGAATGATCAACAATGATATGTCCACAGTCATCAAAATAGGCGTGCGACAAGTACTGATTTGAATAATTGAAAGATATAAACAAATGTAAAACCCTTAATACTGTAATAACACTCGTCTTTTTATATAAATGAATGATGTCACCAGTATTTCCTACTGATAAAATGTTTTAAACATGTTTTAGGTGATTATAGTAGATCTGAATAAAAGTTGTGATACGACACTAAAAGGCTTAAAGGAGTGTCTTATTTTATCAATTAAATTAAGAAATGTTGTTTTCGCTTTTATCCCCTATTAAAACTACCTTTGTAACACATGAGATTTTATTCCTATTAGTTATAAATTAAATTCCTGTTGATATTTTTCCTAACTCACGCTCCTAGTGAAATTTTCGCTGCGATATTTTCAAAATAACCACAAGTACTACTTGACTGTTCACGGCTCCCGTCCAGGGTGTGGTCGGGGGTTGTGACAATAGGCACAAGATTCCCACAAGAATATCAAGTTTATGTAAAAGTTTAACGAAAACAGAAAGTTTGGACCTCAAAATGGTGGTGTTACACCTTAGTTTACCATAGTAGACTTGTGGAAACACTCCTAGAGGTGTTCAAAGTGCTTAAGAACAAGAAAAAGTGGAGAAAACATGAAGGAAAGTGAGATGGAGCTCACTTTTGGACTAGATATTGTTCGAACCAAACCTGCAAAGAATCAGAGCTTGGGAGTCTTTTGAGTGAGTTTAGAGTGTGGGAAAAATGAAATGAAGGCGTGGGCTTGGTTATATAGTGGCTGAGCAAGGTTGTGTTTTAATGGAGATATAAAGTGATTGGGGAAGAAGAGAGGTGAAAAAAGGTGACTAACCCGAATTCAGCAAACAACTCGTTGCGGATTAAGCCTCCACACGTCACACGGTCTCCAAGTCTTCGCCTGCCGGGCGACGCGGCGTGTCCCGTTTTTAGCCACAGTTTGGTTTTTTCCCATTTTTAGTCCCTGAACTTGTTCATGTTTGTTATTTTATGCCGAAAGTTTATATTTTGGGGGTTTTCGAGTATAGGAGGTGTGTGTATGCATGTGTTGGGTATCGTGTATGTATGATTAACACTTTGAATGTATACTAAGTCTCAGTTTTGCATATAAACACGTATTTAACGATTGATTGCATAAATACAAGTATGATTGATATAATACGAATTTCCATTATGCTCGAAGTCTTAGTTTACAATATTGGAATGAAATACGTATACAAGTTTTTAAAAATAGAAATGTGATCCAACTTTCTAAACATGGAAAGTACAGAAATGCGAAGTGCTATAACAACGGACGTGAAAGAGGGAATCAAATATGGAATATTGAACGTGAGAAAAGGAATGATGAATATGGTGAACATCAGAAAAAGAAACCTGAAGAATGGGAAGACCAAAGAAAGAACTTGAGGTGCTACACATGTGATAAGATTGGGCACTACTCAAGCGAATGTAAAGCACCTACCAAAGGGAAAGAAGAAACAAATTTGATAAAGACCGAAAATGTACGTGATATTGATCCGTCTCTATTTATGGAAACTTGTTTGGTAATGAAAGTAAGTTTGAATGAAGAAAGGGTTATCCCTGGTGTTTTTGAAAAGAATGGAAAGAAAGAAGGAATGTGGTATTTAGACAATGGTGCAAGACATCACATGTCAAGAAAGAATGAAACACACAAAACTAGATACTCGATTCATCCGGGTGCTGATAAGAAGTATCAAGACCTACGATATTCTTATTGGTGGTCTGGAATGAAGAAAGACATCGCCGTGTTTGTTTCAAAATGTCTGTTCAAAGGTGAAACGAAACATCAGCGACCCTTGGGTCTACTCGTATAGCCTGATATACCAGTTTTTAAGTATGAAAACATAACCATGGATTTTATTGCCGTGTTACTTCGCACTTCCAGTGGTTAGTGGTTATGACACTATTTGGGTTACCATTGATCATCTTACAAAGCCTACTCATTTCATCCCAATTCGTGAAGACCACAAGAATGAGAAACTAGCTCGTATCTACATCCATGAAATTGTAAGGCGTCACGATGTCCCTTTGAGTATTATTTTCGACCGTGACGGACGTTTTACTTCACGCACATGGCAAGCTGTGCAGTCAGCATTAGGCATTTGACTTGATCTCAATACTGCATTTTGATGACTATCGTGAGTGTCATGCAAAAACCTGCATAAACTAGCTAGCTAGAGTAAGTAGGGTATCAAATCCAGAGGAGTATGGTGGAAAGTGTTAACTGATTAAGTATTTATAACCTAATTGCAAAAAACGTAACATCGGTTGTTTGAATGTTTGATTAAACTAAGAATTACGAAAAACGAGTTTGTAAACAGTTGGAGAAAACAATAGACATGATTTTGGATTCAAAGTAAACTTCAATTCAATTACGTGTTTGACTACTAGAAATCACATAGACATGATTGCATAATTCGATTAATTGATTGTAATTATTCAAAGACTACTTCAATTGCAAACAATGAAAGGTTATCACATGAATGATCAATTGAAATTACCAAACACCTTATCAAATTTATCCAAATTACTAGAATTCTTGGGAATTGAATGAATCGGATCTAAGAATTAAAGCAAAACCAATTGTTTACAATCCAATCAATCAAATCAACTGGTAAAAAGCATCGAATGCTTAGATTACCAAGTTCAATTACAAATTCAAACACATAAATTCAGTCTACTTACAAGAATCCTCTACCTGGATGAAACCACTAGGAAATTAGCCGCTCATCTCGGTGTAATGATCTTCAAATACTTGAACAATGGTTGAATTCATCGTCTCGATCTTCGGTTTGATGGAAAATATGATGATAAGAGGCGAAAAGTGCCCAAAGTGGTGTTCTGGATCTCCAAAATTCGTCTCGGAAGTGAGTCCCCTGCGTTTAGGGTTTCCAAATTCGCTTTTATACCTTCAAAATCAACACACTCGTCTTTTTCCCGGAACTCGCCGTAGCTTACGGTCTAGCACCGTAAGTTACGGCTACAACATGTTGTTCCTCTTGTTTCTCCTCACCCGTAACCTACGGTTTAGCACCGTAAGTTACGGTACATGACTGCTGTTCTTTTTGTTGTTTGCTAAACCTAACCATAAGCTACGGAATGCCCACCGTAGCTTACGGCAGAATTCCTAATTCTCCTTTTCATTCATTCTAACTTTCAGCAAATGACCAAACGGCTCCCGAACTTCATTATTTCTCGTTTCTTGTACTTCCACGTTATCTTTTGGCCCGAACAAATCCCGATCAATGTATTTTACCTTGATCATTACCCACGGGTGTTCCGCTTTGTCTCTAACCACTTTAACTTCACCGATTAAGTGATTTACTTGAAAAATCACAATCTCTCGTAGTTATCACATTCAAAGCATATAATCACTTAAACGTACCAAAAACACATCAGATAAGGACATTAACGCTCGGGCTTCACCCTCTCCATCACATTCGCACACGTAACCTTGCTTGTCCTCAAGCAACCATCACAAACATTAATCACCTTATTAACAAATCACCATTGAATCCCTTACCAATTTAATAATTTAAGGTCCCAAGTCATACCCGTCCCATAGACTGACACAATCGAGGTTGACAATCTGACAAGTAGGTGATGCACATTTAAACAATTTAACACATGCCAACACACCCCTCACAATCAACTCTCCTCTACGCTATATCTAGACTAACGTGTAATGTGCTAGTATATATATCACTCAAAAACCGTAATGAAACTCTGTACTTATAAGCTTGCATAGGAATCAGACCTCCACTGTATCACATAACATATCACATATCAAAAGGACTTATGGGTTTTGGGTTCGGGTAAAGGTAGGGAATTTTTGGTTTTTTCTATATGGCTAATGTAGGTCCCCTAATCCACGGATCTTGCACAAAATCGTCTATCCAACCTATAGTGCGGAATCCCATAGATCAGATTATCACTGAAAACGTGTAGAAACAGAAATCACCAACAAACCCGATCTTTATTGATTATCTGTCACAAATGATTACAATCAATCAAGACCACCACGAATTCGTCCATGCCAATCTCTCTTACGAATTCTCTCTAAACTCTCTCTAAAGTGATTATGGTGATTAACCTTAAACCTTAAAGCAAAGCCTTGTTTATATAACACAAGGTTGCAACCTGGGCTAGAGTTCCATCACATGGGCTAGGCCCATTTCGCCCCCTTCCCCATATGTGTGGGTTTGGTTTGACCCAATCACTCCTATTTCACTAATACAAAGCTAAACCTGCTAACCGTTTATCGTTCTACCAATTACAAAATTTCCAAAGACCAAATCTGATAGCTGTTGTCACAAATATGCACCAACAAACTCCCCTTGACAATAGCTTTATCAAACAACTTTGTCTTCAGTCTTCTTGCATTCTTCATGTAATCTTTCATCATCTTTGGTCTTTGGATAACTTTCAGCTTTAAAAGCTTCTGTCAGCAACAGACTCCCTCTAAGCTGATGCATCCAATCACCAAATTTTCCAAAACGTTAGCACTTGAGAAAACTCCAGTTTATGTTTGCATAGAAATCTTCAAACTCTTCAACTTGTCTACAATGTAGAAAGGAGGTTCTACCATGCAGCAACAAACTCCTCATCTCTTCACGTCAACTTCTCAGCAACACAGCGCTTCAATCTGTATACTATAAAACAAACATCTTAAGAAACCATAAGATTTTTTCAACATAGGTGAACAAATTATTATTCAAGAGACGGTAAAACTGCATCACAGATTAAGCAAGTCACAACTCAACACCAACACTCAAAATTTTAATCACACTAGAACCTGCAAGTTGAAAATTTTGAACTCAGATTCTAACACCAGCTCCCCCCTACCGGTAATAATTCCTCCATAAACAACCATTTTCCGTACGTTAAGAATTTTAAATTACCCCAAAAATCCGTATGTATGTATACATATAATTAGAATTATGAACCTAGTTAGTAAATTAGTAAAGTTTAACTAAAAGAGAATGTAATAGGCCATGTAATATAAACACTAAAGATAAAGGGGCCAAAGTTGACCCAAATGGAAAATAGAATGATAAAAGGGAAGACAAACACAAACACACACACATCTCAGGTGTGTGTGTTCGCCAGGAGCTAGAGGAAGAAGGGGAAAACCCCTTGTCATCATAAAATCAACAAATTGAAGAAGTTATCTTGATTAAATCTCACGCATGTTCTAAATTCTTAATCATCTAAGCACACTAGAACACAAGGTAAGGAGAATTTTATGTTTGATGGATTTGTATGAAATGGGTTTCCAAGAAATCCATGAATTTATGTGAAATTAGAATGATAATTAATAAGAATCATGCTTGAAATTCTGGTTACTTTGATGCTTTGATAGAAAACCCACTTGTAGTAGTAGTGATGTGAAGATGATGATGATGAATGTGAAAAATTAGTGTAATGATCATGTATAATGTTGCTTGTAGTGAATATGTGTTTAATGAGATTGATTTAGTATGAAAGTTTGGTTAAAGATGATGATTTTAACATGAACTATTAAGATTGTGCATAAGATCCTTGTACACCATGCTTTGTTTATTCTATGCACACCAATTGAAGCATGGAATTGAAAATGTGGGTATGACATTGTGAGTCCCAAAATAGATTCGGATCACAGTGGTTGATTGTTATCACTCAAACAACTATAGATTAGTTGTTTGAATGTGTAAAAGTTAAGAAAAACCAAACCAAGAAGATGAAGAATCTTGAATGGATCAAACAACTAGTGTTGTATATGAAATCTCAAAAAAATGTAATCAATAACAGCACCTGGATATTCGGATGTAAGCACAATAACAAGAATCACAACACAAGAGTAATTACCAAAATCTGTCCAAAAAACTTGGACAATACATTCATTGAAGAACCTATTTATACAGATCTGACTACCCAGCGTATTTAATAAATACGCTGGGTTACTAATTATGCCGCCAGCTTACAACTTTCACATAATTGCACTTTTAACCCTTTTAGATTACCTAACTATTACAAACCAGCTCAAACTTTTAATACTCAAGTACCAACGGTCTCAAAATGTTCTAACAATATCCCCCCTAGACCGTTGAGTGCTTGAGTTTCTTCAGTCTTGACTCGGAGCTTCAGGGTCTGCGGTTGATCCTTGATCCTTTTCTTGCGCAGCTTGATCGGTAGGTTGGTCTGTTGTTACTTACTGGGTTGATTAAAAATAGCTTCACTTGTGGTTTGTTGGCCCTCCTTAGTGACTCCATATCTGGATGAAGTCGGAGGTGGTGGAATGATTTGAAGATCAGAGTCAGATGATGGATCTTTACTTGGTGGAGAGGATTGTTCAGGCTCAGCTGATTTCTTCTTTTTGGATTCCTCCTTTTCTTTCTTTGCGTCCATCCTGAGTAGAATTTCCATCACTTCAATTTTCAAGCCCGCACGCGCTCAGCTGCCATTTGAAAAAGCATCCCTTCCTCCAGATACTCGTTTCCTGCTCCAATATTGATCTTGTGTCCGTATAGAACATTCAGATCGGCAAGACAAAACATAAATACATCCATTGGATCTAGGATACGAATGTCTTCATTTGAGTTTAACCTGATGACTGCTTCACCCGTCTTTCCATCGTAAAACCACTTCTTGAAGTTCGTGAGAGTCGTAGGCTATTTAGGAGGTAGCTTTACCCTAGTTACAACTTTCACAGGGTTGATGACCCATGTAATCTTTCCCTTTCCGGTGAACGGGTCTTTGGTCTTAGACACACGTCTTCTAGGGCGTTGAGGCTTGAACACTGAAAATCTTCGCATGCATTCTCTTTGAGTTAACCTTTCTAGATCTCCACTAATGCTGCTATTTGTCGGATTTATCAGATCGTGCTTGCTGAGCTCTTGTATATCCCATGTTGGTAAGCTTTGCATGTCGTAGGCATTTTGAAAGTATTGAATGACTCCTCCTCGTCGTTTTACCAAAAACCAACCAGTTAGATTGCAGTATTTCCAACTGATGATTTTATCCGTGATCTCAGTCTTCTCAACTGTGATCACTTGATAAAAGTCTGGCATCTTCGCTCTTTCCTTCTTAAACCACTCCGGATGCTGTGGTTTGAACTCATCTCCGCCATCTGTTTCATACAACACATCATCTTCCAACCCCCATTCGAGAAACTTTGTGGGCATTTCGGCTTTGTCGACTTCCTCTTCATTACTGTCGTCATCAAGACTAACGTCAACTGCTGATTCAAGACGTTTCTTCTTCTTTTCGGCTCTGTCAGCTTTCTTTTTCTGTTCTCTTTCTCTAAATAAGTCAAAGTTAAAGATGTCTTCGCTCGAGTACTTTGGCTTTCTAGTCGCAGCGCCATATAGCTCCTGTCCTAGCTCATGCAGTTTTTCGAGACCCTCCTATTGAAATCTAATGAATTTTGATTGCTTGTGAACGTAAGAATGCAATTCTTTGTTCTTCTTTCTCTGTTCTTTCAACTTTCTCTTCAGCACATTAGTGTCATTCACTTGATTTTTTAGTAAACAGAACTCCTTAGCCGGAAATAGACTAATTTCCTTGGATAAACGGTTATAAAGCTCTTGAAATGGTCTGGGTCTTGATGGAACTTGCTGAGGAGGAGGTTGAGCCGATACAGGTGGTTTCGGTGGAACCTTTGCTGATGATCCTTCCCCTGTTTTTCTCTTCTTTGGCGCAGCAGCCTCGCTTGGAGAGGGTTCTAGTAGTTCAGTTAAAAGTCCTTCCACGAATCTATCCAACTGTTCTTGTTCTGATGTAACCACCACAGGGGTTTCAGATTCAGTCATTTCCCTTCTCTTCATTCTTCTTTCCCGTTTCTCAGCCTCCGCAACCGCATGGATGGCTTGCATTTTTCTTCCCTAGTCGATCTAGTGCGAATGCTATCAGCCATGATTCGCTTTGGATTGGGTGCATCTTTCTTGCTTTTCTTCTTTGACGGTTCCTCTTCGACCACTTTCTTTCCTTTTTCTTTCCTTTTTCGACCACTTTCTTCTTCTACTTCAGCCTCTTCAGCAACATCAACGGGATGAGTTCCACCTTCTCTACTTTTCCTTGCCTTTTCTCGATACTTGTTGTATGCAGCTAGAACCACTGGAAGTCTTTCTTCACAATACATCCAGTTGTGTAACATCACCCACTCTTTGGTTTTCAACTCGGTAATCTACCTTCCTTTAGGAAGCTGAAACTGATACGTGTTTCCATCGTGTGGCAGGTTCCGATGCTGATCGTCAATAAGCAGTTGCACAAATCTAGGATACATTGCCCATGCACCTTTATTAACATTGTCGATCATACAATAGAAAATTAATCCAGAAATGTTGAATGACTGATTCGTGCAGAGATTTAGCATAGCCGCGGACCACTCTAAATTCAACCCATCATAACCGCCTTTTCGATGACAGATACTCATACAGAACGTGTGTAAAATGAACCTCCAGTCTTTCGTAAGCCCTGACTTCTTGATCTCATTTTTGTGACGAAAGTCTCCAATGTAGTTCATCCCACGAAAGCCTTCTAGAATTTCCTCTTTCTTTAGTTTGAACGGATCACTAGCATTGTCTCCGACGCTCAAAACCTTTCGAATTCGTTCCTCAGTTACTTTAATTTCCTTGTTTCGCACTGTCGCTGTGATGTGTTTGACGTTGTTCAGCGTTCTTACGCTTGCCGTTCTCTAGAATTCTTCTATGTGGATTGAGTAGATTGTGGGATTTGCCTGGACTGCGTAGCTAATTTTGCTCTGCGATAGCCAGTCCATCACGTCTTCAAAATCGGGCTCTTGAGGAACTAGAGTGATGGGCTGATTGTGCTTTCTAGTACCGTCTCAAACTAGAGGTTGAGCCATTCCTGAAATGTGGAAACGAGCCAAGTCAGATTTATATACATAAATATATGTATATATATATATATAGATATACATGTTAAAGAAAATTTAAAAATATACATACATAATATTTTATACATAAAACATATTTTAAAAATAATTTTAAAACCGCTGTTATCTATGCTGAACATCAAAGATATATACGCAGACCATTTGAATGGCGAATTTATGTAAAACCGGCGTAAAAGATTAATTACGCTATCTTGACCGACGTATTTCTCTAATACGCCGGTTGCTTGAACTCTCGTTCAAGACTTAAATCCGTCATTCTGATGTCTAGAACAAATACGCTGTCGACAAGAAATAATTACGCCTGATGAAACATATTTTCACTGAACACAAATTAGCGTATTTATGTATAACCAGCGTAGATGATTATCTTCGCTAGCTTAACCGGCGTATTTGTCTAATACGCCGGTTACTTGAACTCGCGTTCAAGACTTAAATCCGCTTACCGATGTTCTGATTTATTACGCTATCTTCAAAGACAAATACGCCATATTCAAAATTAAATATGCCATGCTCATAAATTTCTTGATAAACCCTTTAAAACCGGAAGTAACCCGATCAAAGTATCTATCAACAAAACAGAGACTGAAATCGATGATTTAAAAACACTCAGACAATGAACGATGGACATTTGAATACAAAATCATACCGATACCGATTCCGTTCAGATATACTAAAAGAAGATTGAAAGATGTAGGTGGTTTTTGGGTTTTTCGGATTGATGAAGAAGACAGTGATTTGAAATATTTTAAAAATAATTTACACACAGTGAAAAGTGAAGTATATATACAGATTTACATTCCAGCGTAATTATTAATTACGCTGGAACAATAAATACGCCGCCTGATATATTTTTTAAGGTTTCTTCAAGTCTAAGAATCTTGAAATCAAATACGCTCGAAAACCTCGAATTTTCTCGAAAAATGTGGCCTTTTTGGTTAAAAATAGTGCAAGAATTTAAAAATAAGCTTAAGAAAAATGAAAAATTGCAATTTGGATATTGAAAGTTGTTTTTTTGGCCAGGAAGCCTCCTTTTTCACATAAAATTTATGCTTACTGATTTGAATCCTATGGCTTTCCTGCAAAAGATTATACTGGTAACATTTCGTTAATTGGAGATAAAATATTAGATATTTTGAATAATCAAGGCACCAGAAAAACTGTCAGTATGTTTGTCCTTTTAAATCCATGCACCTATCTTTCAACATGCGATCGGAGAGCCTTTTATCATGTTGCGGTAATATAGACAAGAAATTCGATGTTCCCCCACTCATGTTGAACTGTCAGAATGTTGTGCCCATGAGTCCCACATCAGGACATACCCCCGCGATCAAGGTATGCGCAAAGATTCCTCATAGCAGGTGAGTATATTGACCTCTTTCGTATTTGAAATTTCAACGTTAGACAATTGGTGTTCAGGTCAGTACTTCCGTACATCAGAGAGACCAAAGTCTAACGAGGGCTATGACAAATACCAAATACGGTATGATTTAAGCACTTGAATGATTCTCAATGAGAGCTTCATTTGTGTAGGGTTTTGGCCGCATTGGCTCTTTTGTAAAGATATCACAATTGTGTCTAGGTCAGCATATATCTGGATGAAGCAGAAGAGCAACTATGATATCCCCGAATAGTTAGTCAATATAAAGACCCGAAATCTCGGACTTTGGCAATCTATCAACACATAATTTAAGACCATTAAGCCATACGCCGCAACGTGTTGCCCACAAGTTGCACAACATTGTGGGTATCCAGAATTCTTGTGTGTTCGTTAACTTTTGCCTCCTTTTCGCAGTTTACTTCAAGGTATTGCTGAATGTAGGTCCCCTAGTCCTTAAGGATCTTGACAGAATTGTCTATCTAATCTAGAGTGCGGAATCCCCTAGATCAGATTTCACTGAAACAACAAGAACACAACTACGAACACGAACACAATTCCTTCAAATAGTCTTCTATTGATTATCCAACACAATGGTTTACAATCAATTCAAGACTCTATAGAAATCTCTCAGCCACTCTCTGTAGATTTCTCACACTCCTCTCTTTCCAACTGACTAACTCTAAACCCTAATGCACAACATGTATATATACTACATGTCTGCATACTAGGCTTTATACTGGGCTAGGCCATTCTCCAAGCTCATTACAACTCTAAACAAGCTAAACATAAATGCTAAGCCCAATACAAAATATCCAAAGACAAAACTATTAAACTATTAAGCTGTTGTCATAAATATGTACCAAAAGACCCCCCTTGACAATAACTTCATAGTGTAACTTTGTCTTCAAACATCTTGTGATCTTTTGGTCTTTGAATAGCTTCAGCTAGATTCTGACAACAACAGACTCCCCCTAAGCTGATGCATCCAATCACCAAAAGTTTCATTCATTGTAGATTAGCGAACTAGCATTCTCTGGTTAAGCTCTTATATCCAAATTCCTCTATATCTCCCTTTGCAATGTAGTAGAAGGATCCTACCATGCTCCTTCACACATTCTGCACTCCACTCTTAATATGTACTTTACTTGTATTCTGCACTTCATTTTGATAACTGCATCAATCTGTTTAGAAACACAAGCAAGTAACTTGAAAAACCATTAGTCCTTTTCTACATTAAAGATAAACCAATATTTTATCATATCATGCAAAAACAAACAACTTATCAGATCAAACTGGGAGACTTTAAACACAAATCTTTTTGTATTTTTATATTTTCTGAAAACAAATAACTAACAAGAAAATAAACACTCTATTTTTGTAAGAATCACCATTAAGAAGATCATATCAGCACTATTAAACTGTTTTCACACTATCTGATTATTTTATATGCAACATTCATGAAAAACAGTTCAAGACGACTATCAGTATTGTTTATCCACTTAAACAAAATATATGAACATTTCAAGTACCATTACCTCGTGATCTGTTTAGATAATTTATACTGATATACTAGTGTGTCCCACTTCAAGACATACCCCCGCGATCAAGGTATGCACAAAAATTCATCGTAATAGGTGAGTATACCGAAATTCATCCTTCTGATTTACAACATTAGATAATTGGTGATAAGGTCAGTACTTCCGTACAGCAAAGGGAATAATATCCAAAGAGGGTTAGGGCAAATACCAAATTTTGGTACGAATAATGCAATTTGCACATTTGAATGACTCTCTAGGAGAGCTTCTATAATTTTTGGGATTTGGCATTTTAGCTCTTTTAAGATATCCTGGTTGTGCCTAGGTCAGCATATATCTGGATGCAGCAGAAGGACAACCTTGATACCCCGGATGAAATAACGATATAAAGACCTAAAACCTCAGATTTTGGCAATCTATCAACGCAAGATTTAAGGTTATAAAACCATACGCCACTGATATGTTACCCACTCATACACGGTTTATTTTATGTTTGTATCACAAAGGTAAGTTGATTATTTCATGCCTTTTGCCTACTAGTACATCCTATGATGAAGCTGCTATCACACTTAAGCAATTTTCTTTTAATTTCAGTGTGACAACCTAACTTGCTGATGTACTATCATTTCTTCTTTTTCACACAACGAAAAACTCATTTTTGATTTTCTATTTTTTTTATGTTTTTGATTTTTTTTATTTTCTTAAACTTTGCAACTTACTCCCCCTAAACTCACGCACTTACTAAAACTCTTTTTGGCTTAGGGAAATTTCTCCCCCTAAATTTTTGTTTTTATGGAGTAAAGTTTTAAAAACAGAAATTTAAACACAAAATAGATTCCCACTTCAACTTGACAAAAGGTTTTTCATTGTTAGAAAACATTTTCTATCACAGAAGTAAATAATTCGTCACCATGGGTAACCTACTATTCACCTCAGATGATTTACAGGAATAACCACTGTTGAACACATCAACAGTCCTTCTTGGTCATCCTGCACACACTCAACAACTTAGTTAGACTGGGGACCCAAGCCTTAAAGGTCTTGGGTCGTCCAGATTCATCAACCACTGGAACATCCATCCAATATCCATCACACCATACTGGTGTCTTGGATGTCTTCCAAGTTGTTGGACACGATTTATAATTTTCACGAGATCTTTGATCGCGAGAATTCCAATAAACTCTCGGATTTGCCGACCTTTGAAAATTATTATCTCGAAACCTTCTTCTCCCATTATCATAATCTGAACTTTGAAAATTTTTTGGATTATATTGAACATTCGAGTTACTAAAACCCCTATATTCGTTTCTTCTTTGAAAGTTTCGATTACTAGAAGTTTGTATCGATTTTGATATTCAAAATTTTTCCGGGTAAAACAATTTGATTGTCCATTAACATGACTTGATTTAGTAGAAAATTTTCTTGGACTATCAAATCTTCTTGATGTTGAAGATTTAGGTTGGAATCTTCGTTGATTTGTCTGAGAACTTTGTTTGACATTCTTATTTGACCCAAGCTGATTTCCATCCTTAACCTCAACCTCAGTCTCTGCTTTCTTACCCTTTTTAAAAGGACAACAACTAGCCACATGCCCTTTGTTGTGATATTTAAAACAGGATCTCTTCTTAAAAGTTTTCTTTCTGTTAAATCCCTTTTTAAATGATTTGACTGTTTTGTCTTTAGTATCCTCATCCACTTTATGAGGTGTACTATTAGACCTATCAGATTCTTTCAAAGAGCCTGGACTATCAGGTATGTCGACTGTTATCGGAACCACTACATCTGGTGTAGTAGGAACAAAATCTGTTAGCTCATTTTCATTTGGTAAAAAAGAATAATCCTGATCCTCAGCAGATGAAGCTTTACTAAACCCCACTCCTGTTTTATCTCTACTCCTTTTAAACTTTTCTGAATTTGAGTCCTGACTACCGAGGATTCTCCAAATTTGTCTAACTTTCTACGAAGTTCAACAATTTTGGCATGTGCACCCGCCAATTCTGTGTACTTTTCAGAAAGCTCGTCAGTCTTATCCTTCACAGTTTCACGAGCCAAATCAATGATCTGGTAAAAGTTCACTGACTTTGCTGGTCAAACTGATGATTTCTTGTTCATTTAAATCGAGTGTATTTAAAAAATTTGACTCCCTTTTACTCAAAAGAACATTTGACTCTTTTAGTTTTCTAATTCAACTAACAGAATTTTGTTGTGCTCTGAAAATTTGTCAACTTTACCCTGTAGTTCAGTGCAATTATGACAAGTATGACTAACAGATTAAAACTGTACCTGTAGCTCTGCTGTAAGCTCATCTGTATCATCCATACACACTATAGCTTTTGCATCCTTGAGTTCCATTCTCTCCTTCTCAGCTTCCTTATTCTCTTCTATCTTAGCATCTCCTTCATCAATCTTCACAGCTGCAGTCTCAGTAACACGTGTACTTTGTCTTGAAGTACTCTGATAACGTTTTTCCAAAGCTTCCCACAGCTCTCTAGAAGATCCATACCTATTATAAATGTTTTTCATATCAAATGGCAAGGACATCTTTATTGCTGCTAAAGCCTTCTTCTCAGCATCATATATACGTTTCTCAGAATCTTCCATCTTCTCATACGAGAGTACCATAATTCTGCCGTTAACTCGACGTGTGGGAGCAATGTACCCATCGATCATACAATTCCACATCTTAGTATCTTCACTTTTAACAAATGCCTCAAACTGCTTCTTCCATTCTACATATTGTTCAGCATTTATCAGCTTTGGCCAGTTTTTAACACTCTCACTTAGATTGTTCAATTTTCCCATCTTTAACACGCAGCTAACAGTTTAAATGGATTTTGGTATACCTGTGTCAAAATCCAAATCTAACCCGCAGCTTATCGTAACCAAACCGTTAAAAACGTTCAGAAATTTTTCCGAAAAGTGTGATTACCAAATTGTACCGTTAGACTTGTCTCGACGATACGAATCCAATGATATATAATGTCCGATAGTGATTTTAGGATTTTCCGTGCCTTTTTTTCCTAAAAATCACACGAGCCTAACCGTGCAACCGGTTTGTCAATAATGTTTACGGATCAAATTCTATGCCTGAAAAACGTTTAATTTCGGTTACGTCAGCTGGTTAACTTTCCACCTCTTAATCCTAACTCGGAACAGTACCAAATCCGGAACAGTAACTCGGATTGACAATCCGAGATGAAAATCCGGAACAGTAATCCGAACTGCTAATCCGAAATGGTGATCCGGAATAGTGATCCGAGATGAAATCCGGAATGCACTGTGCTGATCCGAGATGGAATCCGGAATAGTTCTGATTCGAGATGGAATCTGGAATAACTTCTGATTCGAAATTCAATACGAAATAGCTTCTGATCCAAAATGGACTGTTTGAATCCGAAATGCAATCCGAGATGGACTATTCTGATCCGAAATGCAACTCTGATGATCTGAAATGCAGTTTTCTGATCCGAAATGCACTTTTCTGATCCGAAATGCAAGCTTTCAATCCGAAATGCTTCACTTTTGATCCGAAATGCAAGTCTTCTATTCGAAATACCTGGTGTTTATCCCAAACAAAAGCAAACCCTAGAACAGCCGTCAAAAACTTTGAACCAACCCCTAAAAACGTCCAAAATTCCAACTTTTTCTGCTGAAACGATTCTGAACCGAGCAAAAATCAAGAGCCGAATCCTCTGATACCAATTGTAGGTCCCCTAGTCCTTATGGATCTTGACAGAATCGTCTATCTAATCTAGAGTGCGGAATCCCCTAGATCAAATTTCACAGAAACAACAAGAACACAACTACGAACACGAACACAATTCCTTCAAACAGTCTTCTATCGATTATCCAACACAATGGTTTACAATCAATTCAAGACTCGCTAGAAATCTCTCAGCCACTCTCTGTAGATTTCTCACACTCTTCTCTTTCCAACTGACTAACTCTAAACCCTAATGCACAACATGTATATATACTACATGTCTGCATATTAGGCTTTATACTAGGCTAGACCATTCTCCAAGCCCATTACAACTCTAAACAAGCTAAACAGAAATGCTAAGCCCAATACAAAATATCCAAAGACTAAACTATTAAACTATTAAGCTGTTGTCACAAATATGTACCAAGACCGAATCTACTGACACGTTGTTGCTTGGAGCCTCAATCTATTTCTGTTTTAAGATCAAACAAAGTGTCAGCAGTTTTTCTATCATTTCTCATGCATGTGTCAAATAAAGGATTCTGTCTCAACAATAATTTCTGGAATACTTCCCCCTTAAAATTTTATTTTCGAGAATCTGTTGCTTGAAAAGAAATTTTAAATTTGCAGAAAATCTTTTTGGTGGGCACATTTTATGAGAGATTTTTTTAATCACTTCCACTCAAGGAAGTTGACCATCTCCAACCAGGTTACCAACTGGTTGAAGCGAGTTTTATCAAAGGCTTTCGTGAATATATCAGCTTTCTGTTGCATCGTATCCACCGGCACCACTTGAATATACCCTTTCTCATACGCATCGCTAATCATATGAATGCGAATTTCGATATGTTTAGTTCTGGAGTGGTGGATAGGGTTCTTCACAATTCCAAGACACGCTTCGTAGTCGATGAATATGGGAGTCTTCATAACGTTGATTCCATAATCCAACAACTGATTTTGTATCTAGAGAACTTGACAACAACAATGTTAGCTGCCGTGTATTCAGCTTGAGCAGTTGATGTAGAGACTGTTGTCTGCTTTTTGCTTTGCCACGGAATGAGACGATTTCCTAAAAATTGACATCCTCCTGAGACGGACTTTCTGTCAACTTTACAACCTGCATGATTACTGTCAAAGTAAGCAGTTAAATCAAAAGTACTATCTTTAGGATACCACAAACCAAGCTTGGGAGTTCCTTTCAGACAGCGAAAGATTCTTTTGACAGCAACTTCATGAGATTCTTTCGGATCTGTCTGAAATCTTGCACAAAGACAGACATCCCACATAATGTCAGGCCTACTTGCGGTCAGATACATTAACGAGCCTATCATTGAACGATAGAAGGATTTATTCATGGGTTTTCCTTGAAGATCCAAAGTAAGTTCCGTCTGAGTAGCAAAGGGAGTGCTGGCAGATTTGCAATCATTCATATTATACTTGGATAGAATATCTCTGATATACTTAGCCTGATGAATGAGTATGCCGTCTTCTCTCTGCTTCACTTCTAATCCCAAGAAAAACGTAAGTTCTCCCATCATGCTCATTTCGAATTTTGACCCAAAGATGATATCGTCTACGTAGATCTGTACCAGCATCACATCATCTCCGATCCGCTTTGTGAAAAGAGTCATATCTATTTTCCCTCTTGAGTACCCACATTCCAGAAGATATGTTGACAAAGTCTCGTACCATACTTGAGGAGCTTGGTGAAGACTATAGAGAGCTTTGTCAAGCTTATAGTACTTCGCGGGGAAGTGAGGATCTTCAAAACCTGGAGGTTGACAGACATAGACTTCTTCTTTCACTTTCCCATACAGAAATGCACTTTTTACATCCATCTGAAACACCTTAAAGTTTTTGAACGAGGCGTAGGCTAAGAAGATTCTGATAGCTTCTAAGCGTGCAACCGGTGCAAAAACTTCCTCATAGTCAATCCCCTCCTCTTGCCAAAAACCTTGAACTACTAATCTTGCCTTATCTTTGATAACTACACCACGATCGTCCATCTTGTTTCGAAACACCCACTTGGTACCAATTGGATACTTTCCATCTGGTAAATCAACAAGTCCCAGACTTTAAGTTTCCGAAATTGGGCTAATTCTTCTTGCATTGCTTGTACCCAGCTGGAGTCTTGAATTGCTTCGTCGATATCTCTTAGGACAGACTGCGAGAGGAAAGCTGCATACAGTCCTGTGTTGATGGTATGTGTTTGTCCGCGTGTTCGAACTCCATCTTCAACAGAACCGATGACATTTTCAATTGGATGGTTTCGATTGGTCTTGTACCCTGCGTTGGTGTGAGTTTCCACTTGTTGAGGTAGATTAGTGAAATGTTCATCAACGTCGATAATTGGAGTTCCGTCTTCTTTAGGAGGTTCATCCACAACCTGCTGTGAAGAAGAATCATCATGTGCGGATGCATTCTCAGTAGATGTGTCACCATTTACTTCGATAACAGGAAGAGTAGGAGAGGCAGAGGCTGGGGTGAAACGGGTTGTAAAAGGAGTGAAACCAATGTATGAAGGATCAAACAATGGCTCTAATGGGGTGGATTCAGCAGGTTCGGATTCAGTGACGGGTTCAACAATGTCGAAAGTGTTGAATATAATGTCTACGTCATAAAACCAATTTGGAGCGCTTCCAGTGTTAGTGGAGTTTCCTTCTTGAAAATCGACGTAACATGATTCAGTCACCATCTTCGTCCGTTTGTTGTAGACTCGAACGCCATTTGAGAAGATGAGTAGCCCATGAAGTAGCATACGTCACCTACCGCTTCAAACTTGATGAGATTATCTTCAGTGTTGAGAAGTGTGCATGAGCATCCGAACGATCTGAAGAAATCTATCAGAGGCTTCCTTTTGAAAAGTTGTTCATAAGCTGTCTTTCCATGAGGTTTGACAATGAGAACATGATTCAAAACATAACATGCTGTGTTGACCGCTTCAGCCCAGAAGATTATGGGAAGGTTGGAGTCGACAAGCATAGTTCTAGCAGCTTCGATGAGAGTTCTGTTCTTGCATTCCGCTGCACCATTTTGCTTAGGAGTTCTGGCAGCATTGTATTGAAGACGAATTCCTTTTTCTTCGCAGAAGGAGACAAATGTATGATTCTTGAATTCTGTACCATTGTCGCTTCTTAGGGATTCCACCTTTAGCTTGATTACGTTTTCAATCATAGGGATGAAGCTTTTCAGAACGGAAGTTGTCTCACTTTTAGCTTCGAGGAAATACACCCATGAGAACCTTGAAAAATCATCTGTAATTAACAAACAATAAGATCTTTAGCTAAACTTTTAACGCTTATAGGCCCGAAAAGATCCATGTGAAGTAATTGCAGTGGGGCGGAAATCGTATTCACTGCTTTGGACTTATGAGGCTTTTTATGTTGCTTTCCTTGGGCACATGCGATGCATTTTTCAGAAAAAAGGAAAATATTTCATAGGTAAACCTCTTACTAGATTTAATTTAGAAAGCTTATTTATGTTTTTAAAGTTCACATGCCCCAAACGCCTGTGCCACAACAGTGATCCGATTCAGATGCTTTTGAAATAAGACATGTCATTTGCTCATTTGATTTGGTATTTTTCATATTCAGCATGTAGGTATTGTTTTGACGGGGAGCTCTAAGCATGATCATTTCTGCAGGGACGGAGTATTCGGGTTTGAGGAATAAGCACTCCGTGTCATTGAACAGCACCGAAATTCCTTTGTCACATACTTGTGAAACACTCATGAGATTGTAACACAATTCTGGAACATAGTTTACATTCTCCAGAGTAAGCTCTTCCGACACTACGTTACCCATTCCGACGATCTTCCCTCCCTTTTCGTCTCCGGTAAAGGACACAAAATCACCATCGATAACTCGAAAGTTTTTAAGCATATCCTTTAACCCACTCATATGCCTGGAGCATCCGCTATCAACATGCCAGATATATTCCATGAGCATCCGAAGCCATTTCTGAATTTTATTATGTTATACAACAACAACAAAAGATATTTACAGGTTTTCTAGATTTTGGAACCCAAACTTGCTTTACATTAGTTCTATCATGATTTTGAGCAAGATGGTTTTCTTTTCTTTTCCAAAAACAAGTTGAGTCAACTATGCATTTTACTGATTTCTTTAGATTGTCAAATTGATTAGTAAAACTCTTAACAAGATCTTGATTAGGTTTAGAAAATTTCTTTCTTTTGCAATGTTTTGCAGTATGTCCTAAATGACCACATCGAAAGCATTGTTTGCAGTTCGATCTTTTCTTCTTGGGTGCTGAGTGCGAATATGATGTATGTGATGAAAATCTGGAGCTGCTTGAGGAATCGGATGACGTAACATGGCTTGAATCTTTGACTTTCTTCAACCTCTTGTCAGGATGATGCTTATCTTCAATGCCGTCCTCACTATGCTCATTGTCTGATGACGAGGTTGATTCTTGACTTTCATTTGACATTTCTCCATCATTCTCTGAAGTTGTTGTGCTTGAATCATCTCTACTGCTTTCTTTAGTAAAGTCTTTATCAGTCTCTGAAGTACCTGCAACTAATGGAACAAACTCGGGAATTTCCTCTGTAAGGAACTTTCCAAATCTGCTTTCTTCAGTTCTGGCACAAAGACAGGAGCTTCAAGTATAACATTTTCATCATTAAAAACAGAGTTTAGGTCATGACTCTCAACCTTAGCATGCACTTGGTTGTGAGTCTTAAGTGTAGGCGCAAGGCCATTACAATCATCCCGAATGTTCAATTTTGGCACAAAGCCGTTACAGTCATCCATCCTAGATAAACTATTAAAGTTATCCTGAATAGAAATTCTGTTTGTCTTATTACAATTCCAGGCGAACCAATTAACTGTTGAATTACTGTCGCCTGAGTAACCGATTCCTATTTTTGAACCTCCACATTTATCTTTCTGATCGCACACATCTTCTTGACCCTCACACAGATCTGCATTGCTTTCAGTCATGTTAGTATTGTTTTGTGGTTTGTAAAAAGCATTTTGATCCAAAAGATCATTTTTATCGATTAAATCATTTTTTGGATGTGGAGATGGCAGAGGGACATAATTTTTGCTGTGCGGAGGAGGAAATAATTTCTTTCATTTCCGAATTTATCTTTATATTCAATTCCATCATTTTTGACTAATTTTCTATTTATCAATAATGAGTTGCAATTTGTTATTTTCGTTTGAGATTTTTCTAGTTTTTCGGTCAAATCATTTATGATAAAATCTTTTCTGAAAACAAATTCTTTTAAAGTCTGCATTTCAGCTATGGTTGAATTTAACTGTCGCTGATATGCAGCTTCACTTTCTTTTAGTTCTTGATTAATTCTCAAAATCTTTTCTTTTTCTTTAATTATGTCACAGTTGAGAGATTTGTAGTGTGCCACGACGTTCAAACATGGTTTGGAGCACAGCTTCTCTTTAAATTCATATGGTATGCTATTGACCAAATGCTTATCATCAGTTTCTGACTTCATGGCGGTGGTAGAAGTTCTAACCGCTTCATTCTTGCTGCTACTGATGGCTTCTTGAACTGCAGGCTTCGACACATTCATTTCAGCTTTTTGTTGTCGCTTCTCTGAGGTTTGTTCAGCCTGGTTGAGTTCAACATTCTCGTTCTTCAGCAACGGACACTCCCTTTTGAAATGGCCCAGATTTTTACAATTGTAACATCTCAGCTTGGACTTATCAAATCCAGCTTTTCCGAGAGCCAGCCTTTTTCCCGTTTTATCTTGGACTTTCTTCAATCGAAGAGTGATCATTGCCATCTACCACTTCAAATCCATCTCCTCCATGTCATCAGGATCCACTTGATACATGTCTTCAGCAGTGAGGAAATCTCTTTTCAACTCTCCTGACATGAGAGCCTCATAGCTGCTTAAGAAAGTATTAAACAAAGTGACATGTTCTGTGGATATTTTAAGTGCTTGAGCGTCGCTGGCCACACTAGTCTTCTTGTAGGATGACGAGACCTTCAGAGAGCTTGCGGAAGCATTCGGATAAGATTCGACAGCACTTTGAGAATTTAATCCACATGAGGTGATAGGAGCAAGAAACGCCATATTCTTGGGGGCCGAGGTTGCAGCAGCTTGCTGAGTAATCTTCTGAGAATGCCCAGTTTGGTTCATCTCTCTCTTGACAATGTCCATTTCAAAGGCTTTTAGAGTGTTGATCAGCTCCGAGAGTGTAACAGGAGTTGTGCTGGTCAAGAAAGTTCTCTTAATCATCATGCATTGATGGCTCCATTTTTAGGGAAAGAATCTAGCAGCTTCTTGATTGATGCATAATTTGCAAAGGATTTCCCACTTTCTTCATCTTAGTCAGCACTCCCAGAAATCGGCTGATGTGGTCGGATAAGCTTTTGCCACGAACACTTCCAAACATGTCATACTCTTTCTGGACCATGTCTCTTTTGTTGTCCATGAGTCCTCATTTCCTTCATTGTGGTTGATTAGTGCCAAGCACAGTTCATGTGCGGAGGTGTACTCTTCAAACAAGTTGTTATCGTACTTGGACTGAGCCATAGTAAGAGTAGCATGAGCCCTCCGGTCACGTTGAATGAGAGTTCTATCTTCATCTGTGAACGTTGATGGATCTTCATTGATTGTACGAATGTTGTCACGAATTATCATTGGAACATGCGGACTCACTGTGACTGACGTCCATTGAGTATAGTCGGTATACTCCAAGAAGGCTTTGATCCTGTTTTCCAACTGCTGAAATCTTCCGATCCTTTCAACTTCGGTGGCCTTGTAGCAGTTCCAGTTTCTAGTTCGGCTTGGGCAATCTGATTGAGTTGATTGCGAGACATAATGGTTGATCGGTGATTAAATACGCTGGAGAGTGTTAAATCAGGAAACAATTTCGCTGCAAAGGAGACAAATACGCTGCAGATGAGATAAATACGCTGCACTTGAGATTAATTACGCTGCACTTGAAATCAATTACGCTGCACTTGAGATTAATTACGCTGCACTTGAAATCAATTACGCTGCACTTGAAATCAAATACGCTGATGAAGTATGGCGACTTTATCCTGTGAAAAAGCTAAATCCGCTGGATATTGGAAAACAAACAAAAGTTAGGTTAATTTTGCTGATCACCGTGATAAAATCGCTGAGGATTTGTATCACTGACTTCGAAGTCGCCTTCGATTAATTTCGCTGGCACTATTACGCTGAAACTCAACAAATTCGCAGATTCAAACCCAGCGTATTTGTTAAATACGCGATATTCAAAGATAAATACATAGTAAATTGATGATTTGAGTTTGAAATAGTCGTTAGCAATGATGAAGTAAAGGATGTATATTGACCCGTCATTAACGGGTCAAAATGAGTAGAAGTTGATGACGATTATATCGTATATGATATGACTCGTTAACAAACGAGTTAAGATGAATGAATTAGTAATAATAATGGAATGGTCACTGAGTTGACTTGTTATGAATGGGTCAAATAATCCAAAGAATGTCGAAATATGAGAATGATTACATTTGCCCGAAATGAATGAATCGGTGAAATGTGTATTATGAAGATGATAGAAAGATGAAAAGTAAATTTGTCAAAGACAAATTGTGGTATGAATGAAGTGAATACATAAAGTATGATATAGGAGTATGACCTTGCGAAAGGGTCAAGATGATAAGGCAAAATGATGATTATAAATAATGTAGTTTAAGTGATTAATGATACGTACTTACGAATATTTTTATGTGGATGATAGGTATATCGTATGCTAAGGAATGGCTAGCTTGGAACGAACACATATCGTGACCCTCTATGCGCTTCCGGATATGTTTAATGTTAAACGGGTCAAAAACTTTTGGATTGTAAACATGAATTTAATACACACCACCTTTTGTAAGTAAGATAATCTGGTAATTGTGATTTGGAAGTTTGAACTAATGTTGTTAAAAGTTTTGACGACTATGATCGTTTTGATAAATTATAAGGGTATCTTGGTAAAATTTATGTCTTGGAAATATGTTTCAAATCTTATAGTGTTTTAACTAGAAATGAACTTTGGGCGCTTCAAGTTGGTATCAGAGCCAAGGTTTGAGGGATTCAAGTATCCAAACCAGGGTACTTGAACTCAAACCGAAAGCTCACGCAAGTATGTGTTCGTTCCGAGGTGCTATCCGGTAAATATTTATTAAAAATTTTAACGCTTATGCTTTTAGAATTTGAAAAAGGAAAGGGATTATGAAAGTCTCGCTAAAGTGACTTGAGTGGGAATATTACGGAATGTTATGGAATGATATGAGACTTTAAAAGGGTCAAAATGGGGTTCGGAAGTGGATTTTTAAGATGTTAAAGCTGATACAGCGTCTGCAGATTAGACGGGGCGTCGAAGAGGGTCCCTTATGGCGTCAGCGACGCCACTCCTGATTCCCAACGCATTAATCTACTGTGTACGCAACAACTTCAGCGATGTTGGATTTTAAATTCTGTCGGCGACGCAGTACATGGTCGTCGCCGACGCCATTTCCTGAATAACTTTGTTAATTTTGTTATTTTATTATACCAAGGCTCCCAAATCCATCTCAAACTTTTGTTAAGCTCTTGAAAGACACTATAATGCTAACGGAACTATGGTTACAAGCTGGTTAACCTAAATATCAGTAGTGAATTTATAAATAAAATAGAAAGTTGTATGCATAAATGAAAGTATGTTTCGATTGGCACTTCGAGAATGTTTGTGATAAGAATTATGTGAGCCCATTATTTATGAGAATGAAATGCTGAAAATATACAAATTATAGAATGATGAAAGAAATAAATGATATGGCAACTACATAAGAGTGAAATTGTAGATGGCTGACGAAGGAAGTCCAAGTGCTACAGAACGAATAACTCAAGATAAACTAAATAAGATGATTGCAGAAGAAGTAGCGAAGGCACTTGATACAAATCTCCCTCGTATAGCGCAAGAAGTAGAAAGCCAAGTGTTAAGCATAGTTGAAACCATGATGTCAAGTAAGATGGATAAACTGAAGGAGATGATAAGCGGGGTCCAAAGCAAGAAGGAAACACGACGATGCACATACAAGGAATTCATGGCATGTAAACCCTCGCCTATAATGGAGAAATTGACCCCATAGAATGTCAAAGGTGGATCTCCAATATAGAAGGGGTATTCATTCGAAGCCATTGTGAGAAGGAAGACCTTGTTATGTTTACGACAAGACAACTTCAAAAACAAGCTAAAGATTGGTGGGATGCATATAACAAGGAAATTGGTGAGGATAAAGTCCAAACTCTCACATGGAAAGAGTTTAAAGAACCCTTTATGAAGTATCATTGTCCACAATCGGAGGTAGACCGTATCTAAGAAGACTTTCTTCGTCTTCGACAAAAGAATGAGATTATCGATGAATTCACAAACATTTTCCTGGATAAGATGAAGTTTTGCAAGGAATTCACAAGAACGGAAAGGATGAAAATTAATCGTTACCATGATATATTTAAAGCTGAGTACCGTGTGTTCATTACTCCTTATAAATGCGAAACCTTGAATGAGCTCATTAATTGGGCAAGAGATAGAGATACCAAATTAAAAAGGCAAGAAGAGCGGGGGAAAAGAGGCAAGTCGAAAGGGGATCGAACCAAGGCACCCCTTAAAAGCCCAAGATTCACGATCATGGTAAGAAGGAAATTGTTAAAGGAGGATTTCTACGGCGCAAAACATGTGGAAAACTTCATTCGGGTGTGTTTAATGGGAAAAAGGGGATGCTATAATTGTGGTCAAGAGGGGCATCCATATAATTATCCTAATCCCAAAAGAGTGTCTTACAACTGTAACGAATCGGGTCATGTGAAAGCCGAGTGCCCGAAACTCAAGCAAGGGGTGAAGCAAGGAGGAAAGAAGGAAGAGAACGTCAAGGCCAAAGGAAGAATGTTTCAAATTCAGCAGAAGAGGCAAGGGCTCACCCGAATGTTGTTTCAGGTGTATTTATCTTAAAATCTATACCTATATATGTATTGTTTGATACAGGAGCTAGTAGATCATTCGTTTCAAGTGAAATTATACATTCTCCTTCATTTATAATAGAAAGAATGACTATACCTTTAGAAGTTGAAATAGCTGATTGTAAAAGTTACTTATTACATGAGGTGTGTAGAAATTGTAAGATTATTATTGAGGACGAAGAATTTGATATTGATCTCATTCCTATGGTTTTGGGGGAGTTCAAAGTAGTGGTGGGCATGGATTGGTTATCCCGATATCAAGCAGAAATTTTATATGAAAGTAAGACTATTCGAGTTATATCCCCTAAAGGGAATCGAGTTAACATATATGGGGAAAGAAGAGTGGAGACAAAGCTATGTACTATTGTAGAAGTAGTTAAGCATGTACGAAATGGAAGTAAGGCCTTTTTAGCCTATGTAGTTGATACTAGGCAAGCTACTTCAAAAATAGAAGACACAAGAATTGTGAATGAATATCCGGATGTGTTTCCGGATGAATTGCCGGGTCTTCCACCTGAACGGGAAGTAGAATTTCGGATCGAATTGGAACTAAATGCCAAACCCATAACCAAAGCTCGTAACCGATTAGCACCTGCTGAAATACGGGAATTGATGGTTCAATTACAAGAACTCCTAGACAAGGGCTTTATACATCCTAGTGTATCCCCTTGGGGAGCATCTGTCCTGTTGTGAAAAAGAAGGATGGTTCGATGCATATGTGTATCGACTATCGTGAGCTCAATCAACTCACGGTGAAGAATCGATACCCCTTACCAAGAATAGATGATCTCTTCGATCAATTACAAGGAGCAACTTGGTTTTCAAAAATTGACTTGCGTTCGGGATATCAACAGTTACGGGTGAGAGAAGAAGATGTAGCAAAGACTGCGTTTAGAACTTGTTACGGACATTATGGGTTTTTAGTAATGTCTTTCGGGTTAATTAACGCTCCGACCGCATTTATGGACTTAATGAATAGAGTATGCCGAAACATGTTGGACAAATTTGTCATAGTTTTCATTGATGATATTTTGGTATACTCTCAAAGCGAGTCTGAACATGCTCGTCATTTATGCACGGTGCTGGAAACACTTCGTAAAGAAAAGCTATATGCTAAATTTTCCAAATGTGCGTTTTGGTTCAGAGAGGTGCAATTCTTGGGTCAAGTGATAAATGTGAAGGGAATTTTAGTAGATCCATCTAAAGTAGAGGCTGTGATTAAATGGTTACCTCCGAAGAATGTTCACGAAGTACGACGTTTTCTAGGTTAACTGTTATTGTAGGAGATTTATACAAGACTTCTCTAAAATAGCCTTACCTGTAACTAGGTTAATGAAGAAAGAAGAGAAGTTTTCTTGGGGTCTTGAAAAAGAGAAGGCTTTCCAAATGCTAAAAGAGAAATTGTCAAGTTCTCTGGTGTTGACCTTACCAGAAGGAACGGAGGATTTAGTGGAATACACGGATGCATCACACCAATGGTTAGGGTGTGTCTTAATGCAACGAGGCAAGGTTATTGCCTATGCTTCAAGACAACTTAAACAACATGAAGGAAATTATTCGACTCATGATTTAGAGTTGGCAGCTATAGTTTTTGCGTTGAAAATTTGGAGACACTATTTATACGGAACGAAATGCACAATCTACTCAGATCACAAGAGTCTCAAATACTTTTTCGAACAAAAAGACCTTAATATGAGACAATGAAGGTGGCTAGAATTAATCAAAGATTATGATTGCGACATTCTTTACCATCCAGGTAAAGCTAATGTCGTAGCAGACGCTTTAAGCCGGAAGGAATATCCGCCGCCTATCCGAGTAAAGTCGATGAGAATGATAGTCACACCTAACCTTATCGAAGCAATAAGAGAAGCCCAAACAAAATCATTGAAGAATGATCCAAAAGGTGAAAGACTAAAAGGGTTTGTCGACAAGCTCGAAATGAATGCAAGTGGAATTAAGACAAGATATGGCCGGACTTGGATACCACGTTACTATAATATGAAGACTCTATTACTGGAAGAAGCGCACAAATCCCACTACTCGGTTCATATGGGAGCCATCAAAACGTATCAGGATTTAAAAGAAAATTATTGGTGGCCGGGAATGAAATGCGACATTGTCAAGTATGTATCCAAATGCTTAACATGCTCACAAGTGAAGGCGGAACATCAAAAGTCGTATGGAAAACTACAACCGTTGGAAATTCCGGTATGGAAGTAGGAAAACATGACTATGGATTTGGTAACCAAACTTCCCAAAGCGAAGAAGGGTCACAATGCTATCTGGGTTGTTGTCAATTGTCTCATTAAGAGTGCTCATTTCTTACCTATACGGGAGACTTACTCTTCAGAAAGAATGGTGGAAATATATATGAATGAAATAGTTTCTCGCCATGAGTGCCTGTGTCCATTGTTTCGGATCGTGACGCGAGATTTATTTCTCGCTATTGGAAAAAGTTCCATGAAAATATGGGTACCAAGCTACGCTTAAGCACCGCATACCATCCCCAAACAGATGGCCAATCAGAAAGAACCATACAAACATTGGTTGATATGCTAAGAGCGTGTGTATTAGATTTTGGGGGAAACTGGGATGACCATTTACAACTAGTGGAGTTCTCATACAACAATAGCTATCAAAGTAGTATTCAAATGGCGCCATATGAAATGTTATATGGGAGAAGATGTAGAACTCCAGTTTGTTTGGGAGAAGTGGGACAAAGAGAACTCGTTCCCAAGGATGTACTAGCAAGAACTAAAGTAGCGCAAGATCGACAAAAGTCCTATGCAGACAAAAGGAGGCGTCCTATTGAAATTCAAGTGGGGGACCGAGTATTAGTGAAAGTCTCCCCATGGAAAGGCGTAATTCGATTCTGTAAACGAGGAAAGTTGGGTCCTCGATACATTGGGCCATTTAAAATTTTAGCTCGTATTGGGAAAGTTGCGTGTCGGTTAGAACTACCCCTAGCATTAGATGGCATTCACAACACCTTTCACGTGTCACAATTACGAAAGTGTCTTGAAGATGAAATGACTCACATACCATTTGAAGACATTGAGGTGAACGAAAGAATGAATTATATTGAAAGACCGGTAGCCATAAAAGATTCCAAAGTAAAGACCTTTCGAAACAAGGAAGTTAAGCAAGTCTTAGTTCAATGGCAACACAGGAAAGGATCAGATCTCACTTGGGAACCAGAGAATGAAATGCGAAGGTTCTACCCGACTTTATTCGGTATGTATTCAGGTTTTGGGGATGAAACCTTCCTTAAGGAGGGTGGACTTGTAACACCCCAAAAATACTTATGTATGTATACATATAATTAGAATTATGAACCTAGTTAGTCAATTAGTAAAGTTTAACTAAAAGATAATGTAATAGGCCATGTAATATAAACACTAAACATAAAGGGGCCAAAATTGACACAAATGGAAAAAAAGACTCATAAAAGGGAAGACAAACACAAACACACACACATCTCAGGTGTGTGTGTTCGCCAGGAGCTAGAGGAAGAAGGGGAAAAGCCCTTGTCATCATAAAATCAACAAATTGAAGAAGTTATCTTGATTAAATCTCATGCATGTTCTATATTCCTAATCATCCAAGCACACTTGAACGCAAGGTAAGAAGAATTTTATGTTTTGATGGATTTGTATGAAATGGGTTTCCAAGAAATCCGTGAATTTATGTGAAATTAGAATGATAATCAATAAGAATCATGCTTGAAATTCTGGTTACTTTGATGCTTTGATAGAAAACCCATTTGTAGTAGTATTGATGTGAAGATGATGATGAATGTGACAAATTAGTGTAATGATCATGTATGATGTTGCTTGTCATGAATATGTGTTTAATGAGATTGATTTAGTATGAAAGTTTGGTTAAATATGATGATTTTAACATGAACTAGTAAGATTGTGCATAAGATCCTTGTACACCATGCTTTGTTTATTGTATGCACACCAAGTGTTTGATGAAATGCTTTGAGTAGTAGTTTTTATGTAATGACGATGAACCCATATTAATATGAATTTAATGATTTAGATGGGAAAAATCATGATTAGTTGGCCCTCTATGTAATGTAAATATGAGATTGAAGCATGGAATTGAAAATGTGGATATGATTGTAGGAGTAAAGGAAAAGAGCACGAATAAAGGTTAGTTCATATAAACTTCATATACTATTAATTTAAATCAAGGTGATAACTCAATTATGTTAAATTCTAGTTGAAAGTTGTAGTATAAAACATAGTACATTGATGATTTGAGTTTGAAATAGTTGTTAGAAATGATGAAGTAAAGGATGTATATTGACCCATCATTAACGGGTCAAAATGATTAGAAGTTGACGACAAATATATCGTATATGATATGACTCGTTAACAAACGAGTAAAGATGAATGAATTAATAGTAAGAATGGAATGGTCAATGAGTTGACTTGTTATGAATGGGTCAAATAATCCAAAGAATGACGAAATATGAGAATGTTTACATTTGACCCGAAATGAATGAATCGTATGAAATGTGTATTATGAAGATGATAGAAAGATGAAAAGTAAATTTTCAAAGACGAATTGTGGTACGAATGAAGTGAATACATAAAGTATGATATAGGAGTATGACCTTGCGAATGGGTCAATATGATAAGGCAAAATGATGATAATAAATAATGTAGTTTAAGTGATTAATGATACGTACTTTCGAATATTTTTATGTGGATGATAGGTAAATCGCATGCTTAGGAATGGCAAGCTTGGAATGAACACATCTCATGGCCCTCTATGCGCTTTCGGATATGTTTAATGTTAATCGGGTCAAAAGATTTTGGATTGTAAACATGAATTTAATACATAACACCTTTTGTAAGTAAGATAATCTGGTTATTTTGATTTGGAAGTTTGAACTAATGTTGTTAAAATTTTTGACGACTGCGATCGTTTTGATAAATTATAAGGGTATGTTGGTAAAATTTATGTCTTGGAAGTGTGTTCAAATATTATAGTGATTTAACTAGAAATGAACTTTGGGCGCTTCATTTTGGATTGTTATATTTTCTAAAAACAAATAACTAACAAGAAAATGAACACTCTATTTTTATGAGAATCACTAGTTAAGAAGATTATATCAGCCAACTCAATCTGTTTCACACTTTAAGTTCATTTTTTCTTTTAATATTCGTGAAAAGCAGTTCAAGACGATTACCAGTATTTTTATCCACTTAAACAAAACACATGAACATTTCAAGTACCTTTATACGTTAAGGTACTATTATACTAATGTACTAGTGTGTCCCGATTCAGGACATATCCCCGCGATCAAGATATGCACAAAGATTCCTCGTAGTAGGTGGGTATACCAAATTCATCCTTTTGATTTACAACGTTAGATACTTGGTGATCAGGTCAGTACAGTCATACAGTAAAGAGGCCAATATCCAACAAGGGTTAAGATAAATACCATAGATTGTGATACGATTTATGCATTTTGCAAATTTGAATAACTGTCTAGGAGAGCTTTTTCAATTTTTGGGATTTGGCATTTTAACTCTTTTAAGATATCTTGGTTGTGCCTAGGTCAGCATATATCTGGATGCAGTAGATGGATAAACCTGATATCCCCAGATGAAATAACAATATAAAGACCTAAAACCTCGTATTTTGGCTTTATCAACGCAAGATTTAAGGTTATAAAACCATACGCCACTGATATGTTACCCACTCATACACATTTCTTTATGTTTATATCACCTTGGTAAGTTGATTATTTCATGTATCTTGCCTACGGGTACATCATATGAAGCTGCTATCACATTTAGGCAATTTAAGTTCAAATTTAGTGTGAAAGTCTAACTTGCTAATGTACTATCATCTCTTCTTTTCAACACCGTGAAAACTAATTTTCCTATTTTCTATTTTTTATTTTTATGGTTTTCTAATTTTTTTATGTTTTTATTTTTAAGAAAGCAGTAAACTATGTATAAAATTCTTACGAAAAACTGGTTATTCAGGATTCCTCATCCCGTTGAGTTCGACTAGATGTTCAAATCGAGTCCTGTCAAATGCTTTTGCGTAAAGATCTGTCAGGTTATCTAGTGTGTCAACTTGATGAAGTTCAATCAATTTCTTTTCAGCACAATCTTGTATGAATGATGACGAATGTCAATATGTTTTGTGCAATTGTGTTTTACGGGATTGTTTGTGATCGATATAATGGAATTATTGTCTATCATTATAGGAGTACAAGTGAAATCCAAACCGTAATCGCTCATCTGTTGTTGTATCCAGAGAACCTAAGAGCAACAACTACCCGCAGCAATATATTCATCTTTACACGTAGAGGTAGACACGCAAGACTGTTTCTTGCATTGCCAAGATACTATCCTCCCTCCTAAGAACTGACAACCACCTGTTGTAGATTTTCTGGTAGACTTACATCCTCCAAAGTCTAAATCAGTAGAAGTAACAAACATCAAATCACTATAAGCTGGATACCACAACTCAAGTTTAGGTTTCTCCTTTAAGTAACGAAGATTACGCTTCACCGCTTTCATATGTGACTCTTTTGGATTTGCTTGATATCTAGCATAGAGACACACAGCGAACATGATGTCTGGTCTTGAAGCAGTCAAGTACATTAGAGAACTAATCATTGCCCTGTACTGAGTTGGATCAACATCATCCACACTCTCATGATCTGGACCAAGATTGTGATTCTCGCAGATAGGTGTGTTGAAAGTAGCGCAATCCTCCATTTTGAAACAAGACAAAATGTCATACACATACTTTGTTTGATGTATAAACATCCCATCCTTCTTCTGTTGAACTTGTAAACCTAGAAAGTAGGACAATTCACCCATCACACTCATTTCAAACTTGCTCTTAATCACCTGTTCAAATTCATGACACATGCTCTCAGTAGATGACCCAAAAATGATGCCATCCACATATACCTGTACCAACAGAAAATCTTCCTTCTTGCGCTTGATGAACTGTGTACTATCAATCCGACCTCTTTCTAAACCATTCTTTAACAAATGTGTTGATAGTGTCTCATACCACGCCCTAGGTGCCTAATGCAATCCATACAATGCCTTATCAAGTCTACACACTCGATCTAGATAGCCTGGATCAGTAAACCCATCTGGTTGTGATACATACACCACTTCTTGGACTATACCGTAAAGAAACACACTTTTCACGTCAAGTTGGTACACTTTAAAGCCCTTGAATGATGTGAAGGCTAGGAACAAACGAATTGCTTCCAACCTTGCCACTGGTGCAAACACTTCATTGTAGTCAATTCCTTCTTGCTGATTTAACCCCTTAACCATTAACCGAGCCTTATTTCTCGTCACGATCCCTTGGTCATCTTTCTTGCACTTAAACACCCACTTAGTGCCTATTTCCTTCTCTCCTTCAGGCAAGTCAACTAGCTCCCAAACCTTCAACTTCTTGAATTGTGCTAGCTCCTCTTGCATCGCTTCAACCCATGAATTGTCTTTCAGAGCCATGTGAACATTCTTCGGCTCCTCTTGGGCAATAAAGTAGCTATACAAACACTCAATTATAATTCCAGTAATCTGAATTGAAGCAAACATGAATCTTCAGTGACACATCTTCTTGTCTTAACACTTGAAGTAGGATCTCCTAGGATGTTCTCAACTAGATGAGCTCTGTTTACTCGTGTTGTAGCAACGATGTTAACTACTAAACAGCCGTCACACGTCTAAAAATCTCACTTTTCCGCAGCAAACGATTCTGAACAGAGCCAATCTAGAGGCTATCGCTCTATTACCAATTATAGGTACCTTAATCCATGGATCTTGCACAAAATCGTCAATCTAACCTAGAGTGTGGAATCCCCTAGATCAGATTATGGTGATTAACCTTAAACCCTAAAGCAAAGCCTTGTTTATATAACACAAGGTTGCAACATGGGCTAGGGTTCCATCACATGTGTAGGCCCATTTCGCCCCTTCCCCATATGTATGGGTTTAGTTTGGCCCAATCACTCCTATTTCACGAATACAAAGCTAAACTCGCTAATTGTTTATCGTTCTACCAATTACAAATATCCAAAGATCAAATCTAAAAGTTGTTCTCACAAATATACACCAACAGCTAACAAAAAAAACAAAAAAGGAAATCAAACCATGACAACCTTATTCACAATGAACAACATAATAATAACATATATTTTTTTCTCTCAATCGCTCATTCTAGTCATTTGACCCATATAATTGGCTGCATTTTCTGTTGTTTCTTTCTTTTTTCATTTTTTTTCGAATACAAATATCTGAACACACATTATCATTCACAGTTGACAATAAAATGGGTCATATGTGGTGTAACACACGAAACAGTATATGGGCCAAACTGGGTGACTAAAGTGGGTTAGTTAAATAAACAAAGGTATAACAAAGAGAAAATCCTGGTGCCTTTATCATCTATTTGCATACGCTAAATCCACAGTCTCAGCATGTATCAAACCACACAAGTTCTAAAACAGAGCAACATACGGCCTACTCTCAACAAATGAACATTATTTGTAATTCAACTAACAGTTCTAGTAGGATCACACATCTCATAAAACGAAATGAATAAAGGTTAACGACATGTATCATGTGTCCTTCCTAAAGCATGTTACCCCTAGCTAGGCATCTCTTTTCAATTCTTCTCTAAAGCACCTGTCAGATATATTCTCATGAAACTTAAAGGGACAACCATGACTAGGAACCTAGGTTAGCTTAATATCAGCAAGAACCCTTTTAGCGATTGGAAATTTTGGTTTTCATGTAATTCAAGCATACTTGAGACAAATAAATTTCAAAATTTTCAAAATTTTCGTTTTTTTTCACTTTTTCAACCACTTTCAATCATTCAAGCGTTTTCAATCATTCATCCCCTCTTGGTTACCACATCCCCACACTTGGGATACATTGTGCCTTTTATAACCTAACCTGAGTACCACCAATTATCAACCATAAGCAGCCAATAACCCAACGAAACCCACAATAAACACAATAAAACACTTCCAAACCACAAAAGAGTTACACCAGCAAAACAAACAAATAAATAAAAAGTGTCTAAATAAGCGAAAGTACAAGAGATCAAGCATGTGGACCTGATCAAGACAGAAGGATCAGTGAGTGCTCATCTGTATGACGGACTCGGTGGTCTACCATAGTAACCTCTAAGGTGCTCGTAAAATGTACTCATATAATAATATGGCCAGTACTCCTGCTATTGGCTCTCCCTGGTGCTGCTCCTGCCGGTGGAAAGGGTACTCATATGACGACGACTCATTGGGGTATGAACTCTGATAATGCGGTACCGTGTATTCTGAAGGCACCCACATAGAACTGTGAACCTCTAGCATCGGATGTCTTGGCATGCCGGGCTGGTAAGGAGGCTCTTGACTATAATCTACGTATGGTGGATTTTCCACATATGGTACTCCCTAATAATAGTCCATATGCCTCCTCGTTTGGTTCTCATCGTAAGCCCGCATATTGAGCTCTATCTGCTCATTCAAATTTCGTATCCGCTCAAGTTGGGTAGTGTGTTCCATAAACTCCCGATGTTGACGGTCTCTCTCTATCCTGCCTCAAACCCTGATCATAGATAGATTGTTGAAATACTTCCCAACTATCATAATCCGGTGGACGGCTATTCTTTACCTGTGCCTGTGTCTCATCGAAAACACCCCATGAATACTAAGTTTGCCTTGTCTCCTCATGCTGCATACTCGAACCTTCACCCGTAATCAAGCCCACCTCTCTCTTTCTCCTTAACAACTCCTCATCACTCTAGTTGAGATCATCCATCTCTCCCTGTTGAGGTGCTTCCTTACCCCATTGAAGCACTTTTACCTTGGCATCGTCCTATATTTGGTTTTGTGCCATATTTTCGTCTTCACATATGTTTCACTTTCTTACTTTTGCACATATCCACAATTCTGAAGACGGTATGCGGCTTGGTGTAGGCATACTTAGCTGGCAACAACACCCCTTGCTTCTCAAGTAAGGCACTTATCAATCGAGCATGTGGAATCAACTTCTTATTTTTCGTATTTCAGCTCTGCCACACATGCATCATCACTAGTTGTCTAAAAGAGAGATGCAGTTGCCCAGTCATAATGGCTTAAAGAACCGCAATCTCCCACGTCTGGATTGCCATACTGTCTCCCAATTGGGAGCCACATTTGAGATTACAAAGCTAAGAAGCACCCTTACCAACGGCTTCTAGTTGTCTGGTTTCATTTCGACCCCCTTCTCTAGCATGAACAGTTCGGAGTACATGACATTATCCCCAACTATATTCTTCGGGTTGTTGAAGTAATCATTTTCATTTATCAAACGTTGACCGAACCTGTCAGAGTAACAGTATTTGGCGGGTTGTTTCCATCATTCTTCTTCAATGTACTAAGCCACTCCATGACACTGTTGACATAAATCTCTCCCTTCGCATATCCACTGAAATCAATCACTTCCTCCCAACCAAGCACAGTAAACTTTTCATAAAACGCCAATGCTCTAAAGTCTGGTTTGTAAACCGTCTTCTCAAAGCACATGCTTTCTTTGACAGAGTGATCATCCCCCATCTTCTCATAGAAAAATTGCTCTTGAAACTCCTCTTTTTTATTGAGGGGCCCTCTTTCCCAAAATCCTTTTAGAAGGATGCCACCCATCAACTCTTGCTGCTCTTGCTCTTGAACATCCTCTATAGGCGTATCACGTATTGACACCCTCATTATTCTTTGTTTCTTTGATGCATCTGGAACATAAGATGATTCCCTAGCTTTTTTTTTCTCGGCTCGTCTGTCTCTACCCATCTCACATTTAAAAACCAATCAACACAAGAAACCAAATCAGTTCCATTCTACTCAAATAACAACCGAGTTGAACAAGTGTGTAATTCCCATGACCCTTCCCATACTTCTTCTTGGCTATGGCTATCTACTTGTTGAGCATTTAATTTCACAAAGTTCTCACTAATGGTTTAAGATATAATATCATCATTACAATTACCAATTAGTGGACTTCTTTATTAAAAAAAATCAAAATTGGCCTCACATTCAATCATCCTCAACAAGTTTCAACAAGTATTCCCTCTCTTCTAGTAGCCATAGCATCCGTTCAACAACTCACAATTCAGGTTTGAAACAAGATTACATGCTAACAATTCAATGCATAGCTAGATCAAATCTTATTAAACATGAGTCGAGTGATAATATCTTACATTCAGTAACCATGAGAAATTGGGAGAATAATCCTACCTTTTTTGCTTAAATAGCTTAGAAACCACTTGAATTGAAGGTATTTTCTAGTTGGAATGAAAATCCCCAAATTGAAAATTTCGGATTCTTCAAGCTCACGTCAGATTTCTCAATAACAGTGGATTTTCGTGGCAAATTGGAACAATATTTGAGTTCTCCTTGCAAAATCACGCAGGTTGGGATCTTGAACGGGGTTGAGAAACGAGAAGATTAGAGAAGATGGTGGCTATGGAGGTTTGAGAGATCTCGAGGGAGAAGATAAGGATAAGGAATAGATTTGTTGTAAGAGGAGGTTAGAAATTCTGCACATGTGGGCGGAAATTGGGTAATACCTCGATAAAATCCGGGTTTAAAACAAGATCCCGGTCAAAGATAAAGCCAACCCGGACCCACTTGCGTCGCCCAATACCCCGCCGTAGCCTATGGTCATAGGCCGTAGGTTACGACTTGCTGTTTTTGGTCAAAATTGATTTACCCAGCCGTAGCCTACAGCGACCAGCTGTAGGTTACGTCATTCCCCTTTCTGTTTACACTAGTGGGATTCAGCCGTAGCTTACGGTAATATACCGTAGCTTACGGGCAACTCCTAATTCTTTTTTATAATGAATTAATGGTGGTTCTTATTGATGATTTTTAAAAAACTTCTTGATTCCAATTTTTTGAGTTACGTGCCCGCTCCACACCCTTGAAAAAAATTCGTGTCGTCCTTGTGAACGAGGATCGAGCTCCCGAAATGAGCAATCGACCTGATCACACTCAACTAGGAGAGACAGAATTCATTGCTAGAGAGGTAGATATGATAAACAAGATAGAAATTACTGTTTAACTGCTTCTGATCTATTAAAGACGTTCACGTTACAAAAGCAAGTCAACAAACTGACTGAGCTTTGCCGTATGAAATGAAAAATCCGTGACCAGCTCTAACACAACGTCCCTATTTATAGGTTGACATGACTCGTACTGAAGTGCGTGCACTAACAAACAAACAACTATGATTCGTACGAAATGGTACTTAGTACGAATGACTGATTTCGTACGAAACACACATCTGTTTCGTGCGAATCACAGTGTAAAACATATAAATTTTACATTTTCTCATTTAAACATTAACTTGTAAACTTTATAAACATTACAGATATATCCTAGACGTAGGCAATAGACATTATGCACCAGCAAACTTCCCCTTGGATGTTGCCGCAGTCTAGATAATTTTCAAAATCTTCAACTTGATTTGACTTTACCGCCCAAAGAACCTTTTCACCGGCTTTCGACGTTCCTCAGAAGTAACAGGCGTTTGATCGGTCAGAGGACGTTGCTTCAAAAACTGAAAACTCCTTAACGATGCTACTCTTGAATGTTCAACGATCCAGGCTTCCTTTTCTTCAGGTTTCTTCAAATCCTTCTTCTCAATATTTCTCCAGGTTGTCTTCCAATTCGATCCCGAATGAATATCATTTGCAAAGCACACATTTACGACCTTTTGAAATTGAAGGGCTTGCTCCTGATCCTTTTCTTCAAAACCGATCTTGCTATAAAATAAACATTCAATGTCTTTCTTCGAACAATTTACTAGCCACATGGGGTCTAGTACTCGAATGCCTCGCCACAACCCAAATATTCTTTTGTGTGCTATAACAACTTCGGTTATTTCCTTAGTTATCTTCCACGAATCTTCATTTGGGTGTACACAAATAACAGCCTCACCTGTATTAGAATCGTAATGCCACCACTTGAAGATCGTATAGAAATCTTGCTCCATTTTGATCATCGGCATGTTTTTCAACACCCGTGGTTTCTTCACAATCAACGTAATATATTTCCCTATTGTCACTAGATCTTCTTTAATAATATGACGCGGATAATGCGGTTTCCAGTGAACAAAACCATGCTTCGCTTCAAATTTGATCAATCTCCACAACTTTTGATCTTGGAACTTCATCTTTAGGTTTATCATCTTTGTTTGCACAAGTTCCTTAATGTCCCAATATGGCAGAGTTTTGATGTCACTTAGATATCGGAAGTATGAATCCCAAATTCTCTCTTAATAGCATAAACATTCAGCTCTTCAATCCAACCCCAACTCAAAATATCTCCCAAAGAAATATCAGCATCTCTAGTAAAAAAATGCCAAGGGTCTTTTAAACTTTCGCTCAGCTGGACTTTCCCTAAACCATTTCTTCTTTTGTTCGATAATCTCAGTTGTAGACATCTTTTCAGGAATCGTTCCTTCTTTAACAGCTTCCGATACTTTCTTTTGTAACATCTCAGAACTATCTGCTGTAAATAAATTGATAAACGTTGGTAAATCCTCTGTACCTTGAACGGCATCATTAGCATCTTCATCAGAGTCACTTTCAATGACAACGTTAACATATACGTTTGCGTCTTCTATTTCTTCAAAAACATAAGCATTTGGTTCGAAAGCATCTATCTCATTCAGTTCGTCTTCAAAGTCAAAATCGAACTTTTCTCCACTAATTCTGAGCATTTCAGCTATCTCTTCTTTCGAGTAACTATGCACAAACTCTCCCTCTTCAACTTCATGCTCAAGATATAGAACAAATGGCTTTTGCACGACAGGAACAAAAGATGTAACATTCTCTGTGAAAATTCCTGCCTGCTGAGCATCTATCGATTCAGCAACTTTATTTATCCCTTCCTCTTCAGCAATTCGGTTCTCAGAATCATCAAAATACTCGAAAAGATCAACTAATTCATTAATATTTGAATCTATTACACGAACACCCGATCCACCCACATTATCATCATCATTACCATCATCCGAATCACTAGAATCTTTATCATCAACGTCAACTTCTTCAGTATCTTCTATCTCTTCCTCCTTTTCTTTTTCTTCAACCGATTCTTTACTATCTTTTCCCGTCTTTTTCATCAACCACTCTCGATGTCGTTGGGAAATATCTAGAAACGCTATATTAAAATCAACAGGCTTTCCTATCAGAATAAAATTCTTCGGTTCCTCATACATTACGATATCCCAACATTGTACTGGCCCAGATTCAGCTTCTGGCACAGCTTCTTCAGTCACAGAATCCTCCACAATCTTACCCTTACCTTTCCCTAACGCATCAGATTGTTGTTTTGCCAACCGTTCTCGCTCTGAAACTCTTTCTCTTGCTTCTTCACATTCAATTTCATCAATCGCTGCAGATATACTCAAACCAAACTTCTTCTCAAGAATCTTCTCAAATACATCCATCCTTCGATTATTACTCAACCTTTCTTCTTCGTACTTTGTCATTCTCAATCGTAATCTTTTATTTTCAGAAATAATACTTGCCATCATCGCTTCGAGTTGCTGTTTATCAACGATTAAACCTCTAATTCTTTCAAGCATCTCAAACTTCTCTGCCGTTAACAAGTTTATCTGCTTTTGTAATTCAGCGATGCGCACAACGTTCATCATCACTTGTTTATGCAAATAATCAATTCTAGGATCATCAAACCGAAACTCATATGCTCCTGGTAGATTGTCTAAATTAATCTCGTCAAAGAATGCTTGTGAGCTAAATGGTTGTGATGTAGTACGAGACTGCGGAGCATGAGATGGTTGAGACTGTTGTTGAGCCGACTGTTGTGGTGCTGGTTGCTTGACAGGCTCTGGATCAGGAATAGGTTGTTGAAGAGGTTCTGGCACAAATTGTTGCGGTGTTGGTTGTTGCTGGTCAGGTTCTTGTTCAGGAACTGGTGGTTGATCTGGCTCGGGATGCATATAATGTAGTGGAGATGGAATACTCTGTGTTTGTTCCTCCACATTTGCTTTAGTAGTTTGCTCAGCACCAACTTCTGTTGGATTAACAATCAGAGATATGCGAGCTGCAGATCTTTTCATCCTTCTTTGTCTTTTCTTGACCGGAGTTCTAAAACAGATTCAAGCTCAGATTTAGACGGAGCGTAAGTAGTATCATCTTCGTCTATTGCCTTTCTTTTTCGTTCTTCGGCTTTACGCTTCAGCTCATCTTGACGTTTCTTTGCCAATTTCTCCGCTCTTTTCTTTTCTCTTGCACGTCTATCATCTGAATCGGTACTAGAAGATAGTACTTCTTCAGCTGCTGTCTTGTCAGCTCCGAAAGCCTGATGTTCTATATCTTCTGCCATTTTTTCGACTGTTTCTTCAATCTCAGGTTCATCCCTCAACCCTAAACTTTCAGCAGTAGATGCAACTTTTCTCTTTCTTCCTTTGTATGTAGCCTTACCTCCTTTATCTCCGTCTTTCACAAACCACGGACTTCGCTTTGCCACAAACAAAGATAATGATTTCACTTCCTCCTCATCGTCACCACTATCGTCTTTCCTCCATTTTCCAGGTGCGGGTGAGATGTAATCTTTATTCAGAATAGCACCGAAAATCGGTTTAGCGGCGGGAGCAGACTTCAAATGTACGTTCATCTTTCGCAGAGACTGAACATCCATATGCTCAAGTTTAAGCACATCATCAGAAGATTTCTTCAAGTCAGGATGTAAATAGTCTAATATCATCTGTATAAACCTCGGGTATTGCAAAAATCTCTCCTTCTGAATGTTTTGGATCATCTGAGTAAATATAACTTTCGAAAAATTATAAGGAAGATTCAGCACCAGCGCGGTAATCATGCACATCTGATAATCTACTAAGTCATCAAAACCACCCTTCCTGTGACCCAAACAATGAATAATGACATGTGCCAGATATCAAAACGGCATGCTTAGATTTCCTTTCTTGAAAGGAGCAGCATTCACAAAACCTGTATATCCCATCCTGTAAAAACATCCTTTCACCATATATTCAGTAAAGCCCGTTGGATCATCCTTGTTATCTTTAAACTCTAACACTTTCCTAATCAAATCTTCAGTAATCTTAACTTGAATATCAACATCGTTAATCTTCACTACTGATATAATGGCATTGTCGTCAAAACTATATTCCGCAGCTTTCCTGAAATACTCCACATGTGACAAAAATATAGTATGTCTATCTGTAATCGCTTTCGTCACTCTAATTCTGGTAAGAAAACCCAAGATACTTCGGTACGCAGCTATTTCTAGGATTTTAGCATCTGTGATACAGCATATGTTATGTACCGGAGAAAATCCGGATCTCTTTGCCTGTTCAAGGAAAAAACATACAACCGTTAGAAAGATTTCAAACTTTCAATAAATTTTTCACTGATTCGTACAAAAAACTCTTTATTTCGTACGAAATACACATTTAAACAAAAATGTTAAACTTTCAAAGTTTCTATCTTTTGGTTCGTACAAAATCCTATGTTTCGTATGAAATATCCAAACAAGTTTTGAACATTTTAACATTATTCTCTGTTTCATATAAAAATTCTGTTTCGTACAAAATTTTCATCTGATCAAAATTGAAGTTCAGAATATTCATACGGTTCACTTGTTTTACACAAAAATTCTTCACTTAACCAATTAAACTTTGAAATCTCATTTTGTACGTAACAGTTCACTCGTACCAAATCGTCGTCGTCTCAAAATTTGTCCAAGGGTAATCCGAACCTAAAACTTGTTGTTTTTAGCAAATTGATAGTTGATTTTCAGGTTATTAGAGCCGATAATAACGATTATGTGGTCAATTTTAAGTTTTACCGGCCCAATTTCCCTAGATCTAAGTTTTAGTCCGAATCGTATGAAATTTTGACATTATAACATGAGATCGTAACGAAATTACCTTGACCATTGTAAGAGGTGTGCAAATCAACCTCAAAAATGTGAACAGCAAGCACAAAAACCAAGAAATGAAGTTTCAGAGATGAATCGCACAAAATCTCTCTGAGTCGCTCAACAGTGCTCAAAGAACAGAATTCTCATTTTTGTGCGAGACAATGGATATTTATACTTACTCTGTTTCGTACGAAAACTTGTAAATCGTACCAAATGTATTCCTTTATTTCGTACAAAAACGACTTAGCCGCATGAAACTTGGTTTTCTACGAATCAAATCTAAAAACTTTAAACTTTTTCAATTCCAATTTTATTATTATTATTTTTTTAATTTTTCATTCATTTTCGCAAAAATTTTATCTGTTTCAAAATCCACTTGACTAACAAGTCTAAGTTCATGACCCCGGTTATTCAATTTGCCTTCCAAGTCCAAGTTAATGACCTTGGTTGACCATATTTGACCAAACAAATTTATTTTAACATGTAAAGTTTCAAATTAATGAAATTTCTTTACATTTGAGTAAACTTTGTTAAAAATTAGCTCCCAACCCATGATTCCAAGCTTTCTTCAGCAAGATGTTGCTATGAATCCAACCATCAGTGTTTAATCATCGGTAAACAAAAATAAAACTATCAAGCTAAGAAAACTAAAAATCTTTTTGGGTTTTTAAGAATTTTTTCAAAGAATAACATTTTTGTGAATTTTGTGTTTTCAGAGAATCATTTCAAGCATTCATATAGGTCATAAGTACCGTTAGTCTAGACACACCTTTTAAGCTTTTAAACAATTTTACCTAGATTGCCAATATATTTATCCATTTAAACCTCTTCTCGTTTCTCAACTGTTTCAAGATATGTTAAGGTATTATTAGAAACATGAAATAACTGTGTTTCCCATATCAGAATATACTCCCGTATCGAGATTCCCAAAATGTCATATTACAGGTAAATATATCAAATTGATATCTGTATATAGGGTGAATGCGAGACCTTGAGAGCTCAGATAGTACTACCATACAGACAAAGAGATGAAGGCTCGTCTTTAGGTGGTGTTCCATTAAGGAATCTTTTGTACTGCAAATGTCATAAATGCTTAAGACATAATCATTTTATGCAGCTTTCGGGGAAATAATGCGAAAGTATTATATAAGTTCTAGGTAATTGCTTCCGCAAAATCAGAAGAACTCAAATACTACACCCAGATATCAATCAAATATAAAGACCTACTATCGCAGAATCTTGCATTCTCTCAAACGAAATTTCGGAGTACTAAGTCCATATATCCGAGAGATGTTAACCCACAAGTTAATCAGTTTTTGTATTGTACGTTTATAACTCGATAACAATCTACTGAACGAGTGAAGTCTATTGGCATATCCAAGTAAGACTTGCTTAAACACTTTAAAACAGTACAATTCTTTAGCATACTGTGACTATAATTTTTGATTTACTATGATCACTCTTTTTACACAAAACTCTTTTTGGTTTTTAAATGTTTTTGTATTTTCCTCAAATATTCTCCCCCTAAAATCTAAAACATATTTTTGGATTTTTTAAGAAATTATAAGAAAGAATGTACAGAAAAACGTTTACCCGATGACAAATTACATCAGGTTGTCATCATCCTCAAACTCAACCTCAAAATCATCCCTGAGATCATATTTTTTAAACCATTTAGGTTTAACAAATTTTTGAACTTTGTTTTATCAAAAGCTTTGGTATAAAAATCTTCTTATTGGTCATCAATGTGGATTTTCTCAATTCGTACCAACTTTTTCTCGTAGCAATCACGAATAAAGTGGTGTCGAAGCTAGATATGTTTAGTACGTGAGTGTTGACATGAGGTTTTAGTGATATCGATCGTGGCCTGATTATCTACATATATAGGCGTATCAAGAAATTGCAAACCAAAATCTCTCATCTGTTGCTGTATCCAGAGAATCTGAGCACAACAACTGGAAGCCGAAACGTATTTAGCCTCACAGGTAGAGAGAGCGACCGCGATTTGTTTCTTGCATTGCCACGTTACCAAACGGGTTCTGAAGAACTTGCAGCCGACCGTTGTAGATTTTGTATTCAGTTTGCCGCATCCGAAATCAGAATCCGAGTAATCTGCAAGATTAAAATCATCATGTCTAGGGTACCACAAGCCGGTGCTTGGAAAACCCTTCAGATATCTCATTATGCGTTTAACAATAAGCAGATGTGACTCTTTTGGATTAGACTGATAACGGGAGCACAGGCACGTTGGATACATGATATCTGGTCGAGAAGCAGTGAGATACATCAAGGATCCGATCATGGAGCGATATAAAGTTTCATCAACTTGGTCGCCAGTAAGATCTGGACAAATGTCGTGATTTAGAGCTAACGTGGTCGATGCTGGTTTAGTTCCTGTCATATTGAATTTCTCCAATATGTCATGAACATATTTTTTCTGATGAATGAAGATAACCTGAAGTCCTAGAAAGAACTTCATTTACCCCATTGCGCTCATTTCGAATTTGCACTTCATGACTTCTTCAAAATCTTTACACAGCTTGTCATTTGTCGATCCAAAGATAATATCATCCACATATATCTGTACGATAATTAGATGCCCATTGACTTCTTTTGTGAAGAGGGTTGAGTCTACTGTTCCCCTGATAAATCTATTATCCAAAAGATGATTCAATAATGTTTCATACCAAGCTCTCGGGGCTTGATGAAGACCATATAAGGCTTTATTCAAGAGGTAGACTTTATCTTTGTGCACTGGATCAACGAACCCTGGTGGTTGGCCGACGTACACCTCCTCTTTCACTTTACCGTAAAGAAAAGCAGATTTAACATCCAATTGGTACACCTTGAACCCTTTCCACGAGACAAAGGCCAAGAATATGCGAATTGCTTCAAGACGTGCAACTGGGGCGTAGACTTCAGTATAGTCTATCCCTTCTTGCTGATGAAACCCTTGAACCACAAGTCGAGCTTTGTTGCGCACGACAACTCCTAGATCATCTCTTTTACACTGGAAGACCCATCTTGTATTAATCTTTTTGTGATGATCTGGTAGGTCAACAAGCTTCCAGTCGCCAAGTTTCTGGAATTGCAATAACTCTTCTTGCATTGCATCTACCCAACTTTCTTCTTTCAATGCGTCTTTCCAGTTTCCCGGTTCAACCTGAGAAACAAAACAACTGTGAGAAAATCGGACTCGAAGTGGAGCAATACTAGTATAGAAACAACTTAGATCTTTATTAATCTGATTGCGAGTTTGCACTCCCGATTGTAAGCTGCCTATAATGTTCTCTGACGGATGATATGAAAGTGTCCTTGGCATCACTTCAGTTGGAACATCTACTTGTGATTGCAAATTTGAGATATTTTCATCGACAACCGGTACAGATGAAGAAGCTTTATTCCTAGCATTAGACTTATAAGCCTGTTTGTTCAGAAAGACTACAATCTGTTCAGATCCCTCATCAGAACTGGATACTCCATCGTTGAAAGTTGGTTCCCGATCAGAGTCATCATCTTCATTTGGCTGGGCAGAAGATTCAACAGCATTAACATTTTAGCAGGAACCGGATTTAGAACGGAAAAGCTTTGATCAACATCAGACGTGTTAACTGGTAAAGATGTAGAAATTACTAACGGTCGAGGAATTTGTTCTTGATTAGATAACTGATGTTGTTGAAATAACATAACAAGTTCTTCTTCAATTGGCACAACTGGAAGATCAAACGAATCCCACAATTCATCATAGTTAAACGGCCACTGATCCCAGGCTTCTGCGTAGGTGTTGTATATCTTTGACAATCTACGTGCTGCGCTAGAACTACCTGGTTCAGACTCGGCAAGAAAACACGTTTTTGAGGAGTAGCATAGCCAACAAAGGAACCCTCCAAAGATTTGGCTCCAAATTTACCAGCCGGGTCCAAGACGGTGCACGGTGATCCAAAAGGTTCCAAAAAAGCTAAGTTAGGCATTCGTTAATTTAGTAACTCGAAACATGTCGTTTTGTGAGGCTTAACTGTCAACACACGATTTACGGTATAGCATGCTGATGCTACTGCTTCACTCCAAAAACTGATCGATAATTTTGAATCAGCCAACATTGTTCTAGCAGTTTCTATCAACGTGCGATTCTTTCGTTCAGCTAATCCATTTTGTTGTGGAGTATAGGGGCGCTGAATTCATGAAGAATCCCTTTTTCATCGCAGAACTCTTGCATCTTCTTGTTCTCGAACTCCGTTCCATTATCACTGCGAATTCTCTTAATGGGAAAATGATATAAATTCTCGAGCTTTTTGAAAAGGATCATAAGAGTTTCAAACGTTTTATCCTTGCTTTCCAGAAAGAACACCCATGAAAATCGAGAATAATCATCTGTAACGACAAGACAGTATAGATCTCCAGAAATACTTTTAACATTGACTGGTCCAAAGAGATCCATGTGTAGTCTTTCTAATGGTAGCTTTATCGAATTCAACAGCTTTCTCGGGTGTGATTTCTTATGCTGCTTCACCTTTTTGCAGCTAAGACACTCATCTGATAAATGAAAACTTCTCAAATTGACACCCTCCACTAAGTAGTTATGCACAAGAAAATTCATCTTTCGAAGATGAATGTGCCCCATTTTTTTATGCCATAAAATTGATTCTTTTTTGATAGCTTTGGAACAAAGCATTGAACTTTCTTTAACATGGTAGAAGCAATACTCATATCAAGGACATATAAATCATTTTCTTGCGGAGCTCACATCAGAATCCATTCTTCTGGAATCTTGAAACCGGGTTTTAGAATTAAACATTCTTTATCATTGAAATGTGTCGCGAACTTCCTGTCACAAATTTGCGAGATACTAAGCAGATTGTTTTCAAGTTCAGCGATATAGTTCACTTTATCAAACGATACAACTCCGTTCGAGAGAATCCCTTCTCCTACAACCTACCTCCCTGCGTTCCAGCAAATCCAACATATCCTCCTCGAATAGCTCTAACATCATTGAGCAGCGCAAGCATTCCTGTAATGATGCGGCGAGACGCTCACTATCCATGATCCATTTTGACACTATCGAACGTTGGAGCCCCTGCACACATGATCAACAAAATTTATTTAAACAAAGAGACCCAAACTTGTTTGGTCTTGGGTGGGTTTGGAATGTCGAACTTTGGACCCACTTTGTTCTTTTCAATATTTTTAAGCTCAATGTTGTTTGGAACAGAAGGTTTGAGTTCAACCTTGGATAATTTGGTGTTACCAATTTTAGCAACCCCTTTCTGTGTTTGTGATTTAGCCCTTTTGACATAAATTTTGAATCTTTTTGTTGAAGTTTTTGTGGTGTTTCACCAATTTCAAACTTAGATTGAGGTTGAATAATTGGTTTAACATTTTGATGAGATTCAGTTTTTCTTTTAAGAATTTGTTTCGGCATAACCATGGGTGCTTTTTGCTTTTCATCCTTGGTGAATTTTTTCGGAGAAGAAACTGGTTTTGAACTTTCTTGTGAACAATATCGTGCGATATGTCCAACTTTCTTGCATTTAAAGCACGTCCTGCTGTCCTTATGAATAGAGGTATTCAAAACCTGTTTCTGTTTTTGTTTCTCTTTTTCTTTAAGAAAATCATCATTTGATTGAGTACCAATGATTTCCTTTTCCTTCTCGGTTGTTGTCCCAAATACAAAATTCATTTTCTTTGTAAAATCCAATTTTTGGGACCTGTTAGTTTTATGTTGTTTCTGAAAACCCAAACCTGCTCGTTTGTTTTCCAGATAATCTCCATTTTTTCGATAGTAAGGTCGTTATCAGTTTTTGATTTACAATAGAAAGATGAATCATCTTTATCTAAATCATCATGACTTACCTCCATCAGCTTGAACATTTTATCAAAACAACCTCTTTTCACATTCTTGATGGGAAAATCCTCATCCGAAAATAGTTTATCAGATCCTTTCATTTTATAAACTATGACATTAGAATCATCATTTAAACTATTTTCTGATTTGTCATCAGATTTTGACTTCTCGGACTTTTCAGACTCAGCCACTTCAGATTCATTTATTAACACTTTTTCAATCACATTTTCTACCACTTCAGACTCACATTCACCATCATTTTTAGTGTAAGTTATATCAATATCCTCAGGCAACTGTTCGGGTTTCGATTTAAGTTTTAGCGCTTTTTCCACCCCAGATGGATTTTTGTAAGCATAACTGTTCCACATGGGTGGAGGAACTCGATCATAACTTCCACTCTGTTTTCACCATTTTTAGATTCCTCGGTATTTTCATTTTTTTGTAAAATGTGATCTATGACATATGAGCTTGTGGAATAACTAATTAACAATTTGTTAACTCGTTCGGTTTCAATTCTCATTTTTTCAAGCTCACTTTTAAGCTCAGCAATAGTGTTTAGATGAATATTAATTGCCATTTGTTTATCCATCATTGTTGCTTTAAGCATCATAAGTGTTGCATCATTTTCTCTGAGTGCTATATTATATTGTTTAACAGACGCACTCAATTTATCATATGCTTCCTTTGTGGTTTTGTAATCGCTTGACAAATTGTATGTTAAACTTTGCAATTCAGCAAATCTTTTGTCTTTCACAGGACACTCACCACATGGTTCATCACACTTTGAACAAGATTTTTCATTCTCAGATGATTTGTTTACCTCATTTCCATTCGCCATGCACGCTTTAATGATGTCTTCTTTCAGCAATTCCTTTTCCTCATCCACTTTGAACATCTTCAACCGGTTTCTTTTGCACTTCATCTGTTGAATGTTGAGTAGGTGCGAAATATCTTGCAAAAGTTTTTAAAACATCGTTAGGCAAAAGATGTTTGAATGGACCATTCAAATGCTCCTCTTCCTCTGATGAAGTATGATAGTAATAATCGTCATCCTCAGGTTCTTCATCAAATGATGCTTCTGATTCTTCTTCTGGTTCATCAATACTTTTAGCCACCAATGCCAAACTTTCTCCTTTCGAAATATACTTGTTCCAATTAAACCCTTCGTCTTCTTGTGTAACAACCAAAGCTTTATCTTTAGACCCGGGTTGCTTCTCTTCTATCGGCACGATTCTTCTTCTTGGCTGTGGTCGGTGGTAGATCGCTCTTTTGTAATAGTCGTCTGCGAAAGGATTCTGATTCCCTTGAACCACTCGGTTTGGACATTCTCTTTTAAAGTGACCTTTCTCCCGACACTTGAAACAAGTAACTTTGGATTTATCAAATCCAAGTTTCCCATCCAAACCTCCCAAATTTTCTTTACCAGTGATTTTCATAAATCTCTGTGCTCATGGAACGATCGAAGCCATGCACCATTTTATATCTATCAACTCCATTTCAACTGGATCAATTTGATCGTAGTCTTCTCTGTCATTTTAGAATTACCAATCTTTCCGGCAACAAGACTATCATATGACTCAAGAACTGAAGCAAGTAGAGACATATGTTGTTTTGCCATCTTTTCATTAAATTTTGTGCGTTCTGAAAGTCAACAGAAATGTTGCATTGCAGAATTCTTTGACTTGCATTGGATGATGGTGTGGCTTGATTGTTCTGAGATTGATTTGATCCGAAAGAAGATTGTTGACTAGAAGGTGTATTTGGATCAACTGTTGGGTATGATTGAAAACCACTTGACTGAGTTGGAGGTGTGCTTGGTGAACTATATGCACTGAAAGCAGTTTGAATCATTGGCGCTTGGATCTGGGCAGCAGAACTGTTTTTGAAATAAAGATTAACATCTTGTTGCATTTGAACAGTCTTTTTTTTGGCCATCTTTTGCATCTCTAATTCATGACCTTCCAATCTTTCGATAAAGCGAGGCAACGAGAAATTACTGTATTCAACTCCATTCTTCAAGATGGTTAAGTAAGTCGACCATTCACCTTGTGGCACAATTCCCATTCTCTTCATATGAACCACCAGATGACAGTATCGCTCAATTAGCTGCTTAACCGTTTCTCCTTTGATTAATGTGAATACATCAAACTCTTTGCTTAATAATGCCCTTTTGCTTTTGCGGAGTTGAGCACTACCTTGAAATTTGAGTCGAAGAGCATTCCATAAAGATTGTGCATCATCATCATCATGATGCAGTAAAGCCAAGATGTATTCTTTGATCGATTGCTGAAGAATGTTCATCATCTTCTTTTCGTTGATAAATCTTTCTTGTTCAACATCAGAGAATTGGGCAAGGGTCTTTTCAAGCCCATTTTCGCCAACTGGTGCGATGTATTTTGCCTCGATTGCAAACCAGCAAGTAAAATGGTTAGCTTGCACCCAGTTCATAAACCTTTCGCTCCAACTATCAAAGTCTTCTAGATACATAAGCTTTGGAGGTTTAGTCATTGTTCCCATTTCATTCTCTAAATTGATGTTTTGAGTTGCTGCAGTGGTAACAACCGATGTGGCAAACGCATTGTAAAATTCCTCAGACATTTTTTCTGCAAAAAGTTAGAACACACTTCTCGAAAACAAAAAGATCAGATTAGAAAAACTTTTGTGCGGTCGAAAGAATTTTGTGCGAAACAAATAACAAAGATTTTGTACGAAACAGATTTTGTACGATTGAAAAATTTTCTCACAAGAACCACAATTTCGTACGAATCAGTTCATTTTTTACACGAAACATGTGTTTTAATTGAATGAATTTTTGTGCGGATGAATTTAGTACGAACCAAAACATTTAGTATGAAGCGAGTTTGAAATTCTGAAAAAAATTGAAGATTTTATGAAATTTTAACTGATCCGTATGAAAATTTGAAAGCTGCTAGTTCGTACCAAAATTAAAACAACTGTATTTCGTGCGGTTCAAACTTCAAACTGATCAAATTTTATCAATTTCAACATGATTTAGTTAAATTTTATGTCCGAATTATGGTATGGATTGATTAGATTGAAGATTAACTTGAATTACTAAAAACCTAGTCCATTTTGTCCATGAATTCGTCCGAAATTTGTCCAAAATCCAGCAAAGGTCAGAAAAATGATGAGGATGAAGATATGTCCAAGTCTGAATAGTAGCTACTTGTTGTCTATCTGTAGATCAGATCTCATGGCTCTGATACCACTTGTGAACGGGGATCGAGCTCCCGAAATGAGCAATCGACCTGATCACACTCAACTAGCAGAGGCGGAATTCATTGCTAGAGAGGTAGATATGACAAACAAGATATAAATTACTATTTAACTGCTTCTGGTCTATTAAAGAGGTTCACGTTACAGACGTAAGCCAACAAACTGACAGAGCTTTGCCGTATCAAATGACAAATCCGTGACCAGCTCTAACACAACACTTCCCTATTTATAGGTTGACATGACTCGTACTGACGTGCGTGCACTAACAAACAAACAACTATGATTCATATGAAATGGTATTTCGTACGAGTGACTGATTTCATACGAAACACACATCTGTTTCGTGCGAATCACAGTGTAAAACATATAAATTTTACATTTTCTCATTTAAACATTAACTTGTAAACTTTATAAACATTACAAATATATTCTAGACGTAGGCAATAGACATTATGCACCAACAGTCCTCGACACTCAAGTTAATTCTAAAAGGTACCTGGGCGTCTTCAAACTTACCACTCTCGTGATGACAACTGGACCCATCTATTTGCTTTTCAGCTTTCCTGGAAACAATTTAACAAGCGAACTGAATAATCATACCTTTTGGCCCACCGTGAAGACTTGACGCCTCACTTTCGCGTCATGCACTGTTTTGATCTTGTCCTTGTACGTAGTTGCAATGTCATACGCCTCATTGCGTAACTCCTCAAGCTCACATAACTTCAATTGCCTATGTGCACCTACATCAGTATAATCTTTGTTAACCTATTGAATAGCCCAAAGTGAAGGATGTGCGATTTCCAATGGCAAGTGACAACCTTTACCATACACCAATCTGTAGGGTGTAGTGACAATATGAGTTTTGAATGCGGTAAGATATGCCCATAAGGCATCTCCAATTTGGTTGACTAGTCCTTGTGATCAGATCGCATGGTTTTCTGCAAAATTTCTTTTATCTGTCTATTGGACACTTCAACCTGCCCACTAGTCTGTGGATGATATGGTGTTGCTATTCGGTGGTCCACGCCACACCATTTGAGAAGTTTGCCAAAGTGAAAGTTTTTGAAATGGGATCCCCCATCATTGATGATCACACGAGGAATTCCAAACCTTAAAAATATGTTTGATTAGATAAACTTACACAAAACAGAATGGTCATTTGTTCGGGTGGCAATTGCTTTGACCCACTTTGAAACATAACCAACCGGCATCAAAATGTATTGGTTACCACATGAATTGGGGAACGGGCCCATAAAATCAATGCCCCATACATAAAAAATATCTACAATAAAGATTGGTTGCATGGGCATCTTGTTCCTTTTAGAAATCCTACCCATTATCTGACAATTCAAACAATGTTTAGTAAACTCAAAAGCATATGTAAACAAAGTAGGCCAATAAAGGCGACATTCAAGAACCCGGTGACCCATCTTTTTACCACTAAAATGGCCACCGCATGCTGATAAGTGGGCATCTTGTAACCCTTCCAAGAACTCCGTCTCTGGAACGCATCTTCTGATGATTCTGGTCTGCTCTGATCTTGAACAAATCTTGATCATCCCATATGTATTGATTGACCTGAATAAGGAACTGCTGCTTCCTTTTCTTGTTCCAAGCTTCGGGCAGTGTACCTGACACTAAATAATTATCAAAGTTAGCATACAATGGTGCAGTATAATAGACATAAGATATTCATCTGGGAATTGCTCACTAGTCTCAGGTGTGATATCCTCTACTCCCGATGGTAGTCAGGACAAGTGATTGACCATAACATTTTCACACCCCTTGTTGGATCTAATGGACCCAACAAAAAAATAGATGATTGGAAAGCAAAAATAGTCTGTAACCTTTGATTACAAATAACAGTGCCTTGAAGATCTGCTCCTTCCAATGGCAAAGACTCAACATCTGCTACTCTAAAGCCTGCCAAGACCAAAGTCTGTTCACAAGATCTGTTGAAGATAAACTCTGCTTAAAGCCAAAGATCTACCAAAGAGAACTTCTGCTGAAGAAGAAAAAGTCTGATAAAGACAAAGTCTGATGAAGCTAAGGCCTGCTATGGATCAATAGATGTTGAAGACCAACAGTCGATAAAGCTCCACAGAGGATTCTCAACAAATGATCTTCCATAGAGTTTACCTTTATTATCAATGTAACAATGCATAGGCTAGAGTAGATGTTAGAAGTTTGTTAGGCTGTTAGATGTCGTTGTCTAGGTGACGTCAGTTTAGATTCTTTAGATGTTTCGTTTGTACTATAAATTGAACAGTGCCTGTACTGTTCTATTTATCACTTTTCATCATGGCATTTTTGTACAAACAAACAGAGAGTGATCATGCTGAGGGGGAGTTGTAATCTTCATGCATGCGTAAATTAGTAAATATATAAAAGCATGTTGATGAAAGAAATATCTTCATTGTTGTGATTGAAAAGTTAATTATCCCGTTGCATATTTCATATTTGTTTTATCCTCTTTCATTATTTCCATGTTAACTGTCATAACAATCAAACTCAGATCCTAACAATTGGTATCAAAGCTTGTTCAATCAAATTCGATCTAAACAATCAATTTGATATAAACAGATCAAATCATACTACTGATATCGTTTGTTTGTTGGATTGAAAATAGTGTAAAAGTTTATTTATGTTCAAAAGTATTCTAAACAAAAACATGTTTGTAAACACTAAAAAAATGTCTTAAAATTAACAAGATCCGCACAACACTGGTACTTTGTACAAACCACCGATGCTTGTTAGATCGGAATACAATATCTGGCAATGTCAGATGGGTCACATACTTGCTCAACAAAACACGGTTATTGGAAATCGGTTATCTTTGGACCACCTGTTTTGATGGTGCCGAGTGCTGAAGACCCAGGGTTCAAGTACCAAAGAAGCTGGAAAACTACTTTGAGCAAGATTTCAGAAAATCGAGCTAGATACCAAAGCATTTAGTATCGTTGCTACGACTCTACCGAATGATGTCTATGCTGGCCTGTTGCATTGGAATAGTGCTAAGGAGTCGTGGGATGCTTTGAAAGAGCATTTTGGAGGTACAGAGGAAGTTATTGAAAACAACTTAGAAGTTTTTAACGAACAGTATGAAACATTCTGTCACGTTAAAGGAGAATCATTAACTTAACAATTCGAAAGGTTTAGTTGTCTAATAAGTGAACTAAAACTGGTAAATGTTAGTTATCCTAATTCAACCTTGAATAGCCAATTTCTAAGATCACTACCAGATAAATGGGACACTATTGCTTTTGTAACAAGAAACTCGGCTGGTTTCAAAGAGATGAGTTTTACTCAGCTTCATGGTAGGCTCCTAACTTATGAGAGAGAGCTTAACCAGAAAAAGAAGCTTCAAGAGTCAGGAAAAGTTGATGATGACTATGCTTTGGGTAGTACAACACTTTTTGATCAAGATGAAACCTCTGGTGGAAGTAAGGATCAAGGTTATGATCATTTAGTTGACATAACTTTTGGTGGAGGATTTAACTCTGATTCTTACCCATTTATGCTTTTGCAGCAAATGGGGAAAACCAAGTTTCCAACAACTTATCTTTTGAGTTAAATGATCTTCAACATTTTGACCCCACTGATTTGGAAGAAATGGATATATTGCACCAACTTGCTTTGCTAAGTGTTAAGACTAGTAAATTTTACAAAGAACTGACAGAAAATTTCTAAGGTTGCATGGAGGGTTGAGAGTTGGGTTGGATAAATGTAAAATCAAGTGTTACAAGTGTAATAGGATAGGTCATTTTGCTAGAGAGTGTAGACGCCAAACAAGTGCTCCTATTGTCACATATCCAAGTCCTAGACCATAAAACTCTCAAAACACTGTCCATCATACCCAATATACCCCTCCTCCACACATGCAGAGCACTGCTCACTTTGCACACCCTACAATCACTGTTCCAATTCAGTATGTCCAAACCACTGCTCCTCAGATACAGTATGTTCAACCCCAGTCCCTCAGGTTTAAGTGCAACCTGTACCACAAGCTGCACAAACCCCTACTCAGGCTCGAAAACATTCAACAAAGCTTTTTCACATAAGGCTTTGTTGATTGGAGCAGCTTACCTGATGAACTTACAGATGAAAATGTTTCCTTGGTTGCTAATTTTTAAAAGAAAAATGATAAATTTTGTTTTATGGCACTAAAGACAATATTGGAAAGGGTAGAGTCTGAGGAAGCGGTGCCTAATTCTAATGTGGTTTGTGATAATGTTGAAACAAATGTTTTAGAAGAAAAGGTTGGTGAAGAAATGGTGAATCCTTTGTCAGACCCATGGGAATCTAGTGTTTGTGAAGGAAAGTGTGATTGTGCCATGATGGCTACTACCAAGGTATCACCTCAAGTCCTTAAAGACTTATGTTCTGACAAATGTATCATTGCTTTAGCTAAGGTTAAAGAGGTGAGTGAAAACCTTAGGAACAAGATCTTAGATGATGAAATCCAGTTTGAAAAACTTCTTAAAGAGTTAAAATCAAAACTGTTTGAAAAAGAAAGTGAAATTAACAGTCTCAAACATGAATCAAGCATAACCAAGGACCAACTCCGAACAATGATAAAAAATATCATAGTTGTAAAAAGGAGCTTGAATCTACCCATATCACATGTGAAAAATGGGTAGAATCCTGTAAAGGTTATGAAATGATGTTAGAAAAACAGATCAAAAGCAATGTAAAATTTGGCATTGGCTTTCGCAAAAATGACCAAATTTCTCAAAACAATGCTGTAAATGATTCTGGTTTGGTTGAAATAATTCCTACCAACATGGCTGGTCAAGAAATTAAAGTCATATAACCAAATGGAAAGTAAATTGTTTAGGAAAGACCTAAAGGATCCTCAACTTTTGAGGAAATTGGAAAATATCAATTCAAACCAACATGGTCAGATGATGTGACATTCTTGAAAATTTTAAGCTAATGGATTTCTCAACCATTTGAGGGTGTGAAAGCACCTAGAGTGAAAATAATTCCCTTAAAAGACCTTCTAGGAGATGTTATAACATATGTTGACAAAAAGGTTGAAAAAGGGAAGAAGAAAGAGAAAATATCAAACCTGTTTTGTGAAAAGAAAAACCATGTCACTAAAGACTCTTTTCAATTAAAAACATATGACATAAACAAGACAAGTGTGATTGTTGCTGCACCTCATTGCACTATATTTGGCAAGAAAAATCACAAAGCTCAAGAGTGTGTTTATCTCAAAAAAATTGATGTCAAGAAAAAGAGTATAAATCTAAAACACTTGAGAGTCCACGGGCTAGTACTAAAAAAGGAAAGTCCAAACAGACTTTCATCCCAGTCCAAACACCTGTTACCAAATAGCTTAATGTAACATTTTCTCCTAGAGAGGTTTAGGTAACAAATGCACCACATGCAAATAAATTTCCTAGAGGATATGGCAAATCACCTTATAAAAGTGTACTACTTGGTTATGAGATCTACAAAAGACATTCAAAACTAAGAGTTGACAAGCATCCTCATGGTTACAACCACTTGACAGGAAATGGTCCACATCAGATGTTTCAAAAATCTGCTCAAACTCTAACCATTCTCCTGGACTTGAGGCTAGAACGTTTGTGACCCCATCCAAAGCCATTTTGGCTTTGGACACTCACAAAATTAATATGTTACTGATGTGTAGGGAGCTTCTATTCGTCTTGATAGTTTATGGTATGTTTATAGTGGAGGCTATAGGCACATGAAAGGATGTAGAGCCCTTCTCAAATATTTTTTATCACATGGAGGGGGTGATATATCATTCGGTAACAACTCAAAAGGAAAGGTGTTAGGATCAGGGACAGTCCAAGCAGGGAAACTCAAGTTTAAACATGTCAATCTTATAGACAAGCTAAAATTTAACCTCCTTAGTGTATCTCAAATGAGTGACAAAGGCTATGGGTCATTCTTCACTGAGGAAACTTGTAAGATTGTTGGGCTAGATATGGTGAAAAAGACTGAATCAATCATAGATGAGAGCAAAACATAGCTTGTGGCTTACGTGAGTGGCAATGTATATGTGATAGATATGTTGAAAGATAATCCAGTGTCTAATGCTTGTATGTTCTCAGCTGCCTCTAACAAAGAGACAGAACTATGGAATAGAAGACTTGGTCACACAAATCTCAAAACTATCACCACACTCTCAAAACAAGGTCTTGTAAGGGGCCTTCCACCAAAACAATTCACATGTGATGAACATTGTGTTTCCTGTCTAAAAGGTAAACAACACAAAAGTTCATTCAAATCTGTTGCTGAGTCTAAAACTAGTCAGTGTTTACAATTGTTACACATGGATTTGTATGTCCCCGTTAAAATCATGAGTCTTAAAAAAAGAGGTATTTTCTTGTCATAATTGATGATTTTTCAAGGTTTACATGGACTTACTTTTTGCACTCCAAATATGAGACTGCATGTATTTTGTAGGACTTTGTAAGAAAAGTTGAAAAGTAATTTGATCTGCAAGTAAAAACATTCAGGAGTGACAATGGAACAGAGTTTAAAAATAAGGAGTTGGATAACTTCTGTGTGTCAAAAGGAATTGTAAGTCAGTACAGATCCCAAGGACACCAGAACAAAATGGGGTGGTTGAACGAAAGAATTGGACCTTAATTGAGGCTGCCAGAACAATGCTTTTAGATTCTGGTTTACCGTTGTCTTTTTGGGCAGAGGATGTAAACATTGCTTGCTATATGCAAAACAGAGTTTTAATCAACCCCAGACATCAAAAGACTACTTATGAGATTCTGTTCAAAATCAAACCACTAATCTCTTTTCTCAAAATCTTTGGCTGCCCATGTTTCATTTTAAACTTAAAAGATTCAATTTCAAAATTTGCAGCCAAAGTAGATTGTGGTTATTTTTTTGTGATACTCAACTATTGCCAAAGCCTACAAAGTGTTTAACATAAAGACTAGGTGAGTAGAAGAGAATTTGAATGTAAATTCAGTGAACTCTCTTCTTTAAAAATCCCAGCAAATCCTACTGAATTGTTTGATTTAGATAAATTTACATTTGAAGATATGTCTATCAAGACTAACAATGCAGATACACCACAGTCTTCTCCTCAAGATTATGAATTTGACATTGTGATCCCACAATATAAAGTCACTTCCTCCACCAGAGGAACAGATGTTCGAAACAGCTGTCAAAACTTTGCCACTACTATAGCAACAATTGTTAATCCTTAAACCTTGCCACTTCATCTAGTCAATACACTGTTGACAAAAGTCCGTTTTCTTTAGCTAAAAGTCAACCCCTTTTTACACCTATTCCACCCATACCACTACCTCCATTCCAAACTTCTGTTGACTCTTCAAAATTGTCAACAGATTTTAGCTCAGATGATTCGAATCTACAACCTTCACCTCTAAATGCTATCATTCCATACAAGGGAGATCTAATCTACCTTAAAAATCATCCACCAGACCAAGTTATTGGCAACATCAATGAAGGGGTACTCACAAGAAGTCAATCCCAAAACATTTGTTGTTTTGGTGGTTTTCTATCACTCACACAACCTGTCAAGTACCAAGAGGCACTGAAAGATAATAGTTGGGTAGAGGCCACGTAGGAAGAGCTCCTATAGTTCAAGAGACAACAAGTATGGGAACTTATACCATTGCCTAAGGATGTATGTCCAATTGGCACAAAATGGGTCTTCAAGAACAAAATAGATGAAAGGGGCATTGTTGTCAAGAACAAAGCTAGGCTTGTGGTTCAAGGCTATAGACAAGAAGAAGGCGTTGTTTATGATGAAGAATTTACTCCTGTAGCAAGATTAGAAGCCATCATATTGATTTTAGCCTTTGATGTCAACCACAACATCAACGTGTATCAGATGGATATCAAATGTGCATTCCTTTATGGTAAGATCCAGGAAGAGGTATATGTATGCCAACCCCCTAGTTTTGAAGATGCCTTTTATCCTGATCATGTCTACAAGCTTAATAAAGTTTTGTATGGCTTGAAACAAGCACCAAGGGACTAGTATGATACTCTTTCCACCTTTCTCTTATCCATAGGGTTCACAAGAGGTAAAATTGACAAAACATTGTTTTTAAAATGGAAAGGGAAGGATTTGATGATTGTCCAAATTTACGTGGATGACATCATTTTTGGATCCAAATGCAATTCCATGTGTGATGAGTTTAGGGAACTCATGACAACAGAGTTTTAAATGAGTGCCATGGGTGAACTTCAATGCTTCCTTGGTCTCCAAGTTAAGCAAATGCAAAATGGTACTTCCATTCATCAGAGTAAATATGTCAAAGAATTATATACAAAATTTGATATGAATGTTTGTAAACCATGTAGTACACCCATGGCCACAACAAAACTGGTCACTGTTGATGATAAAGATGACTTGGTTGATTAAACACTCCATGGAAGCATGATTGGGTCATTATTGTACCTAACTACATCAAAGCCAGGCATCATGTTTGCAACATGTGTCTCTGCCAGATCCTAGTCAGCACCTAGAAAGTCCAACCTTATAGCTGCAAAAAGGATATTCAGATACCTAAAGGTGCTCCCACACTTGGTATCTGGTACCCTACTAATGGTAATTTTGAGCTTTCAGGTTACTTAGACAATGACTTTACTGGTTGGCATGTTACAAGGAAGTCCACTTCAGGAGGATGTCTGTTTCTAGGAGATTGCTTAGTTTCTTGGCAAAGCAAAAAGCAAGCAGCGTTTTCAACATCAGCACCACATGCTAAATAAATTACTGTTGCAAGTTGTACAACCCAACTCATGTGGCTTGAAAATTAGTTGCTGCATTTTGGTGTGATTGCCTTAAAGACTCCTCTCATGTTGGATAGTCAAGTAGCTGAAAACATCATTAAAAATATAGTTTCTCATTCAACAACCAAGCACATTGACATCAGACATCCCTTTGTGAGGGATTGCTATGAAAAAGGTTTGATTTCTCTGCATCATGTTCCAACCGAGGATCAGTTGGCAGATGTGTTGATAAAAGCTTTAGACACATCTACCTTATAAAGTTCGGTCTCTAGGATTGGCATGCTAAACATGGATTAAACACAAAATTTTGTTTTCCATGAATAAAAAGCATTAAAATGTTTTTAGAAAATTAAAAATCCATCCTTAAAATAGCTTTAATTGAAATTTTTTTCAAAAATCCTTAAAGTCTTTTTCAAACCACTATTTCTAAAACCTCTATATGGCTAAAATTCATCCATTATTGAAAGATATCCTCTATTCTCATTCACCGCTGTTAGGAAAATCACTATTTGCTCTAACCTCTGATGTGTATCCTCTAGTAGACTAAAATCAGCCACTGCTCACATCCACTATTTCGAACCTCTGTTGCTTTCCAACAGAGGTTATCTAACAACTGTCATCCATTACAAACAAAGTGTACGATCGTTTTATCCAATAGCAAAGGTCCTAATTTGATTGCCTAGTCAATATGCATGGGATTCATATTTAATAGTGACAATTATCAAGATTACTTATCAAATTTACTGATTTCATTGATTGTTCAAAAGTTACAGATCACCGTGAAATCCGACAGGGTTTCGCCGTATCAGTCACCAAAAATTACAGACTCAAACCTCAACACTCCTATCTATAGACATGAGGGTTACCTTCGTGCGAAGTTAAATTTATACACTACATTATCATATCTAATAGTTCAGTCCTATCACAGACACAACCCTAAGACATAGGCAATAGACATAATGCACCAACAAACTCCCCCTTGGATGTTGCCATAGTCTTGGTCTGTATTCAAAACTTCAATCATTTAACTTTAACGTCCAAAGAAATTCTTTGGCGGCTTCTGACGTTCTTCAGATGGAATCGGTGTTTGATCAGTCGGTAGAACTTTCATCATATACTGAAACCTTCTGAGACGTGCCTCCTTTAGATTTTCTTCAATCTTTTCAATCTGTCTTTATTCTTTCAAAAACTCTTTCTTTTCTAACTCTCTCCATGACAAACTCCACAACTTTCTGAATTAATAACTCGTGCATAACATACATTGATCACACCCTGGTATTGCATCGCTTGCGTCTTGTCTTTGGCATCGTAGCAATCTTGTTATAGAATAAACACTTCACATCATTCTCAGAGTAGTTCACTAGCCACATCGGGTCTAGTATTCTGTTTGTTCTCCATAATCCCCATATCCTCTTTCGTTCAATCATCTCTGGAGTTAGTTCTTTGGTGACTTTACAGGTATCATCAGCTTTCAACACTATTACCGCTTCACCTATTTCTGAATCTAGTTGCCACCAATTAAAGAACTCATGGAAATCTTATTCTATTTTCAGCAATGACATATTCTTCATAACACCCGGCCTTTTCATCACCAAAGTAACATCCTTTTCTTTTGTTACAGGATCTATCTTGATTCTCTTCTTTGGTATGAATGGCTTCCATCGATTAAAACCATGTGCTGCTTCATATTTGATCAGCCTCCATAACCGTTGATCGTGGAACTTCATCTAAAAATTTATAATCTTGGTTTGAACAAGCTCTTCCACATCCAAGTACGGTAACGTCTTCAGATAAATTACACACCAAACTTGTAGCTCCCCTAATCCGTATGGATCTTCACAGAATCGTCTATCCAATCTAGAGTGCGGAATCCTCTAGTTCAGATTTACACAGACTAAGGAGTACGAACAGCAATCACAATAAACCTGGTCTTTATTGATTATCTATCACAATGATTACAATCAATCTAGATCACAAGCATTCTTTCTCAACTCTCTCTGAAGTGATTAACTGAGTAACCTTAACCCTAATGCAAAACTCTATTTATATAGAGACAAGTTTGCAACTGGGCTAGGGTTAAACTCTTGGGCTGCAAATTGGTCTAGGCCCAATTCGCCTACCACTCCCTATTATGTGGTTCTTGTTTAGCCCAATCACTATAACTAAATAATACAAAATTTAACCCACTAACCGTATATCATTTTACTAATTACAAGATATTCAAAGACCAAATCTAAGTTGTTGTCACAAATATACACCAACAAACTCCCCCTTGAATATAGCTTCATAAAAACAACTTTGTATTCAGTCATCTTGCAATCTTCAACGTCTTTGGTCTTTGGATAGCTTCCACTTTAATAGCTATTGTCAGCAACAGACTCCCCCTACGTTGATGCATCCAATCACCAAATCTTCTAAATCGTTAGCTTTTGAGTAAACTCCAGTTTTGCACTTGCATAACAATTTTCAAAATCTTCAACTTTGTCTGCAATGTAGTAAGGAGGTTCTACCATGCATCCAATCAAACTCCTCTTCACTAAACTTCTCAGCAACACACTGCTACAATCTGTATACTATAAAACAAACATCTCGAGAAACCATAAGAATATTTCAACACAAGTTAACAAATTATTATAATTCAAGAGATGGTAAAACTGTATCACAGATTAAGCAAATTCCAACTCAAACCACACACTTAAAGTTTTTAAGCACACAACCCGCAAGATTTTAAAAATTTGAACTCATCTTCTAACACCATCTCCCCCTATCGATAACAACTCCTCATGAACAACCATTGTCCGTACATTAAGAATTTACAAGAAAAGGAAATCTTTTTGGATTTTTATATTTTCTGAAAGCAAATAAATAACTAACTAATAAACACTCTGTATTTGTGAGAATCACCGGTAAGAAGATCGTATCAGCAATATCAACCTGTTTTCAAACCATTAGATAATTCTATATGTAATTTTCATGAAAAGCAGTTCAAGATGATTACCAATATTGTTTATCCACTTAAACAAAATACATGAACATTTCAAGTACCATTACCTAGTGATATGTTACGGTAATTTTATACTGATATACTAGTGTGTCCCACTTCAGGACATACCCCCACGATCAAAGTATGCACAAAGATTCCTCGTGGTAGGTGAGTATACCGAAATTCATTCTTTTTGATTTACAACGTTAGATAATTAGTGATCAGGTCAGTACTTCTGTACAGCAAAGAGACCAATATCCAATGAGGGTTAGGGCAAATACCATATTTTGGTACGATTAATGCATTTTGCACATTTGAATGACTCTCTAGGAGAGCTTCTTCAATTTCTAGGATTTGGCATTTTAGCTCTTTTAAGATATAATGGTTGTGCCTAGGTCAGCATATATCTGGATGCAGCAGAAGGACAACCCTGATACCCCGGATGAAATAACGATATAAAGATCTAAAACCTCAGATTTTGGCAATCTATCAAAGCAAGATTTAAGGTTATAAAACCATACGCCACTGATATGTTACCCACTCATACACAGTTCCTTATGTTTATATCACCAAGGTAAATTGATTATTCCATGCTTTTTGCCTACTGGTACATCATATGATGAAGCTGCTGTCACACTTAAGCAATTTTAATGTTAATTTGAGTGTGACAGTCTAAGTTGCTGATGTACTATTATTTCTTCTTTTCCACACAATGAAAACTCATTTTTGATTTTCTATTTTTTTTATGTTTTGATTGATTTATTTATTTATCTTTTTTAAAAAACAGTAACTTATTTATAATTCTTATGGAAAACTGGTTATTCAGGATTCCTCATCCCGTTAAGTTCCTGGTAGACTTCCTGGTTGATTTGCATCCTCCCTCCTAAGAACTGACAACCACCTAAGAACTGACAACCACCTGTGGTAGACTTCCTGGTTGATTTGCATCCTCCGAAGTCCGAATCTGTGTAAGCAACAAACGTCAAATCACTAGTAGCTGGATACCATAACCCAAGTTTAGCTTTCCCCTTCAAGTAACAAAGAATCCGCTTCACCGCTTTCATATGTGACTCTTTAGGATTCGCTTGATATTTGGCACAAAGACACACCGCGAACATGATGTCAGGTCTTGAAGCAGTCAAGTACATTAGAGAACCAATCATTGCCCTATATTGAGTAAGATCAACATCCTCCACACTCTCATTATCTGGACCAAGATTGTGATTCCTTGCAGATAGGTGTGTTGAGAGTAGCGCAATCCTCCATTTTGAAACGAGACAAAATGTCATACACATACTTCGTCTGATGTATAAACATCCCATCCTTCTTCTGTTCAACTTGCAAACTCAGAAAGTAAGATAGTTCACCCATCGCACTCATTTCGAACTTGCTCTTCATTACCTCCTCGAATTCATGACACATGTTCTCATCAGATGACCCAAAAATAATGTCATCTACGTATACCTGTACCAGCAGAAAGTCTTCCTTCTTTCTTTTAATGAAAAGTGTATTGTCAATCTGACGTCTTTCAAAACCATTCTTTAACAAATGTGCTGACAGTGTCTCATACCACGCCCTAGGTGCCTGATGCAATCCATACAATGCCTTATCAAGTCGATAGACTCGATCTGGATAATCTAGATCAGTAAACCTTTCTGGTTGTGAGACATACACCACTTCTTGGACTTCCCCGTAAAGAAATGCACTCTTCACGTCTAGTTGGTAAACTTTGAAGCCCTTGAATGAAGCAAAAGCTAGGAACAAACGAATTGCTTCTAACCTTGCCACTGGATTACAAGACAAGTAATTACAAGACATACTTCACCATCAGCATTTGTCACAATCTGCTCATTTTCATATGAGGGAAACACAGTTTCAGAATCACTTGAAGCGTTGTTGGAAGATGAAGATGTAAGCCCTTTATAAATTCCGGATCTTGAACCTGATAATATCCAGTTTACTTCTTCTTCATGTTGAGCTCATAAGCTCTCAGTTTCCCAACAACCTCTTCCACATCTTTATATTCATAGTCAACTTCACCCTTTATCTCAAGACTATAAATATCCCACTTGGCAGGTAAAGCATCGAGCAACTTATCGTTTATCTCAACGTTTGTGTATCCCTCTATGTCATACTTGTCCATTTCTGACATTAGATGATAATATCTTGTGATAATATCTACAAGGGACTCATTTCTCATGCCTTTAAAGACAACAAATTGTTTCTTCAGCAAGTCAACCTTGTTCTTCTTCACATCAGGATTGCCCTCATACCCTTCTCTAGAGCATCCCACATCTCTTTCGAAGTGGTATATCGCTTGAATGTATGTTTGATGTCATAAGGTAATGGCATCTTTATAGCAGCTAAGGCCTTCTTCTCAGACTCATACATTCTCTTTTCAGCCTCTGACATGTTTACATAGGCAGTGATACGTTGTCTGCCTTCAAAGTCATGAGTTGGATTTACATACCCATTTTGAATACAAATCCACATCTGTGTGTCCTGATATTCAATGAATGGCTGAAATCTATCCTTCTATGTAAGGTAATTCTCTACCTTCAACATCTTTGGAGGTTTGCCTGCCTAATGCTCCATTCTCAACAATTCGTTCAAGTTTGACATATTCGACATTTTTACCAAACCGGTTTGCTAAAAAAGTTAAAAATTTGTCTGAAATGTGTGATTACTAAATTATACTGTTAGACTCGTCTCGCCGATACGAATCCAATGATGTATAATGTCCGAGAGTGATTTTAGGAACTTTTGTGCCTTTTTTTATTTTTGTCTTAAAAATCACACGAGTCTAACCGTGTAGTCGGTTTATTAAGATTGTCTATGGATCAAATTCTGTGTACGAAAATGTTTATCTCTGGTTACGTCAGCTGGTTAAGTTTCCCACTTTGAGAATACAACTCGGAACAATATCAAATCCAAAACAGTAACTCGGATTAACAATCCGAGATGGGAATTCGGAACAGTGATCCGAGATACCAATCCGAGATGGTGATTCGAGATGGTATCCGAGATGCTAATCCGAGATGCTATCCGAGATGATGGTTCGAGATAGTATCCGAGATGTTATTCGAGATGCAAATCCGAGATGATCCGAGATCAATCACCAATGATCCGAGATGCACTATTCTGATCCGAGATGCAAGATTTCTGATCTGAGATGCTTCACTTATGATTCGAGATACAACTCTGATGATCTGAAATGCAACCTTCAGATCTGAAATACCAAGTGTTTATTCGAGATGCCTTGTTGTTTATCCGAAATAGCATCAAAAAACCTAGAACAACCTTCAAACTTCGAACTAGCCGTAAAAAATGTCCAAAAACCCAAATTTTCCTGCTGTTACGATTCTGAACCGAGCAAAACAAGAGCCAGATGCTCTGATACCTATTGTAGGTCCCCTAAACCGTATCGATCTTCACAGAATCGTCTATCCAATGTAGAGTACGGAATCCTCTAGATAAGATTTACACAGAAAAATGAGTACGAACAACAATCACCATAAACCTGATCTGTATTGCTTATCTATCAAAATGATTAAATCAATCTTGATCACAAGAATTCTCTCTCAACTCTCTTTGAAGTGATTAACTGAGCAACCTTAACCCTAATGCAAAACTCTTTTTATTTAGGGACAAGTTTACAACTGGGCTAGGGTTTAACCTCATGGGCTGCAAATTGGTCTAGACTCAACTCGCCTACCACTTCCTATTATGTGGTTTAGGTTTAGCCCAATCACTATAACTAACTATTACAAAACTAAACCCACTAACCGTTTATCATTTTACTAATTACAAGATTTCCAAAGACCAAATCTAAGCTGTTGTCACAAATATGCACCAACAAAACTCCCTCTTGATGGCATACACATTCAACTACTTAATCCAACCCGAACTTAGGATATTACCTAGTGATTTGTCTTGATCACGCGTAAAGAAAGCCAATGGTTATCTAAATTTGTGTTATTTAGGAAGCTCTTTGAACCATGACTTCTTCGCTTCAGCAATTTCTTCTCTAGTTAAACGTTTAGGCACACTTCCCTCTTTCACACTCTCTTTAACCTTACATTTCAGTAAATAATTTGTACTTTCATTAGACTACTCTTCAAACGTAGGAAAATCATCAGTGCCTTCCCCGGAATACTTAACAGCTTCATCATCATCATCATCATCTGATGCGTCTTCGATAATCACTTTATCATATTTGTTAGCATCTAGAACATAATTGTACATGTAATCCTTAGGCTCAGAAGCACTAATGTTGTTAAGTTCTTCTTCAAAACCGAATTCGAAGGATTCTTCGTCAACCCCTAACATAATAGCAATCTCATCCTTTAGGTAATTCTGCACAAGTTCTCCTTCCTCAACTCCATGTTCTAACAAGAAAACTCGAGACGGTTGACAATTAGGAACAACTATCAAAGGATTAGCTGTGAAGATTCCTGATTTTTCTGCATCATGAACTTGATCTTTCTGCTTCCCCTATCTTTGAGCTTCATTTTCTTTGTTAACATTATCAATAAAAACGTATCATAATCAAAAGATTCGTTTATCTTTGCAGTTTCAACTATCACCCTGCTCCACCTTGTGTATTATCATCGTCGTCGCCTTCGTCATCGTCATCTTTCTTATTAGCTTTCTTACTATCATCTTCATTATCATCTTTATCATCATCATCAAAACCTTCAACTTCTGCATCAATTTCTGCATACATCCTCTTTTAATCAAAGATTTTTTTTATCTCAACGACATGTAAGTACATCGACAGGTTCACCAATAAGTACAAAATTCACTCGCTTATATTCAACTTCAGTTTCAACTTCTGTCACATTCTCAACTGTTTCTACAATAATTTCTGGCGCATATTCATCTTCTGGCTCAGGTTGAACAATCATAGGAACTTCATCAACTTTTTCTTTCCATTTACCCAATGCTACAGCCCCAGCTTCTGCTTTCTTAGTTCATTCAACAATTCTTCCTCTGACTTCTCCTCTTTCAATTAAATCACATTCAGCCTCAAAATCAATACCAAACTTTCTAGTTAAAATCTTCTGGAATAAATCCATCTTCCTATTGTTACCGAGGCGCTCAGCATCATATTCCATGATCAACCTTCTTAATCTTTCATTCTTTGACAAAAACTTGATAATACTACTTCCAGATTCTTTTGATCATCTTCTAAAAACTTAATCCTGCTTTCCAATTCTACAATCTTTGTATCATTAAACATGTCTACATCAAAACCCTTAGAGAATGGAATATCACCAAAGTTGTCAGGTAATTTACCATTCATAGAAAGTCTTGGACCAGATTGTAGTGTAGAGCGTTGTTGAACAGGAGGTGTTTGTCGTTTTTGTGGTGACGGTTGTGGAGGTATGATATGTTATGGTGATGGAGGATGTGATGGTTATTGTGGTGGTGAAATATGAATGGGTGAAATAGATGGTTGTTCAACATTTTCAACTTCTGGTGTCTTCCTTTTTCTGTACTTTCTTCTAGCTTTCTTGATAGCAGGAAACCTAGTTGTCTTTTTCTTGGTATCAGGCTTACTCTTAACTCTTCAAACCTCCTTAGCAGGCCTTTTAGCAACATCTTCAGACTCTGGATCAGGCGGAACATAAACATCATCGTCTTCACCTACCACTTTCTTTTTCCTTGAGGCATATTGTTGGGCCCCTAGCTAAAAGGTTTACACATTAGTGTTGCATGTTGGGCTAAGGTTTGAAGAATGGGCTTCCTAGAGCCTATGGGCCTAGGGTTGTAATTAGTAGGTTAATCAATTAGTATAAATACATGTATTAGGGTTAGTATTTTGGTTGCTAGTCAGTTTGTTATTCAGAAAAATTGTATCAGACACCATTCAGTGTATGCAAGTTGTTTAATCAGAGATTGTTCTTGTTCTGTTAATCTAATCTTTATTTCCACAAACTTGCAGTCAGATCTCCATGTTCCTGTTACGCCTCTACCACAACGTTTACAACGCGATCATCCGATTGAAAATGTTATTGGTCCTGTTACTACTAGAGTTCGGACTCGTAGTCAATTAGGAGATATCAATACATGTCTTTACTCTTGTTTTATCTCACAAATTGAACCTAAAAGCATTTATGTCGCTTTGCAGGAACCAGGCTGGGTTGACGCTATGCATGAAGAACTCAATCAGTTTGAGAACCTTGTGGTATGGAAATTGGTGAAGCTTACTCAGGGAAAATGTGCTCTTGGAACTCGTTGGGTATTTCGCAACAAACAGGATGACACTGTGTGATTGTGAGGAACAAAGCTCAACTGGTTGTTCAGGGTTTTCGCCGGATCGAGTGGTTGGATTATGATGAAGTTTATGCACCGGTGGCTAGATTGGAAGCCATTCGTATTTTCTTTTCATATGCATCATACATGGACTTCACAGTCTATCAAATTTATGTCGAGACTGCGTTTCTTTACGGCACGGTGAAAGAGGAGATATACGTGGCGCAACCACCGGGTTTCACTGATCCTGACAAGCCGGACTATTCATACAAGTTGGAAAAGCCTTTGTATGGGTTGCATCAAGCGCCTCGTGCATGGTACGCAACCTTGACAGAGCATCTACTTGCTCACGGATATACCCGGGGAACGATTCATCAGACTTTGTTCATCAAACGTGTTGACAATGACATCATTCTTGTTCAAATTTACGTAGATGATATTTTTGGTTCTATGAATGATGGGTTGTGATGCGAATTTGAAGAGGTTATGAAGAAGAAATTCGAGATGAGTTCATTGGGGGAGATGACTATGTTTTTAGGTCTTCAAGTTCATCAGAGCTCACAAGGCATTTTGATTCATCAAGGAAAATATGTCCATGACGTTCTTACCAAATTCAAGCTTACAGATTCAAAGCCTATGGCTTCGCCTATCGCTGAACGGCCCCTGTTGAATGATGACGCAGAAGGCACGCCTGTCAATCCAATCATGTACCGGTCTATGATTGGTTCACTCATGTACCTCACGGCAAGTCAGCCAGACATCATGTTTGCCGTTTGCTAGTGTGCTCGATATCAGGCTACTCCTAAACTCTCTCATTTACATGCTGTTAAAAGAATTTTTACGTACCTCAAAGGGGCACCGTCACTGGGGCTCTTGTATCCTAAAAATTCTGAGTTTGAACTGTATGCTTTCTCTGACAGTAATCTTGGAGGTACAGACAGGGACACGCGATCAACTTCAGCTGGATGCCAATTCTTGGGAGTTAGATTGATCTCTTGGCAATGCAAGAAGTGGTAGACGGTCTCGCTTTCTACAGCGGAAGCAGAATATGTCGCAACATCAGATGGCTGCTCCCAGGTTTTATGGATGCAACATCAGCTTGCGAATTACGGTTTGTCTTATCTAAACACAACAATTTATTGTGATAATGATGTCGCTATACAAATTGTCAAAAACCTGTTTTTCACTCTAAAACCAAGAACGTAAACATCAAAGTTCACTTCATTCATGATTGCTATGAAAAGGGTCTCGTTAAACTTGCGGATTTGTTCACGAAACCCGTTAGCACCACGCTTTTTCAAGTGCTTGTGGATCTTCTCAAAATGATCTGGTTTTCTAACTGAGCTTTCTTTATCCTTTCCTTTTAGTATGTTTTCAGTTTCTTTTCATTTTGTTTGCCTCATAAATTTGTTCATATATATGCACAAATTTAGTGGGAGAAAAATCGCAAAAATACAAAAACATTTGAAAAATAAGAAAAATTAAAAATTCGGAAAATGACAAAAATAGTTTCAAACAATTTTGCAATGATTGGGAAATGAAATGATTTCTCGTGATAAAGTTTTGGCTAACACACGTAAGGTGTTGTAGCTGGAATGACTTGGATTGAAAGCGATATGTTGATAGGCTTATAGCTCAATTGGATATTATAAGCTAAATGATATAAACATAACGAACTATATATGTAGTGGGTCACACACCATCGGCATATGATTTTATGGTCTTACATCTTGCGTTGATAGTTGGCCAATATTTAAGGTGTTAGGTGTTTATACTGTTGCGTCATCCGGGGATATCTTGGTTGTCCTTCTGTTGCATCCAGATTATATGTAGACCTAGACACATCCTGGATATCTAAAAGATCCAAATTTGGAAAAAAACCTTATATGCTAATAAAAGCAAAATTCACACTAAAAGGTGTATGTCTCACCCTCGTTGGACACAAAACATTTAAAACTTTGACTGCACGGGGGTGCATACCTATGATCAATGGTCTAACGTTGTAAAGCTAGGATGATTCCAGTATAAGTTACCAAAACATCGTAAACCGTTGTGCCTACATTGATCGCGAGGGTATGTCATGGAGTGGGACACACAGGTTGTATAGTATAACATTACCTTAAGCATATCATAAAGCAAAAAGTTGAAGGTTGAGCTCTAGGTCTAAATGGACAAATATTGGCAATCGCTTAGACCAGTCTAACCAAGCTCACACTAAAAAGTGTTCCTTAGTCTGCCTAAAAACGATTTGATCCCATAGCAAGACTACATATATGCTGTATTGTTTTTGTTTAAACGTGTTGCTTATTTCTGCATATTTGGTAAAGTCTGCTTGGTTGCTCGGTTAGTTTTTTAAACTGTTGATTTTTGAGTTAGATGACTTATGTCAAGGGGTATTGGACTGGCCTACTGAGTTTTGGAATTGGGCTAATCCAATTGAATTTTAGAAAACTTGAAATTGAACAGTCTTGGGCCCACTATGTTACTCTTCCGGATTGGGCCTTTTGATCCATTTCGGATAGGCCCATTGACCAAATTGGACCCTCCTTCTCTAACAGTTTCGGAATGTAACTTTTCCGGATTGGGCCTAAACAGCTTTAACCAAGCCCATTCCAGATTGTTTCTGAATTTGATCTCGGATTATTCGATCTGGATTGACTTGGGCCCAAATTCTTAGGCCCAAGCCCATTCCGGAATCGTATATTAAAGTATTATTGTTACATTCGGATCATTCACTAAAATTTCTTATTCCGAATACTCTGATCATCATCCGGGTTAACTTTCTTCACATTCATCCGAATTACATCTGAATTAGGTATAAAGTGCTTCTAAATCAATAAAATTAAATGTTAATCTTCAAATCTTCATGTAATTAAGCATCTCGGATAAATCTTCAATTAGTGTGCATTCTGGACTCCATCTCGGATGAGCATTCAACCGGAATGGATGAACTCGGATTCCATTTCGGATGGCATTCATATGATATGTAAGGGGTTCATCCGGATTTCTGTTTAAACCCTTTTGATTCCGGATCTCAGTGTTTGAACTTTCTGGATTGTTTTTTTTTGAACTCTCCAGATTGAATATTGAAACTTAATACTGAACCTTTAAGATGAACTCTCAATTGAACCTTGAACCTGTCAAATTCATTAATGACCTCTTTCTTGACCTGTCAATCATTTTTGAGCTAATTAGTTTTTGACTCCTTACTTTAAAATTAATTAGTTAACATATATTAACTTGAATATCTGGTTTGATTAGTAAATGTTTTGCTGAGATTTAATCTATTGTTCTTCTGACAGAAATGGCTGAAGAGGCTTTTGATGCTGTTTTGTTGGTTGAAGAGCAGTTTCACAATTAAGCGGGTTATCTTTCTTATCCACCAGTAGAGTTCTTCCAAGAATTCAGGTCTATGATGGTGAGTCTTAATGATTGCAGGATCACATACGCACTCCGAGCCAATCCGGTTATCTATCATGATCTTGTACTCACATGTTTTGGAAGCGGGCAATATTTCATCTGAGGGGTGCTGACGGGAAGCCTTACATTAGTTCATCTTTCAGGGGAAGGAGATTGTTGTGAATGAAGCTTGTATTCGAGAGGTGTTGAAGTTTACCGATGTAGCAAGTGATCCGGCACTATATGTCAAGGAGAAGGTGATGCCGGTATTGACAGAGATGAGTTATGAGGGAACTTATCCACCATTGTTGAAGAAGATGTTCCCAACATACTGGAGATTATTAGTTCACATTTTTATGCAGTGTGTGTCAGAGAACAAGGGTGTATTAGATCAGCTAAACCAGACACAGACTTCAGCGATAGTATCTTTGGTGATGGATTGGAAATATAACTTGTCTGGTTATATTTTCGAGAATATGAAGAAGATTCTTGAGCAGTCGAAGAAGAAGTTGTTTTTGCTGTATCCTCGATTTATACAGTTGATTCTGGATGAACGTTATTCTGATTTGGCTACAGATGCTTCTGATGCGACCTTGTTTAATATGAAGGCTATGGGTCCGATTATTTTTTGCACGATGAAGAAGAATAGATCGACATCGAAGACGGTTTTTGTTGGACATATACCATTGAAGAAGTTTGGGAAGTTTTGTGAGGTAATTGGTCAGGATATCCTAGCACATAAGCCGGTGAATGCTGTGGTGGCTAAAGAACATGATGTACCGGTGGTGGAGAAAGAGATTAAGATTGAAGATTTCGTTTTTGAAGCAGATACTGATGATGAAGAAGCTCTGTTGGAATCTATTACAGAATCTGACGTTCATCCGATTCCAGAGCTACAAGAGCTTACTACTGAGAACTTAGCAGCTCTTATTGCACATCTGAAGGAGATTCAGGAGCAGCAAGGGAATCCTCCTCTCGTGTTGCCCCATTCTGATATCCCGGTTACTGAAGCTGTTACAGATGAAGATATTGAAGAAGAGGAAGTACCGTTATCGAAAAGACGACAAACAGAAGCAACCAAAGAACCCATTCATACAGTAGCCCAGATACAAACTGAAGTTCATATTGATGATATTATTGAAGAACCGATCACTGTTACATCCTTGGTCACTGTATATTTGAGCAATATTTCCATTGTTGAGCCCTTTACTACTGAAGAACCGACAGTTCCTTTTGTTGCTACTCAGTCTACTGTCGTGTCCATTCCAGCTGAGTCTATACTCGAGATGATGGATTTTGGTGGTGGTGGTGATAGTTCTGCATGTGCTGGAGGATCTGAAAAGAGAGCATTTGAATTTAGTGGGGTTGATAGTGATGAGGAAGATGTGGATGTAGTTGACCTGAAGAAGAGAGTGGTAGGGCTTGAGCAAGAGGTTATTCTTAAGGATGCACAGATAGCTTCATTGTAGACTCGATTAGATGTGTGTGATCAGACGATAGACCAACTTCAAGGTGATGTTTCGTTATTGATGACTATGGTTTTCGATCTTAAGGCAAAGTTGGAAAATAAATTTGGACGTGAGTTTTCTGATCCGACTGATGATCCTTTGAATGTTGAACAGCGTCATCAAGCTGCTGAAAGGAGAGAAGCTGAAAGAATAGCTATTGAACAGCTTGCAGCTGATCGTCAGGCTGGATTAGATGATTACTTGAGCGATCCAAAGAGGAAGTTCACTGCGAGTCGAAAAAGACAAACTGCTCAAAAGAAGAAACACAATGGTTTTGATGAAGAACTTTCAGTTGAAGGATCCTACCAACCAGTCTGAGAGATTTGTCACGGAGCTTGGATCGAGTTATTACAGTAAGGTTGGGAATAAGTCATGTGTGCTGAGCTGGACCTATGATCATGTAAAGAGAATGTGGCTGATTGTTAGACAGGATGGTTCACGAGAATATTACTCCTAGGAGTTCCAGTTTGAGACTTAGACGAAAGTTGCATTGACTGATCTTCTAAGGGCTCTGTATAAAGATACTGATACGACCGAGCGTGGTCTAGGGTGGAGATTTTTCAAGAAGCTAGAAAAGGAGGTGAAGAATGGATTTAAAAAGATGAAGACAACTGAACCATATCTTTGGGCCGCAAAAGGTGTTAGGGATGCGAGGACTGGTAGAAAGTTTAAATCTGTGATGTGGCCACCAACTGATAAAGAACTAGTGATACCAGTCGCTCCAACATTTCCCAAGGGAATTTTAAAGAATTTCAACTTTTGGATGTATGACCCAAAGGTCGGTAGTGTAGCGATTGTTACTAAGGAGAAAGCATTTCGAGTGAATGATGTGGTTGGTCTAGTGAGCTTCAAGATGAAGACCTGCAAGTTCTAGCAGCAAATCAAATTCAAACTGCAGAGTTATATGAGGCATGTGCTAAAGATTGGATGGCGGCAGTTGCTGGAATCATAGCTGGAAGAATGGGAGTTCATGCGCTACCAAAGGATTGAATGCCTAATGTTGTAATCCTAGGGGGAGATTGTTGGGCCCCTAGCTAAAAGGTTTACACATTAGTGTTGTATGTTAGGCTGAGGTTGGAAGAATGGGCTTCCTAGAGCCTATGGGCCTAGGGTTGTAATTAGTGGGTTAATCAATTAGTATAAATACATGTATTAGGGTTAGTATTTTTGTTGCTAGTCAGTTTGTTATTCAGAAATCATGTATCAGACACCATTCAGTGTATGCAAGTTGTTTAATCAGAGATTGTTGTGGTTCTGTTAATCTAATCTTTATTTCCGCAATCGATTAGTGGCTGGTCATTTATCATCATCTACACAAACCTAGGATACTGAAGAAATTTATCTTTATCTGTATTTAACTTCATCTGCTCAAAGATCATCCTAGTGAAGTTATATGGCTTGTTCAGCATAAGTGCAGCGATCATACATATTTGATAATCAACAACCGTATCGCCTCCCCCTTTCTTGTGACTCAGTGTAGAAATAACCGAGTACACAAAGAACTTATACGGTCTTCCAAGATAAGTTTTATTAATTTAGTGTGTTTACATGACCCTTATATCGCATCCGATAAAAAATCCTTTGAACATATGCTCTATGTGCATCATGGGATCATCGTCTTTATCTTTAAAATCTAACACAAGGCGAATCAATGCTTCCGTTATCAACACTTCTTTGTCTTCATTCTTGACTCGTACAAAAGATCGTATGGCTTTAAGTTCTGGTACATACTTTGCATGCTCCCAAAATCTTTCAACATGTGAGCGATATGCTTTATGCGGATCTGTAAGTGCTTTGGTAATCGCTAACTCAGTTATAAACTTCAGAATAGACTTGAATGGAGCGAATTTTGGAATTTTCTCATCAAGAACACAACATATGTTGTGTTTCTTGTTGAAATTAGACTTTTTATCCTACGAAAACACAAACACTTAGAAAAAAATTTCAAACATTTACCATATCACTTCGTGCGAAGTGAATCTTGAACGAAGTGGAAATTTTAACTTCGTGCAAAATTAAATGACCAATTTTAACATTTTAGTATTTTATCTTCGTGCGAAGTTAATTTATCTTCGTGTGAAGATAAATTGTTTCGTGCGAAGATAAATTGTTCGTGCGAAGATAATTCAAACACTTAGAAATTTTCAACATTTTTCAAGAAATTGATGGTTCTAAAACATCCTAAAAGTGTCGATTTACCCAAAGATATATTCAATTTTAATTTTGGCTCATTAAATTTGTTGGTGCACAATGTCTATTGCCTATGTCTAGGATTTGTCGGTCGTGTATATAGGGCTTAGTTTAGTCACATTTTTATGTATTTTAGATGACTCGTACGAGTAACCTTTTGTGGCTCGTACGAGTGACACCTTGTCACTCATACGAGGCACCACTCGCATGAGTCAACAACCTCACTCCTTGTGCGAGCACTGTTGGCCTATATATAGTGGAGCTTGAGTGTTGTGTTATAGCAGTTGGTGTGTGACTGAGGCGAAGCCCTGTCCGTTTGTTTCCTTGTCTGTAACTTTTCACGTTTATCAATATATGAAGAAAAGGCGTTTAAACAACATACTTGATCGTTTATTTGTCAAACTCGCTAGCAATGAATTTCGGAGGAGGAGAGCCGATCCCCTCTCACAAGTCATATCAGAGCCTTGAGACCTGATTTGAGGACGAACAACAAGTTTCAGCAAACAACCAACAAGTTTCAGCAGTTGAAAATCCAGATTCAACTATTGAAGATTTCTAATTCTACCCTTTCTTTATACATTCTTTAGATCTAGAGAATTTCATGGACGAATTGCACTAGGATTTTAGTATAACACTTTAAAATCAACATTAACAAATCCCTGAAACTTGCAGATCTAAAATCGAACAAAATCAAGTTTCTCCGGTCCTTTGCTACTCGGGGCTAAAAATCCCGAAATGAAAAATACCAAAATAGGAGATGAAAATTGCCGAAAATCCGTTTGTTGACCTGAGCTACTCGTACGAGCAGAAGGACAACTCGTACGAATGGCCATCTGTACGAATAGCCACTCGTACGTCCTGATCAATTGCAAGAAAACAAGTTTTCTTAAAATTTTCAAGTTCTAAAACAGTCATTCGTACGAGTAAGTAATTCGCACGAAGTATCACTCGCACGAGTAACTCTCTCTCTTGCATGAAGTCTTATTCGCATGAAGCACTTTACTCGCACGAGTATGGTTCACTCACATGAAGGACATTCTGTGGGGTTTTTGTTAATTTTTGTGTTTTTGTCAAATTATATCTAATAAGTGTTGTCGAAAGTTTGTGTTTCTGAAAAATTACAGATAGAATGGAAGAAGAATTTTTCAACGTGTTTGCTGCTTCAGCCGTTACCACTACAGCAACGCAAAACATGAATCTCGAGAATGAAATGGGAACAATGACGTAGCCTCTAAAGCTTATGAATCTAGAAGACTACGATAGCTGGAGCGAAAGGTTCATGAACTGGGTTCAAGCTAATCACTTCACTTGCTGGTTTGCTATTGAGATGAAATATCAAGCTCCGATTGGGGAAACTGGTCTTGAGAAAACGCTAGCTCAACTCTCAGAGCTTGAAAGAGAAAAGTTCATTAATGAGAAGAAAATGGTGAGTATCTTGTAGCAAGCCATCAAAAAAGATATATTGGCGCTACTACAGCTCGATGACGATGCTTAGTCTTTATGGAATGCTTTACGCTTAAAATTCAAAGGAAGTTCGCAACTGCGAAAAGGAAAGAGAGTGCTACTGAGTAGAGAGTTCGATATTTTTACTCTGATCAAGGGAGAGATACTGAAACAGTTGATTGAAAGATACTGTCACTTGGTGGTACAAATGAAGCATATGGGAAGTGTGAAAATAAACGAAGAATTGGTCGATAAGCTTGAAGATTCTCTACCTGAAGAAGAATGGTCTACTTATTTGACTATTTTAAAAAATGGCACAGAGTATGGTAATTTCTCATTACCTAGATTCATCGAAAGATTAGAAGGGCATGAGTTGGAGATGCAGAAGATGGCAAAAAGCAAAGGTGCCTAGATACAACAGAATGTGAATCTATACTACAAGGGTAGTCCTGCCGCACACATACAGAGTCCCAAATTCATACTGCCTTTAGTGCCATCAACACACAAAGTCCACAGTCACGCCAAACCAATGGATTTCAATCATTTGCTTCCTTCAATCCAAATACGTCTCCAGGACCACAATCTTCCCAAAGTTCAAGCAATCCGCATAACAGCCAGCTCAATTAATTTAATCCCAATCAACGAATCCTACAATGCAATATCGCAATAAACCTCCAGAATGCTCAAGACTTTGACGAAAATGCCTCAAAGCAACACATGACCCTATTTGCCTCGGTACTTGAATCATACGAAAGTTTGGTGGATGGAAGAATTGGGAATCTAGAGATGACGAAAGAAGATTACGATCAGATTGATCCGGTTGAAATGGAAATGATGGACATTAGGTGGTGTATGGCTTCCATTGTCCGAAGAGCTCAACATTTTATGGAAATTACCGAAAGAGATAATCTGGGAGGACTTGACAGCAAACTAGGATTTGATAAGTCTAAAGTTAGGTGCTTCAAATGCCGAGAGAAGGGGCATTTCGAACGAGAGTGTCTAAATCGAGAAGTCAATGGCAATCAGAACCCTTTTGCTAATGATTATTACAAGAAGGCCATATATCATCGACCTCAACCCCAAACGAGAATGGTACAGATTGAAGATGGTCCGTCAAACTCAAAAGATAAAGCACTCATTGTCACTCAAGAGGACGAATGTTTCAATTGGAACAAGTACATTACGAAGAATGAAAGTCTGGCATTAGTAGCTGAAATCATTAAAGAACCTCAGAATGATGACGGATATACAGAGGCATCCTTTGATGAGGCACCTGAAAAATTTTATGGAACTTCATCCGAGGAAGAAGAAATTCTAAACAGTGCTTTTAAACATCTTTTGCCTACTAATATTCTTAAAACTTATGCAGGTTATTTCAATACAAGTCATCAACCAACATGTGAGGAAGAACAAAAGTTAGAAGTAGTCGAGTTAATTAATGTAACCAAGGAGATAACCGTCGAAGCTCTGACTAATATTGCTGACAAGGCTTTAATGGTAAACTTGAACGAGGTAGTTACTAAGCACGCGTAGGTAGAAAGTGTTGTATTTGTAAATGAGTCGGTAAGTGAAACTGCGAAAAAGAATGAGGAAACTTATAATGTCGAATTGAAACTCCATGCTTAAAATGCAAATTGTGCAAGGAGTGTGTTGAAAAGGACGAAAATATAATGAACTCAAAACGCATGCTGATCATTTGTCATATGATTATGTCACAACAAAAGAAGCATATGACAAATTAAGAAAAACCATTCGACAATATGAGAAAGCGGTCAAAGAAGATGACAATGCACTTTCAATGCTCAAAGCAATCGTTATGGACAAACAAATGGCCATAAACATGCATATAAATACGATTGCTGGGCTGAAAAGTGAACCGGAGAAAATGAAAATTGAGACTGAATGAATTAACAAATTGTTAGTAAGTTATTCTACCAGTTCATATGTCATTGATCACATTCTTCCAAAAATAGAGGTCAACCAAGAAAAGAATGTTGTTAATTACCAAGGTAAAGGTTATGATCATGTTCCCATCCATGTGGAATAGCTATGCAAAGAAAAAGCCAGATGGGGTGGAAAAGACGCTAAATTTAAAATTGTTTACTAAAAATAGTAATGAGCTACCTAAGAACATCGACGTAACTTATACCAAAACATAAAAAGATTGTGAATATGTTGTGGTAACCAAAGTATTCGAAAATGTTTTCAAAAATGAGCCTAACAGCACAGTTTGTGAAAGTGCAAAGTCAAGCAGTGAAAAGTCTGAGTCAAGATCACATTTTGGAAGTGAGAAATTTTTTCACAAGAACTTCATTTTAGCATCAGAGAATGGTTTAAATAATGATCCTATTATAGTCGTCTACAAACTGAAAGGATTAGATAAACTATACTCTGATGAGGAATTTCCACTCCAAAATGTAAACTTAGACGGAGTTGACAAGCTTTTTAAGCTGTCTGAAGTCAACACCTCTGAACTTGATAAGCAAGATGTATCTCTTTACTCAAAATCAAAAGGGTCTCACAGAGACAAAAATCTGAGTGGTAGAAACTATCTTGAGAACAAAAGGGCTGGGTTAGGGTTTGAAAAGAAAAGAAACAACAAATTCAAAAGCAAAGTGTTACCAAGAAAATTGATTTGTTTACGGAACTAACACTGTCAATGAAAAAGAAATCACTAGTAAACAATCAAACAAAGAGATTGAGCAAGAAAGAAAACTTCATGAACAAGTTTCGAAAGCCTCTGTAGGAAACAACAGTAGGGCATGTTACAAATGTAACAAAATTGGGCACATTGCACGTCAATGTAAAACACAAAATGAAACTTGCTCATGAAGTTAGAAAAAGCACAAAAGATGTTAAACAGAAAAGTCCAGAGTTTGTGCCAAAGCAGATTTTGAAACGAAATGCTGAGTCAAACTTAAATGTGAAACCAATCATTACAAAATTTTTAAACTTTGAAATTGGTGAATTATCTAAGAAAAATGAACAAAAGAATCCTAAGTTCTACTCAAAGAAAGCTTTTTTAAGTGCACAAACTTGGGTTGTTAAGAACAAAACATCTTCTGTTCCTGTGAACACCATCGTTGTTTCAGCTAAACTGAAAACCGAAAATGGATCAAAGGTTGAACAATGGGTGGAGGTAAAGAAAGAGGTTAAGAAAATTGTTGTGCCAAAAGAAAGAGGTTTGATGGAACACAAGGAGGCAGAATCGTGGGTGAAGGTATTCTCACGAACTTAGTGGTGACATTCGACAAAGTGAACTATATCGCTGTGCTTGAGAACAACTTACTTAGCATATCGCAAATATGTGACAAGAAATTCACTACCCACTTCAATGACAAGGAATGCTTAATTCTCAAACCGGGATTCAAAATTCCCGAGGAGTGGATCCTCATGTGCGCTCCACGAGAAAATGATCTTTATGTCTTAAACATGAGCTCCGCATCCACTACGTCAAAGAAGGTACAATACTTTGTATCTAAAGCTACCGAGAAAGAGTCAATTCTATGGCATCGAAAGATGGGGCACATTCACCTGCGAAAGATGAATTATTTGGTGCATAACGACCTAGTGGAGGGTGTTAATCTCAAGAGTTTTCACTTATCAGATGATTGTCTTAGCTGCAAAAGGGGAAGCAGCACAAGAAATCACACCCACGAAAGCTTCTTAACTCCATCAAGCTTCCACTAGAAAGGCTTCATATGGGTCTCTTTAGGCCAGCGAATGTGAAAAGTATCTCTGGAGATCTATATTGCCTAGTCGTGATAGACGATTACTCAAGATTCTCATGGATTTTCTTTCTGGAGAGTAAGGATGAAGCATTTGAAAATCTTATGATTCTCTTTAGAAAGCTGGAAAACCTATATCACCTACCAATCAAGAGAATCTACAACGATAATGGTACTGAGTTTAAGAACAAGAGAATGCTCGAATTCAGCGCCCCCTATACTCCTCAACAAAATGGAGTAGCTGAACGTAAGAATCACATACTAATTGAGACTACAAGAACAATGCTCGCTGATTCAAAACTTCCTATTAGTTTCTGGAGCAGAAGCCGTCGCGTCTGTGTGGTACCTCCTTAATCGTATTTTGACAGTCAAGCCTCACAACAAGACATGTTTTGAACTACTGAACCATCGAAAGCCGATCTAGCATTTTTGATACCATTTGGATCGCCGTGTACTGTTTTAGACCCGAACGGTAAATTTGGAGGCAAATCCTTGGAAGGATTTTTGTCGGTTATGCTGGTCCACGAAAGAGAGTCTTCTTGCCGAGTCTAAACAAGGTTATTCTAGCACACATGTTGATTGCCAGAGATATACAACGCCTACGCAGAAACCTTGTGATCCGTGGCTGTTCAATTACGACGGGTTGTAGAATTCCTTCGACCTACCAGATGTACCTTCAGAAGAAGAACTTGTCATGCTATATCAACAACATCAAATCTCCAATCAAAAACAAGTTTCAAGACCGTTGGGGATTTCTCCATCAGTACCTATCTCTAACTCTTCTGAAGTAGGTCAGAGCAATACTCAGCAAGAATCAGTCAATGTACCAGACTTGAATGTTGCCGAGCCATCTGCCCACAACTAGTTGATGCCGACTTTGATCGAGAACCTATGTTTGACGATGGAGGAACCATTTCCGATGAAGGATTAGAATAGATTTAGAGCTTTCTAAACACTCAAGCTGATGAATTCTATAACAGAAATGAAGCTACATCCTCTGAACAGGTCGCTGATGAAGTTGTCACAAATCTGCAAAGTCAAGTAGACATTCCAAGCAGGACACTATCTTACCATCCGTCAGAGAATATTATTGGCGACTTACAAACTGGGGTGAAAACTCGAAATCAGATCCATAAGGATCAAGTTTCTTTTATACAAAAGTTGCTCCACTGCGAACCAGACTTTCTTACAGTTGTTTTGTTCGCAGGTAGAACAAGGAAATTGGAAAGACACTATGAAAGAAGAAAGCTGGGTGGATGCAATGCAAGAAGAATTGTTGCAATTCAAGAAACTTGGAGTCTGGAAGCTTGTTGACCTACCTGATCTTCATAAGAAGATTAATACTCGTTGGGTCTTCAAGTGCAAGAGAGATGATAGAGGTATCGTGGTTCGCAACAAAGCTCGGCTCGTAGTCCAAGGCTCCCATCAGCAAGAAGGGATAGACTACAATGAAGTCTACGCCCCTGTCACACGTCTTGAAGCTATCCGCATTTTCTTGGCCTTTGCATCGTGGAAAGGTTTCAAGGTGTACCAGTTGGATGTGAAGTCTGCATTCCTTTACGGAAAGGTAAATGAGGATGTGTATATCGGCCAACCACCGAGGTTTGTCGATCCGATACAAAAGGATAAGGTCTATCTCAAGGCGTTATACGGACTACACCAGGCCCCGAGATCCTGGTACGAGATGCTCTCCAAACATCTTCTGGAAACGGTTTCTCCAGAGGGACATTAGACAGTACCCTCTCTACCAAGGAAGTGGACAAACATTTAATTATCATACAAAATTAAGTGGATGATATCATCTTTGGATCGACAAATGAAGAGCTGTGTAAGGACATTGAAGAAGCCATGAAAAGAAAGTTCGAAATGAGTGCTATGGGGGATGATCAGCCACCAACATGGCATTTGTCTAGACGCTCATGGAGTCAAAGTCGATAAAACATTCTATCGCTCCATGATTGGATCTGTGAGATAGGATCGACGTCCTCTTATGAGCACTAGACTGATCTGACTCAGCTAACAGAGGCAGAATTCATTGTTAGCGAGTTGGACAAACAAACAAGAAAGACATGCTGCTTAACGCCTTGATTCGTATAAATAAACGTGAATGTATACAGACGAGTAAACACTTTGACAGGGCTTCACTGTAGTCACACACCAACAGATTTCTAACACAGCACTCAAGCTCCACTATTTATAGGTCAACCTGACAAGGTGTCACTCGTACGAGCCACTAAGCTCACTCGTATGAGCCAATATCTAAACACATAAATCATATATAAACATACACTGTTTGACATTCTAAGCCCTATATACATAACCGACATATCCCAGATGTAGGCGATAGACATTATGCACCAACAAACTCCCCCTTGGATGTTGCTGCAGTCTTGGATGTCTTCAAAAAATCTTCAAAGATTTGACAGTTAACGACCAAAGAAACGTTTCGGTGGCCTGCAACGCTCCCCAGAAGATATCGGCATTTGGTCTATAGGAGGAGGCCGATTACACGTGTTGCCAAACCGAAAGCTCCTTAGCGATGCGAACCGTGTTCGCTCAGCAATCCTTTCATCATTCTTCTCTTTCTTTCGCTTATCTATTTCTTCCAGCTTCCTCCAAGAAGTGTTCCATGTTGTTCCTGAATGTATGTCATTAGCAAAATGAACATTAACAATCTTCTCGAACTGGAGAGCCTACTCTCGGTCTTTCTCTTCAAAACTAATTTTGCTACAAAATAGCATTCAATATCCTTCTTAGAGCAATTGACTAGCCACATAGGGTCTAGTACTCGAATGCCACACCAAAAGACCATATATGCATTTGTGTGCTATGACGGCTTCGGATAATTCCTCAGTTATCTTCCAAGAATCTTCATCTGGATTGACACAAATAACGGCTTCACCATTACTTGAATGATAGTGCCACCATTTGAAGATCATGAAGAAATCATGTTCCATCTTGATCAGAAGCATGTTCTTCATTACTTTCGGCCTCTTTACTATGAACATTACATCTTTTTCCTTTGTAACAGGATCGATCTTTGTGATTCTTTTGGGCATATGAGGCTTCCAACATCTAAAGCCATGAGTAGCTTCCAGCTTAATCATTTTCCACAGCCGCTGGTCATGATATCTCATCTTTAGATTATCATCTTGGTCTGCACCAATTCCTTAATATTCCAGAACGGCAGGGTCATAATATCGCTTAAGTATCGGAAGTACTGTCAGACTTTTCTTTAGATGCATCGTCAGTTTCATCTAAGGCTTCACCATCCTCTTCAGGATCTTTAGTGAATGCATCTATTTCATCTTCAATTTCTTTCATCATCTTTCTTTTATTTAGCCATTCTTGATGTTCAGCAGATAAATTTGACGTATCTATATCTACATCCTTTGGCTTTCCGATCAATAAAAACTCTTTTGTGTCTGCATACACCACCACCTCATAAGATACTAGCACAAATTCAGCTTCTGGCTCAGTTATATCAATCACAGATTCCTCACCAACCTTCTCTTTACCCTTGCCCTGAGCGTCTGAAAGTTCTTTAGCCATACATTCTCGCTCGGTAACTCTCTGTCGGGCTTCTTCTTTCTCTATCTTATCAATCTCAGTAGCTAAATTAATTCCCAGTTTCTTCGTGAGGAGTTTCTCAAATAAGCTCATCTTTCTTTTATTTCTGAGGCGTACTGCCTCATATTCCGCCATACGATTTCTCAAACGTTCATTTTCGGATACGATGCTCGCCAAAATAACCTCTAGATGTTGTTTTTCTTCCTTAAGCCCATTAATTTGCTCTTGTAACTTAGCAATTTTGACACTGTTCAACATTACTTGTTTCTCTAACTCTTTAATGCATGAATCGTTGAACATGTCCACTGAGAACTCTTCCTCCCTGGAATATCACCAAAGTCAAAGTCAAATTGATCTTCTAATCTGGTTCCTGTTGAGAACTGGGGTTGAGAATGAGTTGGTTAGGTTTAGGTTGTGAGGAATCGTTCCCTGTTTGACAGCCTCTACAACCTTTCGCTTCAGTAGATCATCATTATCGGCTGCAAACAATTCAATGAAAGTTGGGGAGTTATCTGTACCCTCTTCGGCAATATTTGCGTCATTGTCATCAGAATCATCCTCCATGACAATTTTGTCATAATCATGTGTGTCAGAAACAAGTTCGAAGATATAATCCTCTGGCTCGAAAGTATTGATGTCGTTAAGCTCGTCTTCGAAATCAAACTCAAATGTTTCTTCGTCCACGCCCAACATACTTGCAATTTCTTTTTTGTGTAGCTGTGGACAAACTCTCCTTCCTCCACATCATTCTATAAATACAATAACTTTGGTTTGGGAACGACAGGAACAACTGACATATCAGTCACTGTGAGGATTTCTGCCTGCTTAGAATCCTTCGAGCATTCAGACTCCTTTCCCTGTTCTTTGCCTCCTTCCACTTGGTTGGCAGAATCATCCAAGTACATAGCAAAATCAATATCTTCATTCAAACTCGATTCTGTTATGAGGATACCGAACCACCCAAAGCATCATCATCACCATCACTGTCACTGTCAGACTTTTCTTTAGATGCATCGTCAGTTTCGTCTAAGTCTTCATCATCCGCTTCTGGATCTTCAGTGAATACATCTATTTCATCATCTTTCTTTTATTTAGCCATTCTTGATGTTTAGCAGATAAATTTGACGTATCTTTATCTACATCTTTTGGCTTTATGATCAATACAAACTTTTTTGTGTCTGCATACACCACCACCTCAGAAGATACTAGCACAGATTCAGCTTCTGGCTCAGTTATATCAATCACAGATTCCTCACCAACCTTCTCTTTACCCTTGCCCTGAGCGTCTGAAATTCTTAAGCCATACGTTCTCGCTCAGTAACTCTCTGTCGGGCTTCTTCTTTATCTATCTCTTCAATCTCAGCAGCTAAATTAATTCCCAGTTTCTTCAGAGGGAGTTTCTCAAATAAGCTCATCTTTCTTTGATTTCTGAGGCGTTCTGCCTCATATTCCGCCATACGATTTCTCAAACGTTCATTTTCGGATACGATGCTCACTAAAATAGCCTCTAGATGTTGTTTTTCTTCGTTAAGCCCATTGATTTGCTCTTGTAACTCTGCAATTTTGACACTGTTCAACATTACTTGTTCTCTAACTCTTCAATGCGTGAATCGTTAAACATGTCCACTGAGAACTCTTCCCCCTGGATATCACCAAGTCAAAGTCAAATTGATCTTCTAATCTGGCTCCTGTTGAGAACTGGGGTTGAGATTGAGTTGGTTGAGGTGTAGGTTGTGAGGAATCGTTCCCTGTTAGACAGCCTCTTCAACCTTTCGCTTCAGTAGATCATCATTCTCGGCTGCAAACAATTCAATGAAAGTTGGGGAGTAATCTGTACCCTCTTCGGCAATATTTGCGTCATTGTCACCAGAATCATCCTCCATGACAATTTTGTCATAATCATGTGTGTCACAAACATATTCGAAGATATAATCCTCTGGCTCGAAAGCACTGATGTCGTTAAGCTCGTCTTCGAAATCAAACTCCAATGTTTCTTCGTCCACGCCCAACATACTTGCAATTTCTTATTTTGTGTAACTGTGGACAAACTCTCCTTCCTCTACATCATTCTCTAAATACAATAACTTTGGTTTGGGAACGACAGGAATAACTGATATATCAGTCAATGTGAGTATTTCTGCCTGCTTAGAATTCTTCGAGCATTCTGACTCCTTTCCCTGTTCTTTGCCTCCTTCCACTTGGTTGGCAGAATCATCCAAGTACATAGAAAAATTGATATCTTCATTCAAATTCGATTCTGTTACGAGGATACCAAACCACCCAAATCATCATCATCACCATCATTGTCACCATCAGACTTTTCTTTAGACGCATCGTCAGTTTCGTCTAAGTTTTCATCATCCTCTTCTGGATCTTCAGTGAATGCATCTATTTCATCTTCAATTTCTTTCACCATCTTTCTTTTATTTAGCCATTCCTGATGTTTAGCAGATAAATTTGACGTATCTATATCTACATCCTTTGGCTTTCCGATCAATACAAACTTTTTTGTGTCTGCATACACCACCACCTCAGAAGATACTAGCACATATTCAGCTTCTGGCTCAGTTATATCAATCACAGATTCCTCACCAACCTTCTCTTTACCCTTGCCCTGAGCGTCTGAAAGTTCTTTAGCCATATGTTCTCGCTCGGTAACTCTCTGTCGGGCTTCTTCTTTGTCTATCTCATCAATCTCAGCAGGTAAATTAATTCCCAGTTTCTTCATGAGGAGTTTCTCATATAAGCTCATCTTTCTTTGATTTTTGAGGCGTTCTGCCTCATATTCTGCCATACGATTTCTCAAACGTTCATTTTCGGATACGATGCTCGCCTAAATTGCCTCTAGATGTTGTTTTTCTTTGTTAAGCCCATTGATTTGCTCTTGTAACTCAGCAATTTTTAAACTGTTCAAAATTACTTTTTCTCTAATTCTTCAATGTGTGAATCGTTGAACATGTCCACTGAGAACTCTTCCCCTGGATATCACCAAAGTTGAAGTCAAATTGAATCTTCTAATCTGGTCCCTGTTGAGAACTGGGGTTGAGATTGAGTTGGTTGAGGTGTAGGTTGTGAGGAATCCTTCCCTGTTTAACAGCCTCTTCAACCTTTTGCTTTATTAGATCATCATTCTCGGCTGCAAACAATTCAATGAAAGTTGGAGAGTCATCTGTACCCTCTTCGGCAATATATGTGTCATTGTCATCAGAATCATCCTCCATGATAATTTTGTCATAATCATGTGTGTCAGAAACATGTTCGAAGATATAATCCTCTGGCTCGAAAGCACTGATGTCGTTAAGCTTGTCTTCGAAATCAAACTCAAATGTTTCTTCGTCCACGCCCAACATACTTGCAATTTCTTCTTTTGTGTAACTGTGGACAAACTCTCCTTCCTCCACATCATGTTCCAAATACAATAACTTTGGTTTGGGAACGACAGGAACAACTAACATATCAGTCACTGTGAGGATTTCTGCCAGCTTAGAATCCTTCGAGCATTCAGACTCCTTTCCCTGTTCTTTGCCTCCTTCCACTTGGTTGGCAGAATCATCCAAGTACATAGAAAAATCGATATCTTCATTTAAACTCAATTCTGTTACGAGGATACCGATCCACCCAAATCATCATCATCACCATCACTGTCAGACTTTTCTTTAGATGCATCGTCAGTTTCGTCTAAGTCTTCATCATCCTCTTCTGGATCTTCAGTGAATACATCTACTTCATCTTCAATTTCTTTCATCATCTTTCTTTTATTTAGCCATTCTTGATGTTTAGCAGATAAATTTGACGTATCTTTATCTACATCTTTTGGCTTTACGATCAATACAAACTTTTTTGTGTCTGCATACACCACCACCTCAGAAGATACTAGCACAAATTCAGCTTCTGGCTCAGTTATATCAATCACAGATTCCTCACCAACCTTCTCTTTACCCTTGCCCTGAGCGTCTGAAAGTTCTTTAGCCATATGTTCTCGCTCGGTAACTCTCTGTCGGGCTTCTTCTTTCTCTATCTTATCAATCTCAGTAGCTAAATTAATTCCCAGTTTCTTCGTGAGGAGTTTCTCAAATAAGCTCATCTTTCTTTTATTTCTGAGGCGTTCTGCCTCATATTCCGCCATACGATTTCTCAAACGTTCATTTTCGGATACGATGCTCGCCAAAATAGCCTCTAGATGTTGTTTTTCTTGTAACTCAGCAATTTTGACACTGCTCAACATTTCTTGTTTCTATAACTCTCCAGTGCTTGAATCGTTGAACATGTCCACTGGGAACTCTTCCCCCTTGAATATTACCAAACTCGAAGTCAAATTGATCTTCTAATCTGGTTGTTGAGAACTGGGGTTTGGATTGAGTAGGTTGAGGTGCAGGTCGTGGTGTTGGTTGTGGTGGTGGAGATGGTGGTGGTTGTGGAGTTGGTTGAGGAGGTGGTGATGGTGGTGGTTGTGGAGTTGGTTGAGGAGTCGGTTCAACACTCTTTGCTTCATCAACCTTCCTTTCTCTTTTATTTGTCTTCTGGAGAATTTGTGCTTCTAACAGCTGGCCTCTTTAGACGTTTAGATGACCTCTTTGAAGATTTGCGAACATGGGTGTCACTGTCGGAACCCGAATGCACATAAGTAGTATCATCTTCCCCTGTTGCTTTTGTTTTCTTCTCCTCAGCCTTACGTTGTATTTCAGCCAATCGTTTTAATTCTCTTTCTTTGTCTCTCTTTCTCTATCTCCAGCGATCCTATCCTCTTCATCAGTGATAGAGGAGGATGCCTCTTCAACTATACCTTCTTGAACCCCAAATGCTTCTCTTTCTATATAAGCAGCCAATGTCTCAACATTTTCTTCTGGCTCTGACTTGTCTACCAACCTCATGCTGTCAGATGCACGTTGCCTCTTTTGAGGGGCAGTGGAGGAAGATGCAGACGTTTGCTTTCATTTTGTCCCCTTACCCCCTTCTTATCTTCTTTAGAAAACCACACACTTCTTTTCGCAATAAAACTGTCTAATGTTTCTAACTCCTCAGCCTCGTCCCCACTTTCATCTTTTCGCCACTTTCCTTTCGATGACGCCACATAGTCATTGTCAATAATAGCCCTGGATACATGCTTGGCATTGGGGAAGGCTTTTAGGTGCAGATTCATCTTTTTCAGTGTTGACACATCCATATGTTCAAGCCTCAGAATATCATCCTTTTTCTTCTTCAGATTTGGATGTAGAAGATCTAGCAACATTTGTACAAATCTCAGGTACTGAAGAAATTTTTCGTGATGTATATTCTGTACCATTTGAGAAAAGACAAGTCTTGAAAAGTTATAGGGCAGGTTGAGAACAAGTGCAGTCATCATGCACATCTGATAGTCTATCAAATCATCAAAGCCACCCTTTCTGTGGCTGAGGGCATGAATAATACAATGTGCAATACAACGAAACAGAGCACTGAGATTTCCCTTCTTAAAAGGAGCTGCGTTGACGAATCTTGCGTATCCCATCTGATAGAAGCACCCATTGACCATGTATTCTGAATAGCTAGTTGGGTCTTCTTCAGGATCCTTGAACTCTAACACCGTTCAGATTAAATCCTCAGTAATTTTGACTTGAATATATTCATTATTAATCCTCACTACAGACAAAATAGAGTTTTCTTCCTCACTGTATTCAGCGGAATCCCAAAAATATTCAACATGTGTCAGTAAGTCGTGTGTCTGTCAGTAAGAGCCTTGGTAATTGGAAGTCGGCTCAAAAAATCTAGCACTTCTCTATACGCTGCGATCTCAGGAATAGTCTCATTTAGTAGACAACAGATGTTGTGAAACAGTGAGAACGAAGACTTCTTGATCTGCAAACACAAATATTTCAAACACTTAGAAAATTTTTCAAAAACAATTTCAACTCTTAATCACTCGTACGAGTCACCATTCATACGAGTCAGATATTTAGACAAAGAATTAAGTTCTAGACAAAACCTAATCGTACGAGCCACTTCTTCGTCCGAATTGAAAAATACACTTAACAAATTTTAAGGATTTTGAACAGACTTCCTCGTACGAGTAACGCTTCGTATGAGTCATAAAGATATATACGTTTAAGGACATACTCGTACGAATGATCACTCATACGAGTGAATATGATACTCATACATTTGATAATCTTGCTCGTACGAGTGATTAGTCGTACGAGTTGCGAATCGCACCACATAACACCTTATCAAACCGAACTTAAAACATCTAGATTTTAACAAATTGAATGTTGATTTATAGGTTAAAAGGGCCGATTATCCTAAATCTATGTTTTATGTCCTTTTGGTCAAATTTCGGCATTATAACGGCTCAAAACTTGTAGTAGCCTTGCCCACCGTAAGAGACGTGCTAATCAATTCCCCCAAAGTATAGATACGTAACAAAGATCAAGAAAGTGAGTGGTAAGAACTGAATCGTACAGAGTAAGCTCTAAGTCGCACATAGTTAATAATGTGACTCGTGCTAGAGAGAAGTCCTTTTATACTCCTTCAGGTTCACTCATACGAGTAATGATTCGCATGAATGGAGTCTTTTGTCCCTCGTACGAGTTAGTGTGTCACTCGTACGAGTCAGTTCTAGGCACTTTGTTTATCTTTTTGATTTTTTGTGAAATTTTATCTGTTTTTATGACCCACTCAGTTAACCAAGTCCAAGTTAATGACCCTGGTTATCCGATTTGCCTACCAAGTCCAAGTTAATACCTTGGTTGACCATTCTTTTGACCAAAACAGATTTATTCCATATCTAACTGATATCTGTAAATGGGGTGAATTGCGAGACCTTGAGAGCTCAGGTTAGTATTTCCATACAGAGAAGGAGATGAAGGCTCGACTTTAGGTGGTGTTCCATTTAGGAATCTTTTGAACTGCAGATGTGTTGGTCTCGGTGATGGTGGTTCTAGACGGAGCTTGGGCATATGATAGTACTGATTCGGTAGAACGATATAAGAAAGAGAGTAGAAACAGAATCAGCGGAAGCATTCATTCATTTATATAAAAAGAGTATACATCTTGTCTGGCTAGCGGAATCCTGGAGAGAATCCGCCAGCGTTTCCCCTTAGGGAACTTCCAAAACTTACAAACAATGAGCACACAACACATATTTATAGACATGAGTTCCTCATGCGAAGCGAGCAGGCTGTCACTCATATGAAGCACCATTCGTACGAGGCTTCACTCATACGAAGTGTCATTCGTACGAGTGGAACTGTTCATCACTCGTACGAGTCATATTTTCACTCGTACGAGCAAGTATACATTATTTATCACTCGTATGAGTCACATTGTCACACGTACGTGCCAGTTCTCCTTCGCACCTGGTTCGTGTGTTCGTATCTAATCTATACAATATTCAATACGCGCTCTATCTATCCTATTCGCACAGTGACAGGCATAAAGTGTACCAACAGTTTCCCCCTTGTACGTCACTGTCGAAGCTTGAACTTGATCTTGATCTTGAAATCTGAGAGCCGTGTTTGAATATTCTACAACTTCAATCAGGTATCTGTTGACGTCGTAATACCCCATTGATTGATGATCCGGGTTTGCATATCTATGTAAAGCAACATTCCCCCTGAAATAATTTTCTCAAGAAACTGATCTTCAGGTCGTTGTTTGCACGGTTCAAGACCTCATCTGATTTGCTTAATCTACAAATTTTCTCGAATAATCACCAACTTAAGATTAAATAATGCAGCTTCTCTGTTTCAACGTTATCTATATCCACATTTGGTTTAGTGCTTTCCTCTGATGCCCGATCCTCTGATCTTCAAAACCCAACCGACAATTGATAGAAACTTCGGATTACCACAACGAAAAACATCAAATCAATGAATATCCGCAAACATCTGAAATCCCGATTTCCGTAATCACGATTGATCAGCAAATCGGTAGTCTTCTCAATTAGCAAATCATCATCGAAATCATACTATCTGGTAACAAATCGAATTTGAGAAACATTCTTCGGCAATCAGAATCACATTCTTCATTTTTATTCATAATGACAGATATATAGCTATCTCCGCTGGAATGGGGCAACTAAACTACAAGACATCCTTGTTTCCTGGCGGTTAGTCCGATAAACAGTTCATTTTCCTTGTAGAGTTAAAGATAAGCAGTCGTATGTGCTTCCAATTCCACATCGGGATCAGGTATTTAACCCTTGAGCATCAATCTGTATCATGATCTGAAAATTCTGAACATTTTTGATCACACATTCTAAATGTATAGTCTATTTCGTGAATAGACATCAACGTTATCTCATTACTAATGAATCTTCGATCCTCTGTGTATCCCAGATAATCTGCGATCGGAACCACCCCGATACTATTGCATCGTCACGAATTTAAAAAATGCCGAAATTTATCATATACGTGAAAATTTTTATTCCCTCTCAGTTTTGCAAATTCTGACGTCTTGAGTTCTTATAGGAATGAAGATTATGGCGCGACTACAGCATATGGTACTCAAATTTTGCGGAAAATTTCCCAAAATTGCAGTTTTGATCAAGTGTTGATTTAACGTTAAGACCCATTAATAGTCACTACACAAGATGATCAACGTTTTGCGCAGGTATCAGTGACTACCCCAAAATCTTCTCATTTTGTGACCGTATCATCAAATCTATACTCTGAAGCTCTAGATGTTGTCCCCAAACAACCCGGATTAGACGTTAAAATTGCGAAAAAAATTGTAATCACCAAATTTTTTTTTGATCACCACTTCGTACGAGCTGGACTTTGTACGAGTGGTGCTTCATACGAGTGACCAATTGTCACTCGTATGAGCCACATAGGTTCACTCGTACGAACGAAACTGATTACGTTTTTCGATCCAGAATCTTTATATCTTTGAATTTCAAGATGATTTTTCCACAGAGCTGGTCGAAAATCAGTTCCTAACAATCCTATGGTATCGATTTTACGTTATGTCGATGGATTGTCCGATTATTTGATGTTTTACGTCTAAAACCCCTCATACATCCAAAATTCATGAGCGTACGTGATTCATCAAGTGTTAGATTGAATGAATCGATATCGTAGCTCTGATACAAGTTGTTGGTCCCGTTGACGGCGGTTCTAGACGGAAGCTTAGGCGTATGATAGTACCGATTTGGTAGAACGATATAAGAAAGGGAGTAGAAGCAGAATCAGCGGAAGCATTTATTCTTTCATACCGAAAGAGTATACGTTTTGTCTGGCTGGCGGAATTCTTGGAGAGAATCCGCCAGCGATTCCCCTCAGGGAACTTCCAAAACTTACAAACAATGAACTCACAACACATATTTATAGACATGAGTTCCTCATGCGAAGCGAGCAGGCTGTCACTTGTACGAAGCACCATTCGTACGACGCCTCACTCGTACCACTCGTACGAGTCATATTTTCACTCGTACGAGCCAGTATACGTTGTTTATCACTCGTATGTGTCACATTGTCACTCGTACAAGCCAGTTCTCGTTCGCACTTGGGTCGTGTGTTCGTATCTAATATATACAATATTCAATACATGCTCTATCTATCCTATTCGCACAGTGACGGACTGTAACCCCCCAAAATGCGTAAATGAGATTAATTCGTGTTATGTAATTAAAGAGATATTATAGCACATTAGTGTGGTTACCATTTGATGAAGTTATGCAGTATACTTTATAATTCTTTGTGAATTATTTATAAGGGAAAAATAATTTGGTGAGTATCAGCATACTGTAACGGAATGTATTTTAGTAATATATGTCGATAAATATGACGGGTTCGGTTCAGGGATATACGGCTACCTCATATTGTGACTCGCCACAACTTGATGGGGCATTGTCATAAAAATCAATCATAAGGGGAGGATTATGATAATATCCAAAGTTCAATGTATATATAGCCCCTTATGGCTCATTCGGGCAGAATTTCTCTCAAATTAGAGAGAGAAACAAGAGAGAGAGAGAGTGAGAACTAGAGAAAGAGGGGTGGGCGGCGGTGGCGGTTAGCGGCGGGCCGGAGGTGGTCGGAGTTGTGGTTTACAACCTGGAACCAATTATCGGTGCTATGGATGTGATGGGAAGCTTTGATTTCTCTAAATCCTTGATTAAAGTTGTTAAAAGTGTATAAATCAAATTTGTCCACAATGTTATCCAATAACCCAGTTACAAAGAACCGAACGATCCGCAAAATCCGACCGTTGAAACGTCTTGATTTCTTTATATATGTTTTTCAACATGTAGATGATCATTTTGAACGGTGGAAATAAGAAATAGAGTTGTTTAAGTATGACCTTGAAACCCATTTTCATAGCAGTTCTTATTCCCGTTTTAGTTAAAATACAGCTTAGTATAATCGATTTTCCCGAAGATCCAACCGTTGGATTGAGCTGACTTTTTAACTGTAGCTTTCTGACATATGGATCTTTAATACCTCGAAAGGAAATTCCGATCAGAGGTCGGCAACTAAAGTTTTGAAAACAGACAGTTTATAACAAATTTCTTATACGAAAATTAGGAACTTTATGGTGTTCTAAGGATGGTCTAATAGTATTGCATGTGCAATCTATGACTAGAAAACTGTTCATGATGCTTGATGTTGTAAGAAAGGAAGGTAGGCATAAATTACTTGTACATTGTGCATTAGATAGTAGTACGCACACCAAGTGTATGATGAAAAGCATAGGTGAGATTATTAGATGAGAACTGTATGCAAATAATAGGTGAACATATAGAAAGTGATGATGATATACTTGATAGTAAAAAAACATTAGGAATGTATTTGATAAGTATATGTGAAATGTAGTTGATGACATGATTCGGTGAAGGAATGGTTTAAGAACTAGTACTCTATGTTTGAATGGTGGTGCACACCATGAGTTGGATTAGTGGCTTAACGGTAATTTAGAAACGGATGTGTACGAAATATATAGCTTGCGGACTTACTAGTAACTATTGATGTTGAGATTATGTTAAATTTCTAGCTTTGAATGTGGTTGACCGTTTTAGGATCATGAGAACTTGAGTTTGTATTGATTTGGTTATACATGTGTATGACATAGCTAAGTGATCATGTGGTTGTAAGTATATTGCATCATGAGTATGAAATGTACATAGTGTCATTCGTATAGCCTAATATGATGACACGGATATATGAAGTTATGTCGAAAGTTCATGTGATAAACGTTGACTTCTGAAAGTCAACGACGCATAAGAAGCATGGTTAGACTTTTGTCATAATTGTAGATTATAGAAAGTCATATGGTACGTGTATATATTACTATTTGTTATATGTGATGACATATTGGATAATATGAGTTTGAAAAGATGTGATTTTGGGTATATGCCATATGCTTGTTAGAATTGACTAACGAAAGTCAAATATGAGATATACATTTGATACAACCGTTAACATGTACAATCATGTATACTAACAAGAATGTGAATGATATGACAAGAAAGTGTAGGAATCATGTCAAGGCGGATGGAAGCATGGAAGGCTAACGGGTCAAAAAGGGAGACAAGGTAACGGATGCAAATACGGACGCTAAGGTAAGTGATTTCCGGACACTTCTTCTTTTGTAAACAAACATTGCTATGTTGAATTCAGGGGATTGTGTAAGGAATAACGGATAAGAGTAAGAATTAAGGTGCATTGTTATGATGAGTCATAGGATGTCGTTTACGTTTGAAATTCATAATAAAAGTGAACGGGTCAAAATGTAGAAAGAATGTGTAGGGTGTGAGTCTTGAGTAATTATGGTAGGAGAGTTATGCAAGAATGTTTAAATAATCATGGTACTAAGGAAAGTAATATATAGCGGGCCGTAATAATTAGTTATGTCGAACTAATCAAACGGGTCAAAATCAAGTAAGAATGAGAAAAGCATAATTTTGATTAAGTGGGCATGTGGTTAAGTGTTAAAAAGAATATGGGAAGCTTACGGAATGTTATGGGATGTTACAGGACATTATGAGTCAGTCCGGGTTAGAACGGGAATCGGAAACGAGTTACTAAGCTTAAACAAGAAGGAACAGCGTTGGTAACACAGAGGGGGCATCGCCAACGGCCACCCTAGCCGTCGCTGACGCTGCCCCATTCTCCGACGCACTAACCCACTGTCTACACAACATTAGTTCCGACGCAATATTTTAGATGGCGTCGCCGACGCTATAGGAGGGCGTCGCCGACGCCTCCCACAAACTTGATATGTTGTCTTTGTTGGTTATTCGTATTGTGAGTTCCATATCTCCTAAAATCTGTTCCGTAACCCCAAATGAACCCCGAACGGTGAAAATAACCAATAGGGAGTTATGTGAACTTATTAAATTGTTTTAGTGATTACATGATATGAATAAGTATGTAAGCATGTATGTGTGTGTGGCTAAATTACATGATAGTATAATTTTATGGGTAAATAAGGGCCTGTATGTATGTACACGGCTTCAATACGTATGAGCATTAACGTTACTAACTATTGCTCTGAGAATGAATGGAAAGTGCAGGTTTACTTATGTTGATCTTGAAGATTGACGATTGGAATGCAAGATCATACATGGAACGATAATCGAAAGTATTTCATGAATAGAAAGAATAGAGAGTGATTCATTTAATTATGAACGTTTAATACTATGTATATTGTCATCGGATATTGATAATGTGAATGTATGTGGAGATTGCAGGTTGCACCGAGTTAACGTAACAACGGAATGTAAAGGGTTGAAGATCGAGTCAAGGAGCAAGGATTGTACGGGAAGAGCAGTCTCATCTTTGCATCTGTGTGTTACCTTTAAGAAGTTAATTAAGAATAAGTTGTAAATCATTTCAGGAAAGTGTCCAACATTTTTACCAAAGGAACCTTCAAGTAGGTTATATAGTCAAAAATCGGAAAGAATGTTTGAGCCAGTATTTCCGCTGCGTCGTTTTGGGTCAATATGTATTTAGGGTGTTTCACAGACATAAAGTGTATCAACAGGATCCTTGATGTATCTCACAGCTTCAAGACCTGATATCATGTATCCTACATGCCTGTGTGCCCATTATCAGTCAAATCTAAGAGATTCACACTTGTTAGCCATCAAAAGGATCATGCGCTGCTTGAAAGGCTGCCCAAGCACCGGCTTGTGGTATCCATGACATGACGACTTCAATCTCGCAGGTTATTCAGATTCTGTTTTCGGTTGCTGCAAGCTAAATGCCAAACCTAAAACAGATGGTTGCTAGTTCTTCGGAACCTGTTTGGTAACGTGGCAGAGCAAGAAACAGACCGCGGTTTTTCTCTCTACGTGTGAAGCTAAATACGTTTCAGCATCCAGCTGTTGTTCCTAGATACTCTGGATACAATAGCAGATGAGAGACTTCGGACTGCAATTTCTTGACACGTCCATATATGCAGATAATAAGGCGGTCATTGATATCACTAAAACTCGGTTCAACACTCACGCACTAAACATATTGAAATTCGACACCACTTTATCCGTGATTGTTACGAGAAAAAGTTGGTTCGAATTGAGAAAATCCATACTGATGACCAAAAAGTAGATTTTTACACCAAAGCTTTTTGTAGATCAAGATTTAAAATATTTTGAAATTAAATGGTTTAAGAAATCTGACATCAGGGGATGCAAATGAGGTTGAATTCGAGGTTGACAAGGACTTAACGTGATTCTCATCGGTATGACGTCTGCTTTTTTGTAAATAATTTTCTTGCTTTCTTAAAAACAAAAATCCAAAAATAGGTTTTTGATTTTAGGGGAAAAAAAGTTGTGAAAAATGCAAAAACATTAAAAAAAGGGACAAAATGAGTTTTGTGAAAAAGAGGAAAACATATTTCATCAGTAGAGTATGCTAAGGAAATAGAATGTTTTAAACAGGTCTTACTAATGATATGCCAATAAACTTCACACATTCAGTTAATTGTTTTTCAAGATATAAACTTAAAAGAAAAACTGAATAGTTTGTGGGTCGACATCTCTTGGATATAAATTTCGTTTGAAAGAATGACAGATTCTTTGATACTAGGTCCTTATATTTAGTTGATATCTAGGGTATTATCCGAGTTCTTCTGATTTTGCGTCGGCAATGACCTTCAACTTGTATAATACTTTGCGCATTATTCACTCCCAAAGCTACATAAAAATGAGTATATGTCATAAAAGGATACGACATCTGCAGTACAAAAAGATTCCTAAACAGAATACCACCTAAAGTCGAGCCTTCATCTCTTTCTCTGTACGGAAGTGCTAACCTGAGATCTCAAGGCCTCGAAATTCACCCAAATTAAGGATATCAGTTAGATATATTCACCTGTGAGATGAAATTGAATCTTGATGCAGGAGTATATTCTGAGATGGGAAACACAATACTTCATGTTCCTTAAATTACCTAACATATCTTGAAACAATTGAGAAATGTGTAGAATTTTAAGTGGATCAGTATATTGGCAATCTAAGTAAATCTGTTTAGAACCTTAAAGTTATACCAAGATCAACAGTACTGGTGATTTGTCTATATAACTAATGTGATCCTCTAACACAAACTTACAAAAATATGTTTGTAAATACGTCTTTTGTGAGGTCCTAGAAGTGTGAGACTGAAGCATAAAATATACGCAACAGTCTACGGTAGCTAACTGGGCTTAACTGGGTTAGTTTATGCTAGGTTTGGACATTTTTAGGTCATTTGGGCATGCCATAGGCCATGTGGGCCAGGCAAGCCCATAGGCAAGCCCAATAGGGTTATGCCTTACCCTAGGTATATAAGCTAAGCTAATGTCATTTTCTAGGGTTAGACCTTTGAAGCTTTTGGGATTTCTCTAGAGAACCTCCATCTTGTACTAGAAGGTTTTGCTTGTTCAAGTAATAGAATCGTGTGCAAGTTGTTAAAGTGAATTCGTATTGTTCTTCATATTTCTGGTTTTCTTAAAGATCACCAAGTTTGGATTCCCCCCATCCTTGGTGATTGTGTGATATTAGTGTTAGATCTGAATTAATCGAGACTTATAAATGGTATCAGAGCCTGTTTGAACCTGTTTACTAGGCTAAGATCTGATATTACAAGATTCTGTTCGGTTTTCTGCTGAAGAACATGAAGAACACGAAGAAAACGAAGAAGATTCAAGCATTTTAGATCAACATTCAAGGATTTCGGATTTTCTGGGTGCATTTCAGATTGATTTCGGATTAATCTGCTGCATTTCGGATAAAAATATTGAATTTCTATTAGATTTCGGATAAATCTTCAAGCATTTCGGATTTTCTTCAAGGATTTCGGATAAATCTTCAAGCATTTCGGATTTTCGTCAAGGATTTCGGATAAATCTTCAAGGATTTCGGATAATCTTCAAAGATTCCGGATTCGTAACTGTTCCGAATTCGGATAGACTTTCATTCCAGATTACTGTTCCACATTACTGTTCCGGATTCTTACTGTTGCTATGTATCTGATAGCATTCTGGATTACTATTCTGGATTTGTTCTTCATTCCGGATCAGGGTTTCATTCCGGACTATTTTCACTATTTCGGATTCTCTCATCTCGGATCACTGTTCCGAATAACCATCTCGGATTGTTAATCCGTGTTTCTATTTAGAATTTGGCACTATTCCGAGTTGTACCCAAAAAGGTGGAAAGTTAACCAACTGATGTAACCGGAGTTAAACGTTTTCGTACACAGAATTTGATCCTTAGACAATTTTAACAAACCGGTAGCACGGCTAGACTCGTGTGATTTTTAGGGCAAAAAAAGGCACGAAAATTCCTATAATCACCATCAGATAGTATATATCGTTGGAATCGTATCGTCGATACGAGTCTAACAGTACATTTTGGTAAAAACTGTCTTCGGACATTTTTTATCGTGTTTACCAGTCCAGTTTCGATTATCCGGAGATGTTTACAGCACAAAATCAAAACCCAAGCCTGCGGGATGAAGTGAAGGAAAAGCTGAATGAGTTTATCGGAGACTACAATGTTGATCCGGTTGCTAACTATCTGATGCGTTTGCTTGAATGTGGGAGGCGTAAAGAGGAAGTAAGAAATGCGATGGATAGCTTCTTGGGTGATGATAAAGACTCCTTTGTTTCTTGGTTGTGGGATCATTTACAATCACACCAAGATCTCAAAGATCTATATGCAAAATCTACTGAGTCTATTTTGAAGAAGTATCTGAGCAGAAACCTCAAGCTCAATAAGAAGCAATCAGCAGCCGAGCACCCAAACTCGACCTCGAGTCCAAACTAACGCTGACAAATCTAGCTCGTCCATTGACACAATCAACTATCTTTTGTGCACTGAACCTTGCAGGAATAGGGTTGCTTAACTCAGGGCTCTTAATTCCAAAATGACCGATGAATACAACAATGCAATGGCTTAGTGCATCAGCCTTCGAGAAAGTAACAAGTTACTTAAAGAAAAGGTTGAAGCACAAAAGAAAGACATAGCTCAGCTCCACCTGGACGTAAATCAACAGAAATGTTGGGTCCATGATTACAAAACCAAATTAGATTAAAAAACCATGGAATGCGACTTGGTAAGAGTTGAGCTGGGACTTCTTACTAGAAAATATCAACAAAACAAGGTTAATATAAAGAAGTTTGATACATCCAGCAAGCTTGTTCAAGACGTGTGCAATGTGCAGCTGGCATATAAGGGGAACAAAGGGAAGGGTTTGGGATTCAATCAGGTTGCCCCACCGTATCACAACTACACAACCATGTCTGAAACCGACGAAGATATTGAGAAAGCACACATATGGTGTACGGCAAACCCTGTGATTATACGCCAGATGCACGGGAACCATCTGGTGCTGTTGACTCTTCAAATGATTCAGCTGATAAAGAGAGAGCTGACGTGAACAAGGCTCCAAGTGCGCAGAAACGAGCAAATCGAAGACGAAGAAAGCAAAAGTCTAAACATCAAGGACAATCTCACTCTCCTAAATCATCAGTGGCTAGAAATAGCCCTCAAAAGGCTAATGTTGTGAAAAATGCCTTTGTTAAGCCGTCCTTCAATGGAAAATGTGAAAAATATGCGTTTGACCGTACTAGCAAAGCTTTTGGAAAGGTTGGGGAGATTTTTGCACAAGACTTGCAGTCTAAAAAAATACGAAAAATCAAAAGAAATCTCCACAACAGAAGAAGGCCCTTGCAAACGACAAGTACAGACATCCAAATTCATATTCGTCTGCAAGAAACGTGCAAGGATATCAAGCACATAAGGGATCAGTTCATCCTTCAAGGCCTGGACGAGCAAATCAAGATGATCGGAATGCTTTACATGTGAAGAGACAAACGTGCTTCAATTGCGGCATTCCTGGTCACATCGCTACGTGGTCCCCATGTTCCGTGTCATGCTCAAAATCAGAAGGTTACACCAAAGAATAACAATCATTCCAAGCCGATGAAGGTATCATCACCTAAGGCAATGAAGAATGTGAATTCCAAGGTTAAACCATCTGATGGGGATTAGAATGTTGCCAAAAAAAAAACGCAAGGCTGTTCAGAAACAAAAATCTATTTCTAAAACGACTAAACCTGACACAGCCAAAGTTGCTCAGTCAAAGGCAACTACCACGTTTGTTAAAATGAAACAGATTTGGAAACCTAAATCCAAAACAGCAGCAACATCACCAATCCTCGAAACAAAAGGGGACTTGTGTCTTAAAGAAGTGTCTTATTTTGGTGCTTCAGGGAAACCCATGACCACGATGGCATGGGTCGCACTGTCTTATTAATCTCTTTATTTTCTCAGGAACAGCAAAGGAGGAGTTGTTGACAATCTCTGGAATGTTGGTAGCGGTTGTTCCAGGGACATGAAGGATAACATCTCACTATTGCAAAAAGGTTCAAATTTTTACGGTTGTGATGTTTCCTTGGAGGAGATGAGGTAAGAAAAGATCAACGAAAAGGTACAAATTTGAATTTTGTGCTTTAATTTTGAAATTGATTACTTTTTAATCTAATGACGGAACGGTTAAGCAAAAACAACAAAAATATTTTCCTTTCCCTTTTGTTTAGAACTTTGTGCATATGTTTTCTTTATTAGGTAAATTTGTGCATAAAGTATGATGCACAAATTTAGGGGGGAAGAGGGCGATATATGTATTGTTTGATGGGGAGAAAATTAGAAAAATACAAAAACATTATTTGAAAAACAGAAAAACACAAAAATAAAAAGTCATGGGAAATGAAATGAATATTCGTGATAAAGGGCGTGACTAACACATGTAAGGTGTCGTAGCTGAAAAGACTAGGATCTAATGTGATATGTCGGTAGGCTTACGCTCAAAGCGATTAAAAGATACTAAGTGATATAAACATAATGAACTATGTATTTTGTGGGTAACATACCATCAGCGTGTGATTTCATGGTTTTAAATCTTGCGTTGATAGATAGCCAACATCTGAAGTTTCGGGTCTTTATGCTGTTGAGTCATCCGGGAATATCTTGGCTGCCCTTCTGTTGCATCCAGATTATATGCAGACCTAGGCACAGTCAGGATATTCTTAAAAGAGCAAAAAATAGGACAAAACCTTAAAAGAAAGGAAATCTCATCATGAGAAAATTCCATGAATTCGAACATACCAAATAAGGTATTTGCCTAACCCTCGCAAGATACTATTGGTCACTCTGCTGTACCGAAGTACTGACCTGTTCACCAATAGTCTGAAGTTGTACAATAAAGGATGATCACGGTATACTCACCTGCTACGATGAATCGTTGTGCTTACCTTGATCACGCGGGTATGTCATGGTATGGGACACATGGGTATTATACCATAATACTACCTTAAGCATATTACGAAGATGAAAAATGAAAGTTGAGCGTTAAAGTTTAAGTGGACAACCATATTGGCAATCATTCAGACCAATCTGAATAAGTTCGCACCGAAAAGTGTTCCTTGGTCTGCCTGAAAACGATTTTGATCCCATTGCAATTGTATAGTTGTAACTATTGAGTTAGTTTTCTTATTTAATTGTGTTTCTGTTTATATTCTTATATTTAAAAATTAGAAAATTCAAAATCCAAAAATAGAGTGCTTTATTTGTTTTATTAAAAATTATTAACCGTTCTTGAAGATTTGGCTAATCGTCTAAAGATGAAAGAAATTTGAATTCTTATCTGAGTACAAGTACTTGGATGTACCAAGTGTTCTGCGGTACTCTCCTTGTTGCATAAGAATGTTTTGTTTATAAATTTCTGAGAATGTGCAGATCTTGATTTAGATCACGAAACAGGGGTTTGAAATTGAGATGTTGTTAGTTGCTGACAAAGCATGAAGCATCACAACAGCAAAGTGTACCTGAGTCAGAAGAACCAGATTCCAGGCATCATCTGACAGTGATAGTACATTTCAAGAAGTACATACTAACCTGCTTGCTTGAAAGAGAACGATTGAAGAAGAAAAGAGTTGTTGAAATTCCTCCTCTCGCATTCTTTTTGACAAAGATGTTTCAAGCAAAGCTGATCGAGAACCTGATATGAAGCTAACCACAATAGCTAAAGAAAAATACCCAGTACTGAGAGTTCGTTGAAGTATGAGGTCCTAAAAGTATGAGACTGACTTCCACAACACTTACAGCGTAGCGACAACTATAGACTCCGTCGAGGACGTTGCTGAATTTACACTATGAAGACAATTTGATGCATCAGTCTAGGGGGAGATTGTTAGGTCCTAGAAGTGTGAGACTGAAGCGTCAAATATACGCAACAGTCTATGGTATCTAACTGGGCTTAACTGGGTTAGTTTATGTTAGGTTTGGACCTTTGTAGGTCATTTGGGCATGCCATAGGCCATGTGGGCCAGGCAAGCCCATAGGCAAGCCCATTAGGGTTATGCCTTACCCTAGGTATATAATCTAAGCTTATGTCATTTCCTAGGGTTAGACCTTTGAAGCTTTTGGGATTTCTCTAGAGAACCTCCATCTTGTACCAGATGGTTTTGCTTGTTCAAGTAATAGAATCGTGTGCAAGGTGTTAAAGTGAATTCATATTGTTCTTCATCTTTCTGGTTTTCTTAAAGATCACCAAGTTTGGATTCCGCCATCCTTGGTGATTGTGTGATATCAGTGTTAGATCCGGATTAATCGGGACTTACATCTTTACTTACTTTATTTCTCTTTTTAGAAAAACCAAAAACAGTTTCAGTTTATCTTTAGCAAAACTTTGAAAAATACAAAAAGATTTCATTTCTCTCTTAGTTTTTAGTCTACCGATGATGGAAATACCGTTCATCCAAGTCAAAGTGACAGTTGATGAAGGAAAGCTGAAGATCATGGGCTAGGAGCTAATCTAAAAGGAAGAGAGTTCTAAAATGTTACAAAATTCATTAACTTGAAACTTTAAATTTTTTGAAAGAAACCTGTTTTGGTCAAACAACGGTCAACCAAGGTCATTAACTTAGACTTGGTAGGCAAATCGGTTAACCGGTCATTAACTTGAACTCGGTCAGCTGAGTGGGTCGTTAAAACAGATAATTCCACAAAAAAAAATCAAAAAGTAACAAAGTGAAGAGAACTGGCTCGTACGAGTGACGTGGTGCATATAAAAGGGACATTCACTCGCACGAGTCACATATGTGACTCTGTGCGACTGAAGATACTCTCTATGCGATCCAGTTCTTTCTTTACACTTCTAGCCGAATTTTGTATCTTTGATTCTTCGGGGAGGTTGATTTGCACACCTCTTTTGATTGGAAAGGTACTAATTCAAGATTTGAGCCGTTTAATGCCGAAATCGGACCATAAGGACATAAAACGTAGATTTAAGCTAATTGAACAGGTAAAATGCAAAATTGAACACAAAATCGCATAAATCGGCCGTTTTAGCCCCTAAATCATTATTCAATTTGTTAAAATTTACATGTTTTAAGTTTGGTTTGAAAGGTGTTATTATGTGCGACTCATGACTCGTATGAATTATCGCTCGTACGAGTAAGCTTTTTAAGTCAGTTTATTCTCATCAGTCGTACGAGTGATCGTTCGTACGAGTAAGACCTTAATGTTATGAAATTCTTTGACCCGTATGAGGATTCACTCGTACGAGCGAGTCTGTTCAAACCTAAACTGTTAAGTGTTAATCTGACTTGTATGAATGGTGACTCATACGAGTGTCAAAGATTTGAAAAAGTTTGGAAATTTTCTAAGTGGTGGAACTTTTTGTGTGCGCAGGTCAAGAAGTCTTCATTTTCTCCATTCCACTATATATGCTGCTTATTGGACGAAAATATTCCAGAGATCGCTGCTTATAGAGAAGTACATATTTTTTGAGTTGATTGCCAATTACCAAGGCCTTAACCGACAAACACACGGCCTATAGATTGCATGCTGAATACTTTTGGGATGCCGCATAATATGATGTAGAAGAAAATGCTATAGTTTCTGCAGTGAGGATCAACAACGAAGATGTTCAAGTTAAATCACTGAAGATTTGATCCGAAGAGTGTTAGAGTTCAAGGACCAAGCAGAAGACCCAATAGGTTATCCTGAATATATGGTCAAGGGGTGCTTCTATAGGATGGGATATGCAGGGTATGTCAACACAGCATCATTCAAGAAGGGTAATCTGAGCGCACCCTTCCAATATTACACACAGTATCATACACGCTCTCAGTCATAGAAAGGGAGGTTTTGATGACTTGGTTGATTACCAAATGTGCATGATTACAGCACTGATCTTCAACCTGCCGTACAACTTCTCGAGGCTTATCTTTATGCAGATGGTGCAGAATATACAAAGAGAAAAATTTCATCAGTACCCAAGGTTTGTACGGATGCTGCTGGATCATCTCCACAAAAACTTGAAGAAAAAGAAAGAAGTTATTTTGAGGCTCGGGCACATGGATGTATCCACACTGAACAAGATGAATCTACATTTCAAAGCTTTCCCGAACGCTAAGCCGGTTTTCGGGGCAATCATTTACAAGGATTATATGGCGCTGCAAATGGGGAAATGGAGAAAAGATGATAGTGGAGATGAGAATGAAGAGATTGATGCGTTAGATGGGTTTGTATCTAAAAGAAGTGCTTGGTTCACGAAAGAAGACAAAAAGGAGAGCAAGGGAACAAAAAGAAAACAAGCTGCCACATCTTCCTCCTCTGCCCCTCAAAAAAAGAAGCGTGCATTTGTTGGTAAAGTTTGATGGATGAGCCGGAAATTGAAGAGAACATTGAAACAGTTGCTGCTGACATAGAGCAACAAGCATTTGGTGCTGAAGTTGGTCGAGATGAAGAGGCGTCCTCCTCGAGTACTGATTCTGAGGATAGGATTGCCGGGGAAAGAGAAAGAATTAGAGCGGTTGGCAGAGGAACAACAAAAGGCTGAAGAACGAAAGAGAAAAGAAACAAGAAAGGATGATACAACTTACATACCATCAGAGTCTGATAGTGATACTCCTGTTGTAAAGCCAACTAAGAGGCCGAAAACAAAGAGTTTAAAGAGGCCAGCATCCAGAAAGACAAACTCTCCAAAAGGGCCAACTCCACAAACACCTCCATCACCACCTCCACAAACATCACCACAACCACCTCCACAACCACCTCCACAACCTTCACCACAACCACCTCCACAACCTTCACCACAACCAACCCCTCAACCTCATACTACTCAATCTCCTCCCCAATTTTCCAAGGGCTCAAGGTTAGAAGATCGATTTGATTTTGAGATATTCTGGGGGGGGAAGAGTTTACAACAGACATGTTCAGTGACTCGAGGTTGACAGAGTTAGAAAATCAAGTCACGTTGAACAATGTAAAGATTGCTAAGCTGCAAGAACGCATAAAGAATCTAGAAGAAGATCGAAAGAGTCTTGAGGCTGTATTAGCGAGTTTTATGTCCGAAAACGGAAGGCTTCGAAAGCGTATGATAGAATACGATGAAGAACGCCTCAGAAATAAGAGACAGCTGAGCTTATTTTAGAAAATTCTAATAAAAAAGCTCGGAATTAATCTTGCAGCATAAATAGATGAGATTGAGAGGGAGGAAGCGAGAAAAAGCGTGGCTGAACGTGAGCTAATTTCCAAAGAGTTATCTGATGCTCAATGTAAAGGAAAGGAAAAGGTTGGAGAGGATCCTTTGAAAGAAAAAGCTACGCTAGAAGCTGAATCTATGCTAGTATCTTCTCATTTGGTTGTGTTTGCGCAAACGATGAATTTTGTGTTGATAGGAAAACCAAAAGATGTGGAAATCGACATGTCAAATCTTTCTGAGAAGCATCGGGAGTTGTTGAAGAAAAGGAAGATGTTAAAGGAGATTGATGAAGAGACTGATTCTTTTGATAAAGATTTTGGGGAAGATGATGAGGATTTTGATGAAGCAGGTGATTCATCGAAGAAGAAACCTGATAGTGATAGAAAGAATGATGATAGTGATCAGGGAGGTTCGGGTATTCTTGTAACTTATTCTGGAATGAATGATGATATCGATTATTCTGTGTACTTGGATGATTCGCCCAGCCAACTTGATGCTGACCAAGGTCAAGGGGAGTCATATGATGGTTTGAAGGATTCTCAAACAGGCAGGAACTCTCACAGTGACTATATCCACAATTATATGAAGGAAGAGGTTGCAAAGATGTTAGGTGTGGATGAAGAATCATATGAATTTGACTTTGAAGATGAGCTCAACGACATCAGTGCTATTCAGCCTAAAGATTATCTCTTCGAACATAATTCTGAAGCACATGACTATGATAAGGTTGTCATGGAGGATGATTCCAATGACGAAGATACTTCAAATTATGCTGGTGAGGTTACAGATGATTTCACAACCTTTAATGAAATGTTCTCATCCGAAAATGATGATCTACAGAAACGCAAAGTGGAAGAGGCTGTGAAGCAAGGAACTGTGCCTAAACATTTATCGAAAGAGGGGATTGCTGAGATGCGCAAACTGTGGCTTAAAGAGTTACCCGAAGAGCGTAAATTCAAACGCCCCTAGCATCCTTCACTCGTGATATTGATGTTTCTCTAGGGGATATTATTAGCTAGGGTTGAATCGAGGAATTGGATGTTTATGCTATAAACAGGGAATATGGGCTCCAGTACTTTCGATACTTACGCGACTTAAAGACCATGCCGTTATGGGGTATCAAAGAGCTTGTGTAGGCAAAGATGATTAATCTGAAGATGAAATTTCATGACCAACGGCTGTGAAAATTGATAAAGCTTGAAGCTACACATGGTTTTAATCGCTTAAGCTGCATATCCCTAAAATAATTACCAAGAATGATGTTACGTTGATTGTAAAAAGGCCACGAGTGATGAAGAATATGTCTTTGATCAAAATGGAACAAGATTTTCACAAGATATTCAAATGGTGGCACTACGATTCGAGCATAGGCGAAGCTATAATTTGTGTCCAAGTAAATGAAGATTCTTGGAAAATCATAGAAGAATTATCCGAATCCGTCATTGCGCACAAGCGAATCTATGGTTTAATGGCGTGGTATTCGAGTACTAGACCCGATGTGGCTAGTCAACTGCTCTCAGAAAGATATTGAATGTCTATTCTATGTGAAGATCAGTTATGAAGAAAAAGACAAAGATCAGGCTTTACAGTTCCAGAAGATTGTTAATGTTTGTTATGCTAATGATATACATTCAGGTAAAACATGGAACACTTCTTGGAGAAAGCTTGAAGAAAAGGATCAGCGATAAAAAGGGAATAATGTTGCAAGGATTGCTGAGAGAGCAAGGATCTCATCGCTGAGAAGTTTTCATTTTGGCAACACTTACAATCGGCCTCCTCCTACAGACTAAACGCCGATATCATCTGAGGAGCGTCACAGGCCGCTGAAACATTTTTTTGGACGATAAATGTCAAACGTTTTTGAGGAATTTTGAAGAAATTTTTGAAGACTATCCAAGATTGCAGCAACATCCATGGGGAGTTTGTTGGTGCACAATGCCTATTGCCTACGTCTATGATATGTCGGTCGTGAATATATAGGGCTTAGTTTTGTCATATTTTTATGTATTTTAGATGACTTGTACAAGTGACCTTTTGTGGCTTGTCACTCGTACGAGGCACCACTCGTACGAGTCAGCAGCCTCACTCCTTGTGCGAGCCATGTTGTCCTATATATAGTGGAGCTTGGGTGTTGTGTTATAGAAGTTGGTGTGTGACTGAGGTGAAGCCCTGTCTGTTTGTTTACTCATCTGTAACTTTTCACGTTTATCAATATACAAAGTAAAGGCGTTTAAACAGCATACTTGATTGTTTGTTTGTCAAACTCACTAGCAATGAATTCCGCCTCTGTTAGTTGAGTTAAATCGGTCTGGTGCTCATGGAGGAGAGCCGATCCCCTCTCACAAAATTGTCCTAGATCTAAGTTTTTAGGTGTAGTTTACCGAAAACTTCATTTTAACGTTCAAATCAAGTTTAATCTAGTACCAATCTACCTTAGGCATTGTTCACACTGGACAGCACTTCATCTTTTCTTTGCAAAAAGTTCTATCTTCGCTAAGAGAATATCAATAGTGAAATGATATTGCTTTATGCGAAGTGCCTTATATAGGCTGTTATCTACATACGAAGGTAATTATCTTCATACTAAGATAAATCTCTTAGTGCGAAGATAAATGCAATTTTTCTTATTTTTAACATTTCGTTCAATTTTACCAGTTTTAACGACCCACTCAGTTGACCAAGTCCATGTTAATGACACTAGTTAACTGATTTATCAACCAAGTCCATTTTAATGACCTTGATTGAACACCTAATGAAATTTTGATCTTTTAAAATATTTTCTCAATTCAAATAAGCTCCTAATCCGTTGTCCTCTTGGTACTCTTAGCATACGACATCTCTCCATTTTGAAGATCCGCTTTTCATCATCGGTAGTCGAAACTAATATAGAAATAAAATCTTTTTTATTTTTCCAAAATTAATGTTAAAACACACTGAATTTTTTTTTTGGTTTTTTCTGAAATGAAATATAAAGAACTATGTACAAACATATTTATAGACATATTTTTGTGAGTTTGTGTTAGAGGATCATATTAGTTTTTGAGATATAACACTAGTACCATTGACCTTAAAAGAACTTTAAGTTCTAAACAGATTCACTTGGATTCTCAGTATACTGATCCATTTAAACCTCTACACATTTCTCAATTGTTCTGGGATACATTATGTAATTTTTAGGAACTTGACTTAATTGTGTTTCCCACCTCAGAATATACTCCCATATCAAGATTCCCTAGATTACATCTTACAGGTGAATATGTCTAATTGATATATGTTTCTAGGTTGTGCGAGACCTTGAGAGCTCAAGTTAGTACCGCCGTACCGACAAAGAGATGAAGGCTTGACTTAAAAGTAGTGTTCCAATTTAGAATCTTTTGACTGCTTATTGTAATATCTTTCGATACTTTCAATTTTGTGCAGCTTTCAAGTGTAAAAGCAAAAGTATTCTACAAGTTCTAGTCCATTGACGACACAAAATCATAAGAACTTGTATAATACCTCATATATTAATTATCTATAAAGACCTAGTATCTCAGAATCTGGCAATCTAGCAAACGAAATTTCGGTGTACTAAGACCATATATCCAAGAGATGTTAATCCACTAATTAAGAAGTTATACTTTTATATTTATATCGCAGAAACAATCTGCTGAATGTGCGAAGCCTACTACACTCCTCGATGAGATCTGTTTAAACTTTATAACACTTCAATTGTTTAGCATATTGTATTAGTCCACTGATGTACTGTCATTTCCTCTATTCACATGAAAACTCTTTTTGTCTTTTTCATGTTGTTGTATATTTTTGCATTTTTTTAATATTTTCTACAAACTTTCTCCTCCTAAAATCAAAAACATATTTTTGAATTTTTTTGCTTCTAAAGAAAGAAATTCTAAAAACTATAAAATGTGACCAACCGATGAGGATCACGAAAACTTGTCATCCGATCCATGTTCAATCTCAATTTATCCATCTGATGTCAGATTCTTCATACCGTTAACTCTGAAAAGATATTTAAATCAGATTCGATCCAATGGTTTGGTATAAAAATCTACCTTTGTTCATAAGTGTGGATCTTTTCTATTCACTTTTTCTCGTGGCAATCACAATTTTAGTGATGTCGAATTTCTGTATGTTTATTTTTTGAGTGTTGAACCGGATTCTTAGTTATATCAATTGCCGCCTTATTATCATGTATATAGGTGTATCAAGAAATTGAAATCCAAAGTCTCTCATCTGTTGTTGTATCCACAAAATCTGGGAACAACAACTAGAAGATGAAACTTATTCCGCCTCTCAAGTAGAGAGAGCAGTTATGGTTTGTTTTTTGCATTGCCACGTTAATAATCGTGTTCCAAAGAACTTGTAACCGACCATTGTAGATTTGGAGTTAAGTTTGCAGAATCCGAAATCTGATTCAGAATATCCAGCGAGGTCGAAGTTGTCGTTTCGCGGATACCACAAGCCGGTGCTTGGCAACCCTTCAGATATCTGAAAATCCGCTTGACTATCATCAGATGTGACACTCGAGGATTCGATTGATATGGTGCGCAAAGGCATGTCAGATACATAATATCTGGCCTAGATGCTGTGAGGTACATAAGCGATCCTATCATCGATCTATATAAGGTCTCATCAATCTTCACTCCGGGTTCATCTAGGTAGATGCCATGATTAAGTGCCAACGGGGTAGATAATGGTGATGTTCCCAACATTTCGAATTTCTCCAATATGTCATGAACATACTTCGTCAGATGGATGAAGATACCATCAGGAAGCTGATCGACCTGAAGTCCCAAGAAGAACTTTGTTTCTCCCATTGAACTCATTTCAAATTTCTTTTTCATGACTTCTTTGAAATCTTTGCATAAAGCGTCGTTCGTTGACCCAAAGATGATATCATCCATATAAATTTTGTAAGATCAGCAAGTGTCCGTTTACTTCCTTCGTGAAGAATGTGCTATCGATAGTGCTTAACAGGTGCTGGAAAGTGTCTCATACAAGGCTCTCAGGGCCAAATCCAACCCGTATAACGCTTTATCCATTAAGTATACCTTGTCTTCATACAATGGATCGACAAAGGTGGTTGACCAACATACACTAACTCTTGCATTGTTCCGTAAAAGAAAGCAGATTTGACATCAAGCTGGTACCCCTTAAAACCTTTCGATGACGCAAAAGCCAGGAATATGCGGATAGCTTCTAGTTGAGCGACCGGAGCATAGACCTTAGTATAATCAATACCCTATTGCTGATGAAAACCTTTGACAACCCGTCGAGCTTTATTGCGTATAATTACCCCTCGATCATCTCTTTTACACTTGAATACCCACTTTGTTGTGATACCTATGTGATTATTTGGTAGGACGACAAGCTTCCAAACTCCAAGCTTTTCAAATTGTTGCAGCGTTTCCTGCATTGCGTTTACTCAGCTTTCTTCAGTAAGCGCTTCTTTGTACGATCTTGAATAAATGAAACAACTAGTATAGAAACAACTTAGATCTTTATTCATCTAATTTCTTGTTTTACTCCAACTTGCAACTCTCCAATTATGTTTTCTGATGGGTGGTAAGACAACGTCCTCGACATTACTTCATTAGGAATATTCACTTACTATGCTAGATTCATAATATTTTGTTCAGCAACCTGAGTACCTATAGATGCTTCATTCTGATTGCTAGTACCCGTAGATTTATTTAGTAGACTTGTGATCTACTTAGAACCTTCATCGGAACTGGATCCTCCATCATCATATGTCGACTGAGCATCTTAATTAGAATCATCTAGTCGAAAGTGGGCACCGTATTATTCATAACTGGTTCGACGATGGGTTCTTGTTGAATATTGCTCGGACCTGATCTAGAATCATTTGTGCCAACTTGTGGTTGAGTAACCACTATTGGTCTTGGAACTTGCTCCTGATTAGACGCTTGTTGTTGATATAACAACACAAGTTCCTCTTCGTTAGGGTCTTCTGGTAGATCGAATGATAAACTCTCGTAGTTAAACATCTAGGATCACTAGCCTTTTGAGTAGGCATTGTGTATTTCTGACACTCAACATTATGAGCAAGAATAACTCCGTTTAAACTAGATAGATATACTCTTCTCAAAGGACTAGCATAAACCACGAAAAATCCCTCCAAAGATCTGGCATCAAAATTTACCACCGGGTCGATGATCGTACACGGAGATCCAAATGGCTCCAAAAACTCTATATTTGGATTTCGCTTGTTAAGCAACTCAAAGCATGTCTTCTTATGAGCCTTGATAGTTAAAACCATGTTCAACGTGTGGCAAGCAGAGGCAACAACTTCGCTCCAGAAACTGACAGGGAACTTTGAATCGGCGAGCCTCATGTGTGCTGTTTCGATGATAGTAAGATTCTTACGTTCAGCTACTCCATTTTGCTGCGGAGTATAAGGGGCGCTGAATTTGTGAAGAATACCTTTATCATTACAGAATTCGAGCATTCGATTATTTTTGAACTCAGTACCATTGTCACTACGTATCCTTCTGATTGGTAGATGGTACAAGTTCTCTAACTTTCTGAAGAGAATCATAAGATTTTCAAATGTCTCATCTTTACTCACCTGAAATATAACCCACGAGAATCTTGAGTAGTCGTCTTTCACAACAAGGCAATCTAGATCACCAGATATACTTTTGACGTTTACTAGTTCAAAAAGATCCATATGAAGCCTCTCTAGTGGTAATTTGATAGAATTTAGAAGTTTTCTCGGGTGTGATTTCTTATGCTGCTTCCCCTTTTTGCAGCTAAGAAAATCGTTGTTTAGATGAAAACTTTTGAGATTAACACCCTCCATCAGATTCTTGTACATAACATAGTTCATTTTTCTCAAATGGATATGCGCCATTGTTCGATGCCAAGATCAATTCCTTTTCAGTAGCCTTTGTTACGAAACATTGTGCCGATTTCGAGGTAGTGGATGCGACGCTCCTGTCAAGGACATAGAGATCATTTTCTCGTGGAGTGCGTATGAGGATCCACTCCTCAGGAATTTTGAATCTCGCCTTCAGAATTAGGCATTCTTTCTCATTTAAGTGAGTTGTAAACTTCTTATCACAAATCTATGAGATGCTCAGTAAGTTGTTCTCTAACTCAGAAATATAGTAGACTTTGTCAAACGAGACTACATCATTTGAAAGTTTTCCTTCTCCGACTATCCTTCCACCTTGATTACCAAGAAACCCTAAATAGCCTCCAAGAATTGATTTTACATCGTAAAGTAAGGCCAACATTCCTGTCATGTGACGAGAAGCTCCACTATCCATTATCCACTTTGAAATTATTGACCTCGGGAGCCCCTACACATGTAAATCAGTAATTACTTAAACAGTGAAACCCAAGGCTTCTCGATCTTGAGTGGGTTCGGAATATCAAACTTTGGAACTTTGACTTTAACATCCTGTCCAATCTCAGATTTAATAGGAACAAATGTTTTGATTTCTGCAGAAGATGATTTAGTTTTAACCACCCAAGTTTGTGTTTCCAGAATTGCCTTTTTGGGATAAAATTTTGAATCCTTTTATTCATTTTTGGTTGATGTTTCACCAATTTCAAATTTTGAACCATTTGGAATTGTTGGTTTCACAATTTTGTTGGATTCGTTATTTCTTCTTAAAATATGTGTTGGAACAAACTCAAGGATGTTTTGTTTCACATCTTCTGTAGACTTCTTCATGTTGTAAACAGATTTTGGGTTGTTTTGAGTACATTGTCATGCAATGTGCCCGACTTTATTACATTTCCAACCTGTCCTACTATCACTCATCATTTCTTTTCTTCAGAAGAGCCCAAAGTCTGCTCACAATGTTTCTTTTCTTCATGGAACTCATCATTTGATTGTTGCTTTCCCAACCTTTCCTTTTCACTTACCGATCTTGATCCGGAAACAAAGTTTACCTTCTTTTGAAAATTTGTTTTTTAAACTTATCATTCTTCGGTTTTACATACCCCAACCCTTTTGTTTTGTTCTTGGGATAATTTTTACCTTTGTGATTATTTTTGTAAGAATTTTTGGGTTTAGTGTAGTACGACTAGTTCAAATTTTCAAGCTCTGAAAGATTTATTTATGTGAACTTAAACACTTGTTCAACTTTTTCAAGATTCACTTTCTGAATTGGAAACTCTTGATCAGAATATAGTTTGTTCGATCCTTTCATTATATAAGCAACCAATGTAGAATCATCATCCGAACTAGAATATGATTTATCAAGATAATTCTTATGAAACTCTCTACATTTTAGAAGGTGAACTTGAACTAGTTTTCACCAAGTTTGACTCAGCACTCTCATATTCTAGGCTATCACTTTCGCTTCCTAAAACATTTTCAACAATAGTTTTAACCACATCAGAGTCACAATCATTGTCCGATTTAGTGTATGTTACATCAATGTTCTTGGGCACTCATTATTAATTGAGCGCCTTTTCCACCCCTAATGGTTTCTTTCTTGCATAGCTTTCCCACATGGGTGATGGAACACGGTTGTAACTGACACTTTTGTTCTTACCTTTATTATCATCTTCTTCCTTTTCAATTTTCGGAAGAATATAATCAATGACATATGAACTTGTGGAAAACTGATTAGCAGTTTGTTAACCCTTTCAGTTTCAATTTTCATTTTCTCAAGTTTATTTCTAAGTTTAGCGATTGTGTTCAGATGAGTGTTAATTACAATTTGTTTGTCCATAAGAGTTGCTTTAAGCATCAATAAGGTTACACTATCTTCTATGTTAACTTGTTCATATTGTTTAATCGCTTTCGATAATTTGTCATAAGCTTGTTTTATTTCGTTATACTCAATTGAAAAATTATCTGAAAGCTTTTTCAGTTCAGAATATTTTCCAGCTTTCTCGGCACACTCCTTGCAAGGCTCTTCGCACTTCTTGCAAGGTTTTTCAACCTCAACAACCTGAACTTTATGAATCTCCTTTACCGATTTTTTGACATATTCAGTCACCGACTCTTCCTTGACTTCGTTAGAAACTACCTCTTTATGATTTGCCATCATAGCTTTGTTTGCAATCTTTGTTAAGTTCTCCACATTCATTTCTTTATCCGCATCTATCAATTCCACACATTTAGGCTTTGATTCCTCTTTTGATTGTGCTTGATAGCTTGAATTGAAATATCCTGTAAAAGTTGGAAACATTAGGTGGAATCAAATGTCTAAAAGCATTATGCAACAAATTTTCTTCCTCAGAACGTTGCTCATGATAATATCCTTCAAGTACAGCTTCCTCAATAGCTTCATCAAAGATTGCTTCAAAACATTCTTTTGCTTCAGGTTCGAGTTCTTCAATTATCTCTGCCAGCAGTGCGAGACTTTCATTCTTCGAAATATACTTGTTCCAATTAAACCCTTTATCTTGTTGAGCAACCATTAAAGTTTTGTCTATTGAGTTCAAGTGTCCATCTTCGATCTAAATCATTCTTGTCGTAGATTGCGGTGGCGAAGGTCGATGATATATTACCTTTTTGTAATAGTTATCAGTAAAAGGATTCTAATTTCCACTCGCCTCACGATTTGGACATTCTCATTTGAAATGCCCTTTCTCCCAGCATTTAAAGCATTGTAACCTTTGCTTTATCAAAACCAAGCTTACCATCCAAACCTCCCAAACTATTTCTGCCCGTGATTTCCAAAAAGCAGTGAGCTCTATGGACCATCAATGCCATACACCACTTTATGTCGACCAGCTCTAATTCTTCTGAATCTATCTGATCATAATCTTCTTTTGTCATATCTAGGCTTTCATAAGATTCAAGAACAGAAGCAAGCAACACCATGTGCTGCTTGGCAGTGTGTTCATTGAAATCTTGTGCATTTTGTAGATTCACAGCAATGCTGCACTTTAGAATCCTCTGGTTTGAATTGGCATTTGTGTTTTTAGAGTTGTTTGATCCTTGTGAAAATTGCGGTGTTTGCGGAGAATTTGGTTCGGAAGACAAAAATTGCTAAAAACCACCCGATTGGTTTGAAGATGAACTTGTAAAGTTGTTTGCGCTGAAGGCGGACTGTATTTTTGGACTCTGTGTACTTGCTACAAAATTGCCTTTAAAGTACAAGTTCACATCTTGCTGTATAAGAGCACCTTTTGTCTTAGACATCTTCTGCATTTCCAGTTCATGACCTTTGAGCTTTTCTATGAACTTTAATAAGGTGAAGCCACTATAATCTGTACTGTTCTTCAGAATCATCAAATACAGAGAGCACTCTCCCTCTGCAAAGCCTCTGTAAGCTTATGCTCTTAGAGTTGTTTGTTCCTTGTGAAAATTGCGGTGTTTGCGGAGAATTTGGTTCGGAAGACAAAAATGGCTAAAAACCACCCGATTGGTTTGAAGATGAACTTGTAAAGTTGTTTGCGCTGAAGGCTGACTGTATTTTTGGACTCTGTGTATTTGCTACAAAATTGCCTTTAAAGTACAAGTTCACATCTTGCTGTATAAGAGCACCTTTTGTCTTAGACATCTTCTGCATTTCCAGTTCATGACCTTTGAGCTTTTCTATGAACTTTAATAAGGTGAAGCCACTATAATCTGTAGCGTTCTTCAGAATCATCAAATACAGAGAGCACTCTCCCTTTGCAAAGCCTCTACAAGCTTATCAATTAACTCCTTGTTAGTTTTATGAATTCCCAACCTCTTCATTTGCACAACAAGGAGACAGTAACGCTCGATCAACTACTTCATATTTTCTCCTTTCAAAAGATTGAAAATATCGAACTCTTTTCTAAGCAGTACCGTTGTACTTTTCCTCATTTACGAGCTTCCTTGGAACTTCAACCTTAATGCGTTCCATAATGATTGTGCATCGTCATCATGTTGCACCAACGCTTTGCAGAGGAAGAGTGCTCTCATTGACGAATATTTCTTTTTCAGGTGTTGCGAACTGACTCAACGTTTTTTCCAAGCCATTTTCACCTTCTAGTGTAGTATATTTTTCTTCGATTGCAAACAAACAAGTAAAATGATTCACTTGAACTCAATTAACAAAACTTTTAATCCAACCATCATATTCTTCTAAATTCATCAACTTTGGAGGCTTCACCATCGTCCCCATTTTATTTTCTAAATCTAGATTTTGTGCAGCTGCGGCTGATGCATTAACAGTTGATGTAGCAAATGCATTGTAGAATTCGTTTTCCATCTTGTCAGACAAATTGCCTTGAACATAGTGAAACGCTAAAGCGATTAAGATTTCAGTTCGAATGAAGTAAAAATTTCCAAAACTTGATTTATCTTCGTGCAAAGGTAAATGTTTGTTTACACCTTTTAACACTTTTATCTTCGTGCGAAGACAAAACGATCTTCGTGCGAAGTTAATATTTATGTTCATGCGAAGCTAGGTTCACCATTTTACGATTTTTGCAATTTTTGACATGAAGTCGGTTGTTTTAGCTCTTGTTTTCTCAAGGGTTAATCTAAACATGTTTTACGTGTTATACTTGAAAATCAGCTCATTTTGTCCATGGATTAGTTTTTGAAAAGTGAAAAATAAGAAGAATGAGTAGTATAAGAAGTCTTCTAGGCTGAATCTTGAACAATTATTTTTAAATCAGGCAACCTGAGCTCTGATACCACTTGTAGGATCGTCTTGTCCAATAGCAAAGGTCCTAATTTGATTGCCTAGTCAATTTGAACAGAATTCATATTTAATAGTGACAATTATCAAGATTACTTATCAAATTTACTTATTTCATTGATTGTTTAACAATTACAGATCATCATGAAAATCCGACAGGGTTTCATTGTATCAGTCACCAAAAATTACAGACTCAAACCACAATTTGTAGACATGAGAGTTACCTTCGTGCGAGGGTAAGTCTATCTTCGTACGAAGGTAATTTACCTTTGTATGCAGGTAAGCTACCTTCGTGCGAGTTAAATACAAACACTACAAAATCATATCTAAGAGTTCAGCCCCATCACAGACACAGACACAACCCTAAGACATAGGCAATAGACATAATGCACCAACATAGAGGTTACCAGTAGATAGATGTTAGCCATTAAATCTTTCAAACAGCTGCTGCCACATTAGTATTCATTTTTTCCCTTTATAAAAACCCTGTTTCATCCAAAATAGATCTTACACTGCCGACTTGAATTCAAAATTCATACAAAGCGGTTTTCACTCTCATCTTCTTCAAAACTCCTCATCTCCCATCTCCGATCATGGCTCTTCAAATAAAAACTCCTTAGAACTACCTTCCTTATTTCAAGAAAACCAACAAAAATAAATCTTTCCACTAAATAATTGATGTTTTAACATCATCAAAATATTACACCATACTCACTGCCGATGCACTAGTATATGTGGATACCCTCCGCAATTCTGGCTAATGCTAAAATCAAACTCAAAATAAAAAGCCTTTTGGTGTAACGTCAAAGATAGGAGGAATAATTGTTCAGATATCCCCATCTTCCATATCCATAGTATTTGCTCTAAACGTCCAGGCAGGTAATACTACTTTTGTAAAACAACACCTTCACACAAAGTTCATAGAAAGAGGGTATGAGGATCAATTAACAGGAGTTACAATTTAAACCTCAATTTCCTACTGAAATGAGATGTTTTTCCATACCCTACTTACATGTCTCTTAACCAAGACCACCACATTCAATGAGATACCACAAAAAGTTCAATACTTGGGATATGCCAAGTTGACAAAATCAAATTATAATCTATCCCATGCATTATTCTTGGACTTGGTGGCAAATGTGACTGCCATTAAAGGGAACAAACCTAAAGCTTTTCTTATGTATCCTAGACTTTTAAGTTACTACCTTCAAAAACAAGTGTCTGAAAAAGATTTTCAACAAGGTAAAGCTTTCAAATTGACAAGTCTTACAAATGAAACTTTACTAGAATGCAAGACTAAGAGTCAAAAGTTTCTAAAACATAGGTAAAGGGGGATGAGCCTGTTTTAGATGAGTCCACATCTGTTGCTCAACCCTCTATTGCTAAGCCCACTGCTCCTGGTTGTTGGAATTGAACCCTACAAAAGAACATATTATAGAAAGCCAAAATATACTACAACCTCTGATCCACATAATAATGTAACATATGCCCAGTTCAAACTCTGTTGAAGACTAAATGTCCAAGGTCTGCCATAGCTAAACTCTGTTGAAGACAAAGCTCTACTGAAGATCAAAGCTAAAGGTCTGTCAAGGCAAAGTTCTGTTGAAGACCAACAAAGGATGTATCATCAGTGTTTTCTATCAGTCCTTGTAATGTTTAGTGTATAACATTCGTTAGCTTAGAAGATGTTATTAGTTTGTTATTTTTTTAAGTGTCACTTTCACGCTGACATCACAAAAAGATGCTAAGTGGTTAGGATTGTAGTATAAATAGAACCGTGCATGTACTATTCTATTTGATCACTTCATTTATTATCAATCTAACCTATCTTCCTTACATTCTGTATGAACAAATCAGTGATCTTAGGTTGAGGGGGATATTGTGAGTCATATGCAAGTAATCATAATTATGAAAGCGTGACAATGAAAACAATCTCTTAACAGTTATTGTGATATCCCGGGTTTTTCGGATAACTTACACGTGAAACTTGTCGAATAATATGTGTGCTAAGTATTAAACGTGCATGGAATGAATACGTGATGAGTGTTTGTGTGATTGTTTAGTTATAAAGTAATTATTGTAGATACGTACACGAACCGAACCGCGACACGAACCAAAGAGATTCATGGTGACTCTAGGAGTTCACAAAGTTTAAACCTAGACCTAGAGTTCCAACTTTTCGGCCAAGATCAAAACTCAAATCAAATTAACTCACCCTAGTCTCTTGGCCGCAAGATAAAACCCAAACCGAACCCACCCAATCCAACTCAAACTAATCGGCCAAACCAACCATTCTAGTCCCTCGGCCACGTGATCAAGACCCAAAACAAACAACCTAAGATTCTCGGCCATAAACCCAACCCTACCCCCTTGACCGCAAAACCCAAACCAAAACAAATCTGATTTCGACCGAGATCAAACCCAACCAACCATCCAAGTTACTCGGCCATGAACACTTATCTAAAACCGTAACCCCTATCATCTTGCTTCACCTATATATACAACTCACATGCACTCATTCACAAAAACACAAAACCCTATTTCAGGAATTCAGACGTCGGCAGCCAAGTCTTCACCTTGTGATCGCGAGCAGCTTGCATCTCAACCTGATCAGCCTTTGTTCATCCCATTCGATCGTAGACAGCCTTTGTTCACCTTCATTAGGTCGCGAGATCAGCCCACTTGTTCCCTGCAGCGATCACAAACAGCCCACATCATCTTCCGAACGCAGCAGCCCACTTTATCAACGTCTCTCAGTCACGTTCTAGTTGGATCAGTCGAGTTGTTCTTGTCCAAATCTCGGGTTGTTTGCCTAGTTATTCAAGGTCAGAATTATCTTTGATTACAAGATCATGTTTCGGTTAATTATATGTATGCTTGAATGTTTAAGTTGCTTCGGATTAATTATATGTTTGAATGAATTGATTGTATTGTCTTCGGACTATATGTACTTACAAGTAGCCTGCTGAATTGACCGTAAATATATACGCATGATTTTGTTCGGATATTAGATGTACTAGATGTGATCGGCTGAATTAATCAAGGTTGATATGCATGTATACTTGTTTGCGGATCTCATGAGGATTCAAGTGTGTTTTGTTATATTAACTAGAAGTTATTAAGTAGGGTTGCATGGATAGATTATTAGTATTAATCTAGGATTAAAAATCGAATCCTGATCGCCTTGGCTAGTCACATGAACGAGTTATACGAACTTATTATAAGGAGATGCAGAAAACAGCATGCTGAGTGAATGTTTCAGTCAACTTTATCAGGCTGTAACTTGGTCGTTAGTTGTCGAAAAACGGATTTTCTGAGGTCTAAAACCTAGAGATTTGAATAAGGAATCCAATGGCGCTGGATTCATAATTTTCTGAAATCGTTTGATATTTTTAAAGGGTTAAACAAGTTCGGTAGGTAAAGCTGTTAAAATTCTGGAATTTTGTTGGTTGTTTATCAAGCTAGATTTTAAAATCAGTAGAGAGTTGAGTCATGATTTTTGTACAGAAACTAGGTATAGAAATTTCCGGGCAACTCCAACTGGAATTTTGTTAATCGGACGATCGGTGATTTTTAAATAAATTCTTCCGTGGACTGCAGTCAGAAAGCGGTAAATCTGACTGCAGCTTAGTGAATTAATATTTATGGTTAATTGGTGAAGATTTAGGACTTGAGAAGATTATATAAATTTCTATGGTATAAAGGTCACCTACTGTAAAAATATGGGAATTTTTAGAATGCTGGAACTATTTTATAAAAATCCTAGAAAACAGCTGAATAATTGAGTATTAAGCAGAAAGTTGTTAACTTGTGATTTTATGCATTAAAGTGTGGCATGGATTTGGAATGTGTTCATGATAAGTTGTTTGATTACTATGATCATATGAGAATACTTGCATGCATGTTTGAGTATTAGATATGTTGTTTGTGGGTATCACTTTGTGAGTAAGTTGCGTGTGGAATTTGTATTGGGGTGATTTCACACTGACGTGGAATTAATTGGTTTGTTAGGACGCAACTAGCGGTCCCGTCTCTTATAACATCTTTGCTACACTAACCGAGCTAATAAAGGTGAGTTCACGGCCCCTAACTTTATACGGTTTTAAACAACAGGGGGAGAAACATGTATACATTCTTAAACTCAAACTCTTTACGTTATACGAATGTAACGTCATATAACTATGCGGTAACTAAGTTAATGTTAATGTAATGTTATGGTCACTATGCAGCTTTATCACTTAAGTCCTCGACAATCTCCTCGGATCGTTAATATTTGGGTTAAGTAGCGGGGGAATTATAAGTAGTACTACTGGGTCTGACGAGCCCCATCCGAGCTAGTCGCGCTAGCTGACCGGGTTTGGTCAACGGGTGTATGATTGGCCTAACATCGCCATGGTCATGTGATAGACCTGGCAAAACGGAGGCACAAATGTCAGCTTCGATCGCGAACACTTAGTGACATGACTTTAGGCTAGCTACCTATATACATTAATATTGAACTTAATTACGGAACAACTTAATATTCCGGGTTTGGAATATTGGAACATCAACGTATTATCCCGGGTTGGGGATAATGGAAACACAACTTAATATTCCGGTTTGGGAATATTGGAAGCAACAACTTATTATTCCGGGTTTGGAATAATGCAACTGATATGTTATCCCGGGTTGGGGATAACGGAGTAACAAACTAAAACCGAACAACAAATTTATGAAAACCTGTGAACTCACTCATCTTTAATGTTGACACTTGTTTCTTTACATGTTTCTCAGGACGCTAGGAGCTCTAGGTGCACGCACACGCATTGAACAAGACATCACTATAGAGTCTCATTTATTAATATTGTTTTGGGATTTTACTTTTGTTTTGGCGTTTGTGTTGGCGCCGCATCACTACTTATTTATGCTTCCGCTCAAACTTTAAAAACTGATACTCATGCTAAATATTGGTAATCTAAAATTTACAACAAATGATTTTGGAAAACGTATTATCAAATCATATAGAGTCGTTCGACGTACTAGTGTCTTAGATTCTGGTTTGTTCACACGTCTCGCGGTAGGACTCCGCAAGTGGAAATTGAGGGTGTGACAGATTGGTATCAGAGCCACTAGCTATAGAGAACCAGGTTTGCATTAGAAGTAGACCTAAGCTATAGCTGATATCACGACACTAGACTTAGTTTGGCACCGAATTATTATATCTTGTTATGCAATATGCCACAATCGTGTTTGGTAGATTATACCTTCATGATAAGAAATGAAAACAACTCATAACTAACTACACGACCCAACAGGCAATGTCATCATCCTCATCGTCATCATCGTCCGACAGACTTACGCCACCAAGGGCACCAGGAAAGGCACCAATGGTGGAACCCATGCTACCTTACGGCGTAGAGACACGCTCAGCGGCGAGGAAGAGGCTCGCTCTAGGGGAGGAGTCATCGTTACGCCCAACTATTGCTGTACCGGTTGAACCGGTTAATCCTGTAGAAATAGGACTTGACATGCTCAGAATCCTGGTACATACACAACAAAAACAGTTAGAAAGAATGCAGGAAACCATCTTAGCACAAGGATGGATGATCCGACACCTTACGGGAAAGACCGACTCGCTCGAGGAAGAGCATCGTACGAGCAAGATAGCTCGTAACACCATAGCTAGAGATCTGCGTGCGGAGCAGATAAGAGCTGACTGGCTTGAGGACAGAGTCCTGGAAAACAGTTGGAACATTCAGGAACTGCAAAATCAAGCACTTGAACCAGCACCGGCCCCTCCAGTGCCGGTAGAGGAGGATCCAGAAGAGGATCCAGAGGAGGATCCTGAGGAGGATCCGGAGGAGGACCCAGCTGAGGAAGCTGGAAATGCCGCACAGGATGACGGCAACGACAGTGACTTAGGGGATGGAGACGTAGACGACTGAAACGTCTCGTTTATATTATTTGTTTTCCTTCAGTTTATTATTTTCCACTTGTATTTAAACTTGAGACTTTATAGTAAATTCGTATGTTTGATTTGCACTTATGTAAGACGTTGAGATTTCAGTTAATCAAGTATTTCTTTGGCTATTAACATATTGAGTTGACGTAACTTAATAATTATTAAAGTACGAAGTAGGATAACTATATTGGATATATTGACTTATCGGAGTGTGTTTATGATGTGTTTCGAAGATCTAAATGGCGACTGGAAGACGTGGAAACCTAAACTTGACGCCCGAAGAGCTAGCTGCCATGATCCAGGAGCATGTGAACGCAGCATTAGCGGGTGTGCAGAACCAGCCAGCAGGTAACCATTATTAAGTTTTCGCGTGAAAATCTAATAGTGAGGCTAGTACAATTCCTTGCTGACTTCCTGTTCTCTGTCAGCAGGAGGGGGCTTTAACCCCTATAAAATGTTCCTTGACGCAAAGCCTAGCAAGTTCTCGGGGGCGGAAGGACCCATTGGATTGGTCCGCTGGATCGAAAAGTCGGAATCTGTTTTTGAAATGTGCAACTGCTTAGAGGCCAACAAGGTCAAATACGCCGCCTCAACACTGGAAGAGGGGGCACTGACATGGTGGAACGCCCAAGTCCAAACACGTGGACTGTTAGCTGCAAATGCAATGGCTTGGACCGAGTTCAAGGCCCTGATTAAAGAGGAGTACTGTCCACGAGACAGAGTGCAACAGCTAGAGCAAGCTCTATGGAACCACAAGATGGTGGGATCGGAAATTGAGGCTTACACTGCGAAACACCATGACTTGGTGTTTCTGTGTCCTGATTTGGCAAACACGGTGGAGAAAAGACTCGAGTTCTATCTCGGGGGTCTGGTTCCGGAAATTCAGGGTATGGTGATGTCTAGTAACCCTGTAACAGAACATCAAGCTATCCGATTGGCTCACAAACTCACTGATAAAGCGGTGGAACAGAAGAAACTGCCAGCACGGGGTACCACTGAAGTTGTCTCAGATAACAAAAGAAAGTTTGAAGACACCACCATTCGACAGCCTTCGTCATCGCATCCACAGCAAGGGAACCCGAAAAGGTTCAATCACTACCACAACCACCGGGTCATCAAAATCGTTCCAACAACAACAACAGCAACTACAACAACAACTACAACAACAACAACAACCAGAATGCAGGCGGTTATGTAGGTCGGAAGCCGCAGTGCAACCGTTGTAATCTCCATCATAACGGCCCTTGTGCCGGAAATCGCTGCCAAAGATGTGGCAAAATGGGACATGCGGCAGGGGATTGTCGTGGGGAAATTATGTCCCGACAAAATCAGAATCAGCCTCAGGGTCAGCAGCAGGGTATAAACCGGGGATGCTATCAGTGTGGTAGCACCGCTCATTTCAGGAAAGACTGCCCACAGTTACGCAACAACAACAATAATGGTGGAAACAACCACAACAACCACAACAATAATAACAACAACAATGGGAATGGTGGCACAGGAGGTGCCAAAGGTCGTGCATTTACATTGGGCCGCGGAGAGGCCAGAAACGACACCAACGTGGTCACCGGTAAGTTTCCCCTTAATGAACATTTTGCTTCTGTGCTTTTTGATACGGGTGCGGATAGGAGCTTTATATCTGAGTCTTTTAGGAAGAACCTAAATCTCACGCTTAAACCATTAGAGACCCCTTATGTGATAGAATTAGCCAATGGTAAATCTGTAAATGTGACCCAAATCGTATCCGGCTGCCAACTCAAACTCGCGGGCCACACTTTTACCATCAATCTGATGACAACAACCCTGGGTAGTTTTGACGTGGTAGTCGGAATGGACTGGTTATCCGACGTCCGGGCTGAAGTTCTCTGTTTCGAAAAGTCTATCCGTATTCCACTCTCGAACGACGAAATCTTGACGGTACAAGGCGATAAGGCAAGCGCCGTCACCAACATTATCTCATTTATGCAAGCTCAGAAGTATCTCCGGAAAAAGAATTCCTTCGCTTTACTCGCACTAATCACCGAACCGCCTAAGGGCGAGAAACGTATAGAAGACATCCCTGTCGTCCGTGATTTTTCCGATGTATTCCCAGAAGAGCTACCTGGTCTTCCACCACATCGACAATTGGAGTTTGAAATCGAATTGGCTAGCAATGCAACTCCCATCGCCAAGGCTCCATACCGCCTAGCTCCAGCCGAGCTGCAGGAGCTGTCTACCCAACTTCAAGAGTTGCTAGAAAAAGGATTTATTCGACCAAGCGTTTCGCCATGGGGAGCTCCAGTCCTGTTTGTCAAGAAGAAGGACGGGACTTTCCGCATGTGCATCGACTATAGGGAACTCAACAAGGTTACAGTCAAGAACCGATACCCGTTACCTCGCATCGATGATCTATTCGACCAACTGCAAGGGTCAAGTTACTACTCTAAGATTGATTTACGGTCTGGTTATCATCAGCTACGCGTCAGGGAGGAGGATATCGCTAAGACAGCATTTCGCACTCGGTATGGCCATTACGAGTTCTTGGTCATGCCATTCGGTCTCACTAACGCACCTGCGGTATTCATGGACCTCATGAACCGCGTGTGTAAACCATACCTTGACAAATTTGTCATCGTGTTCATCGATGACATACTCATCTACTCCAAAGGTAAAGAAGAGCATGCCGAGCATCTACGATTGCTGCTAGAATTACTTCAACAGGAAAAGCTATACGCCAAGCTTTCGAAGTGTGATTTCTGGATCCGAGAAGTTCAGTTTCTCGGGCACGTCGTGAATGAAAAGGGTATCCACGTAGACCCTGCCAAGATTGAGGCCATCAAAAACTGGGAAGCACCTAAGACTCCGACGGAAATCCGCCAATTCTTAGGATTGGCTGGTTACTACAGACGCTTCATCGAGGGGTTCTCAAAGATTGCACAACCGCTTACGACCCTCACCCAGAAAGGTATCAAGTATAATTGGGGTGACAAGCAAGAAGCAGCATTTCAACTGCTGAAGCAGAAACTTTGCAGTGCGCCCATTCTGTCCTTGCCGGAAGGGACAGATGACTTTGTAGTGTATTGTGATGCTTCCATTCAGGGATTGGGATGCGTACTCATGCAACGCGATAAGGTCATCGCGTATGCGTCGCGACAGCTGAAGGTTCACGAGAAAAACTACACGACGCATGACCTAGAATTGGGAGCAGTAGTGTTTGCACTTAAGATTTGGAGACACTACCTTTATGGAACGAAGTGCACAATCTTCACTGACCACAAAAGCCTCCAGCACATCTTTGATCAGAAGGAGTTGAACATGCGACAGCGTCGCTGGGTCGAACTCTTGAACGATTATGAGTGTGCCATTCGGTATCACCCGGGTAAAGCTAACGTGGTAGCTGATGCCCTCAGCAGGAAGGAACACTTGAAACCTCGTCGTGTACGAGCACTACAACTCACTATTCATTCGGGGCTACCCGATCAAATACGCAACGCCCAGTTAGAAGCAGTTAAGGAGGAAAACATCAAAGCCGAATCAGTGGGAAAAATGGAACGCGATTGGGAGTTAAAGCCCAATGGAACCCGGTATTTCATGAATCGCATATGGGTACCTCTCTACGGGAACCTCAGAGAGCTAGTTATGGATGAAGCTCACAAATCTCGATACTCTGTTCATCCGGGTTCGGATAAGATGTATCAAGACCTTAAAGTTGCGTATTGGTGGCCCAACATGAAAGCCGATATAGCCACCTACGTGAGTAAATGTTTAACTTGTGCAAAAGTCAAGGTGGAGTATCAAAAGCCATCGGGGCTACTCCAACAACCTGAGATCCCAGTGTGGAAATGGGATCAGATCTCCATGGATTTTATCACTAAACTCCCGCGAACCTTGGGTGGTTTCGACACCATCTGGGTGATTGTGGATCGCTTAACTAAGTCCGCACACTTCCTAGCTATCAAAGAAACGGATAAGATGGAGAAGTTGACTCGCATCTACATTAAGGAAGTAGTTTCTCGGCACGGAGTGCCAACGTCCATCATATCAGATAGAGATGCTCGCTTCACGTCAAACTTCTGGCAGTCACTCCAGAAAGCGTTGGGAACACGCTTGGATATGAGCACAGCTTATCACCCTCAGACTGATGGTCAAAGCGAAAGGACCATACAGACCTTGGAAGACATGCTTAGGGCATGCGTAGTGGACTTCGGAAATAATTGGGAAATTCACCTGCCTCTAGTGGAATTCTCATATAACAACAGCTATCACACGAGTATTTCGGCAGCACCATTTGAAGCATTATACGGTCGTAAGTGTAGATCACCGGTCTGCTGGGCAGAAGTCGGTGACAGTCAACTCACAGGCCCTGAGTTAATACTTGAGGCTACTGAAAAGATTGTACAAATCAGAAACCGCATGGCGGCGGCACGAGATCGACAGAAAAGCTACGCTGATCAACGACGCAAACCGCTCGAATTCCAAGTAGGCGATCGCGTCCTACTAAAGGTGTCACCCTGGAAGGGTGTAATCCGCTTCGGAAAACGGGGCAAACTTAATCCACGGTACGTAGGCCCGTTTGAAATCTTGAAACGAATTGGACCCGTAGCATACCAATTAGACCTCCCTGCTGAACTCAGTGGAGTTCACAACGTATTTCACGTGTCAAACCTGAAGAAGTGCCTATCAGATGAAACTTTAATTATTCCATTGGATGAGATCCAAGTGGATGAACAACTACACTTCGTGGAAAAGCCTATCGAGATCATGGATCATGAGATCAAGACTCGGAGGCACAGCAAGATTCCGATCGTTAAAGTTCGTTGGGACTCTAAGCGTGGACCGGAGTTCACGTGGGAAAGAGAGGACCAAATGAAAAGCAAATACCCACACCTCTTCGCAACTGAGCAGCAAACTAACGATGACAGTACCTAAATTTTCGGGACGAAAATTCTTTCAACAAGGGGATGATGTGACAACCTGGAAATTTTCTCATACTTTCGTGTACTATTGTTGACTAAATTCTCGTGCATGGCACTTGGAAATCTTTGTGTATGACATTTGGGGAACTTCTTGTAACGTTGTGTACTATCATTAATAAACTAACTCTTTGTGCGTGGCACTTTGAACATGTACGTTACATGCTAAACCGCGCTTACTCAATTTTCGGGACGAAAATTCTTTCAACATGGGGATAATGTGATATCCCGGGTTTTTCGGATAACTTACACGTGAAACTTGTCGAATAATATGTGTGCTAAGTATTAAACGTGCATGGAATGAATACGTGATGAGTGTTTGTGTGATTGTTTAGTTATAAAGTAATTATTGTAGATACGTACACGAACCGAACCGCGACACGAACCAAAGAGATTCATGGTGACTCTAGGAGTTCACAAAGTTTAAACCTAGACCTAGAGTTCCAACTTTTCGGCCAAGATCAAAACTCAAATCAAATTAACTCACCCTAGTCTCTTGGCCGCAAGATAAAACCCAAACCGAACCCACCCAATCCAACTCAAACTAATCGGCCAAACCAACCATTCTAGTCCCTCGGCCACGTGATCAAGACCCAAAACAAACAACCTAAGATTCTCGGCCATAAACCCAACCCTACCCCCTTGACCGCAAAACCCAAACCAAAACAAATCTGATTTCGACCGAGATCAAACCCAACCAACCATCCAAGTTACTCGGCCATGAACACTTATCTAAAACCGTAACCCCTATCATCTTGCTTCACCTATATATACAACTCACATGCACTCATTCACAAAAACACAAAACCCTAGTTCAGGAATTCAGACGTCGGCAGCCAAGTCTTCACCTTGTGATCGCGAGCAGCTTGCATCTCAACCTGATCAGCCTTTGTTCATCCCATTCGATCGTAGACAGCCTTTGTTCACCTTCATTAGGTCGCGAGATCAGCCCACTTGTTCCCTGCAGCGATCACAAACAGCCCACATCATCTTCCGAACGCAGCAGCCCACTTTATCAACGTCTCTCGGTCACGTTCTAGTTGGATCAGTCGAGTTGTTCTTGTCCAAATCTCGGGTTGTTTGCCTAGTTATTCAAGGTCAGAATTATCTTTGATTACAAGATCATGTTTCGGTTAATTATATGTATGCTTGAATGTTTAAGTTGCTTCGGATTAATTATATGTTTGAATGAATTGATTGTATTGTCTTCGGACTATATGTACTTACAAGTAGCCTGCTGAATTGACCGTAAATATATACGCATGATTTTGTTCGGATATTAGATGTACTAGATGTGATCGGCTGAATTAATCAAGGTTGATATGCATGTATACTTGTTTGCGGATCTCATGAGGATTCAAGTGTGTTTTGTTATATTAACTAGAAGTTATTAAGTAGGGTTGCATGGATAGATTATTAGTATTAATCTAGGATTAAAAATCGAATCCTGATCGCCTTGGCTAGTCACATGAACGAGTTATACGAACTTATTATAAGGAGATGCAGAAAACAGCATGCTGAGTGAATGTTTCAGTCGACTTTATCAGGCTGTAACTTGGTTGTTAGTTGTCGAAAAACGGATTTTCTGAGGTCTAAAACCTAGAGATTTGAATAAGGAATCCAATGGCGCTGGATTCATAATTTTCTGAAATCGTTTGATATTTTTAAAGGGTTAAACAAGTTCGGTAGGTAAAGCTGTTAAAATTCTGGAATTTTGTTGGTTGTTTATCAAGCTAGATTTTAAAATCAGTAGAGAGTTGAGTCATGATTTTTGTACAGAAACTAGGTATAGAAATTTCCGGGCAACTCCAACTGGAATTTTGTTAATCGGACGATCGGTGATTTTTAAATAAATTCTTCCGTGGACTGCAGTCAGAAAGCGGTAAATCTGACTGCAGCTTAGTGAATTAATATTTATGGTTAATTGGTGAAGATTTAGGACTTGAGAAGATTATATAAATTTCTATGGTATAAAGGTCACCTACTGTAAAAATATGGGAATTTTTAGAATGCTGGAACTATTTTGTAAAAATCCTAGAAAACAGCTGAATAATTGAGTATTAAGCAGAAAGTTGTTAACTTGTGATTTTATGCATTAAAGTGTGGCATGGATTTGGAATGTGTTCATGATAAGTTGTTTGATTACTATGATCATATGAGAATACTTGCATGCATGTTTGAGTATTAGATATGTTGTTTGTGGGTATCACTTTGTGAGTAAGTTGCGTGTGGAATTTGTATTGGGGTGATTTCACACTGACGTGGAATTAATTGGTTTGTTAGGACGCAACTAGCGGTCCCGTCTCTTATAACATCTTTGCTACACTAACCGAGCTAATAAAGGTGAGTTCACGGCCCCTAACTTTATACGGTTTTAAACAACAGGGGGAGAAACATGTATACATTCTTAAACTCAAACTCTTTACGTTATACGAATGTAACGTCATATAACTATGCGGTAACTAAGTTAATGTTAATGTAATGTTATGGTCACTATGCAGCTTTATCACTTAAGTCCTCGACAATCTCCTCGGATCGTTAATATTTGGGTTAAGTAGCGGGGGAATTATAAGTAGTACTACTGGGTCTGACGAGCCCCATCCGAGCTAGTCGCGCTAGCTGACCGGGTTTGGTCAACGGGTGTATGATTGGCCTAACATCGCCATGGTCATGTGATAGACCTGGCAAAACGGAGGCACAAATGTCAGCTTCGATCGCGAACACTTAGTGACATGACTTTAGGCTAGCTACCTATATACATTAATATTGAACTTAATTACGGAACAACTTAATATTCCGGGTTTGGAATATTGGAACATCAACGTATTATCCCGGGTTGGGGATAATGGAAACACAACTTAATATTCCGGTTTGGGAATATTGGAAGCAACAACTTATTATTCCGGGTTTGGAATAATGCAACTGATATGTTATCCCGGGTTGGGGATAACGGAGTAACAAACTAAAACCGAACAACAAATTTATGAAAACCTGTGAACTCACTCATCTTTAATGTTGACACTTGTTTCTTTACATGTTTCTCAGGACGCTAGGAGCTCTAGGTGCACGCACACGCATTGAACAAGACATCACTATAGAGTCTCATTTATTAATATTGTTTTGGGATTTTACTTTTGTTTTGGCGTTTGTGTTGGCGCCGCATCACTACTTATTTATGCTTCCGCTCAAACTTTAAAAACTGATACTCATGCTAAATATTGGTAATCTAAAATTTACAACAAATGATTTTGGAAAACGTATTATCAAATCATATAGAGTCGTTCGACGTACTAGTGTCTTAGATTCTGGTTTGTTCACACGTCTCGCGGTAGGACTCCGCAAGTGGAAATTGAGGGTGTGACAGTTATGAATTAAAGTTCATTTATTCCGCTACAAGTTCATCTGATTTATCTTCTTTCATTTACCATTTATAGAACTTTCATAAACAGTTTCAAACTCAGATACTAACAATTGGTATCAGAGCTTGGTCAATTGAATTGATTTAAAATCAATTGGATTAAAATAGATCAGCTCTCACTGCTAATTCAATTGTTTGTTTTTATTGAAAAATAGAGTTTGATTACATTCTAAAAGTTTTTAAACAAAAACTGTTTTGCAAACAATCAGAATATCACACACTTCACGAGATCCTCATAACACCGACACCATGTTTAAACCACCGATTCTTGTCAGATCTGAGTATAATATCTGGCAAAGACGGATGGGGCATGTCCTTGCTCATCAAAACACCGGTTGCTGGAAGTTGGTCATCTTTGGACCTCATGTTCAAATGATACCGAGTACTGAGGACCCTAAAGTCCAAGTACCAAAGAATCCCAAAAATTATTCTGAGCAAGATTTCCAAAAAAAATCAAGCTAGATGCAAAGGCATTTAGCATCATGGCCTCTTCATTGCCAAACGATATCTATGCTGGCCTGTTGCATTGCAACAGTGCAAAGGAATTATGGGATGCTTTTAAGGAGCAATTCGGTAGGACTGAGGAAGTGATTGAAAACAACAGAGAGGTTCTTAATCAACATGAAACATTTTGTCATGTCAAAGGAGAGTCACTAATCCAACATTTCGAAAGATTTAGCTGTCTAATTATTGAACTTAAACTGGTGAATGTTACACTTGCAAATTCGACTCTAAATAGTCGTTTTCGTAGATCATTACCAGAAAAGTGGGACACTATAGCTTTTGTTACTAGAATTTTAGTTGGGTTCAAAGAAATGAGTCTTACTCAGCTTCATGGTAGGCTCCTCACTTTTGAGAGAGAGCTGAACCAGAAAAAGAAGCTACAAGAGTCTGGCAAAGTGACTGATGACTATACATTTGGTAGCACAGCTCTCTTCGACCAAGAAGAAGTCACTGGCAGTAGTAAGGATCAGAGTTATGATCATTTCATTGATATAACTTCTGGTTTCAATTCTGACCCTTACACACCTAATTATGCATTTGCTGCTAATGGGGAAAGCCAAACTTCTAACAACTTATGTTTTGAGATGACTGATCTTTAACATTTTGATCCATCAGATTTGGAGGAGATGGACATTTCGCATCAGTTGGCTCTATTAAGTGTCAGGGCTAACAAGTACTACAAGAGAACTGATAGGAAGTTCCTAGGGTTGCATGGGGGGACAAAAGTTGGGCTGGATAAATCAAAAACAAAATGTTATAAGTGTAATAGGCTAGGACACTTTGCTAGAGAATGTAGGTCTCAATCAACTGGACCAACTATATCACATCCTAGCCCTAGACCTCAAAACACTGTCCATTATTCCCAATGTACCCTACTCCTCGCATGCAAAACACTACTCACTTTGCACACCCTGCTACCACTGTTCCAGTGCAATATGTTCAAACCACTGGTCCTCAAATTTTGTATGTTCAAGCACCAGCTCCTTAGGTTCAAATGCAACCTGCACAACAAGTTGCTCAAATCACTGCTCAGGCAGAGGTTAATCAACAGAGCTTCTTTACTTCGGGCTTTGTTGATTGGAGTAGCTTACCTGAGGATCTGATTGATGAAAACTTTGCTCTAATTGCAGACATTGGAAAGAAACAAAATGAATTTTTCTTTATGGCATTAGAGTCCAAGGTTGAGGATGTTGAATTTGAGGAGGTGGGATCTAAATCTATTGAGTCCAATATTCATGATGAAATAGTGGTTAAAAAAGAAAGTGCTGATGAAGATGTGAAAACTCTGTCTGATCCCTAGGAGGCTAGTGTTTGTGAAGGTGAATGTGATTGTGCCATGATGGCTGCTACTAAGGTATATCCTCAAGTCCTAAAAGACCTATGTTCAGATAAATGCATCATTGCCTTTGCTAACATAAAAGAGGTGAATGAAAACCTTAGGAATAAGATTTTAGAGGATTAATTGCAATTTGAAGAACTTTCAAAAGAGTTAAAATCAAAATTCCTTGACAAGGATTCTAAAATCAGCAGCTTAAAAGATGAAGCAAGAATAACCAATGATCAACTGAAAACCATGATAGAAAAATATCAGATTTGCAAAAAGGAGTTGTAATCCACCCAAATCACTTGTGAAAAATGGGTGGAATCCTGCAAAGGTTATGAGATTTTGTTGGAAAACCAGGTCAAAAGTAACATAAAATTTGGCATTGGATTCAAGAAAAATGACCAAGTTTATGAAAATGTTACTGAAAATGATTCTGGTGTTGTTGAAATTATTCCAACAAACTTGGTTGGTCAAGAAATCAAAGTCACAGATAAAAAGGGAAATAAAATCATTTTAGAAAGACATGATGGATCCTCAACTTTTGAGGAGATTAAAAAATATCAATTCAAACCCACATGGTCTGATGAATGTGACATTCTTGAAAATTTTAAGCCAATGGAAAGCACCAAAGGCTATAATAATTCCCATTTCATACTTACCAGCACATGTTATAACATCTTCTGACAAAACGTCTGAAAAGGGAAAGAAGAAAGAAAAGATTAAAAACTTATTTTGTGATTTCTGTGAAAAGAAGAAACCATGTTACTAAAAGCTGTCCTCTTCTAAAAGCTTATGACAACAACAAAACAGGTGAGATCATTGATTCTCCAAATTGCAAAATCTGTAATAAAACAAATCATAAAACTCAAGAATGTGTTTATCTCAAAAACTTTGATGTGAAAAAGAATGAGTATGAATCTAAAACACTGGAGAGTTCAAAGACGACTACTACAAAAAGAAAGTCTAAACAGACCTTTGTGCCTATTGAAACATTTGTTACCAAAGCACTGAACGGAACCTCTGCTTCCAGAGAGGTACAAGTAACAGATGCTCCACCTACCAACCAGTACCCAAGAGGATATGGTCAACCAATTTACCAAAAGGTACCTCTTAGTTATGAGGGTTACAAAAGGCTCTCAAAACCAAGAGTGAATAGGCATCCTCATTGATACTATCATCTAACAGGAGATGGGCCTCAACAGATGATACAAAGATCTGTTCAAACCTCTACTCATTCTTCCAAATTTGAGGCTGAAATGTTTGAGACCCCTTCCAAAGCAATCTTGGCTTTGAAAACTCACCTGAACTAATTATTTACCATTGTGTAGGGAGCTTCTACTTGCGTTGACAGTTTATGGTATGTAGATAGTGGAGGCTCCAGGCATATGACAGGATGAAGAGCCCTTTTCAAAGGCTTTATGGCTTATGGAGGGGGTGATATATCCTTTGGTAATAATTCAAAAGGAAAGGTACTTGGGTCTGGAACAGTTAAGGCTGGGAAGCTCAAATTTGAAAATGTCATTCTTATCAACAATCTGAAATTTGATCTTCTTAGTGTTTCACAAATGAGTGACAGGGGCTATGGGTCATTCTTCACTAAGACTTGTAAGATTGTTAGGCCAGAACTGGTTAAAAAAATTGATCAAATCATAGCCACGAGCAAAACATAACTTGTTGCTCGTAGGAGTGTCAATGTGTATGTGGTTGATACGTTGAAAGATAATCCAATGATTTATGCTTGTCTATTCTTAGCTGCCTCTAACAAAGAGACAGATCTATGGCACAGAAGACTTGGACACACAAATCTGACAACTATCAACCACAGTCTCTAAACATGGCCTTGTAAGAGGCTTACCACAAAACATTTCACAAAAGAAGAACAATGTGTTTCCTGTTTAAAAGGAAAACAACACAGAAGTTCTTACAAACCAATTAGTGAGTCCAAAACAAGTCAGTGTTTACAATTGTTACACATGGACTTGTTTGGCCCTGTAAAAATCATGAGCCTCAGTAAAAAGAGATATTGTCTTGTAATTGTTGATGATTGTTCAAGGTTTAGATGGACTTACTTTTTGTACTCTAAGGATGAAACTGCAAGCATCTTGCAAGGATTTGTGAAACAAGTTGAAAAGCAATTTGACCTGCTAGTAAATGTCTTCAAGACTTTAATTGAAGCTGCTAGAACTATGCATGCAGACTCTGTTTTACCCTTGTCCTTTTGGGCAGAGGCTGTAAACACTACTTGCTATGCTCAAAACAGAGTTTTAATCAACCCCAGACATCAATCCACTGCTTATGAAACTCTGTACAAAATCAAACCACTGATCTTCTATTTCAAAATCTTTGGCTGCCCATGCTTTATTTGAATTTAAAAGATTCAATTATAAAATTTGCAGCCAAAGTAGATTGTGGTTATTTTCTAGGATACTCAACCACTGCTAAAGCCTACAAAGTCCTTAATTCAAGGACTAGGTGTGTGGAAGAGACTTTGAATGTAAAGTTCAATGAACTTTCTTCATTAAAAATCCCATTAAATCCTGCTTAACCTTTTGATTTAGACACATTTACTTTTGAATATGTGTCTGTTAAGACTGACCATGCAGGTACATGATAGTATCCACATCATGATTTGGATATGGCATTGTGATTCCACAGTATAAAGCCACATCCACCATCAGAGGAACAAACGCTGTCAACAACTATGAAAACTCTGCTACTACTGGATTGACCATTGCTGATCTCCAATCCTCTGCTATTTCATCAATGATAACCTATGTTTATAAAACTCCAACCACTGTGGATAAAAATCATCATGTTCATACACCTATCTCACCAAAACCTCCATCTCCATTTCAAACAGATGTTGGTTCTTTAAAATTACCAATAGATGTTAGCTCAGATGATTCACATCTGCAACCTTCACCTCAAAATGCCATCATTCCATAAAAGGGAGATCTAATCTACCTTAAAAACCATCCATCTGACCTTATCATTGGCAACATAAATGAAGGGGTGCTCACCAGAAGCTAATCCCAAAACATTTGTCTTTTTGATGGTTTCCTATCTCTCACACAACCTGTCAAGTACCAAGAGGCACTGAAAGACAACAGTTAGGTAGAAGCCATGCAGGAAGAGCTTCTCCAGCTTAAAAGACAACAAGTATGGGAACTTGTACAATTGCCAAAGGATGTATATCCATTTGACGCAAAATGGGTCTTCAAAAATAAAATTGATGAGATGGGTATTGTTGTCAAGAATAAAGTTAGGCTTGTGGTTTAAGGCTACAGACAAGAAGAAGGCATTGATTATGATGAAACCTTTGTTCTTGTAGCAAGATTAGAAGCCACTAGATTGTTCTTAGCCTTTGCTGCCAACCACAACATCAATGCGTTTTAAATGGATATAAAAAGTGCATTATTGTATGGCAAAATCAAAGAAGAGGTATATGTTTGTCAACCTCCTAGCTTTGAAGATGCAGTTTATCCTAATCATGTCTACAAGCTTAACAAAGCTTTGTATGGCTTGAAACAAACACCTAGAGCCTAGTATGAAACTCTCTCCACCTTTCTCTTGTCCATTGGTTTTTCAAGGGGTAAAATTGACAACACCATATTTTTAAAATTGGAAGGAAAGAATTTGATGCTTGTCCAAATTTATGTGGATGACATCATTTTTGGATCCACATGCATTGCCATGTGTGAAGAGTTTAAAAAACTCATGGCAGCAGAGTTTTAAATGAGTGCAATGGGTGAGCTCCAATGTTTTCTTGGTCTCTAAGTAAAACAGTTGAAAAATGGTACATTCATTCATCAAAGTAAGTATGTCAAAGAGTTGCTTACAAAATTTGATATGAATGATTGCAAACCATGTAGCACACCCATGGCAACCACAAAGCTTATCACTGTTGAAGAAAAAGATGACTTGGTTGATCAAACTCTTTATAGAAGCATGATATGTTCATTATTGTACCTAACTATATCAAGGCCAGACATCATGTTTGCAACATGTGTTTGTGCCAAATCACAGTCAGCACCTAGAAAGTCCAATCTCATTGCTGTAAAAAGGATATTCAAATACATAAGAGGTGCTCCCACACTTGGTATATGGTATCCAGCTAGTGGCAATATTGAGCTTTCAGGTTTCTAAGACAGTGATTTTGCTGGATGTAAAACCAGAAGGAAGTCCACTTCAGGAGGCTGCCAATTTCTAGGCAGTTTTGCTTAGTCTCTTGCAGAGCGTAAAGCAGGCTGTAGTATCAACATCCACCGTAGAGGCTGAGTATATTGCTGCTGAAAGCTACACTGCTCAACTCCTATGGCTTCAGAACCAGTTATTGGATTTTGGTTTAACTGCTTTAAAGACTCCTCTTATGTTTGATAGTCAAGCAGCTGAAAACATCATTAAAAATCAAGTGTCTCATTCTACCACCAAGCACATTGATATCATACATTACTTTGTGAGAGATTGCTATGAAAAAAAGGTTTGATTTCTCTTCATCATGTTCCAACTAAAGATCAACTGGCAAATGTTCCAATAAAAGCACTAGATACATCTACCATTGAAAGTTTGGTCTATAGGCTTGGTATGCTTAACATGGAATAAAATCGAATTTTTGGGTTCCATGTGTAAAAAGCATTAAAATGTGTTCAGAAAAATCAACTTTCATCCTTTAATATATCTAAAATTGAATTTTTCAACAAATCTCTAAAAGTCTATTCACAACCACTGTTTATCAAAACCTCTGCTTGGCATGCAAATCTATCTGTTGCTGAAAGTGTATCTTCCGTCCCTATTTCCCCTGTTGGTGAAACCACTATTTTCCCAATCCACTGATAATCTATCATTTGATAGTGTAAATTCACCACTGGTCATTCCACTATTTAGAACCACTGTTGGTCTCCAGCCGAGGTTACCAAAACAACTGTCATCCATTATCCGACAGAGTTTACACGTGCACAGATGATAGCCATCAGATCTTTTGGAAACCGCTGCCACGTCTGCATTCACTTTACCCTTTATAAACCTTGTTTCATCCAAACAGAGTTTCCACTTGCCGTTTCAATTTCAAACACAAAAATATCTCCTAAATTCTCCATTAGTCTTCTTCTTCTCAAAACCCTAGTCACTCAGTTCTGCGCCATATCTCATTATCAAAACTCCCCATAAATACCTTCCAATTTTTGAAAAAACCAACAATAATGCTGCGTTTCACTCCATGATTGATGTTCTACAAACATCATCATAGAAAGATTTGTTACTTGCAAAAGCTCAAATTTACATCGACACCCTCCGCCAGTTCTAGGCGAATGCTGAACTTCAAGTTCAGAACAAAAAGCCTTTTGCCATCACCACAAAAATTGGACAGTCACTTGTCCAAATCTATCCTTCTACTATCTACACCACTTTTGGTCTTAGTGACCTTGATGACCCCACATCCTTCTCTTAGAAAACTCAGACACTAAGCAGTCCCTCTTACTCAAACTTTACCAAGAGCCAACTTCCACAATTGACTGTGTCTGAGACAACACTATATGCTAGCCTACAAGCAATTGAGGAGGTTACACCCATGAGTTACTTGTAACTCTTGGTGGTAGTTCAAGTGAAGTAGCTACTACAACTGCAATCACAACAGTGGCTCAGTTGGACAGTGGTTACATCAGTAATACTTCCTTGAAGGCAACAACTACTGAGGCTAAAATAGTAACCTCTGAGCCAGATGGAAGTCCCTAGTACCACGAACAATGGGCAATTGGTGCTGATTTCCTTGAGACTTCTAATGATGATGCACCAAGTATAACTACCTTTGTTAGGAATTTGGATGATCCTATTAATTTAGGTGACAAATTATAATATCAAGAATTGACGGAGAGGATCTCTACCATGGAATCATCTATTGATGATATTAAAAATATGGTGACTCAACTGCTACAACATTCTCACAGTCAACCTTCTTCATCTATCTCTGCTGCTGAGCTATGGGATGTCATGCAACCAACCTTCATTGCTCAAAGACAACTTTGTGATATACAGTTGATGAGGAATATGGTCGATGCCCATTATAAGGATACACAGGTTGATATTAGGGCTATTAAAGACCATTTAGTGCAGGTTACTGGCTCTGCCCCGGTTGTCATTATCAAAGAAGATGATGCCAAAAAGGGGGAGAAAGATTCATTGTGAAGGTTGCCGCCTGATCCAGCTGTCAAATCTAAGGTGCAACAATAGCCAAGTAATACTGCAGGTTCTGCTGAGGCATCCAAAGCTTCTTTTGGAAAAGGAATTGATGAGCCTTTAAATTTACAATCTGAAAGGATTGTCCTTGAAAAGCAGAAGCCACAAGATACATTGGAAGCAAAGGCTCTTATGCTTATTGAAGAAGAAAAGGCTAAGCAGCTTGAAAAAGAAGATGTTGGCACTTCAAAAAAAGGAAATCTGCTAGAATAGTAAGACAATCAACTTCCAACCCTTCTATAACAATTGCTGAAGTCACTGCTTATGTATCCTCTATCACAACTAACCGTGCAGAGGTTGGTGCCACTACTGAGAAGGCAGATATTGTAACAACAGATGTTGGGACAACAGCTATTGGATCAGTAGATGTTGTCCAAACCACTGCCATGATCACCTTCCCAACCACAACTAAACCACTACCCACACTATCCCGAATTCCCACACATTCTACTTCACCCAAACTTAAATTCCAACACAAAAGGAAAACTTTTGTTGTTGATGATGATGAAGACTACCCATCACCACTTCCTATTTCTTCCCAATCCATATCACAACCATTCTCATCACCTCCACACTCTGAAACTCCATTTCCCCCATTTCCAATCATGCACCTATCCTCCTCATTCCTTCCTATGGGTGCATTATACCCATTGGAACTTTTTTCAGTAAAAGGTGAGATTGAAGCTTTCTATAAAATAGAAGATCCAACAAAAAGAGACTTCCCTTCCTTGTTGGGGTATCGAACGCCTAGGAACCTGGATGAGTATCTTCAACTAAAGGCTAGACAGGCTGAGACATAGCAAAAGACAAATCAAAAGACAAAGATGACAGAGCTTTATAGATCTCCTTACAATATCAACTGAGTAAAGTCAGAAGCCTTGAAGAATTTGCTAAGGAGCTAAGTAAGTCTATGTTTGAACAACCAACCACTGATGATCCAGAACTGAAGAAGATTATCTTGATCATGTCATGAAGAATAAGCCTTACAAAGCAACAAGGGCGCAATTTAAAGGCTTGTCAGCTAATGAGCTTAAAGAAGATAAAGAATTCATTCTATGCTCAAAGATCTTTTAAGGAATCCTACACCTCCTATTTGGAAAAGGCCAAAATTGAATGCCAAGACCATGCCCTAAAAATTAAAAGAATGAAAGCCGAACTTGTTGATGCTTTATATGGAATAACAAGGCAGATTGCTAGATGGCCTGAGTCTAAAGTGGTAGATACCTACAGAAGGTTGGAAGAATTAAGAAAAAAGGTTCCTTCTATTCTAAGAAGCCAATCTATGATTAAACAACCTATGCTCTTAAACAAACCCTTGCTCCAAAAAGATTAACTTCAACCACCAGCTTGTCCACCATTGCCTTGAATCAAGCAAAGAGGCAAAAGCAGGTAGAAGAAAAAGATCAAAGGATGCATGAAGAATTGAGAAAAGAGGGAATAAAGAATCAACTTTTGTTTCACACAGATGCTGCAAGTGACAAACTCAGAGCCTCATTCTCAACACTTGTACGCAGACCTACTTCACCAAACTCATCACAAATAACCCTACTCCCAAGAAAATTATCTAACTCAAAATTCAAAAACGGACGTCTAACAAAGACAACCATGAATTAACATTACTCAGGTCAGATGGTAGAGTTCAAAAGATAAAGATGGAGGATGCATATGGTCTAGATGCAGCTGATATCCAAGACTTGCTGAATCTTGAACTTGAAAGGGATGTAGAAGACATTATTTCTGTGGATTTTAAACTTCAATCCCTACTCCCAAGAAAATTATCTAACTCAAAATTCAAAAACGGAAGTCTAACAAAGACAACCATGAATTAACATTACTCAGGTCAGATGGTAGAGTTCAAAAGATAAAGATGGATGATGCATATGGTCTAGATGCAGCTGATCTCCAAGACTTGCTGAATCTTGAACTTGAAAGGGATGTAGAAGACATGATTTCTGTGGATTTTGAACCTCAATTCGAAGGCCAAATAAGGGAATCGTTGATGAGAAATAAAGATTAGAAATAAAGTTTAGTTTTGGCATCATCTGTTCTAGAGGGAGATTGTTGGAATTAAACCCTACAAAAGAACAAATGATAGAAAGCCAAAATATACTACAACCTCTGATCCACATAATACTGTAACATTTGCCCAGTTCAAACTCTACTGAAGACTAAATGTCCAAGGTCTGCCATCGCTAAACTCTGTTGAAGACAAAGCTTTGCTGATGATCAAAGCTAAAGGTCTATCAAGGCAAAGTTCTGCTGAAGACGAACAGAGGATGTATCATCAGTATATTCTATCAGTCCTTGTAATGTTTAGTGTATAGCAGTTGTTAGCTTAGCAAATGTTATTAGTTTGTTATTTTTTTAAGTGTCACTTTCACGCTGACATCACAAAAAGATGCTCAGTGGTTAGGAATGCAGTATAAATAGAACAGTGCATGTACAGTTCTATTTAATCACTTTCATCTATTATCAATCTAACCTATCTTACATTCTGTACGAACAAATCAGTGATCTTAGGCTGAGGGGGAGATTGTGAGTCATATGCATGTAATCATAATTACGAAAGCATGACAATGAAAACAAACTCTCAACTGTTATGAATTAAAGTTCATTTATTCCGCTGCAAGTTCATCTGATTTATCTTCTTTCATTTACCATTTACAGAACTTTCATAAAAAGTTTCAAACTTAGATCCTAACACTAGTGATTATGACACCACAATCGGTTTTGTGAAACCCACAACCGGAAAAATCCAAGAATAAATCCCCCACATCCATAAAGCCCACCAAAAAGAAACAATATAAAAAGGCACCTCTTGAAGATGAGATCCAAGAGGATAACCTTGTGGCAACATGAAAGCCACTAGAAACCACTGTTGTTACTTCGTCATAACAGATGGAAAGATCTCCATCGATCTAAACTCCTCTTGAATCCTCACAAAAGGATCAAGTTGTAAGCACAAGGACACCATATCAAGACGCAGATATTTCACTTGAAAGTTTGTTTCTAAACCCCTCTCCCAGGGTTGTCTCTCTTTCAACTCCATAATCCTCCACTCCAATTCCACCAACATTTATACCCCTGTTTGAAGCAATTGTTGCCACTCAGACACAAACCAGTTCCTCTCAATCACCAATTAAAGAGAGCAAACTTCCACAACTGACCGAGTCTGAGAAAAATCAATTTGCTAGCCCAGAAACAGGTGAGGAGGCTACACCTCGTGAGTTACATGTAACTCTGGTGGTAGTTCAAGTGAAGCAGCCACTACAACTGGTGAAACAACAATTTTTCAGTTAGACAATGGTTTCATCCATAAGTCTTCCTTGAAGGCAACAATTGTTGAGGATACAATTGTAACCTCTGTTCCGGTTGGAAGTCCCTAGTACCAAGAAAAAAGGGGCATTTGGTTTTAATGATATGGAGTCTTCTCCTATTATGGAACCAAATAAAACTACCTCTGGTAGGGATTCAGATCATCCTATTAAGTTAGGTGATGAATTAAGATACAAGGATTTGAAGGAGAGAATGACATCTATGGAATCTTCAATAGAAGAAAATGAAAAGCATGATGAAAAAGATGTTACAAAATTATGCAAGTCAACCTTCCACTCAACAAATTGCCAATGAGCCGTGGAAATAAGTGCAACCAATCATCCAAGCTCAAAGGAATTTGGCTGATATAAACCACAACATTCACATGGAGTTGATAAGGAATATGGTTAAGGCTAGGTACAAAGCTACACAAGATGATATCAAGGCCCTTAGGCAACATCTCTTAAAGACTACTGGTTCTGCTCTTCTAAATGTACTTCAAGAAGAAGTGGAAGATAATGCCAAAAAGGGGGAGAATGATAAGTTGAGAAAGTTGCACAAGTAAAATCATCAAAGGTGCAATAACCATTAAAGGTGCAACAACAAAAGCCAGGGTCTGATCCTAAAAAAACCAACCACAACCTCTACTAAGGCATCAGATGCTAGAAGGGAAAAATGGATTGCCTTAGAAAAGCAGAGATGGCAAGATACACTTGAAAGCAAGGCCTCTCTCTTAATTGAACAAGAACATGCCATGCAGGGGAAAATGAGGACATTAGCACTTCAAAAAGAAGAAAGTCAACAAGAAATGTTAGACAACCAATCACCAGCCCTCCTCAAACCACTGCTAGGCCTACAAGAAGTGTATCCTCTGCTATAACCAAAACCAAACCCTCACCATAAAACAAAAGAAACCATCACCCAAATCACCTCCAAAACAACCAACAAATGCTGGTACAACAAATGTATCAACAGATGTTCCACTAACCGATGCCATGATAACCTTTCCCACAACAACACAACCACTTCCTACACCACCAAGAATTCCACTATGCCCACCATCACCTAAAATCAAATTCACACGCAAAAGAAAACTTTTGTTGTGCAAGAAGATGATGAGAAGGTTATATCACCAATCCCCTTATCATCTGTCCTCATTCCAGCCACACCACTCTCATCATTTCCACCAATATCTACTTCACTTCCATCCTCAACCACCATCACAAGTTATCCCAGTGGCTACTCGGTATCCTCTTGAGATTCTTGCAATACAAAGTGAAACAGAATCATTTTTCTCAATAGAGGATGCATCACAACGATCCTTCCCATCTCTTTTTAGTTATCGCAAGCCTACAAACTTAGATGAATATTTGAAGCTAAAAGCAAGACAGGCTGATATCATTGGAAGGGTGATGTGTAAAGGGAAGGATGACAGGACTGCTTAGGGAATCTTGTCACTAGAACTTAGCAAGGTTAGAAAGATAGAAGATTATGCTAAGGACCTGAGCAAGTCCATGTCTGAGAAGCCAATAAATGCGAGCTTGATAATGAATTGAGACAGGATTACCTTAATCACATCATGCAATATATACCATATAAAGCAAACATAGCACAAGTCAAAGATTGGTCAATAGATGCTCTCAAGGTAGAAATAGAAAGAATTCAAAAAATGCTCAATGATCCTTCACAAAAGCCAACACCACCAGATTGGAAGAGATACAAACAAGTTGATCGAAACAAGGCATTGAAGCTAAAGAGAATTAGAGAAGAGCTTGTTGCTACTAAGTATGGTACTACAAGGTCTGTTGCTAGATGGTCAGAGTCAAGAATTTTTGAAACTTACAAGAGACTAGAACAGCTGAGAGAGAAGGATGCTACAGTTCTAAGGAAGCCAGTATATCCAATAGAGGTTGTCCCTCAACAGACCCCTACATCTAAAAAGCATTCCTCAGCATCTGACTTGTCCATAGCTGCTTTGAAACAAGCAAAAAGGCAGAAGCAGACATCTGAGGCAGATGAATAGATGCATAAAGAATACAAAAAAAGGGACTGAAAAATCAACGGCTATATCACACAGATCCTGATTGTGCCAAAATGCATGAAAATCTTACAAATCTCATGGGCAGCCACAATCACCAAACTCATCACAAATAACTCTTCACCCAAGAAAATCATCTAATTCAAAAATTCTATAGTGGAAGTCACCCTCAGTCACCCATGAATTGACATCGCTCAGATTAGATGGTGCACTTCAAAAGTTAAGAATGGAGGATGCATATGGTCTAGATGCAGATGGCCCCCAAGATTTGTTGAACCTTGAACTGGAAGGGGATTTTGAGGATATGATTTCCCTGGACTTTGAGTTACAATTCAAAGGCTAAATCAGGGAAAAGCTGATGAGGAATAAAGACCAGATATAAAGAAGGGTTTTAGTATCATTTGTTCTAGGGGAGATTGTTGGATCTAGTGGACCCCATAAAAGAATAGATGATTGGAAAGCCAAAATAGTCTACAACCTCTAATTACAAATAATAGTGCTTTGAAGATCTACTCCTTCCAAAGGTAAAAACTCAACATCTGCTACTCTAAAGTCTGCCAAGGCCAAAGTCTGTTCACAAGATCTGTTAAAGACAAACTCTGCTTAAAGCCAAAGGTCTACCAAAGAGAACATCTGCTGAAGAAGAAAAAGTCTGATGAAGACAAAGTCTGATAAAGCTAAGGCCTCTGTGGATCAATAGATGTTGAAGACCAACAGAGGATAAAGCTTAACAAAGGATTCTCAACAGATGATGTTCAACAGAGTTTACCTTTATTATCAATGTAACAGTGCTTAGACTATAGTAGATGTTAGGAGTTTGTTAGGCTGTTAGATGTCATTGTCTAGGTGATGTCAACTTAGATTCTTCAGATGTTTTGTTTATACTATAAACAGAACAGTGCCTGTACTGTTGTATTTGTCACTTTTCATCTTGACATTTTTGTACGAACAAACAGAGAGTGACCAGGCTGAGGGGGAGTTCTAATCTTCATGCATACGTAAATTAGTAAATTTATAGAAGCATGTGATGAAAGCAATATCTTCATTGTTGTGATTGAAAAATTAATTATTCCACTGCATATATCATTTATGTTTTATCTTCTTTCATTATTTCTATCTTAACTGTCACAACAATCAAACTCAAATCCTAACACACATTTTGTGTCTGATCTCCAAGTCAAACTCTTGTAGCAACAGGATCCATCGAATCAGCCTCGGTTTGGCATCCTTCTTCACCATTAAGTATTTCACTACACTATGATCAGAGTAAACAATTACTTTACTTCCCCAGATATAAGACCGGAATTTGTCTAAAGCATAGACAACAACAAGCAACTCTTTCTCTGTTGTTGTGTAATTCAATTGTGCATCAAAGAGTTTTGCTTGCATAGTAGATAACGACCGGTTTCTTATCTACTCTTTGGCCTAGTACAGCCCCGACAGCAAAATCACTTACATCACACATAATTTCAAAAGGTTTTGTTCAATCGGTGAATGTAAGATCGGGGCTTGTACTAGTTGTTCCATTAACACTTTAAATGCTTTGACACATTCATCATTAAACTAAAAATAGACATCTTTCAGAAGTAAGTTACATAAAGGTCTCGTTATGACACTAAAGCCCTTAATAAACCTACGGTAAAACCCGGCCTCTCCTAAGAAGGAGCGGACACCTTTGACATTAGTAGGGGGAGGTAGTGTTGAAATAACTTTGACTTTTGCCCTATCAACGTCAATCCCCTTACCCGACACTACGTGCCCCAGCATGATGCCCTCCTGAACCATGAAATGGCTTGATTCTGAACTTATCACCAAATTAGTTTCCATACAACATTTCAATACCTTAGATAATTCACCAAAACATGTATCAAATGATGACCTAAATACCGAAAAATCATCCACAAAAATTTCTAAGGCATCCCCGACCATATCTGAAAAGATACTCATCATGCACCTCTGAAAGGTGGCTGAGGCATCGCACAACCCAAATGGCATTAGCCTTGAATGCGAAAGTACCATAAGGGCACGTGAATGTGGTCTTTTCATGGTCATCGGGGTGGATAACTATCTGATTGTACCCCGAGTATCTACCTAAAAAGCAGTAATACTCCTGACCTGATAATTTCTCAACATTCTAATTGATAAAAGGTAAAGGAAAGTGATCCTTTCATGTGGCAGCGTTCAACTTTCTATAATCAATACACACACGCCACTCGGTTACCGGCCGGGTGGCTATTTGCTCGCCACCCTCACCTTTAACAATGTGAATGCTTGCTTTCTCTGGCACCGTCTGTGTTGGGCTCACCCACAAGCTGTCCGAGATGGGATATGATCCCGGCATCTGATGTCTATTGTGAAGAACATGCAAAAACCAACTAAACTACGTAGATAAAATAAGTCAGGTATCGAACCAAGGGAGTACTATGGAAACTGTTGCAATGTCAAGTATTGATTATCTATTACAGGAAATGAAAACTTGATTGTGAATTGGTTGATTTTCTAAATTAAATAAACTAATTTAAGTTTTTTTATCAATTGGGAAACCAATGGTTCCTTCAAATTTCAGATTCGTGGCTAAATCAATTATATGTTTAAGCAAAACACTTACATAGACAAAAGTGTTAACCTAATTAACCAATTTTGATGTCACAGACTAAGTATTCCGGTCAATACATAACGGGAGGTTATCAAATGATCATCAATTGCAAATACCAACCTTGTCTCACCTCAAATATACCCCAATTGCTAGAACTATTGGGAATTGAATGATTAAAGGTTAAAGTTTACTAAAATGCAATAGGTTACAATCAATTAATCAAATTCCAGGTGAAAAGCATCGAATGCTTAGATCACCGAGTTCATACAATTGTCATAAACACATAAAAGTATCTAACTTACACAAACCCTCCATTCAGAGGAAACCACAAACGGTCTTCAAAAGCTTGAGAGATCAATGAGTTCATGATTGCAGGGATGGATTTATTGAAGAACGTGATGTTATAATCTGAGCTTATATATGTTATGAAACATTTTTTGACACTTACACAAGTTGGTAGTAATCATTAGAACATATAAGAGCATGTTCAGCTCGTCAATTTCAGTTCGAGGGTCGGTTCGCAATCAAAAGTCGTAAAGTTTGACTTCTGCTTTGACTTTCGATTATGACCTGATTTAGATTAGTTAGCTTCTGATCTAAGGTTACATTATGATTGTAATATAATGTAGCATAACCCCCTGAGGTTATATTACATGATCATAATCAAAATCTGAGTTTATGCACAAGTTCCGTAATTATGCCATTTTGACTAAAATGTTCTTTTTGCATAACATGTGGTTTAAACGATAATGAACATGAAATTGAGTTTCCTTATAACGTAGTAATATAAGTAGGATTATTCGGGATGTCAAACCAGATTATAAACTGAGTTTATAAACAAGTCCTTGTATTATGTTGATAAATGATTATAAAACCCTTGTGGTTTATAAAATGGTTTTAACCACATCTTTCAAAGTAAATATTTTACTACTGATATGTTATATTAAATAAAATATCTAAGACATAAACTTGACCTTAACATCAGTTTTCATTAAACATCACATAAATCGTCATTTTACGACATAAGCGCTGTTTCGGAGCATAGTATGATTTTAAATCATATTAATCAACCGAGACTTGTAACCTACTGATTTCAAAACTTATTTTAAATATTTTTACAGTAGGTTCATAATGTAAACTCAGAATCTCGAATAATTTATAAAACTATGTGTAAAATGACCAAAATGCCCATTCGGTACATATTTTGGTCATAAAAGATAAATTACACATACAATCAATATCATACTGATATTATATCATAGATAAGTTATTTTCCAGAATACTTGTGGTCATAACATTAAATTATATTCGAGTTCCTTTTTCACGGTATGAAATTAGCAAAATGCCCTTATGAGGCATAGTTTTGTTTTAAAACCGTAACGGGCATGAAAGTTGATATCCTACTGATATTACAACTTATTTAAAGTATAATGGCATATAGAACTTGTCCATGACTTATCCGGTTACCCCGTATCACTGATATGCGTACGGTTAAGTATATGTATCTAGTTTACGGAAATTAACCAAAGCCGGTCTAACTTTGTCATTTAAGTCTCAAAATCCAGAATGTTTATAGTTTATCCATATTACACAAGTCAAATTACTTGTTAGGATTTAACTACATTCTATCCAATCATCGTTTAATCTAGCGTTATACATTTTGATCCTGTACGCTACTCGGTCTAAGTCTATGACTTAAATAAGACTATTAGTATTTAATTGGTTTGCTTATACCATAATCCAGAGTAAAGACTTGCTGGTCAATGCTATATGCACTTAGTACTTTTATGTACGACTGAGTTATTAAAATCTTGCGTTTAAACCAAGACTAGCTCAGGGAAATACTCTCGACTTATTTCCCCTATATGGGCTTGGGTTATGGTAAATTATTACCGCTTGTCGGAAATGGGATCAATCGAATGCCGGATTGTGGCTAGTAAATCCGCATATTTCATTTTAATCAGTTTTGTTTGATAACCTAAACATCAGGGGTTAACTACCGTGTTCTGGATATCCTCGGCTCATTACATTAGATAATGGTCACGACCTTAGCGCGGGTGTAGGCGTACACCCTATAGACACTCGAAATGCATTAAACCACAACGTTGGGAGAATAATGTCACACCCCGACCCGCAGCGGAATAAGAGTCGGGGCATAATTGGGTTATCACCAAAGCTCATGATATTTACTATTATGTTTCATATTTATTTAAATCAAAATTACATTCTCAATAATCCAAACATGTCCATACAAATACATAGAAAAATAACCAACTAAACAATTCCAAGCTCTAAACCATTTTATTCTTCTAGGCCAATCCTATGTGTTTCTGGCTGCAGCTGGTTCACCTGTATCATGTGTAAAAATAGGGGTTTTTGGGTCAACATAAGTTGGCGAGTGAACCTTGTTAGATAAACATTTATAATTGATTTTCTTATTATTTTATCAAGGAAAAATTGTGCAATAATCATAAGTGAGCAAATGTACAAAATCAAACAGTAGCAATAACAACCACGAACTATAACATAAAATAACATACCAACAACATACCATAACAATCAACTTGCATAAATATTTAACATGAATGTAACTGTGCGATCAAGGCTCAATCAAACAGAGCCGATCGTATTGCATGTACTGAAAATGATAAATGTCTGTGCGATCAAGGCTCAATCAAACGGAGCCGATCGTATGTTGGCACGCCAGGTTCACGCTCATAATGTAATGGGGAACATGCTCAACGCTCATAATGTAATGGGGAGCGGCGGCCTATGAAATTGCATGTACTGAAAATAATGAATTAAATCTAACAATAACCACACAAACAATTGAAACAAACTGAATACACATTTGTTCATGATATGATGTATGCACAATGATTTAAGTATAATAAGTAGCAAGACACATGATACACCCCAAAAACGTGATTAAAACAGGGAATTTGTAAAGATTCACTCACATTGGGTGCGTTTGATTGGAGATGGTGAGATGCGCACGAGTTGAAAGGATTGAACAACGAGATTTAACTAACCTAGATAATAACGGAAAATATAATACATGAGTGGATTTTATTAATAGTTTTTAATAAGATTTTTAGATATATTTTTGTGAGTTTAAGGCTATTTCCTATCTTTAAAAACATTATTTTTAAGTATTTTTAATTGATTTTTAAATTAAATTAAATAAATAAAAATATAAAAATATGTTGACTTTTTTTGCGACCGTTGACCGTTTGACTTGTTGACCGATTTATTGTGTAATTGTATTGCGCTGGGTGAGGCTCGAACCCGAGACCTCCCGTACGCGTGCACGCAGCTCTACCAACTGAGTTACGTGTCTAACCCGAAATAATTCTATTTTTAATTATACTTATATATTAACTCGGCTTATCCAAAATTCTTTTATTTTCAAAAACATTTCGAATCATCGAACCGGTGTTACTAACAGGTCTCGAACCCGGGACCTGTGCTTTAACGCTACACACAGTCCACCGCTGGACTGTGTGTCTAACTTGGTTAATAAACAGATTTTTATTATACTTAACAACTAACGTAGTTAACCCGGTTCAGTTAGAAAAATAAAACGTTTTTATTACCGAGAGGGCGTGTGTAATAGGGATCGAACTCGCGGCATGTGATATGTATATGCACACAGTCCACCGCTGGACTGTGTGTCTAACCCGAGATAATATCCAGATTTTATTAAACTTATAATCAAACTATCATCGTCTTCTTCATTTCAAAATTACAGACTGCGATTACACCATTATATCTTGTTTAATTCGATTTGGTAAACATTGTACAGACTAATGTGAAATGACAGAGACGGTATTTAGAAGTAAACAAACCGGTGAAGCGATTTATCACAGAATTTCGGCAAGGTGTCGGCTCTGTTTATATGAACTTCAACTGAGCAAGCAAATTAACCCTTTTTATTAGCTAATCGTGGAATTGAAGTGCTAAACAAACGTTTACAGAGTGTTTGAATGTTCTTACCGTTTCACAGATGAAAATCAGGATTTCCAGAAGTTTTCCGGCGAATTGGAATTATCCGATAACAGCGTCTGAATTTGATTTCAATTGAAAGGTTTGAGTTAGAAATAGCTTAACAATTGATAGACCACGAAGGTATTGAAAGACTTACTGTTTTGATGAAGAATACGGTTTTCCGGCGACTTGTAGAATTTTTCCGGCGAGTTAAAAAAAAGTTTTCTGACGAACTGAATGAATAGCGAAGTGAAATTGAAGGTCTGTAGAATGTTTCTAAGTCGCGAGAGAGATCTCGATTGAAGTAATTCAGAAATTGAATACCTTCGGTTATAAAAACCAATCATCATCAAAATTTAAGTTAATTCAAGTCTGAATTGATTAGAATCGTCGGTGCATCGGTTATAAACTAGTATCTGCGAACACTCAACCGTTTTGGACGGTTGAGAGCCGATTACGGTTTAAGTTTGGCGCAACAGGTTGCTTCATGATTGTCTATAAAGTTTATTTGTTTCCTAGAGTTGACAGAAAACAACAAGTGGCGGAGTGGTTATGTGTGTGGGTGTTAAGTCTTTGAAGTTCAACCCGGCTGACCCGGGTTCGAGTCCCGGCAGCCTCATTTTATTTTTATTTATTTTATTTTTACTTTTTATCAATTATAATTTTTATAGTTTAGTTTGTTTATTAATTATGTATCATTAAAAATCAAAATAGCCATAAATACGCAACGTGACATTTATAACTTGATATTCGATTACAAAACGGAGCGGGTTTGGAAACCCGTTTTTGACAAATGTTACAGTATCCCCTACTTTTAAGAATTTCGTCCCGAAATTTAAGTAGTAGTAGTAGGAAAAAGATGTGGGTATTTTTCGCGCATTAAGTCTTCACGTTCCCAAGTAAACTCAGGTCTCCGTTTCGACTCCCAGCGTACTCTAACAATTGGAATGCGACTTCGTCGAAGGCGTTTTTCTCCGAAATCCATAATCTCTACAGGTCTTACTCTTTCGAGTATCTTGAAAGGTCCTACGTAGCGTGGTGCTATCTTGCCTTTTTGACCAAAACGAACTACTCCCTTCCATGGTGATACTTTTAGAAGTACATGATCACTAATGTTAAACTCTAAAGGCTTCCGTCGTTTATCTGCAAAACTCTTTTGACGACTTTGAGCCGCCAGAAGATTGTTTTGAATTTGATGGATCTTTTCTGTGGTTTCTTGAATCAATTCTGGACCAGTGATTTGAGCTTCCCCAATTTCATGCCAACATACTGGAGATTGGCACTTACGACCATATAAAGCTTCAAAAGGTGCCATGCCGATACTTGAATGATAGTTGTTGTTGTACGAAAATTCAACTAATGGTAGATGAGCGTCCCAATTTCCCTTTAAGTCTATGACACATGCTCGAAGCATATCTTCAAGAGTTTGAATGGTGCGTTCAGATTGACCATCAGTTTGAGGATGATAGGCGATACTGAGATCCAATCGCGTACCCATAGCTGCTTGTACTGCTTGCCATGTTCGTGAAGTGAAACGACCATCACGATCAGAAATAATGCTTAACGGTACACAATGTCGGCTTATGATTTCGCTGATATAAATACGAGCTAGCTTTTCGTTCTTGAAATCTTCGCGGATGGGAATAAAGTGAGCTGATTTTGTAAGTCGATCAATGATTACCCATATAGTGTCATACCCACCAGAAGTGCGAGGTAACCCGGTAATGAAGTCCATGGTTATGTTTTCCCATTTCCTTACACGTATTTCAGGTTGGACCAGAAGTCCTGAGGGTCTTTGATGTTCAGCTTTTATTTTGGAACATGAAAGGCACTTGGAAACAAAATCAGCAATATCCTTTTTCATTCCAGGCCACCAGTAGGTGTATCGAAGGTCTTGATACATCTTGTCGGCTCCTGGGTGTATAGAATATCGTGTTTTGTGCGCCTCATTCATAAGAAAAAAAATCACGAAGGTTATTGTGGTCAGGAATCCATATGCGATCTAGACAGTATAGAATACCGTCGGATTTAGTTTCAATTTTTAAGTTTAGCTCCACAAGACGGCTCCTTGCATACGTCTCCTTTCTGTTACTGAAACATGCTGGGCTTCTCGGATTTTGATCTTTGATGTCGCTTACGATTTTATGTATAATAGTTTTGAGGGAACTGATACATTTGTAATGATAAGGTATGTATCATAAAACAAAAACTTCAACCATGATGATTTTTAAACCTACACGGAACTTTTCATAACCTCCTGGTAATGCTTTTGATCCTTTGCAAAGAATACTTATATATAGGAAGTACCAGCGGCGTATCCACCATATTCTTGTCAAATTTTCGTTGGCTTTATCAGTAAATCATGATCAGTTCTATGTGACTCTAAAACATAAACAACACAACGAACAAAACTTGAGTCTCAATTCTGAAATGATACATGACTAAATGATGACAGTACCTCTCTCGTTGGTTATGATGAAGGGGTCAGTCTATGTAAAAGTGTGACACAACCCAACTTCTTTAAATGATGAGATACGTCGAGATGTATGATGATATGAATGTTAAATCAATGAGTATAGAACAAAACTATAATATCAAATCGCATTAAAATTCTTGGATACATAATTTCCAAATTTTACAACTGGGATACGGAAAGATTGAGATAACATAAAGAAAATATTAAAACTAGACGATTGGAGTTGAGCCTTGATTCTTGGCGAGGAAAAATTAGTTGGGTGATTCGTTTGGGCCGTTATTATTTTCAACAGTATTGGCGTTGATGTTATAAGCTCTTCCTCTTGCAGGTGGTGGAGCTTGGTTAGCTTGATTCACCGGATTTGCTTGAGCTTGGGCATGAATGATGTTCACCAAACGTGGACAAGGGTTTCTAAAATGGCTTGGGTCTCCACAATTGTAGCAAGCCCGCATAGGTTGTACCATGGGATAGTTGGGTTGGTAGTATGTTTGGGCTAAATGTTGGGTAGGTGGTAATAGTAGGGTTGTTGGGCTTGGCCCATTATTTATTGATGGGTTTGGGTTGAAGGCTGGTGGCGGTTCGTTCGCTGAGGTATGCGACAGGTTTGAACAGTATGACCTGCGCGACCATAGCCGGTGCAATGTTGGCAGGGATGATCAGGAAAATGATGATATTGGCAACGGTTGCATTTTGGTAATGGGCCGGAATATGGCTTTTTGTATGGTGCAGGTGAAGGGGCAACTTGAGTGATGGGTGCAGCAGGGATAGGGGAATTTGCTTGTGTGACAGCAAAGTTTCTTGTGCTTCGATTCCTTTTACCAGTAAACTTCGAAGAGGAACCAGAATGGTTTGAAGTTTGAGCCTCAATGGGGGCTTTCTTTTTCTCCTCTTTGAATTTACCGTTTCGAATGCGATTTTCGGTCAGTTCAGTGGCTAGTTCCATAGCAGCTTCAAGTGTGGCTGGTGAAGTGCTGAGAACTGAATCTTGAATTTTCGAGGGAAGACCTCGAATATAATGCTCGATCAAGCGATAAGTTGGGGTGAACAAGTTAGGGACCATTTGGTTCAACTCTAAGAACCTCTTGTTGTAGGAAGCATGATCTCCCTCCTTCTGCTTCAAAGAATGAAATTCGTCCTCCAACTTTTTAATCTCACTCCTAGGACAGAACAGCCTAGTCATAATTTCCCTTAACTACTCCCACGTTAAGGCCATTGCATCATCAATTCCCCTCTTCCCCTTTTCAGTATTCCACCAGGTAAGAGCTACCCCAAATAGTCTTCCGGTGGCGTATCGAACCTTGCGATCCTCAGGACAATCGCAGTTGAGGAAAGTGTTTTCCATCTCCTCAAACCAGTGAAGGAGAGCAGTGACACCTTCGGTCCCTTCAAATTTAGGAGGATCACAAGACTTGAAATGTTTATATGAGCACTTGCTGGTAGGAGGGTTGCCGATGTTCTGGTCGTCTTGCTGGGGAGGGTTAGTGGGATTGGTGGCGAGAGCTTGTTGTACTTGAACCACAATGTCAGGAAGCACCGTGGCCATTTGTTTCGCGATTTGTGCGGCCAAGCGTTCGTGAGACCTTCCTGATCTTTTACCCCCTCGTTGTTGTCTAGCCGACATCTACAGGAACATACATAAGAAGATTGTGAGTTTATGGAGTCTTTTTAGGTGTCATGTCTTTAAGAAAATGAAAATAACATAAATATCAATAATGCAACTACATCCATAGGATGTCTTGGGTTTGCTCATGTTGGGCCTCAAATGTCCCCCATACCTTCACCTGTATAGTCATGTGGGCCCCCATGGCTATTGGCTTGGTAGGATTCACATTAGTATTGGCGATTTAATGCCCGAATGCAAACCACAAAATATGTTTACGAGATGTATGTTTGGAATGTGTCCAGGTGTAGACACAATGACAGCTCAAAGTGGGGTTAGCTCACACGACGTTTGGTATAGCATGCTTTGGCCTAATAGGTACTTCGTACTCTCATCGTTAGTCCCCAGGTAGGCAAACTGGTCCTTTATTTTGGATTTATACGAATGCCAGCCTAGACAGGACATTCCGACTACCGGTACTGGTATCCTTCCAGTTACTACAAGCCCGTCATGAGAACTCACTTTGATGAGATTGAAAATACAAAAATCATTGTAAAAGCAATCATGAAAATGATGTGGTGTGTGCTTTCATGGATATGATATGTTATGAGAATATGATTCATGATAGGCATTATATGATAATATATACTTATGAACATGCTTGCATAACATTGAATGTAACATTTAACATAAAACATATAAGCATCATGAAATTTGGCATGTAACACACAAAAATCTTAAAAATTTCTAAACAACTATAGTATAGGCTCTAAGGGTCTAATAACCTATCCTATATCCCTATAGTCATGGCTCTGATACCAATCTGTCACACCCCGACCCGCAGCGGAATAAGAATCGGGCATAATTGGGTTATCACCAAAGCTCATGATATTTACTATTATGTTTCATATTTATTTAAATCAAAATTACATTCTCAATAATCCAAACATGTCCATACAAATACATAGAAAAATAACCAACTAAACAATTACAAGCTCTAAACCATTTTATTCTTCTAGGCCAATCCTATGTGTTTCTGGGTTCACCTGTATCATGTGTAAAAATAGGGGTTTTTGGCTCAACATAAGTTGGCGAGTGAACCATGTTAGATAAACATTTATAATTGATTTTCTTGTTATTTTATCAAGGAAAAATTGTGCAATAATCATAAGTGAGCAAATGTACAAAATCAAACAGTAGCAATAACAACCACGAACTATAACATACAATAACATACCAACAGCATACCATAACAATCAACTTGCATAAATATTTAACATGAATGTAACTGTGCGATCAAGGCTCAATCAAACGGAGCCGATCGTATTGCATGTACTGAAAATGATAAATGTCTGTGCGATCAAGGCTCAATCAAACGGAGCCGATCGTATGTTGGCACGCCAGGTTCATGCTCATAATGTAATGGGGAACATGCTCAACGCTCATAATGTAATGGGGAGCGGCGGCCTATGAAATTGCATGTACTGAAAATAATGAATTAAATCTAACAATAACCACACAAACAATTGAAACAAACTGAATACGCATTTGTTCATGATATGATGTATGCACAATGATTTAAGTATAATAAGTAGCAAGACACATGATACACCCCAAAAACGTGATTAAAACGGGGAATTTGTAAAGATTCACTCACATTGGGTGCGTTTGATTGGAGATGGTGAGATGCGCACGAGTTGAAATGATTGAACAACGAGATTTAACTAACCTAGATATTAACGGAAAATATAATACATGAGTGGATTTTATTAATAGTTTTTAATAAGATTTTTAGATATATTTTTTGTGAGTTTAAGGCTATTTCCTATCTTTAAAAACATTATTTTTAAGTATTTTAATTGATTTTTAAATTAAATTAAATAAATAAAAATATAAAAATATGTTGACTTTTTTTGCGACCGTTGACCGTTTGACTTGTTGACCGATTTATTGTGTAATTGTATTGCGCTGGGTGAGGCTCGAACCCGAGACCTCCCGTACGCGTGCACGCAGCTCTACCAACTGAGTTACGTGTCTAACCCGAAATAATTATGTTTTTAATTATACTTATATATTAACTCGGCTTATCCAAAATTCTTTTATTTTCAAAAACATTTTGAATCATCGAACCTGTGTTACTAACAGGTCTCGAACCCGGGACCTGTGCTTTAACGCTACACACAGTCCACCGCTGGACTGTGTGTCTAACTTGGTTAATATACAGATTTTTATTATACTTAACAACTAACGTAGTTAATCCGGTTCAGTTAGAAAAATAAAACGTTTTTATTACCGAGAGGGCGTGTGTAACAGGGATCGAACTCGCGGCGTGTGATATGTATATGCACACAGTCCACTGCTGGACTGTGTGTCTAACCCGAGATAATATCCAGATTTTATTAAACTTATAATCAAACTATCATCGTCTTCTTCATTTCAAAATTACAGACTGCGATTACACCATTATATCTTGTTTAATTCGATTGACAAACATTGTACAGACTAATGTGAAATGACAGAGACGGTATTTAGAAGTAAACATACCGGTGAACGATTTATCACAGAATTCCGGCAAGGTGTCGGCTCTGTTTTTATGAACTTCAACTGAGCAAGCAAATTAACCCTTTTTATTAGCTAATCGTGGAATTGAAGTGCTAAACAAACGTTTACAGAGTGTTTGAATGTTCTTACCGTTTCACAGATGAAAATAAGGATTTCCAGAAGTTTTCCGGCGAACTGGAATTATCAGATAACAGCGTCTGAATTTGATTTCAATTGAAAGGTTTGAGTCAGAAATAGCTTAACAATTGATAGACCACGAAGGTATTGAAAGACTTACTGTTTTGATGAAGAATACGGTTTTCCGGCGACTTGCAGAATTTTTCCGGCGAGTTAAAAAAAAGTTTTCTGACGAACTGAATGAATAGCGAAGTGAAATTGAAGGTCTGTAGAATGTTTCTAAGTCGCGAGAGAGATCTCTGATTGAAGTAATTCAGAAATTGAATACCTTCGGTTATAAAAACCAATCATCATCAAAATTTAAGATAATTCAAGTCTGAATTGATTAGAATCGTCGGTGCATCGGTTATAAACTAGTATCTGCGAACACTCAACCGTTTTGGACGGTTGAGAGCCGATTACGGTTTCAGTTTGGCGCAACAGGTTGCTTCATGATTGTCTATAAAGTTTATTTGTTTCCTAGAGTTGACAGAAAACAACAAGTGGCGGAGTGGTTATGTGTGTGGGTGTTAAGTCTTTGAAGTTCAACCCGGCTGACCCGGGTTCGAGTCCCGGCAGCCTCATTTTATTTTTATTTATTTTATTTTACTTTTTATCAATTATAATTTTTATAGTTTAGTTTGCTTATTAATTATGTATCATTAAAAATCAAAATAGCCATAAATACGCAACGTGACATTTATAACTTGATATTCGATTACAAAACGGAGCGGGTTTGGAAACCCGTTTTTGACAAATGTTACAAATAACTCGTTCGTGAGTTCAAAGTGGTGAACAAACATGTGAATCTGTTAACAAGGTTGGAAGGTCAACTTTCCCAAGTTATAAAAGATTTTGTGCCAATGTGCACTTAAAACATTTTTAAATGTTTTCAAAATGAGTCAGTTGGGTGTATTTACCAGCGAAAGCTTACGTATTTTCAAAAGACTAAGCTTGCAGATACAATAGGAAAATAGGCTGGAAGTGGTCGGTAGTGATAAGAGGAACTTGCAAATCCTAGATCTGCCCAAAGTCTATTTTACATTCTTTCGGTACAATTTACGATCCGCCTGTAGATCTTCCATTATGAGCCGTCAGTATATTATTTTTGTAATTTGAACATTTGGTTTGCAATAGTAATTTAACTCCAAGGCTTCCGTTGTGCTATGTTTAATTGACTATGATGATATCAACTTACGTCATGATATTCCCCACCCGGGCCCACCGGAGTTTAGATTGGCCATGGAAAGCCGGGGGTGTGACATGCATCCTCTCCGTTCGAATCATATATGTCACACCCCGACCCACAGCGGAAAAGGTGATCGAGGCATGATTGGGTTATCATCAAAGCTCATGACATTTATTATAACGTTTCATATTCATTAATACAATTTAATGGGAAATTTACAATCATAATTACATCATATCCTAAACATCATTCTAGACTTCATTGATTTCTTCTAAGGCATTTCCTAAGTTTCCTTGCTTCATCCTGTTTACCTGTATCATGTGTAAAAATGGTTTTTGGATCAACAAAAAGTTGGCAAGTGAATCCTATGAAAAACATTTGAACAAGTTTATTTAATTGATTATAAAATAAAGTGCACAACCACACATGAGTAAAAATAGATGTAAACTTACTCACCAATCATTTAATATTAAATAATGCACACATGAACAATAATGGATCGTTTTGAGGCACGCGTTGCTCAACTCGTCTCCCACGAGGAACTGATGGGCCTAACGAATGATTTGCATATACTTGACAATATGAAATACATAACTACAAACAATATAAACTAAATAATACACACACGAACAATAAGGGATTTGTTTTGAGGCACGCGTTGCTCAACTCGTCTCCCACGAGGAACTGATGGGCCTAATGAATGAATTGCATATAACTTGACAATATGAAATACACAACTACAAACTATATATACAATCTAAGTTTAGATCACAATATGGTATGGCACCAGTTTAAATAATCGAGTTAATTTTGGTCACACATGACACACTCCAAAACGTGTAATTAAAAAGGGGAGTTGTAAGATTCACTCACATTGGGTGCGTTCGGTTGATGATGTTGAATGCGCACGAAGTTGGTTTTAACCACGAGTGAAACTAACCTAGATAATAACATAATGGTTTGGTAAATAATGGGATTTTATTAATCAATTTTAGTAGGATGATTGGATATATTTTTCTGAGTTTAAGGCTATTTTCTAACCTTAAAAATGTTATTTTTAAGTATTTTTAATTGATTTTTAAATAAAATAAATAAATAAAAATAATAAAAAAAGTTGACTTTTTGCGACAGTTGACCATTGACCTTTGACTTGTTGACCTGTTGACCATTCAGCCTGTGAAATTGTTTGCGCCGGGTGAGGCTCGAACCCGAGACCTCCCGTTCGCGTGCACCCAGCTCTACCAACTGAGCTACGTGTCTAACCCGAAATATTTCTGTTTTTAATTATATTTATATACTAATTGAATTAAACTGAAAATCATTTATTTTTTAAAAACGATTTAATGCGTCGAACCGGTGCTCTCCACAGGTCTCGAACCCGGGACCTTTGGTTTAGGTTAACACACAGTCCACCGCTGGACTGTGTGTCTAACTTGTTAAATAAATTGATTTTTATTATACTTATATACAAACTACCTTATTTCGTTTCTGCCTTATATAAAAAGTTTGATAATTGTCCGGACCGGTGCGGTAGTCCGGACTCGAACTCGTGACCTGTGATTAAACGTTCACACAGTCCACCACTGGACTGTGTGTCTATCTTGGTTATTATTCCGGTTTTTATTATACCTAACATCTATATGAAATGAATCCGGTTCAGTAAGAAAAAAGGACATTTTTATTAAGGCGAGTATGCGTGGGACATGAATCGAACTCGAGACGTAAGCGTGTTTTATGTGCACAAAGTCCACCACTGGACTGTGTGTCTAACCCGAGTTATATCTTGATTTAAATTAACCTTATAGACTACTGAAACTTCGTCTTCTTCGTTGAATTTAACCAGAACTAACGTCCGACTGATTCGTCGATTAAATCATGTTCTTTTAGTGTATTACGGTTAATTACAGGTGTGATAAATAAATAGAATGAAAGATTAAGCGTAAGGTATACCGAACAGTGGCTCCTCTGTTTCGCCGGCGAAACTCCGGTGACAGCAGATTATTCCGGCGACGGTGTGTGCTGCGGCAGAGAGTCTTCAGGGAGCTTGAGATGAGTGTGGGTGGCTTCGGTATGAGTTCTGAGTGTTCAGTGTTTAGAGTAAGGCACAGAAGTGAAAGGTTCGGTTTTCCGGTGAGTTGCAGAAGATTTCCGGCGAATGGAATTACATCGGGAAAGAGGGTGATTGTGAGCGAAAAAGTTAACAGATGTTAGAAGGGGTATTTATAGGGCAGAACATCGACGTATTTGGCCCGTTTTCCGTCTTGATTCGTCGGTTAAAGATTTTCCGGCGGTTATGACTTGTATCGTGGACTGGACATCAATTATAACCGACGTCGAGGTTAATGTTTACGTTGAGTCAAAGGTAACCGACGCCGTTTAACGAAATCGTCGGATTTTCCGGCGTCAACGGATTTGGGCGCGTCAGTTTTGAAATTGAGATTTATGATATGTATTAATTGTCTCTAATAATAAACAAGAAACACAAGCGGCGCAGTGGTTGAAGGGTTGAGTGTTAAGTCTTTGCTGAAGTTGCTGGCTGACCCGGGTTCGAAACCCGGCAGCAACCTTATATTTTTATTTCATTATTTTTATCAGTTTTTCAAAAAAAAATTATATATTCCAATATACTTATTAATTATGTATCGTTTAAAATTAATTTGGGCATTAAATATGCAACGAAATTTTTAACTGATTGTTCGGTTAATAAACGGAGCGGTTTTGGTAAATCCGGTTTTTGACGGATGTTACAGTATCCCCTGCTTTTTTAGAAATTTCGTCCCGAAATTTAAGTAGTGATGTATTTGACTAAAAATGATGGTGTTTAGTTTGACAGTTACATACTTAGAAAAAAAAAGTAAGAGTTTAAGTTTTTTTGTTTGAGGCGGTAACGTTCCTTGTAAGGGTTAAGTACCCTGCTACAGGAATCACTTTTTGTTGCCTACGGTAAAAATATTGATAAGCAGAGTTGATTCACTAAATATGATATCATGCGTAAGAGTTTTGATATGCTTGGAAGGATAGGGTTATATCCTAAAACAAAATTTCTAATACTACAACCTACATGGAACTTCTCATAACCGTCTAACAATGCCTCCGATCCTTTGACAAGAATACTTATATATAGGAAGTACCAGCAGCGTATCCACCATATTCTTGTCAAATTTTCATTGGTTTTATCAGTAAGTTATGATTGGTTCTATGATATGACTCTAGAACATAAATAAATGCCACAACCAATGTACCAAGAAATTACTAAATTCTACATAGAACTTCTCATAACCGCCTGACAATGCCTCTGATCTTTTGACAAGAATACTTATATATAGGAAGTACCAGCGGTGTATCCACCATATTCTTGTCAAATTTTCATTGGTTTTATCAATAAGTTATGATTGGTTCTATGGTATAACTCTAGAACATAAATAAACACAACAACCAATATCTGAGTCTCAATTCTGATAGCATACATGTTTGATTTGTGACAGTTCCTCTCTCGTTTGTTGTGATGGAGAGGTTAGTCTATGTAGAAAGAGAACACAATCCAATTTCTTTAAATGGCGAGATGATATAAATGTAACACAAATTTCAACCAAGACAATACTAAATCCTACATGGAACTTCTCATAACCGCCTGATAATACCTCTGATCATTTGGCAAGAATACTTATATATAGGAAGTACTAGCGGCGTATCCACCATATTCTTGTCAAATTTTCGTTGGTTTTATCCACAAGTTATGATCAGTTACCAAGAAATTACTAAATCCTACATAGAACTTCTCATAACCACCTGACAATGCCTCTGATCCTTTGACAAGAATACTTATATATAGGAAGTACCAGCGGCGTATCCGCCTTATTCTTGTCAAATTTTCATTGGTTTTATCAGTGAGTTATGATTGGTTCTATGATATAACTCTAGAACATAAATAAACACAACAACCAATATTTGAGTCCACATTCTGATAGCATACATGTTTGAATGATGACAGTACCTCTCTCGTTTGTTATGATGGAGAGGTTAGTCATTGTGGAAGTGAGACATAGCTCAACTTCTATAAATGATGAAGTTGAATACACTGAAATGTATAATGAACAAACTTCAACCAAAACATACTAAATCCTACATGGAACCTCTCATAACCGCCTGTTAATGCCTCCGATCCTTTGACAAGAATACTTATATATAGGAAGTACCAGCGGCGTATCCACTATATTCTCGTCAAATGTTCATTGAATTTATCCGCAAGTTATGATTAGTTCTATGTGACTCTACAACAAACACAACAACCACAAGATCATATTGCATGTACTGAAAATGAAAAATGTATGTGCGATCAAGGCTCAATCAAACGGAGCCGATCGTATTGCATGTACTGAAAAATGAAAAATGTCTGTGCGATCAAGGCTCAATCAAACGGAGCCGATCGTATTGCATGTACTGAAAATAATAAATTTAATCTAAACAATAATCACTCAAACAGTTTATACACGGAACCTCTCATAACCGCCAGATAATGCCTCTGATCCTTTGGCAAGAATACTTATATATAGGAAGTACCAGCGGCGTATCCACCATATTCTTGTCAAATTTTCATTGACTTTATCCGCAAGTTATGATTAGTTCTATGTGACTCTACAACAAACACAACAACCACAAGATCATATTGCATGTACTGAAAATGAAAAATGTATGTGCGATCAAGGCTCAATCAAACGGAGCCGATCGTATTACATGTACTGAAAATGAAAAATGTCTGTGCGATCAAGGCTCAATCAAACGGAGCCGATCGTATTGCATGTACTGAAAATAATAAATTTAATCTAAACAATAATCACTCAAATAGTTTACACATGGAACCTCTCATAACCGCCAGATAATGCCTCCGATCCTTTGACAAGAATACTTATATATAGGAAGTACCAGCGGCGTATCCACCATATTCTTGTCAAAATTTCATTGGCTTTATCCTTAAGTTATGATTGGTTCTATGGGATTCTAAAACATAAAGAAAAACATAAAACTAAACGATTGGAGTTGAATCTTGATTTTCGGTGAAGAGGACTAGTTGGGTGGTTTCATTTGGGCCGTCATTATCTTCAACAGGATTGGCGTTGATGTTGAAAACTCTTCCTCTAGCTGGTGGCTTAGTGATTGGGTTTTCTTGATTTACTTGGTTAACTGGGTTTGATTGAGCTTGAGCGTTTATGATGTTAACCAATCGAGGGCACGTGTTTCTAAAGTGGGTAGGGTCGCCATAATTGAAACAAGCTCGAACATATGGGAACAGGGGGTATTGGGGTTGTTGATAGGTTTGGATCATGTTTTGAGTAGGGGGAGAGATTTGGTTTTGAGGGGTGCCGCAAACCTTGCTCAAATGACCATAGCGTCCACAATTTGCACATAGTCGATAAGGTAAGGTAAATGGATGGTGATAAAAACAGGTGTTACATCGAGGGTGAGGTCCAAGGTATGGTTTCTTATTTGGGTAAGTTGAGTTGGGTGCTATTTGCGTGATTGGGATAGATTGGATTGGTATGGCTTGTAAAACTGGTTGATTACGTTGGGTAGTAGCGAAAAGTTGCCCGCCTCTTTTTCTCTTAAAAGTGGTTTGAGAAGGGGATTCGGTTTGGGTGGAGTTTGAAGTTTCAGTCGATGCCTTATCCTTCTTCTTCTCCTCCTTGAAGTCTTTGTTCCGGATTCGGTTTTCGGTGAGCTCTGTAGCTAACTCCATAGCTGCTTCCAAAGTTGCAGGCGTGGTACTTATTACAGAGTCTTGAATCTTGACGGAAGACCTCGAATGTAGTGCTCGATCAAACGGTAGAGGGGAGTGAACAAGTTGGGAACCATTTGATTTAAATCGAGGAATCTTTTGTTGTATGTGGTGTGGTCGCCTTCCTTTTGCTTCAACTAATAGAACTCATCTTCTAATTTCTTGATTTCGCTCCTTGGGCAAAACCGTCTTGTCATGATTTCCTTCAACTCTTCCCAAGTCAAAGTCATAGCGTCTTCAACACCTTGTTTGGCCTTCTCTGTATTCCACCAAGTAAGTGATATTCCATATAAACGACCAGTAGCATATCGCACTTTGCGATCATCGGGGCAATCGCAATTTAGAAAAGTGTTCTCCATTTCTTCAAACCAATGGAGGAGAGCGGTGACACCTTCAGTCCCTTCGTATTTTGGAGGGTCGCAGGATTTGAAATGCTTGTAGGTGCATTTAGTGGTATTTGGGGGAGGGTTGATAACGTATTGATCTTCTTGATTGATAGGATTAGCGGTAAGTGCTTGTTGGACTTGGATTACAATGTTGGGTATTACGGCAGCCATTTGTTGGGCGATTAGGGCAGCCATGCGCTCGCGAGCTTTTCCTGCTCTCGTCTTCCTACGGGCGAGGCTAGAAGACATCTACAAGGAATACATGTCAAGAGTATGAGTTGGATGTTTTTGGGATCATGGGTCGCACTTAGGAATGAACATTCATAAAATAAATTTAGAAAATAAATCTACTACATCCATAGGATGTCTTGGGCTTTGCTCGTCATTAGGCCTTGCATGCCGCCATACTTCACCTTCGTAATCATGTGGGCCCCCATGAATACCGGGTTTTTCATATGGTTCGCATGTGTTAGCCTGGTTACGTACACTAAAACCCAGAGAAAATCGAGAAATATGTATATAACGTATGATATTCGGGATGTGTCCAGGTATAGACACGGTGACACCTCAAAGTGGGTTAGTTCGAACGACGTTTGGTGTGGCATGCTTTGGCCTAATAGGTCCTTCGCACTCTCATCGTTAGTCCCCAGGTAGGCAAACTGGTCCGTTATATTGGATTTATACGAATGCCAACATAGACAGGACGTTCCGACTACCGGTACTTGTACCCTTCCAGTTACTACATGCCCGTCGCAGAACTTACTTTGATGAGATTTGAAAATTGCGACAAAATCTTTGAATAACATAAGTATGAAGATGATTTGAATATATGAACATTGAAATATGTATGATGAATGTGTATGTAAGTATGTATGTTTGACTGTAAGTATAAACAAATATGAAACACATAAATATCATAAGTTTGCATGTAACCACCTAATCAATTAAAATTTAGGCAACTATAGTATAGGCTCTAAGGGTCTAATAACCTATCCTATATCCCTATAGTCATGGCTCTGATACCAATCTGTCACACCCCGACCCACAGCGGAAAAGGTGATCGAGGCATGATTGGGTTATCATCAAAGCTCATGACATTTATTATAACGTTTCATATTCATTAATACAATATAATGGGAAATTTACAATCATAATTACATCATATCCTAAACATCATTCTAGACTTCATTGATTTCTTCTAAGGCATTTCCTAAGTTTCCTTGCTTCATCCTGTTTACCTGTATCATGTGTAAAAATGGTTTTTGGATCAACAAAAAGTTGGCGAGTGAATCCTATGAAAAACATTTGAACAAGTTTGTTTAATTGATTATAAAATAAAGTGCACAACCACACATGAGTAAAAATAGATGTAAACTTACTCACCAATCATTTAATATTAAATTACGCACACATGAACAATAATGGATCGTTTTGAGGCACGCGTTGCTCAACTCGTCTCCCACGAGGAACTGATGGGCCTAATGAATGATTTGCATATACTTGACAATATGAAATCCATAACTACATACAATATAAACTAAATAATACACACACGAACAATAAGGGATTTGTTTTGAGGCACGCGTTGCTCAACTCGTCTCCCACGAGGAACTGATGGGCCTAATGAATTAATTGCATATAACTTGACAATATGAAATACACAACTACAAACTATATATACAATCTAAGTTTAGATCACAATATGGTATGGCACCAGTTTAAATAAACGAGTTAATTTTGGTGACACATGACACACCCCAAAACGTGTAATTAAAAAGGGGAGTTGTAAGATTCACTCACATTGGGTGCGTTCGGTTGATGATGTTGAATGCGCACGAAGTTGGTTTTAACCACGAGTGAAACTAACCTAGATAATAACATAATGGTTTGGTAAATAATGGGATTTTATTAATCAATTTTAGTAGGATGATTGGATATATTTTTGTGAGTTTAAAGCTATTTTCTAACCTTAAAAATGTTATTTTTAAGTATTTTTAATTGATTTTTAAATAAAATAAATAAATAAAAATAATAAAAAAAGTTGACTTTTTACGACAGTTGACCGTTGACCGTTGACTTGTTGACCTGTTGACCAGTCAGGCTGTGAAATTGTTTGCGCCGGGTGAGGCTCGAACCCGAGACCTTCCGTTCGCGTGCACGCAGCTCTACCAACTGAGCTACGTGTCTAACCCGAAATATTTCTGTTTTTAATTATATTTATATACTAATTGAATTAAACTGAAAATCATTTATTTTTTAAAAACGATTTAACGCGTCAAACCGGTTCTCTCCACAGGTATCGAACCCGGGACCTTTGGTTTAGGTTAACACACAGTCCACCGCTGGGCTGTGTGTCGAACTTGTTAAATAAATTGATTTTTATTATACATATATACAAACTACCTTATTTCGTTTCTGCCTTATATAAAAAGTTTGATAATTGTCCGGACCGGTGCGGTAGTCCGGACTCGAACTCGTGACCTGTGATTAAACGTTCACACAGTCCACCACTGGACTGTGTGTCTATCTTGGTTATTATTCCGGTTTTTATTATACCTAACATCTATATGAAATGAATCCGGTTCAGTAAGAAAAAAGGAACATTTTTATTAAGGCGAGTATGCGTGGGACATGAATCGAACTCGAGACGTAAGCGTGTTTTATGTGCACACAGTCCACCACTGGACTGTGTGTCTAACCCGAGTTATATCTTGATTTAAATTAAACTTATAGACTACTGAAACTTCGTCTTCTTCGTTGAATTTAACCAGAACTAACGTCCAACTGATTCGTCGATTAAATCATGTTCTTTTAGTGTGTTGCGGTTAATTACAGGTGAGATAAATAAAAAGAATGAAAGATTAAGCGTAAGGTATACCGAACAGTGGCTCCTCTGTTTCGCCGGCGAAACTCCGGTGACAGCAGATTATTCCGGCGACGTGTGTCCTGCGGCAGAGAGTCTTCAGGGAGCTTGAGATGAGTGTGGGTGGCTTCGGTATGAGTTCTGAGTGTTCAGTGTTTAGAGTAAGGCACAGAAGTGAAAGGTTCGGTTTTCCGGCGAGTTGCAGAAGATTTCCGGTGAATGGAATTACATCGGGAAAGAGGGTGATTGTGAGCGAAAAAGTTAACAGAGATTAGAAGGGGTATTTATAGGGCAGAACATCGACGTATTTGGCCCGTTTTCCGTCTTGATTCGTCGGTTAAAGATTTTCCGGCGGTTATGACTTGTATCGCGGACTGGACATCAAATATAACCGACGTCGAGGTCAATGTTTACGTTGAGTCAAAGGTAACCGGCGCCGTTTAACGAAATCGTCGGATTTTCCGGCGTCAACGGATTTGGGCGCGTCAGTTTTGAAATTGAGATTTATGATATGTATTAATTGTCTCTAATAATAAACAAGAAACATAAGCGGCGCAGTGGTTGAAGGGTTGAGTGTTAAGTCTTTGCTGAAGTTGCTGGCTGACCCGGGTTCGAAACCCGGCAGCAACCTTATATTTTTATTTCATTATTTTTATCTATTTTTCAAAAATAAATTATATATTCCAATATACTTATTAATTATGTATCGTTTAAAATTAATTTGGGCATTAAATATGCAACGAAATTTTTAACTGATTGTTCGGTTAATAAACGGAGCGAGTTTGGTAAATCCGGTTTTTGACGGATGTTACAATATAGTCCATCAGCTCCCTATGCTGACGGTCCCTGTGAATATCCTGCCTTGACCCTAGTCATAAATATCCTGTTGCGACACTTACCAATCACCATAATTCGGTGGCCGCCGGCTATCAACAAAAACTTGTGTCTCATCATCAAATACCCCCAAGAGTAAGTCGACTGCCTCTATTGTTCAGGTTGTCTATTCGATCCATCACTTTCGTCTATTCCAGCCTCTCTCTTCCATCTTATCAACTCTTCATCACTAGAGTTGGGATCATCCATCTCACCTTACTTGGGAGTTCCCCCCCCCCCATTACAACACCTTCACTTTTGCCCCATCTCATATTTGATTTTGTGCCATAATTTTGTTTTCTTGTATGAAATACAATCACTTCTGCACACATCAGCGATGGAGAATATGGGATGCGGCTTGGTAAAGGGATACTCAGACGACAGCAGCGCCCCTTGCTTTTCAAGCAATGCACTGATCAATCTAGCATAGGTATCAAATTTTTCAACTTTTCATTTCTACTCTTATAGATATGCATCATAACCAGCTGTCGAAATGAGAGTTGGGGTTGACCAGTCATGATAGCATAGAGTACTGGAAGCTCCCATTTCCTAATCGCGACTCTATCTCCCAACCACGGAAACTCAAGAACTCCCTCACAAGCGGCTTCAAGTTATCCCGCTTCATATCAACCCCTTTGTTCAGCAAAAACAACTCTTTATACATGGCACTTTCCAGACTAGGTTTTTCTGTTCACTAAAGTAATCATTTTCATTAACTTGATGATAGAAATTCTCATCCTTCGAATCAAACTTAGCCATTTGCTTCAAAGTGGTTAAATACATAGTAGTCGGTTCCCATTGACCGTTCTAGTGAGCGTGACAGTCCTCGGCAAATTGTTCCCATCATCCTTTTCTAACCTACTCAACCATGCCATCACACTTTTGATATACACTTCCCCCTTTTTATTACCCCGGAAGTCCATTACTGCTTCCCAACCAAGCGCTAGCAGTTCCTCGTAGAATCCCAACGCCCTAAGATCCGGTTAGTAGATGACCTTCTCAAAACATGTGTTATCTTAGACAGAGTGGTCATCCCCCATCTTTCATAAAACAATTCAGCTTGGTATTCTTTTTGCTGCTTGTTAAGGGGACCTTTAGTCCATGTCGGTCTGTACGGAACGTCACCGTGACTGGATTGAACTTTTTTTGCTTCCTCCATCTCTTCCTCTCGGATTTCTACTCCCGTACCTCTTCTTCTCTTTGACTTAGTTGGGTCAGCTGCGAACGGTTCCAATGCCTTCTCCTTCCCTGCTCTTCGTTCTCTAACCATCTACATAGATATCCACAAACAAACACATAGACCAATTAGTGTACTTCATGTCATAAAACAATCAAGCAACACATGTGTAATCCCGTAAAACCTCCCCACACTTGTTCTATGTTATGGCTAAACTTGTTTAACTCATGAGTTTATTTCCCGATAGATTCAACTCACAAACTTTGTTAACAAAATCAGTGTTCTTTCACTCTATGACCTTTAAACAAACTCCCTACCATACCCAATAGCCATAACATTCATTTAAGCTCACATGCATACCCCCATCCTTTTTATAATTGGCAGCCAAGATAAAATCACAAGCTCATAACTTAATACATACTTACTAAGCTATTACATAACTAAACAAGTATAAATCAAGCATAACAGTACCTTAACTCCATCACTTAAAAGTACAATTGGGATAAAAATCATACCTTTATCACTTAGAATGCTTAAACAATGCTCGGATTGCTTGGAATTAAAGTTTGAACAAAAAGCCCCAAAATTGAATTTTTGGGTTTTTCGTGGCCGACCTGATTCGCAAAAATATGTTGATTTTCGAAAGAAACCAAGATAGAGGTTGTATTCCTCTCGAAAAATTAGGCAAGTTACACTCTTGGATCAGTCGATTTGGTTGAGAAACGAGAAAGTTGGAGATGAAGGTGGTGATGGAGGGTTTGAATGTGTTGAGGAACAAGATGAAGAAGATAATGAGTTTGTAGTTAAAAGGGATGGTGGAATCTGACATAAGATGTTGGAGCATGGGTTTGACTCGTTTATAACCTGATTTAATGTGTATTTCGGTTCAAACAATGCCCAACCCGGCTCTCGCCACACCTCGTTGAAACCGACCCTAAGCTACGGTTTCAGGCCGTAGCTTAGGATCTATTAGTTCTGGTTGATTTGCTTGGAACCGTAGCCTACGGTCAGAAACCGTAGGTTACAATTGGGACTTGCTGGTTTAAGATCACCTTTTGACCGTAGCCTAGGTCAGAAACCATAGGTTACGCTTGGGACAAACTTTTTTATTTTTTATTTATTTTTTTAAGTGGTTTAAAAATAGATGTTTGTATTAAGAATTATTATGAGGACTTAAATTTCTATTATTTTTTCAATTCAATTCAGTCGTTTACTCGCCCGCTCCACCCCCTCTAAAAATTTGTGTCGACCGCGACACACAAATTGGATCTAACACATACCTATGCATCTTCAACTTCCCCACACTTGCTCGATGTTGTGGGGGTGCTAACAAATAATCTTTTCAAACCATTAATACGGAAAGCAAATAAACACAAAAAACAAAGAAAATATGTACCACCTTCCGGGTTGTCTCCTGGTATCGCTAGGTTTAAGTCTTCAGCCGGACTTCTCATGACCCTTAGACAGTCGTATACTTCGGTGAACTTGCAAGAAAATTCACCTCATCCATAGACTTCATGTTAAGATCATCAGAATACAAATACGGCTTCAAGCGGTGCCCGTTCACCATTGTCACCTTTTGTCCTTCGGGTCTTCAATCTCCACATCTCCAAATTTCCCCACTCGTGAGATCACAAATGGTCCCGTCCATTTGCTTTTCAATTTACCCTAAAATAACTTCAGACATGAATTAAATTGCCATACCTATTGACCTACCGCAAAGACTTGATGCCTCAACTTTGCGTCATGCACCGCCTTCATCTTGTCTTTGTATGCGGCTGAGGTATCATACGCCTCATTGCGTAACTCTTTAAGCTCATTCAGCTTCAACAACCTGTGGGCACTTGCATCAGAATAGTCAGTATTAACTTGTTTAACACCCCATAATGCACGGTGTGCGATTTCCATGGGCAAGTGAGAACCCTTCCCATACACTAATCGATAGGGTGTAGTGCCAATAGGAGTTTTATAAGTGGTGCGGTAAGCCCATATGGCGTCATCCAGTTTAGTTGACCAATCCTTACGGTCAATTCCCACTGTCTTTTGTAAAATTTCCTTGATCTGCCTGTTGGACACTTCAACCCGTCCACTTGTTTGTGGGTGATATGGTGTAACAATTCGATGGTCAACGCCATACTCCTTAAAACGTCTGCCAACGTTAAAGTTTTTAAAGTGAGATCCCCCATCATTGATGATCACACGGGGAATCCCGAATCGTGAAAAGATGTTTGATTGAACGAACTTGTAGACAATGGTATGGTCGGTAGTCTTGGTGGCGATTGCTTCAAACCATTTTGAAACATAATCAACCGCTACCAAGATATACAGATTAACATTTGAATTGGGGAACGGTCCCATGAAATCAATTCCCCACACATAAAATATGTCTACAACCAGATTTGGTTGCATTGGCATTTCATCACTTATTGAGATCCCACCCATCTTTTGATAGTTTGTATAGTGTTTAGCAAAATCAAACGCGTCTTTAAACAATGTAGGCCAGTAAAGGCCACACTCAAGAATTCTATGACCCATCTTTTGGCCACTAAAATGGCCACCGTATGCTTATGAGTGGGCGTGTTGTAGCACTTCTAAGAACTCTGTCTCTGGAATGCATCTTCTGATGATTTGATCGGCACGTATCCTGAACAAATCTGGTTCATCCCAAATGTAATTCTTCAGTTGCGCCAGGAATTTTTGCTTCGAATGCTTATTCCAAGCTTCCGACACTGTACCTGAAACACGATAATTAGCAAAGTTAGCATACCATGGTCCAGAATTAACATAGATAATAAATACATCTGGGAATTTCTCGTTGATTTCAGGTGTGACATCCTCTACCCCCGAAGGTAGTCGTGACAGATGGTCAGCACCCAGATTCTCACACCCTGTATTACCTCTGATCTCAATATCAAACTCCTACAGTTGGAGGATCGACCGGATCAACTTCGGTTTGGCATCCTTCTTCTCCATCAAATACTTAACTGCACTGTAATCAGAGTAAACAATTACCTTACTTCCCCAGATGTATGACCGGAAATTGTGTAATGCGTGGACAACTACTAGCAACTCTTTCTCCATTGTGGTGTAATTAAGTTGAGCATCAGAGAGAGTTTTGTTTGAATAGTAGATAACAACCAGTTTCTTATCTACTCTTTGCCTGAGTACAACCCCGATAGCAAAATCGCTTGCATCACACATTATTTCAAAAGGTTTTGTCCAATCTGGTGATTGCAAGATTGAGGCTTGTACCAATTGTTCCTTTAACACATTAAAAGCTTTAACACACTCATCATTAAAATCAAAACGAACATCTTTCAAAAGTAGGTTACACAATGGTTTGGTTTTGACATTGAACCCTTTAATAAACCTACAGTAAAACCCGATGTGCCCTAAAAAGGAACAGACGCCCTTAACATATGTAGGGGGGTAATGTAGAAATCACTTTTATATTAGCCCTATCAACCTCAATTCCCTTACTAGACACCACATGTCCTAGAACAATGCCTTCTTGAACCATGAAATGGCTCTTTTCCCAGCTAAGCACCAAATTTGTTTGGACACACCTTTCTAAAACCTTAGACAATTCATTTAGACGTGTATCAAATGATGAACCAAAAACTAAAAAGTCGTCCATAAAGATTTCTAAGGTATCCCCGACCATATCTAAGAAGATACTCATCATCCACCTTTGGAAGTTGGCCGGGGCATTACACAACCCGAATGGCATTCGCCTGAATGTGAAAGTACTATATGGGTATGTGAATGTAGTCTTTTCTTGGTGATTGGGGTGTATTGCAATCTAATTATACCCCGAGTAGCCATCAAGAAAGCAATAATACTTCTGACCTGACAATTTTTTCGACTATCAGATCAATAAACGGCAAAGGAAAGTGATCCTTTGACATGGCAACATTCAGTTTCCGGTAATCAATACATACACGCCACCCGGGTACCGGCCGAGTGGCTATTTGCTCACCATTGTAGCCCTTAACTATCTGGATTCCTACTTTCTTGGGCACAGTTTGGGTTGGACTCACCCATGCACTGTCAGAAACGGGATAGATGATCCCAGCATCCAATCACTTGATGACTTCCTTCTTTACAACCTTTCGCATGTTGGAATTTAAGTGCCTTTGTGTATCCCGTACAAGCTTTGCATCTTCATCAGTTATTATCTTATGCATAACTATAGAAGGACTTATACCTTTAAGATCCGCGAGAGTCCATCCGATCGCTACTTTGTTGGTCTTAAGCACCTTCAGTAGTGCTGCTCTTTCTCTAAATTAGCTGCAATAATCACTGGAAAAGTCTGATCCTCCCCCAAAAACGCATACTTTAAATGCTGTGACATCTCTTTCAGCTCAACTTTCGGTGGACTGATCAATGACGACTTCAACCCCGACGATATCTCAGCTGGAAGGCTCTCCACTTGATGAGTCCATGGAGGCCTTCTTTCTTGTATCGCCAGTACTTCCAAGCTCTGCACTTCTTCCTCTAGTTCACACATGTGATTTTGCTCCACCCTATCACATAACAAACATAACTCAGAAGTTTCATCCTCCAGATGAGGATGACACCCATCTATGATATATGCTATGAAGCATTCATCACTAGGAAACATGTCAGAAACGTTGGAAAACACATTTAATCTGACCTTTTTATTTCCAAATGTCATATCGACAGTACCAGTGTGACAGTCGATCAATGCATGTGCAGTGGCTAAGAAAGTCGACCCAAGATCACATTTAGTTGGTTGATTTGGTCAGAAGAGACATAATCAAGCACCAGAAAGTCTACCGGATAGTAAAACTCTTCCACCTTAACAATGACATCGCGAACAATCCCCCGAGGAAGCTTAGGGGTCAAATCTGCCAACGCAACAGTTGTGTCGGCTCGACGCAGTGGACCAAAATCATATTGGTCATACAAGCTTCTTGGGAGGATGCTCGCTCTAGCTCCCAGATCCAACAACGCCCGGTTCATTTTAAAATCTCCCACTTGAATGGGAATTAGAGGCATTCCAGGATCTTGCAGCTTAGGTGGAAGCACTCTATTCAAAACGGCACAGACCCTCTCTGTTAAATCAATTTGTTTAGGGACCTTGTGTTGCCGTTTTTGAGTGCACATAATCTTCAGACATTTTGGCATACGCCAAAACGTGTTTGAATGCATCATTTAAAGGTAAATTAATTTAACTTGTTTAAATACCTCCCAGGTTTCCTCTGGTTGAGGGCCCTGTTTGTTATAATGCTTTTATTACCCGGGTTCTTCAAGGCTTCGGAAAGGGAGGTGCAATTGGTTTTCCCTCCTTAGCCTTGGTTGGTTCAACAATTGTAGTACGGGTATTGGAGTTAGTTTAATCATCACTTTTAATAACATCGGGTTCCGACTCATCGCCACTCTCACCATCCTCACCTAAATCCTCCACCACACCTTCAACAAATTGTGGTGGAGTATTGACCCTATTATAAACTTTAGGATTACCGAGAGTACTTACCTGGCCGACTTGGCTGCCCTTCTTCTGATGAGCGGGATTTTTTGTTGTATCACTCGGTAGTCATCCGTTACTCTTCTTCAACTCCTTCAGCTCATTTGCGAGTTGGACCAATTGCGTAGTTAACGACTGAATGGCCTAGTCTCACACCTCATCCTTCTGTGCTCACATATCAACCAACTGATTGCGCTTTTGCATATCCTGCTGAATTACCTTCAACATTTCCATCATATCATTGCTTCCGGAGGTATTTGATATCCCCCTTGAAAATTGTGCTGAAAGTGATGCTGATTGAAGTTCCGTTGACCACCCTACTGATTATTACCTTGAAAACCCATATTGCTTGGTTATTTGCATTCCCGTAGCTAAAGTCGGGTGATTTCTAAGGCCCGGATGGTAGGTTTTGGAATTCATATTGAAGTTCCTACCACCGCCTTCACCTCCTTTCACATAATTCACATCTTGAACCCCTTGAATGATATTAGGGCATTGATCTGCGATGTGCCCTAAATCTCCACAATGCCTACAAAAGGGCATCTGCCCGCTAACCTCCGGTGCATTATTCACTACTCTCACAACCGAATAACGAGTGCTTCTTGAAGACTGAGATTTTTGTTTGGATGTCCTCGCATTCCTCTCAAAATATTCCCAATCAACTTGCTTGTAAGTTGTACCGAACGTTCCATTCGATGCGAGCTTAAATCCCTCGCATCTTCATCTGACAAACCTCATGGAAGGCATTAAGAAGCTCCCATAGTTGTATCCCATAATGCGAAAAATTCTTTAGCATCATCTTGAATCGATTAAACGCTTCATGGAAAAGCTCACCGGGTTGCTGTTGAAAGTTTCGGATGTCTTTCCTAGCGTTATTCGTCCGTAGAGGTGTATAAAACTTGTCCAAGAATAACTGTTGCATGTCGGGCCATGTAAATATTGAAGCAAATGGCAGTGAGTTAAACCGTTGTTGTGATTTATCTTCAAGTGTGAATTGGAAAAGTACCAATTTCACATCATCATGTATGAACCCTTGGCCCCTGATGGTATTGCAGCGGGCATCATAAGCAGCAACATGTAGATACGGCTCTTCAGTGGCCAACCCATGATACTCGGGCAAGCTTTGAATAGATTTGTGCCTGTACCTTGAACGACCGACTTCGTAATTGAGGGATGACTACCAGTGAGGGATTATTGACGATAGCTAGTTTAAAGTGACTCTCAACGCCCCTCACTGGTCCCCGATCATATCTCCTTGGAATACCATCAGGTTGGTTGATCGGTTGAGGTATATTTCTAGGAAGGGTGGTCTCTATGGAGCTTGCATCTGTTGTACCGGGATTTGTTGTGGTACTAGCGGAATCGGCATTTGTTGGGGTGCCTGTGAAGCTAACATGTTGACCGGTCTTGCATTAACCGGTTGCCAATTTACTAGCTCAGGTGCATTTACTAGCTGTTGATACCCCGGTGCTTCATAAATTGCCCCGTCAACTGACCTAAATCTCGTATTTTACCCTTCTTGAATTCCCAAACACATCATCTGTCGATCGTAATAATTTCACCCATAACCCTCATATGCTTCGTATCCACTCCCATAATCCATTATACCATCCCATTGTTCAAACATTGAAGTTCTAGCAGCATACTATTGTTGCTGCTGTGAGGATTTATAATATGTTGGTTGGGTTGGAGGAGGAAGGTTAGTAGCTGGGCTAGAAGGCCTAGTGTGAGTAAGCAGAATAACAGTGTCGTTCGTGAGAATACTCACATATGGTGAAGAATGCTGAATATTGGAAGTTTGAAAATATGTTTGATCGGGAAAGGTGGGAGATTATTGAGATTGGGAAATGGTGGTGGTGGCATTGGTGGCTGTGAGGGGGGATCGACTCTCCTCCGATGAGCACTGGACCAATCTGACTCAACTAACAGAGGCGAAATTCATTGTTAGTGAGATTGACAAACAAACAAGTAAGATACTCTGCTTAAATACATTGAATGTATTGATATACGTGAACAAGGACAGTGCAAGTAAACAGTTCAGTAGGGCTTCGCCACACTAACAGGATTTCTAGCTCTGACACAACACTCCTCTATTTATAGGTCGACATGACTCGCACAGGAGAGTGTGTAACAGAGTATGACTCATGCGAGTGGTTGCCTCGTACGAGTGACAAAGTGTCACTCGTATGAGTCATATGACTTCACTCGTACGAGTCAGTTTCTAAACAAATAAAATATACATTAACAAAACAAACTGACGTTCTAAGCCTTTTATACAAAATCAACATATCCTAGACGTAGACAATAGACATTATGTACCAACAGTGGCATGTGTGTAGTAGCAGGTTGGGTGGATTGTGACGGTGGCTGAGATGGTATAGTCATATTTGGTACATGCTAAGTAGGTGTTGGTGAGAACTGGTTTTGTTGAGATTGGGTGACTGGTTGGTTCTCGAGATTCACTTGAGCTTTCCATCAGCTTTGCTGTTGGTATTGGTGATTACAAAATTATGTTTTCATGATGCAAAACTTAGGTATGCTGAACAGTCCTCTCAATTTCTGGATAAAAAACTATTGGCGAAGACTTCCAGGATTTCCGAGTATGATGCATGCACGTACTAGATCACATGCGCAACATAAGCAAAAGAAAACTTATGTAATTCTGAAAAAAACACAATGAAACTAATTTTAAATTTTTATCTATTTTTACTAAAAACTTAACACAAAACACTTTGCACACGACTCCCGGCGATGGCGCCATTTGATGTCTGTCGTGAAGAACATGCAAAAACCAACTAAACTACGTAGACAGAATAAGTCGGGTATTGAACCAAGGGAGTACTATGGAAAGTGTTGCAATGTCAAGTATTGATTATCTATTACAGAAAATGAAAACTTGATTGTGAATTGGTTGATTTTCTAAATTAAATAAACTAATTTAAGTTCTCTTATCAATTGGAGAAATGATGGTTCCTTCGAATTTCAGATTCACGGCTAGCTCAATTATGTGTTTAAGCAAAACACTTACATAGACATAAGTGTTAACCTAATTATCCAATTGTGATGTTCACAGACTAAGTACTCTGGTCAGTACATAACAGGAGGTTATCAAATGATAATCAATTGAAATTACCACCCCTAATCTCACCTCAATTATACCCCAATTACAAGAACTCTTGGGAATTGAATGATTAAAGGTTATAGTTTAATAAAATGCAATCGGTTACAATCAGTTAATCAAATTCAAGGTGAAAAGCATCGAATGCTTACATCACCGAGTTCATACAATTGTCAAAAACACATAAAAGTATCTAACTTACCCAAACCCTCCACCCAGAGGAAACCACAAGGAAACTTGCCGCTCATCTCGCACAAACGATCTTAAAAAGCTTGAGAGATCAATGAGTTCATAATTACATGGATGGATTATTAAGAACGTGATGATGATGAGTGAAAAGTTCCCAACTTTCCTTGGAATTGAAGATCCCCCTTAACTTTCTTTTAAAACCCTAATATACCTCACATTACAAGGATGGGTGTTTTTTTCCGGAACTGGCGTAAGCTACGCTACGGAACCGTAAGCTACGGTTCATGGTCTCTGTCTCCTTTTGCTACACTAGACCGTAACCTACGGTTACACACCGTAGGCTACGTAAAGGCCTGCTGGTTGCTTTTTATCGAACATTAAGACACCGTAAGCTACGGTCTATGGACCGTAGCCTACGTCGCAATTCATTACTTCATCTTTTCATGCATTTCAACTTCCCATAAATGACTTTTAGCCCCATTGACTTTATTTATTCGCGTTCCATACACTTTCAAGCTGTAATTCTACTCCGCACAAGTCCCAATTAGTATCTTTTGCTATGCAAATCCTTCACAAGTTTTTTGCATCATCTATAACCTTCTTAACTTTACTGAATTAAGTGATTAACCTGCAAAACCACCAGTTCTCGTAGTTATCTCATTCAAAGCATATAATCACTCAAAACAAACCAAAACGCATAAGATATGATCATTAGCGTTCGGGTTTCACCCTCTCCATCAGCATCCAACTACTTGATCACCTCCTTTTTCACAACCTCGCGCATGTTGGGTTTCAAGCGTCTCTGTGTGTCCCATGCGGGCTTCGTATTTACATCATTAATATTTTTTGCAAGACAATAGAAGGACTAATACCTTTCTTTTGTGAGTGGCCATCAGATTGCTGCACGGTGATCTTTCAGCACCTTCAGTAGTGCTATCTCTTGCTTTTCTTCCAGATTGGCTACAATAATAACCGGGAGGGTCTGATCCTCTCCCAGGAACGCGTATTTCACGTGTTGTAGCAGTTCCTTCAATTCAACTTTTGGTGGACTGATCATTGACGTCTTCAATCCTAAAGAGATCCCAGCCTTAAGACTCTCTATCTGATGAGTCGCGGAGGCCTTCCATCTTCCACCTGTCACAGATAAAACAAACCTCGGTGGTTTCAAGATGAGGATGGCACCCATCAATAATATCTGCCATGAAACATTTGTCACTAGTTAGAGAGTTAGTAACATTCGAAAACACATTTAAGCGAACCTTTCTATTGCCAAACGTCATACTGACTGTTTCAGAATGACAGTCTATCAATGCATGTGTGGGGCTAAGAGAGGTCAGCCTAAAATAATATTTGGCTGCTTGATCTGGTTAGATGACACATAATCAAGCTCCAAGAAGTCTACTGGATAGTAAAACTCTTCCACCTTAACAACCGCATCTCGAACAATCTCCTAGGGAGCTTAAGGGTCAAATCAACCAACACCACAATGGTGTCAGCTTGACGCAGTGGACCAAAATCACATTGGTCGTACAAGCTTCCCAGGAGGATGCTCACACTAGCCCCAAGATTCAACAACACCCTATTCATTTTAAAATCACCCACTTAAATGGGTATCAAAGGTGTTAGTAGGTCTCACAACTTGGGTGGAAGTACCCCGGTTAACACGACACTGACTCGCTCAGTTAGGTCATTTTTCTATGAACTTTGTGGTGCCATTTCTCAGTACACATGTCTTTCAAATACTTGGCATAAGCCGGAACCTGTTTAATTGCATCGATTAAAGGTAAATTAATTTTAACCTACTTAAACACCTCCCCCATTTCCTCCTGATGAGTTCCCATTTGTTAATTATCCCTTTATTACCTAGATTTTTCAAAGCTTCGGGGAATGGAGTTTGAATTTGTTCCCCTTCGTTAGAATTAACTATTTCAACAGTTTCATTAGGGGTTTCAACAATGACTTTTTCATTAGTTTTAACAGGTTTAGCTTCTTACTCACCCTCACTCATATCACTCTCATCCATATCCTCCACCACACCTTCAACGAATGGTGGCTTTTGGTGAGAAGGATTCATCTTTTTGTCGTGGGCAATCTTCCATTCTCCTGCTTCATCTCTTCCAGCTCGCAGTTGCCCCATCTGCGTTGTCAAAGAGTAAATAGCTTTACCGCGCACTTCATCCTTCTGTGCTCTTGCATCCTCCATTTGATTTCGTCTCTGCATCTCCTGTTGCATCGCCTTCAACATTTCCATCATCTCATTACCCCCACTGGCACTAGAGGATCCAGATGACCTCCTTGATTGTTCTTGTAATTCCATTAATATCCCCTAGTGTTACCCTTTGGTAAATGTTTTGGTAATGGTAAATGTTTTTCTTTATCACATCAAACCAATCATAACTTGTAGGTGCATTTAGTGGTATTTGGGGAAGAGTTGATAATGTTTTGGTTTGCTTGATTGACAGGATTTGCGGTGAGTGCTTGTTGAACTTGGATTACAATGTTGGGTATTACGGCAGCCATTTGTTGAGCGATTAAGGCAGCCATGCGATCGCGGGCTTTTCTTGCTCTCGTCTTCCTACGGGCGAGGTTAGAAGACATCTACAAGGAATACATGACAAGAGTGTGAGTTGGATGATTTTGGGATCATGGGTCGCATTAGGAATGAACATTCATAAAATAATTATAGATAAATAAATCTACTACATCCATAGGATGTCTTGGGTTTTGGTCGCTGTTAGGCCCTACATGCCGCCATACTTTACCTGTGTAATCATGTGGGCCCCCATGAATACCGGTTTTTCATATGGTTCGCACGGGTTTGCCAGGTTGCGTACACAAAACCCGGAGAAAATCGAGAAATATGTATACAACGTGTGATATTCGGAATGTGTCCAGGTGTAGACACGGTGACACCTCAAAGTAGGGTTAGTTCGAACGACGTTTGGTGTGGCATGCTTTGGCCTAATAGGTCCTTCGTACTCTCATCGTTGGTCCCCAGGTAGGCAAACTGGTCCGTTATATTGGATTTATACGAATGCCAGCCTAGACAGGACGTTCCGACTACCGGTACTTGTACCCTTCCAGTTACTACATGCCCGTCGCAGAACTTACTTTGATGAGATTTGAAAATTGCACAAAATCTTTGGATAATGAGAGTATGAAAATAAATTGAATACATGAACATCGATATATGTATAATGAATATGTATATATGTATAATGAATATGTATATGAGCATGTATGTTTGACTGTAAATGTAAACAAATATGAAACAAATAATTATCACAAGTTTGTATGTAACCACCTAATCAATTAAAATTTAGGCAGACTATAGTATAGGCTCTAAGGGTCTAATAACCTATCCTATATCCCTATAGTCATGGCTCTGATACCAATCTGTCACACCCCGACCCGCAGCGGAAAAGGTGATCGGGGCATGATTGGGTTATCATCAAAGTTCATGACATTTATTATGCGTTTCATATTCATTAATACAATTTAATGGAAATTTACAATAAAGATTACAACATGTTCTAGCTATCAATCTAGGCATCTTTGTTCTCTTCTAAGGCATTTCCTATGTTTTCTTTGCTTCAACCTGTTCACCTGTATCATGTGTAAAAAGGTTTTGGATCAAGATAATGTTGGCGAGTGAATCATATGGAAAACATTTGAACAAATTTATTTAAATTGATTATGAAATATGTGCACAACCAAACATGAGTAAAAATAGATGTAACTTGATCAACAATCATAAGATATTAAATGAACCACACATGAACAATAATGGAACAATTAGAGGCACGCGATGCTCAACTCGTCTCTCACGAGGAACTGAGGGGCCTGATGAATGAATTGCATAAACATGATAATATGAATGACACAACTACAAACAATATAAACTCAATGATACACACATGAACAATAATGAATTTGATTTGAGGCACGCGTTGTTCAACTCGTCTCCCACGAGGAACTGATGGGCTTAATGAATGAGTTTCATATAATTTGACAAAAGGAAATAAGTAAATCACAACAATATAAACAATCTAAGTTTAGGTCATGATGTGGTATGGCACAAGTTTAAATAAATAAATTAATTATTTTCATAACACATGACACACCCCAAAACGTGTAATTTAAAAGGGGAAGTTGTAAGATTCACTCACAGTGGGTGCGTTCGGTTGATGACGTTGAATGCACGCGAAGTGGTGTTAACCACGAGTGAGATTAACCTAGATAAATCGCATTATGGTTTTGTAAGTAAACGGGTTTTATTAATCTATTTTAGTAGGATTGTTGGGTGTATTTTTGTGAGTTTAAGGCTATTTTCAAACCTTAAAAATGTTATTTTTAAGTATTTTTAATTGATTTTTAATTAAAATAATTAAATAAAAATAATAAAAAAATTTGATTTTTTTTCTGACCGTTGACCGTTGACTGACCGTTGACCGGTTCGATTCATGTATACAAGTGCGTTGAGTGAGGCTCGAACCCGAGACCTCTCGTACGCGTGCACACAGCTCTACCAACTGAGCTACGTGTCTAACCCGTTATATATCTGATTTTAATTATATTTATACATTAAATAGTTTAAACCGAAAATCATTTTATTTTAAAAACAGTTTAATTTACTCGGACGATGCGCTCCACAGGTCTCGAACCCGGGACCTGTGGCTTAAACTAACACACAGTCCACCGCTGGATTGTGTGTTTAACATGTTATATAATCCAACTTTTATTATACTTAAATACAAACTATTTGTTTTCATTTCTGACTTATTTTAAAAAAGGTAAACAATTGACCGGGTCGATGTAGGAAAACAGACTCGAACTCGTGCACTTTGATTAAACATACACACAGTCCACCGCTGGACTGTGTGTCTAACTTGGTTATTATTCCGATTATTCATATACTTAACATATACCTGTGGCGACTCCGGTTCGGTTAACAAAACAAAAAGGCATTATATTAAGGCGGCGTGTGTGAAACGGGATTCGAACTCGAGACCTGTGCGTTTTATGTGCACACAGTCCACCGCTGGACTGTGTGTCTAACCCGATTAATAAGTTGATTTTAATTATACTTATAAGATACCGAATACATCGTCTTCTTCATCAAGGTATAACCAGAAAAGACGACTGACTGGTTCAATGATTAATTCAGGTTCCTTTAACGTTTTAGGTTAATTATAGATGAGATATAAGTAAAAAGAAGGAAAAATAAGCGTGAGGTATACCGACTCGTTTTTCTCTGTTTTCCGGCGGAACTCCGGCGACAGAAATCACCTCCGCCGACGTGTGTCTTGCAGCAGCGAGCCTTCAGAAAGTTTACAAAAGGTGTGGGTGACTTCGGTATAAGCTTAGGAGGTTCAATAAGGCTCGGCAATGGGGAACCCGGTTATCCGGCGACAAACAGAAAAATTCCGGCGAGTGGAATTACGCCGAGAAAAGGTGTGGTTTTGAGCGAAAAGGTTTGCAGTGGGTTGTGGGTGAATTTATAGGGCAAATCGTCGAAGAACCTGGTCTGATTTCCGACTGTATTCGTAAATTATAAAAACTCCGGCGGTTATAACTTTGGTCGCGGACTCAGACGTCGGTTATAACCGATGTCTTAGTAATGGTTTACGTTATAACGTAAATTGTCGTTAAGACTCGCGAAATTTCCGGGATTTCCGACGACTGAACTATTGGGCGCCGGTTTTGAATTCGTAACGTCATAATATTAATTAATGATTCCAATATTTCACAAGAAGCATCCGTGGCGCAGTGGTTCAAGTGCGCGTGTTAAGTTTGTTTGTTGAGCCGGTACAGACCCGGGTTCGAAACCCGGCAGGAACAAAACATTTTTATTTTGCGTTTTTTAACAGTTTTTCAAAAACTAATTATATATTCCCGTATAATAATTGATTATGTATCGTTTAAAATTATTTTGGGCATTTAATTCGCAACGAAATTTTTGACTGACTGTTCGGTTGATAAACGGAGCGGTTTGGTAAATCCGTTTTTTGACGGATGTTACAATTTCCAGTGCCTTGCAAAAAATTCTCATTGTCAAATCCACCTACAATACTGGGGCACTAGTCGGCTATATGCCCCAAATCTTTAGAATGCCCACACATTGGCATCTGTACCCTAACCTCAGGTGTGCTATCCACTATCCTCGCCACTAATGTCTACTTCTTCTCGAAGATTGAGCCTTCCTCTTTGAAGTACTTGCCATCTTTTCTAAATAATCCCAATCCACTTCCTCAAATTTGTACCGAATGTACCATTTGATATTGAGCTAAGCTCAGGTGCATCTTCCGCCATTAAACCCACATGAAAGGCATTAAGTATTTCCCACATTTGTATGCCATGGTGTGGGCAATTCTTTAAGAAAATCTTGAATCGGTTGAGAGATTCGTGAAATAGCTTTCCCAACTGTTGTTGAAAATTCTGAATATCCTTCCAAGAATCGCTTGTCCTCTGAGGAGTGTAGAAGTCTTCTAAAAACAACTGTTGCATTTCGGGCCATGTGAAGATAGAGGCATATGGTAAAGAATGGAACTATTGTTGTGCCTTGTCTTCTAAAGTGAATTGGAATAGCACCAACTTCACCTCAACAGCTATAAAACCTTGACCCCCGATAGTATTGCAACGAGCATCATAAGCCGTGATATGCAAATACGGTTCCTCAGTTGCCAACTCGTTATATTTGGGTAAACTCTGGATGGACTATGCTCTAACCTCAAATGACCCACTGTATTATAAAGGTATTACCACCAGTGATGGATTGTTGGCAATCGCGGGTTTAAAGTGACTTTCGATCCCCCATACCGGTCCTCGATCATATCGTATAGGAATACCTTCGAAGTTGAGCCAACATTTGTTGTACCAGTGGTATGAGGACGTTTACGAGTCTTGCATTAACCGGCCACTGGATAATTCGATTAGGTGGATGACCGTGTTGTTGATACCCCAATGTTTCATGGTTCCCTCTTTCTGCAAATCCAAACCCGTGTCATACCTCTCAATTTTACCCTTATTCACCACTTGTATGTCACCCTGATTCCCCACATAACTATCAAATTCTTCATACCCATCTCTGAATTCTCCTGAGTCATGCCTGTGATAAAACATCGAATCTCTAACTAAAACTGTTGCTGTTGAGGAACTTGATAATGTGAAGGTTGATTTATTAAAGGCATTGAAGTTGATGAATTAGTGGGTCTAGTTTGATTAGGCGAGGTTGTAGTATTGTTAGGAACAATCCTCACATAGGGTAAAGACTATTAAACATTATATGTTAGGTGAAAGGTGGGTTTTGAGTGAACGATGGATATTGAGAAGAGGATGATGATTGGTTGGCAATGGTGTAAAGTTGTCTAAATTGGGAAATAATGGCGGTGGAATTTGTGGAATTTGAGTAGTAGTTTGGGTGGATTGTGGTGGTGGTTCAGATGGTCTAGAGGTGTTAGGGGAAGGTTGATTGGGAGTTGGTGAGAATTGGGTTTGTGAAAGCGGGTTTGCAGCTTGCTTATTTGGATTTCCTGAATTCTCCATCGATTTAGATGTGGGTGTTGGAGACTACAATACATTGTTCTCTCGATGAAGCCCTCGGGTCTGCTAAACTGTTCTCTCGATTTTCGATCAAATGCTAATGGTGAAGACTTTCTGGACTTTCTAGTAAGATGCATACACGTAGGAAATGACCTGCACAAACATAGACACGAAACCATGCGTAATTCTGAGAAAAAAGATATAAACTCTGTTTTTAGATTTTTTTTAAACTATTTTTTCTAAAAACACTTAAAATAAAATACTTTGCGCACGACTCCCTGGCAACGGCGCTATTTTGATGACTGTCGTTAGTGTCATGCAAAAACCTAAATAAACTAGCTAGCTAGAGTAAGTAGGGTATCGAATCCAGAGGAGTATGGTGGAAAGTGTTTATTGATTAAGTATTTATAACCTAATTACAAAAACGTAAAATCGGTTGTTTGATTAAACTAAGAATTACGAAAAACGAGTTTGTAAACAGTTGGAGAAAATTAGTTCCTCCGGATTTTGGATTCAAAGTAAACTTCAATTACATGTTTGACTACTACAATCACATAGACAAGATTGCATAATTTGATTAATTGATTGTGATTATTCAACTACTAACTTCAATTGCAAACAATGAAAGGTTATCACATGAATGATTAATTGAAATTACCAACCCTAACCCCTTATCAAATATATCACAATTACTAGAATTCTCGGGAATTGAATGAATCAGAACTAAGAATGAAAGGAAAACCAATTGTTTACAATCCATTCAATCAAATTAAATGGTAAAAAGCATCGAATGCTTAGATTACCAAGTTTAATTACAAATTTTAACACATAATACTTACAAGAATCCTCTACCTAGAGGAAACAACTAGGAAATTAGCCGCTCATCTCGGTGTAATGATCTTCAAATGCTTGAACAATGGTTGAATTCATCATCTCGATCTTTGGTTTAATGGATAATATGATGATGAGAGAAAAGTGCCCAAAGTGGTGTTCTAGATCTCCAAAATTCGTCTAGGAAGTGAGTCCTTGCTTTTAGGGTTTCCAAATTCTCTTTTAGACTTTCAAAATCAACACACTCGTCTTTTCCCAGAACCCGTTGTTCCTCTTGTTTCTCCTTAGCCGTAACCTACGGTTCATCACCGTAAGTTACTTTACATGACTGTTGTTCTTTTTATTGTTTACTAAACCTAACCATAAGCTACGGAATGGCCACCATAGCTTACGACGAGATTCCTCATTCTCCTTTTCTTTCATTCTAACTTTCAGCATATGACCAAATAGCCCCAGGACTTCATTATTTCTTATTTCTTGTTTCTTGTACCTCCACGCTATCTTTCAGCCCGAACAAATCCCGATCAATGTAGTTTACCTTGATCATCACCCACGGATGTTCCGCTCCGTCTCTAACTACTTTAACTTCACCGATTTAAGCGATTTACCTAAAAAATCACAATATCTCATAGTTATCAAATTAAAAGCATCTACTCACTTAAACGTACCAAAAATACATCAGATAAGGACATTAACGCTCGGCTTTCACCCTCTGCATCACATTTCATTTGAAGACTAATGGTCAGTCCGAGCATACTATTCAAACACTTGAAGGTATGTTTCGTTCGCATGTTATCGATTTTAAAGGAAACTGGGATACTCACTTGCCTTGATAAAGTTCTCTTACAATAAGAACTATCACTCCAGTATCAACATGTCTTCATTTGAAGCTTTGTACGATAGAAAGTGTCGATCTCAAGTTTGTTGACACGAGGTTGGAGAAGCTAATATTATAGGACCTGAACTCATTCAAGAAATGACCGATAAGATTCTTCAAATCCGCAATAATCTCTTGGAGCTCGAAGTCGTCAAAAAAGCTATGTTGACAAATGATGAAAGACGCTCGAATTCAACGTTGGTGATCGAGTACTTTTGAAGGTATCATCATGGAAAGGAGTTCTTAGATTCAGACAGAAAGGTTAACTATCACCTTACTATGTTGGCACTTTCATGATCCTCCAGAAAATCAGAAGAGTTGATTATAAGCTCGAGTTACCAGAAGAACTCAGTAGCATTCATCCGACCTTCCATGTTTCTAACTTGAAAAAGTGCCTTGCCGACGAAAACCTTCATATTCCACTTGAAGAAATATAAATCGATGAGTCAATATATTCTACCGAAAGACCCGTCGAAATCATGGGTCGCAGAGAAACGGTTAAAGCGCAGCCGAATTCCAATAGTCAAAGTCCGATGGTGTGACAATTGGCAAAATTCCGGTAATTCTGTACAACCTGAACAACTATTACTTTGTCTATTTAGCGCACAACTTGACTTAAATTATAGTTTTTAAGTCTTAAAAGTCTAGGAATTCAACAAAATCATAGTTTGTTATGATAATGAATTCGTCACAATCATGAACATATAAAACCATATCCTAAACGGATGACAAAGACGCGAACACGTAATAAATATCAGTACTGGTTAAGGTACAGTCTGATATTTCAGAATTAAGACATAAGATACGCTTGCACTATTATACCATAAAAAATTTATTTAAAACACCAAATTGTCCAAGTGTGCAGCAAAATACACCATTTTGCAGCAAAATACAACATTCCACAGCACAAAACAACAAATGTCCGAAAAACCAAAAATAAATATTTTTAGTTAAGAATAATAACGGGTGTTAAAAATAGTATAAAACACGTATATAAATCATGCTATTGAAAGCTACTCAGCTTGTTTAGTAAAAACAAGACAACAAAGCCGTACCGGAACTGAACTAAAAATAACAAATTTATTAGTCTGAAGAGCTAGATTAATTAACGGGACAATAAGAATTGTACTAGAACTATTGTGTAAACAAAATTATATATGTAATACAATATGTCAGAATTTTACCCGGTACAAGACCCAAACTAAATTTATCAACCAAACAACGAAACAATAAGACTAGTAAGTTATTTTGGCATATTATAGCGTCAATTTAAAGTATCGAGCAGGTAATTTTTATAAAAACTTATATATAAAAATGTTAAAGTTTATAAAAGTTTATAAAATTACAATTTATTAAAAAAAATAATAACTAAACCACCCCCTACGCACTCACGGCTACATGGGGTGATTACCCCATGCCACTTAATCACTATTGTTGTGTTGGCAAATTATGAGTATGTTTAGTGTATCATGATGTATAAGAACATAAACACAAGACTAAGATCATAACCACTTCATTTCTTTCATTTCTCAAACACCAACAACAACACATTCTCCTTCCATTTTTCCTTCCAAAAATCAGCCAAACACTACCATCTTCACCTTCAACTTCTTAAATCCAAACTCAAAAATTCAAGCTTGCATGAAGATCCAAGGATGATCTAAAGTGTTTGCAAGGATTAAGAGGCACACTTGGAAGCTTTGGCACTCTTGATCAACACTTTTTCTTCATCTTTTTACCATCATTTTGATCGTCCCTAGTCAAGTGCTAGTAATAAGCTTTATAACCTAATCTTATACTTTATATTTCATAAAAATGCACAAGATCATCTTAAAACATATTTAAAAACTCACTTGAAAAACACTAACAAAACTATAATCACTAACATAATTATGAGGTTTTCTTGATGATTATGGATAATCTTGAATTTGTCATAAACTAGTAAACTTGAATCTTGCATTTATATGTATAAAAAGATGATCTAAACATATGCATGTTTAGATTAGCAAGATTCATTAACAAAGATAGTTATGAACATGACTTTATATTTTAAAGATGATCATATAAGTTATAGATTATTAAATAAAAGTTACGATTTAGAAATTTTGTTAAAAAGTGACAATAAAGTTTCCATTTTAAGAAATTTTAAAACTATAAGTAGTTCATGATATTTTTGTTAATACATTTGTATAATATATGTGATTTGATGATGATTTGAGTTAGAAAATTATTTGAAACATGTTTATATAAACATGGGAAAGCTTATATTTTAAAGGAAACTATGGCAAATTTTTTATAAAAATTAATCTTGATTAAGATGTGATTAAATATAAAGATTTTGTGATTAAAAGTGATTATGAACTTTAATCTTGTTTAAACAAAAGTTTACGTGAAAAAGTTTAAGATATAATTACTTAAATTTTCTTAAACAAAAAAGGAGATAAAAATATATTTTTGATAAAAATATATATGTTGAAATCACCAAATATGTGTATATATATTTTTGTATAAAAATATGTATAAGTGGTCAACTTTTGACAAAATAATGTATCGAACAATTCGGACAACTTGGACAATTCGGACAAAATAAAGTATATGGTATCAACGAAATAAACGACAAAGACGAAAGAATAAAATAGTTGACACGAACATAACGGTCAAAATGAACAAATAAACAATTACACTTTATATTTACTAGGATTTATAAAATTTTAACTTATAACTAATTGTTTCTACAAATAAATTTTATAAGTTATAACAATTAATAGTAACTATTTTAAAAACTTGGATTAAGCCAAACTAACCTAATTTTTTGGACAAAGCCAATTTTTATAAAAATATATTGGGCTAAAACCATTTTTTATAAAATATATGAACTAGCCTATTTATATAAAATAATTTGGGATAGGCCCACTTTTATAAAATTAACTTTGGGCTAAGCCCACTATTATAAAATTTACATGGGCTAGGTCAACTTATATAAAAATTAACTTTGGGCCAAGCCACCTTTATAAAAATAAATTGGGTAATCCATTTCTATAAAAATTAACTTTGGCTAAGAGCACTTTTATAAAACTAAACTTGGGCTAATCCAATTTTATAAACTATTTTAGGCTAGGCCCACTCTATTATTTTTAGAATGGACTAGGCCCACTTTTACAAATCAATTGTGCTTAACCCACTTTAAATAAAATTAGGTTGGGGTAGGCCCACACATAGTAAGCAAATTGAGCTAGGCCCATACTTACAAAAACCTATTGGGCTAGGCCTATTTACATGTAATCAATCTAGAATATATATATATATATATATATATATATATATATATATATACATACCAACAAAGAAAAACCAACAAATGCAAGTATGAAATTCAAGATAAAATACTTGTATGAAAAACAAACGAAAGCCTAAGTGTCTAATAGATTAGAACACTTGTAGGTCGAGAAATGAACAAAGTATCAGGAATCGAAAAGAGATCTGCACGGAACGCAAATTTGTGAATTCATGTTTCCCCTTTTATTTAACGTTTTTATGATTTTTAAACGTGCAGGGATGTATACATGTTACATTTAGTGTAGCTGGGAAATGAAAATATTTAGATCACATGTGAATAAGGCTCAAGCATTGAGACCATTAATGAATAACAAGTACCAAGGAACAAGGGGATAGATCTATTAGGTTTGGGTGAGCCCCACTCTATTACCGCAATAATAACATATCGTATTAGAGTGTTTTCTTTTGTCTAAAACAAGTGTCTCAGGCATAATAAATCGTCAAAGGTTGGTTGCCACCTTATTCGACAAATTCAGATTAGTGTCCTTGTAACACACTAATTTTCTTACAAGTTTCATTAAGTTATATTCAATGAATTTATTATTTCAAATATTGTTGATGATTCATTTGATACAAAATTTATAACATGAATTCACCAGCTTTTTGTTGACGACGTTTTCAAAACTAACATGTATTATAGAAAACTAGTGGATGGCCTTCGGGAAAGACATGTTCGTATGTTGTGAAGTCAAGACTTTATATTTCATCCAGACTGTTATTGTTATGTTTTTTAAACTTATGTTTTAATTTTAAGTAATGTTGTTAACCTTGTGGTATGTTTTAAAAACAAAAGTATGTATGTAAATTTTGTGTTAAATAAAAAGTATGGTTGAACATTTTGTAATGTATTATAATTGCCGTTTACTTGGTTGAATACAACGACTGCTGCTCTGGCCACACCTCGCGCACGCTTCTGCTACATCAAAAATTGGGGTGTGACAGACCTGGTATCAGAGCTTCAATTGTAGTGAACTAAGATTATTTCGAGTCTAGTCTACAATTTCAAAATGGTCTTTTTATAAAAAGTCATAAAATGTTTGTGAAAATGTAACAAGAGTTTTTTCCCACGACATGTATTCCAAGTTCCACTAGTACTAAACGATAAATCAAATGAATAATGCAAGGACATTATGCGAGATAGTTTTTGAGGATTATACACGATAACAGTAAGATGAATCAAAATGATACATGACATGACTTACAATGAAACTGGAATATAATTGCCCACAAATTTATTATAAGTTGTTCACATATATAAGTTGTACGAATTATCGTGCGAGGACCATGTCTTCCAATTCCGACACCGATTCTACGGGATACGCCTCGAACGCCGATTACATACCACTAGATGACCCTGCCTTACCTGTTATCATCATCATCTCCGATAAAGAGCTTTCGGACGATGAGTGGATGAATATCGACTTCCAGCCTTTTGCTTTACCTGAGCCTGATCATGCTGACATTCCTTTAGAGGATGATGTACTTGCTGTACCCCATTTTCATGAGATAGTCATATTCGGTCACCCTGAGGGTGAACATGTTGTTGCTTATGTCGCTATACCACTTAATGTGGTAGATCCATTTGATGAATATCAATGAGGGACACCTCGTACCTCCTATTGTTGATGTTGAAGACGAGGTTGTTCCAGTCATACATGTCGAGCATGTTGACGACGACCTCGGCATTGGTGAGGACTTTGACATTGTTATGTTAGAGGTAGCCCAGCCAGAGGCTACAGTAGTCGACATTACATCGTCTGCACCTTCCACACCTCTGACCCTATCACCTATGCTTTCACCAGATACCGTTTTACCACCATCTTCAGATACTCTACCTATACATGTTGATTCCGTTTTACCAGACACATTCCCCACTGATCATTTATCTGGGTCTACACTACCACTGCATTCTTTGGAGATATCACACACCACATTGATCACCCGATACATCACCCTTTTGTTGGACCATCCCATTATACTCTTGGTAGTACTTCTCAACCTGCTGATCATGTACCCCTTATCCTTTTGTTGGATCATTTTCAATTACTGTTACACTAACCCTCAGTTCTTATTAGGACCTCTTTGCTGCAGAGCCATCACACGTTCCACATGGTCATTCTATGACTGAGTATCCTCCTTTTATTCAGATCCCCACTGTTGGAGATCTGTCGTATCCCCCACCACATATGCATAGTACTGTTACATACCCCCCACCTTATTATGTTGTTTCACATGATTAGCCACCTCTGGGCATGAGCCATCTAATCCGTACCACCCGAACCATTTGCCACTTACCACCATCGAGTATAGGTTCACATCCACTAAAGATACAGCTCGGTATCTTGTTTCGACGATTTCATGAGCTTAGTGCTCAACTTTCTGCTATTCGAGCATCTCAGAGTGCTCCATCATCATCATCCAAGCCACCATTACCCACATCATCACCTCCACCACCATCATCCACATTAGTACCATCACTTACATCATCTCATGCCACCTCTTCATCAGTTGGGAGGCGCATTAGTGCCATCGAGGAGGAGATGGCGTACTTCCACTGTATAATCCGCGCATCTGCACCCCGACCCCAGCGTTAGTCTAGTTTGGTATGTAACTAAGTTTTGGAGGTAGTACCTGTATCAGGATAGTAGAAGATTGAAGGATTTTGAAGATATATATAAGTCAACTTGAAGACTATGAAGAAATGATGCGAAGAAAATATCTACTTTTGTTTATGTATTGTATATAACTTGTATGTTGGAGCGATGAAAGTCCGAATTATATTTTTGTACTTCGCAAAAATGATGTAACTAGTTGACAATATATAAATATATATATATATATATATATATTTGAAAGTTGATTATCCTTCTTTTATCATGCATTGTTGATTATTCACTATATTTGTGTCATGACGATATTTGTATGGATATCTCACGTGAGAGATGATTCGATTTATTTGGCCTATATATATATATATATACATACACTATATTATGATACATTTTATTCTGTTTGATCCATGAATGACAATATTTATCTAAAATATATGTCTAATTTCTTCTATATGATTTTACATATGAAGATCGTGGCACCAAGAAAAAGGAGCATACATCAACTCCAAACTTCCCTACCCACTTCTCAAGTTGAACTTGATGCTTTGTTGAATCAACGCATTGCCGATGCGATTGCTCAACATGAAGAAAATCGCACCAATTTGAGAAATAAAGATAGGGCTCAAGCCCCACCAATAACAACAAATCCTACGAATGGTTGGTTACTCATAACCTTACAAGAAATTTTCATTAATATTTTATTTGCAAAATAAATATTTCTGACAATTTCTAGAACCAACATTTCAGGATGCACATATAAGCAATTTTTATATTGCAAACCATTGAACTTTGACGGCACAGGGGGAGCTGTAGCATTTGTTCGATGGACTGAAAAGAAGGATTCTGTAATCCGCATGAGTAATTATTTCCCTGATCAGACTGTATTGTATGTTTTGGGATTGTTCATTGACGAAGCTTTGTCATGGTGGAATCTGCAAATGCAAACGTTAGGAGATGCAGCAGCATGCTATCACTTGGGAAAGACTGAAGGAAATGATGTGAGAGAAGTATTGTTCAAGGGCCGAACTACAAAAGTTGGTAACAGATTTTTGGAATCTAGCGATGGTTGGATCCGACATCTATGGCTATACTCAGCGATTTCATGATCTGTCACGAGTCGTTCCATATATGGTAACCCCGAATTCAAACGAATTGACAATACATTTGGAGATTAGCTCCGAAAATCAGAAGTATGGCTACATTATCACCTTCAGCAACCATCACTGAGGCAATTATGATTGCAGTAAGCCTTACCGAAGAAGCGTTAAGAATGAATAAGTTTTCGAGAAAGAGTGAAGACATGTCCAAGGAGACACATGTAGAATCAACCTCACACGGGAATAAGAGAAAGATTAATCATTTCAAGAAAGGTTCCTGACCGAGTAACAAGAAGAAGGAAACTCCCACAATAAAAAGGAATAAAGCACTCATGGCAACAACAGAGACAGAATCGAGAGGTATACAGCAAATGCAGCTAAGTGCAATTATTATCATTATGGTGGATGCCGAACCACCAAGTGTGATAAGTGCGGGAAGTTGGGACACCACATCAAAAATTGTTGGAGTAACAAGGGAAATGGGAATGAGGGCAAGAAAGAAGGAGGCTATGGAAATGGAAATAAGCAAGGGAAGAACCAAATATGCGATGGTTGCGGAGAATTGGGCCACTTTAGAAAGAATTGCCCAAAGGAGAAAAAAGGCCACAAGCGAGCCTTTGTAATAGGAGCTCACGAGGCACGTCAGGATCCAAATGTGATCACTGGTACGTTCCCTGTCAATAATCATTTCACATCTATTTTATTTGATACCGGAGGAGATTTTAGTTTCATATCTTTAGAGTTTAAAGATATACTTGAACTAAATTCAAATAAATTAGATATTCTATTCACTATTGAACTAGCGAATGGAAAGATAATTAAATCTGATGAGATTATTGAAGGATGTTCTTTAGAGTTAGGTGGACAAGAATTCAACATCGATTTATTACCCATCCAGTTAGGTAGTTTTGATGTTGTAATCGGTGGGATTGGTTATCCAATAACCAAGCCGAAGTCGTGTGTTGCGACAAAATTATTCGCGTTCCTCTTCCTAATAACGAAACACTTCTTATACATGGCGAGAAAAGCGAAACGTGATTACGAATTATTTCTTGTATGAAAGCCTAAAAGTGCTTATGGAAAGGATATATAGCATTCTTAGCACACGTTGTTGACAAGAAATCCAAGGAGTCAAAACTTGAGGAGATCCCTATTGTGAAGGAATTCCCTGAAGTCTTCCCAGAGGACTTGCCAGGAATACCACCACAACGATAAGTCGAATTCCGCATAGACTTGATTCCAAGAGCTGCACCTATAGCAAAATCCCTTTACCGATTAGCTCCTTCGGAAATGCAAGAGTTGTCTACACAACTTCAAGCATTGTTAGACAAAGGTTTTATTAGAACCAAGCTTCTCACCTTGGGGAGCTCTTGTTCTATTCGTAAAGAAGAAAGATGGAAGCTTTAGAATGTGTATACATTATGGAGAATTTAACAAAATCATGATCAAGAATCGGTATCCGTTACCGAGGATCGATGATCTATTCGATCAACTTCAAGGATCAAGTTTCTACTCGAAGATTGACTTAAGGTCAGGATACCATCAGCTTAAAGTGCAGGAAGAAAGTATTCCAAAGACAACATTTCGAATCCGTTATGGTCACTACGAGTTCCTTGTTATGCCATTTGGTCTAAGAAATGCACGGCGGTGTTAATGGACTTAATGAACCGTGTGTGCAAGCCTTACCTTGATAAATTCGTGATAGCATTTATTGATGACATATTGATATATTCACGAAATAATAAGGATCACGAACATCATCTTAGGACCATTCTTGAGTTGTTAAAGAAGGAGAAATTGTACGTAGAACTCTCTAAGTACGAATTTTGGCTTCGTGAAGTCCAATTTCTCGGACATGTAGTCAATGAGAAAGGCATACATGTCGATCCATCAAAAATAGAAGCCATTAAGAATTGGAACGCACCTAAGACACCCACCGAACTACGCCAATTTTCGGGATTTACGGGTTATTATCGAAGATTCATTGAAAATTTCTCAAAGATCGCTCAACCATTAACCTCCCTAACTCAGAAAGATAGGAAGTTCGATTGGGGAGAAAAGCAAGAAAAAGCCTTTCAATTACTTAAGGATAAACTATATGATGCGCCGATTTTATCACTTCTGGACGGCATAGATGACTTTGTAGTTTATTGTGACGCTTCACATCAAGGTTTAGGATGCGTATTAATGCAACGAGATAAAGTTATTACATACGCGTTACGCCACTTAAAAGTTCACGAAAAGAACTATACCACACATGACCTAGAGCTAGGTGCAGTGGTATTTGCATTAAAAATTTGACGTCATTATCTTTACGGCACCAAGTGCACAATCTTAACAGATCACAAAAGTCTTAAACATATATTTAACCAGAAAGAGTTAAATATGCGCCAAAGACATTGGCTTGAATTGTTGAATGGCTATGATTGTGACATTAAATACCATCCGGGCAAGGTGAACATTGTCGCGGACGCCCTAAGTCGAAAGGAACGAGTGAAGCCCCTTCGTATACGATCATTAGGACTCACCATTCACAATAACCTTATCTCTCAAATTAACGACGCTCAACAGGAAGCCCTGATGAGTGAAAATTTTAAAGCAGAGATGCTTAGAGGTATGGAAAAACATTTAAAACCAAATGACAACGGAACTTAGTACTTTGCAAATAGAAATTGGGTTCCTCTTTTTGGTAATCTTCGAAACCTAATTCAGCTGAAGCCTATAAGTCCAAATATTTGATACATCCCGGAGCGGGTAAAATGTATCGCGATCTTAAAGAATTCTATTGGTGGCCTAATCTCAAGAGAGATATTGCAACTTATGTTGGGAAATGTCTAACATGTGCAAAAATTAAGGCCGAATACCAAAAACCGTAAGGATTGTTACAACAACCTAAAATTCCCACTTGGAAATGGGAACAAATTTCTATGGATTTCATAACAAAATTACCCAGGACCTCTCGTGGTCAAGACATGATTTGGGTAATTATGGACCGACTAACCAAAGAGCTCACTTCTTGCTGGTATGTGAGAAAGTTAAAACCGAGAAGGTAGCCGAACTTTATCTTAAAGAGATTGTGGCAAGACATGGAGTGCCTGTTTCCATAATCTCTGATCAAGATGGTCGTTTCATATCAAGAATTTGGCAATCTTTTCAAAAGGCTTTTGGACCTCTCTTAGATCTAAGTATAGCCTTTCATCCCTAAACAGATGCCCAAAGTGAACGCACCATTCAAACCTTAGAAGATATGCTTCGTGCTTGTGTAATTGACTTAGGCGGAACTTGGGATACTCACTTCCCTTTAGTGGAGGTCTTATATAACAACAGTTATCAATAGAGTATTCAAGCTGCTCCATTTGAAGCATTTTACGGACGTAAGTGTCGATCTCCGCTATGTTGGGCGGAAATAGGCGACAAACAAATGATAGGTCCAGAACTAATTCAAGAAACTACGGATAAAATATTTAAAATCCGAGACCGTATTAAAGAAAGCAGCTCAGGATAGACCGAAAAGTTATGCGGATAAACGCCACAAACCATTATCCTTTGAGATTGGAGACAAAGTGCTATTAAAGGTCTCGCCTTGGAGAGGCGTAGTTAGATTCGGGAAGCAAGGAAAACTTAGCCCAAGGTACATAGGACCATATGAAATCTTGGAAAAGATTGGAACAGTCGTGTATTAATTGAAATTGCCTAAAACACTTAGTAACGTTCACGACACTTTTCATGTGTCAAATCTTAAAAAGTGCCTTTCAGACGAATCACTTATCATTTCGCGGACGAAATTCATATAGACGACAAACTCCATTTCATCGAAGAACTTGTCGAAGTTTTAGATTCGAAAGTTCAGAAAACAAGGAGGAGTCGTATCAAACTAGTCAAAGTCCATTGGAACTCAAAGCGCGGACCTGAGTTCACTCGGGAAGGGGAAGATGAAATCAAAAGAAAGTACTCTCACCTATTCGAGAATTCCTACGCAAAGGATGACACGACTTAAATTTCGGGACGAAATTTTCTTAAACAAGGGGAGAATGTGACAATTGACAAAATTCTTGTAATTCTGTACAACTTGAATAAGTATTACATTATCTGTTTACCGCACAACTTGACTTAAGTTATGTTTTTAAGTCTTAAAAGTCTAGGAATTCAACAAAATCATAGTTTGGTATGATAATGAATTCGACACAATAATGAACATATAAAACCATATCCTAAACGGATGACAAAGACGCGAACACGTAATAAATATTAGTACTGGTTACTATACAGTGTTATATTTCGGAATTAAGACATAAGATATGTCTGCACTATTATACCATAAAAATTTTATTTAAAACACCAAATTGTCCAAGTCTACCGCAAAATACAGCATTCCGCAGCACAAAACAACAAATGTCTAAAAAACAAAAAATAATATTTTTAGTTAAGAATAATAACGGGTGTTAAAAATATTATAAAACCCGTATATATATCCTGCTGTTTAAAGCTATGCATCTTGTTTGAAACAAAGCTGGTACCGGAACTGAACTCAAAATAACAAATTTATTAGTCTTAAGAGCTAGATTAATTAACGGGACAATAAGAATTGTACTAGAACTATTGTGTAATTAAAATTATATATGTAACACAATATGTCAGTATTTTACCCGGTACAAGACCCGAACTAAATTTATCAACCAAACAACGAAACAATAAGACTAGTAAGTTATTTTGGCATATCATAATGTCAATTTAAAGTGTTGGGGGCATTAGTTGTTATAAAAAAACTTATATATAAAAATGTTAAAGTTTTTAAAAGTTTATATAATTACAAGTTATTAGAAATAATAATTAAACACCCCCACTCACTGCTACATGGGGTGATTACCCCTATGCCACTTAATCACTATTGTTGTGTTGGAAAATTATGAGTATGTTTAGTGTATCATGATGTGCAAGAACATAAACACAAAACTAAGATCATGACCACTTCATTTCTTTCATTTCTCAAACACCAACAACAACACATTATCCTTCCATTTTTCCTTCCAACTTAAACTTTTTAAATCCAAACTCAAGAAATTCAAGCTTCCATAAAGATCCAAGGGTGATCTAACGGGTTTGGAAGGATTAGGAGGCACACTTGGAAGCTTTGGAACTCTTGATCGACACTTTTTCTTCATCTTTTTACCATCTTTTTGATTATCCCTAGCCAAGTGCTAGTAGTAAGCTTCATAACCTAATCTTATATTTTATATTTCATAAAAATGCACAAGATAATCTTAAAAGATATCTAAAAACCCACTTGAAAAACACTAATAAAACTATAATCACTAACGTAATTATGAGGTTTTCTTGATGATTATGGATAATCTTGAATTTGTTATAAACTTAGTAAACTTGAATCTTGCATTTTTATTTATAAAAAAGATGATCTAAACACATGCATGTTTAGATTAGCAAGATTAATTAACAAAAATAGTCATGAACATAATTTTATATTTTAAAGATGATCATATAAGTTATAGATTATTAAATAAAAGTTATGAGTTAGAAATTTTGTTAAAAAGTGATAATAAAGTTTCCATTTTAGAAAGTTTAAAACTATCAAAAGTTCATGACATTTTTGTTAATACATTTGTATAATATAAGTGATTTGATGATGATTTGAGTTAGAAAAAATATTTAAAACATGTTTATATAAACATGGGAAAGCTTATATTTTAAAGAAAACCATGGCCAAGTTTTTATAAAAATTAATCTTGATTAATATGTGATTAAACTAAAGATTTTGTGATTAAAAGTGATTAGGAACTTTAATCTTGTTTATACAAAAGTTTTGGTGTAAAAGTTTAAGATATAATTACTTAAATTTTCTTAAACTAAAAAGGAGATAAAAATAAAATTTTGATAAAATATATACGTTGAAATCACCAAATATGTGTACACATATTTTTATAAAAATATGTATAAGTGTTCAACTTTTGACAAAATAATATATCGGACAATCGGGTAACTTGGACAATTCGGACAAAATAAAATAGATTGTATAAACGAAACAAATCACAAAGACAAAACGAATAAAATAGTTGACGCGAACATAACGGTCAAAACGAACAAATCAACTGTTACGCTTTATATTTACTAGGATTTATAAAAATTTAACTTATAACTAACTGTTGCTACAAATAAATATTATAAGTTATAACAATTAACAGTAAATATTTTAAAAACTTGGATTAAGCACAACTAAACTAATTGTTTGGACTAAGCCAGTTTTTCATAAAATTATATTGGGATAAAACTATTTTTTTATAAAATATATGGACTAGCCCATTTATATAAAATAATTTGGGTTAGGCCCACCTTTATAAAATTAATTTTGGGCTAAGCCCACTTTTATAAAATTTACATGGGCGAGGCCAACTTATATAAAAATTAACTTTGGGCCAAGCCCACCTTTATAAAAATAAATTTGGCTAATCCAATTCTATAAAAAAATTAACTTTGGGCTAAGCCCACTTTAATAAAACTAAGCTTGGGCTAATCCAATTTTATAAACTATTTTAGGCTAGGCCCACTCTTTTATTTTTAGAATGGACTAGGCCCACTTTTACAAACCAATTGGGCTTAATCCACTTTAAATAAAATTAGGTTGGACTAGGCCCACATACATGAAACGAATTGGGCTAGACCCAGACATAGTAAGCAAATTGGGCTAGGCCCATACTTACAAAAACCTATTGGGTTAGGCCCATATATAATAAACTTTTAAATTGAATTTTTTCAATTAAATTATGAGCTAGGCCCATTTACATGTAATCAATCTAGAATATATAATATGATATGATTTTTAACATTTTTATGATTTTTAAACGTGCGGGGATGTATACATGTTACATTTAGTATAGCTGGGAAATGAAAATATTTAGATCACATGTGAATAAGGCTCAAGCATAGAGACCATTAATGAATAACAAGTACCAAGGAACAAGGGGATAGATCTATTAGGTTTGGGTGAGCCCCACTCTATTACGGCAATAATAACATATCGTATTAGAGTGTTGTCTTTGTCTAAAACAAGTGTCTCAGGCACAATAAATCGTCAAGGGTTGGTTGCCACCTTATTCGGCATACAGATTAGTGTCCTTGCAACACACTAATTATCTTACAAGTTTCATTAAGCTATATTCAATGAACTTATTATTTCAAATGTTGTTGATGATTCATTTGATAGAAAAGTTATAACATGAATTCACCATTTTTTTGTTGACGTTGTTTTCAAAACTAACATGTATATAGGAAACTAGTGGATAGCTTTCGGGAAAGACATGTTCGTATGTTGTGAAGTCAAGACTGTTGGTGCATATTTGTGACAACAGCTTATATTTGGTCTTTGGATATCTTGTAATTAGTAAAATCATAAACGGTTAGCGGTTTTAGTTTTGGAATAGTTAATTAGAAGTAATTGGGCTAAATCCGACACCATATAGCATATGGTAGGCGAATTGGGCCTAGACCTAATAGTAATCCATATGGTGAAACCCTAGCCCAGTTGCATAACCTGTCTCTATATAAAGAGAGCTTTGCATTAGGGTTAAGGTTGCTTATTCAGTTGCTAAGTGGATTAGTTGCTCAGAGAATTACTTCAGAGAGAGTTGAAAGAGAGAGTCTTAAATTGATTATAAACACTTGTGTTAGATAATCAATAGAAGACGAATTGAAAGTATTTGTTTGTGTTCTTGTTCTTGTTCGGTTTTCTGTGAAATCTGATCTAGGGGATTCCCCACTCTAGATTGAATGGACGATTCTGTGACAATCCATAAGATTAGGGGACCTACAATTGGTATCAGAGCATTCAGCTCTTGTTTTTACTCAGTTCAGAATCGTAACAGCAGAAAAAGTTGGGTTTTTGGAGGCTGGTTTGAAGTTTTGACGGCCATTTTAGGGTTTCTGATGCTGTTCTAGGGTTTTACAACGATTTCAGATTAACAGCAAAGCATTTCGGATTGAAAACTTGAATTTCGGATCAGAAACTAGCATTTCGGATAATCAGACTTGCAATTCGGATCATCAAACTTGAGTTTCGGATCCGAAAAGTGCAATTCGGATCATCAGAGTTGCATTTCGGATTAGAATAGTCTACCTCGGATTAAGATAAGTCCATCTCAGATTGAATTTCGGATCAGAATAGCATATCCCGGATTCCATCTTGGATTAGAACTGTCTATTCCGGATTCCATCTCGGATCAGAATATTCTATTCTGGATTCCATCTCGGATCAGAATAGTCTATCCCGGATTTCATCTTGGATCAGAATAATACATTCCGGATTCCATCTTAGATAACTTTTCCGAATCACCATCTCGGATAAGCATCTCAGATCACTGTTCCGAGTTTTCATCTCGTATTATCAATCCGAGTTACTGTTCCGAATTTGGTACTATTCCAAGTTCTATACAAAAAGGTGGAAAGTTAATCAGCTGATGTAACTGGAGTTAAACATTTTCGGACATAGAATTTGATCCATAGACAATCCTGACAAACCGGTTCCACAGTTAGACTCGTGTGATTTTTAGGACAAAAAAAAAGGCACGAAAATTCCTAAAATCATAATCGGACAATATACATCATTAGATTCGTACCGCCGAGACGAGTCTAACGGTATAACTTGGTGACCACTCATTTCGAACAATTTTTAACGTTTTTAACGAGCCAGTTCAGTAAAAATGTCGAATATGTCTAACCTAAATGAACTGTTAAGAATGGAGTACGAGACAGGCACAACTAACAAACCTCCAAAAATGCTGAAGGTAGAGAATTAACTTACATGGAAGGATAGGTTTCAGTCTTTCATTGAATATCAGGACACACGGATGTGGATCTGTATTCAAGATAGGTACGCTAACCCCACTCATGACTTTGAGGGCAGATAACGTGTCACTGCTTATGTGAATATGTCAGAAGCTGAAAAAAGAATGTATAAGTCTCAGAAGAAAGCGCCTTAGCTGCTATAAATATGTCATTACCTGATGGCATCAAACATACATTCAAGCGTTATACTACATCGAAAGAGATGTGGGATGCCCTAGAGAAGAGGTATAAGGGCAATCCTGATGTGAAGAAGAACAAAGTTGATCTACTGAAGAAACAACATGTTGTGTTTAAAGGAATGAGAACTGAATACCTTGAAGATATTATCACACGATATTATCATTTGATGTCAGAAATGGACAATTATGACATAGAGGGATACACGAATGTGGAGATAAATGATAAGTTGCTGGATGCTTTACCTGCAAAGTGGGATATTAACAGTTTGATGATAAAGCGCGAAGCTAAATATGGAAATAAAGACTTGGAAGAGGTTGTTGGGAAATTAAGAGCTTATAAGCTCAATATGAAGAAGAAGAAGAAGAAGACTTGATATGATCAGGTTCAAGATCCAGGGATTTATAAAAGGCTTACACCTTCATCTTCCAACAATGATTCAAGTGATACTGCAACTGCGTTTCTCTCATGTGAAAATGAGTAGATCATGAAAAATTTTGATGGTGAAGTATGCTTTATGGCTGCTTCAGGAGGCTCGTCAGGTGCAAAGCGACTGTTGGTACATAATGTCTATTGCCTACGTCTAGGATGTGTCTGTAATGTATATAGAGCTTTCATGTCAATGTTTATATGTTAAAATGTAAATTTTATATGTTTTGTTAGATTGGTTCGTACGAGCATCTAAGTGGTTCGTGCGAGTGTCTCACTCGTACGAAGCACATACTCGTACGAAGCATAGTCACGTCTCTGTTACAACACGCACTCCAGTACGAGTCATGTCGACCTATAAATAGAGGAGTGTTGTGTTAGAGCTAGCAAGTGATTTGTCAGTTGGTACGGCAAAGCTCTGCCAGTTTGTTTACTCGCGTTTGTATTTGAACGTCTTTTAATACAACAGAAGCAGTTAAACAGTAAGTATTGTCTTGTTGGTTTTGTCTACCTCTCTAGCAATGAATTCCGCCTCTGCTAGTTGAGCAAGATCAGGTCAGTTGCTCATTTCGAGAGCACGATCCCCGTTCACAAGTAGTTGCAGGCTACCAACTGTTTCAGACTTGGATTCACTTTCATCTTTATCACTTTCCCGAACTGAACTGGATTTTGGCCGAATTTGTGGATGAAATGGACTGGGATTCTAGGAACTCATGTTAATCTACATTCTAATAAATCCATAACAAATTCAGACCTAAAATCGGACTAAATCATGTTGAAATCGGTAAAAATCACCTGTTTAGAGACTTAATTGTTTCGTATAAGTTGATATTTCGTACGAACGAATTCTAAAAAGTTCATGAATTTTACAAATTTTCATATTTTGCCAAGTATTTCATATGAAGTTGACAATCGTACAAGAATCTTGCTAGCACGAAGAACTTGTTCGCACAAGTGTTTGTTGTGAGAATTACATAGTGTTTTGAACTTTGTGATTCGAACGAACGAGTTTATTCGCACGACGTATTTGTCATTCGCACGAAAGATTTTTCCACACTATTCAGTTTGTTTCGAAAGTGTGTTTGTTAAATTTTCATAGAAGAATGTTTGAAGAATTTTATAACGCATTCGCCACATCAGTCGTCACAACCACAGCAGCTCAAAATATCAATCTTGAGAACGAGATGGGCATTATGACGAAACCGCCAAAGCTTATGAACTTAGAAGATTTTGAAAGTGGAGTGAGCGTTTCATGAACTGGGTGCAGGCTAATCACTTTACTTGTTGGTTTGCAATTCAGGTGAAATATATAGCGCCGGTTGGTGAAAGTGGCCTTTAGAAGACCCTTGCTCAATTTATGTCGAATGTGAAAGGTTTATCAACGAAAAGAAAATGATGAACACTCTGCAACAATCGATTAAAGAAGATATTTTGGCTTTACTTCAACACGATGATGATGCTCAATCATTGTGGAATGCTCTCCGACTGAAGCAAGGAAGTGCTCAACTTAGAAAAAGTAAAAGGGCGTTATTGAGCAAAGAGTTTGATATTTTCACACTCATCAAAGGTGAAACTGTGAAGCAGTTGATTGAGACATACTGTCATTTAGTGGTTCAAATGAAAAGAATGGGAATCATAAAAACCAATGAAGAACTTGTTGACAAATTGGCTGATTCTCTACCGCAAGGCGAATGGTCTACTTATTTAACCATACTGAAGAATGGAACTGAGTATAGCAATTTCTCGTTACCTCGTTTCATAGACAGACTGGAGGGTTATGAACTGGAAATGCAAAAATGGCAAAGAACAAGACTGTACAAGTTCAACAAGATGTTAATCTTTACTTCAAGAACAGTTCTGATGCTCAAATTGAGGCGCCAAAGATCAAGACTGCTTTCAGTGCTTACAGCTCGCCAAGCACACCACCAAATCAGACTAGTGGTTTTCAATCATTTCCAACAGTTGATCCGAACACACCGTCAAGCCAACAGTCATCTTACGGATCAAGTCAACCCATAACAACCAGACTACTTCATCATCTCATTCTAATCAAAGAGTTTTACAATGCAACATTGCCGTCGATTTTCAGAATGCACAAAATTTTGATGAGAAGACAGCAAAGCAACACATATCTCTACTAGCTTCAGTTCTTGAGTCTTATGATAGGCTAGTTGCTGGGAAGATCGGAAATTCTGAAATGACACGTGAAGATTATGATCAAATAGATCCGGTTGAGATAGATTTGATAGATATAAAATGGGGTATGGCTTCGATTGTTCGTCGCGCACAGAGATTTATGGAGATTACTAGTAAAGAAAACTTGGGAGGTTTGGATGGGAAACTTGGATTTGATAAATCCAAAGTTACTTGTTTTAAGTGTCGAGAGAAAGGTCATTTCAAGAGAGAATTTCCTAACAGAGAGGTTCAAGGAAACCATAATCCTTTCGCTGATGATTACTATAAGAGAGCGATCTACCACTGACCTCAGCCAAGAATCAGAATGGTGCCGATTGAAGACAAGCAACCTGAAAGCAAAGATAAAGCGTTGGTTGTTACTCAAGAAGATGAGGGGTTTAATTGGAACAAGTATATTTCAAAAGGAGAGAGTTTGGCTATGGTTGCTGAGATCATAGAGGAACCTGAAGAAAAAGAATCAGGGGCGTCTTTTGATGAAGGATCCGATGATGATGATTAATATTACCAGACTTCATCAGAAGAGGAGGAACTTTTGAACGGTCCGTTCAAACACCTTTTGCCTAATTATATCTTAAAAACTTTTGCAGGTTACTTTGCACCAAGTCAACATTCAACATGTGAAGAGCAAAGAAGCCGGTTGAAGTAGTCAAAACCGATGAGAAGATGGAAAAGTTGTCAGAAGACATCATTAAAGCTTGCATGGCCATCGACAATGAGGTAAACAAGTCAACGTCCGAGATTGTGGTTGAAAAAACTTGTTTAAAATGTGCAGAGCCATGTGGTGAGTGTTGTGTGAAAGACACACGATATGCTAAATTGCAAAGTTTCACAGACAAATTGTCCAGCGATTACAAATCCACTAAGGAAGCCTATGACAAATTGAGTGCATCTATTAAACAATATAATAAAGCACTCAGATAAAATGATGCAACACTTATGATGCTTAAAGCAACAGTGATGGATAAACAAATGGCTATAAACATTCATCTAAACACTATTGCTGAGCTCAAAGTGAGCTTGAGAAAATTAAAATTGAATCTTGACAGGTTAACAAGTTGTTAATCAGTTATTCAACAAGCTCATACGTCATCGATCACATTTTACCCAAAATAGAAAAAATGACGATTCTAAAATTGATGAAACAAAAAGTGCGAGTTATGATCGAGTTCCACCACCCATGTGGAATAGTTATGCATGCAAAAAGCCATCTGGGGTGGAAAAGGCGCTTAATCTAAAATTGAAAACTGAATTATCTAATGAGCTGCCTTCGAATATCGATGTAACTTACACTAAAATTGATGGGGAATGTGACTGAGGTTGTAAACAATGTGGTTGAAAAGGTTCTAAAAAGTGAATATGAGATTTCTGAGTCTGAAAAATTTGATTAGTCTAAGTATGATGATATATCAGAAAATAGTTTAACGTTGATCCCAATGTCATAGTTTACAAAATGAAAGGATCTGATAAACTTTTTTCGGATGAGGAATTTTCGATCCAGAATGTGAAAATGGATTGTGTGGATAAATGTTCAAGCTGATGGATGTAAGTCATAATGATTTAGATAAACATGATGCATCTTTCTATTCTAAATCAAAAACTGACAACCGACCCTACTATCATAAGAATAGAGATTATCCGGAAAACAAACGGGTAAGGTTGGGTTTCCAGAAGCAACATAAAAACAACAGGTCCCAAAAATTGAACTTTACAATGAAAATCAATTTTGTTTTTGGGACTACAACCGAGAGAGAAAAGGAGATCATCGGAACACAATCAAATGATGATTTTCTTAAAGAAAAAGAGAAACAAAAACAGAAGCAAGTTTTGGATACCTCTGTTCATAAAGACTGCAGGACATGCTTTAAATGTAAGAAAGTTGGGCATATCCCACGGTATTGCTCACAAGAAGTCCAAAAAGTTTCTTATCCAAAAAAAATTCACCAAGGATGAAAAGCAAAAAGCACCCATGTTTATGCCGAAACAAATTCTTAAAGAAATAATGAATCTCATCAAAATGTTAAACCAATTATTCAAAGTCAATCTAAATATAAATTGGTGAAACATCAAACAAAAATCGTCAACTAGATTCGAAATTTTATGTTAAAAAGGCTAAACCTCAAACACAGAAATAGGTTGCTAAAGTTGTCAAAATTAAATTATCCAAGTTTGAACAAAAACCTTTTGTTCCAAACAAAACTGAGCTTAAAAAGATTGATAAAGAGAAAGTGGGTCCAAAATTTGACATTCCAAACCCACCCAAGACCAAAGAGGCTTAGGTTTCTTTGTTTAAATAGTTTTGTTAATCATGTGTGCAGGGGCTCCATCATTCAATACTGTCAACATGGATAATGGATACTGGAGCATCTCGCCACATGACATGGATGCTTGCGTTGCTCAACGACATTAAACCTATCGGTGGAGGGTATGTAGGTTTTGCTGGAACGCAGGGAGGCAGGATCGTCGGAGAAGGGATTCTCACGAACGGAGTTGTATCGTTTGATAAAGTGAACTATATTGCTGAGCTTGAGAACAATCTACTTAGCATCTCGCAAATTTGTGACAAGAAGTTCACGACGCATTTCAATGATAAAGAATGTCTAATCTTAAAACCCGGTTTCAAAATTCTGGAGGAATGGATTTTGATGCGAGCTCCGAGAGAAAATGATTTATATGTTCTTGATATGAGCATCGCCTCTACCACATCAAAGAAAGTTCAATGCTTTATTTCAAAAGCTACCGATATTATGGCATCGGAAAATGGGGCACATTCATCTCCGCAAGATGACTTTTCTTGTGCATAACGATCTAGTGGAGGGTGTTAATCTGAAAAGTTTTCATTTATCTGATGATTGTCTGAGCTACAAAAAGGGGAAGCAGCATAAGAAATCACACCCGAGAAAGCTGTTGAATTCGATAAAGCTACCACTAGAAAGGCTACACATGGATCTCTTTGGGCCAGTCAATGTCAAAAGTATTTCTTGCGATCTATACTGCCTTGTCGTTACAAACGATTACTCTAGATTCTCATGGGTTTTCTTTCTGTAGAGTAATGATGAAACGTTTGAAACTCTTATGATCCTTTTCAGAAAACTAGAAAATCTACATCACTTGCGCATTAAGAGAATTCGTAGTGACAATGGAACGGAATTCAAGAACAAGAAGATGCAAGAGTTCTTCAATGAAAAGGGGATTCTTCATGAATTCAGCGCCCCCATACTCCACAACAAAATGGAGTAGCTGAACAAAAGATTCGCACACTGATAGAGACTGCTTGAACAATGTTAGCTGATTCCAAATTACCGATTAGTTTTTGGGGTGAAGCACTAGCGTCAGCGTGTTATACCCTGAATCGTGTGTGGACAGTTAAGCCTCACAAAAATATATGTTTCGAGTTACTGAATCAACGAAAACCCAACCTAGCATTTTTGGAGCCTTTTGGATCACCGTGTACCATTTTGGACCCGGCTGGTAAATTTGGAGCTAAATCTTTGGAAGGATTTTTCTTCGGTTACACTACTCCTTAGAAACGTGTTTTCTTCCCGAGTCTGAACAGGTCGTTCTAGCACAGCATGTAGATTGTCAAAGATATACAACGCCTACGCAGAAACCCGGGGATCCGTGGCGGTTTAACTACGATGGATTGTGGGATTCGTTTTATCCACCAGATGTGCCAACAGAAGAAGAACTTGTTATGTTATTTCAAAAGCATCAATTATCTAATCAAGAACAAGTTCCTAGACCATTGGTGATTTCTACATCATTACTGGTCAACACGTCTGATGTCGGTCAAAGCTCTTCTGATCAAGTTCCTGTTCCTGCACCAAATGTCAATACTGCCGAATCGTCTGCCCAACCAAATGTTGATGCCGACTCTGATCGGGAACCAACTTTCGACGATGGAGGATCGAGTTCCGATGAAGGACCTGAACAGATTGAAAGCTTTTTGAAACAACAGGCTGATCAGTCTAATGCTTGGAATGAAGCCTCTTCATCTGTACCGGTCGTTGATGAAGTTCTAACGAATATGCAATCGCAAGTAGATGTTCCAACCGAAGTGATGCCAAGAACACTTTCACATCATCCATCGGAGAATATTATAGGCAGCTTACAAACTGGAGTGCAAACTCGTAATCAGATCAATAAAGATCTAAGCTGTTTTTATACTAGTATTGCTCCACTTCAAACTCAACTTTCTAATAGTTGTTTTGTTTCTCAGGTTGAGTCGGGAAGCTGGAAAGACGCGTTAAAGGAAGAAAGTTGGGTGGATGCGATGTAGGAGGGGTTGCTTCATTCCAAAAACTTGGAGTCTGGAAGCTTGGTGACCTGCCAGATCATCACAAAAAGATTAACACAAGATGGGTCTTCAAGTGCAAAATTGACGATCTAGGAGTTGTGGCAACAAAGCTCGACTTGTGGTTCAAGGTTTTCACCAGCAAGAAGGGATAGACTATACTGAAGTTTACGCCCCAGTTGCTCGTCTTGAAGCGATTCGCATATTCTTGGCCTTTTCCTCATGGAAAGGGTTCAAGGTGTACCAATTAGATGTTAAATCTGCTTTCTTATACGGAAAAGTGAAAGAGGAGGTGTACGTCGGCCAACCACCGGGGTTCGGTGATCCAGTGCACAAAGACAACGTCTACCTTCTGAACAAAGCCTTATACGGTCTTCATCAAGTCCCGAGAGCTTGGTATGAAACATTGTCAAGTCACCTTCTAGACAATGGCTTTATCAGAGGAACAGTAGATTCTACCCTCTTTACAAAGGAAGTAGATGGGCATTTAATCATCGTACAAATATATATGTGGATGATATTATCTTTGGATCGACAAATGATAAGCTGTGTAAAGACTTCGAAGAAGTCATGAAGCGCAAATTTGAAATGAGTGCAATGGGGGAGATGAAGTTCTTTCTAGGACTTCAGGTTTGATCAGTTGTCTGATGGTATCTTTATTCATCAGATGAAGTATGTTCATGACATATTGGATAAATTCAATATGACAGGAATTAAATCAGCATCTACCCCGTTAGCCCCAAATCACAGCATTTGTCCAGATCTTACTAGAGAAAGAGTTGACGAAACTTATATCGCTCCATGATCGGATCCTTGATGTATCTTACGGCTTCTCGACCTGATATCATGTATCCAACATGCATGTGTGCCCGTTATTAGTCTAATCCAAGAGAGTCACACCTGCTTGCCGTTAAACGCATAATGAGATATCTGAAGGGTTTTCCAAGCACTGGCTTGTGGTACCCTAGACATGATGATTTTAATCTTGCAGGATACTCGGATTCTGCTTTCAGATGCGGCAAACTGAATAATAAGTCTACAACGGTCGACTGCCAGTTCTTTGGAACCCATTTGCTAACGTGGCAGTGCAAGAAACAGACCATGGTCGCTCTCTCTACTTGTGAAGCTGAATACGTTTCAGCATCCTGTTATTGTGCTCAGATACTCTAGATTCAACAACAGATGAGAGACTTCGGACTGCAATTTCTTGATACGCCAATATATGTAGATAATTAGGCCGCGATTGATATCACCAAAAACTCATGTCAACATTCATGCACTAAACATATTGAGATTCGACACCACTTTATCCGTGATTGCTACGAGAAAAAGTTGGTTAGAATTGAGAAAATCCACACTAATGATCAAAAGGCAGATTTTTATACCAAAGCTTTTGATAAAACAAGATTCGTAAATGTTAGTTAAATGGTTTAAAAAAATCTGATATCAGGGGATATACATGAGGTTGAGTTTGAGGATGATGACGTCCTAATGTGAATTTTTCATCGGTTAAATGTTTACTGCATATTCTTTCTTAAAAATTCTAAAAATCCAAAAATATGTTATTTTAGGGGGAGAATGTTTAGGAAAATCCAAAAACATGATAAAATTTAAAAGGAGTTGTTGTGGAAAGGAGATATCATATTATATCAAAAAGATAGTCACAATATGCTAAAGAATTGGAATGTTAAACAAGTTGCTTAAACAGGTCTTACTGAGGATGTGCCATTAGGTTATACTCGTTCAGTAAATTGTTTTCGGGATACAAACATAAAAAGTCAAACTGAGTAACTTGTGGGATAACATCTCTCGGATATATGGACTTAGTACTCCGAAATATCGTTTGAGAGAATGCCAGATTCTGCGATACTAGGTCTTTATATTTGATCGATATCTGGGGTATTATCCGAGTTTTATAATTTTGCGGAAGCAATGGCCTAGAACTTTTATAATACTTTATGCATTATTCGCCCAAGCTGCATAAAAATGATTATGTTATAATCTTTGTAACAAATGCAGTATAAAAGATTCCATGTATGGAACACCACCGAAAGACGAGTCTTCATCTCTTTGTCTGTCTGGAAATGCTAACCGGAGTGTCACGCTCTCAAGGTCTCGCACTCACCCACTTACAGATATCAATTAGATATATTCACCTGTAAAATGATATTCTGGGAATCTTGATGCGGGAGTATATTCAGAGATGGGAAACACAGTTATTTCATGTTCTTAAATTTACTTAACATATCTTGAAACACTTGAGAAACGAGAAGAAGTTTAAAAGGACAAATATATTGGCAATCTAAGTAAATCTAGTTAAAAACTTAATGAGTATATCAAGATCAACGGTACTTGTGATTTGTTATGTACTTGATATGATTCTCTAAAAAACACAGAACTCACAAAAATATGCATGTCATTTTTGATAAATTTCTTTAAAAAAACTCAAAAAGATTATCAGTTTTCTTAGCTTGTTAGATTTATTTTAGTCTACCGATGTTGAAGACACTGATGGTTGAAATCAAAGCAACATCTTGCTGAGTGAGAATTGAAACCATGGGTTGGGAGCTAGTCTTTATTGAAAATTTATCTAAACGTCAATAAAGTTCATTAATTTGGGACTTTAAATGTTCAAATAAATCTGTTTTGGTAAAAAATGGTCATCCAAGGTCATTAACTTGGAGTTGGTAGACAACATCGGGCAACCAGGGTCATTAAATTGGACTTGGTTAACCGAGTGGATTTTAAACAGATAAAAAATGGTTAAAAATGATCATTTCAAAAATAAAAATCAAAAGTTCAAGTTTTAAGGAATGATTCGTACGAAATACATTACTTCGTATGAAATGTGGTTATTTCGTACGAACCAACAAGTTCGTACGAAGCAAACCGCCTACTATATAATCCTCTGAACTTCGTACGAAATAAGGTTATTTGTCTCTGAGAACTGTTGAACGAGTTAGAGGATTTTGTACGTAACATCTGCTGAAATCTATTTTTTTGGTATATTTTCGATTCTAATCACATTAGGAAGGTTGATTTGCACACCTTTTACAATGGGAAAGGTAATTTTGTAGAACCAAGTTGTTATAATGTCGAATCTGAACAAATCGGACATAAAACTTAGATCTAGGGAGATTGGACCGATAAAACTTAAAATTGACTTCAAAAACGTTAAATATCGGCACTAAGAACCCGAAAATCGACTATGAATTTGTTAAAATTGACAAGTTTTAAGTTCTGATTACACTTGGTTATTTTGGAACGAGGAATTGATTCGTACGAAGAATTGGCTCCTACGGAGAATCTTTCATTGTTTTGATTTTGTACGAAGAAATTGTTTCGTATGAAGTAAACCTGAAATGTTGAATTTTAAAATTTTGTCAAGTGTTTGCTTCGTATAAAATTATGTTTCGTACGAAGTAAACATAAAATATTGAATTTTAGAATTTTGCTAAGTATTTGCTTCGTACAAGACTATGTTTCGTACGAATGAAAGTGTTACTTTAAAAAGGTTAATATTTTTCTAACACTTGTTTGTTATGTTTGTGAACAGGCCAAGAAATCCTCATTCTCATCGTTTCACAATATCTACTGTTTAACTAATGGATCAATTCTAGAAATTGCTGCTTATAGAGAAATTCTTTATTTTCTAACACGTATACGGGTGACTAAAGCGCTTACCGATAGACATACCGTTTACCAGTCACATATTTAATACTTCTGGAATGCTGCAGAGTTCAGTATAGAGGATAATGCTATTGTATCTGCTGTGAAGATTAATAACGAGGATATTCCTGTCAAGATTAATGAAGAATTGATACGAACAGCGTTAGAGTTCAAAGACATTGAGAATGATCCAACAGGATTTTCAGAGTACATGGTGAAAGGTTGCTTTTATCGTATGGGATATGCTAGATTTGTGAATGCTACACCTTTAAAGAAAGCCAATTTGAGCGTACCTTTTAGATATCTGGCTCATGTTATAGCTCACGCTCTTAGTCATCGTAAAGGAGGATATGATGATCTTGTAGATTACCAGATGTGCATGATCACTGTATTAGTATTTAATCTGCCATTTAACTTTTCTAAAGTTATCTTTACGCAGATGGTTCAGAACACTCAAAGGGAGAAATTTCTGCAATACCCAAGGTTTGTACAGATGATGCTTGATTATTTACATCCTGATTTGAAGAAAAGTGCAGATGTTATTTTGAAGCTTGAACACAATGACGTTTCTACATTGAGAAAGATGAACTTGCATCTTAAGACAACTCCTAACGCTAAACCTATGTTCGGTGCGATTATTGATAAAGATTATGTTTCACCAGCACCAGGTCGATGGAGGAAGGATGATAGTGGTGATGAAGATGAAGAACTTGAAGCTTTATCTATGTTTGTTGCAAAAAGAAGTCCGTGGTTTGTGAAGGATGGTGAAAAGGAGGCTAAGCGTAAAGCTGCTACAACGTCTACATCAGCTCCAAAAGTTCAGAAAAAGAAAGCTACAACAGCTACTGAAAGTTCTGATCTTTGTGATGAACCAGACACTGAGGAGAACATTTAAGATATGGTTGAAGATATTGAGCGTCAAGCGTTTCGTAATGAGAAAGTAGTTGAGGATGTTTCTTCGTCGAGTACTAATTCGGATGAACACAGAGAAGGAGAGAGGAAGAAGGCGCAGAAGATAGAGAAAAAGCATCCGGCTGAACTCAAACGTAAGGCTGAAGAGCGAAACGTAAAGCTACAGGAGAGGATGATACAACATATGTACCATTTGAATCTGATTCTGAAGCTATCTTTAGCATGCCAATCAAAAGGCAAGGAGGATAAAACAATTTGTTGTTCTAAGTTCTGAATCTCCAACGATCAGATCCAAAGACACTACTTCTGAACCTACTGTTGAAGAAGTCGTGGTCGAACCTTCACAGCAAATACCATCAACACCACCACGACAAACTCCACAGTCTCCACCACAACAAGCCCCAAAATCTCCATCGCAACCACAGCAGTAACCAACACCGCCACAACAACAAGTTCCTCAGCAACAACCTCAACAACAAACACCTCATCCACAAAAGCAGACTCCCACAACAACCACTGCATATTTCACAAACATCACCGTCTCAGTTTGATCTTAACTTTGATTTTGGTGATCTTCCAGAGGGTGATTTTGCATTTAATTATCGCGGGTGGATGAGCTGCAAAAACAGGTTTTGCTTAACACAGTGAAGATTGTAGAATTGCAAGAACAAATCAATGTGTTGACTGCTGAGAAACAGGAAATGGTTGAACAGATTGATGGTTTATCTGAAGAAAAGCAACAGATGGAAGCTATGTTGGCTAGCATTGTTTCGGAAAATGAGAGTTTGAGACTTTGAATGACAGGATATGAAGAAGAAAGATTACGAAGTGATAGGAGAATGAGTTTGTTTGAGAAGATTTTAGGGAAAAAGCTGGGTGTGAATATTGCTGAAGAAATTGATGAGATTGAAAGATCTGAAGCCCGAGAGCGTGTTGCGGAAAGAGAAAAACTTGCAAAGCAACAATCTGATGCTTAGGGAAAGGGAAATGCTAAATTATGGAGGATCCTATCACTGATCATGCTGAGCCAGAAGCTGAATCTGTGCCAGTAACTTGTATGGATATAGTTGTATATGTGGAGCCAAGAAAGTTTATTCTGATTGGATGACCAACGGATATCAATATTGATCCACTTGATATTTCTCAAAGACATCACGATTGGTTGTTGAAGAAGAAGATTGAAAAAAGAGATTGATGATGTTGCTGAAGATGTTGAAAAGGTTGTAGAGTTAGAGGATGCTGATAAAGATGTTATTGATCGTAGTAGTTCAGATAGCGACGATGATAACGATGGTAATGTAGGTGGTACTGGAATTCATGTATCAGAGTCAAAAATGATTGAAGATGTGGATGTTTCTAAGTATCTTGATGACTCTGCTAATCAAACTGTTGAAGAGGGAAGGAATGATCGAGGTAACGAATCTGTTGATGCTCAGCAGGCAGGAATCTTCCCAGAAATAGAAATATTATCTGTTCCTGTCGTGCCAAAGCCCAAAGTACTGTATCTTGAGCATGACGTAGAGGGGGGGGGGATTTGTGCATAGTTACACAAAGGAGGAGATTGCAGAGACGTTGGGAATAAATGAAGGAATTTTTGAGTTCGATTTTGAAGACTAATTGAATGAGATAGATGTATTTGAACCAAACTCGTATGTTTTTGACGTAATTGAGGATGCAAACATGTACGATAGAGTTGTCGTGGAAGATGATTCTAATGACAATGCTAATCAAGCTGATCAGAGTACAAGTGATTCTCCAACTTTTGCAGATTTATTCGCAGTTGAGAGTTCCGAATTGTTGAAAAGAAAAGTTTCTGAAGCTGTTAAAGATGGAACTATTCCTCAACAAATGTCAAGCGCTGAAATAGCAGAGCAGAGGAAGAAATGGTTTCGTAATGTTCCAGCAGAGCGTAAATTTAAAAGACCCCTAGCATTCTTTACTCGAGATGCTGATATTTCGTTAGGAGATATTTTGAGCTGGGGATGGATTGAAGAGCTGAATGTTTACGCTATAAAGAGGGAGTTTGGTATTCAATATTTCCAATATCTACACGATATCAAAACCTTGTCGTACTGGCATATTAAGGAGCTAGCTCGAACAAAGACGATTAATCTGAAGATGAAATTTCATGACCAACGGCTTTGGAAGTTGATTAAGCTAGAAGCAATGCATGGTTTTACACATTGAAAACCTCATTTTCCTCGTCGTATTGTTAAAGTTGATCCAGTGACGAATGAGAAGGTTGTTACATTGATTATAAAGAAGCCTCATGTGTTGAAGAACATGCCTCTCATAAAAATGGAACAAGATTTTTACAAGAACTTCAAATGGTGGCACTACGATTTGAGTATGGGAGAAGCTGTTATATGTTTTCATCCTGATGAAGATTCTTGAAAAATTACTAAGGAGTGATCCGAAGCCGTCATAGCACATAAACGTTTATATGGTCTATGGCGTGGCATTCGAGTACTAGACCCAATGTGGCTAGTAAATTGTTCAAAGAAGGATATTGAATGTCTCTTTTACAGTAAGATAAGTTTTGAGGAAAAAGACAAGGAGCAAGCTCTCCAGTTCCAGAAGATTGTCAATGTCTGCTTTGCAAATGATATACATTCAGGATCGACGTGGAATACTTCTTGGAGGAAGCTTGAAGAAAAAGAGACAAAGAAAAAAGAAAAGAATAAAGCTCGAATAGCGGAGCATGCTAGAATAGCCATCGAACACCAATTGCTTTTAAGGAGCGTCGCAAGCCATCGAAGAGATTTTTTGGTCGCTAAAGTCAAATCCTTTGAAGAATGTTTTTTGAAGACTATCCAGACTGCAGCAACATCCAAGGGGAGTTTGTTGGTACATAATGTCTATTGCCTATGTCTAGGATGTGTCTGTAATGTATATAGAGCTTTCATGTTAATGTTTATATGTTAAAATGTAAATTTTATATGTTTTGTTATATTGTTACGTACGAGCATCTAAGTGGTTTTGTACGAGTGTCTCACTCGTACGAAGCACATGCTTGTACGAAGCATAGTCACGTCTCTGTAATGTGTATAGAGCTTTCATGTCAATGTTTATATGTTAAAATGTAAATTTTATATGTTTTGTTAGATTGGTTCGTACGAGCATCTAAGTGGTTAGTACGAGTGTCTCACTCGTACGAAGCACATACTCGTACGAAGCATAGTCACGTCTCTATTACAACACGCACTCCAGTACGAGTCATGTCTACCTATAAATAGAGGAGTGTTGTGTTAGAGCTAGCAAGTGATTTGTCAGTTGGAACGGCGAAGCTCTGCCAGTTTGTTTACACGCGTCTATATTTGAACGTCTTCGTACTTGAAAGTTCCTTTAGGGGAAACGCTGGCGGATTCTCTCCAGGAACTCCGCCAGCCAGTTTTTTAATTTCAAGTTGGTGATTATTCAAGAAAATTTGTAGATCACGCAAATCAGAGGAGGTTCTGAACCGTTCAAACAACGACCTGAAGATCAATTTCTGGAGAAAATTATTTAAGGGGGAATGTTGTTTTAACGTAGATAATGCAAACCCAGATACGACGCCAACTGATACCCTATTGAAGTTGCTGAATATTCAAACACAACTCTCAGATTTCAAGTTCAAGCTTCGACAGTGACGTCCAAGGGGGAAATTGTTGATGCACTTTATGGCTGCCACTGTGCGAATAGGCTAGAAAGAGTGTGTATTGAATATTGTATAGATTAGAGACGAACACACAGCCCAAGTGCGAACAAGTACTGGCTCGTATGAGTGACAAGTGCCTCGTACGAGTGACTTTGTGCTTCGTACGGATGACTTTCGTGCGAGTGACAACATCTCACTCGTACGGATGACCCTTCGTATGGATGACTCATTCGTACGAGTGACAACATGCTTGGTTCGCATGAGCTGTCATGTCTATAAATAGGTGTTGTGTGTTCATTGTTTCTAAGTTTTTGGAAGTTCCTTAGGGGAAACGTTGGTGGATTCTCTCCAGGAACTCCGCCAGCCAGTCAAGATGTATACTCTTTCGGTATGATTGAATGAATTGAAAAGCTTCTGTTGATTCTGTGCCTACACGTCTACTTCGTTCTGCCGAATCTGTTCTATCCCCAAGGCTTTCATCTAGAACCGCCGCCGACCACGGGACCACAGCGACAACAATCAAGTAATAATAACAACAGTACTAGGTCTATTCCTCTGAGTGTCAACAGTGCTGAAGATCATCTGGCACTACTTGCTTCTTTCGTTGCTTCCTACGAGAACTACATTCAGGGAAGAATATCTAATCCTGCTACGTTTGATGAAGATTATGATCAGATTGACCCTAATGATCTAGAGGAGATGGATTTACAATGGCTGATGGCCATGATCTCTAGAAGAGTAAAAATGTTCATGAACAGAACGGGCAGGAAGTTCGTTGGAAAGAGTGTGGGTTTTGACAAGTCTAAAGTGAAGTGTTACAATTGTCAAAACTACGGACATTTTGCTAGAGAATGTCAACGACCAAAAACTGAATCTCGTTCTAACTCATCCCTTCAAGATTCTCCTGGTCATGGTTCAAGCAACAGGAATACATCAACCAATACTGGATCAAAGGCCCTGATCTCTACTGCTAGAGAGGGTTCTTATGATTGGAGTGTTCATCTAGAGGGTGATGACAATGCCACACAGGCGTTCATGGCTGAGATAGCAGCAGTTGATAATGTGGAAGTGAAGGCTGATGCTAAAGTAAAAAAGCGAGAGACGGTAGCTGATTTTGCTGCTTTCATGGCTGATCTAAGCAAATCAACAGGAGAGGTACATTCTAACTTAGGTAGTTCTATTTGTTTAAAATGTCAGAACTGCAAAGTGAAGTTGACGCAGTAAATGAGCTCTCAAACCAAAAAGAATTAAACTTTTTCGTAAAATGAAATGAGTCATTATATTTGAAGAAAATTAAAGGTTATGAAGAAGAAATAAATATTCTAACCTGTAAGCTTAATTAAAAGCTTCAAATTATTGACTTAGCTCATGACATATGAGTGAGAAAACAAAAGAAATTTCTGAAAAATGCAAAGAGTTGTCTTAAGCACAATTTAAAATTTGTGAACTTGAAAAGAAATTAAATCAATTCAGAGATTCATCTTTTGTTATGAAACACATGATGAATGACCTGAAGAAGAGTAATGACAAGACATTTGTGGGATTCAAAGGTTTAAATAAAGTTCCACCACCTATTGGTCATGACTATTCTTTCTTGCCAGATGAAGAAGAGCTTACACACTTTGTGTCAACTACACCTGGTAGTTCCACATAAGAGGATATTGATCTGACTGAGAATGCCAAGAAGGATAATAAAAGGGAACCAGTTTTGAAAACAAAGAATACACACCCTAAGAATCAAAAACATTTTTTTGTTAAAAAGGTTTATTTTGTTAAAGGGAGTGATACGAAAGAAGAGGTCACTGTTATTACAAAAGAGTCAAATGTGAAGTTTGCTAAAAATAAAAATAAAGAAAAATCAGAAATTAAGCAAGCTAACAAGATTCTTCAAAGGCATAATCATCATCATCGTCACCTGAAGAATCTAAACTAGAGACTTCAATTAAGAAGTCTTCGGCAAGAAAATTGTGTTTCAAACGTCACGAAAAGGGACATGTAGCTAGCTGCTGTCCTACCAAAAAGAATGAAGCTCAGGTGAGTGAGAGACAGAGAGAAAAATCACCAGAAAAACTTGGTGATGGTGAGAAGAAGGTTACATACTCACCAAAGATATCCGCTACTAAGCAACTGAGTGTTGCTGAGGGTGTAGATAAGGCTAAAAAGGGATCCACCAAGTTCCTCGTTTTCAAAGAAATCAACAAATATTTTAGCCTGAATCTACATCAGGCAGATATGAAAGACCTAGAAGTAGTTCACCAAGAAGGAATAACTTTAATGGTCAATCAAATAATTTCAGAAGTCAAGGTCAATATCAAACTCGATATCAAAATATTGGTAGTCAAAATTTTTATAACAATGGCTTTAGGAATTATCATCATCAAAATTCAAGGTATCATACTCATAATTTCCAAAGGTCGCAAAGTCCAAATATGTTTATGAAACCTTAGGACCAGAGACCTAGTGGAAATCAAAAACCATTCCATCGACAATTTTTAGATCCAAGACTCCTGTAAGGAGTGATTGATATTGAATGGATGTTCCTGTGGTTGATAAACCATGAAGACCATTAAGGCTTGGGTCACTTACTCTAACTAATTTTGTTAGGTTGTGCAAGAGCTGCTAAGGAGGAATATCAACTTGTGGTATGTTGATAGTGGTTGCTCAAGGCACATGATGGGGGATGCGAGGTTGTTGACTGAGTTTGAGAATATAGATGGAGGTTATGTGAATTTTGCAGGTGCTAAAGGAGGGCACATTACAGGTCGAGGAAAAGTGACCAACGGGAAGATCACACTGGACAAAGTGAACTATGTTGAGCAGCTGAAGCACAATCTGATAAGTGTGTCTCAAGTCTTCGACAAGGGTCACTCGGTCCACTTTACTAAGTCTAAAGCTTTGGTGTTGAAACCTGGTTTGTTGATATCGGATGATTGGATAGTGATGAGAGCGCCAAGGAGAAATGAAACTTATGTCATGGACATGGGTGCTAAGGATTCTACAACTCTGGTGGCATGTTTACTATCAAAAGCATCTGAGGCTGAGTCATTGCTATGGCACAGACGCATGACCCACATCCACTACCGAAAAATGGATTATATTATTAAAAATGGCTAGTGTAAAGGGTGCCAGTGCAAAGGTTTCACGTGGAAGATAAATGTCTTCCATGTCAAAAGGGAAAACAACATAAGAAACCTCACAAGTCTAAAGCAGTAAATTCCATAGATGCCCCTTATGAATTACTTCATATGGATCTATTCGGTCCAGTGAACGTAAGGAGCATAGGTGGAAAGTACTATTGTTTAGTTGTCGCAGATGATTACTCATGATATTTATAGTTTTTCTTTTTAGGTACAAAAGATGAGACAGCGAAGATGCTGATAGATCTTTTTACAAAATTGGAAAATGTCCATGATGCACGGATCAAGAGGATAAGGAGTGATAAGGGCACCGAGTTCAAGAATCTGATTCTGGATCTCTATTGTCTTCACAAGGGAATTGAACATCAATATTCTACTCCTTATACACCTCAACAGAATGGAGTCGCTGAGAGGAAAAACACGACGTTGATTGAAGCTGCAAGGACTATGCTTTCTGATTCAAAGCTTCTAGTTCTTTTCTGGGGAAAAGCTATGAACAAAGCTTGTTATGTCCTCAACAAAGTTTTGACGGTTAAACGGTTTAACAAAACATGTCACGAACTATTGTTTAACCGAAAAGCAAACTTAAAAGGCTTTCAAACATTTGGATTACCCTACACCATTGTGCGAAATAAAGATAAGCAAAAATTTGGTGAGGTAGCTGACGAGTGTTACTTTCTAGGCTATATGCCTGGAACACCGAATAAAAGGAATCTAAAAAATGGTAAAATTGAGGTTGTATTTAACATGGAAATCACTAGTTATTCACCTCAACCCTCAACGAGTGGTCCTGCTATATTATATGATTATGACAATGTTTTCAAATCATTTAATATTCCTGATTTTTCCAATATAGATGAGTCTCAAGTGATTCAAACCGTGATCAGTGTAGATAAAGAGGGTGACTTCATCCCTAGATCTAGTATATCAATGACAGAGGCTCTAGAAACTTCTTCCAGTGCAGCTCAGCGACAGTGAGTCTGAACCTATTCAGGGGGAGGACTTCACTAATCCGTTTGCTAATTCTAACACTCAGGGGGAGGTTGGATCTAATCTGGGAGATAATCTTGCTGTTGACACCATTGCTACCACACATGTACACAGAGATCATCTAGTTGAAAACATCATAGGTGATGCTACTGTAGGTGTTCAGACAAGAAGAGGTGTGATCAAAGGTTCCTATTTATTTACTTTAATTCAGAAGACTGGAATGTAAATTAGTGTTTGTATAGTTGATTTATGGCCCAAGAGGAGCCAAAGAATGTTCACATGGCTCTAAAAGAAAATTGTTGGGTTGAAGCGACGCAAGTGGAAATAGCTCAGTTCAAGAAGTCGAAGGTTTGTAAGCTAGTTAACTTGCCTAAGGAGAGAAGGAAATAGGCACTAAGTGGGTGTTTAAGTTCAAGAAAGATGACCGAGGGATCGTAATAAGGAATAAGGCTCGGTTGGTAGTGAAAGGGTTCAATCAGCAAGAGGGGATTGATTACAATGAAGTGTTTGCACCTATAGCAAGGTTGGAAGCAATTCGTTTGTTCCTAGCTTTTGCTTCATTCAAGGGCTTTAAAGTTTACCAACTTGACGTGAAGAATGCGTTTCTTTACGAGGATGTCCAAGAAGTGGTGTATGTCTCACAACCAGACGGATTTACTGATCCAGATTATCCAGATCGAGTCTATGGACTTGATAAGGCATTGTATGGATTGCATCAGGCACCTAGGGCGTGGTATGAGACACTGTCAGCACATTTGTTAAAGAACGGTTTTGAAAGAGGTCAGACTAACAGTACACTTTTCATTAAAAGGAAGAAGGAAGACTTTCTGCTGGTACATGTATACGTTGATGACATCATTTTTGGATCATCTGATGAGAACATGTGTCATGAGTTCGAGAAGGTAAGGAAGAGTAGTTTTAAATGAGTGCGATGGGTGAACTGTCCTACTTTTTGGGTTTACAAGTTGAATAGAAGAAGGATGGGATGTTTATACATCAGACGAAGTATGTATATGACATTTTGTCTCGTTTTAAAATGGAAGATTGCGCTACTTTCAATACACCTATTTGTGAGAATCGCAATCTTGGTCCAGATCATGATAGTGTGGAGGATGTTGATCCTACTCAATACAAGGCTATGATTGGTTCTCTAATGTACTTGACTGCTTCAAGACCCAACATCATGTTCGCAGTGTGTCTTTGTGCCAGATATCAAGTGAATCCAAGATTGTAACAAAATAAATATGTACACATATGAACCGGGTTCATAAAATGAAAGTTAAAATTATACCACGGATATCCATCAGTGGTATTAGAGCCGATGCTCACCACATGCAAACCGAAACCGGTCTTTATTTTTCACCGGAATAATAAATCATAAACTTTAAAAGTGTAAAGTTTTGATTTATTTTATTTTAGGCAATATATTTTTTTGGTCATATTTAATTGTTAACTTTTGGATGACCAAAAACTTGCCTCAAGGATCCTTCGGTTATGTTGAATATGTAAATCGGGCCCGACCTTGTGGTTGTGTTTTATGTTTGGTTTTGTCTATGGTTTTGGCCCATTTTGCGGCTCAAAGTTGTAATAGATTAATTTATGATTTTGGCCCGTTTTGTGGTGCAAAGTTGTAATAGATAGGGTTCTTATCTTTAATATATTTACTTGTTAAATATTGTTGAACCGAAGACCCGAAGAACCCGAAGCAAAACCGAAAGCCAAGAGGAGTCTTGGAGTTAGTGGGAGTCGCTCAAGACAACAAGATGCACTCAAGTCTACCTTGTGGTTGTTTTGTGTGTTGTGACCGTGACCCATTTGATCTTGCTACTTGGCTCTAGCAAGATCATAACCAATCCCATATGATTTACATATTCATTTTTGCTATTATGGTTGTCTTTAATAAATGTTATTACAAATCAACTTAATACTAATATGCATTTTTAAAAGGGGTTTTAAAAATGAAATCGAGAAAAAGCAAGTTCTAGCAACTTGTAAATTTTTATAACCACTAGAGTTTTAAAACCTTTTATCACATCTTTAAAACTCATGAACTTAATAGTCTCCAATATTAACTTTAATTGGTTATTTCAAGTCGCGACAAACTTAGTTTTATAGGTTATCTAAAACTAATTGTCCCGAGAGGTGAAACGGTCCTTTTGATATAGTCGCGAATTTAATGTCTAAATTAAAACCGACTATAACGACCCTATTTGGTAAAATTAAAATCAATGGTCTATGCCATCCTACTACTAGTAACACTTGGGGCATAATGCGAACCATCAGTGTTGGAGCCACAGCACGACACTTGGTGTCTAGTTTATCTTTCCAAGGTGCAAGGGCTTCGTCGACACATCCGACCCTTCCACATTTGACTGTTTTAGGACGACTATTACTTTTCTTCTCGTGTTACGTGCTACAGCTGTCTCGGGAATAAAAGTGGCATAGATGAGGCCAAACGTATCAATGTAAGGACAAAAGTTGTCCTCGCAGCCTCATAAACCCCGGGAGTTGTGCTTCTCTCACAATTGACAATCGTTGTCAGTCCGCTTGAACCTCTTGCTAATGTTGCGTGCTACAGCTGCCTTTAGAAAGAGCTTCTAACCGGATTCTCGTTCCTTATCGTCTCACCTCGCTAAATAAGGAAAATACATTGAAAATACTAATTAAATAAACTTTTGCTTAACAGATGTCATCTGAAAACAACTCCTCTTTTGCTCTCAAGTCCATACTTGAGAAAGACAAACTAAATAACACCAATTTTTTGAGTGGCACCGCAACTTGAGAATCGTTCTCAAAATGGCAAAGAAGCTTTATGTTTTGGAAACCCTAATTCCAACAGTGCCTGAAAATGGTACTGCTGCTGCAAAGAAGGCTTTCGATAAACATAAAGAAGATGCCCTAGAAGTTGCCTGCCTCATGCAAGCCACCATGTCGCCAGATCTCCGGAAGAATATGGAAGACATGAGTGCCTTCGACATGATTGAGCAACTCAAAGGCATGTTTCAGAAACAAGCCCGCCAGGAACTATGACACCATGAAACAGCTCATAAGCTGTAGAATGCAAGAGGGTTCCTCAGTTAGTGCTCATGTCCTCAAGATGAAAGGCTACATCGACCAATTAAACAAACTTGGTTATCCTCTCCAAGACGAGATGGCTGTTGACTTCATTCTCAACTCTCTTCCCAGTCACTATGATCAATTTGTTATGAACTTTAACATGAATGATTGGGTAAAGACAGTGCCGGAGCTACATGGGATGCTCAACACGGCAGAGATGAACATTTCCAACAAATCAAACCAAGTGTTAATGGTTCTATCTGGTGGTGTTAGGAAGCCCAGAACAAAGAAAAGTCACACCAGCAAAAACAAAGGAAAAGCTCCTGTTGCTGCGAAACCTGCCACCAACAAGAGCAAAGAAGCTGTGAAAGCCCCTCATTCAGAAGAGCGGCAATGCTATGAGTGTAACAAGATGGGGCACTGGAAACGTAACTGCCCCGAGTATCTTGCTAAGCTCAAAGCAAAGAAGGCCAATGGAGAAGGCACTTCTTCAGGTATCCTGATATATGTTATCGAGCTTTTCACTGTTTCTAGCAACACATGGGTATTTGATACTGGATTTGGTTATCACATCGTCAATGTCTTGCAGGAGCCTAAAAAGTGGAAGAAACTAAAACCAGGGTAAATGGAGCTCATTGTTGGCGATGGGAAGAAAGTCCCAGTTCTAGCAACTGGCACATTTAATCTTACATTTCCTTCTAGTCTTGTTGTTGTTTTGAACAATTGTCTTTTTGCACCTGGTTTGACCAGGAACATCATTTCAGTTTCATTGTTGTTTGAACAAGGATTTAGATATGCTTTTAAGGATGTTGCTTTTCTGCTTATCTAAATGGTACTTAATATTTTGAGGCTAAACCTCGAAACAGTATTTATGAAATTGATGTTCAACCTAGCAATAACATATATCACCTTTCTAGTCGTTAGAAAAATGGTACTGGTGATTCATTCCTATGGCATTGTATACTTGGCCACATAAGCAAGGCACGCTTAAAATGGCTCCAATCTGAGGGGATTCTTGAATCCACCGGAGCGGACTCATTTGATGATTGCGAGTCATGCTTAGCTGGCAAGCTCACCAAGGATCCCTTCACCCATGTTGGTGAACGAGCTAGTGATCTATTAGGACTCATACACTCAGATGTATGTGGTCCTTTTAGAACTATGACTAGGAATCACGAGAGATACTTCGTTACATTCATCGACGATTATAGTCGATATGCTTATGTTTACCTCATGAAGCATAAGCATGAAACCTTTGAAAAGTTCAAAGAGTTTCAGAACGAAGTTGAAAACCAACTTAATAGAAAGATTAAAATGCTTCGCTCAGATCGAGGCGGTGAATACCTCAGCTTAGAATTTCTCTATCATCTAAAGGAACATGGAATAGTTTCACAACCCACTCCACCAGGGACACCCCAACTTAATGGCGTGTGTGAAAGGAGATATCGAACCGTACTAAATATGGTTTGATCGATGATGTATAGAACAAATTTGCCTCACTCCTTTTGGGGTTTTGCTCTTATGACTGCTGCACGACTCATAAATCTAGCGCCGACCAAAAGGGTAAACAAGACTCCATATGAGATATGGTATGGGCGTAAGCCAAACTTGAGTTACCTTAGAATATGGGGGTGTGATGCTTACATCACAAGTGATTCTGATGACAAGCTCGACCGTCGAGGCGAAAAGGTAGTTTTTGTCGGATACTATAACCAAAGCAGTTATTACTTCTACCATCCTGATGCAAATACGATTTCCATCAAAAGGAAGGCTAAAAGATTCCTTGAAGATGAACTCTTAGTCGAGGAACTGGAAGTAATATAATGGATCTTGAAGAAGTTTAAGGACCACAAACAACCGTTGAGGAGGTCGGAATGTCTGAACCACAACAAATTGTTGACACTGATTCAGACTTGAACACAAGCCTTCGCAGGAGTATTAGGACTCGTAAAGAACCCGATAGATACCTTTGGCATATTGAGGGTTATGAAGTCCTGACAGTAGCCGAGTCTAATGACGAGCCTACTAGTTACAAATCTGCTATTTCTAATCCATATTGAGGGTTATGAAGTCCTGACAGTAGGGAGCAAATGGGTTTTTAAAAGAAAAACCGACATGCATGGAAATATACAAACCTACAAGACACGGCTAGTAGCGAAAGGTTTCACTCAAACTCAAGGTATTGACTATGATGAAACCTTCTCGCCCATTCCTATGATAAAGTCGATCAGGATATTACTTGCCATAGCTGCGTACTATGATTACGAAATTCGGCAAATGGATGTTAAAACCGATTTTCTTAATGGACATCTTTCTAAAGATGTTTATATGGTTCAGGCTGACGGTTTTATCGATCCAAAATATCCCAATAGGGTATGTAAGCTAAACAAGTCCATTTATGGACTCAAGCAAGCATCTTGGAGCTGCAATCTTCATTTTGACTATAAAGTCAAAGAGTTTGGTTTTGTCAAGAACGAAGATGAACCTTGTGTTTACAGAAAGGCTAGTGGGAGTGCTATATCATTTCTCATCTTGTATGTAGATGATATATTGATCATTGGAAACAACATCCCCATGTTTAAGGAAATTAAGCAATGGTTGGGATCTTGTTTCGCAATGAAGGATCTTGGAGAAGCCGCTTATATTCTGGGAATCAAGATCTATAGGAATAGATCTAAGCGACTTCTTGGGCTAACTCAGAGCACATACATAGATCAAGTGATAAGACGCTTCAAAATGGAAAACTCCAAGAAAGGAGGTGTTCCAATGACTAAAGGAACCGTCTTGAACAAATCACAAGCTCCCTCTGAGGACCGTGAGATAAAGCAAATGGAAACAGTTCCATATGCTTCCGCGATTGGTTATATCATGTATGCTATGGTATGTACTCGACTAGCATCTCATATGCCTTAAGCATGACAAGCCATTACCAGCAGAGCCCTGGGATTGCCCACTGGACTGCAGTTAAGAACATCCTTAAGTACTTGAGAAGGACAAAAGATATGTTCTTGATATTTGGAGGAGTCAATGAGGAGCTCACTGTAAAATGTTACATTGATGCTAGTTTTCAAACTGACCGAGATACCTCTCGCTCGGGGTTTCGTGTTCACTCTCAACGGAGGAGCTATTTCATGGAAAAAGCTCCAAGCAGAGTGTTGTGGCTGATTCCACCATAGAATCTGAGTACATTGCCGCATCGGATGCCGCAAAGGAAGCTGCTTGGATGAAGAAGTTCATAAGCGATCTCGATGTGGTTCCAAGTATCATGAAACCCATCCTGGTATTTGTGATAACACAGGTGCTATTGCTTAAGCCAAGGAGCCTAGATCCCATCACAAAGCCAAGCACATTTTAAGAAAGTTCCACTACATACGTGAAATTGTGGAACGTGGAGACATCGTTATAAGCAAAATTGACACAGATAAAAACCTAGCTGACCCATTTACTAAGCAAATGACTCAAGAAAAACATGATCGTCACATGGACTCTATTGGGCTTAGATTAGCTAGTGGTATGTTTTGATTTAGTATTTGGATGTACGAACATCAAACAGTTGTACTCTTGCATTCGTTTTGATTTACTAGTTAAATGCAATTTTTGGATCCTACAACCGTGTTCGAATTTGTTACGTTTAATCCATGAATCTTGTATTCTAAATTATCCGTGGTCGGTCAGATTCGTGGGAACGACTCTGAATTAAGACAATTCTGACTTTGGACTCAAGGAGTTGACTTCCAAACTCACAGACCTCATTATGAATGACGTTGGATGTAACTCGCATCAAATCATCTTCATGGATCTTGGTCATAAGATGTATTTGATTTTGGTATACTCATTTAGTATCCTCTGACCTAAGATACATACTAGAACTCCCGTTTACTAAAGACTATTCTTTGATCAGTGTCAACCGCTGTCGCGTAACTGCCAGTCATAAAGGCATTGGTTAGGAATAGCTCTGAAGTTCAGTGGGAGTTGTATGTAGTCAATATGGGATTCTGTACTCTTACATTGAATGTAACAGTTAGACATCTGGGCGCCCTCGTTGATTCAAACTGGTGAAGTGTAAGGCCTTACCCAAACTTACTGTGTTTGATTGGACCACTTTGATTCTTGAATGAGAACGATAATGATTGAACGCCATATGAGATTGAACCTGATCCATGTCTCATTGTTCAATCGATGTCTTTTACAGAAAGGATAGATGACAGCGATTACCATAAGTCTACTATCTTCAAGTAGCAAGCCGTTGCTAAAGGGAAGATACCTTGGTTAGTGACGTGTCATGACTTGTTGGGGGCAGCTATGTGTAGCTAGAGCACCGCTGGCTGTCTGCGTTGAGGTCTTATCAGAGACCGTCCAAGTGGGAGCTGTTGGATATTTATGTTCGGTTCGATAAGTCAGCGCTGTCGACCGGGGTCTTGACCCGTAAGAGTTACATCGTGGACAACGAACTAAAAATCCACTTAACTAATTTAACTGGTAATTACGACGATACGCGGGTATTAAATTCAGAGACGGGTACATATACCGGGTAATACAAGAACACTCCTCTACGCCACTTGTCGCGCATGCACCATTGCATCGCCACTTGTCGCGCACCGAAAGTCTTGGCCAATGGCATCACATGCATTTTGCATGGCCTCCACTTGGCACACATGCAAAGATGTCCATGTGCTATAAAAAGGAGGGTGTTGGATCTTGTATGGGGTTGGAAGAACTTGAACAAAATTCTCTCAATAACACACACCCACAACCGGTCACCCCACTGCCGCCGCCGCCCAGCCAGCCCGCCGCCGCCACCGCCGCCGGGCCACCCTGCCGCCGCCGCCGCTGTTCCCGATCGCCGTTGTCGCTGCCACGTGCACCGCCGGCCACCACCGCCGCTACTCGACCCATTCCCGTGTTTTGCTAGTTCGTTAACTAGCACTTGTTCGTTGAACCTCGGTGTCTCAACCGGTTTATTACTAACCGAAGGTATATCTAAACCCCTATGGTTTGGGTTTATATTTCGTGTTTGCATGTTGGTGACCTTGTTCCATTACGGATGTTCTTTGGTATAAAATGTTCATGTCATTTTGTTACATACGCTTCCGTTGTTTAAATATGTACATATTGTTTACTAGTTAAAGATTTATTTCACCAACATAAATATATATATATATGCATACTTGTCAAAAGTGTTTTGACTAATCCTTAAAACAAAATAAATATGCACACATATGAACCTGGTTCATAAAATAAAAGTTAAAATTATACCACGGATATCCATTACTAATAACAAAAAACCCGAAACCGAGACTTTATTTAGGTATTAATTCGGTTAGTTGTATACTGGGTGTTCGGTCCTCGGGTCGGGTTATGGCATTTGCTCATCCCTATTATAGACCGCCCATTCGGTTTCCATGCTCCAATACTTGCTGTTCCAATTTCCAAACACATATTCCATAGATTAATGTTCAAAAAGTATAAAATATTAACAACTAAAAATGAATTACTTTATAATCCGCACCTGAATAACATAATTCCCGTACTAATCTTGTTCAAGCAAGCTCACGCAAGCAAGAAGCTCGCTCATCACCTTATTTTGTGTTTCTTGATCTTTGTGTTTCTTGAATAACTGAAAAATCAATAAACCAACCTGGATCACACGATACCCATATAGATGAGTGATACGATTCACGACTTGATATAAGAAAGTGGTAATTATAAATTGAATATGTTGTTCGGGAACACATTCAATGCATTTTTGAATAACATGATTCCTATTCTGATCGCGTACACAACCTATGATGTGACCAAAGTAACAACTTCGATTGCCTGAAATTTAAACATTAGAAGACCGAAGACGACATAAAGAATATACCCACCCTCGTGTTTTACCACATCTAACCTAAAACAAATTAGAACACATAAATATAGCATTTTTGTTACCTTCTGGATTACACGACCACCATACATTTGATGACAATTCATCAATATATGACCTAAAAGCTTCCCGCCATTTATCTTTTTTTTAACGACAAATTTCTTTTAATTCCTATTATTTGTGGTATTTGAAACCAAGACCTCCCTCTCCTGAGGTGTGTAAAGGCTTTGTCTTTGCCAATGGACCACCACTGTATTGGTCCCTTTCATTTCTCTTATTCGGGCCAACGTTCCACGCTCAAAAACCGGAAATAACAAAAAATGTCAAATAAAAAATCACAAAAGTCAACTTTGTTTTGTGGGACTCTCATCTAAAACCAGAAAAAAAAAACAGATTATGATACCTTCTGAATCACATAGTTACCAAAAAACATCAGTCATTAAGGTAAGCGTGTGTGGAAAGATTTCTTGAAAAACCATATTCTTTTCTTCTATGGTGGCGGTTTCTTATGTTTGTTGAATAAAACAACTCCCGTATTGGTATTGATCTGAACTGTTAATAATAACGAAATTCAGTTCTGGTATTCACAAACTTAGTGTTTAGGATATTGAATAATACAAATCAGATACTAGTGTTCAAATTGTAATCAAACATACAAGCATAAGCATATGGCATTTTCTAATAAGATGGCTAAAATTAATTGTACGAAAAAAAAAACTTTAAGAAGCAAACCAAGCGCCCCATTGCACATAACTCGACCATAATTTCCGTGAGGTGTAATATTCCAACAATAAGATACAATGTATATATAAAGATAGACACACACTAGGGTTTTGTTTTCAACTAGCTTGTTACAAAGTAAATAAAACTTGAATCAAGCCTCACTTTGTTACGGTGGGGCATAAAATCATGCTAAATATCACCAATGTCACACCTCCACCACCACCAGGGATCACCAACACTGAAGTTGACGGGTCAATGTTAAGAAATTATACTGAAACGTATAATATAGAAAATAATAACTACGTCGATTTAGGAACCGCGCATTGTGATGAACTTGTCAAACGAGAAAAAATAGACGTAAAAACATTGAACCACACATGCACGTTGCGTCATGTTAACTCATAAAACTTTAACTGAAATGTATAAATAAAACATTGAACCACACACGAACTGCGCCGTTTTACCTTACAAAATTTAGAACGAAACATAAAATCAAAATTTGCGAAAGATAAAAAGTACAGGGGACCGAAGTTAAAAATAAAAAAGTTGTGAGGTTATATTGTAAATAATCAAAAGTTTTATGAGGATAAAAGTGCAAAAGATGAGAGCTTTGGTTTAAAAGTAAAAAAATCATAACTTTTTTTGAAAAACTCCAAAAGCATAAGGTATAAGATTAACATGCATAAAGAGTTGCTTATTAATAGTATGTAAATAAATATTCCAAAGTAACTGACTTTGCTTGTTTTTTTTATGTTTTGGGTTATGCTTTTAGGCTTTTGTTTGTATACACAACTTGTTACTAGGATCCATCATGATAGATACCGGGATTGTCACGGTAGTTGGAAGATGAACTTGCTACACTTGGGTGTCTTCTAGTGAGACTGGTCAAAGACTCGGGACCATCCTTCACTCAAGTTAATACATGATTCATCATAATCGATATGCATTTAAATAATAGTTTTTTAGAGTAATAGTGATGGTGGAACTGATGTGTATGATGGAGTAGATCTTGTAGTCATGAGTGATACCAGAAGAATTTTCCTTAGGCTACATGGTATCGAAGCATATCTCCAGTCGGCTGAAGTGGTGTTGTGGTACCACAAGCAACACTACTCGGTGTTTTCCATACCGAAATCTTTCAGGGAGGAGGTTGCTAACTACAAGGATCATACCCCTAGCCAATGGGAGTATATTTACACACACGCCACATTTTTTAACAAATTTTCACACCAAACTCTATTTATTTTTCTGTCGAAATACAACCAATGTGTTTGTTTAAAGTTCCATCTTGTCCATAAAGCGCTTCAAGTTCCGATGAACAAAATACGCTTTTGAAATAAGCTTGTAAGTTCCCTATCGTCGCTAAAGTTGTTAATGAATGTTCAAGTTGTTCGAGATACAAGGATAAGGTTTTGTGTTCACAAAGTGTAACATCCGCCAAAAATGGATCCTAGAAAACCAGACGCGTTTGTAAACCGGACTCATATCATAATAAAAGATCATGCAGTTACTTATTATTCTTTTATCTTATACTTAGTAGTTGAATAGTTAGTTAACCATGTTTATCAAACAACACTAAACCTAAGCGACATCGGTTTTAAATTAACACTCCATGTCCAAATGACATGGTTTTCCAAACGATAACCCTCTTCCAAAATGACAAACATCCTTAAAAAACATCTACATCCAAATGTTGACCCGTATTTTCAAACGACATCATCCCTCAAATGATATCTCAAGTCCAAGAGAAAACCTACATTTTCCAAACAACATGCAGTGTCGCTTGACGTTGGATCCAAACGACATCATCACCTTGTCATACGACAAGGCAAAACGACAAGCAATCACTCCAAATGACACCCACCTACAACTTCAATCACAAATTTCTTGATCCAATCACTTCCTAACTTACGCAATTCTTACCCAAATTACTTCATTCTTGCCCCTTAAGTCTAGGTGTTGGTGGAGAATAATATTCCCATCATTTATGTACTTTAATACCCTATAATCTCTTTAATTAAAACCCAAATTTATTTCACCATTAAGGCCCTCAAGAAACCCTAAAGAGTTTAATATAATTCGGCCACCACCAACCTTAATACTGATTATATATGACATCTCCACCTTTTTCATACAATCACCTACTCTCAAAACCTGCAAACAACTCTTCTTTATCGCGAATTGAAGCACAAAGGGATCTAGGGCTTGGAACTTACTCTCATGAATTCTCCCTCAATTGTTAATCAAATCAGGTGTTCTTGAACCTAACTTGATTTATTTTTCGTGCTATATGAAACCCCTCTATCAATTTCTGTGATAGCGCATTCAAATGCGAATTTATATTTTTGATATTCATAGTTTATAGTTTTGGGACTTTTGATCATAGTGTGTTTTTATGAAATTGAATTCATGCTATTGTTCATAACCACATAAGATTTGTATGTGTAAATTTTGGGAATTTTTGGGCATCTATTGAATTTATTTTTGTTGGAACGATGACTTCTTGTGTTTTGGCCACCATACTCCCCAAATTGTAGAGCCCCGTTGCCTCACTCCAGCCAGACTATGTTTTCTTAAACGGACCCACATTGGCTTCAGAGTTTACCTTGGGCGTTCTCTCGGGAAACCATACCGCCGGCTGCCACTTGATAGTCGTTGTGCCACCATAAGAGCATAACTCTCTGGGTAACACATGGTGGGACAAAAACATAGGTAGGCTCGGGATTCGAACTGACAACCTCATACAAGACCTAGCTCAAATCCTTCATTTCCTTAAAACTACCATATGTGACACAAGTTGGGTTCCAACTTGGGTCTCCACTAGAGAATCCAAGCCTCCTACCACTAGGCGACAAGTGGTTCGTATTTTCATCACATTATATCATTAGGAAATTGTATGAAAATATAAAATTTATCAACAAAAATTTTTATAAATTTTATTTCTTATTATTACAGAATATATTCATGTCATGGAATTTTTATAAAAACTATTATAATTTGTGGTGATTTAACTTGTAATAAAAGAATTTAAGGAATTATAAAACAAATAAGTTTCTTTATACAATTAATTATGATTATAAAGTCTGAATTATAAAGTTATTGGATAAATTATACTAACTTATCTATTTTGAACATTTATAAAATATAGTAACATATCAAATTGTATTTAAAAAAAAAACTAATCACATTTATGATATAATTTTACAAATATTAACCTACTATTCATGTCGGAAAATAGGTTATACAAAACTTCTCAAATAATAGGATTTATTTTATATTATATTTAATGTTGATTGTAATTTTTTCTTTATATTATATTTAGAGTGATCTCTAATCTTTTTCTCTCGTGCTGTAAATTCGTGGATAAAAGCTACGCAAAACAGTGAGTAGATCTCCAACTCCCCTTTTTACAATTAAATTTTTGGGGTGTATCATGTGTCACGATATTTCTCATGTTTCATTTAATTCAGTTATAAACGCGCAAATTAAATGTGTGGTTTATGTGATATATATTTTGGTTACATATCTGTTATATGTTACTTGTTACTAACTTTATTTTGCAGTTTATGTTAGGAAACTTGTTGTAAGTATTGAAGAAAAATATGATCATTCTGATCATATGCTGAAGATAAAAGTCATGGAGGTCAAACTGAAAGAAGACACAAGACAATCAGGACATAAGAAGAAAAGAAAATGCATCTTTAACATTCATCAGAAACATATCACAAGTGAATGAAGACAATCAGAAAGGACCAATCTGATGAATCTAATGATATTTGTGATAAATATCATCAGGATTTGGTAAACTCTGATTATCATAATTTCTGATAAGCCAACTTGTCTGAAAAATAAGGCTCTATCATATTTGGTAAATTAGCAAGTTAACCTTAATAGATTCAATGAATATGTCAAAAGGCTACTTTATGCAGGGCAAGTATTCATGCTGACGACTCTATATGAATAGAGAGTTAACCATAGAAGGATAATGAGTAAGTTAAGCATTTAATACAAACAACAAAACTCCATTACCTTTTCAACACAGAATTATCAAAGTATTCGTTTGTAATAGTCAATAACCTCTCAATCACCTTGTAAACCATTTTGTTTCAAAGTGATATAAACCTGAAAATTATGTAGTTATGTTTCTTGAAAGTTTGATTTCAATTTCCGCACATTATTTTCATACTTGTTGAAATCATTTTCCATATTAAGTTAATAGAGCATTGTTTATTTGGGATCAACAATTCACATTGTGGATCCATTGGCTGATCGGTTCCCCACGGTCATGGGTTGAACTTGGTATTGCCACCATTGTTTCGCATTGTTTCACATTGTGTCGCATGTTTAGCTATTGGTTTTATTTATTTAGTTGTTGTTGATGATATTATTGGTGAATTGTCTCATTTACATTTAAATTGCATGTTAACAAATTTTAAAATAATAAATTATTTTGTTTAAACTTAGATTTACTCATCAATTTTTGTTGACCCAAAATTATTTTACACATGATACATGTGACTAGGATGAGGACACATAGGAAAATTCCTTAGACAATAAACTAGATTTTATTTTTATGTTTGATTTCTTGTTTTTGCCTGGTTTATTTGGATGTTTTTTTCATTCTTTTTTCTGTGACATCGATTAATTTGACATGATAAAATATTAAATTTTTAATAGTCGTCATGAGCTATAGACAATCATCGCTCTCAATCACCTTGTAAACTATTTTGTTTCAAAGTGATATAAACTTGAAAATTCTGTAGTTGTGTTTCTTGAAAGATTGATGTAAGTCCACTCAATCCAAGGATCTCACTCACTAACACAATCACTAGGTGTACGCAATCCACTTAGCAATTACCACTATAGGATAATGTATCAGGAAACAAGATTAATGAGAGAAATCAAAGAATACACAGAATATTCTTTGCTGTAGGAGATGCGTGACATCACACACAGTAGCCGCCAGATAAAACACACACCAATGATTAGGTTTTTCTTGTTGCACAAACTTTTCAAAAAAGAATTCTTGTCTTGTCTATTCCACTGAAAGTAAATAAACAACACATATCTGGACACACATGTCCGGATATACATTACAAGGCCCAAGGCCCAACACAACAAAAATCGGACTAGCTACCTAAAGCTAAGTCCAGACATCCACAAACAAAACTAAAACCCGGACTTGGGAACTACATACCTAAGTCCGGAATACATATTAACAAACTCGGAACTATCAGAAAAACAAGGATTAGGTCAAAACCTAATCCGGCAATCAACAAACTTGGAAGCTTCATACCTAAGCTCAGACACATAAAGTTGTTACAAGAAATACATATAAGACCCCAGAACTTTAGGGAGGCTTCACTTATCACATAAGTGTGTTAACAAACTCCCCCTTGATCAGTGAAGGATCTTCGATGTTGATCTTGAATTCTTCAATCAAGCTTCGAGTACTCACTGCTTACCCACACTTGGTTCTTCACACAGAACTGAACTACTTTGATGAATTGATGTGCTAGAGGACGATCTTCTTCAAGATATCGCATAGGAAGATGACGAAGCTTTTTTAAGTGTTCCTGCTTCAAGTTGACGAACCAAATAGGATCCAAGATCCGTAAAATCTCTTCAGACACTTTCTTCTCTCTGATTACCGCTTCCCTAGTTTTACCATCAAGGTACCAAAACCTAATATCCTTAATCTTCTCCAGATCAAATCTTCTCAAAGGAATCTTTCGAAGATATCTAGCAGGAGGATAGACCATTTTCAAAACCTGCTTCCCTATGAACTTCTCGATAGAAAAAACAGCTCGTCCAACGGTAGGCTTGAAGTCTTCCACTTGCTTTCCCGACTCTCAGTGACCAAATGGGGAATTAAACCTCTAATGCTCCTGGAATTGGTATCATTGTTGAGGTTTAGCTGGGCAAGAAGATGCAAGTCACGAGCAGGTAGAGTCTGTAAGTATTGAATCCTTGAGCTGAAGTATTGAACGCCATCGGTATGCTTGATCATGACTAAGCTATGTTGTTCATTAAAATCCCAACTTTGAAGCTGGTCTGAATACTCACCTCTGGTGTTGATATTGTGAGGGGGAACGGCTCTCCTCCGATGAGCATCGGACCGATTTGGCTCAACTAACAGAGGCTAAATTCATTGTTAGTGAGATTGACAAACAAACAACTGAGATTTACTGCTTAAATGCCTTGAATTGTATTAATAAACGTGAACAAGTACAGAGCAAGTAAACAGTTCAGCATGGCTTCGCTACACCAACAGAGTTCAAGTTACTGACACAACACTCCTCTATTTATAGGTTGACATGACTCGCACAGGAGAGTGTGTAACTGAGTATGACTCGTGCGAGTAGAGCCTCGTACGAGTGACAGAGTGTCACTCGTACGAGTCACAAGACTCACTCGTACGAGTCATTTACTAACCAAATAAAATATACATTAACATATACAAACTGACGTTCTAGGCCCTATATACATAAACAACATATCCTAGACGTAGGCAATAGACATTATGCACCAACAAACTCCCCTTGGATGTTGCCGTAGTCTTGGATAGTCTTCAAAAATCTTTAAAAGATCTGACATTTATCGACCCAAAGAAACGCTTCGGCGGCTTGCGACGCTCCTCAAAAGCTATCGGTGTTTGATCTGTAGGAGGAGGTCGGTTAACTGTATTACCAAACCGAAAAATTCTTAGCGAAGCAATTCGTGCTCGCTCAGCAATCCTTTCTTCCTTCTTGTCTTTCTTCCTTTGCTCAATCTCCTCAAGTTTCCTCCACGAAGTGTCCCATGCCGCACCTGAATGTACATCATTGGCAAAACAGACATTAATTATCTTCTGAAATTGGAGTGCGTGTTCTTTATCTCTCTCTTTAAAACTGATCTTGCTGTAAAACAAGCATTCAATATCTTTCTTTGAACAGTTGACTAGCCACATCGGGTCTAGTACTCGAATGCCACGCCACAGCCTGTATATACGTTTGTGTGCTATGACGGCTTCGGTTAGCTCCTCTGTGATCTTCCAAGAATCATCATCTGGATGTACCATATAACAGCTTCTCCTGTATTTGAATCGTAGTGCCATGACTTGAAGATCTTGTAGAAGTCTTGTTCCATCTTTATAAGAGGCATATTCTTCATCACTTTCGGCCTCTTTACGATTAGCGTCACGTCTTTCTCTTGTGTTACTGGATCAGTAATTCGCTAGGGAAATGCGGCTTCTAGTGTGTAAAACCATGCGCAACCTCAAGCTTTATCAGTTTTCACAGCCGTTGGTCGTGAAATCTCATCTTAAGATTTATCATCTTTGTTTGCACAAGCTCTTTAATATACCAATACGGCAGGGTCTTGATATCGCTCAAGTATCTAAAATACTGAATCTCATACTCCCTTTTAGTAGCATAAACATTTAGTTCCTCGATCCAGCCCAACTAATAATGTCTCCTAAAGAAATATTCGCATCACGCCTAAAGAACGCTAAGGGACGTTTAAACTTTCGCTCAGCTGGTGTAACTTTGAACCACGTTTCCTCATCTTAGCAATTTCTTCAGCAGATAATTGTTGAGGAACGGTTTCGTGTTTAACAGCTTCTTCAACTTTACGTTTCAAAAGATCCTCACTTTCAGCTGCAAACAAATCACTAAAAGTTGGAGAGTCATCTGTACCCTGATTGGCAATATCTGTATCATCTTCATCAGAATCATCCTCTACGACAACTTGGTCATAATCATGTGCATCAGACATATGTTCAAACTCAAAGTTTTTTTCGTCCACGCCCAGCATTTTAGCAATTTCTTCTTTGGAATAGCTGTGGACAAACTCCCCTTCCTCTACATCATGCTCTAAATATAATATCTTTGGTTTTCGCACGACAGGAACGGTATATATCTTGGTTACCGTGAAAATTCTTGCCTGCTAAGCATCAGTAGAGCCTTCAGATCTACCCTAATCAACCACCTTCATTCACTTGATTTTCCGAGTCATCCAAGTACACAGAATAATCAATATCATCATTCACATTAGACTCTGTTACACGGACACCCGTACCACCCAAGTCATCACCACCTCCATCACTTTTGTTATCTGACTTATCAGAAAATACATCATCAAAATCATCTAAGTCTTCCGCTTCTTTCTCAGGATCTTCAACAAACTCATCAACCTCAGCTTCGATCACTCTCTCTAACTTCCTCTTATTTAGCCATTCACGATGCTTTGCTGAAAGATTTAACTTTCAATATCAACATCTTTTGGCTTACCCACTAATACAAAGTTCTTTGAGATCAAATACACCACTATATAAGAAATTACTTGCGCAGATTCAGCTTTTGGCTCAGTTGTAATAGTTGCAGGATCCTCAACCACCTTAGCTTTACCTTTGCCTTGAGCATCAGATTGTTCTTTCGCAAGACGTTCACGCTCAGCAACCCGTTCTCTTGCTTCAGCTCTCTCAATTTCGTCAATTTCAGCAGCAATGTTAATACCAAGCTTCTTTGTAAGTATCTTTTCAAATAGATTCATCCTTTTTTGGCTCATGAGACGTTCTTCTTCGTATTCGGCCATTCGAATCCTTAAATGCTCATTTTCAGACACAATACTAGCCAACATAGCTTCAAGCTGCTGCTTTTCTTCATTTAGCCCGTTGAGCTATTCCTGAAGTTCAACAATCTTGACGATGTTTAACATAACTTGCTTCTCCAATTCTTCAACACGTGCGTCGTTAAACATGTCAGCAGAAAAATCCTCCCCCAGGGCTATCACCAAAATTAAAATCAAAGTCAAACTGGGGTTGGGATTATGAGGGTTATGGCGTCGGCTGCAGTGTTGGTTGTGGTGGTGGTGGTTGTGGTGGTGGTTGTGGTGTTTGCTGACGTGGTGGAGATGGTGGTATCGGTGGAGTCGGCTCAACATGCTCTTCTTCCACACTCTTCTTTTGTACCTTTCTCTTTGATTTGTCTATAGGAGAATCCGAGCTTCTGACTGCCAGCCTTTTAAGTCATCGTGAAGATTTCTTTTGAAAATTTCGTACATGATTATCGCTATCTGATTGCGAAGGTACATATGGCGTATCATCTTCTCCTGACATTTTTCTTTTCTTCTCCTGAGCTTTATGCTTTAGCTCAGCCTGACGTTCACGTTCTTTCACTCTTTCTTTCTCACCTGCAATTTGATCTTCAATATCGGTACTAGAAGACTATGCTTCTTCAACTTCTCCTTCACGAAAACCGAACGCTTCTTTTTCAATCGCTGCAGCCATAGCTTCAATGTTCTCTTCAGGCTTAGATTCACCAATCAATCTTGAACTTTTAGATGCTGTCTTTTTCTTCTGAGGGGCAGTTGAGAAGATGTGGACGCTTTTTTTCTTTTTGTCCCCTTAACCCCCTTTTTCTCCTCTTTCACAAACCACGCGCTTCTCATAGCGATAAAACCATCTAGCGCTTCAAGCTCTTCATCCTCATCACCGCTATCTTATTTCCTCCATTTCCCTTATGGCGGAGACAGATAACTTTATCAATGATCACGCCAAAAGATGGTCTTGCATTGGGGAAAGCTTTAAGATGCAAATTCATCTTCTTTAGCATTGAGAAATCCATATGTTCTAACTTCAAAATATCATTTTTTCTTCTTTAGATTCGGTATACAAATGGTCAAGCAGCATTTGGATAAAACATGGATACGACAAGAACTTCTCACGCTGGTGTTTTGGACCATTTGAGAAAAAATCACTCTTGAGAAGTTATAAGGCAGGTTCAGAAGAAGAGCGGTGATCATACGCATCTGATAATCGACTAAATCATCAAATACTCTTTTGAGATGGCTGAGTCCATGTATGACGCAGTGTGCGATATATCTGAATGGTGCACTCAGGTTAGCCTTCTTAAATGGAGCAGCATTTACGAATTCGGCATAACCCATTCGATAAAAACACCCTTTCACCATGTTCAGGAAAACCTGTAGGGTCGTCTTCAGAATCATTGAGCTCCAGCACGATTCTGATCAAATCTTTAGTGATCTTAACTTGAATATCCTCATCGTTGATCTTTACAGCAGATACAATCGCATTCTCCTCTTCATCATACTCGGCAGCATTCCAAAAATATTCAGTGTGTGAACGATATGCTACATGATGATCCGTGAGAGCTTTTGTGATGGGAATTCTGCTCATAAAATCTAGAACTTCTCGATAAGCAGCGATTTTTAGAATAGAAACATCCAGAAGACAGCAGATATTATAGAATGGTGAAAATGAAGATTTCTTGACCTGCAAGCATAGACATTTCAAACACATAAGAAAAATTTTCAAGAAAATTTCAACTCTGAGTCACTCATACGACTCACTTATTTGTACGAGTCATGTACCAAGACAAAAATTAAGTCTGATTCAAAATCTCATTCGTACGAGTCACTAATTCATATGGATGAACAATTATACTCAGCAAAATTTCAAATAAATTGACCAGAACTTCAGGCTAGGTTTTGGTTGGAACAGATGGTTTCAGATCTACTTTAGATGGTTTTATTTTCGTAATCCAAGTTTGTGTTTTCAATTTTGCCCTTTTTGAGTAAAACTTTGAATCCTTTTGACTTTACGATTCTTGGTGGATGTTTCACCAATTTCAAATTTAGAATTAATTCGAATCGTTGATTTAACATTTTTGTTGGATTCAATGTTTCTTTTCAAAATCTATTAGGTACAACCATCGGTGCCTTTTGTTTCACATCTTTGGTAGATCTGATGGAGTTAGAAACAGGTTTTGGATATTTTTTGAACAATGTCGTGCAATATGCCTAACATTTTTACATTGTTAGCACGTCCTACTGTCCTTTCGAACAGAGGAATCCAAAACTTGTTTTCTACTCTCTTTTTCTTTCTTGAACTGATCATTGGATTGTGTACCAATGATCTCCTTTTCCTTTTCTATAGTTTTTCCAAAAACAAAGTTTACTTTCTTTGTAAAGTTCAACTTTTGAAACTTGTTATTTGTTCTTTTATTTTGAAAACCAAACCCAGCCCTCCTGTTCTCAGGATAATCTCTATTTCTCTGATGGTAGGGTTTGGAAACACATTTTGATTTAGAATAAAATGTTGCATCGTGTTTCTCTAATCAGAATGGCTTACCTCAACAAGCTTGAACAACTTATCGACATGATCCAGATTGACATTCTGGATTGGGAAATCTCCATCAGAATAAAGTTTATCAGATCCATACATTTTATAAACGATGATGTTTGGATCAGTATTTAAACTATTTTCCGATGTTTCAACCTTCGATTCAGATTTCTCAGACTCACTCTTTAAAACACTTTCAACCATGGTTTTAACTACATCAGAATCACATTCATTTTCAGATTTTTTGTATGTTACATCAATGTTCGTAGGCAGCTCGTTTGACTGTTCAGTTTTCAATTTTAAGTTGAGCGCCTTTTCCACCCCCGATGGTTTTTTACTAGCATAGCTATTCCACATGGGTGGTGGAATACTATTGTATCATGCACTTTTGTTTTCATATTTTTAGATTCTTCTTTGCTTTCAATCTTTGGTAGAATGTGATCAATGACGTATGAACTTGTAGAATGCTGACTAAAAATTTGTTAACCCGTTCAGTTTCTATTTTCATTTTCTCAAGTTCACTTTTTAGCTCAGCGATTGTGTTTAAATGAATGTTAATGACCATTTGTTTGTCTATCACAGTCGCTTTAAGCATTGAAGGTGTTCCATCATTTTCTCTGAGCATTTTTTCATATTAACAGATTTGCTTAATTTGTCATAAGCTTCTTTAGTTGATTTATAGTCACATGACAAATTGTCTGTTAGACATTTTAGCTCATTGTATCGTGTGTCTTTAACAACACATTCACTGCATGGCTCGTTGCATTTTAAGCACGGTTTTTCTATCATAGATACACTTTCCGACACATCTACCTCATTCACATTTGCCATACAAGCTTTGTTGGTCTCATCAGTCGGTTTTTCCAACTCTTCATCAACTCTCTTTGCTCCAACTTCCGGCTTCTTCTTTTCTTCACAAGATGATAGATGGCTTGGCTCAAAATAACCTGCAAAAGTTTTAAGATTTCAATAGGCAGGAGATGTTTAAAAGCACTGTTTAACAATTCCTCTTCTTCTAATGACGTGTGATAGTATTCTTCGGGAGCCTCGTCAAAAGATGCCTTTGCATATTCTTCAGGTTCTTCGATGATTTCTGCGACCAAGCCAAACTCTCATTCTTGGAGATGTACTTGTTCCAGTTAAAGCCTTCATCTTCTTGAGTCACAACAAGTGCTATGTCTTTGGATTCTGGCTGTCTATCTTCGATTTGCACCATTCGTGTTTTTAGTTGCGGACAATGATAGATGGCTTTCTTGTAGTAGTCGTCGGCAAACGGGTTCTGATTATCCTAAACTTCTCTATTTGGACATTATCGTTTAAAATGTCCTTTCTCCCGACACTTGAAACATGTAACTTTGGATTTGCCGAAGCCAAGTTTCCCATCTAATTCTCCCAAATTATCTTTCCGGTGATTTCCATGAAGCGTTGCGCTCCTTTAACGATAGATGCCATGTCGATCAACTCCATCTTGACCGGATCAATCTGATCATACTCTTCTCTGGTCATCTCTGAATTTCTAATTTTTCCTGCTACAAGACTGTGATATGATTCAAGAACCAAAGCTAATAGTGACATATGTTTCTTAGTAGTGTTCTCGTTGAAGTTTTGTGCATTCTCAAAATCAACAGTGATATTGCAATGTAGCACCCTTGGAGTAGAATTTGATTGATTGTTCTGGTTAATCTGGGGATTGCTCGAACCATGTGATGATTGTGGGCTTTGAAGCGTGTTCGGGTTGACCGAAGCAAAGGATTGAAAACACTGTGTTGATTTGAAGGTGGGCTCGGTGTGTTGTAAGCGGTGAAGGCAGTTTGGATCTTTGGAGACTCTATCTGAGCAATAGAACTTCCTTTGTAATACAGATTTACGTCTTGTTGTATTTGGGCGCCTTTGTTCTTTGCCGTTTTCGTGTCCCTCCAATCTCTCAATGAATCGTGGTAATGAGAAATTACCATATTCAATACCATTCTTCAGAATAGTTAAATAGGTAGACCATTCGCCTTATGGTAAGCAATCCGCGAGTTTATCAACTAATTCTTAATTCGTCTTTATGATTATCATTCGTTTCATTTGCACAACCAGATGACTGTATCTTTCAATCAGTTGTTTCACTGTCTCTCCTTTGATTAGAGTAAATATGTCAAATTCTTTACTTAACAACGCCCTCTTCCCTTTTTGCCACTGTGCACTTCCCTAGAATTTTAACCTTAGAGCATTCCATAACGATTGTGTGTCATCATTATGTTGTAAAAGCGCTAATATGTCTTCCTTGATGGCTTGTTGTAAAATGTTCATCATTTTCTTCTCATTTATGAACTTCTCTCTTTCAAAATCCGAGAGTTGAGCCAATGTCTTTTCGAGACTGTTTTCCCCAACAGTACTTTTCTTCGATGGCAAACCAGCAGGTAAAATGATTCGCCTGAACCCAATTCATAAAACGTTCACTCAAACTGTCAAAGTCTTCAAGGTTCATCAACTTTGGCGGCTTTTTCACTGTACCTATCTCATTCTCGAGGTTCATGTTTTAAGGTGCGGTAGTTGTGAATGCTGATGTGGCAAAAGCGTTATAAACTCCTCTTCCATTTTTCTGCAAAGATTTTAGAAACACACTTTCGGAAAACTGATTAGAATGATAAAAATTTCTTGGTACGGATAACAAAACAGTTCGTGCGACCAAGATTAGTTCGTACGACATAGATATTCATGCACACGAGATGATTCGTACAAAGAAGATACTCATGTGAACAAGATGTTCGTACGACTGAAAACGTTTGCTCATACGAGTGAGTTGTTCGTAGGAATGAATGCCTCGTGCGAATCACAGTTTTTAACTTTTTAACTTGTAGATTTTAAGAACTTCTATTTACTCTTTCGTACAAATGACTTAAATTGTATGGAAATATAGAAACTGACATTCTAAGCCCTATATACATAAACACCATATCCTAGACGTATGCAATATGCATTGTGCACCAACATATATATCTCTTCTTTTGTGTTTCATCAGGAAGAGCCTTAAACCACTTATAAGCTGCCATGCGAACCTCTTCAGGCACAAGAATAGGATTCCTAATTTCATCAGGCATAACATCTACAAACACATAGCTTCTAAGATCATCCATGTTTACCTTCAGTGACTCATACTCAATACTTTTTCCTTTACCCATTTCAATGAATTCAAACTTGCCATCAAGATCTTCATTAGTCTTCCAATCTTCTACCAAGCCTTCAACCACATCACCATCGCCCAACACCAGATCAACACATCATCAGAATCAGAAAGAGTACCATCTCAGCATCATTGGGGCTCTTATCTCCCCAGTGCCAGCTCCCGAAGACCACCCTGAGTCTGAGCAGTGGTTGTAGGTTTAGAAGTATGTGAACTCCTGCACTGGCGGCTTCAGGATCTTTGTCTTTGTTAAGATTGTCACGAATTTTATTTAGCTCATCAGTTTTGCACTGAGCCTGCACTTGTAAAGCCGTATTCTCTCCCTGAGCAGCGAGGAGCTTCACAAGATCCGTCACAATCTGATGGAGTTGATCAGTAGATTTGACCAGAGTCTCACGTCAGGCAAAAGAGGAGGCTTCCCATTTAATGAAGTTGCCGAGCTGAATACCTTGATCCTTGGTCAAACGAAACAAATGCGCCATCTGTTGATCCCACATGGCATCCTTTTTCTTGTGATACTTTATGTCTCTTGTCTGACTCTGAATCTGTTCACGATGTTCTCTCAACACATTGGCCACATCCTTAAACTAAGATTGAACAAACTTCGAAAAGTTTTGCCCACCAGTAACACTTGCTATCCCCGGAGGCCTCGGTACAGACGCAGAACAGTAGGTCGAGGACCAGAGAGTCTTGGATCAGATGGTTGAGAAATAGGGGGTCTTGCTACTGTTTGCCTATGTGGACCAGGAACAAAAGAAACCTTTGGATGAATAGTTTGAGCCAGAGGCACCCTTGTCCTAGTTGGTGACTGGTTCAACCGTTTACTCCCGAAGAACTTTGAGAAGCAAGAGAGCTTTCAGACGATGCTAGCACATTCCCCGAACTCATCAGAGAAGAGAGTGAACCAAACAAAGGTGTGGTAAGGATGGCAGAAGACATCAATGGCAAAGAAACTCTCACAAAAATCAGGGATACCGATTGTCTCCACAGACGAAGTAACTGGTAGCGAAGTGGTAATAGATGGAAGAGAAACTGAACTTCATAGATCAGATAGACCGCTAGCAATTGAAGTGACAACAACACTCAAATAAACATTCACTTGAGCAGCTTCAACGCTTGAAACCTGAATATCCGAACTCTTAACAACTCGCCGTCGTTTGTTCGTCTGAATTATAGGGGTCATTTGAACCACACCAGAATCTGGAGGTCCATGGTCTTCATCATCATCATCATCATCTGAGGAAGAACTGAAAACAATGGAATCCAAATTAATTTGTCATTCCAAGTTGCAAAGCGCATACTCGATTCGGAAGAGAGACCAAAAGAAGTGACTTTTGCGCGAAACAAATCAAGTTGCTCCCTTTCAGCAGGCAAAATTCGATTTTGCAGATCTTTTTCCACCAGCTGTAAATACTTCTTTTCAGACAACATATCAACATTAGACTCATCTATGATTTTCTTTCCTTTATCTACAAAACGAGAATATGGACCTGCTTCCAAAGTAGCATCAAGCTCTAAGATCAACGGATCAGTTTCTATGACAGCACATGGAGCCTAAGAAGGAACAACTGGTTCATCAACAACAACATTTTCTACAATAGGATCTTCAAAAATTTGTTGTGCAACCTGTTCAGGAGCAGGTTCCTCGACCGGTGGTTGTTGAAGATCCACTGAAGGTTAAACAACCACGGGTGTTGATCATCCGGAGTACCTTCATGATCACCAGCTCCAAAGATTGTGCAATGCCATTACGCATATTTATCAAAGTCTAATCAATTTCACGATTGTAGTTATCCTGAATGATTGCACCAAGTAGAGGATGATGAACTGGGAGGACAGCTGCATGCCTTGTTACTTTCGCACTTTCACAGTCTTAAAAATACATAGATGCATTGGAGTTTGAGCATAAGCCGGTAACTGAACATCAAGAGGTAGATTTGGTAGGAGATGACAAAAGATCTGTGTAAGAAATCTTGGATAAAGAATCATTAACCATTTGTCATTTGGCCGTAGAGCTAGATGAGTTTGAAAAGCCTGAAGAATCATATGGGAGAAAATTTATGGTTGACTGAAAGTTAGACCGATCATAGCTAATAAAAGTTCATGTCTCATTCCATCCATACCTGATTTTCTAGGTGCCATGCACTACATCAACACATGATAGAAATATCTCCATTGCCAAATAATCATACCCTTAAATATCTGTTTAGATTGAAAAGAGTCCACATAACCAAAGGCTCATGCACCTCTTTCACGAATCTCCTTAGCAAACTTGTTTCACCATGACCCAGGTCACCAAAACATAAGGCCGCACGAATAACAGCTTATGTGATCACAATTTGATTTCCATGTACAATGGCTTCGATTGTATCTCCCACTGATTGACCTGTATGCCAAAAGTCTTGAATATATGCTTGCACCTGATGTACATTTTCAGAAATTACGAAACTAATTCTTTCGTTTCGAAGAAATCGCATAATCTGAGCATAGTTTGCAGCACCACGAACATTTCATCCAATATGGCTATCTGATTGTGAGGCTGAAAAACAATCGTAATGGACCAGGAGGAGCGACTACTGCTTCAGGTTGTGCTCCTTGTTGTTCTAGTGGCTGATCAACATGTTGGTCTACCATATCCGTCAACATATATAAGCATAAGAGAAACAAGTGTATCAGATTTGTTAATGGTTTAAGAAGTAGAAAGAATGCAATAAGTGTAGGTCCACTTGGAGGATCAAGATAACTTACTTCCTTGTTATCTAACACACAAACGAGTGCCGAATCCACGTAAGTATGCAAACCAAAGCAAAGTAACAAACACAAGATAACCAAAGATTCACCATCTTGATTAACAGAAGAGAGCTAGTACAAACACATACACACAATGTTCATACAGACTCAGGGTATTCTTTCTATGCTCTTTCTTCTACTAAACTATGAAGTGCATGTCTATATATATAGTCCCAACACCCAGCAACAGTACGAAGAAAGTCTCTGGACGTACGAAGGACTACAGAGACCACGAAGAACTTTCATGGTAGAGTTGCTCGTACGAACAACCTATGGCTCGTACGAACAGGTAACTCGCTCGTACGAACAAGTAATGTTTGTTCGTACGAACATGCAATGACTCATACAAACAAGTAACTTGTTCGTACGAAGCACATTTCACTCGTACAAATATGGAGTTCTTCGGAGAACCTTACTAACAGACATGCTGCACAATCAGTAAGATCACAAACACAAGACTTAACAGTATGCACGAATGCAACTGTTTTACAACACAAACAAACTAAACGTCGTACTAAATCAAGATAGGAGGATATATTGATTTGGTCGACACGACCAAACTTTACAGACACAACAAACAAAAACCATACAATTACTGACGTAACTAAGCACAAGCGACATGCACAAAAGTGTATCAACAAACTCCCCTTGACAGTTGCTTGGTCTTTGGTCTTCATTGCTAATGGCCTGCTGCACCCACATTTGCTGAACAATTTCAACCAACGATGATTGAAGAACAATGTCCTCAATACTTTCCAAAACATCAAACCTTTCCTGTTTCCTTTTGATTACCACCCGAGGCAACTAGATTAGCCACGATTTGATGTGCACTAGACACTACCAGTAGAGTTGCAACAGAACTTTCTGGTTGTGCAGTGAAGCTAAAGCATTAGGATTACTAGGGTCTTCACTATCATGATCACGTTTACGTTGGATCTCCTGTGCTTTGCATCTTTCATTCCATAGAATGTTCACCCGCTTTCTGCTCATTTCAAATTTGTCTTTAATACTATTAAAGCCTTTAACCAGTGTAGAATTACGAGAATGATACCATTCTCTCATGTCGTCATGTTTAGCAGTTAATGTTTTGGCAGATCGTTGTACAGCTGCACTGCGTTCTTTCAGCCTATTTATTTCAATCCCATGAGCGTTATCAGCTGCTCGCAAGCATCTGCAGCCCTCAACTGGTCATTCTCTTCTTTTAACTGCGCAATCTCGATAGCTTGCTTTCCCACTGTTTCCTTCAAAGAATTTATCTCCAACTGTTGTTTAATAACTATATTCCGATTTGAAGACATAAACTCCGAGTGCCTGTTAATATGAGTTGCCGCAGCTTGCAGCTTAGAGAACAGAAATTCCACTTTCTCATCCGGTTCCATTTCAAAGCATACACGACTGCGTTGTTCTGTATTTTTTGATGAATTACGACTGAGATTGTTGAGCTGAAGAAGTAGTGGGTTGTTGTTAAACTAGAGTAGTCATAACTGAAGGTGTTTCAACTACTGTGGTAGCTATAGGTTGTGGTTCAGAGGTTGTAGTGGGTTCTGACATTAGAGTTTCAGCCTCCTCCGGGCAGACTGAGCTTAAGCAATTGGTTCCATTATGGTTTCTTGTTGTGTGGTTGTTGGTTGTGTGATTTCAGGTTGAGCTGATAAGGTTCCCATAGACTTTATGCTATGTTTCTTTCTATGAACCACAATTTTCTTTTTGCGAGCTTGTTTAGTCTCAGCATCGGATGGAACATAGTCAGCATCTGGATCTGTTGGAATCTTTCTAATCTGCGTAACCCACGGTCATCAACATAGCGTTCATACCCAGGTTCCAAGTGGATTGTCATCAGAATCCGATTCTTTATCCGGTTGTTTACCCTTATCTCCACCTGTAGTTCCTACACCACTCGTACCACCATCACCATCATTACCGTCATCATTACTATCATCATCACTGTCATTATCATCACCTTTATCCTTTCCCTTTTGATGACCAAACTTATCTTCGATCATCTTCTTCAAAGTTAGTTCTTCATTATCTGACTGACTATCATCTTGGCACCACTTATCATTTTCTGGTGCAACATATTCATCATTTATCAGAAAACCAAACAATTTACAAGGAGGTATGCTTTCCTTGTAACGTTTTGCTGCTACTCCTCTAAATATCTTCAATGAATGTTCCATCATAACATCAACTTTTAGAACATTGTTGTCGTTCTTTGGAAGATTCGGATGTTGTATATTCAAGATCATCCGGAGAAAACGAGGATACATCCAAAACTTGTTTCCACCAAATCCGGTACTTTTTAGGTTTTCCTTCATGTTTGCAAAAATATACTTTGAAATACTGAACGGTTTGTTCAATGTCAAAGCTACCATCATCCCAACTAAGTCGTTTTTTTCCATGTCATAACCACTTCCTCTATTGCTTAAACACTTAATTAAACATGTAGTAAGAACTTGTATCGGAGCGGCAACCATGCTTTGTTTAGTTGTCTCACAAGAAAATCTCTGACACATCTCATTCGAAGCAAACATCCATGTTGACACTTCAACGGAACTGAGTATGGAGCTACAGGATCATCGCCAAGTTGTAATGCTGAATTTATAATTTCAACAGAAATATCTACGTCGAAGTCATTTACTCTTCCGTGGATAATTTGCTGTCCATTCACTTCAACAAATTTAGCTGAATCCCAAAATTCCTTGATCAATGTCTTGTATACTGTAGTTTTATTCTTGATTGCATAATGCATCCTTAAGTCATGCAAAAACTGCATTATACCGTTGTACTCGGTAAATTTATCTTCTGGATCTAAGTAGGCAACCATGTTTCTCTCGGCTCTAACATAATTTCCACTTCTGACTTGTCAGTTTTCTTTGTTGCGAGCTTTCTTTTCTTTTCTAATGGTGCCATCCTGTTCACAAAAGATAACCAGAATAAGAAGAAACATAAATATACTAGGGAACATACTCAAAAAGTTTTTACTGAGAACTTTCTGAAAGTATGTACCCCTTGACGAAGAACTACGGACTCATACGAATAACAATTTTACTCGTACGAAGAACAACTGACTTGTACGAACAACAACTGACTTGCTCAAACAAGTGACTGGCTCGTATGAGTGACTGGCTCGTACGAACAACAGGTTACTCGTACAAGCGATAATTCACTCGTACGAAGAAGAGTCAACTTGTTCCCACAGAGAACTTCAAATGAAGATTATTCATGAAGAACTTGTGTTTTGTCAACACAGGTTCTTCGCCTGAAGTTTGTTGTTCATGTCAGGCAATGTTAAACAGTTAGTTAATGTTCAAACAACACAGGTTCTTCAACATATGTCAACATTGTCATTTATACCTTAAGATATCACAAACAACTTAAGAAGAGTAAGGATGAAGTGAAAAAGGTGAAAGTAAAGTTGCACTGAAGAACTATATCACCTTTTATACCATATACCTATCCTCGCACGAAACACACTAGTACGCACGAAGAACTGCCAGCCATACAAAGACTGTCTTGAACAAAAAAAACCAATGACTCATTCGTACAAAGCACAACCATTCGCACGAGTGATCATTGACTCATTCGCACAAATAGCTATCAATCGCACGAGGAACTTCTAATTCGTACGAGCGACAACTGATTTGTATGAATCCAAGATCTTCGAAACTGGAACATCAGTTCTTCGTGGACCTTAGGTTTTTCGTTGACCTGTTTAGATCTTCGCACATGTCCACATAGATCACAAGTTAGAAAATTTTTACATTAAACAGATTTGCTCTTTGTTATGAGTTTACCCAGTTGCAAAAAGATACTTTATGAAGTATCATAGCAAAACAATTGATTTTTAGGGCGTATCTTGGTAGAAAACATTCGAGCTTCAATCTTTGGCTATTCAGAAATAATTAATTTAAATCAGAGTAAACTAAAATAACTACTAACAGATAAGAAAAAAATGTACATAACCTAGCAATCTTTTTCTGGATTTCAAGGTAAGAGAATCCTACCAGCTTTTAATCTTGCCAAAAACGAGTTTTTATTTAAAACATCAAATTAAATAAATAAGTATTCTACTACAATTATCGGTATTGTTGTCCATATAAGCTCAGCTTATCAGATGTAATCATGATTAGGAGATATGATTAATGTATGAATTATACTTACTAGTCGGTGTTCAACCACTTCACGACACATTCCTGTATCAAGACATGCACGAGAGAAAATCTTACCGATGAGTATACTGCTTATCATCTGATTTTGACGTATATGATGTGAGATACACATTCCCGTTTTAACGTATATCATATGCTTTGACGAATCAAGCCCTATGTGATTAAATCACTTATTGATGAGGAACTTGATTTTTAGATGCATGTAGAGCATAGGAGTAAGTCCGTGAATAGGTTAATACCATCATACCGACAAAGAGACGAACTTAGCTCCCGCATAAAGCAGTGATATATTATCAGTTATTGTTAGGTGAATGTGATATTTTTATCAATTATTGATGGTCGTATGTAGTATTTACACATATGTATGGTATCATGGAAGTTTTAGACTTGCATCCCCGTTATTTTTCGGTAAAAGATTCAACTATGATACCTAGATGATAAGCAAGCATAAAGACCGCATATCTCAGATCCTCGGCATACTATCAAACGAAATTTCAGTACCAAGACCATATGCCAATGAATGGTTCCCACCTGGCTTGCAGTCCGTTATGTTTATATCAACCTGCACATTTTAATATGATTGTGAGCCTACCGATACATGATTAGTAAAGCTACTTATCCATTTTTGTTTTATGTTCTTTACTGTAGTTGACAGATCACCGGTGTATCATCATTTTCTCTTATCTTTCCAAGAAACTCATTTTTGATTTTTGGGTTTTCTATTGTTTTTGTATTTTTCTAAATTTTTCTCCCCCTTAAATGCAGAAGGTAAATAAATAAAGACGTAACTAATAAAAGATATTTTTTTTTTATTTTTGCATTTTCACATGTTTTTGTATTTTCTTGAAACTTTCTCCCCCTAAAATATAAAAATAAAAGAAAATGGAAAATCTTTTTGGATTTTTAGTTTGATACATATTTACAAAATGATTAGCCAAGGATGATTTAATTGGGTTTCACCTTGATGCTATTGACCAAAAGAAGATAATCAAAGCGTGATTTATCAAAAGTTTTTGTAAACAGGTAGGCACGTTGGTGATCGGTGTGGATTTTAACAACATTGATAAGTTTCTTTTCATAACAATCTCGTAGGAAATGATACTTAATATCAATGTGTTTGGTTTTTGAGTGCTATATAGGATTACGAGTGATCTGTAAAGCAGCTTCATTGTCAACATAAATAGGAGTAGTTAGAAATTCAAAACCATAGTTGCGCATTTGCTGTTGGATCCATAAAAACTGAGAGCAGCAACTAGAAGCTGAAATATACTCAGCCTCACATGTTGAAGTAGCTACACAAGTCTACTTTTCGCACTGCCACGTGACTAGGCGATTTCCCAAGAACTGACATCCTGCTGATGTTGACTTTGCATCATCTTGCAGCCACCATGATCAGAATCACTGAATGGTGTCAAATCAAACTTATCATCATTAGTGTACCAGAGACCAGTGTCCGGGCGACCCTTCAAATAACGAAAGATTCTTTTCACAGCCATCAAATGAGAAACTTTTGGACTTGACTGGTAGCGAGCTAGAAGACATGTGGGATACATTATATCGGGTCTTGAAGTAGTAAGATATATAAGAGATCCGATCATAGCATGATAAAGAGATGGTTCCACATGTTCACCCATTCCATCAGGAGTAATCCATGATTTTGAGCTAATGGAGTAATCCCTTCGTTAGATTGACGAACCTGCAAACCTAAAAAGAAAGACCATTTCTCCCATGGTGCTCATCTCGAACTTCTCTTGCATCACCCGCTCGAATCTTTGCACATTTTCTTGTTTGTAGACCCAAAAATGATATCATCAACATATACTTGTACCAGCAACAAATCCTCATCCTTTTTTTGATGAAGAGAGTCATTCGATCAGCCCACGTCGAAAACCATTCTTTAGCGGATAGGAAGACAACGTTTCATACCAAGCTCGTGGAGCTTGATGAAAACCATATAACGCCTTATGAGAAGCCAAACCTTGTCAAGATGGATTGGATCTTCAAAACAAGGCGGTTGCTCAACATATACTTCTTCTTCAACCACGCCATGAAGAAGTGCACTTTTCACATCTATTTGATAAACTATAAACTTCTTGTAAGATGCATAAGCCAAGAAAATTTTATGGCCTCAAGACGTGCTATTGGTGCATAAACTTCATTATAATCAATACCTTCTACCTGATTAAAGACCAGGACAACCAATCTTGCTTTGTTTCTCACAACTACTCATCGGTCATCCTTCTTGCACTTGTAAACCCATCTAGTACCAATCTTCTTGTAGTTGTTGGGCCTGTCAACCAATTTCCACATGCCCAACTTCTGAAACTGCTGAAGTTCCTCTTGCATTGCTTCAACCCATGAGTCTTCTTTCATTGCCTCCTTCCAAGATTTGGGGTTCAATTTGGTAAACGTACCAGGCAAAAGACCAATCATTCTGTTCCCCAGATTCTCTAAATTCTGTATACAAACCAGCATTTTGGTTGTTCCTTAGATAATTACGTGTCTGCACTCTACTATGGACATCTCCTATAATATTCTGCTGAGGATGAGTATCATTGATTCGAGTTTTAGGAACATCGGGAACTCGAGAATTTATACTGAAATTGTTGATATTTAGATCAACAACGAAGTCCATGGCTGGAATCGATGAAGATGTAGAAGCATGACCTTCAGTCATCCCTTGATTTTGCACATTTGAATTACATTATAAATTCTAGGAACAGGAGCAGAAGTTGCTTCATTTGCATCATGGAACTTATCATCCTCTAACGAACAGCAGCATCTTCAAATTCCTTATTTTGAACAATATTATTAACCAAAGTAGACACTTGTGGGTTAACAATAATTGGTCGTACTAATGACGAGTCAACTGCAGTATCACTTTCAAGTAGCATTTGAGCTGCTGCAGACGCATCATCAAAAGTTGGCAGATTGAAGGAGTCAAACAGTCCATCGTGTCAAACATCAAAGGAGCACCAGGAGCTTTTATTGATTCAGTGTATCTTTTAACCTTAACTTCACCCCATTCCTCAATCTTTTTCATTGACAAATTCCACAGTCTGAAATTTGGAGTAGTATATCCAAGAAAGACACCTTCGATAGCCTTTGGACCGAATTTACCATGTGGATCAATCATAGTGCACGGAGCTCAAAAAGGTTACAAGAAAGACACATCCGGTTTCATTTTATGTAATAATTCAAAACATGTTTTCCCATGCCTTTTCACCATAAGAACTCTATTCATTGTATAGCACGCAGTAGTGTTAGTTCATATTGGTGACAACAACTTAATAGTTGAATAGTTTAGTCTTTGGATATTTTGTATTAGGCTTAGCATTTGTGTTTAGCTTGTTTAGAGTTGTAATGGGCTTGGAGAATGGCCTAGCCCAGTATAAAGCCTAGTATGTAGACATGTAGTATAAATACATGTTATGCATTAGGGTTTTAGGTGACACAAGTTGAGATAGTTGGTTGCAAGAAATCTACATAGAGTGGCTGAGAAATTTCTAGAGAGTCTTGAATTGATTGTAAACCTTGGTGTTGGAAAATCAATAGAAGACTGTTTAAAGGAATTGTTCTTGTTCGTGTTCTTGTTTCTGTGAAATCTGATCTAGGGGATTCTGCACTCTAGATTAGATAGACGATTCTGTCAAGATCCATAAGGACAAGGGGACCTACAATTTGTATCAGAGCATTCGGCACTTGTTTTTGCTCGGTTCAGAATCGTTTGAGCAGAAAAAGTTGGAATTTTGGACGTTTTGGGGGGCTAGTTCAAAGTTTTTGGCGGCTGTTCTAGGGTTTGCTGCTGTTTTGGATAAACACCAGGTATTTCGGATTGAAGAAAGGCATTTCGGATCAGAAGTTAAGCATTTCGGATTGAAGAGTTGCATTCTGGATCAAAAAGCACAATATTCCGGATTGAGGACTTGAATTTCGAATCAGAAACTTGCATTTCGGATCATCAGACTTGCAATTCGGATCAGAAAAGGCCATTTCGGTTTCCATTTCGGACTGAAATTTGGATCATAAGCTATTTCGGATTGTATTTCGGATCAGAAGTGCATTCCGGATTCCATCTCGGATAAGGACTATTCTGGATTCCATCTCGGATCAGCGTAGTCTATTTCGGATTTCCATTTCGGATCAGAACAGTGCATTCTGGATTTCATCTCGGATCACTATTCCGGATCACCATTTCGGATTAGCAATTCGGATTACTGTTCCAGATTGTCATTTCGGATTTTAAATCCGAGTTACTGTTCCGGATTTTACACTATCCTGAGTTAGGATTAAGTAAGTGGAAAGTTAACCAGCTGACGTAACTGGAGTTAAACGTTTTCGGACATAGAATTTGATCCATAAACATTCTTGACAAACCGGTTGTACGGTTAGGCTGGTGTGATTTTTAGGACAAAAAAGGGTCCGAGAGTGGGGTTTAGTAAAGCTTCATCTTCTAAGGATCAGGATTACTCCTTTTTACCAAATGAAAATGAGCTAACAGATTTTGTTCCTACTATACCAGATGTAGTGGTTCCGATAACAGTCGACATACCTCATAGTCCATGCTCTTTGAAGAATCAGTTAGGTCAAACAGTACACCCTATAAAGTGGATGAGGATACTAAAGACAAAACAGTCAAATCATTTAAAAAGGGATCTAACAGAAAGAAAATTTTTAAGAAGAGATCCTGTTTTAAATGTCAGAACAAAGGGCATGTGGCTAGTTGTTGTCCTTTTAAAAAGGTTAACAAAGCAGAGGCTGAAGTTGAGGTTAAGGATGAAAATCAGGCTGGTTCAAATAAAAATGTTAAATCCAGTTTTCAGACAAATCAACCGAGGTTTCAACCTAAACCTTCAACATCAAGAAGATTTGTTGGTTCAAGAAACCCTTCTCCTAAATCATGTCACAATAAGGGTCAATCAAATTGTTTTCAAAGTAAAAATTTTGGATGTCGAAACCGATACCAGTCTTCTGTATTCGAAACTTTCAACGAAGAAACGAATATAGGGGTTTTTGTAACTCAAATATTCAAAACAATCCAAAAATTTTTCAACGATTAGATTATGATAATGGAGAAGAAGGTTTCGAGATAATAATTTTCGGAGTTCGGAAAATCCGAGAGTTTATTGGAATTCTCGCGATCAAAGATCTCGTGGAAATTATAAATCATGTTCAACAGCTTGGAAGACATCCAAGACACCAGTAGGGTGTGATGGATATTGGATAGATGTTCTAATGGTTTATGAATCTGGATGACCCCAGACCTTTAAGACTTGGGTCCCCCAGTCTAACTAAGTTATTGAGTGTGTGCAGGATGACCAAGAAAGACTGTTGATGTGTTCAACAGTGGTTATGCCTGTAAATCATCTGAGGTGAATAGTAGGTTACACATGGTAACGAATTATTTACTTCTGTGATAGATACTGGCTTACTAAAACTGAAAAACCTTTTTTTCAGGTTGAAGTGGGAGTCTAGTTGTGTTTAAATTTCTGTTTTTAAAACTTTACTCCATAAAAAAAAATTTAGGGGGAGAAATTTCCCTAAGCCAAAAAGAGTTTAGTTTGTGCGTGAGTTTAAGGGGAGTAAGTTGAATAGTTTAAAATTTATTTAAAAAATTAAAATTAGGGTCACTGTGTGAAAAAGAAGAAATGATAGTACATCAGCAAGTTAAACTGTCGAACTGAAATTAAAATTAGAATGGCTTAAGTGTAATAGCAGCTTCATCATATGATGTACCAGTAGGCAAAAGGCATGAATAATCAACTTATCTTGGTGATACAAATGTAATAACTGTGTATGAGTGGGTATTATATCCGTGGCGCATGGTTTTATTCAAAGATCAAAAGATCACAAGATGTTTGAAGACAAAGTTACACTATGAAGCTATTGTCAAGGGGGAGTCTGTTAGTGCATATTGGTGACAACAGCTTAATAGTTGAATAGTTTAGTCTTTGGATATTTTTTATTGGGCTTAGCATTTGTGTTTAGCTTGTTTAGAGTTGTAATGGGCTTGGAGAATGGCCTAGACCAGTATAAAGCCTAGTATGTAGACATGTAGTATAAATACATGTTATGCACTAGGGTTTTAGGTGACACAAGTTGAGATAGTTGGTTGGAAGAAATCTACAGAGAGTGGCTAAGAGATTTCTAGAGAGTCTTGAATTGATTGTAAACATTGGTGTTGGATAATCAATAGAAGACTGTTTAAAGGAATTGTTCTTGTTCGTGTTCTTGTTTCTGTGAAATCTGATCTAGCGGATTCCGCACTCTAGATTAGATAGACGATTCTGTCAAGATCCATAAGGACTAGGGGACCTATAATTGGTATAAGAGCTTTCGGCTCTTGATTATTGCTCGGTTCAGAATCGTGACGGCAAAAAAAATTGGATTTTTGGGTGTTTTGGAGGCTGTTTTGGAGTTATTGACGGTTGTTTTAGGGTTTTTGCAGGTATTTCGGATTGAAGAAAGGCATTTCGGATCAGAAGTGAAGCATTTCGGATTGAAGACTTGCATTCCGGATCAAAAAGCACAGTATTCCGGATTCAGGACTTGAATTTCGGATCAGAAACTTTCATTTCGGATAATCAGACTTGCAATTCGGATAAGAAAAGGCCATATCGGATTCCATTTCGGACTGAAATTGAGATCAGAAGCTATTTTAGATTGAATTTCGGATCCGAAGTTCCGGATTCCATCTTGGATCGGACAATATATATCATTGGATTAGTATCGTCGAGACGAGTTTAACGGTACAATTTGGTAACCACACTTTTCCGACAAATTTTTGATCGTTTTTAACGGTACGGTTACGGTAAAACACGAAGAAGGACCAGAAGAGAGGTTAGATTTGGGTTTTGATACAGGTATACCAAAATCCATTTAAACTGATATGCTGCATGGTGAAGATGGTCAAAATGAACAACATGAGTGAGGTGTTAATAACTGCCCAAAGTTGATGAATGCTGAACTATATGTAGACTGGAAAGAGAAGTTTGAGGCATTTGTTTAATGTGAAGATTCTAAGATGTGGAGCTGTATGATTGATGGGTATATTATTCCCACACGTCGAGTAAATGTGTGAGTGAGACTTCAGCTTTGAGGATTGGTGAAGAAGCTGCTAAGATAGAAGAGAAGAAAGAAGCTGAAAAGGAGAGAATAGAACTCAAGGATGCAAAAGCTACAGTGTGTACGGATGATACATCTTACAACAGAGGTACAGGTACAATTTCAATCTGTTAGTCATACTTGGCATAATTGCACTGAACTACAGGGTAAAGTTGACAAATTATCGAAGCAAAACAAGATTCTGTTAATTGAATTAGAAAAACTGAAAGAGTCAAATGTTCTTTTGAGTAAAAGGGAGTCAAAATTTTTAAATACACTCAATTGAAATGAACAAGAAATCATCAGTTTGACCAGCAAAGTCAATGAACTTTTACAGATCATTGATATGGCTTGTGAAACTGTGAAGGATAAGACTAATGAGCTTTCTCAAAAGTGCACAGAATTGGCTGGTGCATAAGCCAAAATTGTTGAACTTCATAGAAAGTTAGACAAATTTGGAGAATCCTCGTTAGTCAGGACTCAAATTCAGAAAAGTTTGAAAAGGAGTAGTGATAAAACAGGAGTAGGGTTTTATGTGAGACACAGAGAAGTCAGACAAGTTAGTTGGGTGGAAGAAATCTACAGAGAGTGGCTAAGAGGTTTCTAAAGAGTCTTGAATTGATTGTAAAACAATTGTGTTTGATAATCAATAGAAGACGGTTTAAAGGAATTCGTGTTCGTGTTCTTGTTCGTGTTCGTGTTTTCTGTGAAATCTGATCTAGGGGATTCCGCACTCTAGATTAGATAGACGATTCTGTCAAGATCCATAAGGTCTAGGGGACCTACAACTAGCCACAGCCTCCCCCCAAAACTGAACAGGAAGTTCTGATTCTATTAACATAGTTCTTGCAGTCTCGATCAGAGTTCTATTTTTTCTCTTAGCGACACCATTTTGTTGTGGAGTATAACGAGAACTGTATTCATGTAAAATGCCTTTAGAAGTACAGAACTCATCCATAACATGGTTCTTGAATTCGGTGCCATTGTCGCTTCTGATTCTCCTTATCTTCAAATTGTACAAATTTTCAAGTAGCGTGAGGAGATTCTTGAGGATTTCAGGAACTTCACTCTTGTGTGCCATAACATCCACCCATGAAAATCTTGAATAGTCATCAGTAACAAATAAATAATATGCATCGCCAAAGGTTGTCTTGTGTTTCATAGGTCCAAAAAGGTCCATATGAAGACATTCCAGAGGCATGTTAACAATGTTAATTTTCTTCACAGGATGAGACTTCTTTGCTTGTTTACCCTTTTAGCACGATACACAGACGTCTTGTAAATGAAAATTCTTCACTGGTATGCCATTCACAAGATTATTTTTCACCAAATAGTTCATTTTCCTCAAGTGAATGTGTCCCATTCGTCTATGCCAAGAGATTGACTCCTTTTTAGTGGCTTTTGAGATAAAACATAAAGTCATTTATTCTTGGAGCCGACAAGAGAATCCATTCTTTGGGAATCTTGAAACCAGGTTTTAGCACATAACAACCGGCATCATCAAAGTGAACCGTGAACTTCTTATCGCAGATTTGAGAAACACTCAGAAGATTGTGATCAATTTGACGAACATAATTGATCTTGTCAAAACTAACAACACCATTGGAAATCATTCCTTCTTAAGTGATGTAACCGCCTTTATCTCTAGCAAAAGCAACATAGCCTCCCCTAACGCTTTTCACATCATAACAGAGCCTTAAGTTGCCTGTCATGTGCCGTGATGCTCCACTGTCAACAATTCAATGACTATTCACAGTTCCTCCTGGAACACCCTTCACATTGCATTACTCGATTAGTTTGAGATGGGGATCCAAGCCTTAGTGGTCTTTGGTCGACCCTTATCATCAAGAAATGTGAATTCTATTTCTTGATGATTTGGAAACTTTATGCCTTCCCCTGAAACATTACCGGTTTTAGGTTTCCAAGATTGTTGGTGTGTGCTAGATTGACTATTATTTACAGGTTTAAGCACTTCTGGTTTTAACACTCTATATGAGCTTGGTTTCTTTTCTTCAACACCCGGTTTTATTGCCTTTTCAATTATTTTAACTTGTTTACATCTTTGTTTTTCTTCTTGTTCCTTTACAATACGTTTGTCTTGTTTAGGTGACACAGATCGACGTTGGCAATTCTTTACAGGAGGGGCATTTTCAACAAACTTCGGTTTTGCTGAGTTGGTACAATTTTTTATTATGTGGCCGAACTTAAAACATGTTTTCCTTTCAACAAATTTAGGAGATGTCGTTTGATGACTCAATGTTGAACTTGTAGGCCTAGAGGTACTTGGTTCATCTTCACACCCATTTGTGTGTTGAGTGTAATTGTTTTGACTGTTACGTTTTAAAATCTTAACTTTATTTTCAAAATCAATATTTGATATATTTTCAAAAGTCTTGATTTTATCAGTACTAGTTGAGACTACAAAGTTAACATTCTTCCCCTTGTTCTTGTTGTGAGCTCTTTTAGCTTCAACCTTTGGTTGTGGCACCTTAGGCTTTTCAACTTTCTTTTCTTGTTGTCTACTTTTAGAAGCGATTAACGGTTGTGATTTGATTGGATTCTTCTTTTTCAAAAATTTGGATGTTGAATTTTCAAAAACTTGATCAATTGAAGTTGGATTGACATTTTTGATTGAAAAATCCTTGTTTGAGTAAATTTTCTCATCACCAATCAAAGTATACAACACATTATCATTTTTAAATGTAGAAGCAATCGTCTTGACAGATTTGATAGGATCAATCTCTTGCTCTGTTTCAGATTGCACAACAGGAGTAGTAGAATCACATAAAATATGATTCTCAATTGGAATTTCTACCCCTTTCTTTTTATTAAGTGATTGGTCCTGATTGATCTCGTTTGACTCATCATCTGATAAATCATCCTCTATTGTTATTGGTGGACTTTGACCAATAACAAATGATGAGTTCTTTGTCTTTCTGGATTCATCTGAGGAATTGTCCAGTTTAAACCCTAACCATGTTGCAAACTCTTCAGGATTAAGAGGTACAGATGGTTCAAAATGTGGCATTTCTTCCTCATCAGGCAATTTGGTATAACTGTGTTTCAATGGTGGTGGACACAATTTATACCCAATACATTTCACATCTCCTTTAAGTTTTTGAACCTCAATGATGTGATCAAGCACATATCGGGAGTTAAAGTAACTCTCCAATTGAAGCTTAATTGCATCATGCTTGCATTTGGCAATGGCTAACTCCTTTTTATTTCTTCAAGAATATTAATGTAGTTATTCATACCAGTTTGCTTGTTCCAAACAATTTTTGTTAACTCAGACACTCTTTTCTTAAGGGTCTCAATTACAGATTTGAATTCTTTTTCATTCGAGTTAAAGCCATATTTGCCTCTTTTCATTTTGGCAGTTCAACTACTATGCTTTGATTGTGACTGTTAATTGTTTCAAATTTGGTTTTTAAGTCAACACAGTCATTGCATATTCTATTAGAGTCGGATTTTACCTGACTTGTTGAACCTGCAACATTAGCCATAAAAGCAGTATGATGAGAAAAAGATCCATCATTGGCAAAGAATTTTTTTATTTCTTTCGATGCAACTTTAGCTTTCTTTATCAATCCAGACTTTTGACTTTTCAACTTCTATACTTCTTTCAACAACTCATTGACCTCAGTATCGATCTTTTCCCTGACATCCGAATCTGATCCATATCCGCCCATACTTGAGCTTTCCTCGTCAGAACTCTCATTATACCCAGAACTATCATCATCATTTGAAGAATCAATGCTGTGAACATGTTTGATCTGATTGATTACCTTAGCATAACAAGCAGTTCCTCCTTGGTTCTCATTTCCTAACTGAACTTACCAATCACATCCTTCATCTTCTTGAACTACTAATGCTCTGCTTGTGTTGTTTGAAGGCCTAGACCAGTTGGAGTTTTTTGGTTGTTAATAGCTACTATACTCTGTTCATTGTTAACTTGAGTTGTATTGGATGAATTTGGTCAATTTCGGAAAGGGTTGTAATTTCCTTGCTTGCTAGGTCGAGTACATTCATGTTTGAAATGACCTTTTTCACCATAGTTGAAGCAAGTAACATCTTTATCAAATCCATACTTTGTGTCTTTCTTGCTTTCTAAACATGTTCTTCTAGTTCTACTCATGTAGTCTTTCGCTCTAGTGACCGTACTGGCAAATGCCTACTTAATATCCATCAACTCCATTTCATCCCTATCAATTTGTTGATAGTCCTCATTAGTCAAATTGATGTTTCCAATTTGACCGGCGACTAGTCCACAGTAAGCACTAACCATTGTCTTCAAAAGTTCCATGTGTTCCCAAGGAACTTCTACACTGACCTTGGAAAGATGTGAAGTATCAAGTCTGATGGTATTAGGATTTGCAGGTCAAAAGTTGTTACCATAGAAAGCTTGTTGTGGAACTTGAGGTGTAACAACTTGTGGTTGTGGTAGAAAAGCTTTAGGATTAAATACTTGACCATAGGTTTGAGTACTTGAGCCAGCAGATTGATCTGTTTGAACTGGTTGTGGTAGAAACGGATTAACGTTTGATACAAACGCTGTTTGAAGTTTTGGTTGCTGAGTTGTACTAATGCATTACAATCTCCTGGGGAGATGCAATCACCTTGTATGAATACATTTCACTAAGCGGATGATAGAAACGGGTTGTCATATCGCTTAGTGTTTCATTCTCCATGAACAGAAAACCTTCTAACTCTTTCGTTAGCAGATCATGTCGTATCTTTCTTGTTGCAGTATTTCCTTCCCCTCTTGCTTCCAACGTATCCCACAAATTCTTGGTGGTGGTACAGTACACGAATTGATGATAAATATCCTTATGAAGTGCTTGTGTAAGGATAGCAAATGCATTCTTTTCTAAATCATAATCCTTTTTATCATTTTCATCTAAGTTGGCTAAAGAGGTTGGATTTAATCCTTCTTCTTCGAGAGATTCTTTGTATGGTGTAGTAAAACATGTCCATAATTTTGTATTCTGAACAAGAACATATGTATGGAAAGGAATTTTCCATGAAGGATAATCGTTCATATGGTTCATCTTTGGTGGACGGTTGTTACTTCCTATTTCACTCTCGCTAGTAAGAAGAGTTTGAATGCTTTGATTTTGATTTGGCACGCATGCCCATTGATTAGCAGTAATCATGGCCGTTTGCTGAGGAATCAGTGATTTAACCCATGAGGTTGCGAAGCTAGATTGTGGTGAGTCTTGGTTTCTGCTTGAACTACACCCCCAAACCCAAGGATTTGTACCCATTTTGTTTGTTTGTTTATAAAAATTATCTTAAAAATTTAAGATTCCAAGGATTAAATTGAAATAAAGGTTTTCTTGTAAAGGTTCAAATTTAAAAAATTACCAAGTATCCGTTCTCATGAAAAACTATCACGAATCACCTAAAAGTCACGAAAATTAGTTCTTCGTACGAGCAAAGGGTTTCGTACGAATCACTGTTCTTCGTACGAACTAGGTTTCTTTGTGTGAACCACGGTATTTCGTGCGAATCATCGTGGTCCTGTCTCGCACAAACAATTGGTTCTTCGTGCGGATGGGTTATTCTTGTAAAAACAACAATTTTTACCTAAGTTTTAAACTATTTTTCTTGTAAAAACTTAAGTTTCTTGCTTGAAGTTCAAGAACACTTCCAGAAAGCTTCACAAATTGCTAAAACACAACACTATGCTTGGTTTTAAACAAGGAAGAGAGCCAATGCTCTGAGAGCACTTGTAGGTCCACTTAGAGGATCAAGATAACCTACTTCCTTGTTATCTAACACACATACAAGTACGGAATCCACGTAAGTATGCAAACCAAAGCAAAGTAACAAACACAAGATAACCAAAGATTCACTACCTTGAGTAACAGAAGAGAGCTAGTACAAACACATACACACAATGTTCATACAGACTCAGAGTATTCTCTCTGTGCTCTCTCTTCTACTAAATTGTGAAGTTCATGTCTGCATATATAGTCCCAACACCCAGCAACATTACGAGAAAGTCCTTGGACGTACGAAGGACTACAGAGACCACGAAGAACTTTCATGGTAGAGTTGCTCGTACGAACAACCTATGGCTCGTACGAACAGGTAACTCGCTCCCACGAACAAGTAATGTTTGTTCGTAAGAACATGCAATGACTCGTACGAACAAGTAACTTATTCGTACGAAGCACATTTCACTTGTACGAATATGGAGTTCTTCGGAGAACCCTGCTAACAGACATGCTGCACAATCAGCAAGATCACAAACACAAGACTTAACAGTATGCACACATGCAACTGTTTTACAACACAGACAAATCAACGTCGTACTAAATCAAGATAGCAGGAAATCTTGATTTGGTCGACACGACCAAACTTGATAGACACAACAAACAAAAACCGTACAATTACTGACATAACTAAGAACAAGCGACAGACACAAAAATGTATCAACAGTAAGACACACTCAAATGCTACTGGTACTTGAGAAACTTACTCTACCTACAAAACACCAATGAAACACATGGCATATCCGGATAAAAAACAAGTAACCAGATAAGTCCGGATAGCTGCTAAACAGATAAGTCGGAACTTATGATAAATCCAGATAGATGAATCCCGGAGAACAATTAAACCAATTACTCTAATCCTGGAAAATATTTTTCACAAGAAAACCCCGGAAACAATTTACTTAAAAGAAACCCGGAAAATAACATAGAGAAAGTATGGAGATTGGAAGGGTTATAAACTCAGAACATAAATCTCTTGAAAAATGCTAAATAACTCGGACAAAGAAGTCCTAAATGAGTCCAGACAAAAGCGATAACCCGGAAGAAAAAATCTGGTAAGAAAAACCCTCAGTTCAGTTTTTATTCCGAATTTAAATCCGGACACCAGTCTGTAACTCATCACCAAACCTAAGTTAAGAACCCTCCGAAGTTAAGGGAAACTTAGATTCTCCGTGTTTCAAACATCAAACAACAAGATTTCCTTTTATTACAATGGATCAAAAAGGTAAAAATTCAAAAGTAGAGTATCTTCATTATGAAGATACTTACCAAAACTCCCGCCAAGAACACCAACGAAACCCACTCTAAAGTTTGATCGACCAATCATAGAATCAAACTAAATATTTCTAAAATTAACAATAACAAGCAAATAATCATTCAAATAAACCAAAACATCTCAAAATCACACAGAGCTCTTCAAAAATCAAACTCAAGAAGAACAAATTCTTGAAGATGGTATACAACCCCCAAATTTTGTACCCAAATCCCTAACTCAAATCCACCAAAACTTCAAATCAAAAAACCTACAAGAACATTCAAGAAGTTAACCAAAACTTTATCATACAATCATCAGACAAGCAAAACACCAACTTTGAATAAGATAGAACAATACCTAGACAACATTATATTACCAACTCTTATGAAGATGAAGATGACAGAGAATGACAATACATACCTGAGACTTTAAGAAGATAAAGATAAACTGAATGTTGAAACTTCACACAAATATAAGCAAGAACAAGGGTTTCGTAAATGGGTTTTGAGAAAGAGAGACACAGGGGATGAAGAAGTGAGATGTGAGACTGTGAACTAACCGTTGGAATCTATATATATGCTCACAAATCCGGACAGACTATGACTCGCTTTAAATCTGGAAACGACTTCAAACCTGCAACCAACACCTTGAGTTAAACTCGGAGAAGACCTGAAATACTACTCTAAACTAGGAGGACAAAAGCATCTTATAAAACCCGGAAACAAAGTGAGCCCTATCCCAGAGCCCTTTAATTAATTGTAAATCCGGAATAGTTAACAAACCCGGAGCCCAAATTTCTTAAAGTTTTCACTTTTATCCCTTAAAATTTGGAAATAGATCACAACTTTTGAACAATTTACCAAACATCCTTTTGAGGAGAAAACATTCACACTCAGATAAACCTCGCACGACCAATTTCATTTAAAAAGACTTAATTTATGGTTGCCTGACCTGATGTTTCATACCTTATGACTAGAATATTCACAACCCCATGAAGTATTTTGGATGAAAAACCCGCTCATAGAAACAAGAAAGCAAAAGTCTTTTTGTGGTTTCACCGATTTTTTACTAGCTAAAAGATACTAACACTAAGATAATATTTACACTATCTATATTATTGTGAAGTCGGAGCAAGGAGATCATATCGGTTTTTCTGTCAATATCCAAAACAAGATCATGGGATTCAGTTTAAACACTTAGAGAATATAAACAGTTCAAGACGTTCACCGGTATTATGATCCACTTAAGTTTTAGCACGCTTTCGAACACTTCTTTCAAGATATGCAATTAAATACATTAATTACTGATAGCAACTATGTTTACCCACCTTAGAATAACTCCCGTATCAAAACTACCAAATATTGCATCTTACAGGTGAGTATATCTGAAGAATCTCTGTATCCGGCAAAATGCGATACCTTGAGAGCTCAGGTTAGGGCCACTGCACAGACAGAGAGATGAAGGCTCGACTTAAAAGTGGTGTACCAACATTTGGTATCTTTTTTCACAGAGAATTGTACATCCGATGATGACAAGTTTGAACAAATCATCTGGTGATGATTGTTGTGGCAGAAAAGAAATCCACCAAGGGGGTTTGCTCACAAACAAAACGATTAGCAAATCATTATACGAGGTCTAAGCCATTGCTTACACCAAAATTAGAAAACCAATTATAATACTCCAGAGATTTAACAAACACAAAGACCTAGTATCTCAGAAGTTAGGCAATTTATCAAACGAAATTGCAGTACTAAGACCATATATCCGAGAGATGTATCACACGAGCTACACAGTACATTATGTTCATATACCAAAAGCAGGTTCTTATTTACGCGTAAAACCAACCGAACCAACATATAATGACTCAGTTACAGTTAATGCTTAGTATTTAGCTAACACTACAATTCTGCATTAGATACGACTAACCAATGTACTATCATTTCTCCTATTTCTCAGCACAACCTCATTTTTGCAATTTTTCAGATGACTAAAAAAACAACCTACAACTAAGTAAAATCTTTTTGAGCTTTTGAAGTTTGAAAAGCACTAAGAACTGTACATTAAAATGTGAAATAATGTTTCCATGCGAGTTTCGAACAACATTTACTTAGGGTTTATCATGCCAATCATTCGAACTAGATCCTCAAACCTAGCCCGATCGAATGTCTTAGTAAACAGGTCGGCAAGATTATCCAAAGTGTCTACCCTTACTAACTTGATTAAACACTTTCAGCACAGTCACGAATGAAGTGATGCCTAACATCTATCTGTTTAGTGCGTGAATGGTTAACCGGATTATTAGTTATGGAAATGGTAGAGTTATTATCGACAAGAATTGGAGTTCGAGTAAAATTCAAACCGTAGTCTCTTAATTGCTATTGAATCCACAAAACCTAAGCATAACAGCTCGATGCTGCAATGTATTTGGCCTCGCACGTGGATAAAGACACAGCAACTTGCTTTTTGCATTGCAAGGAGACAAGATGATTTCCAAGAAGTTATGTGCCGCTAGAGGTTGACTTTCTATTGACTGGGCACCCTCTGAAATCTGCATCAGCATACGCAATCAAGTTTAGACCGCCTTCAGGTGGATACGATAATCATAGCTTCGGTTTCCCTTTCAAATGTCTAAAGATGCGTTTGACAACAGACATATGAGACTCCTTCGGAGTGGACTGGTACTTGGCACATAAACAAACAGAAAACATAATATCTGGATGCGAAGCCGTAAGATACATAAGCGAACCTATTATAGCTCGATATAAAGTTGGATCCACTTTAGGATCTTTCTCTTTATCAGTCGCTAGCTTGTGATTTGTCGGTATGGTGTGTCGTAAGAAGAGTTATCTTCCAATCCGAATCTCTTGAGAATCTTGTAGACATACATTGTTTGATGCACATATGTCCCTTCTTTTTCTAACAGACTTGAAGACCAAGAAAGAATTCTCGAACACGCGACATAATTCTTCATTTGAAGAACCAAAAATTATGCCATCAACGTAAATATGCACAATCATAAAATCTCCCCCTTTCTTCAAAATGAAAAATGTGGAATCGATCGCACCACGCGTAAAACCATGATCTAAGAGGTGCTTTGATAGAGTCTCGTACCAGGCACGCGGAGCCTAATGGAGACCGTACAAAGCTTTGTCTAGCAGATAGACTTTGTTTTTAGACTCTAGAGCCACGAACCCTGGAGGTTGGGATACATACATAGTTTCCTGCAATTTTCCATGAAGGAAGGCGCTTTTAACGTCTAACCAATTGACTTTAGTACGCATATGAGATGCAAAGGCAAGAAACAAACGAATGGCTTCGAGTCTTGCTATAGGAGCATACACTTCTGTGTAATCAATCCCTTCCTCCTGATTGAATCCTTCAACAACCAACCGTGCCTTTTTTTTGACGACAGCACCCTTATCATCCTTCTTGCACTTAAAGACCCACTTTGTGTTGATTGCATGTTGACCTTTCGGAAGATTGACCAAATTCCACACTTTTAACTCTCGAACTGAGCTAACTCTTCTTGCATTGCCTCACACCATGAATTGTCCCTCAGAGCCATTTGATAATTCTTTGGTTCAATCTGAGAGATAAAGCATTCATGTAGGATAAGATTGTATATCTCTTCCTGCTTAATTTCTGAAAACAGACACTGCATCTCTGAGATGCTTCTTCGCATTTGCACTCCAGTATTTGGATTCCCAAAAATATTATCAACCAAATGACAGATATTCGTTCTTGGAACTACAGTAGTCGGGGCTGGGAGATTGTTTCCCAAATTTGATTGAATCTTCCCCTCAACACTTGCACTACTACTAGCCTCAGAGTTACTAGGACTAGCTGTAGTTGGGAACTGAACAACAACAACAACATTGTTTACTAATGACGACTCAGCGACTTGACCTCCTGATGCGGCATTCGGGGTCACATTTGTAGGAGTACTTGCTCTCCAGCTAGCATCCACTTCATGTTTATTTACAAGATGTGTGAACAACCTCCAAATCTTCTTCTGAGACATCAGAAAGATCAAATGAATTAAATAATTTCTCATAATCATACCCATTTTTAGGACCAAATTCGGATGGTGGAGGATTGAAACTTAAAGGAGTTATATCAAACACGATTTCCAGAGTCCATTTTAATGTTATAAACACGTTTGTTTGGAGCTCCATTAACGTAACCTAGAAAGAAACCTATCTCACCAAGTTCGCCCATTTTAGGAGTATCTTTCGTCCGTTCAATAACACAGTTGATCCTAAAGGGTTGAAACCCTTCTAAATTAGGTTTCTTGTTTTCAAGCAATCCAGAACGAGTTTTATCTTCTCTTTTGACCGTTAGCACTTTGGATTTTCTTAATAGGAAGTGAATAATTTTTCTCAAGTTGTTTAAATAGATCTCTTAAAATACCAAAAGTTTGATCCTTGGTTTTTAAGAAAAATACCTACGAATATCGTGAGAAATCGTTAGTGACAGCAAGGCAGTAAGACATTCCACCAATGCTAGCAACATGAATTGGGCCAAAAAGATCCATGTGAAGCATTTCAAGTGGATTTTGGATTGAGTTAACAGTTTTCGGTTTGTGAGATTTTCGTATAATTTTTCATTTTTCACATGATTCATACTTATTATGCATGTTGAAACTACGTAAACGAACCCCCAACACTAAGTCGTTTTTCACTAAGTGGTTCATTTTGTGTAGATGCACATGGCCCATTTGTCTATGCCAAAGGTAAGATTGATCTTCAGTCGCTCTTGGTAGTAAACAAGTCAATGGGGCAGATGAGTTGATCAACAGGCGCATATCCATAACATATGTGTTATTCACCCTTGGGGCCCTCAATACGATCCAATCCTCTAGAACAGCAAATCCAGGACGCAAAACGAAGCAAGCTTTATCAGTGAACAACATCGAATACTTGTTATCAAAGATTTGATATACAGACAAGTTATGCTTCAGTTCTTCAACATAATTCACTTTGTGCAGCTTCATCTTTCCATTTGACACCGATCCTTCACTGGTGATATAACCTCCTTTCTCACCAGCAAAGTTTACATATCCACCATGAATTTGTTTTAAATTATTCAACAATTCTTTATTCCCTGTCATGTGCTTGGAACAGCCACTATCAATATACCAAATATAGATAGCCCTCTTCAGCTGCTCCTACACTCACCACCAAGAACTCAGTTAGAATGTGGGACCCAAGCCATGATGGTCTTGGGTCGTCCCATTTCATCTACAAAGGAAAACTCTTTAAAATAACCGTCACCACCACTTCGTCCCATATTTCAATTTCGGAAGTTTATAGAGTGGATCCCATCTAATCGCGGATTATGTGAGGTTGATGATTGGTTGTTATGACCAAAGTTTTCAAAGTTTCGGCTTCCATGGTTTTGATATCCGAAATTTTGACTTCTCGGAGGCTAAAATTTTCTAACAAAACTAGGTACTTCATTGTTTCTTGAGAATGTTCTTGGTTGGTTAACCAAATGTTGTCTCTAATTATGAAATAAGGGGGTAATGCACTCTGGTTATTAACAAACCGGTTCTGAGTATGAGGTCTAACATAGTCTTTATTAGATCCTCCAGAACGATGGTCATTCTCAGGTGATTGGAAAGTAACACGATTTTGCGTCTGTGAGGAATTTTCTCACGAGCATCATGTTTTTGTTCAGAACTTTCCGATCCACGACCAGGGCAAATATCAATTGGTTCCTTACGTTGATCCTGAAGTTGTTGTACTTTAGCATTTGATATATGAAATGATTTTGGTTCTTATTTAATTACTCTACCTCTTTCAACCTTTTGATTTTTATTGTTTTTCTAATCGGCATTTGTTGTATCTTTTCAAGTTCTTTGATAATAGGTTTTTGTTGATCAGGATCAATAAGGAATTTTCCATTGTCATTAGGGCAATCTGCGACCAAGTGTCCTTTCACATGACACTTATAGCATTTGAGAACTTTTGTAGCAGTTTTTGGATGTTCCTCCTGACTGTTCGATGATGTTGAAGCCTTTGTGGGATTTTTCAAAATTTGGGTGACAAACGTAGAGTTTGAACCTTTTTCATTTTTTTCTACTTCTTGATTAAAATCTTTCCCTTTAACAAAATTGGTTTTAAGAACATTTTTCACATTCTTTTGATGTTTCCCATGAGATTTTGGTTTTGAGTTAGCATTTTGAACTTGATTAAAGATTTCTAAAACTTTATTACTTATCATTTTTTCAATGTTTTCAAAACTCAGTTCACTTTTCTTTGTGGCTTCAATCATCCTTGATTTTTCTGAGTGTTAGACTATTTCATGCTTAGATTCAGATTCACTCTATGGCTCAACAATCAGAGGAGTTGTTGGCACAAAATTTGCCAATCCAGGATCAATGCTTGCCATTGATGTATAGTTGTGATTGATTAGAGGAGGCACATTACTATACCCAATGCCAAACATTTCTTCTTCAGAATCTTTGAGATAGTGGTTGTGTAAGCATATATTCATCACTTCAGTCGAGTCTCCAAATTTTTCGATTTCCTTTCTAAACCCAAAATTAGATTGTCCTTTCCAAAATAACTTTGTTCTTTTACAAAACACAATTTTGATTTATTTCATGCTCGAATTTAAATTCTTGATTTTTAAGAATTGTCTGTGCCACGTGTCTCTCAAATTCAGAGATAGCATTTTTCAAAGACTTAATCTTGGTTTGGTATTCTTTATCCAGACTAGATAAGACTGCAATGAGTTCTCTGGATTTTTCTAGATCTGAAATCAAGTTTGTATTATGAAGAACATATGTCAACCTTAGCTACAAACTTTGCACATCTAGCACACCGTCTATCTACGGGATTAGAAGTTACCTCAATTCCAGCCATGAATGCACATTGTTCCTTTTGTACAGAGATTTCAGCCAACTTTTGAGCTTCAGCCTCGGTAAATTGCTGCATTTAAGCCATTGAGATCTTGAACTCGAAACATTCACTCTTACCTTCAATCTCATTGCCACTAGATCTTTTGGTTTCTTCATCTTTCATGTTTTCTTCAATTTCAGCAGCTTTACTTACTTCCAATTCTTCACCCATGACCTCAGCTACAACAGCAAGCTCCTCCAAGCTAGCTTCTTCGATAATCTCCTCACATTCCTCTTCTTCAATAATTTCTACCATAAAGGCTTGTGAAACAATAGCTCCCAATAAGTTTTCCAAAGCACATCCTAGTCATAATGTCCGGGTACTTCATGTAGAGACTGAGCCACCAAGGCATTGTTTGCTGAAGAAGTAAGATTATCTGAGGCGCTAGATATAGAATTTGAAGCATTTGAAGAATTAGAATGAGCTCTTGAGTTCTTTATACTTTGGTAATTGTTTGATCTCTCCATCTTCGGCTTTCGACAATCCCCTGCATCATGCCCATAGATATTACCGTTGTAACACTTTACTTTAGTCATATCAATACCCATTCGAGTCTTAGTCTGACCACCAATAAACTTCTTCCCCGTCTTCATAAGAAACTTCTTTGCTCTTCAAACCAATAAAGCCATGTTAAGTTGAACATCCAATTCTTCCATTTCATCCTAGTCGATTTTGTCAAAATCTTCATCAAGACTCGATTGCTCAACAAGCTTTCCAAGAAAATTTTTTCATACGCCGCCATGAAAGATGCCAAAGGACTGATGTTGTCCTCTATTAGTTTCAAACAACTCCGACCCAATTTTGGAATGTTCAAGCTAGATGTTTGAGATTTCTGTTTTCTACCAGTTGAGTACATTCCTTGATTTGGACTAGCATTTCCACCTGAAATACTTGCACTTTCGCTTACAAAAGCATGATGACCTTCAGAAGTTTCATTTCCTGTGTAGAGTGCGACACCTGCTCCACTAGTAATCACCTTATCTCCCGGTCTTGAAGCCTTACACAGCTAAGGGTCTTATATCTTCTCGAAATTAGATGCTTGATCTTCCATATTCTAATCATATCCCTTCAGTTTTTGCATCGCTTCTTCCAGAGAAAGTTCTTCATAGAGAACACCCTCCCTAATTAAAGTTGTATACATGTTCCATTGTCGTGGAAGACAGTTTAGAAATTTCTCGACCTTTTCAAATTCAGTGTATAAGCCTTCCTGACTTCTGTCTAGCTCGCTTAACCAGTGATAAAACCTGCTCCACAACCTTTTGCAATACATAACCATATCTTGATATCTTTCTCTCTCATATATCTTTCAAAACAATCCTTCCATTCAGGAAAATCGGAGAGGAGGTTTGTCGTTACTCCCCACATAAGCATTATGTTTGAGATTTTGAACCATACTGGTGAGATTGTTTGCCCCTTTGAAAAGACTAAAGAAACTAAATGTTCTATGAGGGTTATAGTAGGTCTAAGTACAGAAATTCGGAGAACAAGAGTAAAGTAGAAAACACGGAATGATATGTCCGGAGATTTATCAGAGTGTAAAACCTGATTGGAAACACAAACCTAAACAATGTTTGTTTTAAATTCGGAAACAACTCAAAAGAAGTTAGACTCCGACAACTTCTAAACACTAGTTAAACTCAAACATACACTTAAACTCGGTCACTACCACAACAAAGGTTAAACTCGGACAAACTTGCAGGAGGACTAAACTCGGATCAGTTTTAATATTATAGTTAAACCCGAACACAGATCAAACCCGGAATTATAAAGGATTTGTAATCCGGACTGATATCCCGAAGGTGAAAGAGCCAATTTTGGATATCTCACCAATGTTACTACACACTAGGTCAACAATACTCTAGAAAAACACAAACAATAAAACAAAACACGGGAAAGCTTTTAAAAGATCAAATGAGGAATCTTTTACCAACCTTCAAAAACCCAGCAACAACTTCGTAAACCTCTGTAAAACCTCCAGATGGAGATCTAACTGAAAAGGTTCTAACCTAATCAAAATCCAACATCAATTCACTAGAAATCAATAATGAATCATGAATGAAACACAAAAACTCACAAGTAATCACAAGAACCCAATCAAAATATGATTTTTCTCACAAAAAACTTCAAACCAAGAACACCTACAGTAGTATGAACACAATGCTCTCCACTCAATCCAAGGATCTCACTCACTAACACAATCACTAGGTGTACGGAATCCACCTATCAATCACCACTTTAGGTTAATGTATCAGGAAACAAGATTGATGAGAGAAATCAAAGAATACACAGAATACTCTTTGATGTAGGAGATGAGTGACGTCACACACAGTAGCCACCAGACAAAACACACACCAATGATTAGGGTTTTCTTGCTGCACAAACTTTTCACAAAAGCATTCCTGTCTCGTCTATTCCACTGAAAGTATATAAACAAGACATATCAGGACACACAAGTCTGGATATACCTTACAAGGCCCAAGGCCCAACACAACAAAACTCGGACTAGCTACCCAAAATTAGTCCGGACATCCATAAACAAAACTAAAACCCAGAGTTGGGAACTATATACCCAAGTCCGGAATACATATTAACAAACTCGGAACTATCTGAAAAACAAGGATTAGGTCAAAACCTAATCCTGACAATCTACAAACTTAGAAGCTTCATACCTAAGGTCGGACACATAAAGTTGCTATAGGAAATACATATAAGACCCATGAACTTTAGAGAGGCTTCACTTATCACACTAAGTGCATTAACAATTGATTTCTATTTCCACACATTATTTTCATACTTATTTAAATCATTTGCCATATTAAGTTAAAAGAGCATTATTTATCTAGGATCAACAATTGGTATCAGTGCAGATTGAATAAAATATTTTCAAACAATCAATTGCTCATTTTCTTTAACTTCCTTTTATCTAAATATGGCAAACATTCAAACCTGGAACAATGCTTTCAACATTAGGTCTATGTCAAAGCCTCCGACCTTGGTCAGAGAGGAGTACCCCCAATGGAAAATCAGGATGATCAATTTCCTTAATGGACATGATCGAGCTATATTTCAATCCATTAAAATTGGCCCACACATACCCATGGTTGAAATACCAGGTGCTCTAGCAACTGATCTAACACTAGAATTTCCTGACTCCTAGGCACCAAAAGCTGAAAGCTTCTACAGCAAAGAGACGATGAAAAGTGGAAGCAGATGAAAGGGCCAAATCATTTTTTATTATAGCACTTCCAAACAACATATTTTCTCAAGTAGATGCATGTGCTTCTGTTAAAGAGATATGGGATCAATTAGAAAATCTTTGTGAAGGAGGAGAAAGAATAAGAGATACAAACGAACAAACTGTGTCTCCACTTATGAGAGATTTAAAAGTTTACCCAATGAAAATCTTTGTGAAACCTATCATAGGTTTGCAAAACTTTTAAATGATCTAAAAAAATTTGGTATTGAGAAGTCAAATGATGAAAGGAATGTGAAGTTCCTAGATGCAAAGAGAATGGAGAAGTCTAACAATGACTTTAGCCTCCACTCTATAGCTAGGAAACATGAGTCTACTTGACCTTTACAGCATTCTTGTTCCCAGAGAAAAAAAGAAATATGTGAAAACTCAAACCAAGGGGGATGATCCATTGCTCTCATTTCAAACTCTCAAAGATTTTTCTGCATTCGCTGAGGCAATTGCATTGCTCACTAAAACTTTTGAACAAAGGATAAGAGGTGGAAGTCATAAGTACTAGAAAAGTGACAAGGGGAGGATGGAAGGTAAGTCAAGAGATAAAGCTAAAGCAGAAGTTGTGTGTTATAAATGTAATAAAAAGGCCATTATGCATCAGAATGCAAAAATAAGAAGCTGGAAAATGTTGCTTACTATGAGAAAAAACTGGAGGTAGCCAAAAAGCAACAACAAGTAAGTTTAATTGCAGGAACAGACACTTGGTGAACTGATGACTCTTGTGATGAAGAAGAAGATTCCTCTGATGGCAAAAGTTTCTGATGCAGAATCTGAAAGATTAGAACAAAATGTAAGCTCAAACAACCTTGATCTTGAGCAACAATTAAATAAGCTTATGGCAGATTTTGTGAACTTACAAGAAAAACAAAAATTAGAAAACACGAAATCTAATGATTACAAAAAAACGTTAAATAAAGTAATACTTGAAAACCAATTACTAATTGAGGAAAGTTTAAACAAAGATGCTAAATTGAATTCTACGAAAATGAAAGAAAAAATTTACACAAAAGAATTCATGACAAATAAATCAATGCAAAAGGTTTTTAGCAAGCCAAAGATTTTGTAAACTTTATTGAAACCACACCAAAAAACAGAGGTGAAGGACTGCGATATGTAAAAACAAACTACAGAATCCTACCACCTTTGTCAAGGCATTAGATTAGAATTCTAGTAAAATAATATCAGAATCAGACACTGAATCTTGCAAATCAATGAGTTCTGATAGATTTTTTTGCACCAAAGGAAAGATGCATGAAACAAAACAAAAATTTTTAGAAAATCAAAAAGAATTCATCCAAAATTCCAAAAATTTGCAAATCTTCCATCACCGTCAATTGAATTAGAAAATTCTAACAAAGAGGGAAATAATGTAAAGGGAAGAACACTGGGTTATGGTTGCATCAAGTATGGATCTTTGACCATTGAGGAAGTAGCTTATGTAGAAGGTTTAAAATATAATCTACTAAACTGTGGTTAATTTTGTTACAAAGGTTTTCAGGTAACTCTTTTACAAGAAAAATGTTTGTTAATTGGTCTAGATGATAACAAAGTATATTTGAGTGGAGAAAGAATAAGAAAATTCATATTTTACTTTGATTTCAAAGAAGAATTAGAGCACCCTCAATTGTGCTTATCTTCAAAAGAGAACAAAAGTAATAGCTGGTTGCGGCACAAAAGATTGGCCCACTTAAATTTAAAAATCTAAACCAATTACCAAGCAATGGTTTCATAAAAGGTCTACCTTTCATATCCTCCAATAAGGATAAAATACGTTAGGCCTGTGAATTGGGAAATTCCAAGAGAGGCCACATAAAACAGGTTCTGAATCTTCCATAACACAAAATTTGGAACTTTTGCATATGGACCTTTGTGGACATGTAAGCACAACAAGTTTTTTTGGTAAAAAATACATTTTGGTCATTGAAGATTACTATTCCAGGTACACTTGGGTTGAGTTTTGAAGAAAGAAAAGTGAGACCTTAGATCTGATCATAAACTTCATCAGAAAAATAGAAAATTAGTTAAAAATTCTTGTCCAAAGTATCAGATCTGACAATGGAACAGAATTAAAAAATACGAAACTTGTGACCTTCTTGATAAGTAAAGGAATCTCTCATGATTTTCTACTCCAAGAACTCCACAACAAAATGGAGTTGTGGAAAGAAGAAATAGAACCTTGGTTGAAGCAGCAAGAACCATGCTTGCATATGCCAAACTTGCCACTTACTTTTGGTGAGAAGCAATTGCAAATGCCTGCTTTACATAAAACAGGTCCATCATAAAAAAAAGACAATAGAAAACACCCTACAACATCATAAATGGAAGAATACCATGTATCAAATTTTTGCATACATTTGGTTGTAGGTGTTTTGTATTTAGTGATTTTGAAAGTCTTGAAAATTTTGACAGGTAAGCTGAAAATGGCATTTTTCTTGGTTGTTCATTGTCCTCAAAAGCCTATAGAATCTTCATATGAAATACCAGGACAGTAAGGGAAAGTTTATATGTATCATTTGATGACTCATCAGAAACATAAGTTTCTGATAAAATTCTGAAAGAAACTAACTTTTTGAACCAACAAGAAAATTCTAGCCATCTTCTCAATCAACTAACTAAAGAACTTCTTGAATGTGACTATATAAACAAAGAATCTACCAACAATCTGTCACATACTAACCCTGTAGAGAATCTAGTGCACTCACCAGAAAATTTACAAGATGATCAGAATTCTAGAAACTCATCAGAAAATTTAATTGGACATCAGAATTCTAATCCTCTCAATGCAACAGAAGCAACTAATCAGGGGTAACCTTCCGAGCCATTAGATTCATCAAGTTCTCACAACAACTGTACATGGATTAATGTACACTCTAATTCAGATATAATTTGGAATCCAGAAGAAGGTGTCAAGACAAGATCTGCCACAGCTTATGTGTGTCTATATGATGGTTTTCTTAGCATGATAGAACCAAAAACTATCAAAGAGGCATGTAATGGCTCAGATTGGTTCCAAGTAACGCGAGATGAGCTTGACCAATTTGAAAAGAGTCAAGTATGGAATCTAGTACCAGGACCAACTGACAAACCTGTCATTGATTCAAAATGGGTATTTTGAAACAAATTATTTCTGATGAACAAGGTGTCATAACAAGGAACAAAGCAAGGCTCGTGGTGAAAGGTTATTATCAACAAGAGCGCATAAATTATTATGAAACCTTTGCACCAGTGGCCAGGTTAGAAGCATTAAGAATATTCCTTGCTTATGTTGCATCAAAGGATTTCAAATTTTATTAGATGGATGTGAAATCAGCATTTCTAAATGGTAAAATTGAGGAAGAACTATATGTGCATCAACAAGAAGGATTTGTTGATCCTAACTATCCAAAGCACGTTTACAAATTAAACAAAGCCTTGCATGGGTTGAAGCAAGCTCCTAGTGCATGGTATAAAACTTTTTCAAATTTCTTAATCAATTCTAGCTTCATAAAAGGTACTACTGACACAACTTTGTTTCTTAAAACTCATAGGAGGCACACATTGTTGGTTCAAATTATGTTGATGACATTATTGGGTAAATATTATATATTATATATATATATATATGTGTTTGTGTGTGTGTGTGTGTGTATGTATATACACACACGTGTTCATTATCAAAAGAAGGGAAGAGAAAATAGAAAATTGTGAATGGGTAAAACCAAGGACCAGCATCATAAAAATCTGAGAAAAACAGAAGTAATGAAATCTTTTAATTTCTGATAAACAAAAGTTTCCTAAAATGACCAGAAACTTAAAAGATAGATTTAATGAAATTCATCAAAAATTTTGATGGATCCTTATTTCAAATAGTCAAAACCTATACGCTTTTCTCACAAAGTAAAAAAGGAGTCAAAAACTTTCTTTTCTAAAAACAAATTTTTAATGAAAAACAAGGAGCTCAACAAGATCACATGTTGTAAGTATATCTTCTAATACCCTATTCATTCCCTCTCATCTAAAAAAAGACTCTATCCAGAGGGAACTTTCAATTATGATGACTTTCTGATGAAAGTTATGACCAGAAATTCAAGTATTTTCTACATCAGAAAATTAATATAACTTCTAATGATGTCATCATAATGAATTTTGCTTTCAAAAAGGGGAAGAAATGTCAAACTCTAGAAATGAATATCATTGAACCTTCTCTCTGCATAAGGGTCCCACTACAAGAAAAATATACAATAAGGCCGATATTGTTCACCAATCATAACTCATATCTTCAATATTTAAATATATCTGTACTATATTAATAAGCATATCCAAGGGACTACTTAAGGTAATTTGCCACTTCCCTTAAAATACCTTTAATGCATGATATACAAGTGTTTAAAGCACATGAATATCAAAATTGAATTAACTTTCCAATAATACCCTTGGGAGGCATCTTCTCTCAAAAACCCAATATCCCGCTCATCCCAGCCGCACACTTTTCAAATCTCATTACACAACCTAATAACCCATTCTTTTATCTCTCCATTTCTCTCTCTAGGTGATTTTGTAGATCTATGGTTCATGACATCTTCTCTTAAAATCATTCATGTTCCAGAAATTATTGTTCAAGTGCTTGATTTGACACCAACTGGTAATAGATACTTGCATCCATTGTCACATTTTTGTTGATTTTTGTTAGCGTCTTACGTTTTTGTTGATTTTGAAGCTCAGATCTGAGTTTTTTTCTCTCTCAAGGGAAGATTTCAGCATGTTTTCATATTGTTTTCTAGAAATGTGAACACAATTGAAAATGAAGACCGATGAACAGGTGAAAGAGAGAACGCGATACCAAATATGTGGTTGTGGGTGGAAGAGAGAACACGACGCTAGCTCCATGGTTGGGGGCCAGATTGGTATCGCTTTTTACCCTATCTATCGTTTTCCTTTGTTAAATTTTTATATCTTGTAAGTTTTTTTAAACATCTTTGTCAGATCTGTTATAATACTTTCAGATCTGTGTTGGTTTTGTGTTTTTATTAATGTTTTATGAATGGATCTACGGAGAGAGTATATATTTTTGTTTTCTGGAAAAGTGAATGCAGTTGAAAATGAGCAGGTGAATGAGACAACACTACGGGTTGGTTCAAGAACCTTTAAATTCAGCCTTACCACTTTTTTAAGTTTCTACTTATACAAAATTCACCACATCTAATAAGTTATTTACACCAGGTTCTTATTTTCGATTTTTTTCTAAAAAGTCTAGGCCCTAATGATGTTCAAGTCGAGGTCAAGGCTCTGGTTTGCGATAGCTATGTTTATCACGATAAGGTAAAATTCTACATGACACATGACACCTTTTATTTTAGTTAATAACCATTTATAAAAATGGTAGTATACTCTTTTCAGATTAGATCAGCAACTGAGCCTAGCACGTCTGATTATAATGAATAGAAATTGAAAGAAGGTTTAAATTGCGTGATATGTTTTCTTTGCTTTTTAGGGTGAAGATAGGTGCTTCTCTTCATGTATGAAACGTGTGTTTTCTTGATCAAGGGAAGTTAGTTGAGAAAGTTTCATGCTATGGAGAGAAGCATCCATCTTCCTTCTACAGAGCAAAAAAAATTTTAAAAAACATTATCATGAGAGATACTCAGAAACAAATCGTTGTAATTATTGTTACAAATTTATAATGTTCAGTATATTGCATTTCGTATTTGTATGGATTAATAAATTATGGTTAAAGCATTATGTATTTATGATTGATGATGGAAAGATTGATAAACTAATAGCTAAAAAAATTAATAATAGTATGTTGGAATTAAACACTAAAAAATAACAGATTATAGAAAGCCAAAATATACTACAACCTTTGATCCAAACAATAATGTAACATTTGCCCATAATATACTACAATCTCAGCAGTGGTCCAGTAGTGGTTGTCTGCCACCAATAGTGTTTGCCTAACATCTGATGTTACTACTCCATGAAAATCTATCCGTTGCTGAAAGTGTATCCTATGTTCCTACTTCCATTGTTGGTGAAACCACTGTTTTCCCAATCCACTGATAATCTATCCTCTGATAGTGTAAAATCTCCTCTAATCATTCCTCTGTTCAGAACCACTGCTGGTCTCCAGCAGACAACCTCTGATCCAAACAATAATGTAACATCTACCCATAATATACTGCAACCTCAGCAGTGGTTGTCTACCACCAATAGTGTTTGCCTAACATATGATGTTATTACTCCATAAAAATCTATCCGTTGATGAAAATGTATCCTCTGTTCCTGCTTCCACTGTTGGTGAAACCACTGTTTTCCAATCCACTGATAATCTATCCTCTGATAGTGTAAAATCTCCTCTAATCCTTCCTCTGTTCAGAACTACTGCTGGTCTCCAGCATAGGTTTCCAAACAACTGTCATCCAATATTCAACAGAGTATACACGTGCATAGATGATAGCCATCAGACCTTTATAAACCCGGTTTCATCCAAACAATGTTTCCACTTGTCGTTTCAATTTCAAAAACAAAAATCTCTCATAAATTTATCCATTACTCTCCTTCTTCTCAAAACCCTAATCACTCACTTCTTCACAATGAATCTCATTATCAATTTGTGGTGTGTTTAGACCATTTGTGGAGTGTTAAGTTTGTTTACCTGTTCTACTTATATAATGACCTTTTTTTTGGCCTGTGCTAGATATATGTTTTTGGGGCTAAAAACAATAGTAATTTTTTTATGTGTACTTTTTGTATCTCTTGTCGTGTGATGTAGGAAGCATACCTACAATATGACATGTAATTATGGGGTTTTAAAAATATAAAAAAATTCAATTGCCATGGTGTGGTTTTTAATATATTCAATTTTCCGTCGTTTCAGGTACTATTTGTAGTTACTGTTTGTTTAACTTTATCTATTAAGGCTGTAACAAGTCCCATCTTTTTAAGTTTGACGTTTTGTATTTTAATGGCATTTTATAGATAAAGATGGCAAAATTAAACTTTTGTAAGGCACCCTTTTGTTCTATTCTATTGCACCTTGTTTTATACATTTCAGTAATTATTTGGAGTTAATAATAATACGTGATTAACGGAACTTTTTTATAGTTTTGGTGTTTGGCGTTTGTGGCATTTTATAAGTAATTAGAGAAATAATGTATTTTATTAGCTGAAAATTAGAAAATAAACCACAGAAAGTGACACAAAAAAATATAGAAAAGAAAAAAAATAAAAATGCTAATCCAATTTCTCATCCAAATCTTCACTCCCATCAGTCTCTTATTCTTGAAGTTTTTGTCCTCTGAACCTTTGAATTCCTTAGATAGGTGCCGATTTCCCTACACAGCTGAAACGCCCTACACTTGGCAAAGCTGATCATTCAACAAAATATGGCGTTTTAGTTTTTGGTGCGATCTTTTGTTGTTGACCGTTGAAGTGGTTTTGTGGATGTTGGAGACATAGATCGATGCCGTTTTTGTGGATGTTATTATTGGGGTGTGATTGTGAGTGGGTTTTTCTCTTGGATGATATTTGGCCATCATCTTCATGCTCATCCCACTCTTCATCATTTAAAATGGAGTCCAAAATAGCTTTTACACTGGCATCGGTCTCTTCTTCTCATCCAAAACCTTTCTCAAGAATAAAGCACACAAATTAACATATCATTGTCATCAGTCTCTTTTTCTGGAAGATTTGTCCGTCTCATTTAGCAAAATCTTATTGAGCTATCCCCCTCACCTAAGAATCCATTCAGCGAAACTTCATGGAGAACAATACTGAATCTCCAAGAAATGACATTTGCCATCTGTGGTTGTTTTAACTCTTTTGTCGTTTTAATCACGTTTGCCATCTTTGAACATGTTAGAACGCACATCTTATAGGTTTGCCATCTGTTATTTTGAAATTTTTGGCGTTTTAATTTGAATAAGGTAAGGTTTATATCTATAAAGTTTTGCTGAATGAGATGGACAACATTGCTATGCTCACTTAATAATGACCTAAGAATGTTGTCCACCACATTCAGTGAAACTTTATCGAGAACAAAACTAAATCTCCAAGAAACGAGGTTTGCCATATGGTATTTAGTAAAGTATGGCGTTTGCTTTTGGTGTAATCAATGGAAGGGTCTGAGGTTGTTTATATAAGATGTTTTTGGCGCGTAGTTTGGGCGGGAATTTTCTATAATAAATTTCAGTAACAAAGATGGCATGTCCCATAATCAAGTTACTGTTTGTTCAACTTTATCTGTTAAATCTGCAACACATAAGTCGCATCCACTGATAAGAAAACCAGTGATGGAAACCAATGCTAACACACCAACAGTAGTTGTATAGCAAAACCACTAATTCAACCACTGACTCACTAACCACTGATGTTATACTCAGAAGTGGTTGTCCAGTAGTGGTTGTCTACCACCAATAGTGTTTGCCTAACATCTAATGTTATTACTCCATGAAAATCTGTCTATTGCTGAAAGTGTATCCTCTATTCCTACTTCCACTATTGGTGAAACCACTATTTTCCCAATCCACTGATAATCTGTCCTTTGATAGTGTAAAATCTCATGTGATCATTCATCTGTTCAGAACCACTGCTGGTCTCCAGCAGAGGGATGGAACCCCTAGGTACATGCAGTTGTATTTTTATGATCCTGATGCTGAGTTCGATCTCAGACTCCAATGCCCAAATCTTGATCGACGTATTACTCAGATATTGACACGCGTTCTTTCTACAAACCCATATGTCGATACATTTAGAAGACTTGCAGAACTAGAACCTCTGGACAACTACAGAGTCACTTTGAAAACTTCGGTTGAACTTGACCAAAGGGTGTACAACCGACCAACGACATCAGAGGTATATAAAATATTATAAAAACAACGTGAAATATAAACAATTGATCACAAACTACCACTAATCAGAAACCACTGATGCAAACCACTGATGACAAACCACTACTAACACACCAACAGTAGTTGTATAGCAAAACCACTGATTCAACCACAGACCCACTAACCACTGATGTTATACTTAGTAGTGGTTGGCTACCACCAATAGTTTTTGCCTAACATCTGATGTTATTACTCCATCAGAGGTTAGCAACATCATCAGTGTTTGTCTAACATCTGATGTTATTACTCTATCAGAGGTTAGCAAATTCATCAGAGGTATTTCATCATCTATTATGACTATCTTTTATTTAATTTGCAAGGTATTTGACATTTTATCAATTTACAATGAATAATGGTCAACCAAAGCATCTAAATCATGCTTCTAGCTCGAGTGCATCACTAGAGCTAAAAACAAAAAGAGTATAACAAAAGATACTATGCTGCAAGCAAAGAAAATAACAAAGTCTTGAAATTTGGGAGTGGTGAGGTCTCCTGGAGTTCTTCATCAATATCTTTAATGAGTAATAGATCAACAGAAAGGACACCCTTAAGAAGTTTAGAAACTAATATTACTCAATTTACCCAAATGACAAATGAGAATGTGTCAAGCACATTCCCCTCAGTAATTGGTGAAGTCATGCCTAAAACATCACGAGGTTTCTATTTATTTAATAATGATTTCTTTGTCAAACTTGACATCTTTAACAACCTTCATTACTAAAGACAATGATTTTTTTAGGTGTTCAAATTCAACCACATAGAGTTTTACCTCAATTTTGTGAATTAGTTGATCAACCTTCCTTCCAAGATCAGAACGTAGAAGATGATCCATATAACTTTGTTTACGATCGTGTACCTAGAGAGCATCGTGTTTTAAAAGAACAGGGTGCATGTCCTGATTATGGAGCAAAGCGTTTTCAATTTGAATTTGATACCTTTTGTTGTATGGGTGGGAAAACTGTGTTAGCATATACAGAAATTCCAGAGGAATTGCACTGGCTTTTCACATCGCAAGATGAAATTGGAAATATTTTTAGGCAAAACTGTGTTAGCATATAACACCAATTTTTCTTTTGCCTCAATGGGAGTGACGTTGGATGATACATTGAGCAATATGAGAGACAGTGTATATACTTTTCGTGCACATAGAGGAATATATCACAAAATCGACCAATTAGTTCCGAGGGATGGAACCCCTAGGTACATGAAGTTGTATTTTTATGATCCTGATGCTGAGTTCGATCTCAGACTCCAATGCCCAAATCTTGATCGACGTATTACTCAGATATTGACACGCGTTCTTTCTACAAACCCATATGTCGATACATTTTGAAGACTTGCAGAACTAGGACCTCTTGACAACTACAGAGTCACTTTGAAAACTTTGGTTGAACTTGACCAAAGGGTGTACAACCGACCAACGACATCAGAGGTATATAAAATATTATAAAAACACCGTGAAATATAAACAATTGATCACAAACAACCACTGATGCAAACCACTGATGACAAACCACTACTAACACACCAACAGTAGTTGTATAGCAAAACCAGTGATTCAACCACAGACTCACTAACCACTGATGTTATACTCACCAGTGGTTGTCCAGTAGTGGTTGTCTACCACCAACAGTGTTTGCCTAACATTTGATGTTATTACACCATTAGAGGTTAGCAACATCATCAATGTTTGTCTAAAATCTTATGTTATAACTCCATAAGAGGTTAGCAACATCATCAGTGTTTGTCTAACATCTGATGTTATTAATAGTGTTTATCTAACATCAGAGATTATACTAATTACAATTATTTAATAGTATTGCTTATTTACTTACTTATAGTTGACGATTATATAGGTTGCTGGTATTTGGGTTGAAGGTAATGACAATATCACTTCGTATAAACGAAGTATTGTTATTTACGGTAGGTGTTAATATAGCCAAACTATTCTGTCGTACTTCAGTTGTTACGATCCATTTTCATACCCTCTATTTTTTCCTAATGGTGAGACGGGTTGGCATGCTAACATACCACATCATGGAGTATCGATCGATGAGGTTCGCAACAGGACAACACCGAAAGAGAAATGGAAGGTACCAACAATTTATTATTCTTGTAAGTGACGATCATAAAATACCCTAATGCGTTTTATTTTATTAACCGTTTGTTTTTAAAACATCTACTTCCTTGTTTTGTACTCTTCATTCATATCGATCATGCCAAAGCTACAACTAAAAAAATTAGAAAAAGTATATTACCAAAGAATTGATAAACTAACTGAAAAACAAGTGCCAACATATCATGAATAATAAAACTACCATAAGTACTATACAACATATCACGAGACGACTGATAAACAAACGGTAAACGAGTATCCTATTTAAATCGACACTCCCACCGCATCACGCGGTTAAATGACTAGTGTGTGTGTGTGTGTGTATATAGGGCGAGGTTATTGTAAAAAATGTGTTTTTTGTGAGAAGAGTAAGAAAGAATCTAAACTATTTGATCTTTAATCTAATGGTTGAGATCTCGATGGCAATCTTGTAAATAGTGTTTACCATTAAATAATTATTTTCTAGATTAAGGGTATGAAGGTAAATTCAACATTTATAAATATAGAAAGTCACATACAAAATACATGCAAGTTCCCCCCTTCTTTTTAAACGTCAATAACTTCTTATACATAACTATTTTTTTTTAAATTACACCATAATAACGAGTGTTTTTTATCTTTAATATGAGTACCATTTTGTTATACTTATGTAGAGGAAAAAAATTACGTTTTGATTCGATATTTTAGTCCATGGTGTTTTTTTCTATGTTCATACACTTGTGTTTTAATTGTATTGGGATTCAAGGTGTTGTGTTTTTTTATAGTAAACCACCATAAATATAAAATAAGACACCATAGCATTGCAAATAATGAATTATGATTCAAGTCATGGTGTTTTAATATCTTGAGTCTGTAACATTGTATTGTGATTACAATCATGGTGTTTTAACATCTGGAATAGCAATAAAATCATTCTAAATGTTAAAACACCATGACTGTATTAATATTCAATTTATGGTGTTTTTGAAATTTGTATGGTGTTTTATACCTGCAAAAATAACAAAAATCATTACAGATGTTAGAACATCATGGTTGTATTATGATTCAAGTTGTGGTATTTTCTGGAATTTGTATGGTGTTTTATACAAACTAAAGATTAGTTCCAAAAATAACTGATGAATTTGGTTACAATATTATATCTTTAATTAGGATTATGGGTTAAATTACCATCTTACACTTAAACAAATAAAATAGATAGGGACATGTGTCATTATCATAGTCTTTCTTAGCCTTCTCACACTTTTATTCTTTTTTACAGGATCCTCTACCTGTATATATATATATACATGTGTATATATATACATGTATATATATATACATATATATATATATGTATATATATACATATATATATATGTATATATATATATATCAAATGGTATTAAAGATACACCAAAATTGAGGATACACTAAAAGTTTTGAAAAACGATTCGGATAAAGGTAATACATCATTAACTTGTCATTAACCAAGTTAAATACTAATCACCCATAATCCAACCCACGATACTTGTCCCACAAATCCTATAAATACTCAACATAGAGGGACAATTCTCAAAACCCACAATGCCCTAAGACCCTTTCATTTTTTTAAAAGCAAAATTCATAACAAAATTCACCATGGCCCACCAAACCTCGTCAACCTCAACATCCCAGCCGTTGAAGACTCAGTCCCATTCATCAGGGATGATGATTTCCTATCTATGAAAGATAACAACCTGTTGGTGAACACTAAACACGAGGAATACGATGAAAAATATCAAATTTTAGTCGAATTCCTACTAAATAGCCCTATTACACAAGCTATAACCAAAATCAAAGAGGTTCTAGAGTGCATTCTATAATAGCTTATTTGATACACTTGAAGAAACTGGTGTGAATGAAGTCACAACTAATCTAAGGGGGAGCATCTATGTCACCATTGTTCCACATAAAATCAGGGAGTGTTTGGAACTTCAAATTAATGGGGACTACATTGAAGCACCCTAGAAGGAGGATCTGATGGAACCGCTTACTGATCTGGTGGGATACACTAAGAGGATTTTGAAGATTGGGGAATTCAAGAGGAACAAGCTACCTGCCTTTTGGTAAGTTATGATGGAAACGCTAACCAAGCGCTTAACTTCAAAGATTGGAGGCACTCATCTGATTAACCTAACTGTTATAACAATCATGTATGGCCTCATCACTGGGTTGAATGTTGATTATGGAACAAAGATCTTCAATCTGATGAAAAAAATCCGTATTGACCGAATCTGGTAGAATTGGTTCTCATCTGCCCTTTCCTAGATTCTGGTCAATCATCATTGCTGAAACGTTTGAAGAGAGGAATGTTGAACTTCCTACATCATAAAACATTTGGAAATCACCTGTCCTGAAGCCCTGTTGTGCAACACAAATCAGAGATGTGCCCATGTTACTAGAAAGCATGATGGGCCTAATAGCAGAAAATTCACCACACTGATTATTATATGCATAAATTCTGAACAAAAGAGTGTAACATATTGAAGTTTATAACAGTAGCTCTTCACCAGAAAATGATGATCAAGGATCCATGTTACCACAACCTGATGAAGTAGAGGAAATTCTACATCAGAACATCAGACTTTCACCAGAATCAATGGAGGTTGATGTCAAATGCCGCAAAACCTGGAAGCAGAACACCATTATGTTTAGAAATCTCACATGGAAGAATCAGGTGCTCAAACTAATCCTACTTTATTTACTATCAGAAATTCAAAAAATTTTGATTCAGAGGAATCTGTTAGAGGAAGTTATGTAATGATGTTCAGAAAACAGAAACAGTAAATGAAGAGGGTGGTAGTTCCATAGGTCTGGTCTCCAAATAAATTAATGAGGAGGAGATTGAGACGGCAACAGGTGGAGATCAGCTTTCTTATCAAGGAAACCTGGGTGAGAAAAATGAGCTTTTCCCAACAATTAACAGAGGATCATTCTCCAGAATGGTTCAAGGAAGTGAAGAAATTCTAGATGTGAATATGTTTCACAAATCTGGAGAAGGTGTACAAGATTGGTCCTTTGATCAACCTGACCCTTCAACAATAGAAGCAAGTGTGTCTTCTACTAGTTTGATAGCAGGAAAATCTGTTTACCCAATGAACCACCACTCATCTCAAAATAACAGCTTGACAACATGCTAGACGATGTCATCAAAATCCTTACAGATACAACAGAGTCTCCTATTGAAGCAAAGCTGGATATGCTGATAGAGGAAATAAGGAGTTAAAAATCAGATGTGAAGGTTCTATCAGATTCAGTGGAGGCCATCAAAATCGAAACAAAAAAGAACACTTAAACTCTGAAAAACATGCAACAATCCGAAAAAGCCCCAGAAAGCAACAGCCTTGCAGCAGATTTCACAAGATGTTTGAAGAAATAAAAGATGTCAAAGCAAAGATGAAGGAAGTTGTAGAAATAAAATATTCTAAAAATTCTGGTAAAATTATGGAGGAGATTAACAGTTTAAGGGCCAGCAACAGCAGCCTAACAGATGCTCTTGAGAAGCTAGTAAGAGAATGGGGTGCACAAAAGGAACAAAAATTAGAAGAATTTAAAAAGGTGCATGAAGAAGAAAAGAAAAATGCTCAACTTATGAGTGATGTACAATCACTTGTGAAGAGGTTGCAATTCAATGTTGCTAGAATAGCAAACACTGATATACACGAGCTAAGAACTCCCATTCCCAAAGAAACCTCATAGCAGAAAGAACCAGAAATCATCAAGTAGGCACAAGCAAAACCAACTACCCCTCTAAGTCAATCAGGGCCAACACCAATGGCCCCCACCACTAGTGTCAAAATCCGAGATGATAAGAAGATTTCAAGCCACTCCTAAAGCAATCTCCAATCTGAGCAACATTTCTTCAAGAGGTACACAATAGGAACAACAAAAAAGAACCTCATCTGGAGAAACAGATTTCAGTGAACAACTGAAACAATCAGAGAAGAGAAAATGGCAAGACTCTGCCACTTCTTCAAAAAGGCCAAAGGTTGTGACTAAAATGGATTCTGAAGGAAAGGAGAAGGAATCTCTAGTTCAAGAGATTGATTAAGATAGCATAATCTTTTCTGAATATCATCTGAAGATTCTACTAGAATGATGAAGAAGATAAGCTGGATAGACCTCACAGTCCTATGAGTAGAATGGTGAGAGAAGAGAAACTGAAAAGAGGAGAAGGCAGCCTTCAAAAACAACTTCCAAATCCAGTAGTAAGAGTGCTCAAGGTGGATACCCAAACAACTGTAGGCAAAATAGTAGGATATGAGCAAACAAGTACACTCTGATCAGATTGAATGGCAGTGAAACAACAGTTGTGGATGCTGATTTGGCTGATGAGCTTCATCCTTTGGTCATAATGAAGCTGAAACAAATCTGTGATTAAGAAATAGGAAACACAAAGTCATTAGAAGCGCTCTTCACAGGTTAACAGAAGCAGGAAAGAAATTGTTCACAAGGGTAGCCATAGCAGATTTTGACCTCTGTATTACCTTTGATTATATGACAAGCAAGAAAGTGCAAATACCTCCTCCTGATACATCCATCCCAGCTGAACTTGAACAAAAAACCAGAACAGGGGTCATCTTTGAGAAACCTGAATTCTCTGTTGTTTTCAGGGATCTTGAGGAGAAACAGGCTCTGTTCTGAGTTGATGAAATATGTAGGTACTCAAACCAGACTCTCAACTATATATCAAAGACTGCATGAACAAGAAACAAAAACAACTTAAGGCGAAAGAAAGAAACAAGGAGAAGCTCAGGAAAGAAATTGAAGACATCATTAATGAATGGATCAAAGCAGAGGATGGTACAAAGACATGTTCGAAGTATGCCATAAGTTGGTTGGCCCCAAGAAACAACTAAAGGGAGGAGATATCTGCAAAAGTAACCTGAAGATTGCCTAAAAACAATTTATTTCAGTTACTTTGTTATTTTTGAAACAATGTTTGTGTCTACAATTTGAACTTTGATGTTTTGAAGTCTTTAAAATGGTATTTGTTATGAGATGTTATTTTTCTTACAATACATAGGGGGAAATAGTTAGGAAACTTTTTGTAAGTATTGAAGAAAAATATGATCGATCTGATCATATGCTGAAGATAAAAGTCATGGAGGTCAAACTGAACGAAGGCATAAGACAATAAGGACAAAAGAAGAAAATGTTGATCCCAGATAAACAATGCTCTTTTAACGTAATATGGCAAGTGATTTCAACAGATGTGAAAATAGTGTGCGGAAATAGAAATCGAACTTTCAAGAAGAAACAACTACAAAATTTTCAAGTTATATCACTTTGAAACAAAATGGTCTACAAGGTGATTGTGAGGTTACTGACTAGTATAAACGCTTACTTGTGTGATTCTGTGGTGAAAGGGTAATGGAGTTTTTGTAGTATGTATTAAATGCTTGGCTTAATTCATCGTCCTTCAGTGTTTTACTCTCTATTTATAAAGAGCTTTTATCATGAATAAACATTTGTTTATTCATGCACTTGCCCAGCATAAAGTAGCTTTTCGGCATATTTATTGAATCCATTTAGTTCAACTTGCTACTTTTGCAAATATGGTAGAGCCTCATTTTTCAGACAAGTGGGCTTATCAGAAGTTTTGAGAGCCAGCTCATCAAAAAATATGTTGAACAAATCACCAGATTTTCTAATAATCAGATTTTACTAGAAACTAATGATACTCATCAAAATTATCATCAGATCTGTCATAATGACCTTTTCAGATTGTCTTCATTTGTTTCTGATCATTTTTTATGAAGATTGAGGATATGTTGTCTTTTTCTTTTGTCCAGTCTTGTTTCTTCTTTCTGTTTGACCTTCAGCAGACAAAAAGTTCTCAGACAATCTTAAGTCCACTTTATCTTCAGTAGACAAAAAGTTGATCAGATAGATCATATTTTTCTTCAATACTAACATAACAGTTTCCTAACAATTTCCCCCTAAGTATTGTAAGAAAAATAACATCTCAAAGAAAAGAACATATTTCAAAGAAACTTCAAAACATCAAAAGCCAAATAGCAGACACAAACATTGTTCAAAGATTTAATAAAGCATACAAAAAGTTCTCAGACAATCTTAAGTCCACTTTTGTACAGATCTCCTTTCTTCAGTTGCTTCTTGTACTCAATTAGCTTGTGACAGACCTTGTACAAGTCTTTGTACCATCCTCTAGTTGTGATCCATTCATTTATAATGTCGTTGATTTCTTTCCTCAGCTTTTCCTTATTTCTTCCTTTAGCCTTGAGTTGTTCATGTTTCTTAGTCATGTAGTCTTTGATATAGTTTAGTGTTTGATTTGAGTACCTGCATATTTCATTCACTATTAATAGAGCCTTTTTATCCTCAAGTTCCTTGAAAACAACAGATAATTCAAGTTTCTAAAAATGAATCCTATTCTGGCCTCAGGTTCAAGTTCAACTGGAACAGATGTGTCCAGAGGTGGTATTTGCACTTTATTGCTGTATTCAAAAGCAATGTAAAGGTCAAAATCTGCTAGAGCTACTCTTTAGTATATTTTCCGTCCTACTTCTGTTAGGCTGTGGATAACCCTTCTGTTAATCTTTGTATCTCCTTTTTCTTTATAAAAAGTTTGTTTCAGCTTTGTTAAGTCCAAGGGATGAAGTTCTTCTACAACATCAGCATCCACAACTGTTGTTACTCTGCCATTTGATCTGATCAGAGCATATTGTTCTACTCATGAGTTCCCGTTATCTTGCCTGCAATGAACTAGGTGTCCATCTTATGTACTCTAACCACTGGATTTGTAAGAGGTGGGTGAAGACTAGCCTTTCCACTTTTCAACTTTTCTTCTCTTATCTTTGTGCTCATTGGGCTTAGAGGCATGTCAAGCTTAACCTCTTCATCATTCCAATAGTAATTTCTCAGATGATATTCAGGGAAAAACATACTATCTTGATCAATTTGTTGCATCAGAAATTCCTTTTCCTTTCCTTGTCGGTCCTTTCTGATTTCAACTCTTGGTTTCTTTGAAGAAGTAGAAGATTCTTCCTACTTTCTCTTCTATGCCTGGTTCAGTTGTGCACTAAAGACAATTTCTCCAGATAAGGTTATTTTTGGTTGTTCTTGTTGAGTACCTCTTGAAGAAGTACTACTTAGTTCGGAGATTATCATAGGAGTGGCTTCGAGTCTTTTTATCATTTCAGACTTTGGCACAACAGGTGGATGCCCCATTGGTGTAGGCCCATATTGACTAAGAGGTATTGCTTGCTTTGTTTGTGTATGCTGGGTAGCTTCTAGTTCTTTCTAGTGTGAGGTCTCTTTGGGAATGGGAGTTCTGAGTTCATCAACATCAATGTTTGCCATCTTGGCAACATTTAATTGTAGCCTCTTTACAAGTGATTGTACATCACTTAGCAGTTAAGCATTCCTTCTTTCTACTTCATGTATCTTGTTGAACTCCTTTATATTATGATTCTGATGTGTAGCCCATTCTCTAAACCAATTTATCAAGGGCATTAAGCAGGCTATTGTTGCTGGCTCTTAAGCTATGAATATCCTCTAGAATTTTACTAGAGCTCATGGAATCTCTTGTTTCCACAACTTCAGTTATCTTTGTCTTGATGTCTTTTATTTCTTCAAACATTTTCTCAAAATCTGCTGCAGTTTTGCTATTGTCTTGTGCCTTTTATGATTGTTGCAAGTTCTTTAGAACTTCAGCATTCTTTTATGTTTGTTTTCTGATGGTTTCAACTGATTCTAATAGAACTTTCATATCAGACTTCTGGCTTCTGATTTCTTATCAGCACATCCAGCTTTGCTTCAACAGGGGACTTGTCTGCACAAACTTTGATGATGTTGTCTAGCATATGATCAAGCTGTTTTGTGATATAACTGGTTCTTTGGGTAAAGGTGGAACAATAGATGTTCCTTCTCTCAAGCCAACAGAAGAAACACTTGCTGCTGTTGTAAATGGGTCAGGTTGGTTAAAAGAAGAATTCTACACACCTTTACCAGAGCTATGAAACTTATTCACATCCTGGATTTCTTCACTTCCTTGAACCATTCCTGAGAATGATTCTTTATGAATTGTGGAGAAAGCCTCATTTTTCTCACCCAGGTTTCCTTGATCAGCAAGCTCATCTATACCTGTTGTTGTCTTAATCTCCTACTCATTAACTGATTTACAGAATAGACTAATGGAACTACTAACCTGTTCACTTACTATTTTTGTTTTTCTAGGTTGTATGACATAATCTCCTCTAACAGATTCATCTAAATCAGAATCTGTTGAGTTTGCAACAGTAAATAAATGAGGATTAGTTTGAGCACCTGATTCTACCATGTGTGAAGCCTCTGCATGATGTTGTTCTTCTTCTGGATTCTACTGCATCTGTTGATCAACCTCCATTGGGTCTGGTGAGGATCTGATGTCTAGATGTTGAATATCCTCTGTTTCATTAGCTTGTGGAGCCAGTGATCCTTGATCATCATGATCTAGTGAAGAGCTGTTGTCATAAACATTAGTGTGCTCCAATCTTCTGTTCAGAATTGCCACGTGTTGTAAGGTGAGTCTTCAGCTATCAGGCTTATCATGCTTTCTAGTAGGTTAGGTACATCTCTACTAGATTTCCAGGCTAGTGTTGCACACCAGGGCTTCATGACAAATGACTTCTAGACATATTCAGATACACGAAGTTCAATATTCCTCTCTACAAATGTCTCGGCAATTATGATTGACCAGAATCTTGGAAAGGGTAGATGAGAACTAACTCTACAAGATTTGGTTAGCACAAATCTCTTCATCAGATTGAAGATCTCTGTTCTGTACTCAATGTTGAACCCAGTGATGAGTCCAAACATGATTGTTTGAACAGAGAGGTTAATCTAATCGATGCCCCCAATTTTTTAGGTTAGGCACTTGGCCAAAGTTTCCATCATCACTTGCTAGAAGGCAGGTAGCTCATTCCTTTTTAATTCCCCAATCAGCGAAATCCTTTTGCTTATCCCATTAAAGTAGTAAGTTGTTCTATTAGCTCCTCCTTTTTGGGTCCTTCGATGTAGTTATCATTGATTGGAAGTTTCAAACATTCTTTGATTCTTTGTTGAGTAATTGTAACAAAGATATTTCCTCAGAGATGGATTGTGACTTCATTCATACTAGTTTCATTAAGTGTATTGACAATCTGCTGCATAATTTTTTCCGGTACTTCTTTGGTTTTGTTAGAGCTTGAGTAATACGGCATCTTAGCAGGAATTCGAACAAAATTTGGCATTTTTCGTCATATTCTCTGTGGTTGGTATTCATTAATAGGTTGTTTTCCTTCATTGATAGAAAGTCATCATCCCTGATGAATGGGACAAAGTGTTCAATAGATGGGATATTGAGATTGACAAGGTTTGGTGCTACCATGGTGAGTTGAATTTTGCGTTTCAAAAACTGTAAGCTATTTAGGGTTTGTGAGATTGGAGGTTGCAGGTTTATTTCTTGTCCTTTTGAATGGTGTATATATAGGGTTTATGGGATAGAGATCGTGGGTTGTTAGTATTTAAGTTGGTTAATGACAAGTTAATGAGGTTTTAACTTTATTTAAACCGTTTTTTAGAACTCTTGGTATATCCCTAATTTTGATGTATCTCCAATTTTTATATATCTTTTTGAAAGTTTTGAAGATAAATTTTTATTGGTGAATACTAATGGCCAAGTTGTACCATTTACCTCTGGTGGGACCCTTTTTCAGAGAGAAGGTCTAGTAATATTCTTTTCTAGAATATGATATTTCTTCCCCCTTTTTGAAAGAAAAATTCAATCCGAAGACATCATCAGAAATGTAATGTAGAGATTAAAAATATTCTAATCACTATTCTTATCAGAAAGTCATCAGAAATAAGAGTTCCCCCTTGATAGAGTGCGTTTTCTTTTTTCTTTTTTTTTTTTGAGAGAATAGGGAATGAGCAGAGTTTCAGAGATATCACTTACACATGCTTTTCTGGTGGAAGCCGAAGTCTTTGTTCTTTCTTCAAGGAAAATTTATGAAAATTTTAACAGATAATAGTCATGAGTAATGTTTTCTAAAGTTTCACAGTTTTTGTCTCTTGTTATTGTTATCATTCCTTTTTGAAGATTAACAGACCAAATTTTGGAGTTGTTTAGGACTTTGTTTTATCAGAAATTTTCTTTTCATATGTCAAAAATATTTTCTTTCTGATAAACTTAAGTTTATTCCTTTTTGTTTTAATTCCCTCCCCCCCCCCCTTTTGTGTGATACCATGTACCCTTGTACTAACAGTATGAGATCTGTTAGAGTTTTGACCCCTCCTTTCAAATGTCACAAGGAAAGTGCAAGGGATTTGACTTTTGAAAATTCTTCAAAAAGTTATACCAAAATTGCATCAGATTTGACTTAATTTTATCAGATCTTTTGGTGAATATTTTTAGTTTTTACAGATCTGATAAGGTTCGTCTTTTGATTTTTCGTTTTAAACCTTTAGAACTTATTATTTTTTTTTTAAAAGATACATTTACAGATAAATTTTTACACCTAGAAAAGGAAAGAAAGGAAAACTTACGGAAAAGAAAAAAATATACTACTATAAAAAAATTAACTAATCTTCATTGAAGATAAGTTGAGGAAAAATCCACAGATAGGTGGCAACTCCGGAATGGTTAGAGGTTGGCATCGGGCTAGTATTGTGTATGTTTTCTTGAAGAATAACCTGTGCTCTCGGTAACCAGTTTGGAATTCTTGCGAAATCTTGTTGATGTGTGATCACCTTCATTAAGAAACTAGGGTAGATTAGAAATGGTCTAAGAGAGTTCAAGTTCTCCTTAAAATATTTCATGAGATATTTAGAAAAATCTTAGGGGACTTCTTGTACTATTGCATGTACCACTTCCATCAACCTGTATGAAACCTCATGAAAGTTTGCGTACTTTCTAGAGAAACATACTCCAAACTGGGTGACCAAGAACTGCCATAGTTGGATGAATCTGGATTTGCTGATCGCTCTTGGACGTTCTCTGTATAGTACCCCATCTCTTTCAAGGTTCAATCTAGAGTTTGGCGAGTAAAGAAAGTGACGTCGTTGTTGTCATTGAGATGTAGAGCCTCTCTGATCATCTCCTAGCTTAGGATGATATCCTTCCCCATCACTTGACTGTGAATCCAAACTTTTGTTCCTTGGAAGATGGTTCGTGCATTCAGCCAAAACTCTTGCAAAAGACTTGGGTGGACCCAGATATATGCCGACAAGGCATTTGCTGGGGGCTTTCATCAAGATAAGAATAACACCGCAGCCTTCCCATGCTGGTCCATCAAGGTTTCTCCGAATCCTCATATTGTGAGTATGGTAGAGTGAAAGCGGGAAATGTGTGGCACTAATTGCAGCCATTGTTAGGGTTTTTACGAAAGATAAGGTCGTTAGGGTTTCTAAACAAGAAGAAGGAGGATGACAACGACAGATGAGATGAAGTTAATCTTTAAGTGGTGGTTGTATATATAAGTGAAACTGATAATTTCACCATAAATGGCATTTACCAACTTAAGATTTTCTTTCTTTTTTATGTCCACAATCTTTTAATGCTCAAGATCCTCAGTCAGAAGCAAAGATAATTATGTGAGATAAGAGTCTTCTATGTTAAATGTCTAGGCGTCTATTTCTGAGAAATATAATCATTATCCTTCCCAGGTGCCCCATTATTTCTCTATAAGTGTGGATAACTAAGCTTTAAATACTAATTGAGAGTGTATTTGCAATGAATTTTGTTCAGAAAGCTTGCTTTAGGACGTAATCAACCCTAAGACTCAGAGACTCATAGTGGATTACTTTTGTTTTTAATATTTGTAAAATCAGAAAATGAGCAAAAATAACGAGCAAATATTTTGAAGACAAAATAATGTACATGTGCTATCCTAATGATGTGCATGCGTGGAATAATTTTGTGTAAGAAAGGATAAATAGTAAATGATATCAGAGTTTCTGATGATCTTGATGCATTCTAATAAATCATCATAAATTCTGATGGGTTTATGTAGTTTCTGATGAAGCGTCAAAATTTTTGTCATATTTCTGATCATCTTTTGATGATTTACAATTTTGATCATCTTTTTGTGGCAAAGCATTTTCTGAATTTTCTTCATATTTTAAGTTCACCATACCTAATTTGCTGATAAGAAAATTATGTTTCTTTTTATCAATGGGTTTCGTAAAAATACCAGCAATTTGATTTCTGTTGGAGCAAAGTACATTTCAATGTTACCTTTTTCCACATGGTCTTTTATGATGTGATATCTGACATCTATGTGTTTTGTTCTGGAGTGATGCACCGGATTTTCTGTGATGGCAATGGCACTCTTTGATTCACATAATATTAAAATTTTGGTCAGATTTACTTTATAGTCCCTTAGTTGGGTTTTCATCCATAACACTTTTGAACAACAGCTTGCTGCTGCTACATATTCTGATTCAGCTATGGATGTGGACACACAATTTTGTTTCTTTCTTGCCCAACAAACTAGCTTTTCTCCTAACATTTGACAAGCATCAGATGTGCTTTTTCTGTCTATTTTGCATCCTCCATAATATGCATCTGTGTATGCTATTAGTTCTAAATTTGTATCTTTAGGATACCATAAACCAAGATCTGATGTGGCCTTTCAGATACTTAAAAACCCTTTTTACAGCTTTCAAATGGGACTCTTTAGGATTACATTGGTATCTAGCCAGAAAACACATGGAGAACATTATGTCTGGTCTACTAGTTGTTAGATACAATAATGATCCTATCATTCCCCTTTTGGTTTTAATGTCAACAATTTTGCCATCTGGATCAGAATCAAGTTTATTTCCAATTTCCATGGGAGTTTTTGAGGTAGAACAATTTTCAAGTGAATACCTTTTCAAAATTGTTTTGACATACTTGATTGACTCAAAAATATTCCATCACTTCTTTGTTTTACTTGTAAACCCAAGAAAAAGTTTAATTCACCCATCATGCTCATTTTAAAATGGCTTGTCATTAGTTATTCAAACTTTTTGCAAAATTTTTCATTGGTTGATCGAAAAATAATGTCATCAACATATGTTTGAACCAACAAAGTGTGACCTTTGTGAGTTTTTAGAAATAAAGTTGTGTCAATAGTACCTTTTGTGAAGCCTGAATTGATTAAGAAATTTGAAAGAGTTTCATACAGTGCTCTTGGAGCTTGCTTCAACCCATACAATTCCTTGTTCAATTTATAAATATGTTTTAGGAATTTGGGGTCAAGAAAGCCTTCTGGTTGTTGTACAAACACCTCTTCCTAAATCTTACCATTCAGAAATGCTGATTTTACATCCATTTGATAAACTTTGAAGTCTTTTGATGCAACATAAGCAAGGAATATTCTTACATCTTCCAATCTGGCAACTGGTATAAAGGCTTCATCAGAATCTATTCCTTCTTGTTGACAATAACCCTTCACTACCAGTCTTGTCTTGTTCCTTGTTATGATATCTTGTTCATCAGACTTCTTGTTTCTGAATACCCATTTTGTTCTAATGACAGTTTTCTCAGGTGGCTTGGGTACCAGATTCCATACTTGACTCTTTTCAAATTGGTCAAGCTCTTCTTGCACTGCTTGGACCCAATCTGAATCATTGAGTTCCTCTTTGACAATTTTTTGGATCTATCATGCTTAGAAAACTAGCAGATAGACATTCATGAGTTGTGGCAGATCTTGTTTTAGCACCTTCTTTAGGATTCCCAATGATGTTTAATTGAGAATGTCCTTGATACATCTACAATTGTTGTGTGAACTTGATGATTCTAATGGTTCTAAAGCTTCCCCCTTTCAGTTACCGTTGTTGTATTGATTAGATCAGAATTTTGATGTTCAATTTGATTTTCTTATGAGTTCTCAGAATTCTGATCTTCTAGTGAATTTTCTTGTGAGTGATTTTCTACAGGGTTAGTATCTGACGGATGTTTGGATGATTCTTTATATGTGTACTCACATTCAAGAAGTTCATCAGTTAGAATGTTTAGAAGATGATTAGGATTTTCTTGCTTATCAGAAAAGTTTATTTCTTTCATAATTTCACCAAAAACTTCTTTTTCCGATGGATCATCAAATGATACATATAAACTCTCTTATTGTCCTAGTGTTTAAGATGAAAACTCTGTAAGCTTTTGAGGACAATGAGTAACCAAGAAAATACCTTTTAAGCTTTCCTGTCAAATGTGTGTGAAAATTAAATACAGTAAATACAAAACATCTACAACCAAATGTGTGCAAAAATTTGATATTTGGTATTCTTCCATTTTTGATGTTGTGGGGTGTTTTCTGGAGTCTCTTGTTTATTATGGATCTGTTCTGTGTAAAAAATGCATTTGCAATTGCTTCTGCCCAAAAGTAAGTGCGCAGTTTGGTATAAGCCCATGGTTCTTGCTGCTTCTACCAAGGTTCTATTTCTTCGTTGCACAACTCCATTTTGTTGTATAGATCTTTGAGAAGAAAAATCATGAGATATTCCTTTGCTTATAAGGAAGGTCTCAAGTTTTGAATTTTTAAACTCTGTTTCATTGTCAGATCTGATCTTTTTAACTAGTAATTTTAACAAATTTTCTATTTTTCTGATGAAGTTTATGATCAGATATAGGGTCTCACTGTTTGTTCTTAAAAACTCAACCCAAGTGTACCTGGAGTAGTCATCTACAATGACCAAAATGTATTTCTTACTTGAAAAACTTGTTGTGCTCACAGATCCACAAAGGTCCATGTGCAAAAGTTCTAAGTTTTGTGTTATTGAAGATTCATAAACTGTTTTATGTGAGCCTCTTTTGGATTTTCCTAATTCACAGGCTTCACATAATTAATCCTTATTGGAGGATATGAATGATAGACCTTTTACCAGACCTAAGCTTGCTAATTGATTTAGATTTTTGAAATTTAAGTGTGCCAATCTTTTATGCCACAACCAGCTATTACTTTTGTTATCTTTTGAAAATTAGCACAATTGAGGGTGCTTCTTTAAAGTCAAAGTAATATATGGATTTTCTTATTCTTTTTCCACTTAAATAAGTTTTGTTGTCATCTTGACCAACCAACAAGCATTTTTTCTAGCAAAAAGGTTACCTGATAGTTTTTGTCACAAAATTGACCACAGCTTAGTATATTGTACTTCAACCCTTCTACATAAGCTACTTTCTCAATGGTTAAAGATCCATACTTATTGCATCCATAGCCCAATGTTCTTCCCTTCACTCCATTTCCAAAGTTAACTAATTTACCCAGCTTTGGAACAAAATTGCTGAGTAAGCTCCTATCCCAGTCATGTGCTTGGAGCTTCCTAAATCGAAGTACCAAATCTACTGCACATGATGGTCCTAAAATGGGAGAATTAAAGAATTTTTGGTACCCAGACTTGCTTGGGTACATTTTCTGATGAAAATTTGTTTGAGTTTCCCTTTTATTATGTAGAAATTTCACTAGAAATTTTGTTATATGCTAAGCCATTAATAGACTGTTTAGTTTGTGTTTAGAGATGGTGTTGAACTAGCTTCAGTATGTCAACACACATACAGTTTTCTCTATCCGATGTTTCTGATTCCTTTGACTGTGATCAAAAGTTTGTAGATTTTTGGAATTTTGGATGAATTCTTTTTTAGTTTTCTGAAAATGTTTGTTTTGATTCTTGTCTTTTTTTCCTTTAGTGTTAGTTTTTGATGATGAGAAAGAGTTGTTAGAACTTATTGATTTGCAAGATTCAGTATCCGATTATGATGTTTTGTGAGAGGGGATCGACTCTCCTCCATGAGCACCGGACCGACTTGTCTCAACTAACAGAGGCGGAATTCATTGCTAGAGAGTTTGACAAATGAACAATCAAGTATGATGATTAAACGTCGTTACTTCTTATATTAATAAATGTGGAATTTGCAGACGCACAAACAAACGGACAGGGCTTTGCCTCAGTCACACATCAGCAACTATGGACACAACATTCAAGCTCCACTATATATAGGCCAACATGGCAGCATAAGGAGTGAGGTTGTTGACTCGTACAAGTCACAGAAGCTCACTCATACGAGCTATCTAATATACATAGAATTTGACAAATATAAGCCCTATTTACACGACCGACATATCCTAGACGTAGGCAATAGACATTGTGCACCAACAAACTCTCCCTTGAATGTTGTCGCAGTCTTAGAAAGTCTTCAAAATTCTTCAAAAGCATTTGACATTTAGCGTCCAAAGAAATGTTTCCGTGGCCTATGACGCTCCTCGGATGATATCGGCCTTTGATCTGTAGGAGGAGGTCGATTGTAAGTGTTGCCAAAACGAAAACTTCGCAGGGATGCGATCCTTGATCTCTCAGCAATGCTTGTAACATTCTTCTCCTTTTTTAGTTGCTCCTTTTCTTCAAGCTTTCTCCAAAAAGTGTTCCATGTTTTATATATCATTAGCATAACAAATATTAACAGTCTTTTGGAATTGCAAAGCCTGCTTTTTGTCTTTCTCTTCATAACTGATCTTAACATAGAATAGACATTCAATATCCTTCTGAGAGCAGTTTACTAGCCACAACGGGTCTAGTACTCGAATACCACACCATAAAACATAGATTCGCTTCGAAATGACGGATTCAGTTAATTCTTCTGTGATTTTCAAAGATTCTTCATCTGGTGGACACAAATTACTGCTTCGCCTGTACTCGAGTCGTATTACAACCATTTGAATATCTTGTGAGAATCTTGTTCCATTTTGATCAAAGGCATATTCTTAATCACCCCTGGCCTTTTTACAATCAACTTAATATCCTTCTCCTGAGTTACTGGATCAATCTTAGTAATTCTTTTAGGGATATGCGACTTCCAGCGATTAAAACCATGTGTAGCTTCAAACTTTATCAATTTCCACAGCCGTTGGTCATGAAATTTCATCTTCAGATTGATCATCTTTGTCTACAAAAGCTCTTTGATATCCCAGAACGACAGGATCTTTAAGTCGCTTAAGTATCTAAAGTACTGGAGCCCATATTCCCTTTTTATAGCATAAACGTCTGATTCCTTGATCCAACCCCAACTAATAATGTCCCCTAGTGAAACATCAACATCGCGAGTGAAGAATGCTAGGGGACGTTTGAATTTACGCTCTTTGGGTAACTCTTTAAACCATAGTTTTCGCATCTCAGCAATCTCTTCTTTTGATAAACGTTTAGGCACACTTCCTTGTTTCACACCTCTTCCACCATTTGTTTCAACAAATTATCGTTTGCGGCTGAAAACATTTCATTGAAGGTTGGGAAGTCATTCGTACCCTCACCGGCATAATTTGCATTATCATCATCATTTGGAATCATCCACCACGACAACATTGTCATAATCATTCGCCTCAAAGATATGTTCGAAGTGATACTCTTCAGGCTGGAAAGTGCTGATGTCGTTAAGCTCAAAATCAAACGATTCTTCATCCACTTCTTACATCTTTGCAACCTCTTCCTTTGTATAATTATGGACGTATTCTCCCTCTTCCACATCATGTTCCAAGTAAAAAATCCTTGGTTTAGGCACAACAGGAACAAGTCGACATATCAGTCACTGTTAGAATTCCTGCCTGCTGAGTATTCTTCGAAGTATCATACGACTCCCCGTGAACTTAGTCAAAATCAAGTTGGTTTTCCGAGTCATCCAAGTACACAGAAATATCAATGTTATCATTAAATCCAGAATCTGTTACAAGAATGCCAGATCCACCCTCATCATTATCATCATCCTTCCTATCACTATCAAGTTTCTTCTTAGACGCATCACCGGCTTCGTCTATATCCTCATCATCTTCCTAAAAATCTTCATCTAAGAATCAATCTCTTCATCAATTTCCTTTAACAACTTTCTTTTCTTCAAGAACTCCCAATGCTTCTCAGAAAATTTGACATATCGATTTCCTCATATTTCGGTTGTCCTATCAAAACGAAGTTCATCATCGGCACATACACAACCAAATTAGAAGATACTGGCGCAGATTCAGCTTCTGGTGCAAGTTTTTTTTCAAAGGATCCTCTCCAACCTTTTCCTTTCCATTACCTTGAGCATCAGATAACTCTTTGTCAATTCTTTCATGTTCAGCCACCCTTTCTCTTGCCTCCTCCTTCTCGATCTCATCTATCTCTGTTGCAAGATTAATGCCAAGCTTTTTGATAAGAATCTTTTGAAATAAGCTCATCAATCTCTGATTTCTAAGGTGTTCTTCCTCATATGCCATCATAAGCTTTCGAAGCCTTTCATGTTCTGACACAAAACTCACTATTATAGCCTCCAGACTCTTTCGATCTTCTTCTAGATTCTTTATGCATTCTTGCAGCTCGGCAATCTTTACATTGTTCAACATGACTTGATTTTCTAACTCTGTCAGCCTTGAGTCATTGACTAGGTCTGCTGTAAACTCTTCTCCCCCTGGAATATCTCTGAAGTCAAAATCAAATTGATCTGGGATGGTTGTGGAGGTGATTGTGGTGATGGTTGTGGAGGTGGTTGTGGTTGTGGTGTTGGTTGTGGAGGTGATTTTGGTGATGGTTGTGGAGATGGTTATGGTGATGGTTGTGGAGGTGCTGATGGAGGTGGTTGTGGAGTTGGCTCAAAACTCGGTGCTTAACAGCCTTTTTCTTCATCTTGCGCTTTGAACGAGCTGTTAGAGAGTCTGTTTTCGGGTTGTTGGTCCTTTTAAGCGCTTTGCTGTTGGCTGTTTAGCTTGTTTGACAACATGAGTATCACTATCAGAATATGATGGTATATAAGTTGTATCATCCTCTCCTATCTCTTTTCTCTTTCTTTCTTCAGTCTTTCGACGTTCTCTTCCAACCGCTCTAATTCCTTTTCTTTTTCTCTTTCTCTATATACCCTTGCTCACCTTTTTGTCTTCCTTCGTAAACCAAGCGCTTCTCTTTGAAACAAAACCATCTAACGCTTCAAGTTCATCATTCTCATCACCACTATCATCTTTTCTCCATTTCCCCTTTGGGGCGCCACATAATCTTTCTCAATGATTGCCCCAAAAACCGGCTTAGCATTCGGGAAGGCTTTCAAATGTAGATTCAACTTTTTCAGTAAACATCCATGTGTTCGAGCTTCAGAATATCTTCTTTCTTTTTGTTCAAGTTCTGGTGAAGATGATCCAGAAGCATTTGAACAAACCTCGGATACTGAAGAAATTTCTCTCTTTGTATCTGCATAAATATAAGCTTGGAGAAGTTGTACGGCAGATTGAGGATTGGAGCTACTATCATGCACATTTGATAATCAACCATGTCATCAAAACCCCCCTTTCGGTGACTTAGAGCGTGTATGACATAGTGTGCAATATATCGAAAGGGTGCGCTCAGATTTCCCTTCTTGAATGGTGCTACGTTGACATACCCTGCATATCCCATCCTGAAACAGCACCCCTTGACCATATATTCTAGATAACCATTTGGGTCTTCCGCTCGGTCTTTGAACTCTAACACTCTCCGGATCAAATCTTTAGTAATTTTAACTTGAACATCTTCGTTGTTGATTCTCACCACACAAAAGATAGTGTTTTCTTCTTCGTTGTATTCAGCGGCATCCCAGAAGTTTTCAACGTGCGATCTATAGGCCGTGTGTTTGTCGGTTAAGGCCTTGTAATTGGTAGACGACTAAAAATCAAGCATTTCTCTGTAAGCAGCGATCTCCGAAATATTTTCGTCTAATAAGCAGCAAATATTGTGGAACGGAGAAAACGAAGTCTTCTTGACCTGCGCACACAAAAAATTTCCAACACTTAGAAAATTTTCAAACTTTTTCCAAAACTTTGACACTCGTACGAGTCATCATTCGTACGAGTCATATTGACATCAAGGCAATAGTTCAAGTTTGAACAAACTCGCTCAAACAAGTCAACGAATTGAATAACATTAAGGTCTTACTCGTACGAACGAACACTCGTACGAGTGATGAGAATAATTGAGTTCAAAACTTACTCGTACGAGCGACTATTCGTACGAGTCATGAGTCGCACAAAATAACACCATTTCCGTCCGAACTTAAAACGTGTAAATTTTAACAAATTGAATGATGATTTAGGAGCTAAAAGAGCCGATTTGTACGAATATATGTTCAATTTTACATTTTACCGGTTCAATTAGCCTAAATCTATGTTTTATGTCCTCAAGGTCCGATTTTGGCATTATAACGGCTCAAAACTTGGATAAGTACCTTTCCCATTAAAAGAGGTGTGCAAATCAACCTCCCCGAAGTTTCAAAGATACGAAATTTGGTCTACAAGTGTGAAGAAAGAACAGGATCGCTCAGAGTGTTTCTTCAGTCGCATAGAGTCACATATGTGACTCGTGCGAGTGAATGTCCCTTTTATATGCACCAAATCATCGTACAAGTCATCATTCGTACGAATGAGGTTTTTTTTCACTCGTATGAGTCAGATAGTCACTCGTACGAGCCAGTTCGTTTCACTTCATTCATTTCAAACTTTTGTGAATTTATCTGTTTTAAAGACCCATTCAGCAGACCGAGTCCAAGTTAATGACCCCGGTTAATCGATTTGCCTACTAAGTCCAAGTTAATGACCTTGGTTGACTGCTGTTTGACCAAAACAGATGTTTTTCAAAAATTTAAAGTTTCAAGTTAATGAACTTTGTAGCGTTTCAGAATTCTCTCTTTTTAGATTAGCTCCAGCCCGTAATCTTTCGGCTATCCTTCAGCAACTGTCGCTTTGACTTGGACTAACGGTATTTCCATCATCTGTAGACGAAAAACTAAGATAGAAATCAAATCTTTATATATTTTTGAATGTTTTGCTAAAAATAAACTGAAATTTTTTTTGGGTTTTTTTCTGAAAAGAGAAATAAAGTAAGTAAAGAGGTATTTACAAACATATTTTTGTGAGTTTGTGTTATAGGATCACATCAGTTAGTTAGACAAACACAAGTACCATTGAACTTGGTAAAAACTTGAAGTTCCTAAACAGATTTACTTAGATTGCTAATATACTGATCCATTTAAACCTCTACACATTTCTCAATTGTTTCAAGATATGTTAGGTAATTTTAAGGAACATGAAGTAATTATGTTTTCCATCTCAGAATATACTCCCGCATCAAGATTCCCAGAATTTCATCTCACATGTGAATATATGTAACTGATATCAGTTAAATGGGGTGAATTGCGAGGCCTTGAGAGCTGGTTAGCACTTCCGTACAGAGAAAGAGATGTAGGCTCGACTTTAGGTGGTGTTTCGTTTAGGAATCTTTTAGTACTGTAGATGTTGGATCTTTTTATGACATATACTCAATTTTACGAAGCTTTTGGGGTGAATAATGTGCAAAGTATTATACAAGTTCTAGATCATTGCCTACGCAAACTCAGAAGAACTCGGATAATACCCCAGATATCAATTAAATATAAAGACCAATGGCCGCCTTGTTATCTACATATATGGGCGTGTCAAGAAATTGTAGTCCGAAATCTCTCATCTGCTGTTGTATCCAGGGTATCTAGGAACAACAGCTAGATGCTGAAACATATTCAGCTTCACACGTAGAGAGAGTGACCACCGTCTGCTTCTTGCACAACCACGTTACCATATGGGTTCTGAAGAACTGGCAACCAGCCGTTGTAGATTTACCATTGAGCTTGCAGTAACCGAATTCAGAATCTGAATAACCCGCGAGATTGAAGTCATCATATCAAGGACACCACAAGCTGGTGCTGGGGCATCCTTTGAAGTAGTGCAAGATCCTTTTGACGGCTAATAAGTCTGAATCTCTTGGATTTGACTGATAACAGGTACAAAAGTATTTAGGATACATGATATCAGGTCTTGAAGCTATGAGATACATCAAAGATTCGATCATGGAGTGATATATGTTTCATCGACTTTGACTCCATGAGCGTCTGGACAAATGTCGTGGTTAGTGGCTAATGGAGTTGATGTTGGCTTAGTTCTTGTTATGTCAAATTTCTCTAAAACATCATGAACATACTTCGTTTGGTGAATAAAGATGCCATCAGATAATTGTTCGACCTGAAGTCCTAACAAAACTTCATCTCCCCCATAGCACTCCTTTCGAAGTTTGTTTTCATAACTTCTTCAAAGTCCTTACACATCTGATAATCGGATGTCCATCCACTTTCTTCGTAAAGAGGGTACTGTCTACTGTTACACTGGAGAAACCGTTTCCCAGAAGATGTTTGGAGAGCATCTCGTACTAGGCTCTCGGGGCCTGGTGTAGTCCGTATAACGCCGTGTTTAATAGATAGACCTTATCCTTGTGGATCGGATCGAGAAACCCCAGTGGTTGGCCGATGTACACCTCCTCATTTACCTTTTTATAAAGGAATGCAGACTTCACATCCAACTAGTACGCCTTGAAACCTTTCCACGATGCAAAGGCCATGAAAATGTGGATAGCTTCAAGACGTGCGACAGGGGTGTAGACCTCGTTGTAGTCTATCCCTTCTTGCTGATGGAAGCCTTGGACTATGAGCCAAGCTTTGTTACGAACCACGATACCTCTATCGTCTATTTTGCACTTGAAGACCCAACGAGTCTTAATCTTCTTGTGATTGTCAGGTAGGTAAACAAGTTTCCAGACTCCAAGTTTCTGGAATTGCAACAATTCTTCTTGCATTGCATCCACCCAGCTTTCTTCATTCATAGCGTATTTCCAGGATCCTGGTTCTACATGTGAAACAAAACAACTGTAAGAAAATCTGGTTTGTAATGGAGCAACTTTTGTATAAAAGCAACTAAGATCTTTATTGATCTGATTTTGAGTTTTCACTCTAGTTTGTAAGTCGCTAATGATGTTTTCTAACTGTGGTAAGAGAGTGTCTTTGGCATCACTTCGCTTGGAACGTCTACTTGACATTGCAGATTTGTGACAACTTCATCAACAACCTGTTCTGAGGATGTAGCTTCATTTCTATTATTTGATTTTTCAGCTTGAGTGTTCAGAAAGCTTTGAATCTGTCATGGTCCTTCATCAGAACAGGTTCCTCCATCGTAAAATGTAGGTTCTCGATCAGAGTGGGGATCAACTGTTGATGGGAAGATGGTTCAGCAGCATTCACATTTGGTACATTTACTAACTCTTGTTGAGTGTTGCTCGGACCTACTTCAGAAGAGTTTGAGACATGTAGTGATGGAGAAATCACCAACGGTCTTGAAACTTGTTCCTGATTGGAGATTTGATGCGGTTGATATTACATGACAAGTTCTTCTTTAGAAGGTACATTTGGTAGGTCGAAGGAATTCCACAACCCATCGTAATTGAACAGCCAAGGATCACCAGGTTTCTGTGTAGGCGTTGTATAACTTTCGCAATCAACATGTTGTGCTAGAATAACCCGGTTTAGGCTCGACAAGAAGACTCTCTTTTGCAGACTAGCATAACCAACGAAAAAATCCTTCCAAGGATTTGTCCCCAAATTTACCTTCCGGATCTAGAATACACACGATAATCTAAATGGTTCCAAGAACGCTAGATTCGGCCTTTTGATGGTTCAGTTGTTCAAAACATGTCTTGTTGTGAAGCTTGACTGTCAAAACACGGTTAAGGGTGTAACACGCAGACGGGACGGCTTCCTCCATAAACTAATATAATGTTTTAAATCAGCAAGCATTGTTCTGGCAGTCTCAATCAGTGTGCGCTTCTTACCTTCAGCTACTCCATTTTCTTGAGCAATATAGGGGGTGCTGAATTCGTGAATAATACCCTTAGCATTGCAGAATTCGAGTATTTTCCTGTTCTTAAACTCAGTACCATTATCGTTGTGGATTCTCTTGGTTGTTAAGTGATATACGTTTTCCAGCTTTCTAAAGAGAATCATAAGATTTTCAAATGTTTCATCCTTACTCTCCAGAAAGAAAACCCATGAGAATCTTGAGTAGTCATCTGTCATGACTAGGAAATATAGATCTCCAGAGATACTTTTCACATTCACTGGCCTAAAGAGATCCATATGAAGCCTTTCTAGTGAAAGCTTGATAGAGTTAAGCAGCTTTCTCGGGTGTGATTTCTTGTGTTGCTTCCCTTTTTTGCAGCTAAGACAATCATTTGATAAGTGAAAATTCTTGAGATTAACACCCTCCACTAGGTCGTTATGCACCAAATAGTTCATCTTTATTAGGTGAATGTGCCCCATCTAACGATGCCATAGAATTGACTCTTTCTCGGTAGCTTTAGATACAAAGCATTGAATTTTCTTTGATGTAGTGGATGCGACGCTCATGTCTAAGACATAAAGATCATTTTCTCGTGGAGTGCGTATGAGGATCCGCTCATCGGGAATTTTGAATCTCGGTGAATTAAGTATTCCTTATCGTTTAAGTGGGTAGTGAATTTCTTGTCACAGATTTGCGAGATGCTAAGTAAGTTGTTCTCAAGCTCAGTGATATAGTTCACCTTGTCGAATGACACCACACAGTTAGTAAGAACACCTTCACCCACGATCCAGCCTCCTTGTGTACCAGCAAACCCAACATATCCTCCCTGGATAGCTTTTACGTCGTATAATAACGCAAGCATCCCTGTCATGTGTCGAGAAGCTCCACTGTCCATAATTCACTTTGAAATAATTGAATTTAGGAGCCCCTGTACACATGTGAAAAATAGATTACTTAAACAGAGAAACCCAAGCCTTTTTGGTCTTGGGTGGGTTGGGATATCACATTTTGGCTTGACATTTTTGTTAACCTCTTTCTTTACTTCCACCCATTGTACCTTTGATCCTTTGTCTATTTTAGGTTTAGTTGAAACAGCGGTGGTGTTTACACCAACAGAAGATGATTTGTTCTTAACAACCAAGGTCTGTGCATTTGGAAAAGCTTTCTTTAAGTATAACTTAGGATTCTTTTGTTCATTTCTCTTAGATGATTCACCAATTTCAAAGTTTGAAAATTTTGCAATGATTGGTTTCATATTTAAGTTTGACTCAACATTTCATTTCAAAATTTGTTTTGGCACAAACTCTAGACGTTTCTATTTAACATCTTCTGTGCATTTTCAAACTTCATGAGTAGGTTTTGTTTTGTTTGGTTTACATTGACGTGCAATGTGCCCAATTTTGGTACATTTGTAACATGTCCAACTGTCATTTCCAACAGGGACCTTCGAAACTTGTCCGCGGAGCTTTCTTTCTTGCTCAAATTCTTTTTTTGATTGTTTACCAATGTCATTAACAGTGTTAGTTCCATAAAAAAAATTAATTTTCTTGGTAACACTTTGCTTTTGAAATTTGTTGTTTCTTTTCTTTTCAAACCCTAACCCAGCCCTTTTGTACTCAAGATAGTTTTTACCAATGGGATGAATGTTTCTGTGAGACCCTTTTGGTTTTGAGTAAAGAGCGACATCTTGCTTAACAAGATCAGAGGTGTTAACTTCAGCCAACTTAAAAAGCTTGTAAACTCGGTCTAAGTTTACATTTTGGATTGGAAATTCCTCATCAGAGTATAGTTTATATGATCCTTTCAGTTTGTAAACGACTATATTAGGATCATTATTTAAACCATTCTCTGATACTGAAATGAAGTTCTCATGAAAACTTTTCTCACTTCTAGAATGTGAACTAGACTCAGACATTTCATTGCTTGACTCTGCATTTTCACAAACTGTGTTGACAAACTCATTTTTGAAAACATTTTCGACCACTTTGGTTACCACATTAGATTTGCAATTTTTTCTATTTTGGTATAAGTTAGATCGATGTTCTCAGGTAGCTCATTACCATTTTTAGTAAACAAATTTAAGTTTAGCGCCTTTTCCACCCCATCTGGTTTTTCTTTGCATAGCTATTCCACATGGTTAGTGGAACACGATCGTAACCTTTACGTTGGTTACTAACAACTTTCTTATCTTGTTTAACCTCAATTTTTGAAAGAATGTGATCAATGACATATTAGAATAACTTATCAACAATTTGTTAACCTATTCCGTCTCAATTTTCATTTTCTCAAGTTCACCTTTCAGCTCAGTAATCATATTTATATGCATGTTTATGGCCATTTGTTTGTCCATAATGGTTGCTTTGAGCATTGAAAGTGTATTGTTATCTTCTTTGATTGCTTTCTCATATTGTCGAATGGTTCTGCTTAATTTGTCATATGCTTCTTTTGTTGTGACATAATCATATGACAAATGATCAGCATGTGTTTTGAGTTCATTATATTTTTTGTCCTTTTCAACACACTCCTTGCATGGCAATTTGCATTTTAAGCATGGAGTTTCCAATTCGACATTATAAGTTTCCTCATTCTTTTTCACAGTTTCATTTACCGATTAATTTACCAATTCAACACTTTCTACCTGTGCATGCTCAGTAACTACCTCATTCAAATTTGCCATTAAAGCCTTGTCAGCAATATTAGTCAGAGCTTCGACTGTCATCTCCTTGGTAAAATCAATCAATTCAACAACTTCTGACTTTTGTTCTTCCTCACATGTTAGTTAATGGCTTGAATTGAAATATCCTAAAAAGGTTTTACAAATATCACTAGGAAAAGATGTTTAAAAGAATTGTTTAGAAGTTCTTCTTCCTCAGATGAAGTTCCATAAAATTCTTCATGTGCCTCATCATAGTATATGCCTTTGCATATTCTTCAGCATTCTCAGGTTCTTCAATGATTTCAGCTACTAATGCCAGACTTTCATTCTTCATGATGTACTTGTTCCAGTTGAAACCTTCGTTCTCTTGAGTGACAACGAATGCTTTATCTTTTGAGTTAGATGGACCATCTTCAATCTGCACCATTCTAGTTTGGGGTTGAGGTCGATGATAGTAATCATCAGCAAAAGGGTTCTGATTGCCTTGACCTCTAGATGATATTCTCTTTTGAAATGCCCCTTCTCTCGGCATTTGTAGCATGTAACCTTGGACTTATCAAAGCCTAGTTTGCCGTCAAGTCCTCCCAAATTTTCTCTTCCAGTAATTTTGCATAAAGCTTTGTGCTTTTCGAACAATGGAAGCCATACACCACTTGATATCGATCAATTCCATTTCAACAAGATTAATCTGATCGTAATCTTCTATTGTCATCTCTGGATTCCCAATTCTTCAAGCCACCAAACTATTGTACGATTCCAGTACTGAGGCAAGTAGGGTCATGTGTTGCTTTGCAGAATTTTCGTCAAAATCTTGAGCATTCTAGAGGTCTATTGCAATATTGCATTATAGAATTCGTTGATTGGGATTAGGTTGATTGTGTTGGCTGCTCTGTGGATTGCTTCAGCTTTGGAATGATTGTGGTCCTAGAGGCGTATTTGGATTGAAGGAAGCAAAGATTGAAATCCACTGGTTTGGCTTGACTGTGGACTTGGTGTGTTGATGGCACTCAAGGCAGTTTGAATTTTGGAACTCTGTATGATTGCGGAAGAACTACCCTTGTAGTATAGATTCACAACTTATTGTATCTGGGCGCCTTTGCTTTTTGCCATCTTCTACATCTCCAGCTCATGCCCTTCTAATCTTTTGATGAATCTAGGTAATGAGAAATTACCATACACAGTGTCGTTATTTAGAATAGTCAAGTAAGTAGACCATTCTCCTTCAGGTAGAGAATCTGCAAGCTTATCGACCAATTCTTCGTTTGTTTTCACAATTCCCATACGCTTCATCTGCACCACTAGGTGACAGTACCTTTTAATCAACTGTTTCGCTGTCTTTCCCTTGATAAGAGTAAAAATATCGAATTCTTTACTCAGTAGTGCTCTCTTTCCCTTTCGCAGTTGCGAACTTCCTTGGAATTTTAAGCGTAAAGCATTCCATAAAGACTGAGCATCGTCATCGTGCTGTAGTAGCGCCAAGATATCTTCTTTTATGGCTTGCTGTAAGATATTCATCATCTTCTTCTAATTAATGAACTTTTGTCTTTCGAGCTTTGAGAGTTTAGCTAGCGTTTTCTCAAGACCAGTTTCTCCAATAGGAACCTGATATTTAGACTCAATATCAAACCAGCAAGTGAAGTGGTCAGCTTGAACCAAGTTCATGAACCTTTCGCTCCAGCTATCGTAGTCGTCTAGATTCATAATCTTTGGAGGCTTCGTCATTGTTCCCATTTCATTCTCGAGATTCATATTTTGCACTGCTGTAGTGGTAACAGCTGAAGCAGCAAACGCGTTGAAAAACTCTTCTTCTATTATATCTTCAAATTTTCAAAGACACAAACTTTCGATAACACTGATTAGATATAATTTGACAAAAACACGAAAGTTAAGAAAAACTCCTTAAAATGTCCTCGTGTGAATGAACCAATAGTTGTGCGAGTCAGGTGCCTCGTGCGAGCAACGCTTCGTGCGAGAGAGAGAGTAACTCGTGTGAGTGACTCTTCATGTGAATCACTTACTCATACGATTGATTGATTTGAACTTAAGAATTTTAAGGAAACTTGTTTTCTTGTGAGTGACAGGTTGTACGAGTGGCTATTCGTACGAATGGTTATTCGTACGAGTTGTCCTTCTACTCGTACAAGTAGCTCAGGTCAACAAACGGATGTTTTTTGCAATTTTCATCATGATTTTGTTCGATTTTAGATATGTAAGTTTTAGGGATTTGTTAATGTTGATGTTAACGTGTTATACTAAAATCCTAGTCCAATTCGTCCATGAAATTCTCTAGATTTGAAGTATGTATGAAGAAAGAGTAGATATAGAAAATCTTCAATGGTTGAATCTGGATTTTCAACTGTCGAACTTGTTGTTTGTCTGCTGAAACATGTTGTTTATCCTCAAATCAGGCCTCAAGGCTCTGATACCACTTGTGAGAGGGGATAGGCTCTCCACCGTGAGCACCAGACCGACTTTACTCAACTAACAGAGGCGGAATTCTTTGCTAGAGAGTTTGACAAACGAACAATCAAGTATGTTGCATAAACGTCATTAATTCTTATATTTAAAAACGTGGAATGTTACAGACGCACACACAAATGGACAGGGCTTCGCCTCAGTCACACATCAACAGCTATGGACACAATACTCGAGCTCCACTATATATAGGCCAACATCGCTCGCACAAGGAGTGAGGTTGTTGACTCGTACGAGCCACAGAAGCTCAATCGTACGACCCATTTAATATACATAGAATTTAACAAATATAAGCCCTGTTTACATGACTGACATATCCTAGACGTAGGCAATAGACATTGTGTACCAACATGTTTTATAAGAATTCCGATCTGTTGCATTGACAAATGTCAATTTTTATGACTTTTGTGAGTACCATGCAAAAACCTAATTAACCTCAATAGTTAGGGTAAGCAAGGTATCAATCTAGGGGAGTATGGTGGAAAGTGTTATGGATTAAGTAATGATTAGCTAATTATAAAATGTAAACTCGGTAGTTTGGTTGTTGGTTTAACTAACAAATTCTAAAACAAAGTTGTAAACAGTTGGAGGAAACAATAGTTCCTCCGGATTTTAGATTCAAAGCAACACCTGTTATATGTTTGATTATTTACAATCACATACACATAATTGTATAATCTGATTAATTGATTGTGATAATCCAAAGACTACTTACTTCAGTTGCGTACAATGAAAGGTTATCATATGAATTACCAATTGTAATTACTAACCCTAACCCTTATCAAATGTATCCCAATTACTAGAATCTCGGGAATTGAATGAGTTCGAATTAAGAATTAAAGTAAAAATAACCATTTACAAATCAATCAAATCAACTAGTAAAAAGCATCGAATGCTTAGATTACCAGATTCTAACAAGAGTTCAACACATAAACCTAGTTCACTTGCAAGAATCCTCCACCCGGAGGAAACCACTAAGAGATTAGCCGCTCATCTCAGTTGTATAATCTTCACGTGCTTGATAAACGGATGAATTCATGATCTCAATGCTTGATTTGGTGAAGAGTACGATGAAATCGTGGCGCAAGCTCCAAAGTTTGTATCTTTTGATCCCAATTTTCATCCAAGGAAGTGATAACCCTAACTAGGGTTATAAAATTCATCTTTATACTTTCAAAATAATACTTTGTGTGTTTTTTCCGGAGGCACCACCGTAGCCTACGTCGTCCACTGTAGGTTACGGTGCTATGTTTCTGCTTCTTATGTTACGCCAAACCATAGCCTACGGTCTTCTACCGTAGGTTATGGTAGAAACATTCTGAATACTTTTTGTTTGCTAGACATAATCATAGGTTATGGTACCCAGACGGTAGCCTACGGCGAGATCTCCAAATGCCTTTGTTTCACAACTCAACTTTCCTATAATGACCCGACGGCCCCTAGACTTCGTTGTTTTGCGTTTCTTGAACATTTGAGCTATCTCTTGAATCAACAAAGTCCCGAATGCTGTAATATATTTCAATGATCATCCTTGCTTGTTCCCTTTCACCACTAAGCCTTCCAACTTTATCATTTCAGATGGTTAACCTGTAAAATCGCAAGAACTCGTAGTTATCACATTCGTGACACTTAACCACTTAAAGCACAACAAATTGCATCATATAACACATATTAAGACATGGGTTTCACCCTCTACATCACATCCCCACACTTATCCTTTTTCATCATGAAAAATTATTTGCAATGGAATCACAAAATAAATCAATAGCTTCCAATTTATGTGGTTATCTTATTAACAAGTCTAATCACGCATTAACAAAGATTGTAGGTATACGATCCACTTAAACCCTTATTCATAATTCTTTAAGTTCAAGTGCATGATTCATCTATGGATCTCACTCTCAAGAAACTACAACGCTACTTACTCCCGTTTTGAGCTTATGAAATTACTGTCCTATATAACAAGCTTTATATATCTCCTATTAAACTATGATGGATAATGAATGGTGGTAATGAGCTTCGACATACTTTTGTATATGATGAATGACGTGATGTCGTTGCCTCACGTAAATTTAATCCAAATACTGCTACTAGTTAGCGGTAAGTGGGTATCGAAAACAGGGAATTGGGAAAATTGTGTTATCCAAAGGTTGTGATACTTTAACTAAAATTACCTAAATTGCAATAAATTTAATCCAAGATTTTGGTTGTGTGTTGTTAGATTTTAACTACTAATGACTCAAAAATTGGTTGTTTAACAGATTTCAAAGGAAGAGATCGTCTTAAGTTTCCGGTTCAAAAACGCATCTGTTTCAATTCAACTAGAAAGAGTCACATAGACATAACTCGTATTTGATTAATTGTTTGTGATAAAAGGGAACCAAGTACTCGGATTACTACAATGCGAGGTCGTTACCCGATGACCAATTGATTAATATCCAACCCGTAAACCTCCCCGTGATATCTCGATTGTCAACGACACCAAGAACGTACGAATAAGGCAATGAATAAAAATATCAATCAACAATTAACAAACAATCATTCAACACCATAACAACCACAAAGTAGAAATTATTCTAGAAATCATAAATTGAAACACAATTTGTCCAACAAACCTTCCACTCAAAATGATCACAAGGAGATTTAGCCTCTCATATTCTTCCAATTCATCATCATTCCACTTAGATTGTTCATATGAATCAAATCACCAAAACAATGTTGTAGAAATCAATAACAAGACTCTAGAATCGCCTCCCAAGCTCTGTTGTTCGTTCACAATGATTGGACATTGAAAAGACTCACCAAAAGATCTTAAAATGGGCAGTTACACATTTCCCGCAGCTCACCACCGTAAGCTACGGTGCTCATCATAGCTTATGGTTGGCAATATTGTCTTACGGCGGTGATCCACTGTCTTACGGTGAGTATTGAGTATGGACTCCACCGTAAGCTATGGCAGCCATCGTAGCTTACGATGGTCAGCATGATATTCCCATTTTTCCCTTCGTTCAATCTCTTGAGTTCCATCTTCAATTAGGCTCTTGCTAATACCTATAAAGCACGTTTAAGCTGCCTCGTTATGCTCTTCGGTACCTGAAGAGCCATACACACCGTAGACATCAAATCGTAACAATTAAACATTTAAAGCGTGGAATATTTATCGTTTTATCACACTTACGGGTTGTCCAAAAGACCACCCGTCACTGAACTTAGCGGACATACCCCACCCGAGTCACCATCCTAGTGGTCAATGCCATAAATTTCACATATTTATCTGTTCTTTTTTAACTACACCTGGAGGGCAATACCATAGGCTTTGTCAATACACAACTAGTTCAATATAATGGATAAATGGAATTTTTTGGGCGCCACCTTCTTTCGGATTTATTTTCATAAAAAGAAACAGGTGTGCTATTTAATTGGAATACTTAATGTTAATATCCTAAAAATTTTCCCCCATCCCCACACTTGGGATACATTGTCCCCAATGTATGGTTTTGGAGGAATGATCAGTCAATTACTCCCAATATCACCTTTCGTTCAAAAACTCAAATCCCAACTTTATTTTTTTTATGAAAACTCGACCACAAAATACCTCAAACCCAACATAACTACCGATCATAATATACCCCCTTCCTTCCCAACCATAAACAAAATGCAACACATAAAGCTACAATACTGTACAAAGAAGAATACGACCTGATCAATAATAGCACGGCTGAGGAGGTCCGAAGATAGAAGTCATCATCTCCGAAAACTCGTTGATTTCGAACACACCACTTCCACTTCCTCCTTCTTGTTGCCCGGAGCTCTGCTGCTGCTGCTGTTGTTGCCCATACCGAGGATCCACTCATTGAGAATGATGCATCGTCAGCGTTGGATAAGAAACACTACCGTCATAGGGTGGCAGGGTCGAGTAATCAACTGGTGGGGGGTCCACAACCACCGGACGCCCTGCATGCCAATCATCATGCATCCTCCGGTTTTGATCATCCAAATATCCATTATTGATCTCTTGTTCAAAGGCGTAAGCATGAGTACGGTTCCAGGATTCTTATCGATCAAAATTGTACCTCAATGCACGTTCCATGCTCGCGCCCATGAATGTCTGATGATCAAAAAACGTCCGGTCAGCCCCACTCAGCTATCAAACACTGAAGGCCTTTGACTCTCGATTACTTCTTGCATTGTACCTTCATGAGCCCGATTCGGCTCATACGGATATCTCGAGAAGTCAAAGAAACCTCCGGTTGGAACACTACTCAAACCTCCTCGCTCAACATTCATTGGGGCAACATGTGGGTCATCCATGTAGTCTTCATCCCCACTCAGGCCTTCTTCCTCGCTTTCCGGTTTATCCTCTTCACTCGGTTGAAGTGGCCGCGCATCAGCCTTCAGCACTCTCCATCGTTGCCCCTCGCTTTTCAACTTATGATACCGCTCAGATTCCGTATACTTCCACCCAGCCCCCAACTGTCGAATGTCAAACGGCTTGAATTTTTTATAGGACCCCTTATCATCTGCCCCGATCACCCCATACATTTTCCAGAGAGCAGTGATGAGGCGGCAATGCGGAGTGATTTTCCGATGATCGCTATTCCTACTGATCCATACGTTGTTCATTACAAGAAAGCGAAACGGAAACATGGGGGCCCCAATCAATAAGGTATGGAGCACCGGCACTTCTGGCCGTCGAACTTCAGTTTTGTCACCCCGCCTTGGAATGACATTATGCATGCAAATGGCCAACATCAACTTCCCTCAATCCTTAAATTCTTCCGGTATAGCTTTCCGTGCGTAGTACCCGGTAAGAACAAATAGTCCAACATGGTATTCCAACGCGGATGCTTCTCGGGTTCAAAATAGAGGTCTTCCAATCTTGGAAGCATATACAGATTAATGGCTTACTATCAAACCTCGCAACCCGCCGCAAAGAATCAAAGGACATCTCTACATCGATGCCATTCACAGTGCCTATTAACCGCATCTTCGACGCTCCACCCTTGTATGAAGGAAACCTAAGAGTGGCCATCCACTCTTGAATCTATGTGTCGTATAAATTCGTGCCTTCATAATAGTAACACTTCAGAGCTGCCTCCCATCCTAATGCCCGGAATTTAACCGTAATCCCAAACGGTCCAAAATCCGCCTCCCTCACCTCCTTTCACAAATAAACGCCTATTTTCTTTGTGCCAACCTATTAATCTGGTCGTTGAATAATTTAGCCTGCCATTCTTCTGGCTGATCATGTAACGGACCGGATGTCCATCGTGGTTTGGCCCCCGTTCAGGCACATCTTTCTCAATGTCTTCTTCACTACGACCATGCATTACTAAACTTCTCTTTCTTGGCGCCTACTTGAAGAACCCACTTTTTCTTTTCCTTTTCGCCCCATAATAACTCTACATAACATAGACATAAAGAACACATATTATTCATCTTTTCAAAAACCCACATTATCCCCACACTTGCTTATTACTATGATCATGGAAACTAGTCAAAACATTAATTCATCATATGCAAAATTTTGAACAACATTCTCCTAAATTAGTAAAATTTTGCCCAAAAATCATATTTGTATCACATAACTAGCTTCCATAACCCTAATCATTCAAAACCCAATCAAGTTCATCTCAAAATAATCAACTATAAGCAAGTATGGGATCATGATAACCTAGTACTTACAATCCTACAAGGCAATGATAATAATGTAAGAAATTGCATACCTTGGCTTTGTAGAAAGGAAGAACCCTAAAAACTTGAAGATTAACAAAAACCCAACAAGAACCCTAAAAATTTCAGATCAAAAAGTTCCAACTTGATCCCCAAACGATGGATTTGACCAAATGCAAGCACACAATCGAAATCCTTGTGAAAAATTAGCCAAGATTGACCCAAAAATCACTCGATTTGGTGAGAAACTGAAGGATTTGTGTAGGTGAAAGTGGTTGTTCTAGACGGTAAATAAGGGGGAAGAAGAGTGGAGTTGTGGCTAAAAAGTTTGTAGAAAATAGGTAGTTTGGGATTAATTCCCGTGTTCAAATTCCTGTTTTGCGGACCCAAGATGCCCAGTGGCCACCGTAAGCTACGGTGGTCACCGTAAGCTACGGTGGCCAGGGTTTAATAAGGGTACCGTAAGACAGTTCATTAGCACCATAAGGGATTTTGGGGGCACCGTAGCTTACGGTGAGGACCGTAAGCTACGGTGGCATCTGGGCATTTCAATTTTTTTTTAACAAAATAGCTTTTTATTTACCTATTTTAACCTACCATCCCCCTCGAAAACCCGTGTTGTCCTCAACATGTATGAGAAATTTCTAAAAACTTCCCCACACTTGTTTCAAACGCAAATTAACAAGTTCGGATAATAACTCGAAACAAACAAACAAAGTATTTACACTACTAAACCTGGGCCTCTTGTGTTTAATCCGCGTCCAATGGGCGTATTCACCATAAGGGATGTAGGCCACTTTGTCAAGTTCAAGATGTTTAATATCATTCCCCTCCAAATACGGTTTGAGCCGGTGCCCATTCACCGTTTGCTTCATGTTGGTCCGTTCATCCACGATATCAACATCTCCAAACCTTCCCACTCGTGTAATAACATAGGGGGCCATCCGCTTGCTTTTCAATTTGCCCGGGAACATCTTTAGCCTTGAATTGAACAACAACACCTTTTGACCCATTTCAAAAGTTCGCTTCTGAATCTTTGCATCATGAACCTTCTTGAGCTTATCTTTGTATGCAGCCGCACACTCGTATGCCTCATCTCGAATATCTTCGATCTCGCTCAATTAAAGTTTTCGGGTCTTCCGCTTCGTCATAATCTGTGTTCACCGTCTTGATTGCCCAATGTGCCCTATGCGTCAATTCCATCGGTAAATGACACCCCTTCCCATACACCAACCGGTAAGGAGTTGTACCAATAGCAGTTTTATAGGTCGTTCGGTATGCCCACAACGCATCATCCAACTTACTCGACCAATCCTTTCTATCTGTTCGCACCGTCTTCATAAAAATTTCTTTGATTTGATGGTTAGACACTTTGACGGGTCCACTAGTTTGTGGATGATACGTTGTGGCAATCTGGTGGTTCACATTGTATCTCTTCAATAATTTCCCAAACTTAAAATTTTTAAAATGTGAACCACCGTCACTGATTATAACATGCGAAATCCCAAAACAAGCAAATATATTCGATTGCACAAACTTGCAAACAACCGAATGATCGTTAGTCCTTGTCGGTATGGCTTCAATCCATTTGGAAACGTAATCCACGGCCACCAAGATATACAAGAACCCATTTGAACTTGGAAACACCCCATGAAATCTATCCCCACACATCAAAAATCTCTACCACCAAGATGGGTTGTAAAGGCATTTCATCCCTCTTTGAATTACTCCCCATCTTTTGGCAATCAAGACAATTTCGGGCAAATTCACACGCGTCTTTAAAGATTGTTGGCCAATAGAACCCGCATGTGAGCACCCGATACCCGTCTTGTGACCACTAAGTGCCCTCCACAAGCTGATGAATGAGCATGGGTTAAAATTTCGGCCACTTCCGTTTCCGGTGCACACCTTCTAATTACTTGATCGGGCCCAATCTTGAATAAGTCCGGTTCATCCCAAATGTACTGCTTGACTTGTACCATGAACTGTTGTCTTCTCCTCTTTGTCTAATGACTAGAAATAACACCCGTGGCCAAATAATTTACATAATGGGCATACCACGGTGCTGTAGAAGTAGAGACAGCGAGCAACTTTTCATCAGGAAACCGTTCATTAATCTCACTTAAGTCATCAGCCCCTTCAATTGGAATCCGAGACAAGTGGTCCGCCACCACATTTTCACTTCCCTTTTTATCTCGAATTTCCAAGTCAAATTCTTGCAACAAAAGCACCCAACGAATCAATCGAGGTTTAGCATCCTTTTTCTCCATTAAATACTGAATTGCGCTATGATCAGAATACACCACCACTTTGCTCCCCCAAATATATGACCGAAACTTGTCCAAGGCATACACCACCGCTAATAATTCTTTCTCTGTTGTGGTGTAATTCTGTTGCGCCTCGGACAGAGTTTTACTCGCATAATAAATCGCCACCGGCTTCTTATCAACCCTTTGACCCAAAACCGCTCCAATAGTTGTATCACTGGCATCACACATAATCTCGAACGGCTTTGACCATTCCGCCGGTTGCAAAATAGGGGCCTTCACCAGTTGTTCCTTAAAAATATTAAAAGCTTGCAAACATTCGTTAGTAAAATCAAAAGGAACATCTTTCAATAATAAATTACATAAGGGTTTAGTAATAACACTAAAACCTTTAATAAATCTTCTATAAAATCCAGCATGCCCCCAAAATGACCTTACCCCTTTAACATTTTTAGGAGGAGACAGCGATGAAATTACACGAATTTTCGCTTTGTCTACCTCCATCCCTTTTTCGAAAACAACATGGCCCAACACAATACCATCCTGAACCATGACTTTTCTCCCAGCTAAGCACAAAGTTTTTCTCGACACATCTTTTTAAAACCTTTTCTAACTCGTCGACACACGACTCAAAGCTTGTGCCAAAAATAGAGAAGTCATCCATGAACACTTCAAGCGACTCTCCAACCATGTCCGAGAAAATACTCATAATACATCTTTGAAAAGTTTTCGGAGCATTGCACAAGCCAAATGGCATTCGCCTAAAGGCGAAAGTACCATAAGGACATGTAAAGGTGGTTTTGGGTTGGTCATCAGGATGAACAGCAATTTGGTTGTATCCTGAGTACCCATCCAAAAAACAGTAGTGTTTTTTACCTGAAAGTTTTTCAATTATTTAGTCAATAAAAGGTAATGGGAAATGGTCCTTGGAGGTTGCGGTATTCAATTTTCTATAATTAATACAAACACGCCACCCGGTGACCGGCCGGGTGGCGATTTGTTAACCATTTTCGTCCTTAATAACTTGAATACCGGCTTTTTTAGGCACCACTTTGGTAGGACTTACCCAAGCACTATCAGATATAGGGTAAATAATACCTGCATCCAACCATTTGATTACCTCCTTTTTCACTACCTCACACAGATTCATATTCAACCTTCTTTGTGCTTCCTCGACGGCTTGGCCTCCTCATTTGTAATTATCTTGTGCATAACGATAGATGGGCTGATTCCCTTTAGATCTGCGATTGTCCATCCTATGGTCGCCCGATTCGCTTTGAGCACCCTTAGCAATTCATGCTCATGAGCCACCTCTAAGTTAGAGGCAATAATGACCGGTAACTTGTCATTATCCCCTAGAAATGCGTATTTCATGTGGCTCGGCAACTCCTTCAACTCTAAGATTGGGGGCTCCTCCAAAGATGGTTTTGTTCCTGAATTAATTTCCACCGGCAGACACTCGAACTAATGAGTCCACTGCGGTCACCCCTCTTTCATCGCCATCACATCCTGCTTCTCTTCATCCACCTGCAAATCACTAGCATGTACCTGCTCAGACACATCACAAACACAAACACAAGCATCCTCTTCCTTATATTCATGTGGGTCACACCCATCCACTAAATCTGCCATGAAACACTCGTCAACACCAACAGAATTAGACGTGTTAGTAAAAACTTTTAAAAGTACTTTTCTGTTACTGAATGTCATGTCAACCGTACCAAGCCGACAATCAATTACGGCGTGGGCGGTGCTTAAGAATGGCCGACCCAAAATAACGTTTTGTGGTTGTTTTGGGTCAGCGGACGAGTAGTCAAGTACTAAAAAGTCTACCGGGTAGTAGAATTCATTAACCTTCACAATTACAACTTGGACCATCCCTCGGGGGTAACTTGTGAGACAAGTCGGCTAAAACCACCGTTGTCTCGACCCGAGCCAATGGACCGAAATCATATTGATAATACAACCCACCCGGTAGTATACTTACTCCGACTCCAAGATCTAGCAACACCTTAGACATTGGAAAATTTCCAACTTGAATATTTATTAGAGGCGTTCCCGGATCTTGGAGCTTGGGAGGAAGAATCCCTTTTAACACCACGCTAACCTGTCCGGTCAGATCTACCCGCTTAGGCAACTTCTTCTTTTGTTGTCTTTTCTGAGTGCATAATTCTTTTAAGAATTTTGCATAAGCAGGTACTTTCTTAATAGCATCAAGCAATGGGAGGTTTACCTTAACTTGTTTAAACACATCCAAGAGTTCTTCCTTTTGAGGACCCCTTGTTCAAATAAAATTTTCTTTCCCGGGTCAACTAAAGCGGAAGGAAACGACAGTTGACTTGGTCCCCTTCCTCTTTTGTTTCGTTTAAGATTTCACCCAAACCCGGTTTATTAATTACATTTTCAACAATAGGGTCCCTTGACACATTTGATGATGGGACATCATCCTCATCACACTCATTACCCGTAATATCCTCAACCACCCCTTCAACCAAAACTGGTTCCAAATTTGCTTTAAATTCTTTACGGTTTCGTAAAACACTTACATGGTTAATATTAGTATTACATGAAGTATTGTGAGAGGGATTTACCTTTGTGTCACTCGGAAGTTGGCCCTTACCTTTTTTAATTCTGCTACCTCAGATGCGAGTTGACCCATTTGTGTTGTGAGTGCTTGAATACTTTTGTCACATACTTCATCCTTTTGCATACGACCTTCCTCGAGTTGATTCGTCTGTTGCATGTCTTGTTGCATCATTCGGAGCATATCCATAACCTCGATGCCGCTCGACGAAGTTTGACCCACATTTCCATTTTGGTCACCCCCTTGTTGAACTTGACCTTGATACCCTTGACCATTTCCACCCCTAAAATTCCCTTGATTATATTGTGGACGAGAAGCAAAACTCCGTTGAGCTCCTTGGAAATTAGGGTTGGCTTGATTCGCCGGGTTCCCATAGCGGAAATTTGGATGATTCCGTAACCCGGGGTGATAAGTGTTAGAATTCATGTTGAAGTTTCAACCACCCACCCCCAATTGCATTCACTTCCTTGACTGTATTTGCACTTACTCCCACCAAGCATACCTCCGCTGGATGACCTAGTTCATTATAGTTAGTACAAACATTATATACCTGATTTGACGCTTGTGCTTCTCCATCCTCCACCGCATACACTTGAGGTCTTGTGATTACATGTCTAGCCCGCCATGACGATTGTGCTTTCCTTTTTGATGTGACTGCCATTTGCTCTATAAATGCCCAATCGCCTTGCTCAAAGTTCGTTCCAAATGTACCATTTGTGATAGACATCAAATCACGAGCATCCTCCAAGCTCAACCCTTCGGGGAACGCATTCAACAACTCCCACAATGCTATGCCGTGATGAGGGCAATTCTTCAACATCATGTTGAATCTTTCAAATGCCTCATGAAACATTTCACCCGGTTGTTGTTGGAAACTCCGTGAACTCCGCCTTGCTTCATTTGTCTTTTAGACCGTGAAAAATTCTTCAAGAAACCTTTGTTGCATATCGGCCCAAGTATAGATAGATGCGGACGGTAAAGTAACCACCTCTTCGCTTTATTTTCCAACGAAAATTGAAACAATACCAATTTAACATCATCCGGCGAAAAACCTTGCCCTCCGATGGTGTTGCAAATGGAATCATATGTTTCCAAATGGAAGTATGGTTCCTCCGTTGCTAGACCCTTGTACTTCGGCAAGCTTTGTAATGCGGTCGACCTAACCTCAAATGTCCTCCCATCCAGGCGTTGAGGTATTGTAACATTTGTCAAAAACGGGTTTTCCAAACCCGCTTCGTTTGTAATCGGATATCAAGTTATAAATGTTTCGTTGCGTATTTATGTTTATTTTAATTTAAACGATGCATAATTAATAAACAAATTAGAATTTAAAAACTATAATTAATAAAAAGTGAAAATAAATAAATAAAAAAGAAAACCGGCTGCCGGGATTCGAACCCGGGTCAGCCGGGTGAGTCTAGTCTTAACTCCCGCACATATAACCACTCCGCCACTAGTTGCCTTTGTGAAATGTAGGAAACAATTAAAACATTACTTCAACCATGAATCGACCTGTTTACGCCAACTGAAACCGTTATCGGCTTCCAAACGTCCAAGACTGTTGAGTGCTCGCGGATTTCTGATTATAACCGATAAACCGACATTTTTAATCAATTCAGTCTTGAATGGACTTGAATTCATGTGATGATCGGTTTTAATAACCGAAAACCTTCACTTTCTGAATTACTCCATCAATATCACCATCTCGCGACTCACTAGCATTCACAGAACTTCTAATTTCACTTTTACTCTAATTTCTGATCGTCGGAATAGCTTTTTGAACTCGCCGGACTTTCGCCGAAAAACCGTGTCTTCCATCAAAACAGTAAGTTTCTCAATTATTCCATCTTCTATTAGTTGTTAAGCTTTTGCTAACTCAAACCCTTCAATCAGAATCAGTTCCATGCGACGATATCAGATAATCATCACTCACCGGAAAATTTCTGAGAATTTCTAGATTTCGCTGTGAACGGTATAAACCTTTAAACCTTCTGATAACTCTTGTTCAGTACATCAATTCCACAACTAGCTAATCAAAACTGTTAATTGGTCCGCTCAGACGAAGTCCATAACAACAGAGCCGACGACTTCGCCGGAATTCTGAGAAAGATCATTGTTCCGGTATGTTTACTCCCAAAATCTTCCCTGTCCATTTCATTTTAATCACTTAAATGTTTGTCAATCAAATTAAACAAAATCAGGGGGGTAATCGTTGTCTGTGATATTGTAACGAAGAAGATGAAGTTAGTTTGTATATAAGTTTAATATAATTTGGATTATAACTCGGGTTAGACACACAGTCCAGTGGTGGACTGTGTGCAAACATATATCACACGCCGCGAGTTCGATCCTTGACACCATCTCATTCTCTGTAATAAAGATGTTTCCTTTTTAACTGAACCGGATTAACTCACTGAAGATGTTAAGTATAATAAAAATCAGTATCTTAACCAGGTTAGACACACAGTCTAGCGGTGGACTGTGTGCAACACTAACCAACAGGTCCCGGGTTCGAGACCTGTTACGCATGCCGGTTCGATGATTAAAATCCTTTTTGAAAATAAAAGAATTTTGAATAAACTAAAACAGTATATAAATATAATTAAAAACATAATTATTTTGGGTTAGACACGTAGCTCAGTTGGTAGAGCTGATTGCACGCGTACGGGAGGTCTCGGGTTTGAGTCTTACCTGGCGCACACTTGCACACTAGCGAACCGGTCAAACAGTCAACAGTCACGGTCAACGGTCAATGGTCAACGCAAAAGTCAACATTTTTTTATATTTTTATTTATTTATTTAATTTAAAAATCAATTAAAAATACTTAAAAATAATGTTTTAAAAGTTAGAAAATAGCCTTAAACTCACAAAAATATATCTAAATATCTTATTAAAATTATTAATAAAATCAACTCATTTACCATACCTTTTCGTTATTATTTAGGTTAGTTAATTCTCGTCGATCAATCCTCTAAACTCGTGCGCATTTCATCATCTTCAACCGAACGCACCCAATGTGAGTGAATCTCTACAAATTCCCCGTTTTAATCACGTTTTTTGGGGTGTATCATGTGTCTTATTATTTTTCACATTTAAACTACTGTACATCTATCATATCCATGAACAAATGTGTATTCAACATGTATCAACTGTTTGTGTGGTTATTGTTTAGATTAAATTTATCATTTTCAGTACATACATTATCATAGGCCGCCGCTCCCCATTACATATGAGCGTTGAGCTGTTCCCCATTACATTATGAGCGTGAACCAGGCGTTGCCAACATACGATCGGCTCCGTTTGATTGAGCCTTGATCGCACAGACATTTATCATAGGCCGTCCGGTCCCCATTACCTATGAGCGTGAACGTGACGTTGCCAACATATACAGTTTCATTCATGTTATATATTCATGCAAGTTGGTTTGTTATTGTATGTTATTGTTTGTTGTTGTTATTGTTATTGTATGATTATTTACGTTTGCTCACATATGATTATTGCACAATTTTCCATGATAAAGATAACAAGAGATCAATAATAAATATTTTCTAACAAGATTCACTCGCCAACTTATGTTGACCCAAAAACCCCCATTTTTACACATGATACAGGTGATCCAGCTGCAGCAAGAAACACATAGGATGGCTTAGAAGAATAAACTGGTTTAGACTTTGGATTGTTTAGTTGATTATCTTTCTTTGTATTTGTATGAACATGTTTGGAATATTGAGGATGTAATTTTGAATTTAATAAATATGAAACATATTAGTAAATATCATGAGCTTTGGTGATAACCCAATTATGTCCCGACTCTTATTCCGCTGCGGGTCGGGGTGTGACAGATTGGTATCAGAGCCATGACTATAGGGATATAGGATAGGTTATTAGACCCTTAGAGCCTATACTATAGTTGATTAGAATTTTTAAAATTTTTGTGTGTTACATGCAAAATTCATGATGTTTATATGTTTTATGTTTAATGTTACATTCAATGTTATGCAAGCATGTTCATAAGTACATATTATTATATAATGTCTATCATGAATCATATTCTCATAACATATCATATCCATGAGAGCACACACTACATCATTTCCATGATGTTTTTGCAATGATTTTTGTATTTTTAAATCACATCAAAGTGAATTCTCGTGACGGGCATGTAGTAACTGGAAGGGTACAAGTACCGGTAGTCGGAACGTCCTGTCCTTAGGCTTGGCATTCGTATAAATCCAAAATAAAGGACCAGTTTGCCTACCTGGGGACTAACGACGAGAGTACGAAGGACCTATTAGGCCAAAGCATGCTATACCAAACGTCGTGTGAGCTAACCCCACTTTGAGTTGTCATTGTGTCTACACCTGGACACCTTCCGACCATACATCTCGTAAACATATTTCATGGTTTTCATTCGGGTGATGCGAGTGTTAAACCGCCGATACCAATGTGAATCCTACTAAGCCAATAGTCATGGGGGCCCACATGACTATACAGCTAAAGGTATGGGGGACATTTGAGGCCCAACATGAGCAAACCCAAGACATCCTATGGATGTAGTTGCATTATTGATGTTTATGTTATTTTCATTTTTTTTAAGACACATGACACCTAAAAAGACTCCATAAACTCACAATCTTCTCATGTATGTTCCTGTAGATGTCGGCTAGGCAACAACGAGGGGGTAGAAGATCAGGAAGGTCAGACGAACGCTTGGCCACTCAAATCGCAAAACAAATGGCCGCGGTGCTTCCTGACATTGTGGTTCAAGTACAACAATCTCTCGCCACAAATCACATCAATCCTCCCCAGCAAGAAGACCAGAACATCGGAAACCCTCCTACCAAAAAGTGCTCATATAAACATTTTAAGTCTTGCGATCCTCCGAAATTTGAAGGGACCGAAGGTGTCACTGCTCTCCTCCACTGGTTTGAGGAAATGGAAAACACCTTCCTCAACTGCGATTGTCCTGAGGATCGCAAGGTACGATACGCAACCGGGAGACTATTTGGGGTAACCTGGTGGAATACTGAAAAGGGTAAGAGAGGAATCGAAGATGCAATGGCCTTATCGTGGGAGGAGTTAAGGGAAATCATGACGAGACGATTCTGTCCTAGAAGTGAGATTAAAAAGTTAGAGGATGAATTTCATTCGTTGAAGCAAAAGGAGGGAGATCATACTTCCTACAACAAGAGGTTTTTAGAGTTGAACCAAATGGTCCCTAACTTGTTCACCCCAGTTTACCGCTTAGTCGAACATTATATTCAAGGCCTTCCCTCTAAAATTCAAGACTCAGTTCTCAGCACTTCGCCTGCAACACTTGAAGCTGCTATGGAACTAGCTACCAAGCTTACCGAGAATCGAATTCACAACGGTAAATTTAAAGATGAGAAAAAGAAAGCCCCCGTTGAGGGCCAAATTTCAAACCATTCCACCTCCTCCTCTAAGTTTGCTAACAAGAGGAAACGAAACACCAGAAACTTCGCTGTTACACAAACAAATTTCCCTATCCCTACTGCACCCATTACCCAAGTTGCCCCCTCACCTGCACCATATAAAAGGCCATACTCCGGCCCATACCCAAAATGCAACTTTTGCCAATACCATCACTTTCCTAATCATCCCTGCCAACATTGCACCGGCTGTGGTCGTGCAGGTCACACCATTCAAACCTGTCGCATACCTCAGCGAACGAACCGCCACCAGCCCTCAACCCAAACCCACCATCAGATAATGGGTCAAGCCCAACAACCTCTACTACTACCACCTACCCAACATATAGCCCAATCCTACTACCAACCCAACTATCCCATGGTGCAACCTATGCGGGCTTGCTACAATTGTGGAGACCCAAGCCACTTTAGAAAGACTTGTCCACGCTTGGTGAACATTATACATGCTCAAGCCCAAGCAAATCCGGTGAATCAGGCTAACCAAGCTCCTCCACCTGCAAGGGGAAGAGCTTTCAACATCCACGCTAATCAAGCTAGAGCTGACAGCAATGTGGTTAACGGTACGTTTCTTATCAATGGTAGTTATGCATCCATGTTGTTTGATACTGGCGCGGATAAAAGTTTTGTGTCCTTAGAATTTGAACCCATCCTCAACCAAACTCGTGATAAGCCTCATGGAATCCATAACAGTAGAAGTTGCTGACGGAAAACCGGTCTCATTAAACTCTATTATACGCAATTGTACTCGCACCTTAAACGATCACGATCTTCCAGTTGACCTCATTCCTATGAAGTTGGGAAGCTTTGACATTATAATTGGTATGGGCTGGCTCAGCCAACATCATGCTGAAGTTGTATGCCGCGAAAAGTTTATACGCATTCCTCTTACAAACGGTCAGACTCTACGAATCTTTGGAGAAACCCCATCGAAAGGGCTCAAATTAATGTCCTGTCTTCAAGCCCGAAAATATCTCCGCAAGAATTATGTCGCATTTCTAACTCATGTCGTCAAAAGGGAACATGGAGAGGAAACTTGAAGACATCCTAGTAGTAAAAGATTTTCCGCAAGTTTTTCCTGACGACATTTCAGGACTTCCTCCCTTGAGAGAAGTCGAATTCCGCATTGATCTTATACCTGGAGCTACACCAGTTGCAAAATCTCCTTATAGGTTAGCCCCCTCCGAAATGCAAGAGCTAGCCAGTCAATTGCAAGAGTTGACTGACAAAGGATTCATACGTCCTAGCTCCTCGCCTTGGGGTGCACCTGTTCTTTTTGTGAAGAAGAAAGATGGAACGTTTTGCATGTGCATCGACTACAGAGAACTCAACAAGTTAACGGTCAAGAACCGCTACCCATTACCTCGCATCGATGATCTTCTTGACCAACTTCAAGGCGCCAGCTGTTTTTCAAAAATCGACCTTCGTTCTGGTTATCATCAACTCAGAGTACATGAAGAAGACGTCCCAAAGACCGCCTTCCGAACTCGTTATGGTCACTATGAATTCATGGTCATACCATTTGGTTTAACCAACGCTCCAGCTGTCTTCATGGATCTAATGAACAGAGTCTGCAAACCCTACCTCGATCGCTTTGTTATAGTCTTCATCGACGACATCCTCATTTACTCAAAGTCTAAGTCTGATCATGAACGGCACCTTCGACTCATCCTTACACTCTTAGAGAATGAAAAGCTCTACGCCAAATTCTCCAAATGCGAATTCTGGTTAAAAGAGGTACAATTCCTTGGACATGTCGTCAATGACAAGGGAATACATGTCGACCCCTCAAAGATCAAAGCGGTACAAGAATGGCAAGCGCCACGTACACCAACCGAAGTAAGATCATTCCTTGGTTTGGCTGGTTATTATCGCCATTTCATTTCAAATTTCTCCCGCATTGCTGTACCACTCACGGCTTTAACTCATAAAGGAAAACCCTTCATATGGGGACCCAAACAAGAAGAAGCCTTCCAAACCCTTAAACAAAAACTCTGTGATGCACCTATCCTCACTCTTCCTGAAGGTTGTGATGACTTCGTGGTTTATTGCGACGTGTCAGGGCAAGGACTAGGCTGTGTTCTAATGCAAAGAGGAAAGGTGATAGCTTATGCTTCTAGACAACTCAAAACTCATGAGAAGAACTACACCACCCACGACCTAGAACTTGGAGCCGTTGTGTTCGCTCTTAAGATATGGAGACATTATCTCTACGGTACAAAGTGTGAAATATGCACTGACCACAAGATTCTTCAACATATCTTCAACCAAAAGTAGTTAAACATGAGGCAACGAAGATGGGTCGAACTTCTTAATGACTACGACTATGAAATTCGGTATCATCCTGGCAAGGCAAATGTGGTGGCCGATGCACTCAGTCGAAAGGGTTATGCGAACTCCATTCATCTCCTATGTTCGCAAATCATAACCGACATCAAAGATCAAATTCGAGAAGCCCAACATGTTTCAGTAACGGAAGACGACGTACGAAAGGAGCTGTCCTGTGGAGCTGAACTTAAAATCGAAACTAAATCTGACGGTATTCTGTACTATCTAGATCGCATATGGATTCCTGACCACAACAACCTTCGTGAATTCCTTATGAATGAGGCACACAAAACACGATACTCTATACACCGAGGAGCCGATAAGATGTATCAAGACCTTCGATACACCTACTGGTGGCCTGGAATGAAAAAGGATATTGCTGTTTCTGTTTCCAAATGCCTTACATGTTCCAAGGTAAAAGCTGAACATCAAAGACCCTCAGGACTTCTGGTCCAACGTGAAATACCTGTATGGAAGTGGGAAACATAACCATGGACTTCATTACCGGGTTACCTCGCACTTCTGGTGGGTATGACACTATATGGGTAATCATTGATCGTCTTACAAAATCAGCTCACTTCATTCCGATCCGCGAAGATTTCAAGAACGAGAAGTTAGCTCGTATCTACATCAGCGAAATCGTAAGCCGTCATGGTGTACCATTAAGCATTATTTCAGATCATGATGGTCGTTTCACTTCACGAACATGGCAAGCCGTACAAGCCGCTTTGGGTACACGATTAGACCTCAGTACCGCTTATCATCCTCAAACTGATGGACAATCTGAACGCACCATACAAACTCTTGAAGATATGCTTCGAGCATGTGTCATAGACTTCAAGGGAAATTGGGACGCTTATCTACCATTAGTTGAATTTTCGTACAACAACAGCTATCATTCAAGTATCGGCATGGCACCTTTCGAAGCTTTATATGGTCGTAAGTGCCGATCTCCAGTATGTTGGCACGAAATTGGGGAAACTCAAATCACCGGTCCAGAACTAATTCAAGAAACAACAGACAAGATCCATCAAATTCGAAACAATCTTCTAGCGGCACAAAGTCATCAAAAGAGTTATGCAGATAAACGACGAAAGCCTTTGGAGTTTAACATTGGTGATCATGTACTTTTAAAAGTATCACCGTGGAAGGGAGTAGTTCGTTTTGGCCAGAAGGGCAAGCTAGCACCACGCTACGTAGGACCTTTCAAGATACTCGAAAGAGTAGGACCTGTAGCATACAAGCTTGATCTACCAGAAGAACTCAACAGAATTCACCTCACATTCCACGTATCAAACTTAAAGAAGTGCCTCGCCGATGAAAATCTCCATATTCCCCTGGAAGATATTCAGATCGATGAATCTATGCACTTCATTGAAAGACCAGTAGAGATCATGGACTTCGGAGAAAAACGTTTTAGACGGAGTCGTATTCCAATTGTTAGGGTACGCTGGGAGTCGAGACGGGGACCTGAGTTTACTTGGGAACGTGAAGACTCAATGCGCGAAAAATACCCGCCTCTTTTTCCTATTACCACTACTACTTAAATTTTGGGACGAAATTTCTAAAAGTAGGGGATACTGTAACATTTGTCAAAAACGGGTTTTCCAAACCCGCTTCGTTTGTAATCGGATATCAAGTTATAAACGTTTCGTTGCGTATTTATGTTTATTTTAATTTTAAACGATGCATAATTAATAAACAAATTAGAATTTAAAAACTATAATTAATAAAAAGTGAAAATAAAATAAATAAAAAAGAAAACCGGCTGCCGGGATTCGAACCCGGGTGAGTCTAGTCTTAACTCGCGCACATATAACCACTCCGCCACTAGTTGCCTTTGTGAAATGTAGGAAACAATTAAAACATAACTTCAACCATGAATCGACCAGTTTACGCCAACTGAAACCGTTATCGGCTTCCAAACGTCGAGGACTGTTGAGTGCTCGCGGATTTCTAATTATAACCGATAAACCGACATTTTTAACCATTTCAGTCTTGAATGGACTTGAATTCATGTGATGATCGGTTTTAATAACCGAAAACCTTCACTTTCTGAATTACTCCATCAAAATCACCATCTCGCGACTCACTAGCATTCATAGAACTTCTAATTTCACTTTTACTCTAATTTCTGATCGTCGGAATAGCTTTTTGAACTCGCCGGACTTTCGCCGGAAAACCGTGTCTTCCATCAAAACAATAAGTTTCTCAATTCTTCAATCTTCTATCAGTTGTTAAGCTTTTGCTAACTCAAACCCTTCAATCAGAATCAGTTCCAGGCGACGATATCGGATAATCATCACTCGCCGGAAAATTTCTGAGAATTTCTAGATTTCGCTGTGAAACGGTATAAACCTTTAAACCTTCTGATAACTCTTGTTCAGTACTTCAATTCCACAACTAGCTAATCAAAACTGTTAATTGGTCCGCTCAGACGAAGTCCATAAAAACAGAGCCGACGACTTTGCCGGAATTCTGAGAAAGATCATTGTTCCGGTATGTTTACTCCCAAAATCTTCCCTGTCCATTTCATTTTAATCACTTAAATGTTTGTCAATCGAATTAAACAAAATCAGAGGGGTAATCGTTGTCCGTGATATTGTAACGAAGAAGATGAAGTTAGTTTGTATATAAGTTTAATATAATTTGGATTATAACTCGGGTTAGACACACAGTCCAGCGTTGGACTGTGTGCAAACATTTATCACACGCCGCGAGTTCGAACCTTGACACCATCTCATTCTCTGTAATAAAGATGTTTCCTTTTTAACTGAACCGGATTAACTCACTGGAGATGTTAAGTATAATAAAAATCAGTATATTAACCAGGTTAGACACACAGTCCAGCGGTGGACTGTGTGCAACACTAACCCACAGGTCCCGGGTTCGAGACCTGTTACGCACGCCGGTTCGATGATTAAAATCCTTTTTGAAAATAAAAGAATTTTGAATAAACTAAAACTGTATATAAATATAATTAAAAACAGAATTATTTCGGGTTAGACACGTAGCTCAGTTAGTAGAGCTGCGTGCACGCATACGGGAGGTCTCGGGTTCAAGCCTTACCCGGCGCACACTTGCACACTAGCGAACCGGTCAAACAGTCAACAGTCACGGTCAACGGTCAATGGTCAACGCAAAAGTCAACATTTTTTTTATATCTTTATTTATTTTTTAATTTAAAAATCAATTAAAAATACTTAAAAATAATGTTTTAAAAGTTAGAAAATAGCCTTAAACTCACAAAAATATATCTAAAAATCTTATTAAAATTATTAATAAAATCCACTCATTTACCATACCTTTTCGTTATTATTTAGGTTAGTTAATTCTCGTCGATCAATCCTCTAAACTCGTGCGCATTTCATCATCTTCAACCGAACGCACCCAATGTGAGTGAATCTCTACAAATTCCCCGTTTTAATCACGTTTTTTGGGGTGTATCATGTGTCTTATTATTTATCACATTTAAACTACTGTACATCTATCATATCCATGAACAAATGTGTATTCAACATGTATCAACTGTTTGTGTGGTTATTGTTTAGATTAAATTTATCATTTTCAGTACATACATTATCATAGGCCGCTGCTCCCCATTACATATGAGCGTTGAGCTGTTCCCCATTACATTATGAGCGTGAACCAGGAGTTGCCAACATACGATCGGCTCCGTTTGATTGAGCCTTGATCGCACAGACATTTATCATAGGCCGTCCGGTCCCCATTACCTATGAGCGTGAACGTGACGTTGCCAACATATACAGTTTCATTCATGTTATATATTCATGCAAGTTGGTTTGTTATTGTATGTTATTGTTTGTTGTTGTTATTGTTATTGTATGATTATTTACGTTTGCTCACATATGATTATTGCACAATTTTCCATGATAAAGATAACAAGAGATCAATAATAAATATTTTCTAACAAGATTCACTCGCCAACTTATGTTGACCCAAAAACCCCCATTTTTACACATGATACAGGTGATCCAGCTGCAGCAAGAAACACATAGGATGGCTTAGAAGAATAAACTGGTTTAGACGTTGGATTGTTTAGTTGATTATCTTTCTTTGTATTTGTATGAACATGTTTGGAATATTGAGGATGTAATTTTGAATTTAATAAATATGAAACATATTAGTAAATATCATGAGCTTTGGTGATAACCCAATTATGTCCCGACTCTTATTCCGCTGCGGGTCGGGGTGTGACAGGTATCACTACCGGAGAAGGATTATTAGTAATAACCGAATGAAAATGTGCTTCAACCCCCCGCACTACCTCTCGATGATGTCTTCGTGGAACACCCAATGGTACTCTTGGTCGATCCGCTTGACCTTTTCTTAACCCTTGAGGTACGAAGTGTTGTTGATGTTGGGGTTGATGCAACGGTCTTTGGAATTGAGGTTGCTGGTGTTGACCTTGGACTTGTTGTAAAGGAATTGGTTGATGGAACGGTGGTCCTTGAGGATGAACTTGTTGAACCCCTGTAGGTTGCCTAACCATCTCTTGTACTTGTTCCACTGGTTGCCTTTTTGGGTAACCCATTCCCCCTTGTGGTCCCAAGTTACCTCCATCACCCTCATAATAATAACCTTCATCTTCATACCCTCCGAATTCTTCTTCATAACCATCATCATACCCGTCTCCTCTTACACTAGATGTTTACACAAACTGTGAGGAAGGATTATGGAAACCTGGTTGGGTTGGTGGTTGAAATGTGGAGGCTTTATGGATAACAGTTGAACTTGGTAAAGTTTGACTTGGCAATGGTTGTTGGGTGGATGACCGATAATCGGAGGTTGAGAAAAAGGATGAGAATGGTGGAACCATTGATGTGGTATTGGGGGGGGGGGGTTAACTTCATGTGTTGAGGGTGGATTGGTGGTAGGAATTGGTGGAGGTGTAGATGGTGTTGTTTGGCTTGTGGTAGTAGGTAATGGTTCCATGATGTTGAGTGGTGTTATTGGTGTAGTAGGTGTAGTTGGTGAACCACTAATCTTATTTTCTCATAACAAAACCCTGTTACGTTGTAAAGTTCGCTCAATCTCTAGATCAAATACCAATGGTGATAGCTTGTTAGAGCCTCTCGTATGCATACACCTGTAAGATCCTGCACACTAACACAACCAGCATAAACAAAAAAAAATAACAAACTATACTAACTCAGATAATAACACACGTTCGCACAATTCCCCAGAAACGGCGCCAAAATTTGACATGATGTCATTGTCTCATGTAAATTTAATCCAAATACTGCTACTAGTTAGCGGTAAGTGGGTATCGAACACAGGGAATTGTGGAAATTGCGTTATCAAAAGGTTGTGATACTTTAACTAAAATTACCTAAATTGCAATAAATTTAATCCAAGATTTTGGTTGTGTGCTGTTAGATTTTAACTACTAATGACTCAAAAATTGGTTGTTTAACATATTTCAAAGGAAGTGATCATCTTAAGTTTCCGGTTCAAAAACGCATGTGTTTCAATTCAACTAGAAAGAGTCACGTAGACATGACTCGTGTTTGATTAATTGTTTATGATAAAAGGGAACCAAGTACTCGGATTACTACAATGCGAGGTCGTTACCCGATGACCAATTGATTAATATCCAACCCGTAAACCTCCCCGTGATATCTCGATTGTCAACGACACCAAGAACGTACGAATAAGGCAATAAATAAAAATATCAATCAACAATTAACAAACAATCATTCAACACCATAACAAAGTAGCAATTATTCTAGAAATCATAAATTGAAACACAATTTGTCGAACAAACCTTCCACTCAAGATGATCACAAGGAGATTTAGCCTCTCATGTTCTTCCAATTCATCATCATTACACTTAGATTGTTCATATGAATCAAATCACCAAAACAATGTTGTAGAAATCTTTAGAAACAATAACAAGACTCTAGAATCGCCTCCCAAGCTCTGCTGTTCGTTCACAATGATTGGACATTGAAAAGACTCACCAAAAGCTCTTAAGATGGCCAGTTACACATTTCCCGCAACTCACCACCGTATGCTACGGTTCTCACCGTAGCTTACGGTGGGCAATATTTTCTTACGGCGGTGATCCACTGTCTTACGGCGAGTATTGAGTATGGACTCCACCGTATGGTACGGCGGCCACCGTAGCTTACGGTGGTCAGCATGATGTTCCCATTTTGCCCTTCGTTCAATCTATTGAGTCCCATCTTCAATTAGGCTCTTGCAAATACCCGATAAAGCATGTTTAAGCTCACTTGTTATGCTCTTCGGTACCTGAAAAGTCATACACACCGTAGACATCAAATCATAATAATTAAACATTTAAAGCATGGAATATTTATCGTTTTATCGCACTTACGGGTTGTCCAAAAGACCACCCATCAATGAACTTAGCGGACATACCCCACCCGAGTCACCATCCTAGTGGTTAATGCCATAAATTTCACATATTTATCTGTTCTTTTCTAACTACACCTGGAGGGAAATACCATAGGCTTTGTCAATACACAACTAGTTCAATATAATGGATAAATGGAATTTTTTGGGCGCCACCTTTTTTCGGATTTATTTTCATAAAAAGAAACAGGTGTGCTATTTAATTGGAATACTTATAAGCTTTTTATTTATAATAGCAACTCTTATACTCTCTACAGTTTCAGTATTGCTATAACTCCTAAGGAGAGAACCCATAAGATTCCTAATATTTAAGTATTATATAAATCCTAAGTAACCTTTCAACTGGCTGGGCCTACCCACACATCCTAAGTAGATGCATTTTCAACCGTATTATCATCTCATATGTATAATAATTGAAAGTCAACAATCTAATTTTGCCTTTCATTTTCCATTTTGTTGCAAAAATCTTTACGAGACTTTTGAAATTGTTCAAAATTTTTCAATTTTTACTAATTCAACCATTTGAAATCATCACACCTACCAACCCTATCTCGAGTTATAGCATCCCCACACTTGGGATACATTGTCCCGAATGTATAGTGCAATTTATAATCCGAACTCAAGATATACCACTTACAAACCATAAACAGCTAACGGCCTAATCGCATCACCAAACGACACCACTCCCAATCACACGGATCACACCACCAAATACGCAAAAACAAATAAAATGCAAGATAGAGAAACACATGCACCTAACCATAAAATCAGTGAGTGCCTGTAGTAGTGCAGCTGCTACGATCTAACCGGAGTATACGATCCCATGGATTCTTTGATAGCTCACCGGGGATGTTGCAAAACATCCCCACACTTGAATTATTGCATCCGTGAGGATTGAACGTAATAACCTGCCAAAACACAACACACACCAAAACAAAGTAACCAATACAAGACTCTACATCATCGGGCTGCCTCTCGAGAGCGCTATGTTTTAGGTCTTCAGCCAGACCGTACCTGATGTGCTCAGGGTGGTTTAGATGCATGCTTGCCTCCCCACTGCTCTGCGTACAACTCCATCCAGTTGCTCGGGAGGTTTGCAGCTTCACGCTAGTTGGGATCAAATTCAGCTTCATTACCCTATCCAAGCCCACCATCTATTGGTTTTCTCTCATTTGTTCTCCTTCTAACATCTGCCTTTCTCACCTGCCTTCCATTTGTCTCCACCTTAGACCTGCAACACTCAATACCACCCACATCTAACATACCTTGCTTGCACATGATACAGACTCATTAGTAGCAACTGTACGACTCAATTCATCAAAAATATCGTAAGTAACTGATTTTGAAAACACATCAAAGAATAGCTTACGATTTTCGTAACTCATTGTGACTAAATACCACCTGTGCCGCTCGTATGTCTTTGATGGTGCATAGTCTATCACCATGAAGTCCACCGGGTAGTAGAATTCGCCAAGTTGTATTATTACGTCCTTCACAACCCCTCAGGGTTGTTTCCAACTCGCGTTAGCAACTACCGCCATGATGTCAACTGTTTGTACACGACCAAAGTCGTACTAGTCATACAGGCTACCGGGGAGAACACTCATCCCCGCTCCATAATCCAACAACGCCTTGTGGATTTTGAATTTCCCAACTCGAATCTGACACCTAGTTCCCCTGGATCACTTATACGTCTTCCCTCACTTGTTTCAGTCACACCTAGAATAACTTACAAAACAGAAAAAGTTAAAGATATATCATTTAAATCATTTTTAGGAACGAAAACTACCCCGCTGATTGGTATGTTCTTTACACTCTTGGGGTTCGTTTGAGTGTCACTCGGCAACTGTCATTTCTACTATTTCAATGTCGCTACCTTGCTGGCCAATTGCCCCATCTGTGTTGTCAGTGAATGGATAGCTTTATCATGAATCTCATCCTTTTGTGCCCGTGCATCATACAATTGATTCTTCCTTTGTTTTCTTGTAAGTTCATAAAATCTAACATAAGCTTGTTTAACTTCGGTTCAAGATCAAAATTATTTGAGTTTACCTTTAGTTCTGATCTTTCTGATTCTGATCTTTCGGACTCTGCATCAGAAAATTTTGCCTTAAGACAGAAATTTGCCATTTCTTCTTCTTCTTCATGAGAAGATTCATCCGTCAACCATGTATCTGTCACTACAATCAGGCTTACTTGTTGCTTTTTGCTTCTTCTAGCTTCTTCTCGTATTAAGCAACATCTTTAAGTTTTTTTGTTTTTTACATTCTGATGCATATTGACCCTTTTGCTTACATTTGTAACACATAACTTCTGCTTTAGCTTTGTCTCTTGACTTTCCTTCCATCCTCCCCTTGTTACTTTTTTTTTACACTTATGGCTTCCTCCTCTCAGCCTTTGCTCAAAAGTTTTAATGAGCAGTGCAATTGCCTTAGCAAATGCAGAAAAATCTGATGAGGTATCAGAATTTTTCATATTTTTGCAATAAGAGATTTGTGGATTAGGATTGGATATTCTTTGAGAGTTTGAGATGAGAGCAATGGAACCTCCTCTTTGATTTGAGTTTTATATATCTCTTCTTCTTTAGGAATAAGAATGCTGTAGAGGTCATGTAGACTCATGTTTCCTAGCTCTAGAGTGGAGGCTAAAGTCATTGTGAGACTTCTCCATTCTCTTGGTAGAGCATCTAGGAATTTCACATTCCTTTCATCGTTTTACTTCTCAATCCCAAATTTCTTTAGATCATTTAAAAGTTTTGCAAATCTATTATAGGTTTCACAAATATTTTCATTTGGTAAACTTTTAAATCACTCATAAGAAGAGACACAATTTGTTCATTTGTTTCTCTTCATTCTTTCTCCTCCTTCACAAAGATTCTCTAACTGGTCCAATATCTCTTTAGCAAAGGCACATGCATCTACTTGAGAGAATATGTCATTTGGAAGTGCCATAACCAAAAGTGATTTGGCCCTTTTCGCGCTTCCACGTTTTCCTTGTCTTCTTTGCTCTAGAAACATTCAGCCCTTTGAGCTTAGGAGACAGGTATTTTAGGTGTTTGATCAATTGCTAGAAAACCTAGTATGTCATCCATGGGTATATGTGGGCCACACACAATGGATTGAAACAGAGCTCGATCATGTCCATTAAGGAAATTGATCATCCTGATTTTCCATTGGGGTTACTCCTCTCTGACCAAGGTCGGGGGCTTTGACATAGACCCAATGTTGAAGTTCATTGTTCCAGGTTTGACAGTTTATCATATTTAGATAAAAGAAAGTTTAAAGAAAATGAGCAATTGATCTTTTGAAAATATATTGTTCAATATGCTCTAATACCAATTGTTGATCCCATATAAACAATGCTCTTTTAATGTAATATGGCAAGTGAGTTCAACAGATGTGAAAATAGTGTGTGAAAATAGAAATCGAACTTTCAGAAACAACAACTACTGAATTTTCAAGTTTATATCACTTTGAAACAAAATGGTTTACAAGGTGATTGTGAGGTTATTGACTAGTACAAATGAATACTTGTGTAATTGTGTGGTGAAAGGGCAATGAAGTTTTTATAGTATGTATTAAATGCTTGGATTAACTCATCGTCCTTCAGTGTTTTACTCTCTATTTATAAATTGTTTTTAGCATGAATAAACATTTGTTTATTCATGCATTTGCCCTGTAAAGTAGCTTTATGGCATATTCATTGAATCCATTGAGTTCAACATGCTACTTTTGCAAATATATTGAAGTGCCTTATTTTTTAGACAAGTTGGCTCATCAGAAGTCTTGAGAGCTAGCTCATTAGAAAATCTGTTGAACAAATCACCAGATTTTCTGATAACAGATTTTACTAGAGACTGATGATACTCTTCAGAATTATCATCAGATCTGTCAGAATGGCCTTTTCTGATTGTCTTCATTTGTTTCTGATCCTTTTCTGATGCATGTTAAGGATATGTTGTCTTTTTCATTTGTCCAGTCTTGTTTCTTCTTTCTGTTTGACCTTCATTACTGTATCGTCAGAAGTTGATCAGATAGATCATATTTTTCTTCAATACTTAAATAAAAGTTTTCTAACAGAAAGAAAATGCATCTTCAATATTCATCAGAAACAGATCACAAGTGAATGAAGACAATTAGAAAGGACCAATCTGATGATATTTCTAATATCATCAGGATCTGGAAAACTCTGATAATTAGAATTTCTGATAAGCCAACTTGTCTGAAAAATAAGGCTCTGGCTTATTTGGTAAAGTAGCAAGTTTACCTTGATAGATTCAATGAATATGTCAAAAGACTACTTTATGAAAGGCAAGTGTATGAATAAACAAATGTTTATTCATGCTGACGACTCTCTATAAATAGAGAGTAAATTATTGAAAGATAATGAGTTAAGCCAAGCATTTAATACATACAACAAAACTTCATTACCCTTTCAACACAGAATTATCAAAGTATTCGTTTGTAATAGTCAATAACCTCTTAATCACCTTGTAAACTATTTTGTTTTAAAGTGATATAAACTTGAAAATTCTGTAGTTGTGTTCTTGAAAGTTTGATTTCTATGTTGCGCACATTATCTTCATACTTGTTGAAATCATTTGCCATATTAAGTTGAAAGAGCAATGTTTATCCAGGATCAACAATTCACATTGTGGATCCATTGGCTCATTGGTTCCCCACGGTCATGGTTGAACTTGGTATCGCCACCATTGTTTCGCCTTGTTTCATATTGCGTCGTATGTTTCGCTATTGGTTTTATTTAATTAGTTATTGTTGATAATATTATTGGTGAATTGTCTCATTTACATTTAAATTGCATGTTAACAAATTTTATTATTTTGTTTAAACTTAGATTTACTCACCAATTTTGTTGACCCAAAATTATTTTACACATGATACAAGTGATCAGGTTTGAAGTGACGAGGATGAGGACCCATAGGAAAATTCCTTAAACAATAAACTGGATTTTATTTTTATGTTTGATGTCTTGATTTTTGTATGGTTTTTCTGCGACATCGATTAATTTGACATGAATAATATTAAACTATTAATAGTCGTCATGAGCTACGGACAATCATCTCGCTCTGACCAATAATCTGCCATGGATCAGGGGATGACACAAAAATCGTGAAGCCTCACATGAACCTCTTAGGCAGAATACTTTGCTGAGGATGCTCTGTATCCTGGCCAGATATTTAGAAGACGAATTCGTAATCATATGTCAATTTTACTTTTTTAAGAATAGTTTAAGATATGGAGTAGAAATTTAATGATTTGAGACAAGTTGGGATACTAAATTCAATAAGAGTTTAACGTCACTACATAAGTACACATTGGCTATCCGTCAAATTGTATATGAGAATTCTCCATACACGTGTATGATGAGTATGCCCAAAAGAACATCACGTGAAAGCCTACAATACTTTTGCGATGGTGTGATTCAGTTGTACGGAAAAGAGTATCTACTGAGGCTGACCTACAGAGACATGGAACTTTGGTACGACACGCACCAAAGCAAACATGCAGTTCTTAGGATGATTCGAAGCAATGCCTGAACACATTGGCCTTGGAAGAACTACCGAAAAGAATGACGTGGTCAATATATGAGAGGTCATCACAGTTCGACAATTATATTCGAGGCGACTACGTCCAAAGGTTTATGGATCTAATATGATTTCTTCCATCAACGTCCACTACAAATCACCGTTATTTAACGTTCTTGAACACGAATACGCATGGAAGATGCCATTTGAGGTAAACGAGGTACAATACAAACGCGTGTATTATCTTGTTGATGGTATACACCCCAGCTGAGTAACTTTTGTAAAATAATTTGTTTATCTGCATATTAGATTTAAGGTGGCACATGAATCCACAAAAAAAGATGTGGAATGAGCTTTTAGTGTCTTCAAGGATTATTGGTATAGTTAAACAATTTGCTCATGCATTGCATGTAAAGAAGATAAGAAACATAATGTATGCTTACATAATACTATACAACATAATCTTGAAAGACGAAGGTGTGACACTTAGTCGTTAACAAGTAATCGTCCATCCAACAAATGAAGTAAGTGATGGTACTCTTGATGAAATTCAATGCCTAGATACCCACTAGCGCCTTCGAACAAGCAGGGGTAAACCTACACTTACTTGTGGGGGCAGTCGACCCCCCTAAAAAAATTAGTGTAATTTTTAGGTATAAATCCCGATCGCCCTTCTTAAAATCTCGGTTAACCCTCCTCTACATACTCCCCTTCCTTCCTCTAAAAAATAATTATTGAGTCTGTCACTTCGAACAAGTCTTGTAAAACACATTGCAAATACCCAACTTACTCATCTAGGCGACTAGTTTTTATCTACTATTTTATTTTATTTAATTGTTTAATCTAATGAAATTTTATTTTTTTTAATTATCATATTTATCATATTTTACTAGTAGCCTTTAATAATTATCAAAAAAAATAATATAATATTTGTTTAAATTAACTAACAAGATTTCCCCGTTCGAAGCGGTAGAGATTCGGTCGATATGAGTTGGGTGTGTGACGATATCGGTATGGTACTGTTGTACTGGCACTTGGTTTAAAGTCAAGATATGTGCAAAAGAAGGTGTTTTATATTGATAACCATAAAAATGAATATCAACACTAGTTCTGTTAATAACAATAGTATGGATATCAATAACCATAAAACAATATTATTTCCAATAATAATAAAACAATATCGGAACCAATGATGTCAGCATATATTCCGTTTATGATGAACTATTTTGAATAAAACTCTTTTACAACAAAGTTTATGCAAAAACGTTAGTAAATAAAATATTAAACGAATTCACGTACTTAGCTTTTAAAATCTAAATAATTTAAAAACGTCTATTATTTAAAGTATAAGGGTGAAATAAGGAATGAAAACAATGGAATATAATAACATAATTCTACGTTGGATTACTTATTTAACTCTAAAAGTAATTTTTTTTTGTTAAAAGTGTTTATTAACTTATAACTTTTTTAAAAGTAGTTTTTAAAAAGTGTTTGATTTAGCTTTTATAGTAAAAAAGTAAAATGACCGAAAAGAATGAAATAATTTCCATGTTTGAGTACTATTTTAAAGGTAAGGGATAGAATGGTAATTTTACGATCAAAAAGCCAAAAGATAAATCGAGGTTTTTGTGACTTTTCAAAAATAGCCTTTTACTTCTCTCCAAAAAACCAAAATGAAAACCACTTTTAACATTACCAAACACTTTTTTAACTTATTTGCTTTTCGAAAATCTAATAAGTCAATAAGTTATTTTTAAACTCAATCCCAAACACCCTCTAACAATTCAAATTATGAATAGTAGTAATTTTGGATTGGTCTATATTATGGTATATATAATTGGATAACTTGTTAGCTTGTACTAACTATATTGACATGTAGGTGACTCACAAACATAACCATATCCATTTATGCAAAATGTGATCTCATCTCATAAATTAATATTGTTGTAATTGTCATGACTTTTGTATTTATTTAAGTACTTTCATTTTTTAGATAACATGCTTTTTTTAAAATAAAATTAAATTAAGATGAATAGTAAATAGAATTAATTTTTGTGAAGCCATATGGGTTTAGAATTAATGTTGTGTGTATATTTACTAAAAATCTCTAATTAATTGAAAAGTACAACGTGAAACAATCCATGAGATCCAACTACAATTAATAAATACAAAATTACGGTTACATGTGGGTTCAACCACATTAACACACTATGAGATTAGACTAGAATTGATTTCGCATTCAACTTTAGAAGTTTTTAAAAGGTTGAAAATGTAATCGCTCATTATTTCTCTTCAAAGGCAATTGCAAAAAAAAATAGTGCACTCAAATCACATTAAAAAACCAATCCCGCAACATGGGGAATTAGTTCTAGTTATCTTAAATTATAGAGTTAGACTATTACGATTTTTTTATTAATTTACGTTTTAACCTTGAATTTTAAAAAAAAAAGTTACCATATGACCCTCAAAACTATAATAACTTATTTATAGATAATTTACGTGTATATCATGTACTTTAATAGATTAATCATACCAAATGATAATTCTTTCCCTATAAACGATTTATGTTTTGACTCTCTGAACTTTAATAGAGTTATCATATGGGCCTTGAAGTTTAATAAAGTTAACTTTTTATATTTATAACAAATATATGTTCTTTTTATCTTTTTTATAAGTTTAACTCTTTTTTTATTTTATTTATTATTTATTTAACTTATTATAGTTAAAGCTAACTTTTAACTGTATACATGTTTACTTAATTGTGTTGCTTGCTTATTTTTTTACCATCATTTAGATTAAAACATACATGGTCTATATTAACCCTTTAAAATACAAGATAACAAATTTAATTATTTTTTATTTTCCTTATTATAGTTAAACTCACTTTTAGTTGTAGACATATTTACTTGACCCTATTGATAGTTTATTTTTATAGTATTTTAGATTAAAAAGCTTACATGGTCTATAATAACCATTGATATATCATGTAACAAATACATTCTCACCAGCATCCTACTACGTTCTTGCCGTAAAGCTCGGGGTCCAATACTAGTTAACATACAAATTTGTTTTACCATTTATCATCTTTTTAACATAAACTTTTCAATTTCATATATATATATATATTATGGCTCATGTGTGAACTAAAATATGTAAACATGATATACCTTAGGTGAGAATGAATTTCTCTAACTCTAATTCGAAACCACAACAAGCTAGTTGCAAGGAACCGGTGGTTCCATAACCACCAACTCAATGATAATACCCAACCCATTTACTCCAAATCATAAGGTTGTAAGCTCAGCTTAAAACCGTCCCAAAACATACAACCAACGCGTGCATTCGCGTACAATACCCATGATTTAATGTTAACGAAAAACGTTCCCAAAAGTCGTCCTCGACATTTTTCTCACATCCCAAAACAACCCTAACAAGGAATATAAGTTTTTACGGAGTCATAATACGTGACGTCTTAGGCGCGTCTACTTTACTTTGAACTCCTGACACAAAATACGAGTAGAATCTTGTTTCACCCATAACTTGATCATACGACATCCATTTCATGCGTTCTACCTATCCACTTGATCGTCTCGACATGCCCAACATCTAAAAATTATTGGCGTCATCCGCAGATGCTGCCGCTACTACCAGAACATAGATCTGACTCTCCGTTTGTTGGGTTTTGCGCTTCAATATTCGAGCAGATAAGAACCGACCCAAACGAACTCGGATTTAGGCGAATAATATGTGCACGCGTTCGTGTCGACGAACCCCATCATCTCCACCTATCTTCGTTGCCGGAAACCACCACTACAGTCATCGGAAAATAAGATAGTGGTTGGAAGTCACAAGTTTTGCTTTGTCATCGCGCAGCTCGAAACCCTATTATCCAAACTCCGTTTAGGACAAACGATATATCAACGTGACCGTGACGCAACAAACTTTCATCATGTGCCATTTCCATTACGGGCTGTTGGTGGAGCTATCGGCGGTGACGGGAATAGTTGTTGGAATTCTTCAGTTATATGTCAGATTCTTTGTTTTTCGCTTAATTCCCCGCCTGAGCATAACCAACCTTCCATTCATTCGATCCAAAACCGAAATAGCTAAACGCTAACAACCATATGACAAACTCCATAATTACAAGGCTATCTCCTCTTCCCTATTATGTGGTTAGTTCTTAGCCTAACTTGAATTGCACCTTAGGATACCCAACTCAGCAAATGTTAGTCTCATAATGATTTGATGGTCTTAGGGACATTGGAAGACGGAGATACGAATTAGTCAACCCACAGATGAACGCAATGATTAAACATTTACCTTACTACCTTATATTGCAATAGTCATTATTCTATGAGAGTTTTTCTTTTTTATATGAACCTTTTCACTAGCCCTTGCATTAGCAGATGTTGATTGTTTAATGCAATATCTAGTTACTATTATCGACTTGGACAAATCTATCGTTACATTATCACAGTGACACTACATCTTTGCTTCTCAATGAAGAAACTCCAACAAGATTGCGCTCTAGCTTAGAGAATTTGTTAAACTCGATTTTCGATCCTTGGTGATCACTTCTTGAACCCTGAAGATGGTGATGTGTTGTAATACCACCATACAATTTTGAACATGTTTTCGTGTCCTCGCATTGAAACCTCTTGATGACAAATGTTTTATTTCTAATTCATCCGCACGACTTAGTTCAACCCTTTCGAATTTGGTTGCTTACAGGCTTGACAAAATGCAAACTCATTTAAGTTCATGGATCAAGGTAAATTATTCCTCCTTCACACACGGCCGAGCTCGAAAACTTTGACAGACGTTTCAGTGAACTTCGACACTACAAACTAGTACAACAACCATTTTTCTCTGGATAATTCTTGTTATGCCAACACCTTCAACGTAACACTACCATCGACCGATATTTCTACCACTTGTGTACGACCAACTATATCCTCGTCGTCTGATAAATCTTTACTGATGATTCTAAAACAATTTTGTATTACACTGAGTGGAACACATTGATTGCGGCCACACTTTAGCATGTTTTTCACGTCTTATCCTGTTGTGCTATAACTAATACCATAGTTCTTGTCTAATCCTGTTATGCACAAATCCTCGCTTGGTTAAATCACTCTCAGTGAACGTTACTTGAGGAGCAACGAACCATACTTAAGTTCATCAAGTGCAGGAGCACATAATAAATTTCTACTCCCATGAGGTTTCCCGAGGTCAATACCCTTTCCACAAGAAAGCAACTTACTTATGATAACGTCGTCTTCATCGACCTCCTTATTTTTTGTACTTACTTTCTCTTAGACCAGGAGCTGGTCATCTAAAGCAATCAACTACAACCGATAAAACATTACGAGTTCCTAGATATGCCATTTGGGTTAACTAATGCAACTGTGGTTTTCATGGATCTCCTGAACTAAGTGTGCAAACCCTAACTTGACAAATTCCTTATTGTTTTCATCGACGATATCCTAATCTACTCAAAGAGCTAGGAGTAACACTAGCAACACTTGCGTCTCATTTTGGAACTCATACGGAATGAACAACTTTATGCGAAATTCTTAAAATGTGACTTTTGGATTCGTGAAGTCCATTTCTTTGGACATGTAGTCAACAAAGCCGGGATACCTGTCAATCCAGTCATGATTGACTCCATTAAGAATTCACTTCATCGAGGGATTTTCGAAAGTCGCTCAACCTATCACTATTGTAATTCAGAAGGGTACCACTTACAAGTGGGTGATGCCTAAGAGTCTTCATTTCAACTCCTGAAGGAGAAAGTTCATAGCGCACCCATCTTATCCCTACCCGAAGGTACCAATGATTTTGTTGTGTATTGTGACGCATCTATTCAAGGTCTCGGTTGCCTTCTGATGCAACACGAGAAAGTAATTGCCTACACATCTCGTCAGCTCAAGGTTCACGGAAAGAACTCCACTATCTACGATTTAGAATTGGGAGCAAATTTCCATGGATTTCACTACCGGTCTAGCTAGAACTCAGAGAGGGAACGACACCATTTGGGTGATCGTGGACCATCTAACCAAATCAGCTCACTTCCTCGCGATCAAGGAAACCGATAAGTTTACCAAACTTGCCAGCATATACTTGAAGGAAGTAGTCTCTAGGCAGGGAGTGCCGATCTCCATCATCTTCGATCGTGACCCACGTTTCGCATTCGATCTGTGGCAAGCTATGCACAAGTCATTCAGCTCACGTCTAGACATGAGCATCGCCTATCACCCACAAACTGATGGTCAAACCGAGTGCACTATTCAAACTCTAGAAGACATGTTGTGAGCATGTGTCATTGATTTTGGTAACGTCGGGAATGACACCTACCCCTGGTAGAATTCTCATACAATAATAGTTACCACACTAGTATCTAGGCCGCACCGTTCGAAGCATTGTACGGACGGAAATGCCGATCACCTCTTTGCTGGGATGAAGTTGGAGATAGTTAAATCACTAGCCCTGAACTCATACTCGAAACCTAGGAAAAGATTGCTCAAATCAGAAAACGGATGGCGGCAACTCGTGACCGTCAGAAAAACTACGCTGATAAGCATATGAAACCATTGGAATTCCAAGTTGGTGACAGGGTTTTGCTGAAGGTCTCACCTTGGAAGGGTGTTGTTCGTTTTGGTAAATGAGGCAAATTGAATCCGCGTTATGTCGGACCATTCGAGATCACTGAAAGAATTCGCAAAGTGGCTTATCGACTGAACCTACCCAAAGAACTCAGTGGTGTGCACAATGTCTTTCACGTATCGAATCTGAAGATATGCCTATCCGGCGGGACACTCGTAATTCCATTCAAAGAGCTCAAAATTTATGATCAGCTCCGTTTCATTTAAGAACCTGTTGAAATCATGGATCAGGAGGTCAAAACACTCAAGCACAATAAAATTCCTATTGTTCGGGTTCGCTGGAACTCAAAGCGTGGCCCAGAATTCACCTGAGGACGAGAAGATCAAATGATGCGCAAATATCCTCTATTGTTCAAAATAATGCATCCAATGCTGAAGCCACTACTGAATTTCCGAACGAAATTCCAAACCAACTTGGGGATGGTGTGAGACCCCACGAAGCCGCTCAACCACATTAGCTTCTTCAGCGATTGCTCGCAAAATTTCGGGATGAAATTTCTTTCAACTTGGGGATGATGTAACAGCCTGGAAAAATCTCAATCAAACTTAGCAACACAACACATGCTTGCTCAATTTTCGGGACGAAAGTTCTTTCAACATGGGGATAATGTGACATCCCGTACTTTAGGTTAACGCCGTTAACCCTTTTCTGTTAATTACAATTTTTAAACACACAAGTTAGTAACACGCGAACAAACAAACGGAGTTAGTTTGATTAACTTTGCAAAACAAGGGACTTGTGTGTCATTCTATAAAGTTATGTTGATAACTTCTTGTCAAAGTTTGAGAATTGGAAAACTTGGAGGAACTTTTGCGCATTTGCTAAAGTTTTGTTTAAAAAAATATAATAAAACCAAACCCAACCGTAGATCACCCCATTCCCCAGACGTCTACCTCTCCCTCTTTCTCTCTACTCTCTCTCTAGAAAACTCAAGAAGAAGCTAGGAAAAGTCATCTTTTTCGAGTTCTTGATCTTCATCTCTATCGTTCCAGATAATCCCTCTAACATACACTCATAACTTGTTAGTCATGGCTGCGTTTCTTGATTCTACATGAATTCTTGATCTTGTTGTGATTATTGATGCATGATAACATGGATGCTATGTGTTAGGGTTTGCTAGAAATCATGTTACTCGATGATGAGATTGTTTATGTGTTCGGTTAAGCCGCTAGGGTTTTGATTATGGGTTGGATCCTGTGGTTTTGATGAAGTAATTGTTATATGATTTAATTTAGAATGATAATCTGTTGTGATTAAAGATTTTAGGTCATTTGGTGCATTAGATAATCATTTGTGGGGTTTGGGTGAAGAAATGAAATCTGTCCAGAACGTTACAGCCGAATTTAATCGGCTGTAATCGGGTCAAAAGTTAATAAAAAGTGTGTTTTCTTGATTCCATGATGTACTTCCAGAAAATATGTTTCGAACCCCACTAGAATTGCATTTTTTCGACAACAATTGAATGTTATATGAATTTTTCTGTATCGAAGGTTCAGGCTGCGTTTTCTGACAGAATTTGTAGCCCATTAAGAATGTCATAACTCAATGTAAGAATTGAGTTATGATCTCAAAGATTTACTGTAGCTAGATCCAAGAGGTCACAAAAATCTTCAACTGGAATTACATCAATCGGATAATCGAGTATTTTTAAATGAATTTTTCGGTAAGCTTCAGTCAGAAAGTGCCGAATCTGATTTCTGCTTAGTAAATGATTTTTATTAAATATTTGGTTAGGAATTAGACTCTACAATTTTAACACAAGTCCAATCATTCTGAGAGGCACGTCACATAAAGATATCATAATTTTTTCAGCATCGTAAGTATGTTAACCAAGCTTCCCAAAACAGCCTGTTTTCAGTGACTTTACCTATGCATGGCTTTAAGTTGTTAAGTGATGAATTTGCTACTTTTAGTGTCCGCGCGTGCATGATAATTGTATAATTGATGGATGGCATGTCGTAGTGTACATTATGAACCTATCCTTGAAAGCTACTTGGTATTATGCTGTGACAATTTGTTTGCATGATAATTGTTAGATGCGTTTAAGGCTTGCGGGAATTACATAAACGACCCCTAATGTTCTTTGTAACCATCTTAGGACGTGGTTGATCATCTTCGCTACTATTTTCACTTTATTTCTTACCAAGCAAAATAAAAGTGAGTTCACTCTTTTATTAAAAGCATGTATTCCCGGTGGTTGGGAACCTCACTTTCCGGGTATGGGATTGCCTTAGTATTCCTGGTATGGGATACTCTTAACTTCACTTTTCCTGGTTAGGGGATTGCCTAGTATTCCTGGGGATGGAATACTATTAAATGCTATTTATATTTCATGTCTTTAGCGACTAAACGAACTCTATCTGTAAGTCCCCACACATTATACCGATTAATCACCGGGGCCTGGCGAACGGGATATTAGTTGATAGCGCTATTAGGTTCGACAAACCTCACACTGTACCTGGGAGGACGGGTGTGAACTTTTATGCCTTGGCAACTGGTCAATGACGATAGACATTGACCTGGGGCAAAAACAACTTACACAGTCAAAGTTTCGGTACCACACAGTTTAGTAGCTTAAAGATGGGGTAGCTCCCCATGACGTGTTTTATAAATTAAGTAATTTAACAACCTAAGCTTTTGAAAAACAATACAGAAAAACTGTGAACTCGCCAACCTTATGTTGACATACTATTACATGCTTTGCAGGTCGTTAGGTACAGTTATGGACGGACGTTGCAATCGGCTGGAGTGTGTGGTTCGTAATGCCTTATGTTTCGTACATTTATTAAACTTGTGGTTTTAAGTTTATGATGGTTTACTTTATTTTTCCGCTGCTAACTTAAACTGTGTTTTTTTGGACTTTTAAATATTGATCACTAATCGTGTTGATTGTGATGATTTTACAACTTAAATAATTGGTTCAACATGATTAGTGGCTGGATCCTAGTCAGTCGCACGCCTCGCGGTAAAACCCCGCATGTGGAATTTGAGGGTGTGACATCATGGTTCGAGCAACATGAATGCGTCAACTAACACTGGATCAAAGGCCCTTATCTCTACTGCTAGAGAAGGTTCTTACGATTGGAGTGTTCATCTGGAGGGTGATGACAATGCCACACAAGCCTTCATAGCTGAGATAGCCCCAATTGATGATGAAGGAGTGAAGGGTTGTCCTGAGGTAAAGCGAGAGACAATAGCTGAAAAAGCTGATGTAGAACAGAATGCTACAGATAAGAAGATGACTGCTGATTTTGCTGCTTTCATGGCCGATCTAAGCAAATCAACAGGAGAGGTACATTCTAATTCTGGTAGTTCTGTTTGCTTAAAATGTCTTGAACTGCAAAGTGAAGTTGACACATTAACAAAATAAAACCAAAGTATGGTGAATTAGCTCTCGAATCTAAAAAAAATCAAACTTTTTCATAAAAAGAAATGAGTCATTATGTTTAAAGAAAATTAAAGGTTATGAAGAAGAAATCAATATATTAACCTATAAACTAAATGAAAAACTTTAAATTATTGACTTAGCTCATGATATGATGAGTGACAAAACAAAAAAGATCTCTGAAAAATGCAAAGAGTTCTCAGAAGCACAGCTTCAAATTTGTGAACTTGAAAAGAAATTGAATCAATTCAGAGATTCATCTTTTGTTATGAAACATATGATGAATTCTTAAAGAAAAGTAATGACAAGACAAGTGTGGGCTACAAAGGTTTCAATGAAGTTCTCCACCTTTTGGTCATGACTATTCTCTCTTGCCAGATGAAGAAGAGCTTACAGACTTTGTGTCAACTACACCTAGTAGTTTTACATCAGGGAATGTTGATGTGACTGAGAATGCCAAGAAGGATAATAACAGGGAACCAGTTTTGAAATCAAAGAATACACAACCTACGAATAAAAAACAAATTTTTGTTAAAAAAGTTGATTTTGTTAAAGGGAGTGATATGAAAGAAGAGGTCATTGTTATTACAAAAGAGTCAAATGTGCAGTTTGCTAATAATAAAAACGAAGAAAAATCAGAAATTGAGCAAACTAAAAAAGATCCTTCAAAGGCATCATCATCATCATCATCATCATCATCGTCACCTGATGAATCTAAATCAGAGACTTCAATTAAGATGTCTTCGGCTAGAAAATCATGCTTCAAATGTCACAACAAGGGACATGTCGCTAGCTGTTGTCCTAACAAAAAGAATGAAGCACAGGTGACTGAGAGACAGAGAGAAAAATCACTAGCAAAAAATGGTGATGGTGAGAAGAAGGTTACTAACTCACCAAAGATATCTGCTACCAAGAAACAGAGTGTTGCTGTTGGTGTAGATAAGGCTAATAAAGGAACTCACCAAGTTCCTCGTTTTCAAAGAATTCAACAAAGATTTCAGCCTGAATCTACATCAGGCATATATGAAAGACCTAGAAGTAGTTCACCAGGAATGAATAACTTTAATGGTCGATCAAGTAATTTCAGAAGTCAAGGCCAATATCAAACTCGATATCAAAATGTTGGTAGTCGAGATTTTTATAACAATGGCTTTAGAAATTATTATCATCAAAATTCATGGAACCAAAACCAAAATTTCCAAAGGTCACAAAGTCCAAACATGTTTAGGAAACCTCAGGACCAAAGACCTAGTGGAAATCAAAAACGATTTCCATCAACAGGTTTGAGATCCCAGACTCCTGTTAAGAGTGATGGATATTGGATGAATGTTCCGGTGGTTTATGAATATGGAAGACCCAAGACCATTAAGGCTTGGGTCCCCCAATCTAATTAATTTTTGTTGGGTTGTGCAGGAGCTGCAAAGGAGGATTATCAACTTGTGGTATGTTGATAGTGGCTGCTCCAGGCACATGACGGGGGATGCGAGGTTGTTGACAGAGTTTGAGAGTATAGATAGAGGTTATGTGAATTTTGCTGGTGCTAAAGGAGGGCACATTACAAGACGAGGTAACGTGACCAACGGGAAGATCACATTGGACAAAGTGAACTATGTCGAGCAGCTGAAGCACAATCTGATGAGCGTGTCTCAAGTCTGCGACAAGGGACACTCGGTCTGCTTTACTAAGTCTGAAGCTTTGGTGTTGAAACCTAGTTTGGTGATACCAGATGATTGGATAGTAATGAGAGCCAAGGAGAAACGACACTTATGTCATGGACATGGGTGCTAAGGATTCTTCCACTATGGTAGCGTGTTTACTGTCAAAAGCATCTGAGGCTGAGTCATTGTTGTTGCATAGACGCATGGCCCACATCCACTACCGAAAAATGAATTATATTATTAAAACGATTTAGTGGAAGGGGTGCCAGTGCAGAGGTTTCACGTGGAAGATAAACGTCTTCCATGTCAAAAGGGAAAACAACATAAGAAACCTCACAAGTCTAAAACAGTAAATTCCAAAGATGTCCCTTATGAATTACTTCATATGGATCTATTCAGTCCGGTGAACGTAAGGAGCATAGGTGGAAAGTACTATTTTTTAGTTGTCACAAATGATTACTCACGATATTCATGGGTTTTCTTTTTAGGTACAAAAGATGAGACATCAAAGATGCTGATAGATCTTTTTACAAAATTGGAAAATGTTCATGATGCACGGATCAAGAGGATAAGGAGTGATAATGGCATGGAGTTCAAGAATCAGATTCTGGATCTCTATTGCCTTCGCAAGGAAATTGAACATCATTATTTTTCTCCTTATACACGTCAACAGAATGGAGTCACTGAGAGGAAAAACAGGACGTTGATTGAAGCTGTTAGGACTATGCTTTCTGATTCAAAACTTCAAGTTCTTTTCTGGGAGAAGCTGTGAACACAGCTTGTTATGTCCTTAACAAAGTTTTGACGGTTAAACGGTTTAATAAAACATGTCACGAACTATTGTTTAACCGAAAACCAAACTTAAAAGACTTTGAACCTTTTGGATTACCCTGCACCATTGTGCGAAATAAAGATAAGCAAAAATTCGGTGCGGTAGCTGACGAGGGTTACATTCTAGGTTATATGCCTGGAACACCGAATAAAAGAGTTTTTAATCTAAAAATTGGTAAAATCGAGGTTGTGTTTAACATGGAAATCACTAGTTATTCACCTCAACAATCAACGAGTGGTCTGCTATATTATATGATTATGATAGTATCTTTAAATCATTTAATATTCCTGATTTTTCCAATGCAGATGAGTCTCAAGTGATTCAAACTATGATCAGTGAAGATGAAGAGGGTGACTTCATGCCTAGATCGAGTATATCAATGACAAATGCTCAAGAAACTTCTTCCAGTGCAGCTCCACAGGACTCAAGTGATAGTGAGTCTGAACTTATTCAGGGGGGAGGACTTTACTAATCCGTTTGTTAATAAGAACATTCAGGGGGAGATTGGCTCTAATCTGGGAGATAATTTATTTGTTGACACCATTGCTACTACACCGAGTAAACAAAGATCATCCAGTTGTGAACATTATAGGTGATGCTACTACAGGTGTTCAGACAAGAAGAGGTGTGATTTAAGGTTCCAGTTTATTTACATCGATTCAGAAGACTGGAATGTTACATGAGTGTTTGTATAGCTGCTTTATTGCCCAAGAGGAGCCGAAGAATGTTCACATGGCTCTAATAGATAATTGTTGGGTTGAAGTTATGCAAGTGGAACTAGCTCAGTTTAAGAAGTTGAAGGTTTGGGAGCAAGTTGACTTGCCTGAAGGAGAGAAGGAAATAGGCACCAAGTGGGTGTTTAAGTATAAAAAATACGACCGAGGGATTGTAATAAGGAATAAGGCTTGGTTGGTGATGAAAGGGTTCAATCAGCAAGAGGGGATTGATTACAATGAAGTGTTTGCACCAATAGCAAGGTTGGAGGCAATTCGTTTGTTCCTAGTTTTTGCTTCATTCAAGGGCTTCAAAGTTTACCAACTAGACGTGAAGAGTGCATTTCTTTACGGGAAAGTCCAAGAAGTGGTGTATGCCTCTCAACCAAATGGGTTTACTGATCCAGAGTATATAGATCGAGTCTATCGACTTGATAAGGCATTGTATGGATTGCATCAGGCACCTAGGGCGTGGTACGAGACACAGTCAGCACATTTGTTAAAGAATGGTTTTGAAAGAGGTCAGATTGACAATACACTTTTCATTAAAAGGAAGAAGGAAGACTTTCTGCTACTACAGGTGTACTTAGATGACATCATTTTTGGGTCATCTGAAGAGAACATGTGTCATGATTTCGATGAGGTAATGAAGAGCAAGTTCGAAATGAGTGCGATGGGTGAACTGTCCTACTTTTTGGGTTTACAAGTTGAACAGAAGAAGGATGGGATGTTTATACATTAGACGAAGTATGTGTATCACATTTTGTCTCATTTCAAAATGGAGGATTGCGCTACTTTCAACACACCTATTTGCGAGAATCACAATATTGGTCAAGATCATGAGAGTGTGGAGGATGTTGATCCAACTCAATATAGGGCAATGATTGGTTCTCTGATGTACTTGACTACTTCAAGACCAGATATCATGTTCGCAGTATGTCTTTGTGCCAGATATTAAGCAAATCTAAAGGAGTCCCACATGAAAGAGGTGAATCAGATTCTTCGTAACTTGAAGGGGAAACCTAAAATTGGGTTATGGTATCCATCTGCTAGTCATTTGAAGTTTGTTGATTTCACTGATTTGGACTTTGGAGGATACAAAATAAACAAGAAAGTCTACCACAGGTGGTGGTCAGTTCTTATGAGGGAGGATCGTGTCATGGCAATGCAAGAAGCAGTCTTACGTGTCTACCTCTACGTGTGAAGCTAAATATATTGTTGCGGGTAGCTGTTGCTCTCAGGTTCTCTGGATCAACAGCAGATGCGCAATTACGATTTGAATTTCACTCGTACTCCTATTATGATAGACAATAATGCCACTATTTTAATCACCAACAATCCCGTGAAACACAGTCGCACGAAACATATTGACATTCGTCATCATTTTATATGGGATTGTGCTGAAAAGAAATTGATTGAACTGCATCGAGTCGACACACTAGATAACCTAGCAGATCTTTACACAAAAGCTTTTGACAGGGCTTGTTTTGAACATTTAGTCCAACTCAACGGGATGAGGAATCCTGAATAACCAGTTTTCCATAAATTTTTTGTAAATAATTTACTGTTTTTCAAAAATCAAAACTAAAAAAAATGAAAATAAAAAAATATGAGTTTTCACTGTGTGGAAAAGGAGAAATGATAGTACATGAACAAGTTAGACTGTCACACTTAAATTAAAAGTAAATTGCTTAATTGTGATAGCAGCTTCATCATATGATGTACCAATAGGCAAAAGGCATGAAATAATCAACTTACCTAGGTGATATAAACATAAGGAACTGTGTGTGAGTGGGTAACATATCAGTGGCGTATGGTTTTATAACCTTAAATCTTATGTTGATAGATTGCCAAAATATGAGGTTTTAGGTCTTTATCGTTATTTCATCTGTGGTATCAAGGTTGTCCTTCTGCTGCATCCAGATATATGCTGAACTACGCATAACCAGGGTATCTTAAAAGAGCTAAAATGGCAAATCCCAAAATTGAAGAAGCTCTCTTAGAGAGTCATTCAAATGTGCAAATTGCATTAATCGTACCAAAATTTGGTATTTGCCCTAACCCTCGTTGGATATTGGTCTCTTTGCTATACAAAAGTACGGACCTGATCACCAATTATCTAATGTTGTAAATCAAAAAGGATGAATTTCGGTATACTCACCTATTCCGAGGAATCTTTGTGCATACCTTGATCGTGGGGGTATCTCCTAAGTGGGACACACCAGTATATCAGTATAAACTTATGTTAACATATCACTAGGTAATGGTACTTGAAATGTTCATGTATTTGTTTTAGTGGACAAACAATACTTGTAATCATCTTGCACTGCTTTGCATAAAATTACATAAAGAATTATCTAATAGTGTGAAAACAGTAAGATATTGCTGATATTATCTTATTAAAGGTGATTCTCACAAAAAATAGAGTGTTTCTTATTTTGTTATTTATTTGCTTTCAGAAAATATAAAAATCCAAAAATATTTCGTTTTCTTGTAAATTCTTAATGTACGGAAAATGGTTGTTCATGAGGAGTTGTTACTGATAGGGGGAGACGGTGTTAGAAGATGAGTTCCAAATTTAAAATCTTGCAGGTTCAGTGTGCTTAAAATTTAAATGTGTGGTTTGAGTTGAGAAGTGCTTAATCTGTGATACAGTTTTACTATCTCTTGAATAATAATAATTTGTTAACTTGTGTTGAAAAATTCTTATGGTTTCTTGAGATGTTTGTTTTATAGTATAGAGATTGTAGCAGTATGTTGCTGAGGAGTTTGTTGAAGAGGAGTTTGATTGGATGCATGGTAGAACCTCCTTTCTACATTGCATACAAAGTTGAAGAGTTTTGAAGATTGTTATGCAAGTGCTAAACTGGAGTTTACTCAAACGCTAATGATTTAGAAGATTTGGTGATTGGATGCATTAGCTTAGGGGGAGTTTGTTGCTGACAGAAGCTATTAAAGCTGAAGCTATCCAAAGACCAAGGATTTTCAAAGACATTGAAGATTGCAAGATGACTGCAGACAAAATTGTTTTAATGAAGCTATTATCAAGGAGGAGTTTGTTGGTGCATATTTATGACAACAGCTTTGATTTGGTCTTTGGATATCTTGTAATTAGTAAAATGATAAATAGTTAGTGGGTTAAGTATTGTCGTAGTTGATTAGAAGTGATTGGGCTAAACCAGACACATTTTAGTGAATAGTAGGCGAATTGGGCCTAGACCCATTTGCAGTCAATGTGGTGAAACCCTAGCCCAGTTGCAAACTTGTCTCTGTATAAAGAGAGTTTTGCTTTAGGGTTAAGGTTTATCATTTGCTCAGTGGATTAGCTAATTACTTCATAGAGAGTTGAGATAGAGTCTTGAATTGATTGTAAACACTTGTGTTGGATAATCAACGGAAGACTGGTTGAAAGTGATTGTGTTCGTGTTCTTGTTCGGTTTTCTGTGAAATCTAATCTAGGGGATTCCGCACTCTAGGTTGGGTAGACAATTCTATGAAGATCCATACGGATTAGGGGACCAACATAGATCAAGGCCTTTGATCTAGTGTTAGTTGATGCAATATATTGCTTGAACCATGACAGGGAGAATCTTGAAATGATGAGTTAAAACGAGATTCAATTTTAGGTTTTTCACATTCCCTAGCAAAGTGTCTGTAATTTTAACAATTGTAACACCTCACTTTAGACTTGTCAAAACCTACATTCTTTCCAACGAACTTTCTTCCCGTCCTATTCATAAACCTCTTCACTCTCCTAGAGATCATGGCCATCTGCCATTCTAAATCCATCTCCTCTAGGTCATCAGGGTCAATCTGATCATAATCTTCATCAAAAGTAGCAGAATAAGATATTCTTCCCTGAATGTAGTTCTCATATGAAGCAAAAAATGACGCAAGCAAGGCCAGATGATCTTCAGCAGCCTTGACACTCAGAGGCATAAACCTTGTACTGCTATTATTATTGCTAGATTGTTGTCTCTTTGGCCCTGACGATCCTCCTGAAACAGCTACAAAACATACATCACCATCAGCATTTGTCAAAACCTGCTCATTTTCACATGAGAGAAACGCAGTTGCTGAATCGCTTGAAGCATTATTGTACGATGAAGATGGAATCCCTTTATAAATTCCCGGATCTTGAACCTGATCATATCCAGTTTCCTTCTTCTTCATGTTGAGCTCCAAAGCTCTCAGTTTCCCAACAACCTCTTCCAAGTATTTATCTTCATAATCAGCTTCACCATTTATCATAAGAGTATAAATATCCCATTTGGCAGGTAAAGCATCTAGCCACTTATCGTTTTTCTCAACGTCTGTGTAACCCTCTATGTCATAATTGATCCATTTCTAACATTAGATGATAGTATCTCGTGATGATATCTTCGAGGGACTCATTTCTCATGCCTTTAAAGACAGCAAATTGCTTCTTCAGCAAGTCAAATTTGTTTTTCTTCACATCAGGATTTCCCTCATACCTCATCTCTAGAGCATCCCACATCTCCTTCGAAGTAGTATATCGCCTGAATGTATGTTTGATGCCATCAGGTAAAGACATCTTTATTGCAGCTAAAGCATTCTTCTCAGACTCATACATTCTCTTATCTGTCTCTTGCATGTTTACATAGGCAGTGACTTGTTGTCTGCCTTCAAAGTCATGAGTTGGGTTTACGTACCCATCTTTAATACAGATCTACATCTGTATATCCTGATATTTAATGAACGACAGAAACCTATCCTTCCATGTAAGGTAATTTTCTACCTTCAACATCTTTGGTGGTTTGTTAGTCGGCTCGCTAAAAACGTTTAGAAATTGTCTGAAATGTGTGTTTACCAAATTGTACCATTAGACTCATCTCGACAATACGAATCAGATGATATATATTGTCTGAGACCTTTTTAGGAATTTTCGTGCCTTTTTTTGTCCTAAAAAACCACACGAGTCTAACCGTGCAGTCGGTTTGTCAAAATTGTTCACGGATCTAATTCTGTGTACGAATATGTTTATCTCCAATTACATCAGTTGGTTAACTTTCCACCTTTTTGAATTCAACCCGGAACAGTACCGAATTCAAAACAGTGATTCGAGATGCAAATCCGAGATGGTGATTCGAGATACTATCCAAGATGTTCCGAGAAGAGTTATCCGAGATGGTAACTCGGAATAGGGATTCGAAATGTTTCGAAATGATCGAAAAAAGTGTTTATCCGAGATGATATTTATCCGAGATGATCCGAGATGCATTGTTCTGATCCGAAATGCAACCTTTTTGGATCTGAGATGCACTGTTCTGATCCAAAATGCAAGTTTTCTGATTCGAGATGCTTCACTTATGATCCGAGATGCAATTTTTCTATCTGAAATGCTTCACTTATGATCCGATATGCAATCCTTCTATCCGAAATGCTTTATGTTTATCCAGAACAGCAGTAGAATCCCTAGAACAACCCTAAAAAAACGTCCAAAAATCCAACTTTTCTGTAGTAACAATTCTGAACCGAGCCAATCAAGAGCCTAATGCTCTGATACCACTTGTAGGTCTCCTAATCCGTATGGATCTTCACGGAATCATCTATCCAATCTAGAGTGCGGAATCCTCTAGATCAGATTATCACAAAAATATGAGCAGAAACAGAAATCACAATAAACCCGATCTTTACTGATTATCTATCTCAACGATTACAATCAATCTAGACCATACGAATTCATCCAAGCCAATCTCTCTACGAATTCTCTATCAACTCTCTCTGAAGTGACTAAATGAGCAACCCTAAGCCCAATGCAAAACTCTGTTTATATAGAGACGTGTTTGCAACTGGGCTAGGGTTTAACCACATGGGTTGCAAATTGGGCTAGGCTCAATCCGCCTACCACTCCCTATAATGAGGGTCTGGTTCAGCCCAATAGCTACAACTAACTATTACAAAACCCAACCCGCTAACTGTTTATCGTTTTACTAATTAAAAGATATCCAAAGACCAAATCTAAGCACAAATATGCACCAACAATGTGCTTAATTTACATGGAACTAATGTGTGTAAGAGGTTGTATTGGTTAATGTACAATTTGACTTAGTAAAGTCAAACTAAAATGTGTATGTAAAGAATGGTGTTTTATAATGGTGAAGGTGTTTACCTTAGTAATGTTTACTCATTTTATATAGTTTAATTGAGGGTGAACTTGACCCTCACAGCCTACAGTATCCATGAGGTAGTCATGGTTTTGGGTCATCCAATCCTCAACCTGCATTATCCATGCGATGGTTAGAGGGTCGACTAGCCACCACCAACAACGTGGCATTATATCCTCCAATCGGGTTTCAAGTTTTTCCACCTCCCTTTACCTCCAATCACCTTCCAACCTCTTTAAAACTCAAACCCTAATTTTCCCGTATAAAACCAAGCCTCCTCTTAACATATTTTCACTTTCCAAAATTTCAAATCACTCTTATACACACCAAAATTATCAAGAAATCCTCAAGTTTAGGTAGAAAATTCTAAGTGTTCAAGTAAGCTTTCAACTCACTTTCTTCATCATTTCTTCTTGTTTTCTTCTTCCATTCCACTTAGATAACCTCTAGGAATGTGTCCACAAGTTACCATGGTAAACTACATTAGAGCACCACCATATTTGAGGTCTAAAGTTGGATTAAATTCAACTTTTATGAAACTTATATCTTTGTAACTTTTTCTTATGAACATGAACTCAACCTTGTTGATACACTTGAGTTGGGGCTTCATTTCGAAAAGATTAAGGTGCACACACCTGCAATCTAACTAAGCTAAATCATCAAGTAAACTTCCTAGTAACAAAGGGTCAAAACTACACCAAGTCTCCAAACATTTCCCATGATTGGAATGCACTAGTCTAGTTTGAGTTTCACTTAGTTACTTAATGATTTAGATGAATAACTAACTATGTTCATGACCATACGAATCATCCATGTGATGATTTATGCATTGGTGTGTCCATACAATGAGGTTAAATTGATGGAATTCGTCCTACCTCCATGAATGACAATATATGACTTGGACTACTACTAATAATAAATATATATGTATGTATATATACATATATCTTTAAATTAACCAATCCTAAGACACTAACCAATTCATGGTTTGATGTCAAGAGGATTATAGTTATAATGTCTTGGATTAAACTCCTCATGATTGGACTTTCAATAAGCGAACTTGTGCCTATAAAAAACACTTGGTTATGGAGTCCAAAGTTAGGTTTTTATCAAGATACTTTTTATGTATTTTCCTACTAAGTAACCATCTTATATTTACATTTCAATTCCAAAATCCGTCGAACTCATACACTTCTTCTATCCTTGTAGGAAAACTCGGCGATCCACTAATCACTCAAACGCAGCAGCTCACGTATGTAGAATTTACTATGCAAACCATGAGTATACTCGATCCCATTTTCCCTTTTTACACACTTTGGGTGCAACATATACACTTTACTACAAATCACATACTCATGATTAAAACTTGTTTATATACACACTCTATCCGTTAAAACATGATACTTGTTATATTGTTGTTGTTACATGCTATATTTATTCTTGTGTTCTATATGCTCATTAACTTTGCAAGCCTACCTTAACAATTATTGTGCTATAGGATTAACACACCGACCGTATTCATGTTGTATGTTAAGTAAACTATTTTATGGCCTTGTCATTTCGTCGACAAGGATATGCCCGATTGCGATATACTTTGGTTTGACTTATAGTTAACACATGTTAGTATGATAATAAACAATGTATGCAAATAACTAAGTTGGATATGAGACAACTTCTAGACATGATTATGCTATGTATTCAAACTTGTATACTCGCAAACTTTTGTTGATTTTATTTTAATACATGTTGCAAGAAAATAGTTGATGACGATTGCATAACGATATTTAGGGTGGACTAGAAACACACCTAAACTTTAAACTTATGTATGTGTTCCAACTTGTTATGTTTAATTGCATCATGTTATACTTTTCATCCAAGAAAATGTATTTCCCTTTAGTACGAAATGAAACTTGTTGTTTTAAATCTATTGTCACAATTAGTCGTTATGATGTCTCGAGCAATCATGTTTTCGTCTCATTCCGATGTTTCCGCCATCTGTTGGGGTGTGACATATTGGTATCAGAGCCATAACTATAGGGAATTAGGAAGAATTGCCATGCTTTTGACCTGGTCTATAGTTTTGGAACCCTTACTTGACCATTCTTATCTAAATCTTTTGTCCTAAGACAATCTATAATACACACACGAAGATGTGGAGACGCTCTTACTTCACAAACGAGACGATTACACCAAAATAGGTGTGAAAACCCTCCCTTTTGGTGAAATCTCTCAATCCGCGTTATCGATTTATTTTCACAAAATTGTACCATCAAGTTAGGATTGATTTTCATACATTGATGGAAAATTTCCCATTCATATTCTAGTTGACCCTCACCAACGAGTCGAAATTAGTTAGGGGTGATACCCGCATCTTGATAACTAGTCCAGTCTTCGATTTTCAATCCCACCAAGGTCTCGAATTTTCAATTGACTACGGACATGTAGTAGCCGGAAGGGTGAATACGTTAACCAAAATTTCTGCGAGAGTATTCCACCTATTAGGCCAAAGAATGTTTCCTTAACTAAAAGGATTTTTGACCACTTTGGAATAGTCTTAGTTTCATTCTGAGACACTCCAAGGTTTTACATTGAATCTCTTATGTCATATCAATTTTAATGTGTTTTACATTTGATACCTCTTTTCATTTCAAAGTCGAAGAATGGAATCGCACTTTACTCGCAATCTCAAACAATAATATCGCCTTGAACAAACTAAATTTACATTCTTGTCATCATTACTTGTGATTATTCAAATTGAATTCTTGTTATGCTTGTGTGAACTACTTGAAACTGACGTGTTATATGACATGCAACATTCTAAAATATTCATGTTATTTTCAAACACCTTACGATCAAGTCTCTTACTTTCCTTTTACTCGATCTTATAGATGCCCTCAAGTTGTTACTCTAACTCAAAAAGGAACTCCAAGTCGAGCTACAACAAGAAGATGATAGCTTTCATGGTCAAGCAAATGGCCCAAGTGATACCCGACAACGTTAGAAAAAGCAACACAACCAATTCCCCCAACGCCTCGGTTAACCTACCCAAAACCTCGTTTAATTACAAGCACTTTGCTGCTTGTAATCCACGGATATTCACCGGTAATGAAGGTGCCACCAAAATGCTAGAGTAGTTCGATAGCATTGAGGTGACTGACCGTGAGCAAGGGTGAGTATAATTTTAAATAATTTTAAGTACTTTTTACTCTTTTATCAAGCTTTAAATTTATAAAACACCATATAACACCATCACTCTCTGCAACATGTTAGGGCAAGTGCACCCATCGTTGGCGTAGTATATTAATGGTAAGATACCGAGGTCGTCCAAGGACACAAGAGCTTTTAATACCAGTATATAGTCAATGTCTAATCCAATCGAATATTGGGGAAAAGATTTTTAATAAGTAAAATAATGAAATAAAAGAAAGTAATAAAAGAAACAAATAGACAAGGTAGAATCACTTCGTTCCAACTCATCATTAATATATCCTTTGATGATTTCCTCACTTTAGGTTTTTTAAGAGATTATCTTAGTTATAGTGGCATATCCCTCTTTTGGAGGCAATGCTACCCTCAGCCATATTGGTCTGAGTCAGGAGGGATACCGTCTAGCAAGGCCTGAATATTGAAAGATAATTAACTAATAATTGCAAAATATGGCATGTCCCTCTTTTGGTGGCAACACTACCCTCGGCCATATTGGTCTCGGTCAGCAGGGATACAGTCCCGCAAGGCTGGTTTAAGGTTTAATAGTAGTTTATTTATAAGGGATTCAAGCCCTTCTTACTTCCTTCGATTTGATGTTATCTACCTCAAAGGAAGTCCTAATAAGTTTGAATTAAGTCCTCGCAGGATCTATACACTGAACGAGGTAAGAACTTTACCCATACCACCCTTCTAACCCCCTCTAGGCAGTTAACATGCTTTATATAGACCGTGAAGAAACGAATGAGTGAATCAAAAAAACATGAAAAGATGATAGAATAAAGTTCACTTTCAATATATAAAAACTAGATATTAAAGTCATTAATAAAAACCCAACTAAAAAGTTAACCAAAGCTTGGAAATCAAGAGTAATACATAAACTAGATATTAAAGTCATTAATAAAACCCCAATCATGGCCTTTGTTTGACAAAAACTCTTACGATCAATCTTGGCTCCCTAGACTACTACACACACTCTAAAGATGGATGATGGATGAATGTGGTGGATGATGGTGGTATTATGGTGGTGGAGTGGTGAAAGGTGTGAGAGAAGTGGTTTGCCAAGGGATGGATTGCAATTGAACCAAGCACCCTATTTATTGTTGGAAATAGAAGCATTACACGGCCCCGTGCCTGGTGGGCACTGCCCCGTGCCCTCATTCTTCTCTGCCTTCATTTAATGAGCTTGTCAGTCTAGATGCTTGCACGGCCCCGTGTGTCAATGGCATGGCCTTGTGGCCATCGTACTTGCTGTACTATCCAAGATTTGCATATCTGGGAGTTAACCAAGGCCCATGTTCATAAGACACGACCCCGTGTCTCTTGTCTGCTTTTGTTTGTCTTCTTCTTTCTGGAATCTTGAGTGGGGCACGACTGCATGCCTAGATGGCATGGCCCTGTGCTTGTCTTATGATTCGTTGTTTTTGGTTTTGGGGTGAAGCTCGGAGGGTTGGTATAATGCTGGTTTTTGCTGTTAATTTGTTCCTTTTGTACATTTAAGCTCTTTTAACCTTGAAAATCAAAAGTATACAAAGAAACACTCGTTTTCTAACATTAGTACTGAATATGGTTTGATTTACACCTTATTTGATATAATTTATATGTTACATTTGGTGTATATCAGTGACATTCATTAATAGTGAGTGTCCCGAACACTTGAAAACCGGAAGCGCAACCTACGTCTTCGAGTCGAGGCTCTCAACTGGTGGACAAACAAGTGCAACATTCGTTGTAACGAAGAAGCCTACACCCTCCCTTGGGCTGAGGTTAATAAGTGAATGCTTACAGAATTCTGTCCTTCCTATGAACAACAAAAGCTCGAGGAAGAATTCTGACAGCTCAAACAAGTGGGTGATGACAACCTCGGTTACACCACCCGCTTCAAACAACTAAAAATCATTGTCCCATACCTTTTTAGCATGCCCGAACGTGCGATTAGGAAATACCTCCGAGGTCTCCCTCCCTCCATCTAAGATGTCATTTAAGCTACTAGGCCTGACACCAAAGAGTTAGTCAACCATCTAGCCGCGATTCTCAATGAAAACTAAGTGAGAGATAGGCGCTCCTCACCCTAAACCAACACCAAAACCGCTAACCAAGCCACCATCGTACCCAAAGACACCAAATCTCGGCCGCAAAACAACAACAGAAAGAAATGAAAATTTCAAAGCCAAAGTTGCAACGCTATCATACCTGTCCACAACCTCAATCCCTACAAGACGCCGTTAGAAAATCTTACGTTATGACTCATCCCAAGTGTAACACGTTCCATTACCATCACCTATCAGCCCCCGCATGCCGCCATTGCACGAGTTGCAATCGGTTGGGCATCTTGCTGCTACTTGCCGATATGGCCCAGCACAACAAGGCAACCAAATTCAAACCAGAGCCGTCAAGCACCCATAAACATTGGTAGAGCTTGCTACAAATGTGGTGACCCTACCCACCGTCGGCCTCAATGTTCGTAGAACAACCAAGAACAACAACAACAACCTCATGGATGCTCCTTCAACATCAACGCGAACCAAGCGTAGCATGACAACGAAGTCGTAAACGGTACATTCCTTGTAAACAGTTGGTGCGGATAAGAGTTTTGTATCCGGGAATTCGAACCAATGCTTAAATGTACACACTCAAAACTACCAAAACCATTCACCACGAAGTCACCAATGGAAAATCAATCACCGTGGACTCTGTCCTTCGCGATTGCGTTCTTAATCTTAATTTTCACTAATTTCCTATCGAACTCATACCCATGCAATTGGGCAGTTTTGATATCATAGTAGGCATGGATTGGCTTCGTAAGAACCATGCTGAAATCATTTGCCATGAAAAGTTCGTTCGTCCGCCTCTTCCATTCGGTGACACCTTGCACGTCTATGGCGTGTGACCCTCTAAAGGTTTTAAGCTTATGTCGTGTACTCAAGCGAACAAGTACTTTCACAAAGAGTACCTTGCCTTTCTAGCGTACTATATGGAGAAGAAGGACAAGGGAAAAAGCGTGAGTAACATTCTAATCATTCGCAATTTTCCCGATGTTTCCCCACAGATGACCAGGTCCTCCTCCTCCATGATCTATCGATTTCTGTATTGACCTTATTCCTTGCACTACACACATTGCTTAACCACCCTTACCATCTCGTACCTATGGAGATGCAAGAGCTATCGAGCCAACTTAAAGAATTACTCGATAAAGGCTTCATACGCCCTAGCACTTCTCCTTGGGGCGCTCTAGTTCGCTTCATCAAAAAGCAAGATGGATCCTTTCGAATGTACATTGATTATAGTGAGCTTAACAAACTCACCATCAAAAAGTGTTATCCTCTTCCTCGCATCAACAAACTCTTCGATTAACTCCAAGGCATAACATGTTTCTCTAATATCGATCTTCATTCAAATTATCATCAACTTCGAGTCCACAAAGAGGACATCTAAAAACCGCGTTTCATACTAGGTATGGTCACTCCGGGTTCATGGTCATGCCCTTCGGTTTGACCAACGCACCTGCAGTCTTCATGGAATTGATTAACAGCGTGTAAGTTATACTTGGAGTACATTATGATCGTATTCATAGACAATATCCTCATCTATTCTAAAACCCAAGCCAAACACGAAAGACATCTACGTCTAATCCTAGAACTCCTTTGAACCAAGTGACTATATGCCAAATTCTCCAAGTGTGAATTTTGGCTAAAAGAAGTTCAATTTCTCGGCCATGTTGTGAACGAGAAAGGCATTCATGTTGACCCCGCCGAAATCAAAGCCCAAAAATTGGGTCTTACCGAAGTCTCCCTTGAAAATTTGTTCATTCCTTGGATTGGCCGGTTACTACCGCCGACTCATCTCCAACTTCTCAAAAATAGACATTCCGCTCATTTCATTGACTCGAAAAGATAAACCTTTTGTTTGGGGTTCTAAATAAGAGGAGTCTTTCAAACTCTCAAGGACTTACTTTGCAATGCTCCTATCCTCGCTCTTCCTGATAACAACGATGATTTCGTTGATTATTGTGACGCGTCTAACCAAGGCCTCAGTTGTGTTTTATGCAATGAGACAAGGTTATCGCTTATGCAATAGGCAACTCAAAGTACACGAGAAGAACTACACTACCCATGATCTTGAACTTGGTGCGGTTGTTTTTGTATTAGAGATTTGGCAACACTACCTTTACGGTACTAAATGTGTGGTCTTCACCAACCGTAAGAGCCTACAACACATCTTTAACCAAAAAGAGCTCAACATGTGTCAAAGATGATGGGTGGAGTTGCTCAATGAATACAATTGCGAGATTCGCTACCACCTTGGTAAACAAATGTCGTGGTCGGTGCCCATAGTAAAAAAAACTCATGTGAAAGGTATTTGTTGCTTTCAGATCCAAAATACATTAAACTCATATTCGTAAGGCATTATACTCACCCGTCAACGAAAACAATTTGTATGATGAGATGAAAGGTGGTGCCGAAATCCAACTCATACCAAACCCAACGGTATCCTTTACTATCTCGATCGCATTTGTGTACCGAATCGTGACCATATTTGTGACCTTTTTCATGAAAGAGGCACACATATCTCAATACCCTATTCATCCTAGTGGCGATAAGATGTACGTATATCTTCGTCAAACTTATTGGTGGTCAGCATGAAGAAAGACATTGCCACTTTCGTATCCAAATGTCTCATGTTTCCAAAGTCAAAGCCAAACATTCAACGTCCTTCTGGCCTACTCGAACAACCTGAAATTCCATTTTGAAAATGGGAGAGTATATCCATGGACTTCATAACCAAACTTCCTTGGATCTATTCCGGTCACGAAAGTATTTGGGTGATCATCGACCGCTTAACGAAATCCGCAAACTTCCTCCCTATTTGTGAAGATTATCAAGTTGAGAAATTAGCTCATATCTACACCGAAGAAGTCATCTACTATCACGACATTCCAATCGATATCATTTCCGACCACGACGGTCGTTTCATTTCTCGCTAATGGCAAATGTTTCAAACCGCAATAAGCACTCAACTATATCTTAGTACGGCTTTCCATCCTCGATTAGATATTTGAATGTACTATCTAAACTCTTGAGGATATGCTTTGTTCGTGCGTTATTGATTTTGGTGGAAATTGGGATGTGCATTTACCCTTGGTAGAATTCTCATACAACAACAATTATCACTCAAGTATTCAGATGGCTCCTTTTGAAACATTGTATGGTTGGAAGTGTCGTTCACATATTTGTTGGAACGAGACCAGCGAGCACAAATCACTGGCCCCGCGCTTATACAAGGGTCGACAGACAAGATCATACAAATTCTAGACAATCTCCTAAAAGCTAGAAGCCGACAAATGAGCTACGTTGATAAACATCCCAAACCATTGGAATTTAACATTATTGATCATGTACCACCACTTGGAATTCCCCCATTGACATGGGTATTAAATCAATTGGATAATCTTCACCCTCTATGTATATTTCACAATCTCGACACACGTCACAAACAACAAAACTATTATTATTACATACATCTACTTCTAAAGGCATAGGTAGCTTTGTTAATATAAATTATGGTGTAAAATAAATCTATGTGAAACAAAAGATTTATTTGCACTCGTATCAAATAAAACATGCGCGAGAATTAAATTTACGGTAAATATACCTTTGACCATATTGAGTTCAATCTTTGCCTTAGCTGCGGTTATTTGGAACGATCTTGCCCACGACTTTTGGACTTCCACTTTCTTATTGCATACATCTCTCTTTCCTACCAACTTCGGGCACTCAGATTTCTTGTGACCGGTTGGTATCATTTATAACACACCAACCATTTATCTGGGCAATTTGAAACCCATGTCCCGTCTTTCTACATGTGACACAGTTTATTTTTGTAGTATCATTCACCCTCAAGGTATCCCCTTGGAAGGGAGTCATCGGCTTTGGTAAGAAAGGGAAACTCGCTCCATGCTTGGTAGGTCCTTTCAAGATTCTCGAGGGAATTGGCAAAGTGGCATATCGTCTAGACTTTCCTACAGAACTCAACAACGTTCGCGTAATGTTCCATGTTTCGAACCTGAAGAAGTGCCTAGCTAAAGAAGGACTTCAACCCGGATTACGATTCAGAGTTGAAGATCGCTGTTATTTTATCGGAATTGCTACTGTTCTGAAGAACTCGAAGAAGGCTTGAGGATTTCAGATTAGATACTGTTGCGGATTCCGAAGAAAATGAAGAAGCTTCAAAGATTTCGGATTGGCCACTGTTGAAGATCCCGAAGAACACGAAGGAGATCATCCATCTTGGATTGATCCCGGACTACTGTTCCTGGAATATTCTCAACAACCTAATATGGATTGCTCTTATCTCGGATACGGATCACTATTGGTGTTTATCTATTGCAGATTTTTCAGACTACTGTTGCATCCAGATAAGAACTACATTCCGGATCAATCTTCATACCGGATTAAACTTTATCCGGATTTAGATCATTACGGATCAAGATCATTCCGGATTAATCTTCATTCCAGATCAATCTTCATTCCGGATCAAGCTTCATTCTGGATCAAATTCATTCCGGATTAGTTCTCAATTCTGGATTTTCATCTCGGACTCATTTTAGAATTATCTATCTCGGACTGATTTTGGATCTGTTTATCTCGAAATTGTCTATCTCGGACTGATTTCGAACATGTCTATTTCGGACTCATTTCTGGCCATTCATCAAGAATTAGATCATGTTATTGCAACTAAGGTGCCCTGTCTGTTATACGGAGATGAATACTATGAGTGGAAGTTCAGATTTGAGCAATATTGCAAGGCAAAAGAGCCTGGGGTTTGGAGATGAATACCTCAAACTATTGTTTACAGTATCGTTGAATATCCAGATACAAAGATTCCAAAACTAAGTCATTTGTGGACTCCGGAAGATGTGAAAATTCTTGAAGAAGATGAAAAGGCTTCAGCTGTGTTAACAATGGCACTTGGATCTGAGATTTCTACCAAGACCGCTAAAGAAGTGTGCAGTGAATTGCAAAATCTTTATGAGGGAAATACTGATATGAAGGCCAGTAAAGTTACTCAGTTGAATCAACAATTCAGCTCGTTTAATCATATTTATGGGGAAACCATTGAGAACCAGATCCGAAGATGTGTGAAGCTCGTTTCTCAAATGATTTCAGCTGAAATTACTCTTACCAACAGTGCTAGAATAGACAGCTGTTAAATTCGTTACCGAAAAGTTGGGATGCTGATGTTGAAAATGATCAAGAAGATAAAAAATCTGAATGATGTCACTCTCACAGAAATTATTGCAACTATAAAATCTTGTGAGATAGATAATAAGCAGAGAGACATCAATCATCAAAGTAGTCTCATGGCGGCTGGTTTTACAGGGCAAAATGCAACGTTAATGTCACAAATCTTGTTTATAGCCCTTTGCAAGGAAGTTCTCACACACCGGGTAGCTCAAACATGGTGTACAGTCCTCTTGCCACACCACAGAAGACCCAGTACGTCTACGATCTTCAGTCTCAGACTCCTACTATGATTTCTACAGCGCAAGTTCAGACACAATACCATGCTCAGTATCCTAACATGGTGTTTAGTCCCGCCATTCTGGTTGCAGCTCAATAAGGCGGCATTCCTCAATTGCTGCCCCTGCACCGGCCCCTGCTCAAGCTGAGTCTAATTCTGCCTTTCTTACTAAAGAGAATGAGGAGAAATTGGCCATAGTTGCCTCAATGATTAACAGTTTAAATGCCTTTTTAGCAGGTGACCTGACTCCCCCATCTATTCTCCAACTGAAGTAGATCAAATAATGGAGGAGGATTTGGACAAGATTGACGTGTCCTGGAATCTTGCTATGGCTGCTTTCCGCATCAACAAATTTCAAAAGAAGTACGGGACGCAACCATTGTAAAATCTGAAGACTAGGCTGACCAAAGATAAGCTCAGGTGTTATAGATGTCATGAGCCAGGACATTTTGCACAGGAATGCAAGAAGCCGCCATCTGGATATGTCTCATCCAAAGTAGTAGACAAACAGAGCAGTGACAGGCAGCTTGTGCCAGTCTCACCTTCAAAGTCTACTACAAGTCCCTCGAGCAGCTCTGTCAGGAAATCAACAGCCTTAGTAGCACAACAGCACGAAGGATTTAACTGGGCAGATGCTGCAGCTCATATGGAGACTTTGAATCTTTCTAAAGACAGCAACCACTGCATGATGGCGCAGACAACTGAGACACCTGATCTATCGGAAATGGTAAATCGAATTCTTTGTTCAAATAGTTGTCGTTTTAAATTATCACAAATGCGCGCCCATAATTCAACTCTTATAGCTAATTATTAGCAAGCTGCATCACAGAACATCGCCCTTAAACATAAGAACAAGCCTCTTATTGAAAAGGTCGAAGCACAAAAACAAGATATAGCACAGCTAAAGCTTGACTTGAACAATCAATGTTGGGTATATGACTATAAGCTAAAATTAGCTGAAAAGGACGTAGAACTTCAAGTGGCTTTAGCCAGGCTAAATTCATTGACAGGGAAGTTTCAAGAAAATGAAATAAATATTAAAAATTTGAAACTTCTAGCAAGCTGGTCAAGGACTTGTGTGATTTACAGCTTAATTATCAGAAAAATTATACAAAGGGACTTGGGTACAATAGGGCCCCTCCACCATATAATCATAACTATATAAGAATGCCTGAATCTGAGGCTGAATTAGATAATGCTAAAAAAATGATGTAAGGTACACCATCAGATTATCTTTCAAAACCGTGGAAGCCCTATTACCCAAAGTTCTCTAAGCCAACTGAAGTCAAGAGGGATGATGTTTCCTTCCCTTCCACACCAGTTTCACATGAATCTGGTGATCATCCATCTTTTAGTTCAGATGACTTAGAGAAAATGACGCATAAGAATGAGACAGCAACATCACCTACAATATCAAAAAGTAAAAAATCTTCTGAAACTGACTTCGGGAACGCTACTAATTTTTCTACCTCATGTGCAGAATAAATATTAGTTGAGGACATTACAGATGGTGCTCAAGAAGAATGTCTGAATTCTAATTCAGACAATTCGGCTGCTGACTATGATTTTTAGAAACCTGCTTTTAACATTTCGATCAATTTCTTGCTGAACAATTTACATTTTCAGACAGTGTTGGTTGTGTTGATAACGTAGATGGTTATTAATTCTGGTTTTTCATCGAATGCTGATAATAAATGTGATCTCTTTTGATGAAAACACAAATTTTGCTACAGATACAACATCGACAGGTGATACGGTTTCCTCAGTTCCTACTGAAGAAACGGGAATTATTTCTCAGGAAGTACCATCTGTTGATGCTAATCCCAAGGTTGACAATGAGGAAACCAACCAAACAGTTGAACCTGTGAAGAACAACACTGGCATAGTACTGGAAGAATTGGGCGAATCAGCATCTTCATCTTCAACCATGGAACAATGGACTGATTCTGAGATGACCGAAAATGAGCATTCTCATACTGCTGATTGAGAAAAATTTTGAAACTTACTCTGAATTAGAATCTCAAACTTTTCCAAATCTAGAGATTCCTCTTGCTTTTAATGCTTCAAGCTCATCTTTTGGCAATTCAGAAAAGGATGTCCTAGCTAAATCACCGTCTCTTCTGCAGAATCTGCCACGCAAAATGGTTTGATAACTAATAATAAGAAACAGAGAACACGTAGATCCAAAAAGAAGAAAACCAAACATGCATCTTAGACGAATGAAGAGGCAGTTGCTGAGTCAGTTCCTCTCTCTAAGAAATTGACTCAGCAGCCCAAAACTGAATCTGTTGAGCAAAAAGCTAAGCAGATATATGTTAAATTTGTGCCTAATTATACTACCTCCAAATAGTCTAATTCAGATCATAAACCTTACAAGTGTGCTGATGGTTGTGTACAGGCGACAGCCAAGACCAAACCCTTGCACCAATCATAAGTACTAGAAAGCAAGAAACTGACAGACAAATTACCTAGAATTTCCAAAGCTGAACGGACTGTTTTCTTCCAGAAGAGGCAGACCTATTTCAACTGAGGATTTCCCTGTCATATTGCGCGGAATTGTCAAAAGCCCTTCATACCTTTCAAAGCATTATTCTCAAAATATCAGAAAGCTATGCCTAAATCGCCTATATCAGGCTCGATTTACCATGGCTAAGCCTTCTGATTAAGACTGGAACATGGCCAAGAAACAAACTCACAAATCTATAAGACCTTCAGGTTCTCAGAATCCTTCTAGCACTCCAAGGACTGTGCAGAAGTTTGACTCGCTAACCTGGAGGCCTAAGATCTTGACCAAGATTCAGTGTTCTGCCTCAAAATCAGAAAAATGAAAAGCACCATCAACCTCATCCTCAACTAATTTAATTTTTCATGAGGTTACCTATGTTGATGCCCATGGCATGCCCAGATCGTGAATGGCCTGGGTTGCAGCTTCTAACTAAAACCTGTTGAAATGTGCAGGAACAGCTCTGGCGAACTCTCGTCAGACTCTTGTATATTGACAGTGGCTGCTCCAGGCACATGACTGGGGACATATCATAGTTGAATGACATTCAGTTTTTCTATGGCGGGTTTGTCTCCTTCGCAGGTGGTGAAACAGGAAAGATCACTATGAGAGGAAAAGTATGCAACGGAGCTCTCAGCTTCAAGAACGTGAATTACGTACCAGAGTTGAAGCATAGTCTTTTGAGTGTGTCTCAGCTCTGTGATAATCATTTGGATGTTCTCTTTAGCAAGAAGGGGTGTTATGTACTAAAACCAGGCCTCGTCATTTCGGATGAATGGATTCTTCTCAAAGCAGCACGAAAAGGAAATGCATATGTCATCGACATGAACAAAGCTCCCACTGACAAGCTTACTTGCTTGTTCTTGTCGACTGCTGAGCATGACGCAATGTTATGGCATACTCGACTTGGACACATCAACATGAAGAACTTAAATAGACTTGCAAAAGGTGGTTTAGTCAGAGATCTACCAGTTCGGGACTTTTGGCAGATTGAAAAGTGTGAATCATGTGCATGTGGGAAACAACATCGATAGCCGCACAAGTCTAAACCCGCACCTTCCATGTCTCAAGTCTTAGAATTGCTTCATATGGATCTTTTTGGTCCGACAGATGTTCTGAGCATTGGCGGGAAGGCATATTGTCTGGTTATTATTGATGACTACTCAGGATTCACTTGGGTCTTCTTTCTGCTACAAAAAGGTGAAACCAGGCAGACACCCCCGTGAAGGCTATTCGTTGTGATAATGGAACAGAGTTTAAGAATGCTACCTTAAATTCTTTATGCTCCTCCAAGGGTATTGATCGACAATTTAGTGCAGCCAGAACTCCACAACAAAATGAGGTTGTAGAACGGAGAAATCGAACACTGATTGAAGCTGCACCGACTATGTTGGTCGAATCTGAACTACCTCTTATTTTTTGGGCAGCAGCAATCAATACCTCCTATTATATTCAGAATCATGCCCTGATCAATAAAAGACACATGAAAACACCGTACGAAGTGGTTGAAGGTCGCAAACCTTCGGTCAAGCATTTTCGCAAGTTCGGATGCCCTTGTGTTCTTCTGCTCATGGATGCTAAAGGGAAATTTGAATCACACGGGGATCCATTCATTTTCGTCGGATATTCTAAAAATATTTCTTATCGTGTCTATAACAAGATCAAGAAAATGGTAGTTGAAACCTACAATGTGGGTTGGCTGAGGAGAATCCCAAGGACACATGCATTAGTCCTGGCTGGCTGTATGATTATTCCTCTTTGTTTAACCATGTTGATGTCCCTTCTAATGTGACTGCAAGCACAAGCAAAATTTCTGACATTCCAACGATGCCTATCTTACTTGAAGAAGATGTTGATGCTGCACAGCTGCACCATACTTTTAAGCAGCTAAGTGTGGATCCACCTGGATTTAATGAAGCTATATCTACACCTTCACCAGTATCGCAGCATCAGGAAACGACATCTGAACAGACTCATCATGATGATTCCGCTGAAGTTGAGGCTCCAAAAACAGAACCTCCTATGACAAATGAAGGGTCTGCTCCTCCCGATGTCTTAGGTTCATCTCTGTTTCTTGAGCCTACACCACCAGAATGTTCTTTTGATTCATCAGTCAACATTCCCACTGGTGCAACTAATGAGGGGGAGTCATCTGGAGTTGTCTCACCGAGTGTTACCAACTTATAAACAGATCTCCTTGTCCCAGCTACGCCGATACCACACGTCTACAGCGTGATCATCCAATTGAAAATGTTATTGGCCCTGTTAATGTTGTCATTCGAACCCGCAGTCAATCAGGGGATATCAATACTTGTCTTTACTCTTGCTTTATCTCACAAATTTAACCTAAAAGCATTGATGTCGCCTTGCAAGAACCAAGCTGGGTTGTCGCTATGCATGAAGAACTCAATCAGTTTGAGAAGCTTGGTATATGGAAATTGGTGAAGCTTCCTCAAGGAAAACATGCTTTTGGAACTCACTTGGTATTTCGCAATAAACAGGATAACACTGGAGTTATTGTTAGAAACAAAGCTCGACTGGTTGTTCAGGGTTTCCGTCAGATTGAAGGATTGGACTATGATGAGGTTTATGCACTGGTAGCTCGATTGGAGGCTATTCGCATTTTCTTGGCATATGCATCTTACATGGACTTCACTGTCTATCAAATGGATGTCAAAACTGCTTTTCTCTATGGCACGGTGAAAGAGTAAATATATGTGGCACAACCACTGGGTTTTACTGATCCTGACAAGCCAGATTATGCATACAAATTGGACAAAGCTTTGTATGGATTGCATCAAGCGCCTCGCGCATGGTACGCAACTCTAACAGAGCATTTGCTTGCTCATGGATATCCTCGGGGAACCATTGATCAAACTTTATTCATCAAACGTGATGACAAGGACATTATTCGTGTTCAAATTTACGTCGATGATATTATTTTTTGGTTCTACGAATGATGGTCTGTGTCGGGAATTTGAAGAGATCATGAAGAAGAAATTTGAGATGAGCTCACTAGGGGAGATGACTATGTTTTTGGGACTTCAAGTTCGTCAAAGCCCACAAGGAATCTTGATTCATCAAGGAAAATATGTCAATGATGTTCTTTCGAAATTCAAGCTTACAAACTCAAAGTCTATGGCTTCAGCTATTGTAGAACGGCCTTTGCTAAATGAAGACGCTGAAGAAACGCCTGTCAATCCAACCATTTACCGGTCTATGATTGGTTTGCTCATGTATCTCACTCAAGTTGGCCAGATATCATGTTTGTCGTTTGCCAGTGAGCAGCCGAACAATGTGAAGCCAATAGAGTAGCTGCAGAACAGTTAGCTTCTGATCGTCAAGCAGGGTTGGATGAGTATTTACATGATCCAAGGAAGAAATACACTAGTAAAAAAAATTCAATAGCACAGAAGAAAAAGCAGATGGTTTTGATGAAAAATGTTGACGTAAATCCACTTGATGAGAATTTTCAGTTGAAGGATCCTTCCAACCAATCCAAACGGTATGTCACGGAACTCGGTTCGAGTTATTATAGGAAGGTCGGAAATAAGTCGAAAGTGCTTAGTTGGATGTACGATCATGTGAAGAAGATGTGGATTATTGTCAGGCAGGATGGTACGCGTGAATATTATTCTTAGAAGTCTCGATTTAATCTTTGACAAAGATTGCATTGACTGATCTGTTACGAGCTCCTTACTTTGATGATGATACTATCGAACGAGGTCCGGGTTGGAGGTTTTTCAAATGGTTGGAACAGGAACTGAAGACTGATTTTAAGATAATGAAAACTGTTGAGCCATATTTACGAGCTGCAAAGTCGGTTCGTGATGCAAGGACTGGGAGGCAGTTTAAATCAGTGATGTGGCCTCCAACAGATAAAGGGCTTGTTATACCAGTTGTTCCGACATTCCCTAAGGGAATTTTAAAAAATTTCAATTTCTGGTTATATGATCCTAAGGTTGGGAGTGTGGCCACCGTGACGAAGAAAAGGCTTTTTAGGTAAATGATGTGGTCGATCTTGTGAGTTTTCATGATGAAGAATTGCAGGTTCTTGCTGCAAATCAAATTCGAACGGCAGAGTTATATGAAGTTTGTGCTAAAGACTGGACAACTGTTGTGGCTGGAATAATTGCGGGGAGATTGGGAGTTGGTGCGCCACCTAAAGATTAAAGGCCTAATGTTGTAAACCTAGGGGGAGATTGTTGGGCTTATATTATTGGAGCTTTACACATTAGTACTACATTTGGGCTTATTGGAGGTTTAAACTCTCACATTTACATGTTGTTAAAAGAATTTTTAGGTACCTCAAAGGGACACCATCACTAGGCCTCTTGTATCCTAAAAATTCTGAATTTGAACTGTATGCTTTCTCTGACAGTAATCTTGGAGGTACAGACAGGGATATGCGCCAATTCTTGGGAGATAGATTAATCTCTTGGCAATGCAAGAAGCAGCAAACGGTCTCACTTTCTACAGCGAAAGCAGAATATGTCACAGCATCTGCTTGCTGCTCCCAGGTTTTATGAAGGCAACACCAGCTTGCGGATTACGGTTTGACTTATCTAAACACAACAATTTATTGTGATAATGATGCCGCTATCCAAATTGTCAGATCCCTGTTTTTCACTCCAAAACCAAGCACATATATATCAAAGTTCATTTTATTCGTGATTGCTATGAAAAGGGTCTCGTTAAATTTGAGCAAATCCACACCGATACAAACGTGGCGGATTTGTTCACGAAAACCTGTTAGTAACACGCGTTTTCAAGTGCTTGTGGATCTCCTCAAAATGATTTGTTTTTTTAACTGAGCATCCTCTATCCTTTCCGTTTAGTTTGTTGTCTTTCTTTCATTTATGTTTGCTTCGTAAATTTGTTCATATGCATGCACAAATTTAGGGGGAGAAAGATTTAAAAATTATATATATATATATATATGTATATATAATTTTAGTTTTAAACAGCTTTTGCAATGATTGGGAAATGAAATACTTTTTCGTGATAAAGTTTCTGACTAACACATGTAAGGTGTTATAGCGGGAAAGACTTGAATCGAAGGTGATATGATAGGCCTAGATCTCAATCGGATAGTGTGAGCCAAATGATATAAACATAAAGAACTATATATTCAGTGGGTCACACACTATAGGTGTATGATTTCATGGTCTTAAATCCTGTGTTGATAGATATCCAACGCCTGAGGTTTCGGATCTTTATGCTGTTGAGTCATCCGGGGATATCTTGGCTGCCCTTATGTTGCATCCAGATTATATGCAGACCTAGGCACAGTCAGGATATCTTTTGAAAGAGCCAAAATAGAAGGCTAAAACTTAAAAGAACGGAAATATTTTCATGAGAAAATTCCATGAATTCCTACGTACCACATAAGGTATTTGCCTAACCCTCGACAGATACTATTGGTGACTCTGTTGTATGAAAGTACTGACCTATTCATCAATGGTCTGACGTTGTAAAAGATAAAGGATGATCTCAATATACTCACCTGCTACGATGAATCGTTGTGCTTACCTTGATCGCGGGGGTATGTCATGGTATGGGACACACGAGTATCATAGTATAATACTACCTTAAGCATATCATTAAGCTAGAACTAGAGGGTTGAGTTTTAGACTTAAATGGACAAGTATATTGACAATTGCTTAGACTAGTCTGACCCAGCTCACACTGAAAAATGCTCCTTAGTAGACTTTAGAAATGATTTTTTCCCTTAGCAAGGTTGTGTATGTGTTTTTGTTTAAATATCTTACTTACTTTTGTAGTTGGTAAAGAGTGGTTGGATGCTTGGTTAGTCAAATTGTGATTTTTGGTTAGATGTTTTCTGTCAAGGGATATTGGACTGGTCTGCTAAGTCTTGAAGTTGGGCCAATCCAATAGAATTTCTGAAAGTCTCAAAATTGAACAATTATGGATAATGGTGGTACTGTTCTGGATTAGGCTTTCAAACACCTTCCGGATAGGCCCACTGACTAGTCACTATTCCGGATTGGGCCTAACATAAGCCCAATCCGTATCATTTGCGAATTCGGATGATGGATTCTGGATTGACTTGGGCCCAAAAGGTTTTAGGCCCAAGCCCATTCCAGAAAAGTACATAAATGAATCAGAGTTGCATTTCGGATTATTCACAAAAATTTTCCGAAATCCTCTGATATTCTCTGATCATCTCTGAATTCACTATTCATCTTCCATTTCAGATTTTTATCTTAGATTTCATCCGAATTAGGTATATAATGCTTTATAATTATGAAATTTAATGATTATCTTCAAGTATTCATGCATTTCGGATAGCATTTCGGATTTGGTCTTCAAAGTGACTGTTATTTCAAATTTCATTCGGATGGACATTCAACCGAATTGAATGAACTCGGATTTCATCTCGGATGATGTTAATCCGGATTGATGAAAGGTTCATCTGATTACTGTTGAACGATTTACGAATCCGGATTACAATGTCTGATTTTGAGCTCTTTTGAACCTTTTCAAATGATTGAACCTCTAAAACTGGTTTGAACTTTTTTAAATAATTGAACCTTTTCCGATTTGTATTGACCCTTAATCTTGATGAACTCCCTTAACTTCTGTCAGTTAGTTGTGTTGAGATTGACTAACCTGGTTACTGTTTCTGATAGAATTGGTGGAAGAAGCGTTTGATGTGGTCATGCTGGTGGAGGAACAGTTTCACAACCATGCTGGATATTTATCAGATCCGCCAGCTGAATTTTTCCAAGAGTTCAATTCCATGATGGCTGGGCTAAATGAGTGCAAGATTGCGTATGCCCTTCATGCCAACCCGGTTATATATCGAGATCTGGTGCACACTTTTTGGAAGAGAGCCAGATTCCATTTGAGAGGTGCTGATGGGAGGCCATACATCAGCTCTCAGATTCAGGGTAAAGAGATTTTAGTGAATGAATCCTGTGTTCGAGAGGTATTAAAGTTTGCTGACACTACGAGTGATCCAACCTTGTATGCAAAGGAGAAAGTATTGCATGTTCTTATTGAGATAAGTTACGAGGGAACATATCCGCTGTTGCTCAAGAAAATGTTTCCCTCTTACTGGAGATTGCTGGTGTATATGTTTATGCAGTGTGTTTCTGAGAACAAGGGAGGGTTAGATCAACCAAATCAAACTCAAACTTCAGCGATTGCGGCTCTTATTATGGATTGGAAATATAACTTCTCAGGTTATATTTTCGAGAATATGAAAAAGATCTTAGAACAGTCAAAGAAGAGGATATTTCTGCTATATCCGCGCTTTGTGCAGTTGATTTTGGATGCTCGTTATCCCGATCTGACCAAGGATGCTTCTGATGCAAATCTGTTATATATGAAGCCAATGGGACCGACTATTTTGGGCACTATGAAGAAAAACCAATCAACATCGAAGACTATTTTCGTTGGTCGTTTTCCATTGAAGAAGTTCGGAAGGTTTGCTGAGGTGATCGGACAGGATATCCCAGTACCTAAACCAGTTAATGCTATGGTTGTTGAGGAGCATGATACACCAGTGAAAGATAAAGAGATTGAGGTTGAGGATCTAGTTACTGATGCGGACACAGACGAGGAACAAGCTTTCTTGGACGACATTACCGAATTTAATGCTAATCTGACTCCAGTTTTGCCAGAACTTACTTCAGAGAACCTGGAAGCTCTTATTGCACACTTGAAAGAAATTCAAGAGCGACAAGGTGATCCTCCTCTTGTGATACCTTCTGTTGATATTCCTGTTGGTGTGGTTGAGTCTGATGAAGAGATTGAAGAAGACGAAGTGCCATTGATAACGAGATAACGAACAGAGACTGTTAACGAATCAAGTCATTCTGAAGTTCACGTTGGTAGTGTTGCTGAAGAATCTACATCAGTCACATCTACTCCTGCCTTATCTTCATTTACTGTGTCGTTGACGGATGCTCTGATGATTGACCCTACTATTCCTTCTGAACCGACAACTGCTCATATTGCTACACATTCTACGGTTGTATCTGTTCTAGCAGACTCTATATTGCAAATGATGGATTTTGGTGGTAGTTCAGTGGGTGCCGAGTGATCTGGAGCGGGTGGAAGTGGTTCAAGTGGTGTTGAGGGTGATGCTGCATAATATTCAAGGAGATCAGAGAAACGTGCCTTTGAGTTTAGTGGTCTGGATAGCGATGACGAAGATGTAGAGGTTGATGTTGTTGATTTGAAGAAGCGAGTGATAGTACTTGAACAGGAAGTTGTACTTAGAGATGCTCAGATTGCCTCATTGCAGACAGGCATAGACGTCAGGGATCAGACAATTGATCAGTTGCAAGGGGATGTTACTATGTTGATGACTTTGGTTTTTGATCTGAAGGCTAAGTTAGAGAACAAGTTTGGTCGAGAATTTTCTGACCCTACCGATGATCCAATGAATATTGAACATCGCCATAGAGCAGCCGACCAGAGAGGAGCCGAACAAAGTGAAGCCAATAGAGTAGTTGCAGAACAGTTAGCTTCTGATCATCAAGCAGGGTTGGATGAGTATTTACGTGATCCAAGGAAGAAATACACTGCTAGTAAAAAACATTCAACAGCACAGAAAAAAAAAGCAGATGGTTTTGATGAAAAATGTTGACGTAAATCCACTTGTTGAGAATTTTCAGTTGAAGGATCCTTCCAACCAATCCGAACGGTATGTCATGGAACTCGGTTCGAGTTATTATAGCAAGGTCAGAAATAAGTCGAAAGTGCTTAGTTGGATGTACGATCACGTCAAGAAGATGTGGATTATTGTCAGGCAGGATGGTACGCGTGAATATTATTCTAAGGAGTCTCAATTTAATCTTAGACAAAGATTGCATTGACTGATCTATTACAAGCTCCTTACTCTGATGATGATACTACCAAACGAGGTCCGGGTTGGAGGTTTTTCAAACGTTTGGAACAGGAACTGAAGACTGATTTTAAGACAATGAAAACTGTTGAGCCATATTTACGAGCTGCAAAGTCGGTTCGTGATGCAAGGACTGGGAGGCAGTTTAAATCAGTGATGTGGCCTCCAACAGATAAAGGGCTTGTTATACCAGTTGCTCCGACATTCCTTAAGGGAATTTTAAAAAATTTCAATTTCTGGTTATATGATCCTAAGGTTGGGAGTGTGGTGATCATGACGAAAGAAAAGGCTTTTTATGTAAATGATGTGGTAGATCTGGTGAGTTTTCATGATGAAGATTTGCAGGTTCTTGCTGCAAATCAAATTCGAACGGTAGAGTTATATAAAGTTTGTGCTAAAGACTGGACAGCTGTTGTGGCTAGAATAATTGCTGGGAGATTGGGAGTTGGTGCGCCACCTAAAGATTAAAGGCCTAATGTTGTAAACCTAGGGGGAGATTGTTGGGCTTATATTATTGAGGTTTACACATTAGTGCTACATTTGGGCTTATTGAAAGGTTTTGGGCTTCCTAGTGCCTCATGGGCCTAGGGTTGTAACTAATGGGCAAGATGATTAGTAAAAATATATGTATTAGGTTATTGTTTCGGAGTTAGAGAGTTATTATTGAAAACTTGTATCATACGCTATTCTGGTGTATGTAAGTTGTTTCTAATCAGGAGTTGTTCTTCATTCTAATCTTTATTTCCGCAATCGAGTAGACTTACGATACCTGTTAGATCCGATTATCAGGACTTACACTTTTCATTTCATCGAGAAGCCGATCGAAATCATGGACTGAGAAACCAAGCAACTTAAGTGCAATTGAATTCCCATAGTCAACCTTTGATGGGAAGGAAATGTGGTGCCGAATTCACTTGGAAACTTGAGAGTTATATAAAGACCAACTACCCAAACTTGTTCGTTGAGTCTTCTTCTTAAATAAATTCCGGGACGAAATTTCCTAAAGTAGGGGAGACTGTAATGCTTCGCATTTCTGTACCTTCCATATTTGAAAGTTGTATTTGTATTTCAATTTTTTTGAAACTTGTACTCATATTTCCTTTCACAATCTTGTATTCCAAGTCCTTAATCATGTTGATGCACTTTATGTCCGTCACTATACGCATAGGCTAGATAGAGCGTGTGTTGAATATTGTATAGATTAGATACAAACACATGACCCTAGTACGAACGTGAGATGAGCAAAAGTGTCACCTCGGACGAGGTAGTCACCCCTCTTATAGGGTGGACACCCTTCGTACGAGTTGGACATCCCTCGTACGAGTTGGTCACCCCTCGTACGAATTGCTCATCCCTATATATATGTGTGTTGTGTGTTCAAAGTTTTGGAAGTTCCCAGAGGGGAAACGCTGGCGGAATCTCTCCAGCAATTTCGCCAGCCAGACAAGATGTATACTCTTTCGGTATGGATGAATGAATGCTTCCGCTAATTCTGTTTCTACTCCTCTCTTAATAACGTCCTACCGAATCGGTGCTATCATACGCCAAAACTTCCATCTAGAAACGCTGTCACCCGGACCTACAATTGGTATCAGAGCTACGATACCAATTCAATTGATCTAACAGTCGATTGAATCACCTACGCTCATGAATTTTGGAGATTTATGGACTTGGGAGGGGTTTTAGACGTAAAACATCAAATAAACGGACAATCCATGGATACAATATAAATTGAACTTATAGGATTGTTAGAAACTAATTTTTGACCAAGCCTGTGCCAGATTCATCATGAAATTCTCAGAAATGAAGAGTTTGGATCGAAAAATGTAACCAGGCGTGTTCATACGAAGATGCACTTTGCACGAGGTGTCACTTCGTATGAGGTGACACTTCACACGAAGTGATTATACACCTTGTACGAAGTGTGACATGTCTAAAAAAGAAAGGTATTTTTTGACCGTACCGACAAGACGAGTGTCTAGAAAAAATTTGGTGATTATAATTTTTTTTCGAGATTTTAACGTCTAATTCGGGTTGTTCGGGGACACTGTTTGGAGCTTTAGAGTATAGATTTGATGATACAGTCACAAAATGTTGCAGATATTGGGAGAGTTACTAATACCTTCACAGAATGTTGATCATCTGGTGTAGTGACTATCAATGGGCCTTAACGTCAAATCCGCATTTGAAGAAAACTGATTTTCCAGATTTGAGGGGGAATTTCAGTGAAAAATTTGGTGTGGTCAGAATTTGCAAAAATGAGGGGGAATAAAAATATCAAGTATATATGAAGATTCCCGGCATTTTTAAAACTCGTGACCATGCAACAGTATTCGGGTGGTTCTGACTGTAGATTATCTGGTAAATGCAGAGCATCAAAGTTTCGTGAATTCGTGGTTATAGGAAGTTCAGAATTTTTAGATCGTAATACAAATTGATGCTTAGGGGTTAAATGTCTGATCTTCGATATGGGGTGGATGCACATACGACTGCTTATCTTTAACTCTGCAAGTGAAATGAACTGTTTTCTAACTAACCGCCAGGAATGAGTTTGTTTTTTACTTTCAGTTGCACCGTTCCTACGAAGTGAGCTATATATCTGTTATTGTGACTGAAGAAGAGGAATGTGATTTTGATATATTCGATGTGTTAGCAGATGATTTGATTCCCATGATGATTTGCTGATTGCATGAGGTGTCACTTCGTATGAGGTGACACTTCACAGAAGTGATTATACACCTTGTATGAAGTGTGACATGTCTAAAAAAGAAAGGCATTTTTTGATCGTACCGACGAGACGAGTGCCTAGAAAAAATTTGGTGATTATAATTTTTTTCGAGATTTTAACGTCTAATTCGGGTTGTTCGGGGACACTGTTTGGAGCTTTAGAGTATAGATTTGATGATACAGTCACAAAATGTTGCAGATATTGGGAGAGTTACTAATACCTTCACAGAATGTTGATCACCTGGTGTAGTGACTATCAATGGGCCTTAACGTCAAATCCGCATTTGAAGAAAACTGATTTTCCAGATTTGAGGGGGAATTTCAATGAAAAATTTGGTGCGGTCAAAATTTGCAAAAATGAGGGGGAATAAAAATATCAAGTATATATGAAGATTCCGGCATTTTTAAAACTCATGACCATGAGCTGATTACCGATTTGCTAAACAATCATTCAGGAGTATGCTTAAACACGATTACGGAAATTGGGATTTCAGATTTTAACGGGTATTCACAGATTTGAAGTTTACCGGTGTGGTAATTCGAAGTTTCTATCAATTGCCAGTTGGGTTTTGAAGATCCAAGGATCGAGCATAAGAGAAATGCACTAAACCGAACACGGATGTGGTTAACGAAGAAACAGAGAAGCTGCATTGATTAATTTTGAGTTGGTGATTATTCGAGAAAACTTGTCGATTAAGCAAATCAGAGGAAATCAGAACCATGCAAACAAAAGACCTGAAGATTAATTTTTGGAGAGAATTATTTCAGAGGGAATGTTGCTTAATGTTGATAATGCAAACCAGGATCATCAATCAAGGGGGAATTTGTTGACGCATTCTATGACATCGACAGATACCTTGATTGAAGTTGCAGAATATTCAAAGACGGCTCTCAGATTTCAAGATGAAGATCAAGATCAAGCTTCGACAGTGACGTCCAAGGGGGACATTTTTGATGCACTTTATGTCTGTCACTATACGAATAGGCTAGATAGAGCGTGTGTTGAATATTGTATAAATTAGATACGAACACATGACCCTAGTACGAATGTGAGATGAGCAAAAGTGTCACCTCGTACGAGGTAGTCACCCCTCGTACGGGGTGGATACCCTTCGTACGAGTTGGATATCCCTTGCACGAGTTGGACATTTGAAGACATTTGAACACATTTCAGCAATTGGAGATCTCCATTTCTACTCTTTCTTAGAACTTTTATCAGGTCTGGACAATTTCATGGACATATTGGACTAGGATTCTAGTATAACATGTTAAAACCAGTTTAAACAAACTTTTGAAACTTTCAGACCTAAAATCAACTGAAATCATGACAAAAATTGTGAAAAACAAGAAAAAAAGAAGTTGTGAACACAACTCGTACGAGCTAATATTACAACTCGCACGAGTTGCCTAGACACCTCGTACAGGGCGACTTCAAAACGTTCCAAGTTTTAAAATTACTTTCAATATCCACCTCGTATGAAGTGAGTTCCAACTCGTATGAAGCGGGTAATCTTATCTTAAAAATTGTTTGTGAACACCTCGTACAAAGTGCCACATCGCACCAAGCACACTTCGCACCAAAATGCGTTCTAATCAAAATTTTCCGATAGTTTTCGATAATTTTCAGGTAAAATATGGAAGAGAAATTCCTTAAAGCCTTTGCCACATCTTGATTATGATGCACAAGCCAAAATTGTTGAACTTCATGGAAAATTAGACAAATTTGGAAAATCTGTGTTAGTCAGGACTCAAATTCAGAAAAGTTTGAAAAAGAACAATGATAAAATGGGAGTGGGGTTTAGTAAAGCTTCACCGTCGATGCATCAAGACTACTCTAATCTACCAAATGAGAATGAGTTAACTGATTTTGTGCCTACTACACCAGCTGTAGTGGATTCGAGAACTGTTGACATACCTGATAGTCCCGTTTCTTTGAAAGAATCTGTTGGGTCGAATAGTATACCTCATAAAGTGGATGATGATAGTAAAGACAAAACAGTCAAAACATTTAAAAAGGGATCTAACAAAAAGAAAGTTTTTAAGAAAAGATCATGTTTAAATGTCACAACAAAGGACATGTGGCTAGTTGTTGTCCTTTTAAGAAGGGTAAGAAAGTGGATGTTAAGGCTGAGGTTGAGGTTAAGGATGGGAATCAGGTTGGTTCAAATAACAATGTTAAACCAAGTTGCCAGACGATTCAACCGAGATTTCAACCTAAACCTTCCACAACGAGAAGATTTCATAAACCAAGAAGCATTTCTCCACAATTTAGTCATTTTAACAGTAAATCAAATCGGTTTCAAAGTAAATATTTTGGTTATCAAAATCGATACCAGACTTCTAGTAATCGAAATTCTCAACAAAGAAATGGATATAGGAGTTTTGTAACTCAGATGTTCAACAAAATTCAATTTTTTTCCAAAATTCAGGTTATGATAATGAGAGAAGAAGGTTTCGAGATAATAATTTTCAAAGGTCGGAAAGTCAGAGAGTTTATTGGAACTCTAGCAATCAAAGACCAAGTGGAAATTATAAATCTTGTTCAACAACAGGGAAAATATCCAAGATACCAGTAGGGTGTGATGGATATTGGACATAATTAAGTTATATTGATATTCATGGTCACCCAAAACCAGTAGGGTTTAGGTTCTCAAGTCTAACTGAGTTGTTAAGTGTTTTAAGGATGACCAAGAAAGACTGTTGATGTTTTCAATAGTGGTTTTCCTGTAATGCATCTGAGGTGAATAGTAGGTTACAAATGGTAACGAATTATTTACTTATGTGATTGATAATATTATTCAAATTGAAAAACTTTTTGTAAGGTTAAAGTGGGAGTCTGGTTGTGTTTAAATTTCTGTTTTTGAAACTCCATAAAAACAATAATTTAGGGGGAGAAATTTCTCTAAGCCAAAAAAGAGTTTACTTAGTGGTGAGTTTAGGGGGAGGAAGTTAAAATTTTTGAACAATGAAAAACATAAAAAATGAATAATTGAAAAATAGAGATTTCATGGTGTGAAATAGAAGAGATGATAGTACATTAGCAAGTTACACTATCACACTGAAATTGAAATTAATTTGCTTAAGTGTGATAGTAGCTTCATCATATGATGTACCGGTAGGGAAGATACATGAAACAATTAACTTGTCAAAGTGATATAAACATAAAGAAATGTGTACAAGTGAGTAACATATCATTGGCATATGGTTTTGTAACCTTAAATCTTGTAATGATAGATTGCCAAAATCTGAGGTTTTGGGTCTTTATACTGTTATTTCATTAGGGGATATCAGGGCTTTCCTTCTGCTGCATCCAGATATATGTTGACCTAGGCACAACCAAGATATCTTAAAAGAACTAAAATGTCAAATCCCGAAAATTGAAGAAGCTCTCCTAGAGAGTCACTTGAATGTGCAAAATGCGAAATCATACCAAAATTTGTGGTATTTGTCTTAACCCTCGTTGGATATTGGTCTATTTTCTGTACGACTGTACTGACCTGATCACCAAGTATCTAACGTTGTAAATCAAAATGATAAAATTTGGTATACTCACCTACTACGAGGAATCCTTGTGCATACCTTGATCGCGAGGATATATCCTGAATTGGGACCCACTATTACATTAGTATAATATTACCTTGACGTTACCAGATAAAAATGTTCATGTATTTTTCTTAAGTGGACAAAGAATACTAGTAATCATCTTAGAATGCTTTTCACAAAAATTAATAGAAAAATTTAACTAGAAATGTGAAACAATTTGATTTGGATGATATGATCTTCTTGCACATGATTCTCACAAAAAGATGTATTGTATATTTTTTCCAATTTATTTAGTTAGTTTAAAAAAATCAAAAATACCAAAAAATATTATCCTTTTAAAAGACTTCCATATTGATCTGACAGTTTTGATGTTTTTTCATGATAAGATAAAATATTGGTTTATCTTGAATGTGAAACAAAAGATTAACGAAGTTATCAAAATGAAGTAAAGAATTCAAGTAAAGTACATATTAAGAGTGGAGTGAAGAATGTGTGAAGATGCATGGTAGGATCCTTCTACTACATTTCAAAGGGAGATATGGAGGAATTTTGAAATAGTTGCTTAACCAGAGAATGCTAGTTCACTGATCTACAACGATTGGAAGCATCAGCTAAGGGGGAGTCTGTTGATGTTAGAATCTGTGTGTAGCTGATGATTCCATCCAAAGACCAAAAGACCACAAGATGTTTGAAGACAAAGAAAGTTACACTATGAAGCTATTGTCAAGGGGGAGTCTGTTAGTGTATTTTGTGACAACAGCTTAATAGTTTAATAGTTTAGTCTTTGGATATTTTGTATTGGGCTTAGCATTTGTGTTTAGTTTGTTTAGAGTTGTTATGGGCTTGGAGAATGGCCTAGCCCAGTCTAAAGCCAAGTATGCAGATATGTAGTATACAAACATGTTCTGAATTAGGGTTTTCGTTAATCCTAAGAGCTAGAGAATCTAGAGAGTTAGTAAGGGTGAGAAATCTATAGAGAATGGCTAAGAGATTTCCTGTGTCTTGAATTGATTGTAAACACTCTCATTGGATAATCAATAGAAGACGGTTTGAAAGTGGTCGTTTGTGTTCTTCATACTACATGTTTTCTTTGATAATTTGATCTAGGGGATTCTGCACTCTAGGTTGGATAGACGATTTTGTTCAAGATCCGTGGATTAGGGGACCTACAGAATGCCATTTTTTGCACATCTTCTTCCTTTACCCTCAATTAATGGTAAACCGACCTCGGAAGAGGATACCTATTCTTTACCATAAGCTTATTTAGTTCGTGGTAATCTATGGACATGCGCATACTTCCATCCTTCTTTTTCACAAACAACACCGATGCTCCCCATGGGGAGACACTTGGCCGGATAAATCCCTTATCAAGCAAGTATTGCAATTGGGACATTATTTCTTGAAGCTCCGATGGTGCTAACCTATATCGTGTCTTGGCCATTGGTTTCACATCTAGAACTAATTCAATCCTGAACTCCACCTCGCACTCGGGTGGTACCCATAGTAGGTTTTCCCGGAACACGTGTTTTAAATTCACGTACAACTGATACAGCTTAAATCTTTAGTGACTCCTTTTTCGAGTCGAATACGTAGGTCAAGTAAGCCTTGCACCCATGTTGAATGAGTCTACTAGCTTCCATCATCGGGCACACTATGGGGTTGCAAATCTTTTCCCTATAGATGCTGACACGCTTTCCACTTGGCAATGTTAGTTGTATCTCCTTACAGAAAAATGTAGGTCCCCTAGTCCTTATGGATCTTGAAAGAATTGTCTATCTAATCTAGAGTGCAGAATCCCCTAGATAAGATTTCATAGAAATAACAAGAACACGAACACGAACACAAAGAATTCCTTCAAACTTTCTTCTATTGATTATCGAACACAAAGTGTTTACAACCAATTCAAGACTCTCTCTCTAAAACTCTCTAAAGCAATTCTCTCAGAAACTAAACTATAGAACCAGCAACCTTAACCCTAATGCAAACCTCCCTATATATAGAGATAGTTTATGCAACTGGGCTAGGGTTTCCTACATGGACTGCTAATGGGTTTAAATGCCAAATCATCTACCATGCTCTATTTAGCATCTAGTTCAGCCCAATCACTTCTAATTAACTATTACAAAACTAAACCTGCTAACCATTTACCATTTTACTAATTACAAGATATCCAAAGACCAAATCTAACTTGTTGTCACAAATATGCACCAACAAACTCCCCCTTTGACAATAGCTTCATAAAATAACTTCGTCTTCAGACTTCTTGCAATATTCAACATCTTTGAAAAACGTTTTGGTCTTTGGATAACTTCAACTTTAACAGCTTCTGTCTGCAACAGACTCCCCCTAAGCTGATGTATCCAATCACCAAATCTTCTAAAGCGTTAACGTTTGAGTAAAACTCCAGATTAGTCCTTGCATAGCAATCTTCAAAACTCTTCAACTTTGTCTGCAATGTAGAAAGGAGGTTCTACCATGCATCCAAGCAAACTCCTCTTCACCATACTTCTCAGCAACACACTGCTACAATTTGTATACTATAGAACAAACATCTCGAGAAACCATAAGAATTTTTCAACACATGTAAAACAAATTATTATTATTCAAGAGATAGTAAAACTGTATCACAGATTAAGCACTTCTCAACTCAAACCATATACTCAAAATTTTAAGCACACATAACCCGCAAGATCATAAAAATTTTGAACTCAGCTTCTAACATCGTCTCCCCCTATCGGTAACAACTCCTCCACGAACAACCAATATCCGTACAATAAGAATTTATAAGAAAATGAAATATTTTTGGATTTTTATATTTTCTGAAAGCAAATAAAGTATGAAAAATTAAACACTCTATTTTTTTGAGTATCATCGGTAAGAAGATCATATCAACAACATCAAACTGTTTTTCACACTATTTTATAAATCTTTACGCAATATTCATGAAAAGCAGTTCAAGACGATTACCAGTATTGTTTATCCACTTAAACAAAATACATGAACATTTCAAGTACCATTACCTCGTGATCTATTTAGTTAATTTATACTGATATGCTAGTGTGTCCCACTTCAGGACATACCCCTGCGATCAAGGTATGCACAAAAATTCATCGTAGTAGGTGAGTATCCGAAATTCATCCTTGTTGATTTACAACGTTAGATAATTGATGATCAGGTCAGTACTTCCGTACAGCAAAGAGACCAATATCCAATGAGGGTTAGGACAAATACCAAATTTTGGTATGAATAATGCAATGTGCACATTTGAATGACTCTCTAGGAGAGCTTCTTCAATTTTTGGGATTTGGCATTTTTAGCTCTTTTAAGATATCCTGGTTGTTCCTAGGTCAGCATATATCTGGATGCAGCAGAAGGATAACCTTGATACCCTAGTTGAAATAACGATATAAAGACCTAAAACCTCAGATTATGGCAATCTATCAACGCAAGATTTAAGGTTATAAAATCATACACCACTAATATGTTACCCACTCATACACAGTTTAGTATATTTGTATCACAAAGTTAAGTTGATTATTTTATGCCTTTTGCCTACTGGTACATCATATGATGAAGCTGCTATCACACTTAAGCAATTTTCTTTTAATTTCAGTGTGACAGTCTAACTTGCTAATGTACTATCATTTCTTCTTTTTCACACAGTGAAAAACTCATTTTTGATTTTTCTATTTTTTTATGATTTTGGTTTTTGAAAAGCAGTAACTTATTTACAAACTATTTTTATGGAAAAATGGTTATTCAGGATTCCTCATCACGTTAATTTCGACTAAATGTTCAAAGCGACCCCTGTCAAATGCTTTTGTGTAAAGATCTGCCAGGTTATCAAGTCTGTCGACTCGATGTAGTTCAATTAATTTCTTTTCAGTGCAATCCCGTATAAAGTGATGATGAATGTCGATACGTTTTGTGCGACTGTGTTTTACGGGATTGTTGGTGATTGAAATAGTGGCATTATTGTCCATCATAATAGGAGTACGAGTGAAATTCAAACCGTAATCGCGCATCTGTTGTTGGATCCAGTGAACCTGAGAGCAACAGCTACCCGCAGCAATATATTCAGCTTCACACGTCGAGGTAGACACGCAAGACTGTTTCTTGCATTTCCACGAGACAAGCCTCCCTCCTAAGAACTGGCAACCACCTGTAGTAGACTTCTTTGTAGATTTGCATCCTCCAAAGTCATAATCAATGAAAGCAACAAACTTCAAATCACTAGCAGCTGGATACCATAACCCAAGTTTAGGTTTCCCCTTCAAGTAACGAAGAATCCGCTTCACCGCTTTCATGTGGGATTCCTTTGGGTTCGCTTGATATCTGGCACAAAGACATACTGCGAACATGATGTCGGGTCTTGAAGCAGTCAAGTACATCAGTGAACCAATCATTGCCCTGTATTGAGTTGGATCAACATCCTCCACACTCTCATGATCTGGACCAAGATTGTGATTCTCACAGATAGGTGTATTGAAAGTAGCGCAATCTTCCATTTTGAAACGAGACAAAATGTCATACACATACTTCGTCTGATGTATAAACATCCCATCCTTCTTTTGTTCAACTTGTAAACCCAGAAAGTAAGATAGCTCACCCATCGCACTCATCTCAAACTTGCTCTTCATTACCTATTCGGAATCATGACACATGTTCTCATCAGATGACCCAAAAGTGATGTCATCTACGTATACTTGTACCAGCAAAAAGTCTTCCTTTTTCCTTTTGATGAAAAGTGTACTGTCAATATGTCCTCTTTCGAAACTATGTTTTAACAAATGTGCTGATAGTGTCTCATACCACGCCCTAGGTGCCTGATGCAATCCATACAATGCCTTATCAAGTCGATAGACTTGATCTGGATAGGCTGGATCAGTAAACCCATTTGGCTGTGAGACATACACCACTTCTTGTACATTCCCGTAAAGAAACGCACTCTTCACGTCAAGTTGGTAAACTTTGAAGCCCTTGAATGAAGCAAAAGCTAGGAACAAACGAATTGCTTCCAACCTTGCTACTGGTGCTAACACTTCATTGTAATCAATCACTTCTTGCTGATTGAACCCTTTCACCACCAATCGAGCCTTATTCCTTATTACGATCCCTCGGTCGTCTTTCTTGCACTTAAACACCCACTTAGTGCCTATTTCTTTCTCCCCTTCAGGTAGATCAACTAGCTCCCAAACTTTCAAATTCTTGAACTGAGCTAGTTCCTCTTGCATAGCTTCAACCCAACAGTTGTCTTTTAGAGCCATATGAACATTCTTCGGCTCCTCTTGGGCAATAAAGCAGCTATACAAACACTCATGAATCAACCCAGTCTTCTGAATCGAAGTAAACAAACAGGAACCTTCGAGCACACCTCTTCTTGTCTGAACACCTGCAGTAGGATCACCAATGATGTTTTCGACTGGATGATCTCTGTGTACTCTTGTGGTAGCAATGGTGTCAAAAACCAGATTATCTCCCAGATTAGATCCAACCTCCCATGAATATTAGCAAATGGATTAGTAAAGTCCTCCCCCAGAATAGGTTCAGACTCACTATCACTAGAGTCCTCTAGAGCTGCCCTGGAAGAAGTTTCTGGAGCATTTGTCATCGATATACTCGATCTAGACATGAAGTCACATCTCCATCCTCACTGATCACAATATGGATCACCTGAGACTCATCTGCATTAGAAAAATCAGGAATATTAAATGATTTAAAAACGCTGTCATAATCATATAATATAGCAGGACCACTCGTTGATTGTTGAGGTGAATAACTAGTGATTTCCATGTTAAACACAACCTCAATTTTACCAGTTTTTAGATTAAAAACCCTTTTATTCGGTGTTCCAGGCATATAGCCTAGAAAGTAACCCTCATCAGCTACCTCACCGAATTTTTGCTTTTCTTTGTTTCGCACAATGGTGCAGGGTAATCCAAACAGTTCAAAGCCTTTTAAGTTTGCTTTTCGGTTAAACAATAGTTCATGACATGTTTTGTTAAACCGTTTAACCGTCAAAACTTTGTTCAGGACATAACACGTTGTGTTCACAGCTTCTCCCCAGAAAAGAACTGGAAGCTTTGAATCAGATAGCATAGTCCTTATAGCTTCAATCAACATGTTATTCTTCCTCTCATCGACTCCATTCGGTTGAGGTGTATAAGGAGCAGAATATTCATGTTCAATTCCCTTGCAAAGACAGTAGAGATCTAGAACTTGATTCTTGAACTGCGTGCCATTATCACTCCTTATCCTCTTGATCCGTGCATCATGGACATTTTCCAATTTTGTAAAAAGATCTATCAGCATCTCCGCTGTCTCATCTTTTGTACCTAAAAAGAAAACCCATGAATATCGTGAGTAATCATCTGTGACAATTAAACAATAGTACTTTCCACCTATGCTCCTTACGTTCACTGGACCGAATAGATCCATATGAAGTAATTCATAAGGGGCATCTATGGAATTTACTGTTTTAGACTTGTGAGGTTTCTTATGTTGTTTTCCCTTTTGACATGGAAGACATTTATCTTCCACGTCAAACCTCTGCACTGGCACCCCTTCCACTAAACCATTCTTAATAATATAATTCATTTTCCGATAGTGGATATGGGCCATGCGTCTATGCCACAACAATGACTCAGCCTCAGATGCTTTTGATAGTAAACACGCCACCACAGTGGAAATCCTTACCACCCATGTCCATGACATAAGTATCATTTCTCCTTGGCGCTCTCATCGCTATCCAGTCATCCGTTATCACCAAACCAGGTTTCAACACCATAGCTTCAGACTTTGTAAAGTGGACGGAGTGACCCATGTCGCAGACTTGAGACACGCTCATCAGATTATGCTTCAGCTGCTCAACATAGTTCACTTTGTCAAGTGTGATCTTCCCATTAGTCACTTTTCCTCGACCGGTAATGTGCCCTCCTTTAGCACCTGCAAAATTCACATAACCACCATCCATATTTTCAAACTCCGTCAACAGCCTCGCATCCCCCGTCATGTGCCTGGAGTAGCCACTATCAATATACCACAAGTTGATAATCCTCCTTAGCAGCTCCTGCACCACCCAACAAGATTAGTTACATCGGGGGACCAAGCCTTAATGGTCTTGGGTCTTCCAGATTCATCAATCATAGGAACATCCATCCAGTATCCATCACTCCTAACAGGAGTCTTGGATCTTAGACCTGTTGATGGAAATGGTTTTTTATTTCCACTAGGTCTGGGGTCCTAAGGTTTCCTAACCATGTTTGGACTTTGCAACCTTTGGAAATTATGATTTTTCTTCCATGAATTTTGAGGATAATAATTTCTAAAACCATCGTTATAAAAATTTCGACTACTAACATTCTGGTATCGGTTTTGAAATTGACCTTGACTTCTGAAATTATTTGATGGACCATTAAAGTTATTCATTCTTGGTGAACTACTTCTAGGTCTATCATATCTACCTGATGTAGATGCAGGTTGAAATCTTTGTTGATTTCTTTGAAAACGAGGAACTTGGTGAGTTCCTTTTTCAGCCTTATCTACACCCTCAGCAACACTCTGTTGCTTGGTAACAGATATTTTTGGTGAGTTAACCTTCTTCTCACCATCACCACTTTTTGCTGGTGATTTTTCTCTCTGTTTCTAACTTACTTGTGCTTCACTCTTTTTGTTAAGACAACAGCTGGCTACATGTCCTTTTTCATGACATTTGAAATACGATTTTTTAGCCAAAGACTTCTTAATTGAAGCCTCTTGCTTAGGTTCATCGGGTGATGATGATGATGATGATAATGCCTTAGAAGGATCTTGTTTAGTTTGCTTAACTTCTAATTTTTCTTTTTTTTTATTTCTAGCAAACTGCACATTTGACTCTTTAGTAATAACAGGAACCTCTTCATTCATGTCACTCCCTTTAACAAAATCAACCTTTTTAACAAAAATTTGTTTTTGATTCTTAGGGTGTGTAATTTTTGTTTTCAAAACTGATTCCCTGTTAGTATCCTTCTTGGCATTCTCAGAACCATCCACACTTCCTGATGTGGAACTACAAGGTGTAGTTAACACAAAGTCTGTAAGCTCTTCTTCATCTGGCAGGAAACATGACCAAGTGGTGGTGGAACTTCATTCAAACCTTGAATCCCACACATGTCTTGTCATTACTCTTCTTCAAGCCATTCATCATGTGTTTCATAACAAAAGATGAATCTCTGATTTGATTTAGTTTCTTTTCAAGATCACAAATTTTAAGTTGTGCTTTAGACAACTCTTTGCACTTTTCAGAAATTTCTTTTGTTTCGTATCATGAGCTAAGTCAATAACTTGAAGTTTTTCATTAAGTTTACAGATTAGAATATTGATTTTTTCTTCATAACCTTTAATTTTCTTCAAGTATAATGACTCATTTCATTTTACAAAAAAGTTTGATTCTTTTATGTTCGAGAGCTCATTAGCCAGACTTTGGTTTTGTTGTGTTAATGTGTCAATCTCACTTTGCAGTTCACAACATTTCAAACAAACAGAACTACTAGAGTTAGAACATACCTCGCATGTTGATTTGCATAGATCAACCATGAAAGCATTAAAATCAGCAGCCATCTTCTTCTCTATAGCAGTCTGTTCTCCATCAGCTTTCTTAGCTACCTTCTCTTGCTCTCCCTCAGCATCAGCTTTCACTTCTTTATCAGCAACAGGAGCTATCTCAGCCATGAACACTTGTGAGGCGTTGTTATCACTCTCCAGATGAACACTCCAATCATAAGAACCCTCTCTAGCAATAGAAATCAGGGCCTTTGATCCAGTGTTGTTTGATGCATTCCTGTTGCTGAACCATGACCCGGAGAATCTTGAAAGGATGAACTAGAACGAGATTCAGACTTGGCTCTTTGACACTCTCTAGCGAAATGCCCGTAGTTGTGACAATTGTAACACTTCACTTTCGACTTGTCAAATCCTACACTCTTTCCAACGAACTTCCTGCTCGTTTTTTTATGAACCTCTTCACCCTACTAGAAATCATGGCCATCTGCCATTGCAAATCCATCTCCACTAAGTCATTAAGGTTGATTGATCATAATCTACATCAAACGTAGCAGGATGAGATATTTTTCCCTGAATTTAGTTCTCGTAAGAAGCAAGCAATGCCAGATGTTCTTCAGCACTTTTGACACTCAGAGGCATAGACTTAGAACTGCTGTTATTTGATTGTTGTCTCTTAGCCCCTGACGAGCCTCCTGAAGCAGCAACAAAACATACTTCTCCATCAGAATTTGTCACTATCTATTCATTCTCACATTAGAGAAACGTAGTTGCCGTGTCACTAGAAGCATTGTTGGAAGATGAAGGTGTAAGCCCTTTATAAATCCCCGGATCTTGAACCTAATCATAACATGTTTCCTTCTATTTCATATTGAGTTCATAAGCCCTCAATTTCCCACAACCTCTTCCAAGTCTTTCTTTTCGTAATCAGCTTCACCTTTTATCGTCAACGTGTAAATATCCTACTTTGCAGGTAAAGCATCCAGCAATTTGTCGTTTATCTCCACATCTTGTATCCCTCTATGTCATAATTATCTATTTCTGACATCAGATGATAATATCTCGTGATAATATCTTCTAGGGATTCATTTCTCATGCCTTTAAACACAACAAATTGTTTCTTCAGAAGATCCACCTTGTTCTTCTTCACATCAGTATTGCCCTCATACCTCTTCTCCAGGGCATCCCACATCTCCTTCGATGTTGTATAACGCTTTAACATATGTTTGATGACATCAGGTAACGACATCTTTATAGCAGCTAAGGCTTTCTTCTCTGACTCATACATTCTCTTCTCAGCTTCAGACATATTCACGTAAGCAGTAACACGTTGTCTTCCCTCAAAGTCATGAGTTGGGTTAGCGTACCCATCTTGAATACAGATCCACATCCGTGTGTCCTGATATTCAATAAAGGATTGAAACCTATCCTTCCAAGTAAGATAGTTCTCCACCTTCAGCATCTTTGAAGGTTTATTTGTTGTTCCAGCCTCATGCTCCATCCTTAACAGCTCATTTATATTTGACATATTCGACATTTTTACCGAACCGGCTCGTTAAAAAACGTTAAAACTTGTCCGAAATGAGTGGTTACCAAATTATACCATTAGACTCGTCTGGACGATTTTTTTTGTCCTAAAAATTAACCGAGTCTAACTGTCCAATCGGTTCGTCAAAATTATCTATGGATCAATTTCTATGTCCGAAAATGTTTAACTTTTGTTACGTCAGCTGGTTAAGTTTCCACCTTTTTATGAGTAACTCGGAACAGTGTCAAATCCGAAACGGTAACTCTGATTGACAATCCGAAATGAAAATCGGGAACAGTAATCCGAATTACTAATCCAAAATGGGAATCCGGAATAGTGATCCGAGATGAAATCCGAAATGCACTGTTCTGATCCAAAATGGGAATCCGGAAGAGTGATCCGAGATGAAATCCGGAACTCAATGTTCTGATCCGAAACAGAAATCCAGAATGGAATCCGAAATGGCTTTTCTGAAATCTGGAATACACTTCTGATCCGAATTTGAATCCAAAATGGCTTTTCTGATCCAAATTGCACTCTTTTCCAGATCCGAATTGCAGATTCTGATCCGAAATTCAAGTCTTCAAACCGAAATACTATGCTTTTTAATCTGGAATGCCTTTCTTCAATCTGAATTGCTTGCTTTTAATCCAAAATAACTGCTGTTAATCTGAAATACCTGCAAAAAATCTGAAATACCTGCAAAACCCTAAAACAGTCGTCAAAAACTTCAAGAAACAGCCTCCAAAAATGCCCAAAAACCAAATTTTTCTGCTGTTACGAATCTGAACCGAGCAATAATCAAGAGCCGAATGCTCTGATACCAAATGTAGGTCCCCTAGTCCTTATTAATCTTGACAGAAGCGTCTATCTAATCTAGAGTGCGGAATCCCCTAGATCAGGTTTCATAGAAATAACAAGAACACGAACACGAACACAAAGAATTCCTTCAAACTGTCTTCTATTGATTATCGAACACAAATTTTTACAACCAATTCAAGACTCTCTCTCTAAAACTCTTTGAAGCAATTCTCTTAGCAACTAAACAATAGAACCAGCAACCTTAACCCTAATGCCCTATATATAGAGATAGTTTATGCAATTGGGCTAGGGTTTCCTACATGGACTGCTAATAGGTTTAAAGCCCAAATCGCCTACCATGCTCTATTTTGTGTCTAGTTCAGCCCAATCACTTCTAATTAACTATTACAAAACTAAACCCGCTAACCATTTATCATTTTACTAATTACAAGATATTCAAAGACCAAATCTAAGCTGTTGTTACAAATATGCACCAACAAAAAAATCACGTTGGCGTGGTGGCGAGACATGCAATCCATCCCCACCAGCACTTGGAATTCCCCAATGACATGGGTATTAAATCAATCGGGTAATCTTCACCCTTGTTGTTTATTTCACAATCATAACACACGTCACAAACAATAAAACTTTTATTATTACATACCTCTACTTCTAAAGGCATAGGTAGCTTTGTTAATATAAATTATGGGTGTTGAATAAATCTATGTGAAACAAAAGATTTATTTACACCCGTATCAAATAAAACATGCATGAGAATTAAATTTACTATAAATGTATATGTGACCACATAGAGTTCAATCTTTGCCTCAACCATAGTTATTTGGAAAGATCTTGCCCACGACTTTGGGACTTCCACTTTCTTATTGGCTACATCTCTCTTTCCTACCAACTTCGGGCGCTCAAATTTCTTGTGACCCGATTAGTAGCATTTATAACACACCGACATTTTGTCGGGGCAATTTGAACCCATGTCCTGTCTTTCCGCATATGAGACAGTTTATTTTGTAGTAGCATTCACCCCAATGGGTGTGACCACAAATCCTGCAACTTGGTGACCCTCCTTTCACATTTCCTTTCTTTGGAGACTCAGTCAACTTCGGCTTCTTTGGGGCTTGGGTTTGCATCAAAGCCCTCCCCTCTCCTCTTTCCACTTGTTTTCTCAACTCTATCTCGCACTCTCACGGGACATTTATAATCTCCGTGGGATTCCCATAAGTTGCGGGAGTCATGAACTCCCTCTATTCGGCACTTAGCATATTGTGGTAGTAGTAAATCTTTTCCTCTTCTATTCGAACCAACTCACAACAAAATCTCAACTTGTCTAGGAAAGTTTTTGTGATCTTATCAATAGTTTCTCCCTTTTGCCTCAGCTGCATGAACTCTTCTTTAATTTTGTTAATCACCGCTTTGGGACTCTAATGTTTTAGGAAGGGTACTTTAAACTCCTCCCAAGTCATAGTTCGTGCAGCTTCAACCCCTTACTCATTCCTGAGATTATCCCACCAATCTTTAGCTTGACCTCTCAATTTGCTAGTCCCATAAGCCACAAAATCACTCACACCACAGTGGGTTCGTTAAAAGATACCTTCAATGTTGCTTATCCACCTTTAACAAGCGAGCGGATCTACCTCTCCGTTATAAATCGGCGGTTTACATGCCATAAACTTGTCATATGGACATGTTTTCTTCTCCTTGGGCTCGTCTTTTCCTTGACTAAGGCTCTCTTTCAACTCATTCATCCTATCTTTACCACCGTAAGGATTGTGGTTTGTAGCCTATTCATGAATTGGGGTAGACTAGTCTCTAGTGCCTTTCCGACTTCCTCAGAAATCTTTTCTCTTATTTCTTTGGTGATGAGACGTACCGGGTTATCACCACTTGCCTCCTAACATTGTTATCACTAAAATGTTCACAACAAATTGATAAAACACTTCATTTAATTATTCCCATATTATCATATGATAATTTATCCTCATAATTTGTTAACATGATTTACCTATCTTATTTGGTTTGGCTAAGACTAAATCTTACCTTAACCGTTCATACTTAATGCATTTCTAGGTGCGAGTGTATAATACACCCCTTCCCATGCATTTTAACTTTTTTCCCTTTTTAATACTCCATTGTAAATCGTTTCATAATTGATTCTTACCGGATGTCACGATTATGCCTCGAACTGAACTGTAATTCCACTGAACCCAAGGATCTCATTCACTAACACAATCACTAGATGTGCGAAATCCACCTAGCAATCACCACTGTAGGATAATGTATCATGAAACAAGATTGATGAGAGAAATAAAAGAAACACAGAGTATTCTTTGATGTAGGAGATGAGTGACGTCACACATGCAGTAGCCGCCAGACAAACACACACACCAATGATTAGGGTTTTCTTGCTGCACAAACTTTCCACAAAAGAATACCTATCTTGTCTATTCCACGGAGAGTATATAAACAAGACATATCCGGACACACATGTCCGGATATACATAACAAGGCCTAAGGCCCAACAAAACAAAACTCGGACTAGTTATCCAAGCCTAAGTCCGGACACCAACTAAACAAAAACCTGGACTTGGGAACTACATACGCAAGTCCGGAATACAATGACTGATAAACATAAATTCGGAACAAGCTAAACCCGGATTAGGTATCAACACCCTAATCCGGAAACATAAACTCGGAAACAAGAAGTTCAAACAACTTATAATTATTACAAGATTTACATAAAAGACCCCTGAACAATTGAAAGACTTTACTTATCACACCAAGTGCATCAACAAACTCGCCCTTGATCAGTGAAGGATCTTCGATGTTGATCTTGAATTCTTCAATCAAGCTTCGAGTATTCACTGCCTGCCCACACTTGGTTCTTCACATAGAATTGAACTACTTTGATGAATTGATGTGCCAGTGGACGGTCTTCTTCAAGATATTGTATAGGAAGATGACAAAGCTTTTTAAATGTTCATTCTTAAAGTTGACCAGCCAAATAGGATACAATATCCGTAAAATCTCTTCAGACACTTTCTTTTTTGTGATTACTACCTCCCTAGTTTTACCATCAAGGTACCAAAACCCAATATCCTTAATCTTCTCTAGATCAAATCTTCTCAAAGGAATCTTCCGAAGACATATAGCATGAGGATAGACCATTTTCGAAACCTGCTTCCCTGTGAACTTGTCGATAGACTTAACAGCTCGTCCAACGGTAGGCTTGAAAGTCTTCCACTTGCTTTCTCGGCTCTCAGTGACCAAATGGGGAATTTAACCTCTAATGCTCCCGACATTGGTATCATTGTTGAGTTTAGTTGGGCAAGATGATGCAAGTCATGAGCATGTAAGGTCTGTAAGTATTGAATCCTTGGCCTGAAGTATTGAACACCGTCGGTACGCTTAATCATGACTAAGCTATGTTGTTCATCAAAATCCCAACTTCGAATCTGGCCTGAATACTCACCTCGGGTGTTGATATATCTCTTTTTTTGTGTTACATCAGGAAGAGCCTTAAACCACTTATAAGCTACCATGCGAACCTCTTTAGGCACACGAAGCATAACATCTTCAAACACATAGCTTCTGTGATCATCCATGTTTACCTTCAGCGACCCATACTCAATACTTTGTCCTTTACCCATTTCAATTAATTCAAACTTGCCAACAAGATCGTCGTTAGTCTTCCAATCTTCCACCAAGCCTTCAACCACATCACCATCGCCCAATACCAAATCAACAGCAGAACCATCAGAATCAGAAAGAGTACCCATCTCAGCATCAATGGGACCCTTATCTCCCCCAGTACCAGCTCCCGAAGACTCCCATGAGTCAGAGTAGTAGTTGCAAGTTCAGAAGTATGTGAACTCCGTAGCTGTGCCCACTGCACTGCGGCTTCAGGATCTTTGTCTTTGTCAAGATCGTCATGAATTTTCTTTAACTCATCAATTTTGCATTGAGCCTGCACTTGTAAAGCCGCATTCTCCCCCTGTGCAGTGAGGAGCTTCACAAGATCCGTCACAATCTGATGGAGTTGATCAGTAGATTTGACTAGAGTCTCACGTCGAGCTAAAGAGGAGGCTTCCCGTTTACTGAAGTTACCTAGTTGAATACCTTGAGCCTTGGTCAAATGAAACAAATGTGTAATCTGTTGATCCCGCATTGCATCATTTTTTTCTTGTAATATTTTTTGTCTCTTCTCTGACTCTGAATCTGTTCACAATGTTCTCTCAACACAATGGCCACATCCTTAAACTGAGATTGAACAAACTTAGGAAAGTTTTGCCCGGCACTAACACTTGACGTCCCCGGAGGCCTTGGTACAGACGCAGATGCAGTAGGTCGAGGACCAGAGAGTCTTGGATCAGACAATTGAGAAATAGGTGGTCTTATTACTGCTGGTCTCTGCGGACTAGGACCAAAGGCAACCCTTGAACAAACAGTTCGAGCCTGAGGCGCCACTGTCCTAGTTGGTGGCTGACTCGAACTTTTACTTCCCTAAGAACGCTGCAAAGCAAGAGCACTTTCAGACAGTGCAAACACATTTCCCGAACTCATCGGAGAAGACAATGAACCAAACAAGGGTGGGGTAGGGATGGTAGAAGATATTACTGGCAAAGAACCACCTACGGAGACTAAGGTACTGATAGACTCCACAAAACGAGTAACCGGTAGCGGAGCGGTAGTGGACGGAAGAGAAATTGATCTTCCTAGAATAGAAAGACTGCTAGAAACTGAAGTGATAACTCCACTCGAAGAAACATTCACTGGAGCAACTTCAACCCTTGAAACCTGAATATCTGAACTCTCAAGGACTCGTCGCCATTTGTACGTCCTGATTATAGGAGACAATCGAACAGCCCTAGAATCAGGAGGTCGACGGTCATCATCATCATCATCTGAGGAAGAACTGAAAACAATGGAATTCAAATCAATTAACTTGTCATTCCAAGTTGCCAAGCACATACTCCATTCGGAAGATGGACCGAAAGAAGTGACTTTAGTGCGAAATAGATCAAGCTGCTCCCTTTCAGCAGGCGAAATTCGATTTTGCAGATCTTTCTACACCAAATGGAAATATTTCTTTTCAGCCAACATATTAGCATCAGACTCATCTATGATTTGCTTTCCTTTATCTACAAAATGAGAAGACGAACTGGCTTCCAAAGCAGCATCAAGCTCTAAAATCATCGGAGCAGTTTCTATGGTAGCACTTGGAGCCGAAGAAGGAATAGCTGGTTCATCAACAACAACATTTTCTGCAATAGGATCTTCAAAAACTTGTTGTGCAACAGGTTCAGGAGTAGGTTCCTTGACCATTGGTTGTTGAAGATCAGCAAAAGGTTGAACAACCACTAGTGCTTGATCATCTTGAGCACCTTCACGATCACCAGCTCCAAAGATTTGTGCAATACCATTACGAATATTTATCTAAGTCTGATCAATTTCGGGATTGTAGTTATCCTGAATGATTGCACCAAGCAGAGGATGATGAACTGGGAGGACAGTTGCATGCCTTGTAACTTTTGCACTTTCATAGTCTTTAAAAATATGTGGATGCATTGGAGTTTGAACATAAGCTGGTAACTGAACATCAAGAGGTAGATTTGGTTGTTGATGGCGAAAGATCATTGTAAGAAATCTTGGATAAAGAATCATTAACCGTTTGTCATTTGGTTGTAGAGCTAGATGAGTTTGAAAAGCCTGAAGAATCATACGAGAGAAATTGTATGGCTGACTGAAAGTTAGACCGATCATAGCTGATAAAAGTTCATGTCCCATTCCATCCATACCTGATTTTCAAGGTGCCATGCACTTCATCAACACATGATAGAAATATCTCCATTGCCCATAATCATACCCTTAAAAATCTGCTTAGATTGAAAAGAGCCCACATAACCAAAGGCTAGAGCACCTCTTTCACGAATCTCCTTAGCATAGCTTGTTTCACCCTGATCCAGGTCACCAAAACGTAAGGCCTCACAAATAACAACTTCTGTGATCACAATTTGATTTCCATTTACAATGGCTTCGATTGTATCTCCCACTGTTCGACCTGTACGCCAAAATTCTTTAATATATGCTTGCACCTAATGTACATTTTCAGAAATTGCGAATTAATTCTTGAGTTTCGAACAAATCGCATAATCTGAGCATAGTTTGCAGCACCACCAACATTTTCATTCAATATTGCTATCTGATTGTGATGGCTGAAAAACTCCCGCACTGGACCAGGAGGAGCGGCTGCTGCAGGTTGTGCTCCTTGTTATTCAAGTGGCTGATCAACAGGTTGGTCCGCCATATCTGTCAACATATACAAGCATAAGAGAAACAAGCGCATCAGATTTGTTAATGGTTTAAGAATGCAATAAGACTCTCTCAAATGCTACTGGTACTAAAGAAACTTACTCTACCTACAAAACACCACTGAAACACATGACAAATCCAGATAAAAAAACAGACAAGTCCATATAGCTGCTAAACAGATAAGTCGGAAACTTATGATAAATCCGGATTTATGAAGCCCAGAAAATCATTGAACCAATAACCTAAACCTGGAAAATAATTTACTCACATGAAAGCTGGAAGATACATAGAGAAAGTCCGGAGATAGGAGGGTTTATAAACCTGAAACAGACATCTCTAGAAAAAAAATTATCCGGAAATCAATTGTGTTATCCCGGAACAAAATGGTAAATCTGGAAACTAATTGCGTTAATCCGGAAGACTTTTAAATCTGGAAAGAAAACACTCAGTTCTTTAATCTATATTTAAATCCGGACTCCAGTTTATCAACAAACCTAAGCTAAGAACCCTCCGAACTTGCGGAAGAGAAACTTAGATTCTCCGTGTTTCAAACATTAAACAACAAGATTTCCTATTATAACAATGGATCAAAAAGGTAAAAATTCAAAAGCAGAGTATCTTCCATATGAAGATACTTACCAAAACTCCCGCCAGGAACACCAACAAAACCCACCCTAAATTTTGTTAATCCAAGCCTAGAATCAAACTAAATATTTCTAAAATCAACAAAAACAAGCTAATAATCAATCACACAAACCAAAACATCTCAACATCACCTAAAGCTCGTCAAAACAACAAATCATTTTCAAGAACACCAAGTTCTTGAAGATGATACACAACCCCCAAAGTTTTGTACCCAAATCCCAAACTCAAATCCACCAAGAACTTCAAATCAAACAACACACAAGAACTTTCAAGCATTTAATCAAAACTTTATCATACAATCATCAGACAAGCAAAACACCAAGTTTGAATAAGATAGAACAATCCCTAGACAATACTATATTACCAAATCTTATGAAGATGAAGATGAAGATGATAGAGAATGACAATACATACCTGAGACTTTAAGAAGCTAAAGATGAACTGAATGTTGAAACTTCACACAAATATAAGTAAGAACAAGGGTTTGGTAAGTGGGTTTTGAGAAAAAGAGACACAAGGGATGAAGAAGTGAGATGTGAGACTCTGAACTGACTGATGTAATCTATATATATGTACACAAATCCGGACAAACTATGACTTGCTTTACATCCACAATCTATATATATGCACACAAATCTGGACGACTAAAAACCTTGTTTTAAACCTGGAAACGACTTCAAACGCGGAAACGAACACCTAGAGTTAAACTCGGACAAGACTTGAAATAAACTCGAAGGGCAGAAGCATCATATAAAACCTGGAAACAAATTGAGCTCTATCCCGGAGCCCTTAACTAAATTGTAAATCTGGAATAGTTAACAAACTCGGAGCCCGATTATGTTAAAATTTTCACTTTTATCCCATAAAATTTGGAAATAGATCACAACTTTTGAACAATTTACCAAACATCCTTTTGACGTGAAAACATTCACACTTAGAAAAATCTTGCACGACCAATTTTCATAGAAAAAGCCCTTTTTATGGTTACCAGACCTGATGTTTCACACCTTATTAAAAGAATATTGTTATACAGTTTTATGTCTGTCGGTTGTTCTTAATTATAGTTGTAATTGTACGGTCTTTGCTCAAGTGTCTGTATAGGTTTGGTCGTGTCGAATAGATCGAGATATACTTCTATCTTGATCTAGTACGACATCTTAGCTTGTCTGTGTTAATCGGTTGTATGTGTGCATACCGTTGAGTCTTGTGTACGTCATGTCTGCACTCGTTCTCCAAGAATAAGGATTTTGTGCAAGTAAGAGGATTCGTATGAATCACATGTTTCGTACGAATCAATGAAAGGTTTCGTATGAACCAATGTATCTCGTACGAAACAGATGTTCCGTACCAAAATTCTAGAGCTGTGTCTCGTGTGAAATAGTGTGTTCCATATGTCTAGATTTGGGTTTCGTAGAATGTCTAGACAGACACTATATAAGCAGACATGCATCTCTCAGTCAGTGTTAGTTGGTTGGTCCAGTGAGCCTCTCAACATTTCTGGCATTTCTGGTGAAGACGAAGACACAAGAACACAGCAAGTTTGTTTGAGTCATACGAGCATTGTGTGTATATGTTTGTACTTATTCTCAATCATTAATCAAGATAGTGAATCTTCGGTTACCCCGTGTTCTTTAATTTTCTTTGGTTGCATGCACACTTGGATTCCGCACTTGTGTGTGTGTTATATGAACAAGGAACAGGTTTAACTTGATCCTCAGGTGGACGTACAAGTGGTATCAGAGCTTTGGCTCTTTTCTTGTTCAAAACCGGGCTTAGTTGTGTCTAAGCTAGTTTGAAGATTTCTGAAGTGTTCTTGAATCTCCAGCAGAAAAATAAGTTTTGGATAGTTAACTAACTTAAAACTTGGTTAAAATCTGTTGCATGCAGAAAATTTTATGGTAAAATTTTTCTGAAGAACACACTTGAAGAAGAAATATGCAAAAATTTGAATCTGATTAGTTTTGGTAGGGTTGACATTTTCTGACTTGGATCTGGACTTGGACTGTTAAAATCTGTGTTTTAACTAAAAGTGGGTAAGACAACAGGCATTTTCGAAAAAGCAGGTCTACACAAGAAAGGAAATTTTTCATCAAACCATCTCTGAAAAGATTCCTCTGAAAAATGCTGACAAAACAGTTTGTGCGACTGAAAAGATTCATACTATTCATCTGACACGCACGAAACAACTGACTCGCACGAAACATCTTTGTTTTGCACGAAAGACTCACCTGTACGAAACTTGTGTTGCTCGTACAAAAGAGTTGTTTATCCTCACGAACTTTGGTTCGTACGACTAACTTTCGTTACTGTTTGTTTTTCGTGTTTTCCAAAGCTTTGTGATTTTCAGAATTTGTCGTATTTTCAGATCTGTGAATTTTAAAAGGTAATTGTTATTGTGAAACTTTAAAACCCTTACATTTTCATAAAACAAGAAAATATAATGAGTTTCTTGGATAAGTTGAAGATGATGAAATACACCGGTAAATCTGTCAGAAATGGTTAAAAGCATAGAAAGAAGATTGATAAGTAGCTTGTCTAATGATGTATCGGTAGGCTCACAATCAGACTAAAATGTGCAGGTTGATATAAACTAAACAGACAGAACGCCAGGTGGGAACCATTCATTGGCATATGGTCTTGGTATCGAAATTTCGTTTGATAGAGTGCCGAGGGTCTGAGATATACGGTCTTTATGCTGGCTTTCATCTGGGTCACATGGTTGAATCTTTTGCTGAAAAATAACGGTGGAGTAAGTCAAGAACTTCCATGATATCATACATACGTGTACATACTGCATACGACCATAAAATAAGTGATAAAAATATCACATCCCCAAAATAAGTGATAAAATATCACAGCTTTATGCAGGAGCTAAGTTCGTCTCATTGTCGGTACGATGGTACTAACCTGTTCACGGACTTACTCTTATGCGCTACATGCATATGAAAATCAAGTTCCTCATCAATAAGTTATTAAATCACAAAGGGCTTGTTTTCAATAAAAAAAATAAGTGAGTATCTCACATCATTCATATACGTCAAAACAGATGATAAAGTAGTATACTCACTGGTAAGATTTTCTCTCATGCATATCTTGATACGGAATGTGTCGTGATGTGGTTGAACACCGGCTAGTAAGTATAATTCATACCCTAATCATATCTCCTAACCATGATTACATCTGATAAGTCTGAGCTTACGTGGACAACAATACCAATAATCATAGTTGAATACTTATCTGATTAATTTTGAAGTTTAAACCAAATATCGTTTTTGACAAAGATTAAAATGCTGGTATGATTCCTTTACCTTGAAACTCGAAAAAGATTGTTCAATAGAATATATTGTTTATCTGTATTTTTTGATTTTAAGTCTTGTTTACTTAGTTGCTATGTAATTACTTTTTGAAAGTTAGCCAAAGTTGATACTCGAAATTTTTCTACCAAGATACGCCAGAAAACCATTTGTTTCATATTGCAACTTCATAAAGTATATCTTGCAACAAGTAACTCATCAAAGAGATCAAAAAATCTGAAATTCGTTTGAGTGTGTGTATCTCATACAAATGAACCTTGTCGTTTAATTGACTTGGTCACTTGTTTTTCTCAAATCTGCTGCTGGAATTCATGCGAGTGTGTGTATCTCGTTCAGGGAATACAATCATATGAAGAAATTATGATAAGTCTTTCGTGTGTATTCCCTGAGAAAGTTGTGTTCTAATTATATTTGTTTTATAAGTACAGATTGATACAAAAAAAAACATGAACAAAGACCAGCAACGAAGAAATCTGATAAGTCAAAAGAGGAAACAAGAAAGATTTGAAGTTCTTAGAAGTTCGAAGACCTGATGCTCTAACCATTGGATAGCAGATCTATCAATGGATAGCAGATCTTCAGGGGGAGTTTGTTGATACTCCAAACCATTCAATGTGAAGACCAACATATGAAGACCAAAGACCGAAGACCAAGCAACATCCAAGGGGGGTTTGTTGATACACTTTTGTGTCTGTGGCTTGTTCTTAATTACAGTTGTAATCGTACGGTCTTTGCTCAAGTGTCGGTATAGGTTTGGTCGTGTCGAATAGATCAAGATATCCTTCTATCTTGATCTAGTACGACATCTTAGCTTGTCTGTGTTAATCGGTTGCATGTGTGCATACCGTTGAGTCTTGTGTACGTCATGTCTGCACACGTTCTCCAAGAATAAGGATTTTGTGCGAGTCAGAGGATTCGTACGAATCACATGTTTCGTACGAACCAATGAATGGTTTCGTATGAACCAATGTATTTCGTATGAAATAGATGTTCCGTACCAAAATTCTGGAGTTATGCCTCGTGTGAAATAGTGTGTTCCGTATGTCTAGATTCTGGTTTCGTATGAATGTCTAGACATACACTATATAAGCAGACATGCATCTCTCAGTCAGTCTTAGTTGGTTGGTCTAGTGAGACTTTCAACATTTCTGGTGAAGACGAAGACACAAGAACACAGCAAGTTTGTTTGAGTCATACGAGCATTGTGTGTATATGTTTGTACTTGTTCTCAATCATTAATCAAGATAGTGAATCTTTGGTTACCCAGTGTTCTTTACTTTGCTTTGGTTGCATGCACACTTGGATTCCGCACTTGTGCGTGTGTTATATGAACAAGGAACAGGTTTAACTTGATCCTCATGTGGACCTACAAATATTCACAACCCCATGAAGTATTTTGAATGAAAACCCACACATAGAAACAATAAAGCAAAAATCTTTTTGTTGTTTAACATTTTTTAGTATCTAAAAGATACTAACACTAAGATAATATTTACACTATCTATATTTTTGAGAAGTCGGAGCAAGGAGATCATATCGGTTTTTCTGTCAATATCCAATGTAAGATCATGGGATTCAGTTTAAACACTTAGATAATATTAACAGTTCAAGACGTTCAATGGTATTGTGATCCACTTAAGTTTTAGTGCGCTTTCAAACACTGCTTTCGGGATATGCGATTAATTACATTAACTACTGATAGAAACTATGTTTACTAACCTCATAATATACTCTCGTATCAAAACTACCAAACATTGCATCTTACAGGTGAATATATCTGGAAAAATCTCTGTATCTGGCTAAATGTGATACCTTGAGAGCTAAGGTTAGTGCCACCGCACAGACAGAGAGATGAAGGCTGACTTAAAATTGGTGTACCAACCTCTGGTATCTTTTTCTGCAAAGAATTATACATCCGGTGATGACAAGTTTAAGCAAATCATCCGGTGATGATTGTTTTGGCAGAAAAGAAATCCACCAAGGGGGTTTGCACACAAACGAAACGCTTAGCAAAGCATTATACGAGGTCTAGGCCATTGCGTACACAAAATCAGAAGACCAAGTATATTACTCCAGAGATTTAACAAACATAAGGAACTAGTATCTCAGAAGTTAGGCAATTTATCAAATGAAATTACGGTACTAAGACCATATATCCGAGAGATGTATCACATGAGCTACACAGTACATTATGTTTATATACCAAAAGCAGGTTGTTATTTACGCGTAAAACCTACTGAACCAATGTATAAAGACTCTGTTATAGTTAATGCTTAGTATTTAGCCAAAACCACAATCCTGCATCGAATACGACTAACCGATGTACTATCATTTCTCCTATTTCTTAACATAACCTCAATTTTACAATTTCTAGAATGTTTAAAAGATAACCTACAACTAAGTAAAATCTTTTTGAGTTTTTAATGTTTGAAAAGCATTAAGAACTATACATTAAAATGTGAAATAAAGTTTCTAAGTGAGTTTCAAACATCATTTTACTCAGGGTTGATCATGCCAATCATTCGGACCAGATCCTCAAATCTAGTCCGATCGAATGTCTTAGTAAACAGGTCGGCAAGATTATCCAAAGTGTCTAACCTTACCACCTCAATTAAACCTTTTTCAGCATAGTCGTGAATGAAGTGATGCCTAACATTTATGTGTTTAGTGCATGAATGGTTAACCGGATTATTAGTTATGGAAATGGCAGAGTTATTATCGACAAGAATTGGAGTTCGAGTAAAATTCAAACCATAGTCTCTTAATTGTTGTTGAATGCACAAAACCTGAGCACAACAGCTCGATGCTATAATATATTCGGCCTCGCACTTGGATAAAGACACAACAACTTGCTTTTTACATTACCAGGAGACAAGACGATTTCCAGAAAGTTGTGCGCCCGCAGAGGTTGACTTTCTATTGACTGGGCACCCTCCAAAATCTGCATCAGCATACGCAATCAAGTCCAGACCACCTTCCGCTGGATACCACCATCCTAGCTTAGGTTTCCCTTTCAAATCTTTGAAGATGCGTTTGACAAAAAACATATGAGACTCCTTCAGAGTGGACTGGTACCTGGCACATAAACAAATAGAAAACATAATATCAGGATGGGAAGCTGTAATATATGCGAACCTATCATAGAACGATATAAAGTTGGATCCACTTTGGGATCTTTCTCTTTATCGGTCACTAGCTTGTGATTTGTCGGTAATGGTGTGTCGTAAGAGGAGCTATCATCTAATCTGAATCTCTTGAGAATCTCGTAGACATACTTTGTTTGATGTACTTACGTCCCTTCTTTCTCCTGACAGACTTGAAGACCAAGAAAGAATGACAAATCTCCCATCGCACTCATTTCAAATTTCGACTTCATCACTTTCTCGAACTCGCGACACAATTCTTCATTTGAAGAACTGAAAATTATGTAAATCTGCAAATCAGAAAATCTCCCCCCTTTCTTCAAAATGAATAATGTGGAATCAATCGCACCATGCGTAAAACCATGATCTAAGAGGTACTTTGATAGAGTCTCGTACTAGGCATGAGGAACCTGATGGAGACCATACAAAGCTTTGTCTAGCAGATAGACTTTGTTTTCAGACCCTGGAGCCGCGAACCCCGGAGGTTGGGATACGTACATAGTTTTATGCAATTTCCCATAAAGGAAGGCGCTCTTAACGTCTAACTGATAGAATTTAATACGCACATCAGATGCAAAGGCTAGAAAGAATGGCTTCGAGTCTTGCTACAGGAATATAGACTTCTGTGTAATCAATCCCTTCCTTTTGATTGAATCCTTGAACAACCAACTGTGCCTTATTTCTGACGACAACACCCTTATCATCCTTCTTGCAGTTAAAGACCCACTTTGTGTTGATTGCATGTTGACCTTTCGGAAGATCGACCAAATTCCACACTTTTAACTTGTCGAACTGAGCTAACTCTTCTTGCATTGCCTCACACCACGAATTGTCCCTCAGAGCCATTTGATAATTCTTTGGCTCAATCTGAGATATAAAGCATTCATATAGGCTAAGATTGTATATCTCTTCCTTCTTAATTTCTGAAAACAAACACTGCATCTCTGAGATTCTTCTTCGTGTTTGCACTCCAGCATTTGGATTCCCAATCATGTTATCGAACGGATGATAGATATTTGTTCTTGGAACTGGGATAGTCGGAGCTGGGAGATTGTTTCCCAAATTAGATTGAATCTCCCCCTCAACACTTGCACTACTACTAGCCTCATAGTTACTAGGTCTAGCTGCAGTTGGGAACTGACCAGCAACAACATTGTTTACTAATGACGACTCAGCGACTGGACAACCTGATTCGGCATTCGGGGTCACATTTGTCGGAATACTTGCTCTCCAGCTAGCATCCACTTCATCTTTATCTATAAGATGTGTGTAGACAACTTCTGAATCTTCTTCTGAAACATCAGGAAGATCAAATGAATCAAATAATTTCCCATAATCATACCCATTTTTAGGGCCAAATTCTGACGGTGAAGGATTGAAACTCAAATAAGTTATATCAAACACAATTTCCACAGTACGTTTTTTAATGTTATAAACACGTTTGTTTGGAGCTCCATTAACGTAACCTAGAAAGAAACCTATTTCTCCAAGTTCGGTCATTTTAGGAGTATCTTTCGTCTGTTTTATAACACATTTGATCCCAAAGGGTTGAAATCCTTCTAAATTAGGTTTCTTTTTTTCAAGCAATTCATAACATGTTTTATCTTCTCTTTTAACCATAAGCACATGGTTAAGCACGTAGCATGCAGTGTTTACCGCCTCAGCCCAGAAGAAAATTGGTAATTTTGATTCAGAAAGCATAGTACGAGCCACCTCAATTAGGGTGTGGTTCTTTCGTTCTGCAACTCCATTCTGTTGGGGAACATAAGGAGCGCTAAACTGATGAACTATTCCCATTTCCTGACATAACTCATCCATATGTTGATTTTTGAATTCAGTGTCGTTGTCATTTCGGATTTTCTTAATGGGAAGTGAATAATTTTTCTCAAGTTGTTTAAATAGATCTATTAAAATGCCAAAAGCTTGATCCTCTATTTTTAAGAAAAATACCCACAAATATTGTGAGAAATCGTCAGTGACAACCTGGCATTAAGACATTCACCAATGCTAGACACATGAATTGGGCCAAAAAGATCCATGTGAAGCAATTCAAGTGGATTTCGGATCGAGTTGAAAATTTTTGGTTTGTGAGGTTTTCGTTTAATTTTTCCATTTTCACATGATTCACACTTATTATGCATGTTAAAACTACGTAAAGGAAACCCCAACTTTAAGTTGTTTTTCACAAAGTGGTTCATCTTTCGCAGATGCACATGGCCCATTCATCTATGCCAGAGGTAAGATTTATCTTCAGTCGCTCTTGAAAGTAAACAAGTCAGTAGGGTAGATGAGTTGACCAATGGGCGCATATCCATAAGATATGTGTTATTCACACTTGACGCTCTTATTACGATCCAATCCTCTGGAACGTAAATCCAGGACGCAAAACAAAGCAAGCTTTATCCAGGTTCAGCATCGAATACTTGTTATCACAGATTTGAGATACCGACAACAAGTTATGCTTCAGTTCTTCAACATAATTCACTTTGTGCAACTTCATCTTTCCATTTGACACCAATCCTTCATCGGTGATATAACTTCCTTTCTCACCAGCAAAGTTTACATATCCACCATGAATTTGTTTTAAATTATTCAACAATTCTTTATTCTCTATCATGTATCTGGAACAGCCACTATCAATATACCAAATATAGATAGCCCTTTTCCGCTGCTCCTACACTCACCAACAAGAACTCAGTTCGTCCCATATTTCCATTTCGAAAGTTTATGGAGTGGTTCCCATATTTCGTCCCATATTTCCATTTTAAAGGAAAACTCTTTATTCCCTGTCACATTTCATCTACAAAGGAAAACTCTTTAAAGTAACCATCACATCACTTCGTCCCATATTTCCATTTCGAAAGTTTATGAGTGGTTCCCAGTTAATCATGGATTATACGACGTTGATGTCACACCCTCAATTTCCACTTGCGGAGTTTTACCGCGAGGCGTGTGATCAAACTAGAATCTGAAACACTAGTAATATCAAACGACTCTCTATGATTTATTTAAACGTTTTCTAAAAACATTTGTTTAACCATTCATAGTTATTTTCAAATTATCTTAGTTTCAAAGTTTAGCGGAAGCATTAGTTTCAAAGTTTAGCGGAAGCATTAGAGTAAAGTAAAGTAACGGGCGCCAACATAAACACCAAAACCAAAAATCCCAAACAATATTCGTAAATAAGACTCGATAAAAATGTCTTGATCAAATGCAAGTGAGTGCACCTAGCGCTCCTAGTGTCCTGAGAAACATGTAAAGAAACAAGTGTCAACATTAAAGAAGAGTGAGTTCACAGGTTTTTATAAGTTCACAAGTTCGGTTAAAAGTTTGTTTTCCCCCGTTATCCCTAACCTGGGATAACGATATAGTTCCATTATTCCTAACCCGAAATAATAATGTTGGTTCGTAATTAAGTTCAATGTTAACATGTACGTAGCGAGCCTAAAGTTACGTCACATAAGAGTTCGCGATCGAAGCTGACTGTTGTTGCCTCAGTGTTGCCAGGTCTATCACTGACCATGGCGAAACTTAGGCCAAATTAATCACCCGTTGACCATACCCGGTCGGCTAGCGCGACTAGCTCGGGTGGGGCTTGTCGGGCCCAGTAGTACTACTTATAATTTCCCCGTTATCTAACCCAATACTAACGATCTGAGAGTTGGTTGAGGACTTCCGTCGTAACCGGATAAAATAGGGGCCGTGAACTCACCTTAAATTGCTCGGTTATAATAACACAAAAGTAGCAAATGATGGAACCGCTAATCGCGTCCTAACATGCCAACCGATTTAAAGTTAGTGTGTGAACACACTGATACAAAACCCTACGCATAACTAACACACAGTGCGGCACACGTAATAACCAATTCGAAAACATGATCATGCATGTAAAGTATCATCATACCAAAATAATGATCAAACCAACTTGTCATAAACATAGGTTAACTCATACAACACTTAGGTACACACAAACGCAAGTTATCATGTTTCAGCTTGTAAGCTCATAACTGGGCTGTTTTCGAGGATTTTTATAAAATAGTTCCAACATTCCAAAAATTCCAATTTTATTACAGGAGGTGTCAACTAAACTGTAGAATTTTATGTAAAATTTTAAAGTCCTAACTCTTTACCAATTATTTATAAACATTTATATACTAGGCTGTAGTCAGATTCGTCGCTTTCTGACTGCAGTCCACAGGAAAAATTATTTAAAAATCATCGTTCATCCAATTAACAAAATTCCAGTGGGAGATTTCCGGAAATTCCCGTCTCCAGTTACTGTACAAATTTCGTAACCCAACCCCCTAGAGACTATGAGATCCGACTCGATAAACAACTAGCAAATTTTGCAGAATTTACACAACTTCAGCTGCTGCACTAAATGACCACTTAAAAATAGTAAACGACCTCAGAAAAATATGAATCTTGCGCCATTAGAAGAGTTTTTCAAAAATACACATTTTAGGCTTCAGAAAATCCACTTTTCGATAAATTATGATCAGGTTACAGCCAATTGAAGTTGGCTGTAAATGTCATTCAGCAAACTGTTTTCGACTTTTATCGCATTAGAACATGCTTAAACGATCATGACGCTTAATAATAATGATTAACAACAGGTTTATTTGTCAAATATCATCATGTATATCAATATTCATGCAAACCCTAATTATATAACATTATCTTTATCGCTAAAACGCAGCTTATGATTTTAGTATTCAACATAACATCACAATCGCAAAGATTCGCACAATCATCTGAACTAATCATAAATCACAACACTTTTCATACTAATAATCCTACCATTACACATAATCATGATCAAGATTACATAAACCCTAATGTGAATTGCAAAACAATTAAACCCTAACCTTGAAACGATGATGATTAGCGAACCGGGACAAGATTGGAATCAATCCGGAAGTTGTAGACTTGCGACCGTGAGAGGGGGGGGCTGCCGTCGGCCTTCTCTTAGAGGCTAGGGTTGGTTATTTTTTTTTAAACACATCTCATGCATACATACCATTATATAAAACAAGGGAAAAGGGGAGGGGGGTGCGACCGCAAATAGGGGGCGGTTTGGGTTAAGTGGCTTGGGCCTCAAGTTTAGGTTATTTCCTAGGGCCGCAAGGAGGTGAGGTCGACACGTTTCGTGGCTCGGTTCGGTTCAGCTATTTATTTATTATATTTTTTGTATAACCAATAATCGCGAAATCAAACCGTGATATAATAATCTACAAAATATACAAACGTCTAATAACACATAGCACGTAATTCACCCAATAGATTCACAAAGCTAGCGTAGTTATTGCGAGCGTGTAATTTAATTCTCCGAATTAAATCAGCGTAGGAATGAATAACCGTGAAGTAGCGCGTTTAAGATATTTGAAAAGCCGGGATGTCACATTATCCCCATGTTGAAAGAATTTTCGTCCCGAAAATTGAGTAAACTCGGTTTAGAATGCAACGCACAAAGATTCAGTTTGTTAGCAATGGTACAAGTAATTCCCAGGCTGTCACATCATCCCCATGTTGAAAGAATTTCATCCCGAAATTTAGTTGGCAATAACGTCAGATTGCTGCTCAGCTGTAAAAAGGTGTGGGTATTTGCTTTTCATTTGGTCCTCTCTTTCCCACGTGAACTCCGGTCCACGCTTAGAGTCCCAACGAACCTTGACAATTGGTATCTTGCTGTGCCTTCGAGTCTTAATCTCACGATCCATGATCTCGATAGGTTGTTCCACAAAGTGCAGTTGCTCATCCACTTGAATCTCATCCAATGGAATGACTAGGGACTCATCTGATAGGCACTTCTTCAGATTGGACACGTGGAAAACGTTGTGAACTCCACTGAGTTCGGTAGGAAGGTCTAACCGATAAGCTACGGGCCCGATACGCTTCGAAATCACAAATGGGCCTACGTACCGTGGGTTTAGTTTGCCTCGTTTCCCAAAACGGATTACACCCTTCTAGGGTGACACCTTCAGTAGGACGCAGTCGCCTACTTGAAATTCGAGCGGTTTGCATCGTTGATCAGCGTAACTTTTCTGTCGATCTCGTGCCGTTGCCATGCGGTTTCTGATTTGCACAATCTTTTCAGTAGCCTCAAGTATCAACTCAGGACCTGTGAGTTGACTGTCACCGACTTCTGCCCACCAGACCGGTGTCTACATTTGCGACCGTATAATGCTTCAAACGGTGCTGCCTGAATACTCGTATGGTAACTGTTATACGAGAATTCCACTAAAGGCAGATGGATTTCCCAACTGTTCCCGAAGTCTACCACACATGCCCTAAGCATGTCTTCCAAGGTCCGAATGGTCCTTTCATTTTGACCATCCGTCTGAGGGTGGTAAGCTGTGCTCATGTCTAAGCGTGTACCCAACGCTTTCTGAAGTGACTTCCAAAAGTTGGATGTGAAACGAGCATCTCTGTCTGAGATGATGGACGTTGGTACCCCGTGCCGAGAAACTACTTCCTTAATGTAGATGCGAGTCAACTTATCCATCTTATTTGTTTCTTTGATCGCTAGGAAGTGTGCAGACTTAGGTAGACGGTCCACGATTACCCAGTATCGCAACCACCCGGAGTTCGCGGGAGTTTAGTGATAAAGTCCGTCGAGATCTGATCCCATTTCCACACTGGGATCTCAGGTTGTTGAAGTAGCCCTGATGGCTTCTGGTATTCCACCTTGACTTTCGCACAAGTCAAACACTTGCTCACGTAGGTGGCTATATCCGCTTTCATGTTGGGCCACCAGTATGCGGCTTTAAGGTCTTGATACATCTTATCCGAACCAGGATGGACAGAGTATCAGGATTTGTGAGCTTCGTCCATAACTAGCTTCCTGAGGTCTCCGTAGAGAGGTACCCATATACGATTCATGAAATACCGGGCACCATTGGGTTTCACTTCCCAATCGCGTTCCATCTTTCCCACAGATTCGGCCTTGATGTTTTCTTCCTTAACTGCTTCTAGCTGCGCGTCGCGTATCTATTCGGGTAACCCAGAATGAATTGTGAACTGTAGTGCTCATACCCGACGAGGTTTCAAGTGCTCCTTTCTACTAAGGACATCAGCTACCACGTTAGCTTTACCAGGGTGATACCGAATGGCACATTCATAATCGTTCAGGTGTTTGACCCAGCTGCGTTGTCGCATGTTCAACTCCTTCTGGTTAAAGATATGCTGGAGGCTCTTGTGATCCGTGTAGATTTTGCACTTTGTTCCATATAGATAGTGTCTCCAAATCTTAAGTGCAAACACAACTGCCCCCAATTCCAGGTCATGTGTTGTGTAGTTTTTCTCGTGAACCTTCAACTGTCTGGATGCATACGCGATGACCTTATCGCGTTGCATGAGTACACATCCCAATCCCTGAATGGAAGCATCACAATATACCACAAAATCATATGTCCCTTCCGGCAAGGACAAAACGGGTGCACTGCAAAGTTTCTGCTTCAGCAATTGAAGTGCTGCTTCCTGCTTGTCACCCCAAGCATACTTGGTGCCCTTCTGGGTGAGAGTGGTAAGCGGTTGTGCGATCTTGGAAAATCCCTCGATGAAACGTCTTAGTAACCAGCCAAACCCAAAAATTGGCGGATCTCTGTCGGTGTCCTTGGTGCTTCCCAATTCTTGATAGCATCGATCTTGGCGGGATCAACATGTATACCCTTTTCATTCACGATATGCCCGAGGAACTGAACTTCCCGAATCTAGAAATCACACTTCGAAAACTTGGCATACAGTTTCTCCTGTTGAAGTAGTTCCAGCAATAACCGTAGATGCTCAGCATGTTCTTCTTCACCCTTAGAGTAGACGAGTATATCATCGATGTACATGATGACAAACTTGTCGAGATACGACTTACACACGCGGTTCATGAGGTCCATGAACACCGCGGGTGCGTTGGTGAGACCGAAGGGCATGACCAAGAACTCATAATGGCCATACCGAGTACGAAATGCCGTCTTGGAGATATCCTCCTCCCTGACGCGTAACTGGTGATAACCGGACCGTAGATCGATCTTGGAATAGTAGCTTGACCCTTGAAGCTGGTCGAAAAGATCGTCAATGCGAGGTAATGGGTATCGGTTCTTGACGATAACCTTATTGAGTTCCCTGTAGTCGATGCACATGCGGAAGGTCCCGTCCTTCTTCTTGACAAAAAGGACCGGAGCTCCCCATGGCGAAGTACTGGGCCGGATAAATCCTTTTCCAACAATTCCTGAAGTTGGGTAGACAGCTCTTGCAGCTCTGCTGGAGCTAAGCGGTACGGGGCCTTGGTGATAGGAGTCTCATGGCTCGCCAATTCGATTTCAAACTCTACTTGTCGATGTGGTGGAAGACCAGGTAACTCCTCTGTAAACACATCGGGAAAGTCACGGATGACGGGGATATCTTCAATCCGCTTCTCGTCCTTAGGCTGCTCGATGACCAGTGCGAGCAAAGCAAGGAGTTCTTTCTCGAAGATACTTCTGAGCTTGCATGTAAGAGATGATGTTTGTGACGGCGCCTGACTTCTCGCCTTGCACCATCAAGACTTCGTCGTTAGGGAGCGGAATACGGATAGCTTTCTCAAAACAGAGAACTTCAGCTCGGACGTCGGATAGCCAGTCCATTCCGGCTACCACGTCAAAACTACCCAGGGTAGTTGTCATTAGATCAATGGTAAAGGTGTGACCCGCGAGTTTAAATTGACAGCCAGTCAGTAAATGGGTCACATCTACAGATTTACCATCGGCTAGTTCTGTGACGTAAGGGTCTCTAGGGGTTTAGGCGTGAGATTTAGGTTCTTCCTAAAAGACTCAGATATAAAACTCTTATCCGCACCCGTATCAAAAAGTACAGTAGCAAAATGATCGTTAAGGGGAAACTTACCAGTGACCACATTCGAGTAGTTTCTGGCTTCTCCGCGGCCTAGCGTGAATGCACGACCTTTGGTACCTCCTGTGCCACCATTTCCATTGTTGTTATTGTTGGTGTTGTTGTTGTTGTTGTTGTTGTGAAGCTGCGGGCAGTCTCGCTTGAAATGGGCAGTGCTACCGCACTGATAGCATCCCCGGTCATTACCTTGCTGTTGACCCTGGTGCTGATTCTGATTTTGTCGAGACATGATTTCCCCGCGACAATCCTTTGCTGCGTGTCCCGCTTTGCCACATCGTTGGCAGCGATTTCCGGCGCAAGGGCCGTGATGATGGAGGTTACAACGATTACATTGCGCCTTTCGACCCGCATAGCCGCTTGAGTTCTAGGTGTTGTTGGCAGACTGATTATTGTGACCCCGATTGTTGTTGAAATTGTTGGACCGCTTCTGGTTTCCTTGTTGTGGCTGGGCTGACGAAGACTGTCGAGCAGGTGAGTCTTCAAATTTTCTTTTGTTATCAGGGACAACTTCGGTTGCACCCCGAGGTGGCAACTTCCTTTGCTCCACCGCCTTATCGGTGAGTTTATGCGCCAGCCTAATCGCTTGATGCTCCGTCGTAGGGTTGCTAGACATTACCATGCCATGGATCTCAGGGACCAGACCCCCAAGATAAAACTCAAGTCGTTTTTCGATGGTGTTAGCCAGAACGGGACATAGGAACACCAGATCATGATGTTTTGCCGTGTACGCTTCAATTTCAGACCCTACCATCTTGTGGTTCCATAACGATTGCTCTAACTGCTGAACTCTGTCCCGCGGACAGTATTCCTCCTTGATTAGGGCCTTAAACTCGGTCCAGGCCATTGCGTTCGCCGCAACAAGTCCACGCGTTTGGACTTGTGCGTTCCACCAGGTTAATGCCCCATCTTCCAACGTTGAGGCAGCATACTTGAACTTATTGGCTTCAAGGCAATTGCACATCTCGAACACCGATTCAGACTTTTCAATCCAACGGACCAGTCCTATGGGTCCTTCCACACCCGTGAACTTGCTCGGTTTTGCATTGAGGAACATCTTGTAGGGGTTAAGACCCCCTCCTGAAGACAGAGGATTGGTAGTCAGCGAGAAAGTCTACTAGCCCAACTATTAGATTTTCCCATGAAAATTTAATAATGGTTACCTGCTGGTGGGTTTAGAACACCTGCCAGAGCAGCATTCACGTGTTCTTGGATTAATGCGGCCAATTCTTCAGGTGACATGTTGAGGTTTCCGCGACGTCCAGTTGCCATTTCAAATCTTCGCAAGACAACACAAACACACACCGATAAGTATATATATCCAATATAGTTATCATATTCCACACTTCAATCATCACACAAGTTATGTCAACCCAACAAATTAAACAATCAAAAGGAACATTCGATTAAATAAATTGCAATGTCTCACAAAATACCAACCAAACATCTCAGTTTAATTGTAAAATTTCAAGTTCAAACATAAGTGGAAACAAACAAACTAAGGAAAACAAAGCGGAGGTTGGCGAGAGGAGTTAATCTTCTACGTCTCCATCTCCCAAGTCGCTATCGTTGCCGTCATCCTCTACGGCGTTTTCAGCTTCAACAGTCGGGTCCTGTTCCGGCTCTTCTTCCTCTGGATCCTCCTCCGGGTCTTCCTCTGGATCCTCCTCTTCTTCCTCTACCGGCGCTGGGGGGCCGGTGCTGGTGCGGGTACTGGGACAGGTGCTTGATTCTGCTCCAATTCTTGAATCCTCCAACTAGACTCAAGAACTCTGTCTTCGAGCCAGTCAGCCCTCAGCTGCTCAGCACGAAGATCCTTAGCTAAAATGTTTCGAACTCTCCTATTCTCGTGTTGCTCTTCCTCAAGCTTTCCAGTTTTACCAGTTAGTTGACGTATCATCCATCCTTGTGCTTCGATAGTCTCCTGCATTCTCTCTAGCTGTTCCTGTTGTTTCCTTAACATATCCCTAAGTAGATTGTCCCCTACTCCTAACGAGTTGACCGTTCGACCGGTATAGCGGTGGTCGGACGGGAGGATGACTCCCCTCCTAGAGCGAGTCTTTTCCTAGCAGCTGAGCGTGTCTCCACGCCATGAGGTGGTGAGGGTTCGACCATGGGGGCCTTCCCCGGCGCCCTTAACTGTCGAGATTTGTCGGATGATGATGATGACATTGCCTGCTGGGTTGGTGTAGTTAGTTACAAGTTGCGTGCATCACAATATACATATATATCTCACATAAAGCAATTGTAGTATAACACATACAAGATATCAGAGTTCGGTGCCAACTAAGTCTAGTGTCGTGTAACAGCTATAGTTTAGGTCTACTTTTAATGCAAACCTGGTTCTCTATAGCTAGAGGCTCTGATACCAATCTGTCACACCCTCAATTTCCACTTACGGAGTTTTACCGCAAGGCGTGTGATCAAACCACAAACTGAGACACTAGCAATATCGAACGACTCTATATGATTTATTTAAACGTTTTCCAAAAACATTTGTTTAACCATTCATAGTTATTTTCAAATTATCTTAGTTTCAAAGTTTAGCGGAAGCATTAGAGTAAAGTAAAGTAACGGGCGCCAACATAAACGACAAAACCAAAAATCTCAAACAATATTCGTAAATAAAACTCGATAAAAATGTCTTGATCAAATGCAAGTGAGTGCACCGAGCGCTCCTAGCGTCCTGAGAAACATGTAAAGAAACAAGTGTCAACATTAAAGAAGAGTGAGTTCACAGGTTTTATAAGTTCACAAAAGTTTGTTTTCCCCCGTTATCCCTAACCCGGGATAACGATATAGTTCCATTATTCCTCACCCGAAATAATAATGTTGGTTCGTAATTAAGTTCAATGTTAACATGTAGGTAGCGAGCCTAAAGTTACGTCACATAAGAGTTCGCGATCGAAGCTGACTGTTGTTGCCTCAGTGTTGCCAGGTTATCACTGACCATGGCGAAAGTTAGGCCAAATTAATCACCCGTTGACCATACCCGGTCGGCTAGCGCGACTAGCTCGGGTGGGGCTTGTCGGGCCCAGTAGTACTACTTATAATTTCCCCGCTATCTAACCCAATACTAACGATCCGAGAGTTGGTTGAGGACTTCCATGATATAGCTACTTAGTGACCATAACATACATTAACATTAACTTAGTTACCGAATAGTTTAACGACGCTAATTTCCCATAACGTAAAAGATAGAGTTTTAGAGCGTATACATGTTTCTCCCCCTGTTGTTCGAAACGGATAAAATAGGGGCCGTGAACTCACCTTAAATTGCTCGGTTAGAATAACACAAAAGTAGCAAATGATGGAACCGCTAATCGCGTCCTAACATGCAAACCTATTTAAAGTTAGTATGTGAACACACTGATACAAAACCCTACGCATAAGTAACACACAGTGGGCACACGTAATAACAAATTCGAAAACACAATCATGCATGCAAAGTATCATCATACCAAAATAATGATCAAACCAACTTGTCATAAATACAGGTTAACTCATACAACACTTAGGTACACACAAACGCAAGTTATCATGTTTCAGCTTGTACGCTCATAACTGGGCTGTTTTCGAGGATTTTTATAAAATAGTTCCAACGTTCCAAAAAGTTCAAATTTTTTTAAAGGAGGTGTCAACTAAACTGTAGAATTTTATGTAAACTTTTCAAGTCCTAACAATTTACCAATTATTTATAATCATTTATATACTAGGCTGCAGTCTGATTCGTCCTTTCTGACTGCAGTCCACCGGAAAAATTATTTAAAAATCATCGTTCATTTAATTAACAAAATTCCAGTGGGAGATTTCCGGAAATTCCCGTCTCCAGTTACTGTACAAATTTCGTGACCCAACCCCTATAGACTATGAGACCCGACTCGATAAACAACTAGCAAATTTTGCAGAATTTACACAGCTTCAGCTACTGCACTAAATGACCACTTAAAAATAGCAAACAACCTTAGAACAATATTAATCTGGCGCCATTAGAAGCGGTTTTCAAAAATACATGTTTTAGGCTTCAGAAAATCCCTTTTTCGATAAATAATGATCAGGTTACAGCCAATTGAAGTTGGCTGTAAATGTCATTCAGCAAACTGTTTTCGACTTTTATCGCATTAGAACATGCTTAAACGATCATGACGCTTAATAATAATGATTAACAACAGGTTTATTTGTCAAATATCATCATGTATATCAATATTCATGCAAACCCTAATTATATAACATGATCTTTATCGCTATAACGCATCTTATGATTTTAGTATTCAACATGACATCACAATCGCAAAGATTCGCACAATCATCCGAACTAATCATAAATCACAACACTTTTCATACTAATAATCTTACCATTACACATAATCATGATCAAGATTACACAAACCCTAATGTGAATCGCAAAACAATTAAACCCTAACCTTGAAACGATGATTATTAGCGAACCTGGACAAGATTGGAATCAATCCGGAAGTTGTAGACTTGCGACCGTGAGAGGGGGGGGGCTGCCGTCGGCCTTCTCTTAGAGGCTAGGGTTTGTTATTTTTTTTTAAACACATCTCATGCATACATACCATTATATAAAACAAGGGAAAAGGGGAGGGGGGCGTGACCACAAATGGGGGGGCGGTTTGGGTTAAGTGGCTTGGGCCTCAAGTTTAGATTATTTCCTTGGGCCGCAAGGAGGTGAGGTCGACACGTTTTGCGGCTCGGTTCGGTTCGGCTATTTATTCATTATATTTTTTATATAACTAATAATCACGAAATCAAAGCGTGATATAATAATCTACAAAATCTACAAACGTCTAATAACACATAGCACGTAATTCACCCAATAGATTCATAAATTTAGCATAGTTATTGCGAGCGTGTAATTTAATTCTCCGAATTAAATCAGCGTAGGAATGAATAACCGTGAAGTAGCGCGTTTAAGATACCTGAAAAGCCGGGATGTCACAGTTGATGAGCGGTTGTTATAACCAAAGTTTTCAAAGTTTCAGCTTCCATGGTTTTGATATCCGAAATTTTGACATCTCGGAGGCTCAAAATTTCTACCAAAACTAGGTACTTCATTGTTTCTTGAAAATGTTCTTGGTTGGTTAACCGAATGTTGTCTCTGATTATGTAATCGAGGGGGTGACACACTCTGGTTATTGACAAACCGGTTCTGAGCATGAGGTCTAACATAGTCGTTATTAGATCCTCCAGAAAGATGTTCATTCTCATGTGATTGGAAGGTAACACGATTTTGGCGTCTGTGAGGAATTTTCTCACAAGCATCATATTTTTGTGAAGAACTTTCCGATCCACGACCAGGGCAAGTATCAATAGGTTCCTTACGTTGATCCTGACGTTGTTGTACTTTAGCATCAGATTTATGGACTGATCTTGGTTCTTGTTTAATTACTCTACATCTTTCAACCTTTTGATTTTTATTGTTTTTCTTATCTACAATTGTTGTATCAGTTTCAAGTTCTTTGACAAAAGGTTTTCTTTGATCAGGATCAACAAGGAATTTCCATTGTCATTAGGGCAATCTGCGGCCAAGTGTCCTTTCACATGACACTTATAGCATTTGTGAACTTTTTTAACAGTTTTTGGATGTTCCTCCTGACTGTTCGATGATGTTGAAGCCTTTGTGGGATTTTTCAAAATTTAGGTGACAGACGTAGAGTTTGATCCTTTTTTAATTTTGTCTACTTCTTGATTAAAATCTTCCCCTTTAACAAACTTGGTTTTAGGAACATTTTTCACATTCTTTGAGGTTTCCCATGAGATTTTGGTTTTAATTAGCATTTTGAACTTGATTAAAGATTTCTAAAACTTTATTACTTATCAAGTTTTCAATGTTTTCAAAATTCAGTTCACTTTTCTTTGTGGCTTCACTCATCCTTGATTTTTCCGTGTCTGAGACTATTTCACGCTCAGATTTAGATTCACTTTGTGGCTCAACAGTCAGAGGAGTTGTTGGCACAAAATTTGCTCCCTCCCGTGGATCGAGCTCAAAAAGCTGATGGAGAATGAATTTTGTCCTCCCACGAATGCCAACGAATCAAGAATGAGTTTTGGAACCTTAAGCAGGTTGGAAGACAACACCGGCCTCACGGCCCATTTTAAGCAACTGGGTGCGATTTGCCCTAGCCAAGTCGACACTGCCGAAAAGGCAGTTGCAAAATACATACGCTGCCTCTCTCCTCACCTCACGGACCTTGTCGACACCACCTCTCCCAAAACCATTGAGGAAGCTTTTCGCCTGTCTGCCCGACTGAACAATAACCACGTCCTTCGTGAAGCCTCCAAGGCTTCATTAAGGAAAGCCCACCAAGCCACCACCGAAGCCTCACAGAACCTACCTCACCCAAACCCCCAAAGAGCAACAACAAAGGCAAGAAGCGAAAGGCTTCGAGCCATAACTGCGCAGTAGTCACTCCGCCAAACCCTCAACTCTCCCAACAGCTAGCCTTAGCCTCTCCCGAGCCTATCAAGAAAGCATACACTGGGCCGTATCCCAAGTGTGACACCTGCCCTTTTCACCATCCCGTTACTGCCCCTTTCCGCCTCTGCACTATCTACAATAGGTGTGGACACTTCGCCCAACAATGTCGAACTGCTCCGCAAGCCCCTACCAACCAAGCCCGAACCATAACCGCAGCCCAAAACCCTACCCCGCCAACCAAAACCGACCACTTGCACCCACCGCTCGTGCCTGCTTCAGATGCAGAGATCCAAACCACTTTGCCAACAACTGCCCCCAGCGCAACAACAGCAACAACAACCAGCAGCAACAGCAAGCATGCGGTCGAGCCTTCGTTATCTCGGGTACATCTCGTTAACAATGTGTACTCTATGTGTTTATTTGATACTGGCACGGATAAAAGTTTTGTCTCCGTTGAATTCGAACCTTTGCTTATGTGTAGACATTCTAAGTTGCCTAAATCATTCGAAGTCGAAGTCGCTGACAGGAAATCCGTCACTGTTGATTCTGTCCTATCCAATTGTTCTTTAAATCTTAACGATCATACGTTTTCCATTAACCTCATACCCATGCAAATGGGTAGCTTCGATATCATAGTAGGTATGGATTAGCTTAGGCGAGTCCGTGCTGAAGTTGTTTGTTCCGAAAAGTTCATTCCTCTTCCCTTTCCCAATGAAGATTCCGTACACGTCTATGGCGAGAAACCCTCCAAAGGTCTCAAGCTTATGTCGTGTATCCAAGCGAACAAGTACTTGCGCAAGGAATACTTGCCTTTCTTGCCCACATTGTGGAAAAGAAGGATAAGGGTCCAAGCGTGAGTGAAGTTCCTGTGGTTCGTGATTACCCCGACGTCTTCCCCGAGGATCTTCCTAGTCCTCCTCCTCCTCGTTCAGTTGACTTTTGCATCGACTCATCCCTGGCGAACTCCGGTCGCAAAATCCCCTATCGTCTAGCACCCTCGGAGATGCAAGAGCTGTCTAGCCAACTTCAGGTGCTTCTTGATAAAGGCTTCATATGCCCTAGCACATCTCCTTGGAGTGCTCCCGTTCTATTCGTCCAAAAGAAAGACAGATCCTTCCAAATGTGCGTCGACTATAGTGAGCTCAACAAGCTTACGGTCAAGAACCGATACCCTCTTCCCCGTATTGACGACCTTTTTTATCAGCTTCAAGGTGCGACTTGTTTCTCGAAAATCGACCTTCACTCTAGTTATCATCAACTTCGAGTCCTCGAAGAAGATATACCCAAAACCGCGTTTCGCACAAGTTATGGGCACTACGAGTTCGTAGTCATACCATTTGGTTTGACCAACGCACCCATCGTGTTTATGGATTCGATGAATCGCGTGTGTAAGCCCTATCTCGACCGATTCGATATCGTCTTCATTGACGATATCCTAATCTATTCCAAGACGCGAGAGGAGCATGAGTGACATTTGCGTCTTATCCTTCAAGCTATTGCGTACTGAAAGTCTCTACGCCAAGTTCTCCAAGTGTGAATTTTGGCTAAAAGAGGTTCAATTCCTTGGCCATGTTGTCAACGAACTTGGTATTCACGTTGACCCCGCAAAAATCAAGGCGGTGAAGAATTGGATTGCTCCTAAGACTCCATCCGAAATTCGTTCATTTCTTGGCTTAGCCGGTTATTACCATTGGTTTATTTCGAATTTCTCTAAAATTGTCGTGCCTCTCACTTCCTTGACTCAAAAGGATAAGCCTTTTGTTTGGAGTTCCGAACAAGAGAAGTCTTTTCAAATGCTCAAGGAAATGCTTTGCAATGCTCCTATCCTCGCCTTCCTGATGGTACCGATGACTTTCTCGTGTATTGTGATGCCTCGAAACAAGGTCTTGGTTGCGTTCTTATGCAACGAGACAAGGTTATCGCTTACGCGTCATGACAACTCAAGATTCATGAGAAAAACTATACTACGCACGACCTTGAACTTGGTTCAGTTGTTTTTGCATTGAAGATATAGCGACACTACCTTTATGGTACAAAGGGTACGGTCTTCATCGACCATAAGAACCTCCAACACATCTTCAATCAAAAGGAACTCAACATGCGTCAACGTCGTTGGGTCGAATTGTTAAATGACTACCACTGCGATATTCGTTACCACCCCGGTAAGGCGAATGTAGTGGCCGACGCACTTAGTTGGAAAACTCATGTTGAGTGTACGTTGCTACCAAACCTTGGGAAAGCTTCAAGAGCTGATTCGCGAGGCACAATACTCGACCGTTAATGAGGGTAACCTTGACAATGAGTTGAAGTGTGGTGATGAAAACCAACTTGTGACAAAATCCAATGGCATCATGTGCTATCTCGACCGTATTTGGATTCTAAACCGTGATAATCTTTGTGACCTCTTGATGAGTGAAGCTCATAAATCTCGCTATTCTATTCATCCTGGCGCCGATAAGATGTATCATGACCTTCGTGCGTCATATTGGTGGCCTAGAATGAAGAAAGATATCTCTTGTTACGTTTCAAAATGCCTTACTTGTTCCAAGGTAAAGGCTGAACATCAATGTCCCTCTGGTTTACTCAAACAACCAGAAATTCTTGTTTGGAAATGCGAGAGTATTGCTATGGATTTCATTACAAAACTTCCTCGAACATCGTCTGGTCACGATAGTATTTGGGTAATCATCGACCGTCTGACCAAGTCTGCTCATTTCCTCCCCATACGTGAAGACTACTGCGTCGAGAAATTGGCTCGTATCTACACGGATGAAGTCATCTGTCGTCACGATGTCCCCGTTGACATTATTTCGGACCGTGATGGTCGTTTCACTTCTCGTCTTTGGCAAACGTTTCAAAAGCTCTTGGTACTCACCTCAATCTCAGTACTGGTTTCCATCCTCAGTCTGATGGTCATACCGAGCGTACTATCCAAACTCTAGAGGACATGCATCGTTCTTGCGTAATCGATTTTGGTGGCAACTGGGACATGCACTTGCCTTTGGTCGAATTCTCGTACAATAACAATGACCACGCGAGTATTCCAATGGCGCCTTTCGAGGCATTGTATGGACGCAAGTGCTGATCGCCTATTTGTTGGCATGAGATCGGGGAAGCTCAAATCATCGGTCCTGACCTTATACAACAGACGAGGACAAGATTTTGCAGATTCGGGACAACTTTCTCAAAGCCAAAAGCCGACAAAAGAGTTACGCAGGTAAAAGACGCAAGCCTTTGGAATTCAACGTTGGTGACTTTGTATTTCTCAAGGTATCCCCTTGGAAGGGTGTGGTTCATTTCGGAAAAAGGGAAAGCTCGCCCCTCGCTATGTGGTTCCTTTCAAGATTCTCGAAAGGATTGGCAAGGTAGCATACCAACTGGACCTACCACAAGAGCTCAACAACTTTCATCCTACCTTCCACATCTCAAACTTGAAGAGATGTCTCACCAGAAAAGGACTCGAAGTTCCACTTTGAAGATCTTCAAATCAACGAGACCTTACACTTCGTGGAGAAGCCAGTCGAAATCATGGATCGAGGCACTAAGCAACTAAGGCGCAGTCGAATTCCTATCGTGAAGGTTCGATGGGAAGGAAAACGTGGCGCTGAGTTTACTTGGGAACTTGAAAGCGACATGAAGACTAAGTATCCGCATTTGTTCATTGCATCTTCCTTAATTTCGGGATGAAATTCCCTAAAGGAGGGGAGACTATAACGCTTCGCATTTGTAACTTTCCTTTTTTAGTAAGTTTGCTTCGTGTTTCTATAATTGGAAAGTCAAAACCAGGTAACCATATTTCATTTCCGAATCATTGTAAATCTAAGGATTTTATTGATTGTAATCAAATTGACCAATTATTCGAATTTCACAACCTTTATACATGCTTAAACTTATGAACGTACGTTATTTTGTTGCTCGATAAATCCATACAAAATGACTCGTGAATACCTATTGTACGTTTGTAAATCTTAATATCCAAGTAAAGCAAGATGATTAGTGATTCTTAACACAAATATTTAAGCTTTCGGCATCATACAATTTGTTAAATTTATATTGTGACACTTCTACGAAACAAGTCTTTTTTTTGTTTAAATAAGACCCTTAACATTGGTTTTGATCCTTCAAACAAGTCACAAGTGTATGAATGTCATGTATAACAAATAATCACCACATAAACCTTAATATAGTTAACAAAAAAAAGAAAAAGAAAAAGAGGACAGCTTGCGGCCGCAAGCTGTCTCTCTCACGTGCTCTCTTCTTTCAAGTCTAACCAACCACCTAATCCTCATTAATGCAACCCTAATTCAAACCCTAATCCCTCCTCTATATAAAAAGCATTCCCCCATCCATTTCCTACTTTTACAAGCCTCCAAACACTCCAAAATTCCTCTCCAAGTTTAGAACTTTCTGCTGAAATACTTCAGCTTGCAAGTGAGATTCAACTGACTTCCTTCTTTGTTTAAACCTTGTTTCTTTTTCTAACACCCTTGGATAACCTCTAGGAAGGTTCTCACAAGTTTGCTTGGGAAAATTAAGGTGAAACCTCACCATTTTGAGGTCCAAAAGTGTGTTAAACTTTCTGCTCATTTTTATCTTTTCAAACTTTAAACATTTCAAAGTTTTCTTTATGTTTTCTTCCTCAACAATGTTTGCTAATCCCCATGGGATGTTACCATAGGTTTTCCATGGAAAACCAAGGTAGAACAATACCAGTTTTAGGGCCAAACTTTCTGTTTTGGAAGTTAAATTTATAAACTTGTTTTGAACTTGTTTTAATCTTAACAACTCTAAGCTACTTGTACGTCTAATCAAGTTTATGGTTAGTGAGCTAGCTAGACTTGTTCCATACAAAATCAAGAGGTATAACATGCCTCTAGACTTGTGGTTTTTACTAGGGTTTTTAACCCACAAGTGTTGAGCCATCCAAGCTTACAAGCTTGTGTTTGGTGTAGGTGTGATTACATGGAGGCCTTGGCCATCCAACTTTTTAATCCACCCCTCACTTAATGATTTATATACATTAAGCTACGGTTCACCTTCACATGAGTACCAAGGCTACGACACGTCCCCAAACGTGGCCATGTTTATGATGCACGCACCTAGCTTGCTTATTTGGTTCGAAACGTAGCTTAGTGAAGTACTTTATTCATGACCATCCGGATTGTCCTTGTGGCAATTTGTGTATTGGTGAATCTTACCAAAGAGGTTTAGGACGGTTATCCTCTTACCTCCATGCATGACTTCTATGACATCCATGACTTACATGAAATCTATGATTTATATATGATAAACTTGTAATAATATATGTAAACTATATATGTAAATAATAAATATAACCGAACCTTGGACGATGGCCATATGGTTACTTGTCCTAATATTAGGTTATTTTATCTAAGACCTAACCATCATTACGATTCTATTGGGCATGACCCATAAAAACACAAACACCCTTCGGGGCTTATAGTGTCAAAAACGAATGTTAACGTCTAAGATAAATGCTTTCGACTATACATACTTTTGCATACTTTAAATTCCTAAAATTACCGAACTCCATCCTCATTACAATACTCACACACCTATGTTTCTTTGTGTAGGATAACTCGGTGTTCGTCCCCCTAATCAACCTGACGCTTTCATGGAATTAACTTTGCAAAACCGTGAGTACACTCGACACCATTTTTACGCTTTACACTTTTGGGTGCAACATGTTAATCTATCATAAACACACTAAACACACTTTTATTCTTTGAAATCACACAAACAATCCATCATACATGCTATAGTTATGTGATACTTGAATTGTTTACTTGGAACATTCTTATGTGATACTAAATGTCATTAACTTCGATCAAGCCTCTCTTAACATGTATAGCGCTATAGGGGTAACGCACCGCCCGTATTCTTGTGGTCAATGTTAAGTTTTTAAATCTATTATGCGGTACACTTGAGGATTGACTTGTAGTTCACATGCCTTGTTTACATTAATCTCGTATACTAGCTATCATGTGGATTTGTTTAAACGTTTTCACTACTTATGCTATGTTATCAAACTTGTGTACTCGTCAATACTTTGTTATTGAACTATACTTTTTAACATGTTGCAGGTTGATGAGATTGATATGATGAAACTTAGTAGGATCGGCATAGAAACACGCTTAGACCGCTAAGATAATTATTATGTTTTGTTGAACTTATCTCATTGTTGTTATTTTGTATTCGAATTATGTTGTATTTGAAAATTTGATGAAAGAAATGAAATGGGTTGTTTAATTAAATATTGTTATAATTAGTATTATGATGTCTCGAGCAATCTCGTTCGTCTCACTCCAATGTTTCCACCATCGGTTGGGGTGTGACACTTCATATATGTAATGTTGTTTTGGTTCTCAGTGAATTGCTTTATTGTCTCCTCTTCCATTCTTTGTGTGTTCTCCAGATGATTAACTTATTGTTTATTTTAAGTAATGACAGATTTTTAGGGACAATCTTGGAGATGGAGGAGGATCTTCATCTGATTCAGGAACTAAAGGATTTTCTTTATGATCTTTTGTAATAATAGTTGTTGAAGTTGGAACATGTGGTGTGTCCGGGTCATCCTGTAGCACCAGCTTTCTCTACCTAAAAAATTGAACTACTAGTTTCTCTAAACTGTCGGTTTTACAATAACTATTGGTCTTGCACCAAACTGTGTACCAGTAGTTTTTGCAACAGCTGGTTTTGTACCACTCTGTGCTTTTGTAGATTGTAGAGATCTTGTTGTATGTGGTTGAGCTCTAGTAGTTTTACCAGGTCCAACTATTTGACTTGTCCAACTATTTAAGTTTTAATTCTAGTTTTTTGACCTTGGGATTGATTTTGTGATTATTGATGTTGAGATTGAGAAGGTATATGTCTTTTGTTTGCTTCAATATTTTGTAGGGCTTTAGCCTTGTTTATAACATAAGGAGGACTCATATCTACTTTGACTATATGTTTATCTTTATATCCTACCTTACAATTCTTTCCTTAGCTCTTTGACGTTCAATCTGAGCCTTGACTAAAGCAGCACTTTGACCTTGTTGATCTATTTTAAATTTTGCAAATCTTTCTTTATGATCAATGTCACCAACATAGGGATCCTTTTGTTTTTCAACCATTGCTATGGTTCTTGCATCATCTGCCTTGTTCTTGGTTGCAGATGCTCCATCACGTATAATGTTTGGTTTCTCAATTTTCTCCCACGTTTTCGCATCAACGGTATCTTCCCTGATTAAGTAGTTGTGCAACCAAGGTATAGGGACAGAGGAACCAAAAACCTTAGAATCAAAGTTTCTAAGGTAAGACTGGAACATGGATTCAAGGAAATCCTTGAAGGTGTTTTGGAGCTCGCCTACTAGCAATGATGAGGTGATTATAACCTCACAAGTAGTTTGGCTTTCTATGGCTGGTGGATTTTGAGGAGTGAGTAGTAGTTTTATAGACTCAAGCTCCTTTGTGAGGAGGTCAGCTGTTGGGTGTATTTTGGGTGCAGCTGGACTTTAGCATAGGGCATTTTGGAGACCATCTCCTTGAGATTAGAGACCGCAGATCCCAACTTTTATATCAATTCCTCAAGTTGTTTATTTTGGGCATCATCTAACCTAATGGAATCATCTGCTCCCCCACTAGAGGTGATTAAGTAAACATGTGTTTATAGCTTTTCAGTTGCACTAACACAAACCGATGCCCCCTTGTTTTTGTTACTAGGGACTTCCACCACTTGTTTCTTTTAATACCTCAGAGGCAATGAGAAGATCAGTAGCTATTTCCTTTAGGGTGGTCTTTAGTATGTTAGCACTGTCTTCTTGTAAACCATTTGGTTTATCAAGAGTAGTAGTAGCCACATCTGCAATCACCTACACATGATCTACGTGTAAGGGGTGTGCCTCTTCCTCATGTAGGTTAAGATATGATCCTTTTGTACCAATGCATCTATCTATATGGTTGATATTTGCCAATTTTGTGGTACAAAGGAACTCTTGCCTCCATGAGTGATATGTCAAAACTGCTTGGTGGTAAAGTGACTTCTTGGTTTACAACAAGGTTTTATAGAGAGAAACCCTGAGGAGTATAGCTAGATGGAGGTTCTAGAGACTAATGTAAAGAAGTAACAACAGTCTCTGGTGGCTGATTTAAAAGGAAGGATTCAAGGCTTGTGATACTTAGATTTTAAGGAGGGTTTCAAGACATGTACTACTTAGATTTGTTCAGGTAATGACGCTAAGTTCAAACAATATTGCTTACATGCGAGATAATATGTACGTAATAAGGAGTAGCATTACTAAGGACGAAAAACCATTGGCTTGAAATTTTTGTAGCAGATACAAAAATGACATAGTTTATGACATTTATAACATTCAACTATGGACTTATCCTTTCAAATTAACCCATACCATCAAAACTAGGAAACTTTATACCAGTTTTAATATAAAATTTGTGAGAATTGATACTTAAGAGTGCAAGCTGGTCTAGAAGATCAAATTTATCTTGGTCAATTAGATCCATATGTTTCTGATCATTCATCATTAGTGCAAAAGTCTGGTTTCCAACAGGTGATGAGTTAAACTAGGAATTAAAACCATTAGTTATGTCAACATAACGATAATACTTTGATTACTTACACTGTTGGTTGATGATGATCCATCATGACTCATTAAGGTTGTGTTACAAAAAAAGAGTAATCATCAGCAACTTTTCCAAATGACATCAACTTTAGTTTTTGGTAAAGTCCTCTCTCAAATGTGAGGAGTCTGCTATGAAGTTGTGTCAGCGTCATTTCCTTTAATCAAACAAAGTTTTTTAAGACAATTGTAATTGTATTCTATTTGTCATGGAGAGATCTCAAAATCTGTGACTTAAAGCAGCATTTGTGTAAGATTTATTAGTAAGCCTTAGCTCACTGATTAATCAATTAAATCACTCAAATTGTTAAGCCTTAGATTCCCTATTTGACATAAGTAAAGGCGGGGCTAAAAATACCCCTCTTTGTTACTTGTCATACCCCTTGAAAAATCACTTTAAGCTTTATTAAATTTCACCTTATAAATGTTCAAGTTTGTTTATTTAATTTCAATTATTATAATTATAAATAATTAATTATATTTGGTCGATTCACGTGAGGCAACACAATTGCTGCAACTTTTTTTTCTTTTAAATTGGTCTACAGGTCCTTGTTTTTTTTTCTTTTGGTTTAATTCACATTTGTATACTCATGATCCTTTCAAATGCAAGGATAAAAATATTAAACCTGTTTATAAGAATAGATATGTTGACATATTTTCACTTTCTACGTATTACAACCCAAGAATTGTATACCTCTCTTTTAACTTTGTTCATCCAAAGAATAAGAATTGTATGTTGATTAAATAAAAGAAGATATGCTATGCAGTATGTATGTTCGTAGGTATACTGAAGTAAGAACAAATTCAAGAGACTAAATAAAAGAAGATATCCTGTACGTATAATCGTAGGTATGATTAAAAGAAGATATATTTATAAATTATCTATTTCAAATTTTAAAAAGGATCTACTCTTTTAGAAGATTATATATAAATTTAAAAGATTACATTATTTTAGCAAAAATGAAAATAAAAGGTTGGAATTGTATTATGTGAAAATTTCAAGGTGAGGATATGATTAGTAAAATTAATATAGAGGGGTACGTTTAGCAGCTCCCTAAGTAAAATGTCTCATACTATTGATTCTGAATTTTCCTGTTGTTCTCCTATATCTCATCTCTACCACCAAAGTGTTCGTTCAAAGCATCTCACAATTCCTTTACATTCTCATAGTGGAGCAATCCAACATATTTTATTGGGTAAGGTCATAGCCAGTATCTCAAATGCCTTAGTATCAAGCTCCAAATTTTGAAAATTTTGCTCAAAATCAGTGGGTTTCTTAGGGAAATTTATGTTTGGTTGTTCAACACTCGGCATAGAAAGAATATTCGGGCCATAAACCATAGACCTCCAGCAACCAGTGTTCTAGTGTTCTGATAGGATAAGTGGTGGCACATCTTTCATCCTAATATATTGAATTCATTGCGAACGAGTATCAGAAGCTTGTTTGCCAATTAGGTATTGTGAGGATCATGAGTGATTAGCATCTTCTATGAATTCTATTGAGTTTCAGAAAATAGAGTGTCAGAACAAATTGATGCTCTGAATGGTTAGTTTATCTTCAATCAGTTATCAATATGAGCTTACTTTATCTTTTGAATCAACGATTAAGTCAATTCAGTGTAACCGACATTGACACCTATTGTTGGATTTGAGAGTGTGTGTTTGTGTCTCTGTGTGTGTGTGTTTTGATAAAATAGTTTAATAAATTAGAAGTTCATCGAAACATGTATAATAAACATATCAATCAATACACAACTGGATTTAGGAAACAATTTTCAAATGACTCGATTATATTCAATTGTAAGAGTTGAATTTTCACATTGACCATTATTCTATTTATAAGAGGAGAGAACATCCGGTGATGTCACCAGGAAAGCGACCATAAACAACCTATTAAATGATCCAACTACCAGCAGTGGACAATTGAGTTAAACCAATTGTTACTTTGAAACTACTGAAATATAAAGGGAAACTGCTAGAAACCAAACTATTGGAAGATTCCAACACTTTTGTTTTCTAGCTCTTTAGTCTTCTACGTTGACCATCACTTGTCTTCAACTGTTGACCTAGCACATTGTCTTCAGTTGTTGACTTATTGACCAGTCTTTATCATTTCAGCACTTTGACTTAGCTTCCAGTACTTTGACCCGGTAATTTTGTTTTAGTTGGTTATTAGTGAAGCTTTCAAGGGGGGAACTTCGAGTACTTTAATCATGCTTCAACCGTTTCCATCAGGCAAGAAAGATGATTCGCTTGGGTTTTGGCTTTGATCATTAGCAGATCTTACATAACCCAACAATGTACTTTGTGTATATCATGTTCATTTGTGTATATCAAACATGTTTCTTGTGTGATTCATGGCTTGAATTGGCCATTTGACTTTGCAGGGTCTTAATGGGTCATTTAGCAGGAATCGTTAAACCTTATTCAGGGACTAAAAATTTTACTTATTAGAACAATATGTTGTATAGAGAAAGGGTACAACAATCATTTCACATTAAATCAAACAATAATATGATGTCATCAATAGCATGGTTCAACATTGATTTATTTTAGAAAAGACGAGGCGTAAAGCTGACGATTTTTTAACATAACTGGGTATAAAACTACAGATTATTTATTATTATTATTATCATCATTATTTTAACTTCTGATACATGTTTTTTTTCGTCTATCTTGGTTATTAGATATTTCATTTTTTTTTCTTAATTTTAGTTTTCGGGTCTTTTGTTTTTGGTTTTCTTATATCTAGTTGTTTTAATAGCAATCAGTAGTCAATTTCATAGTGATAAACATGTCGACTAGAAGAAAAATGGTATAATTATTTTATATAATGTGCAAGTAACATGTCGACTAGAAGAAAATAGTATAATTGTCTTATATAATATGTAAGTAAATATTTAAGAATTCATACTAGTGCTTTATACCTGATCTTAATTTTTATATATCATTTTTTATCACATCTTTTTAATTGCTATCAAAATTTAAAATATTAATTAAACACCTTTTGGTTATTAAATTATATCTTTTCATATTTACCTTTTCTTATTATGATAATAACTGATGTTAGGATTTATTTTTAATTTTGATAGTGTAGCAATATTAAGGTGTATTTAAATTTCAAAAGGTGTTTCTTCATAACTAATTAGGGTTAATTATGTTTTTTTTTTGTTATGGTTTGTTTAAAAATAATTATTACAGTCTAATAATTTAAAAATTGTTAAAACAGTGTTTATATTTTCACTTTTGTAACAATTATCGTCCACTCTCACTAACCCCATCAAATTATTTTGTAAGTTTATTTGAAGTGACCATAATGCCTTTGTTATTAAAATTAAAATATAAATAAATAAAGAGTTAATTACGTTTTTCATCCCTACGGCTTGTTGAAATAACCATTTGCCAAAACAGTAACAATACTTTCACAACTTCCATTTCAGAAACAATGACAGTTAACAACTTCATCCAGATCTATCGATCACTCTACTCTTCATTCTCTCTGTTTCTTCAGATCCAGTTGGAATATCACCTTCTCCGACTCCACAACTCTGTTCCGAAGACTCAGTTTCACCACCGCTCCCCTAGGACGTATCACCCTCAACTGGATATCCTCCGTCATCCCCACCGACGTCAGATCTGTCTCCGTCAACCAGTTACACCCGAATCAAAATCGACGCCCACCAAATTTCCCCAATTACAATCGCAATCGTCGGCAACCTAATTTCCCCCATCACAATCGACGTTAGTGTGAAAGCTAGAGCACAGAGCAGGTGATGTTTCAGCTGCATCTGAAGAACGGAGACAACGAAGAGTAGAGTGAAAGATAGTAGATAGATGAAACTGTTAACCGTCATTGTTGGTGAGTTGAAGATGGAAGTTGTGAAAGTACTAGTAGTGTTTTGGTAATTTTTAAACTAATGTATTGTAATGGTTATTTTCAACAAACCATAGGCACGAAAAACGTAATTAACTCTTATTTATTTATATTTTAATTTTAATAACAAGGGCAATATGGTTATTTCAAATAAACAAATAGAATAATTGGATGAGGTTCGTAAGGGCGGATTGTAATTGTTACAAAAGTGAAAGTATAGGTACTATTTTAGCAACTTTTAAACTAATGGATTGTAAGGTTTATTTTCAACAAACCACAAGACTGGAAAACTTAATAAACTCCTAGGGTTATCATTGTCAATGTAGGGCTAGCCACTTAGTAGAGATACATCTCCTTAAAAAGAAAAGTCTGAGGTTCAAATTTGCACAAAGAAGTAGTTTTAAATTATTGGTGTAAAGTTGAGTAAGAACAATAATTGTCGTTCAGAAAAAAAGGTAAATTACATTTTTCATCCTTTATGTATGTATCGTATTGCAATGGATGTCTTTTAACTTCAATAATTACAGTCACAGTAATTTATTTGTAAATCCCATTATAACCTACGTCCTTTCACAATAACCTGGTTTATTTTAAACATTAAATGATGTCATGTGGACCTCATACGAGGGCATCTATGTCCTTTCACACCTGGTTGTCTCATATGAACCATTCACCCACTACCATTTTCTTCATCGTCTCGGCTCAAACACCCTACACCATTTTCTTTAACATCATAACTGCTATAAATTCGTTGCTAAACAAACCCCAAGATCGTTGGCAAAATGATTGTTACATTTTACGATCTCAGTTTGGGGAAAATAAAGACGATAGATATGAATACCCCTTCATCTTGACGGTTTTGACAGGATGATGGTGAAGATTCTATGGTAATGGTCCATAGCTTGCATCGGTTTTCCATCATTGGTTGTAAGTACCGATGACCATTGATGATGGGGGTACACAAATGGGGGTTTATTTAATTTGAATTCAAGGTTTTTCTAAGTAATGTTGGGTACTAAAGCACTCTTCACTAGAAAATTCTAAAACTTAAACATAGTGATGCTAGTGAAGAGGTTTTTTTGTTTACAGTTTTTTTAAATGGGTTTTGATTTTGGTGGTTGTTTGTTTCATTTGTAATGGTGTAGCTGACGATATGAATATGGGGAACAATTGAAGTCAGGCTTTGGTTAATTTGAGGATTAATGTTAGGCTTTAGGTTGATTAATTTGGGGGTTAATTGAAGGGGGCTAGACTTCTATCTTGTTCTTTTATGAACAAGAAACAAATTATCTAAACAAATAGATAGAAATAGGCTTTTTGGATTACCTTAATGTTGAGACACTCGTGTGCACATTTGTTTTGAGTAATTTTTTGGGATGACAGATGATGGAGGTGGTAATGTGGCTCTACCACCAAAGGTGATGGCCGACCGTTCAATTTTCAAAAACTTAATCTTATAAAAGTTTTTGAATCACCTAGATTGGTGAATGATGCATAGAACCACCGCCATGCCACGCTGCTACTGTGGCTCTGCCACCAAGGGTGGTTGCTGGCCGTTTTCTAGAAAGAGAGATGGGAGAGAAGAGAGGGAAAAGGGATAAGGTTTTTGGTTGTATGGCATTGAAAATGAAAGGAAAAGGAAATATATTTTAAATATGAATAATGTATTTTAATAATCCCAACTATTAGCCGTTGCCGGCAACAGTCCAACTTCAGAAATAGTCAGTGGTGGTCCTACCTTTTAACATATTGTAAACCAATGAACCTTTGCTAACAGAAAAGGAAAAAAAGGACAAAAAGAAATTAAGATTCTGTTGGTAAAAGTCTATTAGTTTACAATATGTGAAAAAGGTTGGACCACACTGGTTATTATTTAAATTGGGACTATTGCCGGCCAACAACTAATAGTTGGGATTATTAAAATCCATTGTTACTTTTAAATATGCTAGTTAAATTACTAACCTACCCTTATTTGTAAGGCACATGCCATATTTAACTGAAAATTTTAACGTAGTTTACTAAATGACGTAAAGTGTAATTGGTTTACAAATAAAGGATTATGACAGTAATTATTGCAGTTAAATGATATCAATTGCATTTCGATACGAATATAAAAGACGAAATAGTTAGGGTTGTACTCACATGTTGGATGTTGATGTGGAACTTGAGGTAGGGTGTGTGAGTTAGTTGTTTATTTTTTTTAATATTTTTTTGTGTTTTAATTTAATTTTGGTTTTTTATGGAACATTACAAAATAGTTGATAATGACTATATGATCTCTCATCTTGCAAGTGCTCAACATAGATACCTCTATATTTTTTTTTCTAGGTTATACTATTGTTTTTGTCATTTATGGTTTAGCCGAAATCTCAATTTCAGTCCTACATTTTTTCATACGCCTATGGCTTTATGTGATTTTCATTTCTTGCAATTTCAGTCACCACTGCAATTTGTTATTAAATTTATGAGCAATTTAATACTTTTAACATGTGTACAAGCTCTTAATACATTAGGTACAAGTATTTACTCAAAAATAACTAAAAGAAATAATTGAATACAATCAAGGATTATTAAATGTTTCTTCCTTTTTTTGGTTTTAATCATCTTAACGATTCATAACCTTCATAACCCACCAAAATTCAGTTTTGGACTAGAATTTATGGAAATCTTCATAACCGTCTACAAAATTTTCAATAGTCAAAACGAAATCAATTTGTTTATTATAAAAGCTTTAACTGATTTCTAACATGAACGAAATAGAGAAGGTTCATAAGCTCAATTGAGGTTTTGAGAAGGGTATAAATCAACCTAATTGGAGCGTGTTAAAGGATCGAGTTCTTGATTCACCCGCTAACATGTTCATCTTTCTTTGATTGAAAACCCTAAAATAAGTAGTATTTTTTGTTAGTTATTGCAACGGAGTGATGGATTTGTATCATGTCTGAGATTTCTAGGGACATGAGTACATCAATCGAGATGGATATGAAAATGAATTTATTTAACTACTATATTCATGATATAAGGGAATTGATTTCTACAGGTGATTTCTTGCTATCTTCATCGACAGGCTCATGATTGGTTAAAGTAGGAAATGAGAGTTTTAGGAACAACGAGACACAGAAAATGAATTTGACAACTCGCTTGCATGGCTGATGATGCAGTCACTAACGGATGCCAATATACATAGATGCAAGGAAACGTGATACCATCACTGTTCCACAATACGAAGTCAAGTGAAAATGCGATAGCCCATGAAATGGATTTAATAATGTAGCACAACACGTTTATAGTTTACGTAATAGAATTCTTAAGCGTCTTTAACTTTTTTGTAATCAAAAAACAAATAATATCATCACCTATGTAGCCACAACCTTACAATAGTCCTATTGTGCCTTTGAAGTGTCTTTTGTATCTACTTCAGGGCTACTCAATACTTCAACATCACCTTTGAAGATCTAGATATTGTATTTATATGGTGTCGGATGTTTTAATTTGTTTATTTGTTTGTCACTCAAATTAACACCTTGACGATATAATACATATGCTATAAATTAGAATTACTTTATGGTTTTACCCCTTTGCAACATAACATGTTGGGTTATCCATGGAATGTTTGCAATGACTCTCTTAAGAAATGTTTTAAAACTTTACATTATAACCGTCTCCTTAAGTTACGTACTAAAGGTATCACAATGTTGCAACATGCGCCAGGAAAAATCCTAGTATTTAGACTACTAATATCTTTTAAAATCAAGACTGGAATAGTCGTTACATTTCTTTCAACTTTTTTTTTATAAAAGAAAAGTATATTTTAGTAACTTAGTGTTTTTAAGTTAGTGAAAATTTTACTTGACAGAATAATTTGATTTCTAAAAATAACATGCCTTATTACAAAAGTTTAGAACCTTTTAGATAGCGTAAACACAACATGTAATGTATCGTGATTTTTAAAGCGGTATGGTCTTAAGTACTATGCAGGCCGCAACCTAGTCTTTGTACGCACAGGACCATACACACACTTATCATATATACACTCGGTTCCAAGTTTCCTCGGGGGGGGGGGGGGGGGGGGGGGTACTCCTGAAGACGCACAGCGACACCAGCTCAGAGGAGAAAATTAGTACAAGGTGAAAGCGATCTACAACCAATTAGCTTCCCCCAGCTACTATCCCTGAAAATCCCCACGATGCTCATCGTGCGGGGGACAAACAGTATAAGCAACAACGACGTGTGGCCAATTATGATGCGCCATTTCACCTCTTCTCAATTTCCACTACGCGATCGTACTACCACCTCTGTGCGCACTAACTATCGTGTCATAGGGAACCAAATGGATATTCCTTGAAAGCGACGTATTGGCCAATATCCTTCTCCAACCCTTCGGCTATAAATACCGTCCTTCACCAAAGGTTTAGGGATCCGATTTCTCGCTCTCTCACTCTAAACACATTTTTTTCCTTTCTCTAGAAAGAACAATACCAATTATCACATCAGAGTCTGGTTAATAGAAGAACCCCCTTCCCTCTTAACGAGGAATGGTGTTATTGTTTTACAGATCATATCAGGAAGATCCCAGCTCATACCAATCAAGAAGAGAGGATAGAGAATGGTGTTATTGTTTTACAGATCATATCAGGAAGAACCCCCTTCCCTCTTAACGAGGAACGGTGTTATTATTTTACAGATCATATCAGGCCGAGACTCCATATTTTTTGAATGACAAATCTTACTCTACTTTACACCATATATACTAAATTTCTCCCCTTACCCATGTTTGAACCTGGTACCATATGTATCTACCAAGTGAGCTAGCCCACGTCACAACTTCATTAGTGTTCTATTTCCTGCGGATCAGAACCAGTATTTCTTCAATATTTCATACACCAAAAGCACTTTTTTATATAATAACTATGATATAGATCTTATGGCTCAAACAAGAGGCTTCATTTGTAAGCCACCCATACGTGCCATAGTCGGTTAGCCTAAAATCGAGCCAAAACAATAATCAGTTGGTTTTGGGAAATCAATTGGTTTCAGTTTCAGTTTGGTTGTGGCCCGGTTTTTGAATTTACATACGGGCTTGAATTTGTTGTGATTGAAATCACTTTCTTTTTGGTAAACAATCTATTGACTTTAATAACCTTGGGACTAAAACTTTTGGCCTAAATTAATAATTTAGGTTAAATTTAATAACAAACATTTAAACAAGTTTGATATAATTTGATTCAGTTAGGTGTTCTGTTTTGGAATTAGCTATAATCAAACAAAGTGTAATTTTCAGTTAAAAGAAAACATACCTGGTGATTATGGAATCAAATCACATAAACTGTAACAATGTGTTTTCATCAGTGCACCACGCACATCATGCGTGTCTGATGCATGCACTTTTAAACCAAGATTATAACCACCACCAAACATAGAATAATACACCAAGCAACAATGGTTATACTTTCGACAAAATATTTGATAAACAAAAATACATTTATGAATATTAGCAAGCGCATAAATCACTTGATAATTATACTGTTAAATCAAAAACCTAAAGCAAAATTACATGAGAAGAAGCTTCCATAACAAAAACGGAAAATATAACCTTGGTCTAATCACTATTCGTCTTGAGTGGCAGCCCCTTGGTTGAGTTCAGCAAATCTCATCCCGACCCGCATCGAATGCTTCAAGAACTTCTCAGCACATCTCTTCACACATGTTTCCTCTTGTTTGTCTAAAGTTTTGCGCCTGAAGGTGTCTACGCAGTCTGTAAAGCAGCGTTCCACAAGTGTGTTGTACATCCTTAGACTGCAGTCGAGATTAATCATCAGCAACTCAAAGTTGCATTTTCTTATCACTCATAATCAAAATGAACATCTGTAGTATTCATATCGTTCACGTCTCTTAACAAGCTCGGCTAGTAAAAAGCTCTTGCAGATAAAGTTTATTAAATAACTTTATAATTTCAGACAAACAGTACAATTTTAAAATTAATAAACTACAAAACATATAATTTATATGTAGAGTAAATTACTTTTTGAGTCCCTGTGATTTAGTGGTTTTAACCATTTGAGTCCAAACAAAAAATCTTTAACGCTCTTGAGTCCCAAACCGCTCATTTTATATCGTTTTGAGCCTCCTGTGTTTTAGTGGTTTTAACCATTTGAGTCCAAAATCAAAAGTACAGGTTTTAAAAATTGGACTAAAAATCGTAATAAAATGAGCAGTTAGGGACTCAAGGCGTTAAACTTTTTAAAGTTGGATTCGAGTGATTAAAACCACTAAAACACAGTAATTTACTCTTATATGCACTAAAAGTTGGGTTACATTTTATTAATAAACTGAAATTTAGCCTATAATTCAGACGAGCCAACGAGTCACCAGCTTATTGAACTAGTCTAAAATCTAATCATCCATATTAGAAACGATATCTAAATAAATAGGAAAAAAAATAACATTTAGATTGAAAACATATTTGGTGTTATTGAGGAGAAATAATGTGCTAGACTTCACTGCTATGGATTTGATGATTACGATTGGATCTCGAAAGATAACATACATACATACAACAGCAAATAAAAATCTAAAATGATATACACATATAGTCTTACATAACTGATGAAAAATTATACAAAAAACATATACAGCATAATCAAAATTAACATCCGTAGTATCAATATCATTCATCCACATCTGAAACATCTAATTCCAAACATAGAAAAATTGAAACAAATTTTGTATTATAAACAAACATAACATGCTAAATTCGACTACCAGGGTTTTAACAGTCACAGTCTCAGATCGAAAAAATAAACAAAAGATAAATTAAAAACTCAGATACAGTTCTTAATCAATGAAGTCTGACAGCAAATCAGTTGGTGTAAATATCAAAAAAAAAGAACCTGTCACGAATTTGAAGCTGATCGATCATGGTGGACATGCGAGCTTGATCTTCCGGCGGAAGAGTGCCCAAATCTCCGAGCATACTTTTGTCCATTTTCGACTGCTATTGGCGGTTGTGTAAATTCAGCTGAAACTAGGGTTTTGATCTCAGATTAGACGGTTTATACGTAGTAGGCAAGATGGTTTTTTGGGCTTGTAATGGGCCTTTATTTGAGCTCATAATTGAAAACGAAACCCGACTCCATTTGCACTAATTCGAACAGGTTTGAGTCAAACTGGTTTCAACCTGGCCCAAAAATAAACTTTTTTTATAAGTGGTTTCAACCCGACACAAACTGATTAATAAGGTTTGCATATTTTCACCCAAATTGGTTTATGACAAATCGGTTTCAACCGTACACAAAAAATAAACTTTTTTAATAACCGGTTCCGAGTACCGGTTTATGACCTAAATTGGTTTCAACCTAACACAAACTGAATATTTTCACCCAAATTTGTTTATGGCTTGAACTGGTTTCTCCTCAAACCAGTTGTGACCAAAGTTGACTAAAACAATTTGGTTTACAATCCGAACTGGATTGGTAGAAGAAACCATAGTTTGTACACCTCTAGTCATGCCATTAGCATACGGATTGCAACAAAATACAAAATTGGTAAATTATTAGTCAAACAACGTAACGAACTTATTAATTTTATGCAAATCATTGGATTCTTGGTAAAAAGCAGGTAAAAATTGAGATCGAAATGCCGGTTTTTTTTTCCTAAACCGGTTCTTGCGAAACAAATTCAGGTATGAAACCAGTTTGTGAAGGGTTGGTTCAATTTGATTTTAAACCATATTTTAATCATTTTGGTTCGGTTTTCACCAAGTTCCAAAACAGTTTCAACATAGGGTTGGGTTTAGACCTGATTTGGTTTCAAACCGGTTTCTATGTTCATCTCAAATCTCAATGTTGAGATGTATTAGAGTGGACCAATTTGAAAAGTTGGTTGAACAAACCGATTGTAATTCTATAAAAATCAATATCTTTAAATGTGTTATTTATTACCGAATGTAATTATTTTTAAATTTGTATATTTAAAACTAGGTTATAGTTCCGTGTAATACACGGGTTAATTAATAAAAGTTGTTTTTAGAGTATAATAAGACAAGTAGGTGTAGGTGTACCTGATAATTAATAAACAACATACTTCTAAAGTGCTTAATCATTAATTCAATAAAAAGTTTCTTAATTATTTTAACATCGTATAATTAAATATTTTAAAAACATATTTTGATGACCTATATATTTATTCGTCCTTAATTTGTTATACAATTAACTCAAATGGTTTCACGTATAATTTCAAAAATTGTTTGGCTATATTAATAAACTGTTGGGCTATATCGATAAACGTAATCAATACACATCACACTTCCCCTGTCAACCCCTTGTTACAACCGGGACCGCCAGCCCCGCCTACTCAACAGTGGTCTGAATATGCCCCGGACCGTCGCGCCTATAGGTAGACTATAGTTTGTGTAAATAGTATTCAAATACATATTTATAGCATGCATATACATACATGTATAAACACTTAGGGGAAAATCATTTGAGAAAAAACTTAATATGAGAAGAAAAAAAATACATAATAGTAAAACAATAAATAGTTTACAACTTCTCTTATTAATTGTTTTCTCTCTCATTAATTAAGCAAAAACACTTTTGTAAGATCACCAAACCTCTCTAAACAGGATCACTCACTAACAACAGATCACGTATAAAAGGAGGAAACTATTATACGATCTCATACTATGTATACAAATAATAAGAAATGATAGAAAGAGAAGAATTTCGCCAAAATAACACTCTGTATTCAATACTCAGAAAACACACAGTTTTCAGATCTACAAAGATGCCCAAAAAGTCTAACAATACAAGTTATCAAACTTGTATTTATAGAAAGACATGATACTACGGAACTAACATATGTTCCGTAGTACCATATAACAAGTACGAATCAAAATAAATAAAAAGAACTAGGTAATTAAGAACTTGCATATGTTCGGAACCTCATTTCGTTTACAAATATAACCCAAATATTATACTAAGACCCTTGTTCTTCTTAGGTTCGTCACATCCAACACTTCATCACTTTTAGTGCATTTACAGACTCTCCATTGATGAATGCTTGGATCTTCAAAAGCATTTATTGACTTGTCTTTGTGGTCCCGGTGACGGCGGTTCTAGACAAAAGCTTGGGCATATGATAGTACCGATTCGGTAGAACGACATAAGAAGGGAGTAGGAACATAATCAGTGGAAGCATTCATTCATTCATACCAAAAGAGTATACATCTTGTCTGGTTGGCGGAATTTCTTGAGAAAATCCGCCAGCGTTTCCCCTTAGGGAACTTCCAAACTTAACAAACAATGAACACACCACACATATTTATAGACATGAGTTTCTCGTGCGAAGCGAGCAAGCTGTCACTCGTACGAAGCACCATTCGTACGAGGCTTCACTCGTACGAAGTGTCATTCGTACGAGTGGAACTGTTCATCACTCGTACGAGTCATATTTTCACTCGCACGAGCCAGTATACGTTGTTTATCACTCGTATGAGTCACATTGTCAATCGTACGAGCCAGTTCTCGTTCGCACTTGGGTTGTGTGTTCGTATATAATCTATACAATATTCAATACACGCTCTATCTATCATATTCGCACAGTGACAGACATAAAGTGTATAAACAGTTTCCCCCCTTGTACATCACTGTCGAAGCTTGAACTTGATCTTGAATCTGTGAGCCGTGTTTGAATATTCTGCAACTTCAATCAGGTATCTATTGACGTTGTAATTCCCCCTTGATTGATGATCTGGGTTTGCATTATCTACGTTATGCAACATTCCCCCTGAAATAATTTTCTCCAGAAATTAAAGTTCAGGTCGTTGTTTGCACGGTTCAAGACCTTCTTGATTTACTTAATCTACAAATTTTCTCAAATAATACCAACTTGAAATTAAACAACGCAGCTTCTCCGTTTCAACGTTAACCATATCCGCGTTCGGTTTAGCGCACTCCTCTAATGCTCGATCATCTGATCTTCAAAAGCCAATCGGCAATTGATAGAAACTTCGAATTACCACAACAAAAAACTTCAAATCAATGAATATCCGTAAAAATCTGAAATCCCGATTTCCGTAATCACAATTGATCAGAAATCGGTAATCTTCTCAATCAGCAAATCATCATCGGAATCATACTATCTGGTAACACATCGAATCTGAGAAACATTCTTCGGCAATCAGAATCACATTCTTCCTTTTTAGTCACAATAACAGATGTATAGCTATCTCCGCTGGAATGGGGCAACTGAAACTACAAGACATCCTTGTTTCCTGGCGGTTAGTCCGAGAAACAGTTCATTTGCCTTGCAGAGTTAAAGATAAGCAGTCATATACTCTTCCACTTCCACGCCGGGGATCAGGTATGTAACCCTTGAGCATCAATTTGTATTATGATTCGAAAATTCTAAACATTCTTTGATCACACATTCCAAATGTATAGTCTATTTCGTGAATAGACATAAACATTATCTCATTACTAATGAATCTTCGATCCTCTGTGTTTCCCAGATAATCTGCACTCAAAACCACCTGAATACTGTTGCATCGCCATGATTTCAAAAATGCCGAAACCATATACGTGAAAATTTCCCCCTCTCATTTTTGCAAATTCTGATGTCTTGAGTTCTTATCGGAATGAAGATTATGGTGCGATTGCAGCATATGGTACTCAAATTTTGCCGAAAATTTCCCAAAATTGCAGTTTTGATCAAATGTTGATTTAACGTTAAGGCCCATTAATAGTCACTACACCAGATGATCAACGTTTTGCGCAGGGATCGGTGACTACCCCAAAATCTTCTTCATCATTTTGTGACCGTATCATCAAATCTATACTCTAAAGCTCCAGATGGTGTCCCCGAACAGCCCGAATTTAGACGTTAAAATCTCGAAATGTTTTTAGGTCACCACTTCGTATGAGCTGGACTTTGTACGAGCCACAGAGGCTCACTCGTATGAACGAAACTAATTACGTTTTTTGATACAAATTCTTTATATCTTTGAATTTCAAGATATTTTTTGCACAGATTTGGTCGAAAATCAGTTTCTAACGATCCTATGGTATCAATTTTACATTATGTCCGTGGATTGTCCGATTATTTGATGTTACGTCTAAAACCCCTCATACGTCCAAAATTCATGAGCGTAGGTGAATCATCAACTGTTAGATTGAATAAATCGGTACCGTAGATCTGATACCAATTGTGGTCCCGGTGATGGCGGTTCTAGATGGAAGCTTGGGCGTATGATAGTATCGATTCGGTAGAACGACATAAGAAGGGAGTAGGAACAGAATCAGCGGAAGCATTCAATCATTCATACCGAAAGAGTATACATCTTGTCTGGCTGGCAGAATTCCGGGAGAGATTCCGCAAGCGTTTCCCCTCAGGGAACTTCCAAAACTTAACAAGCAATGAACACACAACACACATTTATAGACAGGAGTTCCTCGTACGAAACGAGCAGGCTGTCACTCGTACGAAGCACCATTCGTAGGAGGCTTCACTCGTACGAAGTGTCATTCGTACGAGTGGAACTGTTCATCACTCGTATGAGTCATATTTTCACTCGTACGAGCCAGTATACGTTGTTTATCACTCGTATGAGGCACATTGTCACTCGTACGAGCCAGTTCTCGTTTGCACTTGGGTCGTGTGTTCGTATCTAATCTATACAATATTCAATACACGCTCTATCTATCCTATTCGCACAGTGACGGACATAAAGTGGATCAACAGTCTTTAACCTCATGTTGAGAAAGCATTGTGTGGCAGCCTCAATTACGGTTCGGTTCTTCCTTTCAGCAACTCCGTTTGTTGAGGAACGTAAGGAGCACATAATTAATGAATGATACCCATTTCCCGACATAACTTATCCATTCTCTGATTTTTGGACTTTGTCCCATTGTCACTTCAGATCTTTTTAATAGGTAAAGAGTAATTTTCCTTAAGTTTTAGACAAATCTTTTAAAATACCAAATGTTTAATCCTTTGATTTTAAGAAAAATACCCATGAAAATCATGAAAAAATTATCTATGACAATTAAAAATAGGACAAACCACTGAAGCTAGACACATTGGACCAAAGAGATCCATATGAAGCAGTTCAAGTGCTTTTTGGATCGAGTTAATCTTTTTGGGTTTATGAGGCTTTCTTTTTATTTTGCCTTTTTCCCAAAATTCACATTTGTTGTGTATTTAAAACTTTTGAAAGGAACCCCTAACACTAAATCATTTTTGATCAATTGGTTCATCTTTCTTAAATGCACGTGGCCCATCCTCTTATGCCATAGAAATAATTAATACTCTGTCTCCTTCGAAAATAAATACGTTGCAGCTCCAAATGAACTCATTAACGGACGCATGTCCATAACATACATATTATTTACCCTCGGAGATTTCATCACAACCAGTCCTCAGGAATAACAAAACCCGGTCTCAGAACAAAGCAAGCTTTATCAGTAAAGTGTATTGTATACTTGTTGTTGCACACTTGAAATACCGACATTAAGTTGTGCTTCAGTTTGGCTACATAATTCACTTTGTGTAAAGTAATTTTCCATTTAACAAAGAACCTTCTCCGGTAATATAGCCACCTTTTTCACTAGCAAAGTTCACATATCCACCTCTTATTGATTTCAAATTAGTTTGCAACTCCTTGTTTCCCATCATGTGCCTAGAATAACCATTATTGATATACCAAATATAGATAGCCTTTTCAGTTGTTCCTACACTTCCAAAAAGGAAATTATAGGTCCCCTAGTCTGTACGGATCTTCACAGAATCGTCTATCCAACCTGAGAGTGCGGAATCCCCTAGATCAGATTTCACAGAAAACAAACAAGAACAACAATCAATATAAACCTGATCTTTATTGATTATCTATCACAATGATTACAATAAATCTAGACCACAAGAATTCTCTCTCAACTCTCTCTGAAGTGATTACTGAGCAACTGAGCAACCTTAACCCTAATGCAAAACTCTCTTTATATAGAGTCAGGTTTGCAACTGGGCTAGGGTTTCACCACATGGGCTACAAATTGGTGTAGGCCCAATTCGCCTACCACTAACTATAATGTGTCTGGTTTAGCCTAATCACTTCTAATCAACTACTACAATACTAAACCCACTAACTCTTTATCGTTTTACTAATTACAAGATATCTAAAGACCAAATCTAAGCTGTTGTCACAAATATGCACCAACAAACTCCCCCTTGACAATAGCTCCATTAAACAATTTTGTCTTCAATCATCTTGCAATATTCAACGTCTTTGAAAATCTTTGGTCTTTGGATAGATTCGGCTGTAATAGCTTCTGTCAGCAACAGACTCCCCCTAAGCTGATGCATCCAATCACCAAACCTTCTAAGTCGTTAGCGTTTGAGTAAACTCTAGTTTAGCACTTGCATAGCAATTTTCAAACTCTTAAACTTTGTCTGCAATGTAGAAAGGAGGTTCTACCATGCATCCAATCAAATTCCTCTTCACCAAACTTGGCAGCAACACACTGCTACAATCTGTATACTATAAAACAAAACATCTCAAGAAACCATAAGAATTTTTCAACACAAGTTTACAAATTATTATTATTCAAGAGATAGTTAAGCTGTATCACAGATTAAGCACTTCTCTACCCAAACCACACACTTAAAATTTTAAGCACACTGAACCTGCAAGATTTTAAAATTTTGAACCCATCTTCTAACATCGTCTCCCCCTATCGGTAACAACTCTCATGAACAACCATTTTTCATACATTAAGAATTTACAAGAAAATGAAATCTTTTTGGATTTTTATATTTTCTGAAAACAAATAAATAACAAAATAATAAACACTCTATTTTTGTGAGAATCACTGGGAAGAATATCATATCAGCATTATCAAACTATTTTCACACTATTAGATAATTCTATATATAATTTTCATGAAAAGCAGTTCAAGACGATTACTAGTATTGTTTATCCACTTAAACAAAATACATGAACATTTCAAGTACAATTACCTAGTGATATGTTAAAATAATTTATACTGATATACTAGTGTGTCCCACTTCAGGACATACCCCCATGATCAAGGTATGCACAAATATTCCTCATAGTAGGTGAGTATACCAAAATTCATCCTTTTTGATTTACAACGTTAGATAATTGGTGATCAGGTCAGCACTTCCATACAGCAAAGAGACCAATATCCAACGAGGGTTAGGGCAAATACCAATTTTGGTACGATTAATGCAATTTGCATGTTTGAATGACTCTCTAGGAGAGCTTCTTCAATTTATGGGATTTGGCATTTTAGCTCTTTTAAGATATCCTTGTTGTGCCTAGGTCAGCATATATCTGGATGCAGCAGAAGGACAACCTTGATACTGTTAGGTTCCATAATTTCATACAAGATTTCCTTCCACTTGTAATTCCATAGGCTTCTTTCTTGCCTTGTATTCCACTTATCATTTCCTTCAGTTCGTCTATCTTGCTGGTCATCATAGTCTCTACTATGTTTAGCACTTGACTTTCTACTTCTTGTGCTATACGAGGGATGTTTGCATCAAGTGTCTTTACTACTTCATCTGCAATCAGCTTATTTAATTCATCCTGACTTATTTGTTCCGTAGCATTTGAACCCCCTTCATCCGTGATCTACAATCACATACTTGTGTCAGATATCATACTATTCATTCATATGTATGCATACATCTATATACATATATCATTCTATACGTTGCAAAATCTCAAAATCTCATTCTTGTAGGTTACGGGTTCAAATAATTCTTATCGCAACATTCTTGACGTACCATTTACAATATACTTCCGTTCGTGCAATCAACTTTCTTATTCATTCGCACATTCGTTATATATGTATATTATATATATATATTAAATAGCTTGCCATCATGGTTTCATTTACATTCTGGTGCCCTTTCTAGAATTTAACGAGGGTTTGGGACTTATTTAAAAATTTTAACATAATAAAATAATGAATCAGCCACATGCTTTAGTGGCTGGCGTCGGCGACGGCTCATCACCATGTCGCCGACGCACTCTAGAAAGTTGCGTCGCTGTGATTCTTGCGTAGACAGTGTATTAGTACGTCGGAACAAGGAAGGGCCGTCAGCGATGCATAAGGAGCCCGTTGCCGATGCCTTGTCCAATCTCTCTAACGCTGCAGATTTTGTTTCAGCCATTTTGTCTGATATCAAACCTTTTTCCCAGCCGAAACCATTTCATAATATCTCGTGACTTCACTAGTCATAACGTTATGTTAAATCCCTATAACCTCTTCCCGTTTTAACGTCTATAAACAAGAACATTAAAATTTCTTAAGGATACTTACTAGTATCATGCCTCGGAACGAACACACTTTTGCATGAGCTCTCGGTTTGAGTTCAAGTACACTAGCTTTGGCACTTGAATCCCTCAAACCTTGGCTCTGATACCAACTTGTTAGGCTCCATAGTTCCATACAAGATCAAAACGCCAATGATTTTAAAATGTTTCTTTCTACACATAAAAATTGACCAAAATACCCTTATAACGAGATTTAGCAAATCGTCATTGTTAGAAGTATTTTAATACCATCTAACTAAACTACCATACCACAAGTATCAACTTAATTCACTTACAAAAGATACGAGCATAAAGTTCATATTTTTACAACCCAAAAAGTTTATGACCCGTTTGGCGTTCAAAACATAACCGGAAGCGTATAAGAGTAACAAGGTGTGTTCGATCCGAGCTTCGCTTGTCGATTAAACATCAACTTTACCTACAACACAATCACAAAAGTCAATATTAACTCACTTTTAACTTCATAATTCTAGCTTACACAATCGTATTATACATTCTTTATGAAATCTTCTATTCATTGACCCGTTTGGAACGAATCACATTTATAACCATGCTTTTACTTACTTGTCCATTTATGACAGTTAAATTTACCACTCTAACTTAGTTTAACTTTATAAAACCTTATAATCGCCAATAATAGTAAGTATAAGAACTTACCTTTGTCCCGTTTTGATGGTGATCCAATATTGCTCACTCCTTCCTCTTTCACTCCTAAAATAACAAATTTAACATGCTTAAATCTTATGTTTTCAACTCATTCTTTTCTTGACATAACATATATAGTAATCCTTCACATTTTTTACGTGAGCCAGTTAGTAACATAATTACATTTGATCATAGAAATCACACAAAACCGCTATTCTAAGCATTTCACCAAACACTTGGTGTGCGTATCAAGATCAAAGCATAAGGTACAAGCATTCTATGCAAATTCTTCCTATCTCACAACATGAGCCATTGAAATCAACCAGATTTACACAATCATCACCATCATCTTGCACTAAATTATCTAACTAACGCTCTATTTCATACCAAATTTACATTCACATATATGAATTCATATGACATGATCTTCATTCTTCACCCTAGTTTTATTGTAAGTGGGTTTCATCATGAATCATCAAGATTATCAAATATTTAACTTATTTCATCTTCTATATAATGATTCTATCAGTTATTCATACAAATTTTAATTCAATTTCATGTGTCATTCATAACCCACTTATGATAGTTCATCAAATCACAAAATTTAACTTACCTCTTAAGAAACTAGTTTAGATAATCAAGAATAAGTGTTCATGCAAGGAGATTGACCTTGATTTCCTTTGTGATTTTCTTGATTTTTACAAAGATGGAGGTCTTCCTTCTCTTTCTTGTTCCAGGCGACACCAACACACCTTTTGTGTGTGTGTGTGTGTGGTGTGTTTTCTAATTTAATTTTATAAAATTAACTTTCCTTCATATCCCTTTTTGGCTCCTCAAGTATGAACACTTATTTTTAGATGGCTAAATACTTATTCTTTAGGTTAAAGTTCTAATTTACATTCTAACTAAGTTCATACTCCTAGTTACTACTAATGTATTTCTCTAAAAACACATATAAATATACATGATTAAATTAAGGGGTGTTACAGATACCCCGGATAAAATAACGATACCTAAAACTTTAGATTTTGGCAATCTATCAACGCAAGATTTAAGGTTATAAAACCGTACGCCACTGATATGTTACCCACTCATACATAGTTCTTTATGTTTATATCACCAAGGTAAGTTGATTATTTCATGCCTTTTGCCTACTGGTACATCATATGATGAAGCTACTATCACATTTAAGCAATTTAATTTTAATTTTATGTGACAGTCTAACTTGTTGATGTACTATCATTTCTTCTTTTCCACACAGTGAAAACTCATTTTTGATTTTCTATTTTTTATGTTTTGATTTTTGAAAAACAGTAAATTATTTACAAAAATTTTTATGGAAAACTGGTTATTCAGGATTCCTCATCCCGTTGAGTTCGACTAAATGTTCAAAACGAGCCTTGTCAAATGCTTTTGTATAAAGATCTGCCAGGTTATCTAGTGTGTCGACTTGATGCAGTTCAATCAATTTTTTCAGAACAATCCCGCATAAAATGATGATGAATGTCAATATGTTTTGTGCGACTGTGTTTTATGGGATTGTTGGTGATTGAAATAGTGGCATTATTGTCTATCATAATAGGAGTACGAGTGAAATTCAAACCGTAATCGCGCATCTGCTGTTGGATCCAGAGAACCTGAGAGCAATAGCTACCCGCAATAATATATTCAGCTTCACACGTAGAGGTAGACACACAAGACTGCTTCTTGCATTGCCATGACATGATCCTCCCTCCTAAGAACTGACAACCACCTATGGTAGACTTTCTTGTTGATTTGCATCCTCCAAAGTCCGAATCAGTGAAAGCAACAAACTTCAAATAACAAGCAACTAGATACCATAACCCAAGTTTAGGTTTCCCCTTCAAGTAACGAAGGATCCGCTTCACTGCTTTCATATGCGACTCTTTTGGATTCGTTTGATATCTTGCACAAAGACACACTGCGAACATGATGTCTGGTCTTGAAGCAGTCAAGTACATTAGTGAACCAATCATTGCTCTGTATTGAGTTGGACCAACATCCTCCACACTCTCATGATCTGGACAAAGATTGTGATTCTCGCAAATAGGTGTGTTGAAAGTAGCGCAATCCTCCATTTTGAAATGAGACAAAATGTCATGCACATACTTCGTCTGATGTATAAACATCCCATCCTTCTTCTGTTCAACTTGTAAACCCATAATGTAAGACAGTTCACCCATCACACTCATTTCAAACTTGCTCTTCATTACCTCCTTGAAACCATGACACATGTTCTCATCAGATGACCCAAAAATGATGTCATCCACGTACACCAGTACCAGCAGAAAGTCTTCCTTCTTCCTTTTATTGAAAAGTGTACTGTCTATCTGACCTCTTTCAAAACCATTCTTTAACAAATGTGATGACAGTGTCTCATACCACGCCCTAGGTGCCTGATGCAATCCATACAATGTCTTATCAAGTCGATAGACTCGATCTGGATAATCTGGATCAGTAAACCCATCTGGTTGTGAGACATACACCACTTCTTGGACTTTCCCGTAAAGAAATGCACTCTTCACATCCAGTTGGTAAACTTTGAAGCCCTTGAATGAAGCAAAAGCTAGGAACATCCGAATTGCTACTGGTGCAAACATTTCATTATAATCAATCCCCTCTTGCTGATTGAACCCTTTCACCACTAACCAAGCCTTATTCCTTATCACGATCCCTCGGTCGTCTTTCTTGCACTTAAACACCCACTTGGAGCCTATTTCCTTCTCTCCTTCAGGCAAGTCAACTAGCTCCCAAACCTTCAACTTCTTAAACTGAGCTAATTCCTCTTGTATAGGTTCAACCCAACAATTATCTTTTAGAGCCATGTGAACATTCTTGGGCTCCTCTTGGGCAATAAAACAGCTATACCAACACTCATGTATCATCCCTGTCTTCTGAATCGAAGTAAATAAACAGGAACCTTTGATCACACCTCTTCTTGTCTGAACACCTACAGCAGCATCACCTATAATGTTTTCAACTGGATGATCTTTGTTTGTGTGTGTAGTAGCAATGGTGTCAACAACTAAATTATCTCCCAGATTTGATCCAATCTCCTCTGAATGTTCTTATTAGCAAACAGATTAGTAAAGTCCTCCCCTTGAATAGGTTCAAGCTCACTATCAATTGAGTCCTATGGAAATGCACTGGAAGAAGTTTCTGGAGCATCTGTCATTGATATACTCGATCTAGGCATGAAGTCACCCTCTTCATCTTCACTGATCATAGTTTGAATCACCTGAGACTCATCTGCATTCGAAAAATAAAGAATATTAAATTATTTAAAGACGCTATCATAATCATATAATATAGCAGGACCACTCGTTGATTGTTGAGGTGAATAACTAGCGATTTCCATGTTAAACACAACCTCAATTTTTATCAGTTTTTAGATTAAAAACCCTTTTATTCGGTGTTCCAGGCACATAGCCTAGAAAGTAACCCTCGTTAGCTACCTCACCGAATTTTTTCTTATCTTTATTTCGCCCAATGGTGCAGGGTAATTTAAAAGGTTCAAAGCCTTTCAAGTTTGGTTTTCGGTTAAACAATAGTTCGTGACATGTTTTGTTAAATGGTTTAACCATCAAAACTTTGTTTAGGATATAACAAGTTGTGTTCACAGCTTCTCCCAAGAAAAGAACAGGAAGCTTTGAATCAGAAAGCATAGTCTTAGCAGCTTCAATCAACGTCCTGTTTTTCCTCTCAGTGACTCCATTCTGTTGAGGTGTATAAGGAGCAGAATATTGATGTTCAATTCCCTTGCGAAGATAATACAGATCCAGAATCTGATTCTTGAACTCTGTGCCATTATCACTCCTTATCCTCTTGATCCGTGCATCATGGACATTTTCCAATTTTGTAAAAATATCTATCAGCATCTCCGCTGTCCCATGAATATCATGATAAATCATCTGTGACAACTAAACAATAGTACTTTCCACCTATGCTCCTTACGTTCACCGGACCAAATAGATCCATATGAAGTAATTTATAAGGGGTATCTATGGAATTTACTGTTTTAGACTTGTGAGATTTCTTATGTTGTTTTCCCTTTTAACATGGAAGACATTTATCTTCCACGTGAAACCTCTGCACTGGCACCCCTTCCACTAAACCGGTTTTAATAATATAATTCATTTTTCGGTAGTGGATGTGGGCCATGCATCTGTGCCACAACATTGACTCTGCCTCAGATGCTTTTGACAGTAAACACGCCACCATAGTGGAAGAATCCTTAGCACCCATGTCCATGACATAAGTGTCGTTTCTCCTTGGTGCTCTCATCACTATCCAATCATCCGGTATCAATAAACCAGGTTTCAAACCAAAGCTTCAGACTTAGTAAAGTGGACCGAGTGACCCTTGTTGCAGACTTAAGACACCCTCATCAGATTGTGCTTTAGCTGCTCGACATAGTATACTTTGTCCAATGTGATCTTCCCGTTGGTCACTTTTCCTCGACCTGTAATGTGCCATCCTTTTTACTTGCAAAATTCACATAACCTCTATCTATATTCTCAAACTCAGTCAACAACCTCGCATCCCCCGTCATGTGCCTAGAGCAGCCACTATCAACATACCACAAGTTGATAATCCTCCATAGCAGCTCCTACACAACCCAACAAAAATTAGTTAGATTGGGGGACCCAAGCCTTAATGGTCTTGGGTCTTCCAGATTCATCAACCACCATAACATTCATCCAATATCCATCACTCCTAATAGGAGTCTTGGATCTCAGACCTATTGATGGAAATGGTTTTTGATTTCCACTAGGTCTCTGGTCCTGAGGTTTCCTAAACATGTTTGGACTTTGTGACCTTTGGAAATTTTGGTTTTGGTTCCATGAATTTTGATGATAATAATTTCTAAAGCCATTGTTATAAAAATTTTGACTAGCAGCATTTTGATATCGAGTTTGATATTAACCTTGACTTCTGAAATTACTTGATTGACCATTAAAGTTATTCATTCTTGGTGAACTACTTCTAGGTCTTTCATATCTGCCTGATGTAGATTCAGGCTGAAATCTTTGTTGATTTCTTTGAAAACGAGGAACTTGGTGAGTTCCTTTTTCAGCCTTATCTACGCCAACAACAACACTCTGTTGCTTGGTAGCAGATATCTTTGGTGAGTTAGTAACCTTCTTCTCACCATCACCAATTTTTGCTGGTGATTTTTCTCTCTGTCTCTCAGTCACATGTGCTTCATTATTTTTGTTAGGACAACAGCTAGCTACATGTCCCTTCTTGTGACATTTGAAGCACGATCTTCTAGCGAAGATTTCTTAATTGAAGTCTCTGGTTTAGATTTATCAGGTGACAATGATGATGATGATTTGGAAGGATCTTGTTTAGTTTTCTCAATTTCTAATTTTTCTTTCTTTTTAATTTTAGCAAACTGCACATTTGACTCTCTTGTAATAATAGTGGTCTCTTTTTTCATATCACCCCCTTTAACAAAATCAATCTTTTTATCAAAAATTTGCTTTTGATTCTTAGGGTGTGTATTCTTTGTTTTCAAAACTGCTTCTCTGTTATTATCCTTCTAGGCATTCTCAAACACATCAACCTTTCCCGATGTTGAACTACCAGGTGTAGTTGACACAAAGTCTGTAAGATCTTCTTCGTCTGGCAAGAAAGAATAGTCATGACCAAGAGGTGGTGGAACTTCATTGAAACCTTTGAAGCCCACACTTGTCTTGTCATTACTATTCTTCAAGCCATTCATCATGTGTTTCTTACAAAAGATAAATCTCTGAATTGATTCAATTTCTTTTCAAGCTCACAAATTTTCAGTTGTGCTTCTAACACTCTTTGCATTTTGCAGAAATCTCTTTTGTTTTGTCACTCATCGTATCATGAGCTAAGTAAATAATTTGAAGTTTTTCATTTAGTTTACATTTTAAAATATTGATTTCTTCTTCATAACCTTTAATTTTCTTCAAATAAAATGACTCATTTCTTTTTACGAAAAAGTTTGATTCTTTTAGTTTACGTTTTGTTAACCTGTCAACTTCACTTTGCATTTCACGACATTTTAAGCATACATAACTACAAGAGTTAGAATGTATCTCTCCTATTGATTTGCTTAGATCGGCTATGAAAGCAGCAAAATCAGCAGCCATCTTCTTATCTGCAGTATTCTGTTCTACATCGGCTTTTTCAGCTACCATCTCTCGCTCTACCTTAGCATCAGACTTCACTTCTTCATCATCCACTGGAGCTATCTTAGCCATGAACGCCTGTGTGGCATTGTCATCACCCTCCAGATGAACACTCCAATCATAAGAACATTCTCTAGCAGTAAAGATCAGGGCCTTTGATCTAGTGTTAATTGACGCATTCCTGTTGCTTGAACCATGACCAAGAAAATATTGAAAAGATGAGCTAGAACGAGATTTAGACTTAGGTCATTGACACTCTCTAGCAAAGTGGTCCGTAATTTTGACAATTGTAACACTTCACTTTAGACTTGTCAAAACCCACATTCTTTCCAACGAAATTCCTTCCTGTCCTATTCATGAATCTCTTCACTCTTCTAGAGATCATCGCTATCTGCCATTGTAAATCCATATCCTCTAGGTCATCAGGGTCAATATGATCATAATCTTCATCAAACGTAGCAGGATCAAATATTCTTCCGTGAATGTAGTTCTCATAGGAATCAACAAAAAAAAGCAAGTAGGGCCAAATGATCTTTAGCAGCCTTGACACTCAGAGGCATAGACCTTGTATTGTTATTATTGCTGGATTGTTGTCTTTTTTCCCCCGACGATCCTCCTGAAGCAGCTACAAAACATACTTCACCATCAGCACTGGTCACAATCTGCTCATTTTCACATGGGAGAAACGCAGTTGCACAATCACTTGAAGGGTTTTGGAAGATGAAGATGTAAGCCCTTTATAAATTCCTGGATCTTGCACCTGATCATATCCAGTATCCTTCTTCTTCATGTTGAGCTCATAAACTCTTAGTTTCCCAACATCTTCTCCAAGTCTTTATCTTCATAGTCAGCTTCACCCTTTATCATAAGAGTATAAATATCCCACTTGGCAGGTAAAGCATCGAGCAACTTATTGTTTATCTCAACATCTGTGTATCCCTCTATGTCATAATTGTCCGTTTCTGACATTAGATGATAATATCTCGTGATAATATCTTCAAGGGACTCATTTCTCATGCCTTTAATGACAACAAACTGTTTCTTCAGCAAATCAACCTGTTCTTCTTCACATCAGGATTGTCCTCATACCTCTTCTCTAGAGCATCCCACATCTCCTTCGAAGTAGTATAACGCTTGAATGTATGTTTGATGCCATCATGTAACGACATCTTTCTAGCAGCTAAGGCATTCTTCTCAGACTCATACATTCTCTTTTCAGCCTCTAACATGTTCACATAGGCAGTGACACGTTGTCTGCCTTCAAAGTCATGAGTTGGGTTAGCGTACCCATCTGGAATACATATCCACATCCTATGTCCTGATATTCAGTGAATGACTGAAACCTATCCTTCTATGTAAGGTAATTCTGTACCTTCAATATCTTTGGAGGTTTCTTAGTCGTGCCTGCCTCGTGCTCCATTCGCAACAATTCGTTCAAGTTAGACATATTCGACATTTTTACTGAACCGGCTCGTTAAAAACATTAAAAATTTCTCCGAAATGTGTGATTATCAAATTATACCGTTAGACTCGTCTCGACGATAAGAATCCAATGATATATAATGTCCGACAATGATTTTAGGAATTTTCGTGCCTTTTTTTGTCCTAAAAATCACACGAGTCTAACCGTGCAACCGTTTGTCAAGATTGTCTATTGTTCAAATTCTATGTACGAAAATGTTTAACTCCGGTTACATCAGCTGGTTAACTTTCCACCTTTGAGGGTACAACTTGGAACATTACCGAATTCAAAACAGTAACTCGGATTAACAATCTGAGATGGAAACTCGGAACAGTGATCCGAGATGCTGATTCGAGATGCTGATTCGGAACACTGATCCGAGATGGATATCCGAGATGCACTGTTACAATCCGAGATGCTTCCTTGTTCATCCGAGATACTTCCCAAAGTATTCCAAATACACTGTGTTTATCTGAGATGCAATCTGAGATGAACACCTATGATCCAAGATGCACTGTTTTGATCCGAGATGCAATTATGATGATCCAAATGCAAGATTTCTGATCGGAAATGCTCATTCTCTGATCCGAGATGCTTATTCTTTGATCCAAGATGAAACTCTAATGATTTGAAATACCAAGTTTTATTCGAGATGCCTTGCTTTTTATCCGAAATAGCAGCAAAACCCTAGAACAGCCTTCAAATTTCGAACCGCCGTAAAAAACACGTCCAAAAACCCAACTTTTTCTGTAGTAACGATTCCGAACCGAGCTAAACAAGAGCCAAATGCTCTGATACCAATTATAGGTCCCCTAATCCGTATGGATCTTCACAGAATCGTCTATCCAACCTAGAGTGCGGAATCCCCTAGATCAGATTTCACAGAAAACAAACAAGAACAGCAATCACTATAAACCCGATCTTTATTGATTATCTATCACAATGATTACTATCAATCAAGACCACAAGAATTCTCTCTCATCTCTATCTGAAGTGATTAATTGAGCAACTAAGCAACCTTAACCCTAATGCAAAACTTTCTTTATATAGAGACAGGTTTGCAACTAGGCTAGGGTTTCACCACATGGGCTACAAATTGGTCTACGCGCAATTTGCCTGCCACTCACTGTAATGTATCTGGTTTAGCCCAATCACTTCTAATCAACTACTACAATACTAAACCCACTAAATCTTTATCGTTTTACTAATTACAAGATATCTAAAGACCAAATCTAAGATGTTGTCACAAATATGCACCAACAGAAATTAGTTAGAGTTGGGGACCCATGCCGTGATGGTCTTGATCATCCATTTTCATCAACAAAATAAATTTCTTTGAAATAACCATCTTCACCATTATTCCTAACATTTTCATTTATGAAATTGTTGAAAGATTTCCTGCAAATCGAGGACTATATGGTGTGGAAGATCGGTTATTATACCTAGAATTTCCAAAACTACGACTTTCAAAGTTTTGACTTCCAAAATTTTGACCATGTTGTGGTACAAAACTTCTATCAAATCTTGGTTGTTTGTTTTCTCTCAAAAAAATTTCTATGTGGTTACCAAAATGCGGTCTTTGATTTTTTTAATCTAGGGGGTCACGCATTTCGACTATCAACGAATCGATTCTAAATATGAGGTCTAACATTGTTGTTATAAGAACCTCCAAATCGATTACCATTCTCATTTAATTGAAAGTTTACATGATTTTGTCATCGAAAGGGCGTATTCTGACGAGCATCAAGTTTTGCCGATGAACTATTCGATCCACCCCCACTACAAATGGTTAAAAAGTTTGTTTTTTTGAACCTCACGTTGTTTATTTTTCACCTTCAGGTTAAATACTTGTTTAACCTCTTGTTTTTTAACACTTGATTTTTCCACAATTTGTTTTTTTTTACCATTGTTCTTTTCAACATTTTTCATTGCTATTCGTGGTTTTGAAACAATAGATTTTTCTAGTGTAGAATCAACAACTTCTTTTCCTTTTGATTTAGGACAATTCACAACTAAATGTCCTTTTTCATGACATTATCACACTTACTTTTTTCCACTTTCTCAACTTTAATTTCACTCATTGATTGTTCATTATGATTGTTCAAAGAAGATGATTCTTGACTCTTATTTTTAGGATTATTCAAAATTGTTTTAAAATTTAGCATTTGAATTTTTCTCAATTTTCTTAACTTCTTTATTAAAATTTTGTCCTTTGATGAATTCTATTTTGTGTAAGATTTTGAATTGTTTTTAGAATTTGTATTTGATTTCGTTTGATTTTTCTCATTTGAACACAATTTAGAACTTCTAAAACCTTTCTATTAATCAAACTTTCAATATTTTGAACATTAAATTGTTTCTTTTGACTTTCTTCACTAATCTTTGAACAATCACAATTCGGTTCAAATTCAGATTTAGATTCACTTTTTGAAACAACTGAAGGATGAACAACTAATGGAGTTGTTGGCACAAAAGCCACAGATTCAGGGTTAGTTTCTGGCATTGGGACATAATCATGATTGAAAGGTGGAGATACCTTTTAGTATCCAATTCCAACCTTTTCATCCTTTGATTTCTTTCGATGTTGACTATTGGTACAATGATCTAAAACATGTGTTGAACTTTGAAAACTTTCAATTTTACATTGAAGATTCAAAATAGTTTCTTGTTGTTTAAGCACAATGTGCCTTTTCTCTAAAACTTCATTTTGAGATTGTTCAATATCTTTTGTTAATTCAAGATTTTTCTAGTTGATTTAGCCAACTTTCGTTCAAATTCTGTTATGTCTTTTTTTAAAGCCACAGCCTTAACCCTGTGTTCTTTATTTGATGTAGATAGAACATCATACACAAATCTCAATGTCTCCATATTAGTAATCAAATTACTGTTATGGAGAGCATAAGGGTTAATTTTCTCTATGAATTCTACACAATGAGGGGATCTCTTATCTAAAGGTTTTGAAATTATCTCAATATCTAACATAAGTGCCTTGTGCTGAATTTCACTTTGATCTTCATTTTTTGATATCTATTTTTCTTATAAATCTTTCCATCTCCATGTTTAAGATCTTGAATTAAGATTTCTAAATCTTTAAGCATAATATCAACTTCTTTCTTTGATTCTACAGCTTCATAATCAATCTTCATTTCCTCCTTTTCTTCAATTGCTTCATTAGCTTCCTTCTTTTCCAAACCCAAACTCTCCTTCAAAACCTCATACAAAACTGTTAGTTCCTCTAGTGCTTAAGACTCAAACTCCATGCCCAAATCTTCTTCCTTAGTTATTTCTGCCATAAAAGCTTAAGAAACTATTGCACTGGAAATTTCTTCCATAGCAAGCCCCCAATCATAAGACTCAGACACAGATTGTAACGGTTGCACTACTAATGCGTTACTGGTTGATGGAGTTAAATTTGGAGTTGACTAGAATTAGATTAGCATTAGCATTTGTAGACGGAGTACTGGAAGAGGAATTCTGGTTTCCTTAACTTGATCTTGTAAAAGTAGCAATCTTATTTTCTTGATTAGATCTAGTCGGAGTAACATTCTGATCTTAATTTTGGTGTTCTATCTTGTGGCTCTTACAATCTCTTTCAAAATGACCATATATTCCACAATTATAACACTTGACTTTGGACATGTCTACTCCCATCCTAGTCTTTGTGTTTCCACCAATGAATCTCCTTCCCGTCTTTTGCAAAAACTTCTTCGCTCTTCGAACCAACAGAGCCATATTCACTTGAATCTCAAGTTCTTCCATTAAGCCTTCATAAGTGAGTCTAGTAATCCCATATTATCTTCATTCAATTTTAGACAAAGAGGATCTAAGCCTGAAACATTTAAACTTTGAGTGAAGACCTTTTGACTTCCACTGGTAAATGAACTACTTTGACTCACCTTTGAAGAACCTACACTTGAACTTAAATAAACGTTTGAACTTGAAACTACTCCGGTTTCATTGTTACTAGAAAATAAAGCTACTCCTGTCCAACTGTTTGAATCACTTTGTTTTGTTATATACAATGCAGGATCTTGCATCTTTTCATAAGCTTTGGCTTGATATTCTAAGCTCCTTGATATCTTTTTAATTTTTGCACTGCTTATTCTATGGTAAGATCTTCATATTCTAAGGTAAGATCTTCATAAAACAGACTTTCCTTGATCAATGTGGTATGTATATTCCATTCTTTAGAAAGACTATTTAAGAATTTCTCAACCTTCTAAAATTCCTTATGAATTCCCAACTCACTTCTATCCCATTTACATAGTAAATGACAATATCTATTTACTACGTCATCAAATGAGCATTCTCTATACAGAGCCTGCTCTGATACCACTTGTAAGGTCACCTAACTTCTCTAAACAAGATCAATCTCTAACAACGAATCACGTATAACACGCAAAAACTGTTATACGATCTCATACTATGTAGGCAAACAATAAGAAATGATAGAAAGAGAAGAATTTCACCAAAATAGCACTTTGTATTCAATACTCAGAAAATACACAGTTTCCAGATCTACAAAGATGCCCAAAAAGTCTAACAATACATGTTATTAAACATGTATTTATACAAAGACATGATATTACGGAACTAACATATATTCCGTAGTACCATATAATAAACATGGAACAAAAGAAATAAAAAAGAGCTATTCCGAATTACCCTTGGTAATTCGGAACTTACATATGTTTGGAACATCGTTCATTTACAAATATAACCCAAATGTTATACTAAGACCCTTGTTCTTCTCAGGTTCGTAAATCCAACACTTCATCACTTTTAGTGCATTTACAACTTTATCCAACACATATTGAAATTTTTAATACATAGATCCTATACATATCAAAATTTATCCTACATCTTATCCTACACATATCGAATTTTATCCTACACTTATCGAAAATTGTCTTTCACAGTAAATTAGATTGTCTTGAAATAGTATATTTTAAATGTGAGTTACAAGTTTATTAGTTAGCTAATTTAACGAAATACAACAAATTAATTAAAAATGTAAATCTACATTTATGTCCTTACAATAACATTAAATAAGCATTTTTATTGGTTTAACTTATTCTTTCTATTCTTATAAAAATTTTCTTCTCAATTAAACCCTCTACTAAACACCTATGCATACATATAGGAACATGTAACAAACTTAGGTAGCGTTTTGTATGCAGGAATGAGAGGCGGAATGGAGACCATTGAGAGGGGAATGAAGAAAAGGGTGTTTTGTTGGTCAATTAAATGAGATCACCCATAACACAAGGCATTCCATTTGCCCCATGTTTTTTATTACATTCCATCCTTCATCATTGATTCACAACACCATAACCCACTACTGTCGTCACCACCCACCACCATTGCCACCACAGTCGTCCACCACCACCTGCCGACTACCCACGTCCGCCACTGATGACGGTATTTATGTTAGTCTAGTTAATTTAATAACTCTTATCATTATTAGGGGGGTTAACTTAACAAATTTTAAATACATCTACCTAGTTTTAAATTTATAGAAATGATTATTACCTAGGCTAAACACAACCAATAGGCAAGTGTAGCTATTGTTTGTATTAAACTTAATGTAAGAACCAAGTATCGAACCCAAAGTGTACGACTTTACTACTCAACTATAAATTACCAACTAGTGGATTAGCTATCTTTTATTTGTTGATTTATATTCTAAAACCATAAAATAAAAGCAAATAATATAGAATTAGTAGAGAATATCAAGAGCACGAAGAGTGTTGCTTTGGGTTTTCGACTCCACTTGGGATAAATTATAGTTATGTTATTGGCAAGTGGTGTGGTGATTCAATTCAAAAGCCCGGCTCCTAACTAAGGTTACTAATGAGTTTTCATTAGATTTACAAATTATGACTTTAAAGTAAATACATTTCCTAACCTAAGAAGATTCTCCTTTAAAAAAAGAAATCCCCTAATATTGGTTAAAGACATCAAACTACCCTTCTTTCTTCTACAAATCACTACAATCGGTGATCCTTTTATTTATGACCCCCTCTTACTAGGAATCACCAAGGATTTGTCCGGTGCTCCTTAGAGGTTGTTAATGACACATGTGATTGATTGAGGTGAATGATCTTTATTTAATGGGAGGCATTATAATAATAAAATATATAAAGTGTTAGTCCCAAATCTGGATCACAACAAATATGATATCAAGATGAACTTGTTTGAATGGCGTAAACACACAACCAAGTTGATTCAACAAGCAATAAACAGATGAACTCAGAAGTAATAAAAATGAACACCGGATAAACCTAACAAACTAGCATTTGATTGAAGTATTCGTCTGATACAAGTAGTTGAATAATGCCCTAGGATGATCAACCCTATAATGTGTTATCAAGTCACATTATATAGGCGGCATACATAACCTAGTCAAGACACAAGCCCATTAATACAAACCAAAACCAAAAGCCCATCTCGAGAACTCGGCATGTTGTTCTCGAGATCCACAAACCCGCCTAACCTAGTCTAAATTCTAATATAAACCTCTAGGTCCTAACAATATCCCCTAGGTTTATGTTATTATTGATTATAAGTTGATGGATCTTGGTTGACGTTGCCATCTGCCAGCTTTGTAGCATCAGGTCCTGATTCACCTACACACAGTCTTGATTCCATTATTGAAGCAACTATCTTCGCACACACCTCATATTGTTATGAGGATATGATTTGACTCCTTCACAAAATATCCAGATCTTCTTTGTGAAAACTAATCAGATCATTTGTAACTACAAATCTATATGCCACATCTTCACAAACAAGTACATCATCTGTTAGCTTCTCATTGTGCATCCAGAACTTGAATTTCTTCAAACACCCTTTAGGAAACTTCCTAGGGAGTGGAATATTTTCTCTTTTCTAGTTGGCAGCCACATCATAGTCTTAAGGGGCTTCCAAGTCTCAAGGTGTCTAATTCTAGGAGCTTTCTTATATAAATGACTAAGCACTTTTCATTATTGGAAACCCTACTTTAACTTCACGTTCCAACTTTTTAGAAAATGGCTATTCCTTTTCCATCAGGTTCCCTTTCAACATATGGACCTTCAATTAAGTCTGTCAAATCCACTTGCTTTAAAGAATCGAATGCAGATGGTGTCTTGTAATATTCCAGCTCCCCATTGGCTCTTGTAATCATCACAGAACTTTATCATGTCTAAACCTCCAGCTAGCAATTCTAGTTGTATTTCCAAACTTATCATAGTAATTTTCCCAATATCCACCACAAACCTTTTTGGAGCATTGCTTGGACTTTGTGGATTCATGTTCTGATTCTTCATTATGATCATCTCTCCAGTCTTCTAAGATCGAGCTTTCTTCTTCTTATCGTGAGGAGTATCTAGATATTCCTAAAGCGCAACTTCTCTTTAAGCATCAATACGAGCTCTCTTTTCAGGTGTAGCTTCCTTTCTAGCTTCGTATCTTTCTTTATCACCCTCATCAGCAAATTCTTCACCAAACTTCTTCTCGAGCTTCCCTTTCAAGTCATACACCAAGGAGATTAACATCGCGACATCTCCTTCCAACTAGTCGATTCTTCTATCTTTATCTTCCATACTATCCTCAAGATTCACTATCTTTACATCTTTCTTAATTGAATCTTGTTCCAGCATGGTAACCTTTCTCTTCAAACTTACAATATCAACATCACCATCATTACTAAAGTCATCAATGAGGACAATGTAGAATACATATTCATACTTTAGCGCCCGTAACTTTTACCGTAGGTTCCCTAAACACGGATTGTTGGTCCTAGATGGAAAATGCTCTTTTAACTTAACATGGCAAGTGATTTCAACAGATATAAAAATAATGTATGAAAATAGAAATTGAACTTTCAAGAAACAACTACAGAATTTTCAAGTTTATATCACTTTGAAACAAAAAGTGTTTACAATGTGATTGTAGGGTTATCGACAAGTACAAATGAATACTTGTATAATTCTATGGTGAAAGGGCAATGGAGTTATTGTAATGGTGTGTATTAAATGCTTGGTTTAACTCATCTTCCTTTCAGTGGATTAACTCTCTATTTATAGAGAGTTCTTAGCATGAATAAACATTTGTTTATTCATGCACTTGCTCTGCATAAAGTGGCTTCTTGGCATATTCATTGAATCCACTAGGGTCAACTTGCTACTTTATGAAATAGAAGAGCCTTGTTTTTCACAAGATGGTATCTCAAAAGTCTTGAGAGCCATCTCATAATGAACAGATCACTAGATTTTCTAATAACCAGACTTAACTAGAAACTGATGATATTCATCAGAACTATCATCAGATCCATCAAATGGTCTTTTTTGATTATCTTCACTTGTATCTGATCCTTTTCTGATGCATGTAGAAGATGTGTTGTCCTTTTCCTTTGTCCAGTCTTGTTTCTTATTTTTGTTTGACCTTTATGATTTTATCTTCAACAATTGATCAGATTGATCACATTTTTCTTCAATACTTACATAAATGTTTCCTAACAGTTTCCCCCTAAGTATTGTAAGAAAAATAACATCTCAAAATAATAGGACATTCTTAAGGAAACTTCAAAACATCAAAATTCAAATGTCAGATGTAACACCTCTTAAAATCGTGTCCAATAATATAGCGGCACATGTCATTACTTTTATATTAAGTCTAATAAGGACTAAAGGTGTCAACATGCTATAACTAAGCCTCTAAGTGACCCTCTTACGAAGTCCTAACTCTCATATGAGCCACTTGATGGACAAGAGGGATTATTTGTGTAATTAAGTAAAAGTTGGACGATAGAGGGGTTAAAAGTGTCAACATGTTAATGTATACCTCTGAGTAATCTTTTGACGATCTGGGAGCTTGACAATGTCCGGACATACTCCCGGGTACGCTAAATATTAGCTACGGAGGGCTAATATGCTTATAAAGGTGTTTTAGAAGTTTAAAAAGTTGAGGGGATAAATCACAAATTTTGAAATATTATATAGGTCACTCGTGGGCCGCGAGAGACAAGGCCTGGTCTCTCGCGGCCGCCAGAGGACCTCTGCTGCACAAGTTTTGCTTGGAAGCCACACAAGCTGGCAAAACCCATTCAATTTGAAGCCATGGGTTTCCAAACTGCTATGCCACGTTTTCGGACACTTGTAGACACCCTCTAACACCTGGCATCACCTCCTTCAAGCTCTCAAACTATAAATAGGAGCATTGGTTCTTCACTTGAACTTGCACCTTCTTATAAATCATTCTATCTCCCTCCTCTGGATGTTCCTAACTGAAAGGAGCATCCAACTTAGTTCTATTTCATCCAAGGATCACTTGTAAGTGTTTCTTTCTCTTGCATTTTGTTTATAGGCTTTATATAGCCAAAGGTCAAACGTTTACGAAAACGCTTTAACTTTCGGTTAAGACCATTATGGTCCAGTCATTTTTTATAACGAACATGGCTAAGTGATCGTAATAAGGTAGGTGTTAATCCCTATAAAAGGCACTTCATAAAGATCACGTTTACTAGACCAATTGACGGGTCAAAGTTTTTTACTATTAAAAAGTCAAACATGCCCGATTTGAAAATATTATGATATGAGTTTATATATGTTATAAAACATGTTTTGACACTTAAAAAAGCTGGTAATAATTATTAGAACATGTGAGAACATGTTCGATCCGTCAATTTCAGTCCTAGGGTCGGTTCGCAACCGAAAGTCGTGAAGTTTGATTTCTGCTTTGACTTTTGATTCTGACCCGACTTAAATTAGTTCGCAACCATGTAGCATAACCCTCTGAGGTTATATTACATTATCATAATCATAATCCAAGTTTATGCACAAGTTCCGTTAAATGTCAAACTTGGACTAAAATGCACTTTTTACATAAAATAAGGTTTTAATTGATAACAAACTTGAAAAGAATTTCCTACTGATGTAATATCATAAGTAAGGTTATTTGGGATTTCAAGTCAGTTATATACTGAGTTTACATACAAGTTCTTGCATTATGTCGACAAATAATGATAAAGCCCTTATGGCGCATAAAACGGTTTTAATCATACTTTTTATACAAATCCTTTTTTATCTACTGATGTGTTATATTAAATAACATATCTAAAACATATAAACCTGATCTTAGCATTAGTTTTCATTAAACTTCGCACAAATCGTCATTTTACGACATAAACGACGTTTTAGCGCATAGTATGGTTTTAAACCATATTTATCAACCAAGACTTATTACCTACTGATTTTAAAACTCATTTAAATTATTTTACAATAGGTACATAATATAAACTCAGAATCTCAAATAAGTTATCAAACTATGTGTGAAATGACCAAAATGCCCCTACGGTGCATAGTTTGGCCTTAAATGATAAATTACGCACATGATCAATTTCTTACTGATATTATACCATAAATTAAATATTTTCCATACTTATGATCATAACATCAAAATATATTCAAATTCCTTTTAGACGATATATAATTACCAAAACGCCCTTATGAGGCATAATTTCATTCTAAAACCAACGGGCATGTAAGTTGATATTCTACTGATATTACAACTAATTTTAAGTATAATGGCATATAGAACTTGTTCATGACTTATCTAGTTACCCGATATCGCTTATATGCGCACGGTTAAGCATATGTACCTAGTTTAAGGAAATTAACCGAAACCGGTTTAACCTTATCATTTTAAATCTCAAAATCCAGAAAGCTTATGGTTTATCCATGTTATACAAGTCATAGTACTTGTTGGGTTTGAACTACATTTTATCCGGTCATCGCTTAATCTAGCGTATTGTACCGTTTTGATCCTTTAAGCTAGTCGGTCTAAGTCTATGACTTAGATAAGACCGTTAGCATTCTAATTGGTTAGCTTATGCCATATTCCAGACTAAAGCTTTCTAGTAAATGCTATCTACACTTATCTAATTGATTAAACAGCTGAGTTAACATAAACTTGCATTTAAATCAAGTGCTAGCTCAGGTAAATACTCTTGACTTATTTTCCCTATACGGATTGGGTTACGGTAAATTATTACCGCTTGGTCGGAAATGGGATCAATCGAATGCCGGATTGTGGCTAGTAAATCCGCATATTTTGTTTTGATCAGTTTTGTTTGATAATTTAAACATTGGGGTTAACGACTGTGTCCTGGATATCCCCGGCTCATTTAAGTTACGAATGGCCATGACCAAAGCACGAGGTGTAGGCATACACCTGACAGATGCGAATGCTAAAATATTTTTACCCACAAGTTGGGGATAACTCCCTCGTGGATTCATAAGCGGTGTGTCAGTTAATTATGTGTCGGTCTCTGTATTGGGCTCCATATGTATTGACAAACATGTAAATTTGTTAACAAGGTTATATACATAACTTTCCCAAGTTAAAAAAGATTTTTCGTGCCCTGTGTATTTAAATAAAATTTTGAAATGCTTTCGAAATGAGTCAGTTAATTGTATTTACCAGCGAAAACTAACGTATTTTCGAAAGACTAAGTTGCAGGTACAATACGAAATAGGCTAGAAGCAGCTTAGTAGTGATATAAGAGGATCTTGCAATTCCTTAGATTTGCCCTACAGTCTGTTACACATGTTTATATATTTTAGGATCCGCTTGTGGATCTTTCATTACAAGCCGTCTGTATATTATTTCCGTGCTTTGAACATTTGGTTTGTAATAGTAATTTAAACTCCAAGACTTCTGCTGTGTTGTGCTAATTGACTATGATGATATCAACTTACGTCACGATATTCCCCACCCGGGCCCACTGGTGTTTGGTTGGAAATTCGGGGTGTAACAGGTTGGTATCAGAGCCAACGTTTGAGAGAATTAATCACTAGCCTTTTGTGTTTAATCTCAAACTTACACAATAACACATTCCTTAGACTTTCGAGTCTAGGATTGACTTAGGATTACTCAGATCATTATTAAGTTATTATTATTGTTTTGACTGGATTTTGACAGGAAAATGCCGCCATGATTTAGAGGACAAAGTGAAAGAGGAAACGGTCCTATGAGGGGAGGACCATCGGGACGCATCCCTTCACAGCCTCACAACTCAGATTCTTACCAAGATTCAGGAGATTCGTCTCCTTGGCAACCAGCGAGACACTCTGTCTCTCATAGAAACACGCCCCCACATTCCCAAAATTCTTACCACTCTCACCACTCCTATCATTCACACCACACTCACCATTCCCGTCATTCCCATTCACACTCTTAACACGAGGAATTTAACCCAGATCTGTATTTCAACCCACCTCCAGCTAATCAGAATCAGTTGGATCAACCAAACCCTATGGATGAGGACTCTGATCCGAAGATGCCACCGTCAGGATCGCTTGGACACCCCATTGAAATCTCTAGCAGTTCGAACTCTTACGCTGGATCACCTTACCAAGGTCCTAATGAATGGGACCAATATGGGAGTCAATTCACTTTTGTTAACACTCTTTCGTAGCACTCTCCTACGCCGCCTCCTACACAGTAAGACATTCAAATGGAACCGGTGGAGCAACCTCAGCCACCACCTGAGCCACCGAGGAGAAAACGTGGATCACGTATGTCGGTGCGTGCGGGACAATGGTCGGGTTCGCTACCACCATTGCCCAAGACCTACCCTACTATTCCTGAGCACCCACAAATGGGTGGAACCTCCAATACTTCACCTGAGGTGGAACCGACACCACCACCTGTGGTTCAAACACCACCATCGGGTTTTAATAACCCTATCCCTACATACATAGATACGTCTGAGTATAATCCTTTTAACCCAACTACGCCAATGAACTTAGATTACCAGGCGCTATCACATGACCCTTTATAAGCGGTCATGCATAATGCACTTTATCTGTCTCCTTTCCCACCTACTTATCCACCTACTAGATACCTAAATTATGGGTACCAGTATCCTGTTGTACCTCAACCACAACCACAACCTCCGTCCCCACTTGAGGCCATTAATGAAGCCTTGGAGCGGATTAAGGAAATGCAACAACAGGTAGAGAAGACGAAGAAGAAAACGAATAAGTTCTTCAAGAAGCTTTCCAAGTTAGTTAAGGGAAAGAAGGATGAGTGAAGTTTCTTCTATGTTATTTCCTTAATCCCTACGTGGACATGTTATTTCTTTTAGTCCTTGCATGGACAATTAGTTTTATTTATTTATTTCAATTATTGTAATCTCCTATTGTTATTTAATGAAATAATTGGAAAAATATATATACTCGTTACATCCTCTTCAAGCGATTGTCTTGATTTTAACTCGAAATTTGTGATCAGCTATATAATTCCAAAAGATCTTAATGGTTTTGATTAGTCAAATGGCAAAGTCCATATTAATTAGCCAAATTATAAAAGACATTTAAGGATGAATAGCCTTCTATCATGATAGTTAGGGAAGATTAATCCTTCTATCAAAAGGTGGTGGACTATGTTCAAGCCTCCAAGTCGTTAAGGTCAATGCGACCGTTACTATTAATCGACCTGTTGGTGCATAATGTCTATTGCCTACGTCTAGGATATATCTGTAATGTTTATAAAGTTTACAAGTTAATGTTTAAATGAGAAAATGTAAAATTTATATGTTTTACACTGTGATTCGCACGAAACAGATGTGTATTTCGTACGAAATCAGTCACTCGTATGAAATACCATTTCGTACAAATCATAGGTGTTTGTTTATTATTGCACGCACTTCAGTACGAGTCATGTCGACCTATAAATAGGGAAGTGTTGTGTTAGAGCTAGAAACGGATTTGTCATTTCATACGGCGAAGCTCTGTCAGTTTGTTGACTTGCATCTGTAACGTGAACGTCTTTAATACATCAGAAGCAGTTAAACAGTAATTTCTATCTTGTTTGTCATATCTACCTCTCTAGCAATTAATTCCGCCTCTGCTAGTTGAGCGAGATCAGGTCGATTGCTCATTTCAGGAGCTCGATCCCCGTTCACAAGTGGTATCAGAGCCATGAGATCTGATCTACAGATAGACAACAAGTAGTTACGTTTCAGACTTGGACATATCTTCATCCTCATCAATTTTCTGACCTTTGCTGGATTTTGGACAAATTTCGGACAAATTCATGGAGAAAATGGAGATTTTAGTAATTCAAGTTAATCTTCAATCTAATCAATCCACACCATAATTTGGACATAAAATTGAACTAAATCTTGTTGAAATCGATAAAATTTGGTCAGTTTGAAGTTTGAATCAATTTTCGTACAAGTTTCGCATGAAATTAAGTTGTTCTTGATTTTGGTACGAATTAGTTTAGAATTCATACGAATCAGCTTAAAGTTCATACAGAATATTGAGAAATTTTTCAGAATTTTAAATTGTTTCGTACTAAATGATTTGAATCGTACAAAATTTCAATCGTACCAAAATTTACTCAGTTAAAAAACTTGATTCGTAACCTTTGCTGGATTTTGGACAAATTTCAGACAAATTCATGGACAAAATGGACTAGGATTTTAGTAATTCAAGTTAATCTTCAATCTAATCAATCCACACCATAATTTGGACATAAAATTGAACTAAATCATGTTGAACTCGATAAAATTTGGTCAGTTTGAAGTTTGAATCAATTTTCGTACAAGTTTCGCATGAAATTAAGTTGTTCTTGATTTTGGTACGAATTAGTTTAGAATTCATACGAATCAGCTTAAAGTTCATACAGAATATTGAGAAATTTTTCAGAATTTCAAATTGTTTCGTACTAAATGATTTGAATCGTACAAAATTTCAATCGTACCAAAATTTACTCAGTTAAAAAACTTGATTCGTAACCTTTGCTGGATTTTGGACAAATTTTGGACAAATTCATGGACAAATGGACTAGGATTTTAGTAATTCAAGTTAATCTTCAATCTAATCAATCCACACCATAATTTGGACATAAAATTGAACTAAATCATGTTGAAATCGATAAAATTTGGTCAGTTTGAAGTTTGAATCAATTTTCGTACAAGTTTCGCACGAAATTAAGTTGTTCTTGATTTTGGTACGAATCAGTTTAGAATTCATACGAATCAGCTTAAAGTTCATACAGAATATTGAGAAATTTTTCAGAATTTCAAATTGTTTCGTACTAAATGATTTGAATCGTACAAAATTTCAATCGTACCAAAATTTACTCAGTTAAAAAACTTGATTCGTACAAAATGACTTGATCCGTACCAAATTCATCCGCACAAAATTTTACTCAGTTAAAAACACTTGTTTTGTATAAAATGAATTGATTCGTACGAAATCATAGTGTTTGTGATAAAATTTGAATCGTATAAAAATTTTGTTTCGTGAAAAATTTTTGTTTCGTATGAAATATTTTGTTCTGCACAAAAAGTTTTCTAATCTGATCTGTTTGTTTTCGAGAAGTGTGTTCTAACTTTTTACAGGAAAAATGTCTGAAGAATTTTACAATGCGTTTGCCACATCGGTTGTTACCACTGCAGCAGCTCAAAACATCAATTTAAAGAATGAAATGGGAACAATGACTAAACCTCCAAAGCTTATGAATCTAGAAGACTTTGATAGTTGGAGCGAGAGGTTTATGAACTGGGTGCAAGCTAACCATTTTACTTGCTGGTTTGCAATCGAGGCAAATACATCGCACCAGTTGGCGAAAATGGGCTTGAAAAGACCCTTGCCCAATTCTCTGATGTTGAACGAGAAAGATTTATCAACGAAAAGAAAATGATGAACATTCTTCAGCAATCGATCAAAGAAGACATCTTGGCTTTAGTGCAGCATGATGATGATGCGCAATCTTTATGGAATGCTCTTTGACTCAAATTTCAAGGTAGTGCTCAACTCCGCAAAAGCAAAAGGGCATTATTAAGCAAAGAGTTTGATGTATTCACATTAATCAAAGGAGAAACGTTTAAGCAGCTAATTGAGCAATACTGTCATCTGGTGGTTCATATGAAGAGAACGGGAATTGTGAAGACAAATGAAGAGCTTGTTGATAAGCTAGCTGATTCTCTGCCACAAGGTTAATGGTCGACTTACTTAACCATCTTGAAGAATGGAGTTGAATATAGTAATTTATCGTTGCCTCACTTTATCGAAAGATTGGAAGGTCATGAATTAGAGATGCAAAAGATGGCCAAAAACAAGACTGTTCAAATTCAACAAGATGTTAATCTTTATTTCAAAAACAGTTCTGCTGCTCAAATCCAAGCGCCAAAGATTCAAACTGCGTTCAGTGCATATAGTTCACCAAGCACACCTCTAACTCAGTCAAGTGGTTTCCAATCATACCCAACAGTTGATCCAAATACACCTTCTAGTCAACAATCTTCTTTTGGATCAAATCAATCTTAGAACAATCAAGCCACTCCATCATCCAATACAAGTCAAAGAATTCTGCAATGTAACATTGCCATTGACTTTCAGAATGCACAAAATTTTGACGAAAAGACAGGAAAACAACATATGTCTCTACTTGCTTCAGTTCTTGAGTCATATGATAGTCTTGTTGCTGGAAAGATGGTAATTCTGAAATGACACGTGAAGACTATGACCAAATTGATCTAGTTGAAATGGAGTTGATAGATATAAAATGGTGCATGGCTTCGATCGTTCGACGAGCACAGAGATTTATGGAAATCACTGGTAAAGAAAATTTGGGAGGTTTGGATGGGAAATTTGGATTTGATAAATCCAGAGTTACTTGTTTCAAGTGTCGGGAGAAAGGTCACTTTAAAAGAAAATGTCCAAACCGAGAGGTTTAAGGGAATCAGAATTCTTTCGCAGACGACTATTACAAAAGAGCGATCTACCACCGACCACAGCCAAGAACAAGAATCGTGCCGATAGAAGAGAAACAACCCGAGTCTAAAGATAAAGCTTTGGTTGTTACACAAGAAGACGAAGGGTTTAACTGGAACAAGTATATTTGAAAGGAGAAAGTTTGGCATTGGTGGCTGAAATTTTTGATGAACCGGAAGAAGAATCGGAGGCATCCTTTGATGAAGGACCTGAGGATGACGATTATTACTATCATACTTCATCAGAGGAAGAGGATCTTTTGAATGGTCCATTCAAACAACTTTTGCCTAACGATGTTTTAAAAACTTTTGCAGGATATTTCGCACCTACTCAACATTCAACAGATGAAGTGCAAAAGAAACCAGTTGAAGATGTCAAAGTGGATGAGAAAAAGGAATTGCTGAAAGAAGACATCATTAAAGCGTGCATGGCAAATGGAAGTGAGGTAAACAAGTCATCTGAGAATGAAAAATCTTGTTCAAAGTGTGATGAACCATGTGGTGAGTGTCTTGTGAAAGACAAAAGATTTGCTGAATTGCAAAGTTTAACAGACAATTTGTCAAGCGATTACAAGTCTACAAAGAAGCTTATGACAAATTGAGTGCGTCTGTTAAACAATATAATAAAGCACTCAGAGAAAATGATACAACACTTATGATGCTTAAAGCAACAGTTATGGATAAACAAATGGCAATTAATATTCATCTAAACACTATTGCTGAGCTCAAAAGTGAGCTTGAGAAAATGAGAATTGAAACCGAACGAGTTAACAAACTGTTAATTAGTTATTCCACAAGCTCATACGTCATAGATTACATTTTACCAAAAATTGGAAATAATGAGGAATCTAAAAATGGTAAAACAAAGAGTGGAAGTTATGATCGAGTTCCTCCACCCATGTGGAACAGTTATGCTTGCAAAAATCCATCTGGGGTGGAAAAGGCGCTAAATCTGAAATTGAAAACCGAACAGTTGCCTGAGGATATCGATATAACTTACACTAAAAATGATGGTGAATGTGATTCTGAAGTGGTAGAAAATGTGATTGAAAAAGTGTTAACAAATGAATCTGAAGTGGCTGAGTCTGAAAGTCTGAGAAGTCAAAATCTGATGACAAATCGGAAAATAGTTTAAATGATGATCCTAATATCATAGTTTATAAAATGAAAGGATCTGATAAACTATTTTCGGATGAGGATTTTCCCATCAAGAATGTGAAAAGAGGTTGTGTTGATAAAATGTTCAAGCTGATAGAGGTAAGTCATGATGATTTAGATAAACATGATTCATCTTTCTATTCTAAATCAAAAACTGACAACCGACCTTACTATCGAAAAAATGGAGATTATCCGGAAAACAAACGAGTAGGTTTGAGTTTTCAGAAGCAACATAAAATCAATAGGTCCTAAAAATTGGATTTTACAAAGAAAATTAATTTTGTATTTGGGACAACAACCGAGAAGGAAAAGAAAATCATTGGTACTCAATCAAATGATGATTTTCTTAAAGAAAAAGAGAAACAAAAACAGAAACAGGTTTTGAATACCTCTGTTCATAAGGACAACAGGACATGCTTTAAATGCAACAAAGTTGGACATATCGCACGATTTTGTTCACAAGAAAGTTCAAAACCAGTTTCTTCTTCGAAAAAATTCACCAAGGATGAAAAGCAAAAAGCACCCATGGTTATGCCGAAACAAATTCTTAAAAGAAAAACTGAATTTCATCAAAAAGTTAAATCAATTATTCAACCTCAATCTAAGTTTGAAATTGGTGAAACATCACAAAAAGTTCAACAAGAAGATTCAAAATTTTATGTTAAAAGGGCTAAACAACAAACACAGAAATGGGATGCTAAAATTGTTAACAACAAATCATCCAAGGTTGAACTCAAACCTTCTGTTCCAACTTAAAAAGATTGAAAAGAACAAAGTGGGTCCAAAGTTCGACATTCCAAACCCACCCAAGACCAAACATGCTTGGGTCCTTTGTTTAAATAAATTTTGATGATCATGTGTGCAGGGGCTCCAACTTTCGATATTGTCAAAATGGATCATGGATAGTGGAGCGTCTCACCACATGACAGGAATGCTTGCGCTGTTCAATGATGTTACAGCTATTCGAGGAGGATATGTTGGATTTGCTGGAACGCAGGGAGGTAGGATTGTCGGAGAAGGGATTATCTCAAACGGAGTTGTATCGTTTGATAAAGTGAACTATATCGCTGAACTTGAGAACAATCTGCTCAGTATCTCGCAAATTTGTGACAAGAAGTTCATGACACATTTCAATGACAAAGAATGTTTAATTATAAAACCCGGTTTCAAGATTCCAGAAGAATGGATTCTGATGCGAGCTCCGCGAGAAAATAATTTATATGTCCTTGATATGAGCATCGCTTCTACCACGTCAAAGAAAGTTCAATGCTTTGTTTCCAAAGCTACCGAAAAAGAGTCAATTTTATGGCACAGAAAAATGTGGCACATTCATCTTAGAAAGATGAATTTTCTTGTGCATAACGACTTAGTGGAGGGTGTCAATTTGAAAAGTTTTCATTTATCAGATGATTGTCTTAGCTGCAAAAAGGGGAAGCAGCATAAGAAATCACATCCGGGAAATCTGTTGAAATTTGATAAAGCTACCACTAGAAAGACTACACATGGATCTTTCTGGACCAGTCAATGTTAAAAGTATTTCTGGAGATCTATACTGTCTTGTCGTTACAGATGATTATTCTCAATTTTCATGGGTGTTCTTTCTGGAAAGCAAGGATGAAAAGTTTGAAACTCTTATGATCCTTTTCAGAAAACTCGAGAATTTATATCATTTGCCCATTAAGAGAATTCGCAGTGATAATGGAACGGAGTTTAAGAACAAGAAGATGCAAGAGTTCTGCAATGAAAAAGGGATTCTTCATGAATTCAGCGCCCCCTATACTCCACAACAAAACGGAGTCGCTGAACGAAAGAATCGCACGTTGATAGAAACTGCTAGAACAATGTTAGCTGATTCGAAATTACGATCAGTTTCTGGAGTGAAGCAGTAGCATCAGCATGCTATACCCTAAATCGTGTGTTGACAGTTAAGCCTCACAAAAAGACATGTTCCGAGTTACTGAATCAACGAAAGCCTAACTTATCATTTTTGGAACCTTTTGGATCACCGTGTACCGTCTTGGACCCGGCTGGTAAATTTGGAGCCAAATCTTTGGAGGGTTTCTTTGTTGGTTATGCTACTCCTCAAAAACGTGTTTTCTTGCTGAGTCTGAACCAGGTAGTTCTAGCGCAACATGTAGATTGTCAAAGATATACAATGCCTACGCAGAAGCCTGGGGATCTGTGCCTGTTTAACTATGATGGATTGTAGGATTCGTTTGATCTTCCAGATGTGCCAACTGAAGAAGAACTTGTTATGTTATTTCAACAACATCAGTTATCTAATCAAGAACAAGTTCATCGACCTTTGGTGATTTCTACATCTTTACCAGTTAACACATCTGATATTGGTCAAAGCTCTTCTGTTCTAAATCTGGTTCCTGCTTCAAATGTCAATGTTGCTGAATCTTCTGCCCAGCCAAATGAAAATGATGACTCTGATCGGGAACCAACTTTTGATGATGGAGGATCCAGTTCTGATGAGGGATCTGAACATATTGAAAGCTTTCTGAGACAACAGGCTGATCAGTCCAATGCCAAGAATAAAGCTTCTTCATCTGTACCGGTTGTCGATGAAAATATCTAAAATTTGCAATCACAAGTAGATGTTCCAACTGAAGTGATGCCTAGGACACTTTCATATCATCCGTCAGAGAACATTATAGGCAGCTTACAATCGGGAGTGCAAACTCGCAACTAGATTAATAAAGATCTAAGCTGTTTCTATACTAGTATTGCTCCACTTCGAGTCCAATTTTCTCACAGTTGTTTTGTTTCTCAGGTTGAATCGGGAAACTGGAAAGACGAGTTGAAAGAAGAAAGTTGGGTGGATGTGATGAAAGAAGAGTTACTGCAGTTCCAGAAACTTGGCGTTTGGACGCTTATTGACCTACCAGATCATCACAAAAAGATTAATACAAGATGGGTCTTCAAGTGTAAAAGAGATGATAGAGGAGTTGTCGTGCGCAACAAAGCTCAACTTGTGGTTCAAGGGTTTCATCAGCAAGAAGGGATAGACTATACTGAAGTCTATGCCCCAGTAGCACGTCTTGAAGCAATTCGCATATTCTTGGCCTTTGCCTCGTGGAAAGGCTTTGTACCAATTGGATGTTAAATCTGCTTTCCTTTACAGAAAAGTGAAAGAGGAGGTGTACGTCGGCCAACCACCGGGGTTCGTTGATCCAATGCACAAAGATAAAGTCTACCTCTTGAATAAAGCTTTATATGGTCTTCATCAAGCCCCGAGAGCTTGGTATGAAACATTATCGAGTCATCTTCTGGAAAATAGCTTTATCATGGGAACAGTAGACTCAACTCTCTTCACGAAGGAAGTAGATGGACATCTAATTATCGTACAGATATATGTGGATGATATTATCTTTGGTTCGACAAATGACAAGCTATGTAAAGACTTTGAAGAAGTCATGAAGTGCAAATTCGAAATGAGCGCAATGGGAGAGATGAAGTTCTTTCTAGGACTTCAGGTTGATCAGTTGCCTGATGGTATCTTCATTCATCAGATGAAATATGTTCATGACATATTGGAGAAATTCAATATGTCAGGAGCTAAACCAACATCGACCCCGTTAGCTCCAAATCACGATATTTGTCCAGATCTTACCGGCGAAAAAGTTTTGATGAAACTTTATGTCGCTCCATGATTGGATCCTTGATTTATCTCACTGCTTCTCGACCAGATATCATGTATCCAACGTGCCTGTGCTCCCGTTATCAGTCTAATCCAAAAGAGTCACATCTGCTTATCGTTAAACGCATAATGAGATATCTGAAGGGTTTTTCAAGCACCGGCTTGTGATACCCTAGACATGATGATTTTAATCTTCCAGGTTACTCGGATTCTGATTTCGGATGCTGCGAACTGAATACATAATCTACAATGGTCGGCTGCCAATTCTTCGGAACCCGTTTGGTAACGTGGCAATGCAAGAAACAAACCGCGGTCGCTCTCTCTACCTGTGAGGCTGAATACGTTTCGGCTTCCAGTTGTTGTGCTCAGATTCTCTGGATACAGCAACAGATGAGAGATTTCGGTTTGCAATTTCTTGATACGCCTATATATGTAGATAATCAGGCCGCGATCGATATCACCAAAAACTCATGTCAACACTCACGTACTAAACATATCGAGATTCGACACCACTTTATTCGTGATTGCTACGAGAAAAAGCTGGTACGAATTGAGAAAATCCACACTGATGACCAAAAATCAGATTTTATACCAAAGCTTTTGATAAAACAAAGTTCAAAAATTTGTTAAAGCTAAATGGTTTAAAAAATATGATCTCAGGGGATGATTTTTGAGGTTAAGTTTGAGGATGATGACGGCCTGATGTGAACTTGTCATCGGGTAAACATTTTTCTGTACATTCTTTGTTATAATTTCAAAAAAAATTCATAAAATATGTTTTTGATTTTAGGGGGAGAATATTTGAGGAAAATACAAAAACATTTAAAAAACCAAAAAGAGTTTTGTGTAAAAAGAGTGATCATAGTAAATAAAAAATGATAGTCATAGTAGGCTAAAGAATTGTACTGTTTTAAAGTGTTTAAGCAAGTCTTACTATGGATATGCCAATAGACTTCACTCGTTCAGTAGATTGTTATCGAGTTATAAACCTAAAACACAAAAACTGATTAACTTGTGGGTTAACATCTCTTGGATATATGGACTTAGTACTCTGAAATTTCGTTTGAGAGAATGCCAGATTCTGCGATACTAGGTCTTTATATTTGATTGACATCTGGGGTACTATTCGAGTTCTTCTGATTTTGCGGAAGCAATGACCTAGAACTCATATAATATTTTTGCATTATTTCCCCAAAAGCTGCATAAAAATGATTTTGTCTTAAGCAATTATGACATTTGCAGTACAAAAGATTCCTTAATGGAACACCACCTAAAGACGAGCCTTCATCTCTTTGTCTGTACGGTAGTACTAACCTGATCTCTCAAGGTCTCGCATTCACCCTATATACAGATATTAATTCGATATATTCACCTGTAATATGACATTCTGGGAATCTCGATACGGGAGTTTATTCTGAGATGGGAAACACAGTTATTTCATGTTTCTAATAATACCTTAACATATCTTGAAACAGTTGAGAAACGAGAAGAGGTTTACATGGATAAATATATTGGCAATCTAGGTGAACTGTTTAAAAGCTTAAAAGGTGTTTCTAGACTAATGGTACTGATGACTTATATGAATGCTCTGAAACGCAAAATTCACAAAAATGTTGTTATTTTTTGAAAAATTTCTTAAAAACCCAAAAAGATTTTTAGTTTTCTTAGCTTGATAGTTTTATTTGTGTTTTTGTTTACCGATAATAAAAACACAGATGGTTGGATTCGTAGCAACATCTTGCAGAAGAAAGCTTGGAATCATGGGTTGGGAGCTAATTTTTAACAAAGTTTACTCAAATGTCAAGAAAGTTCATTAATTTGAAACTTTACATGTTAAAATAAATCTGTTTGGTCAAATATGGTCAACCAAGGTCATTAACTTGGACTTGGAAGGCAAATTGGATAACCTGGGTCATTAACTTGGACTTGGTTAGTCAAGTGGATTTTTAAAACAGAAAAACTTTTTGATAAAATGAATGAAAAATAAAAAAATAAAAAATAAAAATTGGAAATTGAAAAAGTTTAAAGTTTTAAGATTTGATTCGTACAAAATCAAGTTTCATGCGGTTAAGTTGTTTTTGTACGAAACAAGGGTAAATATTTGGTGCGATTCACAAGTTTTCGTACGAAACGGAGTAAGTATAAATACCCTTTGGTTCGCACAGAAATGAGATTTCTGTTCTTTGAGCACTGTTGAGCGACTCAGAGAGATTTTGTGCCATTCATCTCTGAAATTCATTTCTTTGTTTTTGTGCTTGCTATTTACATTGTTGAGGTTGATTTGCACACCTTATACAATGGGCAAGGTAATTTCGTCACGATCTCACTGTTATAATGTCAAAATTTCGTACGATTCGGACTAAAACTTAGATCTAGGGAAATTGGACCGGTAAAACTTAAAATTGACCACAAAATCGTTAATATCGGCTCTAATAACCTGAAAATCAACAATTAATTTGCTAAAAACAACAAGTTTTAAATTTTAGGACGACGATAATTTGGTACGAGTGAACTATTTCGCACGAAATGAGATTTCAAAGAAAATTGTTTAAATGAAGAATATTTGTGCGAAACAAGTGAACCGTATGAATATTCTGAACTTTCAATTTTTGATCAGATGAAAATTTCGTACGAAACTAAATTTTGGTACGAAATAGAGAGAAAATGTTCAAAACTTGTTAGATCAAATGGATATTTCATGCGAAACAAAGAATTCTGTACGAAACAGTAGATTGAAACTTTGAAAGTTTAAGTCTTTTGATCAATCTAGTAATTCGTACGAAACATAGGATTTTGTACAAACCAAGAGATAGAAACTTTGAAAGTTTAACATTTTTGTTTAAGTGTGTATTTCGTACGAAATAAAGAGTTTTTGTATGAATATGCGAAGAATTTTTGAAAGTTTGAAAAATTTTCTAACGGTTGATTGTTATTTTCTTGAACAGGCAAAGAGATCTGGTTTTTCTCCAGTACATAACATATGCTGTATCACAGATGCTAAAATCCCAGAAATAGCTGCGTACCGAAGTATCTTGGATTTTCTTACCAGAATTAGAGTGACGAAAGCGATTACAGATAGACATACTGTATATTTGTCACATGTGGAGTATTTCTGGAATGCTGCAGAATATAGTCTTGACGACAATGCCATTATATCAGCAGTGAAGATTAACGATGTGGATATTCAAGTTAAGATTACTGAAGATTTGATTCGGAAAGTGTTAGAGTTTAAAGATAACAAGGATGATCCAACGGGCTTTACTGAATATATGGTGAAAGGATGTTTTTACAGGATGGGATATACACGTTTTGTGAATGCTGCTCCTTTCACGAAGGGAAATCTAAGGGCGCCATTTCGATATCTGGCACATGTCATTATTCGCTGTTTGGGTCACAGGAAGGGTGGTTTTGATGATTTGGTGGATTATCAGATATGCATGATTACTGCCCTAGTGCTGAACCTTCCTTATAACTTTTCGAAAGTTAAATTTACTCAGATGATACAAAATATTCAGAAGGAAAGATTTTTGCAGTACCCAAGGTTTATACAGATGATGTTAGATTATTTACATCCTGACCTGAAGAAATCTTCAGACGATATTCTTAAACTTTAGCGTATGGATGTTTAGTCTCTGCGAAAGATGAACGTGTATTTGAAGTCTGCTCCCGTCGCTAAACCGATGTTCGATCCTATTCTGAATAAAGATTATATCTCACCCGTACCTGGAAAATGGAGGAAAGACGATAGTGGTGACGATGAGGAGGAAGTGAAATCATTATCTTTGTTTGTGGCAAAGCGAAGTCCGTGGTTTGTGAAAGACGGAGATAAAGGAGGTAAGGATACATACAAAGGAAGAAAGAGAAAAGCTGCATCTACTGCTAAAAGTTCAGGGTTGAGGGATGAACCTGAGATTGAAGAAACAGTTGACAAAATGGCAGAAGATATAGAACGTCAGGCTTTCGGAGCTGACAAGACAGCAGCTGAAGAAGTACTATCTTCTAGTACAGATTCAGAGGATAGACGTGTAGGAGAAAAGAAAAGAGCGGAGAAATTGGCAAAGAAACGTCAAGATGAGCTGAAGCGTAAAGCCGAAGAACAAAAAAGAAAGGCAACAGGGAAAGACGATACTACTTACGTTCCGTCTGAATCTGAACTTGAATCTGGTTTTAGAACTCCGGTCAAGAAAAGACAAAGAAGGATGAAAAGATCTGCAGCTTGCATATCTGCGATTGTTAATCCAACAGAAGCTGGTGCTGAGCAATCTACTGAAGCAAATGTGGAGGAACAAACACAGAGTATTCCATCTCCACTACATTATATGCATTCCGAGCAAGATCAGCCACATATTGAACCAGAAATATCTTCGCAACAACCACCAGTTCCTGAACAAGAACCTGAACAGCAACAACCAACACCGCAACAATTTGTGCCAGGACCTGTTCAACAACCTATGCCTGATCCAGAGCCTGTCGAGTAACCAGCACCACAACAGTCGGCTCAACAACAAAATCAACAATTTCATGCTCAACAGTCTCGTCCCACATCACAGCCGTTTCATACACAAACATTTTTTGACGAGATTAATTTAGACGATCTACTAGGAGGAGATGAATTTCAGTTTGATGATCCTAGAATTGATGATTTACAGAAACAGGTGACGATGAACGTTGTGCGCATCGCTGAATTACAAGAGCAGATAAACTTGTTAACGCAGAGAAGTTTGAGATGCTTGAAAGAATTGGAGGTTTAATCTTTGATAAAAAGCAACTCGAAGCGATGATGGCAATTACTATTTCTGAAAATGAAAGATTACGATTGAGAGGTTTCTTCATAAGAAGTTTGGTTTGAGTATATCTGCAGCGATTGATGAAATTGAACGTGAAGAAGCAAGAGAAAGAGTTGCAGAGCGAGAACGGTTGGCAAAACAACAATCTGATGCATTAGGGAAAGGTAAGGGTAAGATTGTGGAGGATTCTGTGACTGAAGAAGCTGTGCCAGAAGCTGAATCTGGGCCAGTACAGTGTTGGGATATCGTAGTGTATGAGAAACGAAGAATTTTATTCTGATAGGAAAGCTTGTTGATGTTGATATAGCTTTTCTGGATATTTCCCAACAACATCGAGAGTGGTTGATGAAAAAGATGGGAAAAGATAGTAAAGAATCGGTTGAAGAAAAAGAAAAGGAGGAAGAGATAGAAGATACTAAAGAAGTTGACGTTGATGATAAAGATTCTAGTGATTCGGATGATGGTAATGATGATGATAATGTGGGTGGATCGGGTGTTTGTGTAATAGATCTAAATATTAATGAATTAGTTGATCTTTCGAGTATTTTGATGATTCTGAGAACCAAATTGCTTAAGAGGAAGGGATAAACAAAGTTGCTGAATCGATAGATGCTCAGCAGGTAGGAATTTTCACAGAGAATGTTACTTCTTCTGTTCTTGTCGTGCAAAAGCCATTTGTTCTATATCTTGAGCATGATGTTGAAGAGGGAGAGTTTGTGCATAGTTACTCGAAAGAAGAGATAGCTGAAATGCTCGGAATTAGTGGAGAAAAGTTTGATTTTGATTTTGAAGACGAACTGAATGAGATAGATGCTTTCGAACCAAATGCTTATATTTTTGAAGAAATAGAAGACGCAAACGTATATGATAACGTTGTCGTTGAAAGTGACTCTGATGAAGATGCTAATGATGCCGTTCAGGGTACAGAGGATTTACCAACGTTTATCGATTTATTTACAGCAGATAGCTATGAGATGTTATAAAAGAAAGTAACAGTAGCTGTTAAAGAAGTAACGATTCCTGAAAAGATGTCTACAGCTGAGATTATCGAACAAAAGAAGAAATGGTTTAGGGAGAGTCCAGCTGAGCGAAAGTTTAAAAGACCCCTGGCATTTTTTACTAGAGATGCTGATATTTCTTTGGAAGATATTTTGAGTTGGGGTTGGATTGAAGAGCTGAATGTTTATGCTATTAAGAGAGAATTTGGATTCAATACTTCCGATATCTAAAATGAAATCAAAACGCTGCCATATTGGGACATTAAGGAACTTGTGCAAACAAAGATGATAAACCTAAAGATGAAGTTCCATGATCAAAAGCTGTGGAGGTTGATCAAATTTGAAGCAAAGCATGGTTTTGTTTACTGGAAACCGCATTATCCGCGTCGTATTATTAAAGAAGATCCAGTGACAAAAGAGAAAGATATTACGTTGATTGTGAAGAAAACCACGGGTGTTGAAAAACATGCCGATGATCAAAATGGAGCAAGATTTCTGTACGATCTTCAAGTGGTGGCATTACGATTCTAATACAGGGGAGGCTGTTATTTGTGTACACCCGGATGAAGATTCGTGGAAGATAACTGAGGAATTAACTGAAGCCATCATAGCACACAAAAGAATATATGGAATGTGGCAAGGCATTCGAGTACTAGACCCCATGTGGCTAGAAAATTGTTCGAAGAAAGACGTTGAATGTTTATTTGATAGCAAGATCAGTTTTGAAGAAAAGGATCAGGAGCAAGCACTTCAATTTCAAAAGGTCGTAAATGTGTGCTTTGCAAATGATATTCATTCGGGATCGAATTGGAAAACAAATTGGAGAAAGATTGAGAAGAAGGAATCGAAGAAAACTGAATAAAAAGAAGCTCGGATCACTGAAGATTCAAGAATAGCATCATTAAGGAGTTTTCAGTTTTTTGAAGCAACGTCCTCTGACCGATCAAACGCCTATTGCTTCTGAGGCACGTCGAAAGCTGTTAAAGAGATTTTTTGGGTGTTAAAGTCAAATCAAAGTGAAGTTTTGAAGATTATCCAGACTACGGCAATATCCAAGGGGGAGTTTGTTGGTGCATAATGTCTATTGCGTACGTCTAGGATATATCTGTAATGTTTATAAAGTTTACAAGTTAATGTTTAAATGAGAAAATGTAAAATTTATATGTTTTACACTGTGATTCACACGAAACAAATGTGTGTTTCGTACGAAATCAGTCACTCGTACGAAATACAATTTCGTACGAATCATAGGTGTTTGTTTGTTATTGGACGCACTTCAGTACGAGTCACGTCGACCTATAAATAGGGAAGTGTTGTGTTAGAGCTAGAAATGGATTTGTCATTTCATACGGTGAAGCTCTGTCAGTTTGTTGACTTGCGTCTGTAACGTGAACGTCTTTAATACATAAGAAGCAGTTAAACAATAATTTCTATCTTGTTTGTCATATCTACCTCTCTAGCAATGAATTCCGCCTATGCTAGTTGAGCGAGATCAGGTCGATTGCTCATTCCGGGAGCTCGATCCCCGTTCACAATAACATTAAGATAATCTTGTGTTAACATTCAAGTATGTTAATACTCCTGGTAGTGTGGCTTGAGGAACCACACTAGCTGTCTAGGTGATGGACTACGTCCTAACCTTATAGCCTATGTGATCAAATTTGATCCAGGCTAATACCATCAATGCGATGATAAAAATTAAACATCCATTATGATGTAGTGCCTACGGGCCATAATTAAACATCCATTAGTGATGTAGTGCCTACGGGCCATAATTAAACATCCATTAGTGATGTAGTGCCTACGGGCCATAATTAAACATCCATTAGTGGTGTAGTGCCTACGGGCCATAATTAAACATCCATTAGTGATGTAGTGCCTATGAGCCATAATTAAACATCCATTAGTGATGTAGTGCCTATGGGCCATAATTGAACATCCATTAGTGATGAAATTCCTACGGGCTACAATTTAACATCCATTAGTGATGATTTGCCTATGAGCAACACTATATTGTCAATTAAGATAATGACAATTGTAACCTTATGGTTCCCTTTCCAAGGTGGGGAGCTATGCTCAAGCCTCATAGTCTATATGATCAATGAGATCATGACCAATATCATCAATACGATGATTACCAATCTTAACATCTTAATAGATGTCAACTGATTTGCCTACGGGCCATAATATATTGTCAAATATGACCGTGAAAGTTGTGACTTTATGATCCATTGGTTAATAGTATATGGACTACATCCAAATTTAGAAAGACTTTTATGGTCCCTTTGAGACCGAGGCCAAATATAACTAGATATCTCAAAGAACAATCATTTAAAATATTAAGCCTGATAGTTGTGACTCTATGCACACTGGTTCAAATAGGCATTGGATTTATATATCCAAACTTTATAGCCTATATGGTTATTAATACCATGGCTAATGTAAATTTAATTTGGTATTTAGTACCCAAACATCAGAGATGGCTAACTCAGATGAGGCGCAAAGTAGTCGCCATGATAATAGTACTGACAAAGCTAAAAATATAGCCATCTATATTGATGATTTCCAAGCTCGCATTGATGCAACTGTCGGAAAAGCCATGGAAAGGGCCATGGAAAAATTTAAGGAGTCGAACGCTACAAGCTCCAAACCTTTATCTATTCCACCATCATCAGCTTGAAAGGAGAGCTCTATTCACTCATCAAATGCAAAGAGTGAACCAAAGAAACTAGAGTTTCATGATAGGTCCCGTTCTTCCAAAGATGGATGTACCTATAAATACTTTGTCTCCTACAAGCCTCGAGATTTTAATGGAGAAAAAAGGGCTATAGAAGCCTTGAAATGGCTTGATGAGATGGAAACTATTGTAGATATCAGTGGTTGTGCTGATAAGGGCGATGCCCTAATATGGTGAAGTTTGTATCCCAATCCTTCAAGGGCGATGCCCTAATATGGTGGAAGGCGATGGTCCAGTCAACAGGAAAGATACACCTGAATAACTTGGGATGGACCAAGTTTGCGGACCTTGTCAAGAAACTTATTGTCCACTTCATGAGGTTGAGAAGATAGAGTCGGATTTTCTGACTCTTACAATGAAAAATCTAGATTGTCGGAAGTATGTTATCGACTTTAATTCCCTATCCAAGTTAGTATCTTATTTGATTTCACCTGAACCCAAACGCATTGCACGTTTTATACATGGGTTAGCACCAGAGATTAAAGGCATGGTGAAGGCTACTCAGCCTACTACTTATAGGTCTGCTGTTGACCAATCTCTCTCTCACACCTTAGATCTGGTGAGACAAAAGTCAGTCAAGATTGAGAATTACGGGAAGAGGAAAAGAGAAGATGGTAACTCCCAAAGATTTAACAAGAAGAACAAGGGAGGAATTGGGTTCAAAAGGAACCAAAACAAGTCGGGCGTAACGCCGACCTATAAGACCTGCAACCGCAGACACTGGGGATCGTGTAATTCCGATCCACAGGCTAAACCCTGTGGTATCTATAAGAAAAGGGGCATAAGACCCTAGAATGCAAGGATCTTAAGGATGCCATCTGCTACTACTGTAATGAAAGAGGGCACATTAAGACTAAATGCCCTAAGAATCCTAAGAGTAATAATGTGAAGCCTAGAGAAGCTAAGAAAGGAAATGCTCGTGCCTTTCATATGAATGCTAGAGAGACTCTTAATGACAACAATGTCATAACAGGTACATTCCTAATAAATGACGTATATGCTCGAGTTCTTTTTGATTCGGGTGCAGATAAGTCTTTTGTAGACCATAAGATTAGTAAACTATTAAACTTACCCATAAGAAACCTAAACATAACTTATGAAATAGAACTTGCTAACAGAACATTAGAAACAACATCTTCCATTCTTGATGGATGTTTTATATCCATTAAGAATCATTCAATTCCTATTTCTCTTCTACCAATAAAATTGGCGGGGTTCAATGTAGTCTTAGGCATGGATTGGTTATCTCATAACCAAGCCCGCATTGCTTGTGATAAGAAACTCATCGAAGTTAAAACCCCATCTGGTGAAATGCTCATCATTCTTGGAGATTCACACTATGGATTGCCAGACAACGTGTCATTATTTAAGGTATCCAAGTGTCTGGGGAAAAGTTTTGTCATTTACATGGCACAAGTAACTATTAACGAGCCAAAGCCAGATATTGGAGACCTTTCAGTTATCTCAGAATATCCCGATGTTTTTCCTAAAGAATTACCGGGTCTACCTTCAGATAGGCAAGTGGAGTTTAGGATTGACATCCTGCCAGGAGTGGCACCTGTTGCAAGAGCTCCATATCGGCTAGCACCGATGGAAATGAAGGAATTGAGAATACAATTAGAAGAACTTTTAGAGAAAGGCTTCATTCAGCCTAGTTCCTCACCTTGGGGAGCTCCTATACCTATTGTTAAGAAAAAGGACGGTTCAATACGGATGTGCATTGATTACCACGAACTAAACAAGATAACAATCAAGAATCGTTATCCTCTGCCGATGATCGATGACTTGTTCGATTAACTTCAAGGAGTTAGTTACTTTTCTAAGATCGATTTGAGATCAGGATACCATCAACTGAAGGTTAGAAGTGAGGATATTCCCAAGACTACCATCTGAATCCATTACGATCATTATGAATTCCTGGTGATGCCCTTCGGGCTCACCAATGCCCCTGCAGCATTCATGGATCTCATGAATAGAATCTGCAAGCCATATCTAGATAAGTTTGTCATTGTCTTCATAGACGACACACTTATATACTCTCGTAATCAATTGGATCACGAGAAACATCTTCGGTGCATACTATAATTGCTAAGACAAGAGAAGCTTTATGCTAAGTTCTCTAAGTGCGAGTTTTAGCTTAGACAACTCCAATTTCTCAGACATGTTGTAAGTGAGCATGGTATCCAAGTGGATCTCGCCAAAATAGAAGCCATAATGAATTGGGAAGAACCCAAAACTCCATCAAAGATTCGTAGTTTCTTAGGATTGGCCTGATATTATAGAAGGTTCATTGAGAACATTTCGAGGATAGCCACTCCTTTAACTACCTTAACCTGTAAGAATGTCAAGTTTGACTGGGGTCCGAAACAACAAGAATCTTTTGAAATTCTAAACACAAGTTAAGCAATGCTCTTGTGTTATCTCTACCTAAAGGTATTGAGGATTTTGTCGTTTATTGTGATGCCTCGCAAACTTGCATGGGTTGTGTGCTAATGAAAAAAAGACAAAATGATTGCTTATGCATCACGACAACTAAAGGTGCACGAAAGGAATTACACCACCCATGACTTGGAATTGGGTGCTGTTGTATTTGCACTTAAGTTGTGGAGACATTAATTATACTGCAGGTAGTGTATTATATACACTGACCATAAGAGTCTCCAACATCTGTTCAATCAAATAGATTTGAACATGCGACAGCGCCGCTGGATGGAAACACTAAATGATTATGATTGCGAAATTCGCTATCATCTCGGCAAGGCAAATGTCGTTGCTAACGCCTTAAGTCGCAAAGAAAGGGTTAAGCCTATAAGGATTAACGCCAAAAGCATTGAGCTCATAAATAGCTTGAATGACAAGCTATTAGATACACAAAAGCAAGCCTTATTAGAGGCTAATATTTCTAATGAAGGATTAGGCAGAACTGTTGACCAGTTAGTGCATGGAAAAGATGGAATCCTTAGATTTAATGGCAGAATCTGGGTTCCAATCTTTGAGGACTTAGAGATCTAATCCTCCAAGAAGCGCATAATTCAAGATACTCAGTTCTCCTAGGTGGTGACAAGATGTATCAAGATTTGAAAAAGAATTATTGGTGGATGGGTTTGAAGAAATCCATAGCCACTTATGTAGCTAAGTGTCTGACGTATTCGCAAGTTAAGGCCGAACATCAGAAACTATCAGGACATCTACAACAGCTTGAGATTCCTACTTGGAAATGGGAAATGGTAACTATGGATTTGATTATCAAGTTACCTAAGACCAAACATGGTAATGACACGATTTGGGTCATTGTAGATAGGCTGACTAAGTTAGCGCATTCCTTTCCAATTAAGGAAACTTATAATTCTGACAAGTTGGCAAAGCTATGTGTGGACATGATTGTGTCCCTACATGGTGCGCCGGTATATATTGTATCTGATAGAGATACTAGATATACATCTCACTTTTGGAAAAGTTTCCAACAATCTTTAGGCACAAGATTAAACATTAGTACGGCTTACCACCCACAGACGGGTGGACAGAGTGAGCGTACTATTCAGACTTTGGAAGACATGCTTAGAGCATGTGTGATTGATTTAGGTGGAAGTTGGGATGATCACTTACCCCTAATAGAATTCTCCTATAATAAATATTTTTCATACAAGCATCAAGACTGCTCCTATTGAAGCCTTGTATGGGAGAAAATGTAGAACGCCTGTTTGTTGGACTGAAGTTGGGGAAGCCCAACTGTCTGGACCTGAGATTGTCCTAGAGACCACAAATAAGTTAATACAAATCCGTGATCGTCTCAAAGCTGCCCGGGATAGACATAAAAGTTATGCAGACAAGAAGTGAAAACCTCTTAAGTTCCAAATAGGGGACAAAGTCATGCTAAAAGTATCACCTTGGAAAGGTGTAACGCGATTTGGAAAGAAGGGCTAGTTAAGCCCAAGATATATTGGACCATTCGAGATAATCGAATGTGTCGGTGCTGTAGCTTATAAGCTTAAGCTGCCAGAGGAGCTTAGTGGAATTCATGATGTATTCCACATCTATAATCTTAAGAAATGTCTAGCAATGTCACATCATGATGTGCAAATGATGAAAACCTGAGGTTCGTTGACAAACCAATTTCGATCGAGGATCAACAGGTTAAAAAGCTCCGAAGGAAGTTTATACCTATTGTAAAGGTTAAGTGGGATGCCCTTCAAGGCCCCGAGTATACATGGGAGGTTGAGTCCACTATGCGACAAAAGTACCCCCATCTTTTTAAATAACATCTCGAGGTCGAGATTTCTTTTAAGGGGGTGAGGATATAACACCTCATAAAATCGTGTCCAATAATATAGCGGCACGTGCCATTACCTTTATATTAAGTCTAATAAGGACTAAAGGTGTCAACATGGTCAAACTAAGCCTCTAAGTGACCCTTTTACGAAGTCCAAACTCTCATATGAGCCATTTGATGGAGGAGAAGGATTGTTTGTGTAATTATGCAAAAGTTGGACGATAGAGGGGTTAAAAGTGTCAACATGTTAATGTATACCTCTGAGTGACCTTTTAACAAACCAGGAGTGTGACAATGTTCGGGCATACTCCTGGGTATGCCAAATATTAGCTACGAAGGGCTAATTATGCTTATAAAGGTGTTTTAGAAGTTAATAAGTTGAGGGGCTAAATCGCAAATTTTGAAAGATTCTATAGGCTGCTCGCGGGCAGCGAGAGACAAGGCCTGGTCTCTCGCGGGCCGCCAGAGGACCTCTACTGCAGAAAGTTTTTCTTGGCAGTCATACAAGCTGCCAAAACCCATTCAATTCGGAACCATGCGTTTCCAAACTGCTATGCCACGTTTTAGGACACTTGTAGACACCCTCTAACACCTGACATCACCTCCTTCAAGCTCTCCAACTATAAATAGGAGCATTGGTTCTTCACTTGAACTTGCACCTTCTCATAAATCATTCTATCTCCCTCCTCTGGATGTTCCTAACTGAAAGGAGCATCCAACTTAGTTCTATTTCATCCAAGGATCACTTGTAAGTGTTCCTTTCTCTTGCATTTTCATTTAAGGCTTTTTATAGCCAAAGGTCAAGCGTTTACCAAAAGGCTTTGACTTTCAGTTAAGAATGTGACATCCCGGCTTTTCAGGTATCTTAAACGCGCTACTTCACGGTTATTCATTCCTACGCTAATTTAATTCAGAGAATTAAATTACACGCTCGCAATAACTACACTAACTTTGTGAATTCATTGGGTGAATTACGTGCTATGTGTTATTAGACATTTGTAGAATTATTATATCACGTTTTGATTTCGCGATTATTAGTTATAAAAAAAAAAAATAAATAATAAGTAAATAGCCGAACCGAACCGAGCCGCGAAACATGTAGACCTCACCTCCTTGCGGCCCAAGGAACTAACCTAAACTTGAGGCCCCAGCAACTTACCCAAACCCCCCCCCCCTTTGCGGTCGCGCGAGCCCGCCACCCCCTTTCTCCTTCTTTTCCCTTGTTTTATATAAATGTGGGCATGCATGAGTTATGTTTCAAAAAAAAAAAAAAAAAAAAAACAAACATAAAACCCTAGTCCCTAAGAGAAGCCGACGGCAGCCCCCCCCCCACTCTCACGGTCGCAACTCTCCAACCCCGGATTGATTCCAATCTTGTCCCGGTTTGCTAATCATCATCGTTTCAAGGTTAGGGTTTAATTGTTTTGCAAAATCACATTAGGGTTTGTGTAATCTTGATCATGATTATGTGTAATGGTAGAATCACTGGTATGAAAAGTGTTGTGATTTATGATTAGTTCGGATAATTGTGCGAGTTTTTGCGATTGTGATGTTATGATGAATACTAAAATCATAGGTTGCGTTTTAGCGATAAAGATCATGTTTTATGATTAGGGTTTGCATGAATATTGATAGACATGATGATATTTGACAAATAAACCTGTTCTTGATCATTATTATTAAGCGTCTTGATCGTTTAAGCATGTTCTAATGCGATAAAAGTCGAAAACAAGTTGCTGAATGGCATTTACAGCCAACTTCAGTTGGCTGTAACCTGATCATTATTTATTGAAAAGTGGATTTTCTGAAGCCTAAAATGTGTATTTTTGAAAAACGCTTCTAATGGCGCTAGATTCATATTTTTTCTGAGCTCGTTTGCTATTTTTGAGTGGTCATTTAGTGCAGCAGCTGAAGCTGCGTAAATTCTGCAAAATTTGCTAGTTGTTTATCGAGTCGGATCTCATAGTCTATAGACGGTTGGGTCATGAAATTTGTACAGTAACTGGAGACGGAAATTTCCGGAAAATTCCCACTAGAATTTTGTTAATTGGATGAATGATGATTTTTAAATAATTTTTCCGTGGACTGCAGTCAGAAAGCGACGAATCTGACTACAGCCTATATATAAATATTTGTAAATAATTGGTAAAGCGTTAGGACTTGAATAGTTTACATAAAATTCTACAGCTTAGTTGACACCTCCTGTAAAACAATTGGAATTTTTGGAACGTTGGAACTATTTTATAAAAATCCTCGAATACAGCCCAGTTATGAGCGTACAAGCTGAAACATGATAATTTGCGTTTGTGTGTACCAAATTGTTGTATGAGTTAATCTGTGTTTATGACAAGTTGGTTTAATCATTATTTTGGTATGATGATACTTTGCATGCATGATTGTGTTTTCGAATTGGTTATTGCGTGTGCTGCACTGTGTGTTAGTTATGCGTAGGGTTTTGTATCAGTGTGTTCACACACTAACTTTAAATCGGTTGACATGTTAGGACGCGATTAGCAGTCCCATCATTTGCTACTTTTGTGTTACTCTAACCGAGTAATTTAAGGTGAGTTCACGGCCCCTATTTTATCCGGTTTTAAACAACAGGGGGAGAAACATGTATACACTCTATAACTCTATCTTTTACGTTATGCGAAATTAACGTCGTTAAACTACTCGGTAACTAAGTTAATTTTAATGTACGTTATGGTCACTAAGCAGGTATATCACGGAAGTCCTCAACAAACTCTCGGATCGTTAGTATTGGGTTAGATAGCGGGGAAATTATAAGTAGTACTACTTGGCCCGACAAGCCCCTCCCGAGCTAGTCGCGCTCGCCGACCGGGTATGGTCAACGGGTGATTAATTTGGCCTAACTTTCGCCATAGTCAGTGATAGGCCTGGCAACACTGAGGCACAACAGTCAGCTTCGATCGCGAACTCTTATGTGACGTAACTTTAGGCTCGCTACCTACATGTTAACATTGAACTTAATTACGAGCCAACATTATTATTCCGGGTTAGGAATAATGGAACAATATCGTTATTCCGGGTTAGGAATAACGGAACTATATCGTTATTCCGGGTTAGGAATAATGGAACTATATCGTTATCCCGGGTTAGGGATAATGGGGGAAAACGAACTTTTAACCGAACTCATGAACTTATAAAAACCTGTGAACTCACTCTTCTTTAATGTTGACACTTGTTTCTTTACATGTTTCTCAGGACGCTAGGAGCGCTAGGTGCACTCACTTGCATTGATCAAGACATTTTTTTATCGAGTCTCATTTACGAATATTGTTTGGGATTTTTGGTTTTGGCGTTTATGTTGGCGCCCGTTACTTTACTTTACTTTAATGCTTCCGCTCAACTTTGAAACTAATGCTTCCGCTAAACTTTGAAACTAAGCTAATTTGAAAATAACTATGAATGGTTAAACAAATGTTTTTGGAAAACGTTTAAATAAATCATATAGAGTCGTTCGATATTACTAGTGTCTCAGATTCTGGTTTGATCACACGCCTCGCGGTAAAACTCCGCAAGTGGAAATTGAGGGTGTGACAGATTGGTATCAGAGCCTCTAGCTATAGAGAACCAAGTTTGCATTAAAAGTAGACCTAAACTATAGCTGTTACACGACACTAGACTTAGTTGGCACCAAACTGTGATATCCTGTTATGTGTTATGCTACAATTGTTTATGTGATATATATATGTATTTTGGTATATACGCAACACGTAACTAACTACACCAACCCAGCAGGCTATGTCATCATCATCATCCGACAAATCTCGAAAACCAAGGGCGCCGGGGAAGGCACCCATGGTCGAACCCTCACCACCTCATGGCGTGGAGACACGCAAAAGACTCGCTCTAGGAGGGGAGTCGTCCTCCCGTCCGACCACCGCTATACCGGCCGAACAGGTCAACTCGTTAGAAGTAGGGGACGACCTACTTAGGGATAGGTTAAGAAAACAACAGGAACAACTAGAGAGAATGCAGGAGACTATCAAAGCACAGGGATGGATGATACGTCAACTAACTGGTAAAACTGGAAGGATCGAGGAAGAGCAACATGAGAATAGGAAAGTTCGAAACATTTTAGCTAAGGATCTTCGTGCTGAGCAGCTGAGGGCTGATTGGCTCGAAGACAGAGTTCTTGAGTCCAGTTGGAGGATTCAAGAGCTAGAGCAGAATCAAGCACCTGTCCCAGTACCCGCACCAGCACCGGCCCCTCCAGCGCCGGTAGAGGAAGAAGAGGAGAATCCAGAGGAAGACCCGGAGGTTGATCCGGAGGAAGAGGAGCCAGAACAGGACCCGGCTGTTGAAGCTGAAAACGCCGCAGAGGATGACGGCAACGATAGCGACGTGGGAGATGGAGACGTAGAAGACTGACTCGACTCGCCAATCCCCGCTTTGTTTTCTTTAGTTTGTTCGTTTTCCACTTATGTTTGAACTTGAAATTTTATAATTAAACTGAGATGTTTGGTTGGTATTTTGTGAGACGTTGCAATTTATTTAATCGAATGTTCCTTTTGATTGTTTAATTTGTTGGGTTGACATAACTTGTGTGATGATTGAAGGGTGGAATATGATAACTATATTGGATATATATACTTATCGGTGTATGTTTGTTTTGTCTTGCGAAGATCTGAGATGGCAACTGGACGTCGGGGAAACCTCAACATGTCACCTGAAGAATTGGCCGCATTAATCCAAGAACACGTGAATGCTGCTCTCGCAGGTGTTCAAAACCCACCAGCAGGAGGGGGTCTTAACCCCTACAAGATGTTCCTCGATGCAAAACCGAGCAAGTTTACGGGTGTTGAAGGACCCATAGGACTGGTCCGTTGGATTGAAAAGTCTGAATCGGTGTTCGAGATGTGCAATTGCCTTGAAGCCTATAAGGTCAAGATGCTGCCTCAACGTTGGAAGATGGGGCATTAACCTGGTGGAACGCACAAGTCCAAACGCGTGGACTTGTTGCGGCAAACGCAATGGCCTGGACCGAGTTTAAGGCCCTAATCAAGGAGGAATACTATCCGCGGGACAGAGTTAACCAGTTGTAGCAAGCGTTATGGAACCACAAGATGGTAGGGTCTGAAATTGAAGCGTACACGGCCAAACATCATGATCTGGTGTTCCTATGTCCCGATCTGGCTAACACCGTCGAAAAACGACTTGAGTTTTATCTTGGGGGTCTGGTCCCTGAGATCCAGGGCATGGTAATGTCTAGCAACCCTACGACGGAGCATCAAGCGATTAGGCTGGTGCATAAACACACCGATAAGGCGGTGGAGCAAAGGAAATTGCCACCTTGGGGTGCAACCGAAGTCATCCCTGATAACAAAAGAAAATTTGAAGACTCACCTGCTCGACAGTCTTCGTCAGCCCAGCCACAACAAGGAAACCAGAAGCGGTCCAATAATTTCAACAACAATCGGGGTCACAATAATCAGTCTGCCAACAACACCCAGAACTCAAGCGGCTATGCGGGTCGAAAGCCGCAATCTAATCGTTGTAACCTCCATCATCACGGCCCTTGCGCCGGAAATCGCTGCCAACGATGTGGCAAAGCGGGACACGCGTCAAAGGATTTTCGTGGGGAAATCATGTCTCGACAAAATCAGAATCAGCACCAGGGTCAACAGCAAGGTAATAACCGGGGGTCCTATCAGTGCGGTAGCACTGCCCATTTCAAGCGGGACTGCCCGCAGCTTCGCAACAACAACAACAACAACAACAACAACAATAACAACAATGGCAACAATGGAAATGGTGGCACAGGAGGTGCCAAAGGTCGTGCATTCACGCTGGACCGCAGAGAGGCCAGAAACGACTCGAATGTGGTCACCGGTAAGTTTCCCCTTAACGATCATTTTGCTACTGTACTTTTTGATACGGGTGCGGATAAGAGTTTTATATCTGAGTCTTTTAGGAAGAACCTAAATCTCACGCCTAAACCCCTAGAGACCCCTTACGTCATAGAACTAGCCGTTGGTAAATCTATAGATGTGACCCATTTAGTAACCGGCTGTCAACTTAAACTCGCGGGTCACACCTTTACCATTGATCTGATGACAACTACCCTGGGTAGTTTTGATGTGGTAGCCGGAATGGACTGGCTATCCAACGTCCGAGCTGAAGTTCTCTGTTTCGAGAAAGCTATCCGTATTCCGCTCTCTAACGATGAAGTCTTGATGGTGCAAGGCTAGAAGGCAGGCGCCGTCACAAACATCATCTCTTACATGCAAGCTCAGAAGTATCTTCGGAGAAAGAACTCCTTCGCTTTGCTCGCACTGGTCACCAAGCAGCCTAAGGACGAGAAACGGATTGAAGATATCCCCGTCGTCCGTGACTTTTCCGATGTGTTTCCAGAGGAGTTACCTGGTCTTCCCCCACATCGACAAGTGGAGTTTGAAATCGAATTGGCGAACCATGCGACTCCTATCGCCAAGGCCCCGTACCGCCTAGCTCCAGCAGAGCTGCAAGAGCTATCTACCCAACTTCAGGAATTGTTGGAAAAAGGATTTATCCGACCCAGTACTTCGCCATGGGGAGCTCCAGTCCTCTTTGTCAAGAAAAAGGGCGGGACCTTCCGCATGTGTATCGACTACAGGGAACTCAATAAGGTTACCGTCAAGAACCGATACCCATTACCTCGCATCGACGATCTCTTCGACCAACTTCAAGGGTCAAGCTACTACTCCAAGATTGATCTACGATCCGGTTATCACTAGTTACGCGTCAGGGAGGAGGATATCTCCAAGACGGCATTTCGTAATCGGTATGGCCATTATGAGTTCTTGGTCATGCCCTTCGGTCTCACCAACGCACCCACGGTGTTCATGGACCTCATGAACCGCGTGTGTAAGCCGTATCTCGACAAGTTTGTTATCGTGTTCATCGATGATATACTCGTCTACTCTAAGGGTGAAGAAGAACATGCTGAGCATCTACGATTATTGCTGGAACTACTTCAACAGGAGAAACTATATGCCAAGTTTTCAAAGTGTGATTTCTGGATTCGGGAAGTTAAGTTCCTTGGGCATATCGTGAATGAAAAGGGTATACACGTTGATCCCGCCAAGATCGATGCTATCAAGAACTGGGAAGCACCCAGGACACCGACAGAGATCCGCCAATTTTTGAGTTTGGCTGGTTACTACAGATGCTTCATCGAGGGATTTTCCAAGATCGCACAACCGCTTACCACTCTCACCCAGAAGGGCACCAAGTATGCTTGGGGTGACAAGCAGGAAGCAGCATTTCAATTGCTGAAGCAGAAACTTTGCAGTGCACCCATTTTGTCCTTGCCAGAAGGGACAGATGATTTTATGGTATATTGTGATGCTTCCATTCAGGGATTGGGATGCGTACTCATGCAACGTGATAATGTCATCGCGTATGCATCCCGACAGTTGAAGGTTCATGAGAAAAACTACACAGCACATGACCTGGAATTGGGAGCAGTTGTGTTTGCACTTAAGATTTGGAGACACTATCTATATGGAACAAAGTGCACAATCTACACGGATCATAAGAGCCTCCAGCATATCTTTGACCAGAAGGAGTTGAACATGCGACAGCGTCGTTGGGTCGAACTCCTAAACGATTATGAATGTGCCATTCGGTATCACCCGGGTAAAGCTAACGTGGTAGCTGATGCCCTCAGTAGGAAGGAGCACTTGAAACCTTGTCGGGTATGAGCACTACAGTTCACAATTCATTCTGGGTTACCCGAACAGATACGCGACGCGCAGCTAGAAGCAGTTAAGGAAGAAAACATCAAGGCCGAATCTGTGGGAAAGATGGAACGCGATTGGGAAGTGAAACCCAATGGTGCCCGGTATTTCATGAATCATATATGGGTACCTCTCTACGGAGACCTCAGGAAGCTAGTTATGGACGAAGCTCACAAATCCCGATACTCTGTCCATCCTGGTTCAGATAAGATGTATCAAGACCTTAAAGTCGCGTACTGATGGCCCAACATGAAAGCGGATATAGCCACCTACGTGAGCAAGTGTTTGACTTGTGCGAAAGTCAAGGTGGAATACCAGAAGCCATCAGGGCTACTTCAACAACCTGAGATCCCAGAGTGGAAATGGGATCAGATCTCGATGGACTTTATCACTAAACTCCCACGAACTCCGGGTGGTTGCGATACCATCTGGGTAATCGTGGATCGTCTAACTAAGTCCGCACACTTCCTAGCGATCAAAGAAACAGATAAGATGGATAAGTTGACTCGCATCTACATTAAGGAAGTAGTTTCTCGGCACGGGGTGCCAACGTCCATCATCTCAGACAGAGATGCTCGTTTCACGTCCAACTTTTGGCAGTCACTTTAGAAAGCGTTGGGTACACGCTTAGATATGAGCACAACTTATCACCCTCAGACGGATGGTCAAAGTGAAAGGACCATTCAGACCTTGGAAGACATGCTTAGGGCATGTGTGGTAGACTTCGGGAACAGTTGGGAAATCCATCTGCCTTTAGTGGAATTCTCGTATAACAACAGTTACCATACGAGTATTCAGGCAGCACCCGTTTGAAGCATTATACGGTCGCAAATGTAGATCATCGGTCTGTTGGGCAGAAGTCGGTGACAGTCAACTCACAGGTCCTGAGTTGATACTTGAGGCTACTGAAAAGATTGTGCAAATCAGAAACCGCATGGCAGCGGCACGAGATCGACAGAAAAGCTACCCTGATCAACGACGCAAACCACTCGAATTTCAAGTAGGCGACCGCGTCCTACTGAAGGTGTCACCCTAGAAGGGTGTAATCCGTTTTGGGAAACGAGGCAAACTAAACCCACGGTACGTAGGCCCATTTGTGATCTCGAAGCGTATCGGGCCCGTAGCTTATCAATTAGACCTTCCTACCGAACTCAGTGGAGTTCACAACGTTTTTCACGTGTCCAATTTGAAGAAGTGTCTATCAGATGAGACCCTAGTTATTCCATTGGATGAGATTCAAGTGGATGAGCAACTGCATTTTGTGGAACAACCTATCGAGATCATGGATTGTGAATAAGACTCAAAGGCACAACAAGATACCGATTGTCAAGGTTCGTTGAGACTCTAAGCGTGGACCGGAGTTCACGTGGGAAAGAGAGGACCAAATGAAAAGCAAATACCCACACCTTTTTGAGCTGAGCAGCAATCTAACGTTACCACCAACTAAATTTCGGGACGAAATTCTTTCAACATGGGGATGATGTGACAGCCTGGGAATTTCCTGTACCATTGCTAACAAACGAAATTCTTTCAACATGGGGATAATGTGACATCTCGGCTTTTCAGTTATCTTAAACGCGCTACTTCACGGTTATTCATTCCTACGCTAATTTAATTCGGAGAATTAAATTACACGCCCGCAATAATTACGCTAACTTTGTGATTTCATTGGATGAATTACGTGCTATGTGTTATTAGACGTTTGTAGAATTATTATATCACGTTTTGATTTCGCGATTATTAGTTATAAAAAAATAAATAATAAGTAAATAGCCGAACCGAACCGAGCCGCAAAACATGTTGACCTCACCTCCTTGCGGCCCAAGGAACTAACCTAAACTTGAGACCCAAGCTACTTACCCAAACCCCCCCCTTTGCGGTCGCGCGAGCCCGCCCCCCCCCCCCCCCCCACCCCCTTTCTCCTTCTTTTCCCTTGTTTTATATAAATGTGGGCATGCATGAATTATGTTTCAAAAAAAAAAAAAAAAAACACAAAACCCTAGTCCCTAAGAGAAGCCGACGGCAGCCCCCCCCCCCTCTCTCACGGTCGCAACTCTCCAACCCCGGATTGATTCCAATCGTTTCAAGGTTAGGGTTTAATTGTTTTGCAAAATCACATTAGGGTTTGTGTAATTTGTCATGTTATTGTTATGGTAGAATCATTGGTATGAAAAGTGTTGTGATTTATGATTAGTTCGGATAAGTGTGCGAGTTTTTGCGAATGTGATGTTATGATGAATACTAGAATCATAGGCTGCGTTTTAGGGATAAAGATCATGTTATATGATTAGGTTTTGCATGAATATTGATAGACATGATGATATTTGACAAATAAACATGTTCTTGATCATTATTATTAAGCGTCTTGATCGTTTAAGCATGTTCTAATGCGATAAAAGTCGAAAACAAGTTGCTGAATGGCATTTACAGCCAACTTCAGTTGGCTGTAACCTGATCATTATTTATCGAAAAGTGGATTTCTGAAGCCAAAAACGTGTATTTTTGAAAAACGCTTCTAATGATCCTGGATTCATATTTTTCTGAGGTGGTTTGCTATTTTTAAGTGGTCATTTAGTGCAGCAGCTGAAGCTGCGTAAATTCTGCAAAATTTGCTAGTTGTTTATCAAGTCGGATCTCATAGTCTGTAGAGGGTTGGGTCACAAAATTTGTACGGTAACTGGAGACAGGAATTTTCGGAAAACTCCCACTGGAATTTTGTTAATTGGATGAACGATGATTTTTAAATAATTTTTCCTGTGGACTGCAGTCAGAAAGCGACGAATCTGACTGCAGCCTAGTATATAAATATTTATAAATAATTGGTAAAGTGTTAGGACTTGAAAAGTTTACATAAAATTCTACAGTTTAGTTGACACCTCTTGTAAAAAAATTGGAATTTTTGGAATGTCGGAACTATTTTATAAAAATCCTCGAAAACAGCCCAGTTATGAGCGTACAAGCTGAAACATGATAGTTTGCGTTTGTGTGTACCAAAGTGTTGTATGAGTTAATCTGTGTTTATGACAAGTTGGTTTGGTCATTATTTTGGTATGATGATACTTTGCATGCATGATTGTGTTTTCGAATTGGTTATTGCGTGTGCCGCACTGTGTGTTAGTTATTCGTAGGGTTTTGTATCAGTGTGTTCACACACTAACTTTAAATCGGTTGACATGTTAGGACGCGATTAGCAGTCCCATCATTTGCTACTTTTGTGTTACTCTAACCGAGCAATTTAAGATGAGTTCACGGCCCCTATTTTATCCGGTTTTAAACAACAGGGGGAGAAACATGTATACACTCTATAACTCTATCTTTTACGTTATGCGATGCGTATAGCCCTATATGTGGCGTATATATGGGGCAAGTTAGGTAAAAAAAAGACCATTTTACCTTTGGATTGGGGGCTATACGCAGCCCAAACCATGGATAATGTAAGGGCATATACTTATAGGTTTATGTTTGTCTTGTATATGTTAGTCTGGGTTGGTTTAGTAGGTAATGGGCTTGGTTGATGTTATGTATGTGTGAATAGGTGTTTGGGCTTGGCCCGGTTGTATTAGATCATCCTGTATGTTATAAATAGGATGCACCTACGTCTTGTTTTAGTTGTTGGTTGTTCACAAAAATTATTGGTGTGTACTAGATGATCCTAAGAGATCGTATGCATTTTTTAATCGAATACAATCAACTTGTTCTTCATTCATCTCATATTTCTTGTTATTTCGTGACTTGTTTAGGTGTTTGTGATATCCGATTGATAGTTCTTGGACTTACAATTGGTATTAGAGCCTACAAAGTCTTTCGAAGGTTCGGTTCATCGGATATTGCTTGAAGTTTGAAGAAAAGGGACTATTACTATTTGAAGATTCGAAGAAACAGAAAAGGTTGAATCTTGTTCTTTTAATCTGTTTTATATATTTTGTTCGACTGACTTTTTTGTGTTTCTAAGTGTTTAGAAGGTTTTCACAATCTCGATTTTTTTAGTTTCACTGAAAACAGTTTTGGAACATATTCAAAGGTGTTTGTAGGAATTTTGGGCATATTGGCGGAAAGAAATCCATAGAATTTTGATTTCAATCTCCTATAATTTCAAATTTATGTTACATTGGATTAGTTTTGGTTTCCAAAATTAATTCTTTGGAGTGTACAAGACAAAAAATTGTGCGAGTTCAAGTGTATGGGATTGATTGTGTGGACCAGTGTGTGGCTAAAATTACACAGTGTGCTGGATTGTGAATCACTTGTAGTGTGCGGGCCTAATTACTGAGTGGGATGCCCAAACGATTGCGGTGTGTGGTCCTGCTTAGTGGTGTGCGGTTAATTTTACAGTGTGCGGTCTCTTGTGTTGTCTCTCTTCACTTAAGGATCATTTTGGTTGAATCCTAATAGAGTATGTAGCCCAACAAGGTGGTGTACAACCCAACTCTAAGTAGTGTACAGTCCAAGAAGTAGTGTGTGACTGAAATGCTAGTGTGCGGACTTTTATAATTGTAGACTGAGACATTGGACTATGTGGTTTAAGGTGAACCTTTTGGACTATGCGACTTAAATTAGTGAACCTTTGGACTATGCGACTTCCTACTGTGGACTCTCTGGACTTTGGACTGTGTGATCTAATTTGTTGAACTGTCTTAACTTAAAATAAAATTGAAATTTTTTTTAATGTTAAACAAAATTTATTCTTCAATTATTACTTACAGTTTGATTTTTCAGCAATGGAATCCACTAACCAAGTGTCGTTGAGTGGAAAAGTGGTGAAGAACCAGAATTTGTACAATGTCATTGGAACGAACAACAAGATTCCTAGGCTGCATTTGGAGGATCTCTGAATGGAAATTTCCTTTTTCTCAATACATGAAAATGAAAGATCATAAAGCACGGAGATCCATTTGTAGAGAACCAGCAGTTATCACTTATGTGTTGGATGCAGAAAAGGGTACAACTGCGGTAAAACCCTTATCAACTTATAGTGATGAAGATTATAAAAAGGTCGAAATCGATGATTCTGGGAGGATCGGCTTTCCTCCGAAAGTACCAGACCAGACTTGCACTATAACGTGAGCGGAATTCATCGTTAGCAAGTTGACAATGATCAGAACTACTGTATAAATGCTTGTGCTTCTTTGTATTAATAAACGTTGAAGAATACAGATGCAAACTAACAGGGCTTCGCCAAAATATCAGAAAACAGCTACAGACACAACACCATTGAGCTTCTATATATAGACATGCTCAACTCGCAGAAGGGTGGAAGGGATCAACTCGTACGAAGTAACAAGTAGCACTTCGTACGAGGCAGCCATCAACTTGTACGAGATGGCCCTATAACAAACAAAACGTAATAAAATCTAACATTTTAAGCCCTGTTACATGTATAACATGACCCTAAGACATATACTATAGACATTTTGTACTAACAAACTCCCCTTGGATATTGCAGTAGTCTTGGTTAGTTTTCAAAGTCTTCAAAATCTTTTGACAGTTAGCACCCAAAGAATTGTTTCTTCGGTCTTCGACGCTCCTCATATGGAAAGGCGTTTGATCTGTGGGAGGAGGTCTATTGTAAGTATCTCCAAACTGAAATCTTCTGTAAGAAGCATGTTTTATCTTTTCAGGAATTCTGGCTTCTGTTCTATCTTTTATCCGTTGCTCTTTGCCTTTTATCTTTCCCTATTCGGTTACCTGAGTTAATATCATTAGCATAACAAACATGAATAACCTTCTGGAACTGCAACGCCTTGATCCTTGTCTTTCTCTTCAAAACCGATTTTGCTGAAGAAGAGACATTCAACATCTTTCTTGGAGCAGTTGACCAGCCACATTGGGTCTAGCACACGTATACCTCTCCACAAACCATAAATCCTCTTATGAGCAATCACTACTTCTGTAAACTCTTCAATGATCTTCCAGGAGTCATCATCATGTTGTACACATATTACTGCTTCTCCTGTCTCAGAATCATAATGCCACCATTTGAAGAACTTATGGAAGTCTTCTTCAATCTTTATCAGTGGCATATTCTTCATAATCTGACGCTGCTTCACAATCAGTGTTACATCCTTCTGCTCTGTCACTGGATCAAACTTGATAACTCTTCGAGGAATATGCGTTTTTCAGTATCTAAAACCATGTGTAAATTCAAACTTTATCAGCTTCCATAGACGTTGATCATGAAATCTCATCTTGAGATTTATACATTTGTCTGCACTAACTCTTCAACATCCCAAAAAGACAACGTCTTTATATAACTTAGTTACCTGAAATATTGAACACCAAATTCTCTTTTAAATGCATAAACGTTCAGCTCCTCAATCCACTCCCAGCTAAGTATATCTCCCAAAGATTTGTTTGGATCACGTGTATAGAAAGCTAGTGGACGTTTGAACTTTCTTTCGGGAGGCATCTCTTTAAACCAATATTTCTTAGCTGCAGCAATCTCCTCTTTGGATAAACGCTTTGGCACATTTTCCTTCTTTCACGGCTTCCTCAACCTTCCTTCTAAACAAATCATTATTCGCTACCAAAAACAACTCTCCAAAGGTTGGAAAGTCGTGTGTTCCTTCACCAGAATATCTGGCATTATCGTTTTTGTTAGAATCATCCTCCGCGACAACCCTATCATAATTATCAGCCTCTGGCTCATACTTATAGAGATAATCATTAGGCTATGAAGCACTAATGCCATTTAATTCATCTTCATAATCAAGTACAAAGGATCCTTCGTCTACACCCAACATTTCTTCTATTTCTTCCTTAGTGTAACAATGATTGAATTCTCCTTCTTCTACATCGTGCTCCAAATAGAAGACTCTTGGAGTTTGCACATCAGGAACAACCGAAATAGGGACAACTATGAGGATTCTTGATTGCTCAGCTTTGGTTACAGCGTCCTTCCTCTTCCCCTGAACTTTGATTCTTTCTCTTGGTTAGCTAAATCATTTAGGAAGGCATCATAATCAAGAGTTTCATCACTCTTTGCAGTTTCAACGATCAATCATGTACCCCTTGATCATTATCATCATCACCTTTTTCATCCTCGTCCTTTTTCCCATTCTTGTCACCACCATCTTTTTCACCTTCTTCTTTATCGTCTTCGTCATCGTCCTCGAAAAAAGAATCTACCTCAGCATCGATTTCTGCATGCATGTAGGTCCCCTAATCGTATGGATCTTCACAGAATCTTCTATCCAATCTAGAATGTGGAATCCCCTAGATCAGATTATCACATAAATACGAGTAGGAACAGAAATCACAATAAACCCGATCTTTATCAATTATCTATCACAACGATTACAATCAATCTAGATCCCACGAATTCGTCCAAGCCAATCTCTCTACGAATTCTCTCTCAACTCTCTTTGAAGTGACTAACTGAGCAACCTTAACCCTAATGCAAAACTCTGTTTATCTAGAGACATGTTTGCAACTGGGCTAGGGTTTAACCACATGTGCTACAAATTGGGCTAGCCCCAATTCACCTACTACTCCCTATAATGAGAGTCTGGGTTGGCCCAATCACCACAACTAACTATTACAAAACTAATTCGGCTAACTGTTTATCATTTTACTAATTACAAGATATCCAAAGACCAAATCTAAGTTGTTGTCACAAATATGCACCAACAAACTCCCCCTTGACAATAGCTTCATAAAACAACTTTGTCGTTAGTTATCTTGCAATCTTCAAAGTCTTTGGTCTTTGGCTAGCTTCAGCTTTAATAGATTCTGTCAGCAACATACTCCCCCTAAGCTGATGCATCCAATCACGAAATCTTCTATATCGTTTGCATCTGAGTAAACTCCAGTTTAGCACTTGTATAGGAATCTTCAAACTCACCAACCTTGTCTGCAGTGTAGAAAGGAGGTTCTACCATGCATCCAAGCAAACTTCTCTTCACTAAACTTCTTAGCAACACATTGCTACAATCTGTACACTATAAAACAAACATTTCAAGAAAACCATAAGAAATTTTCAACACAAGTTAACAAATTATTATTCAAGAGAAGGTAAAGCTGTATCACAGATTAAGCAATTTCAACTCAAACCACATACTCAAAATTTTGAAGCACAGCGAACCTGCATGATTTTAAAATATTGAACTCATCTCTTAACACCGTCTTCCCCTATTAGTAACAACTCCTCCATGAACACCCATTTTCCGTACGCTAAGAATTTACAAGTAAAAGAACAAATTTTTGGATTTTATATTTTCTGAAAGCAAATAAATAACAAAATAATAAACACTTTGTTTTTTGTGAGAATCACGGAAAGAAGATCATATCAGCGATATCAAACTATTTTCACACTATTAGATAATTCTATATGTAATATTCATGAAAAGCAGTTCAAGATGATTACCAGTATTGTGTATCCACTTAAACAAAATAAATGAACATTTCAAGTACCATTACCTACCGATATGTTAAGGTAACTTTATATTGATATACTAGTGTCTCCCACTTCAGGACATACCCCCACGATCAAGGTATGCACAAAGATTCTTCGTAGTAGGTGAGTATACCGAAATTCATCCCTTTTGATTTACAACGTTAGATAATTGGTGATCAGGTCAGTACTTCCGTACAACAAGGAGACCAATATCCAACGAGGGTTAGGGCAAATACCAAATTTTGGTATGATTAATGTATTTTCCACATTTGAATGACTCTCTAGGAGAGCTTCTTCAATTCATTGGATTTGGCATTTTCGCTCTTTTAAGATATTCTGATTGTGCCTTGGTCAGCATATATGTGGATGCAGCAGAAGGACAACCCTGATACCCCGGATGAAATAACGATATAAACACCTAAAACGTCAGATTTTGACAATCTATCAGCACAAGATTTAAGATTATAAAAGCATTCTCCACTAATACGTTACCCACTCATACACAGTTTGTTATGTTTATATCACCAAGGCAAGTTGATTATTTCATGATATTTGCCTACTAGTACGTCATATGATGAAGCTGCTATCACATTTAAGCAATTTAATTTTAATTTCGTATGACAATCTAACTTGCTGATGTATTATCATTTCTTCTTTTCCACACAATGAAAACTCATTTTTGATTTTCTATTTTTTATGTTTTGATTTTTTGAAAAACAGTAAATTATTTACAAAATTCTTATGGAAAACTGGATATTCAGGATTCCTCATCCTGTTGAGTTCGACTAAATGTTCAAAACGAGCCCTGTCAAATGCTTTTGTGTAAAGATCTGCTAGGTTATCTAGTGTGTCAACTCTATGCAGTTCAATCAATTTCTTTTCAGCCCAATCCCGTATAAAATGATGACGAATGTCAATATGTTTTGTGCGACTGTGTTTTACGGGATTTTTTGTGATTGAAATAGTGACATTATTGTCTATCATAATAGGAGTATGAGTGAAATTCAAACTGTAACCGCGCATCTGTTGTTGTATCCAGAGAACTTGAGAGCAACAGCTACCTGCAACAATATATTCAGCTTCACACGTAGAGGTAGACACGCAAGACTACTTCTTGCATTGCCATGACATGATCGTACCTCCTAAAAACTGACAACCACCTATGGTAGACTTTCTAGTTCATTTGCATCCTCCAAAGTCCGAATCAGTGAAAGCAACAAACCTGTTGGTGCATAATGTCTATTGCCTACGTCTAGGATATGTTGATTTTGTATATAGGGCTTAGAACGTTAGTTCGTTTATGTTAATGTATATGTTATTTGTTTAGAACATGAGTCGTATAAGTGAGTCACATGACCCGTACGAGTGACTCTTTATCACTCGTACGAGGCAACCACTCGCACGAGTCACACTCTCTTTTACACACTCTCCTGTGCGAGTCATGTCGACCTATAAATAGAGGAGTGTGGCGTCAGAGTTAGTGATCCTGTTGGTGTGGCGAAGCCCTGCTGAACTGTTTACTTGCACTGTACTTTGTTAACGTCTATCGATATACTCAAGGCATTTAAGCAGTAGATCTCACTTGTTTATTTGTCAACCTCACTAACAATGAATTCCGCCTCTGTTAGTTGAGTCAGATTGGTATGGTGCTCATCTGAGGAGTCGATTCCCCATTCACAGGTGGTATCAGAGCCTTGAGGCCTGATCTGCTGACAAATATCAAGTGTCTGCATACTACCAACACTTTCAGATTTAGAATTCACCATTGGAGCTTTCTACTTTTACACTTTCCCATACTGATCTCGGAATTGGACGAATTCATGGACAAAATTGACTAGGATTCTAGGATATCACGTTAAAATCAATTCTAATCAATCCTTGACAATTTCGGATCTAAAATTGAACTTACTCATGGGTTTTTCTGAAAATAAATGTAAGTACTATACAAACATATTTTTGTGAGTTTGTGATAAAGGATCATATCAGTTTTTTAAGACATATCACCAGTTCGTTGATCTTTGATAAAGATTTACGTTCCAAACAAATTTTCTTAGATTGTCAGTATACTGATCCATTTAAACTTCTATACATTTCTTAGTTGTTTCAAGATATGTTATGTAATTTTTAGGAACATCAATTTACTGTGTTTTCCACCTCAGAATATACTCCCGTATCGAGATTCCTTAGATTTCTTCTCGCAAGTGAATATACCAAATTGATATCTGTAAGGGGATAGTGCGAGGTCTTGAGAGCTCAGGTTAGTACTTTCGTGCAGGGAAAGAGATGAAAGCTCGTCTTGTAGGTGGTGTTACATATTATGAATCTTCTATGCTGCAATTGTTGATTCTGTTTATATATATATATATATATATTTTAATCTTTTTAATGCAACTTTAGGATGTAAATGCGAAAAATTATTATACAAGTTCTGGGCCATTGCTGACGCAAAATCAGAAGAACTAGTATAATACCCTAGATATCAGTTAAATAGAAAGACCTATTATCTCAGAATCTAGCATTCTCTCAAACGAAATTTCAGAGTACCAAGTTCATATATCCAAGAGATGTTAAACCACAGATTAATCATGTTTTCTTCTTTTAAGTTTGTATCTTGTAAGCAAGTTATTAGATGTTCGAAGCCTACTGACACATCATTAGTAAGATCTGTTTAAAACACTTTTTAACATTACCTTTCTTTAGCATATTGTGATAGTCTAGTGATATACTATCATTTCCTCTTTTCACACGAAAACTCTTTTTGTCTTTTATCATGTTTTTGTATTTTTAGAATTTTTAAATATTTTCGTACTTTCCACAACCTTTTCTCCCCCTAAAATTAGAAACATATTTTTGAAACGGATAATTTAAAATTTTAAAACTAAAAAGAATGTAACACACTGATGAGGATTACGTCAAGTCCTCGTCATCCTCGAATTCAACCTCAATTTCATCCCCTGAATTCAGATTTCTTAAACCGTTTAATTTCAAAAGATTTTTAAATCTTGCTCTATCACTTCATTAGAGATATTCACTTCGCTTTCAAGATTTGTAACATTCTATTCAGCAACCTGTTCTGAAGTAGCAAGATCATTCCTAGCACTTGATTCACCAGTTTGAATCAGTTTTGTATCTTTATATGAACTGGTTCTCGCATTGTCATACATAGGCTCTTCATCAAAATTTGAATCCTCTGACTGATCGAAAGATGGTTCTGTATTGTGTATCACTGGTTCGATGACGGGTTCAATGACAGGTTCTGGTTGAGAATTGCTCGGACCTGCTTCAAATGTATGTGTACTATTTTGAGGTTGTGAAATCACCAACGGACTAGAAACTTGCTCTTTATTAAACGCTTGATGTTGTTGAAATAATAAAACAAGTTCTTCAGCTATTGGTTCTTCCGGCAGGTCAAATGAATTCCACAGACTCTCGTAGCTAAACATCCAGGGATCGCCATGCTTCTGTGTCGGAGATGTATATCTTTGACACTAAACGTGCTGAGCTAGGATAGCCTGGTTTAAACTTGGCAGATAAACTCTTTTCTGAGGAGTAGTATATCCCACGAAGAAACCTTCCAAGGATTTAGCACCGAATTTTCCATCTAGGTCAATGACCGTGCATGGAGATCCAAACGATTCCAGAAATTTCAAATTAGGCTTTCGTTGGTTAAGCAGCTCGAAGCAAGTTTTCATATGTGCCTTGAAGTTAAAACCCTATTTAACGTGTAACATGCAGAGGCAACAGCTTCGCTCCAAAAAATTAATGGTAACACTGAATCGGTGAGCATTGTGCGTGCAGTTTCAATGAGAATATGATTCTTACGTTCAGCTACTCCATTTTGCTGAGGAGTATAGGGGGCGCTAAATTCGTGAAGAATACCTTTAGCGTTGCAGAATTCGAGCATCTTGTTGTTTTTGAACTCCGTACCATTGTCACTACGTATTCTTCTGATTAGAAAATGGTATAACTTCTCCAATTTTCTGAAGAGGATCATAAGATTTTTAAATGCTTCGTCTTTACTCTCCAGAAATAGAACCCATGAGAACCTTGAATAGTTATCGGTCACAACAAGACAATATAGATCACTAGATATACTTCGAACATTATCTGGCCCAAATAGATCCATATGCAGTGTTGGAATTGAACCCTACAAAAGAACAGATGATAAAAAGCCAAAATATACTAAAAACCTCTAATCCAAATGATAATATAACATCTGCCAAGTCAAGCTCTGCTGAAGACTAAATGTTCAAGGTCTGCCATATCTATACTCTGTTGAAGATAGCTATGTTGAAGACTTAAGCTAAAAGGTCTTCCAAGACAAGCTTTGTTGAAGATCAACAGAGGATGTATCATCAGTGTTTTCTATCAGCCTTGTAATGTTTAGTGTATAGCAGTGGTTAGCTTAGCAGATGTTATTAGTTTGTTATTTTTGTTAAGTGTCACTTTCTTGGTGACATCATCATAAGATACTCAGTGGTTAGGATTGTAGTATAAATAGAACAGTGCTTGTATTGTTCTATTCGATCACTTTCATCAATTATCAATCGAATCTATCTTTCTTACATTCTGTACGAACAAATCAGTGATCTTAGACAGAGAGGGAGATGGTGAGTCATATGAAAGTAATCTTAATTACGAAAAACATGACAACGAAAACAATCTCTCAAATGTTGTGAATTAAATTTCTACTATTCTGCTGCAAGTTCATCTTATCTTCTTTCATTTATCACTTTTAGAACTTTCATAAACAGTTTTAAAACTCAGATCCAAACATGTAGCTTTTCCAGTGGTAGTTTGATTGAATTGAGAAGCTTCCTTGGATGAGATTTCATGTGCTGCTTCCCCTTTTTGCAACTAAGACAATCATCATTCAAATGAAAACTTTTGACCTTTACTCCCTCCACCAGATGGTTGTGAACAAAAGTGTTCATCTTTCGAACATGGATATGACCAATCTTTCGATGCCATAAGATCGATTCTTTTTCTGTTGCCTTTGTAACAAAACATTGATTGGCTTTTGAAGTAGTGGAAGCAATGCTCATGTTAAGGACATAGAGATCATTTTCTCGTGGAGCACGCATGAGGATCCACTCTTCAGGAATTTTGAATCCTGGCCTAAGAATGAGACATTCTTTATCTTTGAAGTGGGTTCTGAACTTCTTGTCACAAATATGTGAAATGCTTAGCAAATTGTATTCTAATTCTACAATGTAGTTGACCTTATCAAAAGACATCACACCGTTTGTGAGAATTCCTTCACCAATTATAGGACCTCCTTGTCTGCCTGCAAACCCTACATAGCCTCCACGAATAGCTTTTACATCGTACAATAAGGCTAGCATTCCTGTCATATGCCGAGATGCTCCACTATCCATGGTCCACTTTGAAATGATTGACCTTGGGAGCCCCTGCACATGTAAATAAGAAATTACTTAAACAGTGAAACCCAAGCCTTCTTGCTCTTGGGTGGGTTTGGAACATCAAATGTTGGGAATTTTGATTTCAATCTCCTGTCTAACCTTTAGTATAATTTGTTCTTTTGTTTTGGTTGGCACAGTGATTGTTTGTTTAATAACAGAAGATGGTTTGGTTTTGACCACCTAAGTTTGTGACTTAGAATATGCCCTTTTTGGATAAAATTTAGAACCTTTAGTTCTTTGTTGATCAATGATTCAGCAACTTCAAAACTTGAAAAATTTGCAACTGGTGGCTTCACATTTTTGTTAGATTCATTGTTTTTCTTCAAAATTCGTGTTGGCACAAACTTAGGGCCCTTTTGTTTCACATCTTCTATCATTTTTCTTACATGATGAACAGGTGCTGGATTGTGCTGCAAACATTGTCGTGCAATATGCCCAACTTTGTTGGATTTGTAGCATGTTCTACTATCGTTTCCAAGAGAAGAATCCAAAGTCTGTTCACGTAAATTCATTTCCTTCTGAAACTCGTTATTTGATTGTTTACCCAAGCTTTCTTTTTCGTTTAAAGTATTTGTTCCAAAAACAAAATCAACTTTCTTTTCATAGTTTGGCTTTTGAAATCTTTTGTCATTTCTTTTACTTTCATACCCCAACCCTTTCCTTTTGTTTTCAAGGTAGTCTCTACCCCTTCTGACAGTAATATTTGTGAATTCTTTTGGGTTTGGAGTAGAATGAAGCATCCTTCTTTTCAAGATCAGACTTGTTGACTTCAATAAGTTTGAAAAAATTATCAACCTAATCAATGTTTTCTTTCTGAATTGGACATAGTTCATCAGAATATAGCTTATCTAATCCATTCATTTTGTAAACAATCATATTTGGATCATCACTTAAACTGTCTTTCGATAATGAAACATTCTTTTGAAAACTTTTGTCGTTTTCAGAATGTGAACTTGAATCAGATTTTGCAAGATTTTATTTAGCATTTACAAACTTAATGCTGTCAGACTCATTACCCAAAACATTCTCAACTACTGTTTTCACAACATCTGGTTAGCAGTCATAGGTTATGTCAATGTTTTCAGGCGGCTCTTCTTTCTTTTGTTCAGATTTAAGTTTTAAATTAAGTGCCTTATCCACCCCATCTAGATATTTCTTACCATAGTTATTCCACATAGGGGGTGGGCATTGATTATAACCAAGATCTTTGCTTTGTTGATCAGATTCAGTTTCTTCTTGTTCATTCTTCTCAAGTTGTTGAGGAAGAATATGGTTAATCACGTAGGAGGACGTTGAATAACTAATTAACAATTTGTTGACTCGTTCAGGTTCATTTTTTATGGCTTCGAGTTCTGTTTTTAATTTAGCAATGGTATCTATGTGCATATTAATTGCCATTTGTTTATCCATTAAAGTAGCTTTTAACATTGATTTTAAAGCCATCTTCTCTCTACTGATTTCCTGAAACTGTTGATTGATTTGCTTAATTTATCATAAGCTACTTTCATGTTTTGAAAGTCACTTGTGACATTGTCAATATGTTTCTTTAAATCGGTAAATTTTAAGTCCATTTCGGGACATTCTTTGCACGGCTCTAGGCATTTCGTGCATGGTTTCTCAACTTCCTTTATCATGACTTTGAAGTCTGTTATTGATTCGACTACTGACTCTTTCACTTCTTCTTTACTCTGTTCAGAAACTACCTCGTGTAGTTTAGCCATCATCGCTTTGTTGGCTATCGTTTTTAAATTTTCTTCATCCATCTCCTTTGTTACATCAATAATTTCTTCTGTGAATTGCTTGGATTCTTCTAGCTTTGAAATGTCTTGAATTTGTCTCGAATCCCCTCCGAAGAAACCTACAAAAGAATTATAAACATCAGAAGTAGACTTAATTGCATGGTGAATCATAGTATAGTGCATCAAGGAATTCTTCAGCACTTTGATCAAGCAATTCTTCAAAAACATCTTACTTTCATCATCCTGACTTTCCTCGATCACTTCATCAAATACCTGTTCTTCTATGATTTCAGCAAGCAGCGCCAAACTCTTGTTTTTTGAGATGTACTTGTTCCAATCAAATCTCTCATCCTCTTAAGCGACAACTAGTTCTTTGTTCTTTGAATTTGATGGACCTTCTTCAATCTGCACCATCCGGTTGTTGTTTGAGGAGGAGAAGTTTTGTGATAGATTGCTTTCTTGTAATTATTTTGTCCAAAAGGATTTTGATTGCCTTGCACTTCTCAGTTTGGGCATTCTCTCTTAAAATGACCTTTTTCTCGACATTTGAAACAGGTTACTTTTGACTTGTCGAAACCCAGCTTTCCATCCAAACCTCCCAAGCTGTTGCGTCTAGTAATTTCCATGAAACGCTGAGCCCGTCTAACTATACTAGCCATGCACCATTTGATGTCGATCATCTCTAATTCTTTAGGGTTGATCTGATCGTAATCCTCTTCGGTCATGTTTGGATTCCCAATTTTCCCGACCACTAAGCTCTCATATGACTCAAGCACTAAGGCAAGCAGAGCTGTATGTTGTGTAGCTGTCTGTTCATTAAAATTATGTGTGTTTTCCAAGTTGACAGCAACGTTACACTGAAGAAGTTTCTGACTGGAATTTGGTTGGTTGTTCTGGCATTTGTTAAAGTTAAAGCTTTGGGATGATTGTGGGGTGGAAGGAGAATTTGTTTCATAGCTCTGAAAAAGAAGTGAAACCAATATTGTTGCATGATTAATTCTGGATTTTTACCGTATTGTTTGCACTAAAAAGCCATTTGTGTTTTTGGACTTTGGATGCTTGTAACCTCGATTTCCCTTGTAGTACAGGTTCACATCTTGTTGAGCGTTTGACCCCTTTGATTTTTCCATTTTCTACAATTCAAGCTCATGAGTTTCAAGCACTGTTGTATTCAGAACTATTCTTAACAATCGTAAGATATGTCGACTATTCACCTCCTAGCATAGCATCTGCTAATTTTTCTACTAAGTCGTCATCTTCTTTGTTAATGCCCGGAATTTTCATTTCTACAACCAGATGACAGTATCTTTCAATGAGTTATTTTAATGATTCACCTTTTAATGGATGAAAAATATCAAAATCTCTCTTTAGCAGTGACTGTTTGCTTTTCATCATCTGTTTACTACCTTGGAACTTGACTTTGATAGCATTCCATAATGATTGAGAAGTGTTATCATGTTGCAATATAGTTAATATGTCTTCTTTGATGCCCGGCTGTAGTATGTTCATCATCTTTTTCTCACGTTTGAATAAATCCTCTTCTTGCTTGGTATTTGCATCAACTCTTTCTCGAGACCCGTTTCTCCAACCGAAGTATAATAACCCTCCTCTATAGCATGCCAGTTCTTGAGATAATTCGCTTGCACCTAGTTGGTAAAGCGTTCGTGCCATCCCTTATAGTCTTCGAGATACATGAGTTTATGCGGCTTAGCCATAGTTCCCATTTCATTTTCTTGTTTTATATTTTGGGCTGCAGCGGTTGTCATGTCGGTTGTATCAAATGCATTGTAAAATTCTTCTTCCATTTTATCAAAAAAAAATTTGTAAAAAATATGTAACTTACTGATTTGGTGCGAAGTGTCGCTTCGTGTGAGTATACATAAAATACTTTTAAAAATGTTAAAAAGACACTTCGTACGAGTTGCTATGCACTTCGTACTGGGTGTTGTACGCTTCGTGCGAAATGACTTCCAACTCATGCAAAGGATATACAAGTTTTGAAAAAAATGCTTGTTAGAGCTTTTAAGATCGTTGGTACTTAGTTTAATTAGGTTTTGGATTGTTTTGTAAAGTTTTATAGTAAACTAGAAAGTTCAAGGGCTAAAGTGTAACTACTTGGAAACTTCCCTATAGCGGCATATTTAAGTACCAAGCGAATTAAATACGCGGGCAGTCAGTATGTTTATATATTTGTCTAGTAATGGAAACCCTAGTCCAAGGTTCTTGGACAAGTTTTGGTGATTTCTCTTGTGTTGGGTTATTGTTCTTGTGCTAAATCTCAACACCCAGGTGCTTTTAGTGATTAGATCTTTTGGGATTCCATATACAACACTTGTTGGTTGATCCATACAAGAATCTTCATCTTTTGGTTTTTCTTAACTTTTACACATTCAAGTAACTATTCTATAGTTGTTTGGTTCATGACAATCAAACCACTGTGATCCGAATCAGATTTGGGATTCACAATGCTAAAAAGACACTCCGTACGAGTTGCTATGCACTCCGTACGAGGTGTTGTATGCTTCATGCGAGAAGACAACTTTGATTACTCAAAACCTGTTTGTGCGATATGCACCGCGTACGAGGTGTCTAGTATCCTTGTACGAGTTGCTGTTGTCACATTTGAATGAAGTGTTCTCACAGATTCATGTTATGTGTAATTTTCGTCATGAATTTGGTTGATTTTAGGTCTGAAAGTGTCGGGGGTTCGGTTAAACTGATTTTAACAACTTGTACTAGAAACCTAGTCCAATTCATCCATAAATTTGTCTAGATCTTGATAATCGTAACAAGAAAGAGTAGAAATAACTTGATCAATTGTCTTCAAATCAGGCCTCCCTTGTGGGAGGATCGACTTTCCTCTGAAAGCACTAGATCGGACTTGAAGTAACTAACGTGCGCGGAATTCATCATTAGCAAGTTGACAATGATCAGAACTACTGTATAAATGCTTCTTCTTCTTTGTATAAACGTTGAAAATATAGATGCAAACTAACAAGGCTTTGCCACAATATAAAAAAAACAGCAACAAAATCAACACCCTTGAGCTTCTATATATATAGACATGCTCAACTCGCATAAGGGAAGGGGTCAACTCGTACGAGGTGCAACTCGTACAAAGTAGCAAGTAGCACTTCGTACGAGGCAGTCATCAACTCGTACGAGGTGACCCTATAACAAACAAAACGTAATAGAATCTAGCATTTTAAGCCCTGTTACATGTATGACATGACCCTAAGACGTATGCTATAGACATTCTGCACTATCAATGATAAAGCGTTGGCAATGTTGCACACTGCATTGGTTCCAGAAATTGATATTGGGGTTCGTGAAGCAAAATTGGCTAAATAACTTTGGGAATCTCTGTTGGCCATGTACAAAGGAAAAGAAGACATGAAAGAGATCAAGAAGGAAATGTTAACTCAAAGGTTCAATATGTTTAATCACTTTCCTGGACAAACTACAGAAAATCAAATTCAAAGGTTCATTGCCTTAATCAGCGAAATGAGAACGCATGATATGATGCTCGAAAACTTAGATGTAAACAAAAAGTTGATGAATGCTCTTCCAAGGAACTGGGACACAAATGTCATACTGATTAAGAAAACCAAGGATCCGACCAGCATGAGTCTTACAGTATTGATTTCTCTACTCAAGTCATATGATATGGACTACAAGAAAAGATTATACAATCATACCTCGAGCTACAACAATGCTGGAGTTTCAACTAACACAGCCTTCGTTTCACAGCAAAGGGCTGGGACATTTCAATGTTTCCTTCTAGTGTTCCCAACCACACCAACTACTCCAATACTTCAGCTTATATCCTATTTCATGCCAATGCCTCGACCTACCCTGGTTATTAGGGTTACACGCCTGCTACCCCTGTTCAACAAGTGAACCCGGTTCAATCATCACCAACTCATGCTACATCAAGTGCTTCTTCAAACTTCACTCCTCCCTTAATTGTTTCTAAGGAAATTGAAGACCATATGGCATTCATGGTAGGAGTTATGAATTGTTATAATGCCTTCGTTTTTTGAAAGCTAACTGCAAATCACATCGTAGCAGATGAGCTACATGAAGTTCATCATGATGACATCGAAGAAATGGACATGACTTGGCAAATCGCCATGGCCATGTTTTGTGCCAAGAACTTCGTCAAGAGAACCAGCAGAAACAGCTAGGAAGCGGCAAACAAAGAACTTGGATGGAACAAATATAAGCTCAGATGTTTCAACTTCAGTTGCAAACCTAGGCAATGTTTTGGTGGCTCAGGAAGCGGGAGGATTTGATTAGTCAAATCAGATGGCTGACCTGCGAATCATTGAATATAATGTGTTTCATGCTCTCATGGCTCAGATGAACGACTTTACTCCATCTTCTACTGGGGTATGTATAGAGAATATATGTTGTACTGATGCTTGTAGGGATAAAGTTAATTGTTACAAAGAGCAGGCTGACTCACTAATTATGCAACTGAAACTATCCAAATATATTTATATCAGATTAAAAAGAAAATTAATGGTTATAAGGATATGGTGGAAGCCCAAAAGCGTAATATCCGTCAGTTGCAAAATGATCTGAGCCAAGAAAAATGTAGGCATATCTACTTCAAGGAATAGTCAAAAAAGTTAACTTTTGAACTTGATAATCTAAAATCAACTTTTGAAAATATAGATTTTAATTTTAAAAAAATTTATGTATGAAGTGAAAAGGTTGAGAATAAGATAAACCAACAGTTAAAATATAGTAAAAAAGAAGTTAGGAATAAAGGATTGGGTTGTGTATGCATTCCTCCACCATACAATCACAATTACACCTCTATTCCTATGACTGAGAATGGGATAGTCAACATGCCTAACATGTATTATGGGCGACCGAGTGTTGTTAAGATTGAACAAGCCAAAGTTTCCAACCATCAGTATAAAGTCTACCAACGCATCACTTTAGAATTAGACCATTTCAATATTGGTTTTACATTAATCAGCCTTAATCCATATAGTGAAAATTCATTTCATTTCCCGCATTAGATCAAAATGATTATCAAAAACTATTGTTGTAATTTTTCTGATTATTATACTGATTTTTTTATATAAAGGTTTATTTTTAAGAAACATTTATACAATATGAATCATTTTAGCAAAGTTTTATAAAAAAAATAAGTTTTCTATTTTAAATAAATAAAAAGTAAGTATTACTTACAAACTATTTTAAACAACATTAATCCTTTTTATACGATAAATATCGTATCATATAGGTGTAGTATAGGTCACGTATTGGCTATGTATAAACTTATAAGTGTGATATAGTATCGTATAGTGTAGTATAGGTCCCGTATAGGTGTAGTATCATATATTATAGGTCTCGTATAAGCCTCGTATAGAACTTTAGATGTAGTATCGTAGGCATATACAAGACCTATAAGGGACCTATACGAGACTTTACTACACTATACGATACGCTACGATACTATAGGATACGATATAACACCAGTATAGGCCTATAAGTGTAGTATAGGTCCCGTATAGGACTATAGGTGTGGTTTAGGTTCCGTGTAGGCCTATATGCATGACCAATAGGGAGGGAATCTATACGAGACTTATACTATATGCTATACTATAGATGCAATATAATACGATATGGTACGATACTATAGCATACCATACAACACCTGTATTAGCCTATTGGTGTAGTATAAGTCCTTTATAGGCCTATAAATGTGCTTTAGGTCCCATATAGGCCTACAAGCACATACAAAACCTATAGGGAACCTATACGAGACTTATACTATACACTATACAATGTGATACTATATGATACAATGTTATACGGTACGATATTATAGGCTACATACAACACCCGTATAGGCCTGTAGGTGTATTATAGGTCCCGTATAGGCCTATAGGCATATACAAGAACTGTATGAGACTTATATTATACACTATACGATACTACATCCATAGACCTATTCGACGTTTATTTATACGAGACTTACATTATACGATACGATACTTAAAAGATGTGTTTTAAGTACTTATTATAGAACTTTGCTAAAACGATAAATAATATACAATTTTTTTTCCAAAAAAAACACCCTTTATATATGTTGCGCTGCGTATAGGCCTACACGCGACATATATAAAGGGTCAAAAATACAATTTTAACATAGGTTTTGGGGAAAACACAATAAAAAAACCACCCTTTATATACGTTGCGTATAGGCCTATACACAACGGATATAAATGGTCAAAAAGACAATTTTGCCCATGGTTTGGGTTGCGTATAGCCTCCAATTCAGGGGTAAAACTCTTTTTTTTACTATACGCCGCGTACAACCCTATATGTGGCATATATATGGGGCAAGTTTGGTAAAAAAGAACATTTTACCCTGGATTGGGGGCTATACATAGCCCAAACCAGAGGTAATTGTCTTTTTGACTCTTTATATACGCTGCGCATAGGCGTATACCCATCGTATATAAAGGGTTTTTTAGAAACATATATACAATATTAATCGTTTTAGCAAAGTTTTATAAATGAAATAAGTTTTTTATTTTAAATAAATAAAAAAAGTAAGAATTTCTTAAAAAACTTTTTATACAACATTAATCATTTTTATACGATAAATATCATATCGTATAGGTGTGATATAGGTTACGTACTGACCTAGTATAAGCTTATAGGTGTAATATAGTATCGTATACTGTATTTTAGGTTCCGTATAGGTGTAGTATCGTATAGTATAGGTCTCATATAAGCATCGCATAGAACTATACAAGAGCTATAAGGAACCTATATTAGACTTATACTACACTATACGATGCAATAGTATAGGATACGATATAATACCCGTATAGGCCTATAGGTGTAATATAGGTCCCGTAGGTGTGGTTTAGATCTTGTGTAGGCCTATAGACACATACAATACCTATAGGAAACCTATACGAGACTTATACTATACACTATACCATACGATACGACGTAATATGTTACGATACGATAGGATACCATACAACACCGATATAAGCCTATAGGTGTAGTATAAGTCCTTTATTGGCCTATAGGTGTGATTTAAGTCTCATATAGGCCTATAGGCACATACTACATCTATAGGCCTACTTGAGACCAATACTACATACATCCATAGGCCTATACGAGACCTATAAGTTCATACGGGACCTACACAAGACTTATACTACACTATATGATACGATACTACACCTATAGGCCTATACGAGACGATACTACACATATATGCCTATACATGACTTATACTATACTATACGATCCCATATGATACGATATGATATAATATTATATTACACGTATAGGCATATACGAGATTTATACTACATTATATGATATGATACTATATCCATAGGCCTATACGAGACCTATATTATATACTATACCATAGGATACTTAACAATGTTTTTACTACACTATACGATACTATACTATATCTATAGGCCTATAGTATACTATACGATAAAATACTTAACTATATTTTTTATTTATTTTGTTAAATTGCTTATTATAAAAGTTTGCTAAACAATAAATAATGTATAACAATATTTCTAAAAAAAAAAAACAACCCTTTATATACACTACGTATAGGCCTATATGTGGCGTACATAAAGGGACAATTTCCCACATCATATGAGAGATTATCTTGGAAATTAAAAAAAGTGGCTATACACAACGTATATAAAACTAGGGTTTGGTGTGCAAATATATACCCTAAAAAAATAACGTGCTAAACATTAGTGATTAAGAAATTGAAAATTGTTTTTCAGCATCATCTTGAAATATCAACGAGACCATATATATATGGTCAGTATCAAACGGCACTTAGAAATAATCAAAGCCCATATCTTATGTCACCTCATTATGATTCTAACTAAAACTACGATATCGTGTTCTTTACAGCCGAGTCAACCAGTGGTGACTCGTAAAGAAGATTCTGAAGATAAATATAAAAATTGAAATATAAATTTTCCACCAAGGAATTGGTAAATGCTCTTGGCCCTTAATTCATTCTTCCAAGCAATCATGAAGGACTTGCATATGTGAACACATTTTGGATTTTTTATTCCAAAATGAAATATTTTAAGATGAGATCAATTTGGATAGACCGTGCTTGAACCCGAACTATTCAGATACTTACATGCCCGTTTTAATCCGAACTCAGCCTAACCCATGGAATCCTATATGTTCTCTTGAGACGGATATAGAAGATCATCATAAGCAAATAATATACTTTTAGTGCTATGATCAAGCATAATAATTATTATTGAATTAGAGTAATAATAAATTTTAAAGACACATAATAATATTATAATAGTTTACTTTGTTATAGTGTAAAAATTATTATTCTATAACAAAATGAAGTGGAGTAATTATTACTATGCTACTTCAAAAATGTATTGTAACAATAATTATATTAGACAAACAAAATTACTATAATTATTGGTACCATTTGAACTTTAAGTTCTATTTACACTTGATTACACCCTCTATATTTCTGTTGAAAAATAAACTATGTTGGGATGACATATAAATAACTATTGATATATAAATGAGTGATGGTCTATTAGCAAAGGTAATGTTTTTAAAACAGCTAGGTTTGGAAGGGAAGGGAGAAGTGCTTGAGTTTAAGTCCTACAGATAACAGGAAATTAAAAGAAATTATTCGGTTATTCTAATGAGGTAGTGGTGGAGTGGTTGGGGAAAATTTAGTTTTCCTTGTGACCTAGGTTTGACTCCCACTCTTCCCATTATTTTTTGCAGCATCCAGGCGAAAGGCGAATACGGGTGGTGCCGGTTTGTCTTGGATGGGATGCAAGGTTTTACCGGTTATTCCACTGTCGTGTATTCGGGCGGGTGGAGGTCGGCTTTTTGTGCATCTAGGAGTGCCAGGGGCTGGCAGCGGTCGAGTAGTCGACCTTAGCCACAGCGCCCGGTGTCACGATGAGTAAACGTCGTTACTTGCCGTTCAAAAAAAATTAGCCGTTAAAAAAAATAACTAATTGATATATGGTGTAATCTGTACGAGTCGTGAGCGCATATTTATTTTTGGTGATTTCAGCTCTGAAAAATATTTATAAATTACAACTGGACATACATAATGTACAAGTTTTAATGCATGGGAATATTTATCATCTCGGTCCAATATTCTAATCAAATCAACCAAAGGTCTATGGGATTCCCTACCCATGCTATGTTATGCTTGTTCAAGGGACATTGCTTCATTGTTTTCATCACCAATTTTCAACCTTTAAATTATTCTTCTACGAAAAAGAAAACTAACATTATTACTTCTATGATTTATTAATTTCTCTTTATTATGGTGTGGTCTTATATCATCAAGCTAATTATTATATTAGTGAATTACATGAGTGTATAAAACTTGATTGTAGTATCAGTAAGTATAGTTTTAGCCGTTTACATCACTACTAGAAAACTAGGTTTTTACAACCGCATTTCGTGTCGCAAGACAGTTACAGCTGCCCTGTTGCGACTGTTTGCAATCGAAAATATAGTTGGAAAACCTCCGTCGCAATTGCTCTGTTGCAACCATTCTGCGACCGTAACAATATTTTTGCGACCATATGATGCGACGCTTAAAATGAGCGCAAATATTGCGACTCTTTCTAGTTAATTAATAAATGGTTTTTGTTGCGATCATTTTGGTGACCACAAATTTGCAATCGTTTTGATAACAAAATGTTTTTTTGTTTGTTTTACTTATTTTTTATTTTAAACCTGCTAATATGTTTAAATTTATCAATTCAAGCGTATAGCGAATGCTAATAATGTTCATATTTTTTAATTCAATCATATAGCGAAATTTCAAAATTATATAAAACATTAAAATTAAAATTACAAATTTTAATGCCAAAGACCCAAGTTATTCTAATTAATAACTATTCAAAATAAAGTGTTTATATCCCAACTCGATTGGACATTTTGAGACATATTCTTCTAAGTTTGTCGTCCAATTAAGTTGTAGCATCCGGATTCTCTACTGGAGTTGTTGTCGATGATCATTGATCGTTGATCGTCCATGATCGTTGATCTTTCAAAGCCCGTGTCCTAGTACCGCTGCAGAGTATATGCCATGTGTTATGATGTGCAGTAGAATGTTATTTGTCTATCACATTAATATGATCAGTACTTGATATCAAATGTAACAGGAATAAGTTTGCCAAATCGATCAAATTTACCTGCTTCAATTCTAATCCAAGATAAAGAGTTACAAGTCCAAGTAATGGAGAATATATCTTTTTCATTTGCCACCTATCGTACCAAACTCCGAAAAGCTTCTTTATTTCATCAAGACCAGAATAAGACCTCAAAACTTATATGACCATTATCTTTTTAACATATATATATATGCATATAGGTTTAGAGCTTGAAGGAAGTGAGCTCAAACTTAGGCATGACTCATTTAGATAAGCTCAAACTTTTGCAAGACTTGTTAAGATCCCTTTATGTACCAATAAAAAAAACACTAGACAGACAATACATTAACAGATCACAGAAGATAAAAAATAGTTACCACTGGAAAAGGGGATGGTGGTGAAGGTGGTTGGTGGTGTAGTAACGCTAATAGCCAACACATTTGGTGAAGAACTTGTGGCTGACACCCATCTCACACCAAGGCTGCTGTAGGTAAAAAAGATGGTAAGAAATCAAAAGATACATAGTCTCGGATCATAATCCAATGGATTACAAGGTCGAAATATTGGTAATACATTGTACTACACAAGAAGTTTGAAAAATGTGGGCCCACCTGAAATTTGCAACTAGATCAAAACACAATACCTGAGAAAAGTTAAATATTTACTTGGTTAAAATAGCATAGCCCAGGTATTGAATGTTCAAAGGTATTTCGTTGAAAGAGATTATTTTTGCTGACAAGCAAAGTAAAAGGGTGTGGAAAAAGAATTTCATGTTAGCGGAAATTCAGGTTTAAAGATGGTAATACCTGACAGCTGACCTCATATCCACGCTTGATGAATTTTGCATGTAAATCTTTCTTTGAGAAAGATGGGGGATCGTCAAGGTCATTAAGACCGAAAGTAGTAGAGATAGAAGAAGGAGAGATTTGGTCAAGTGACTGTCCAATTTTTGAGGTGATGGCAAAGGGCTTTTTGTTCTGAACTTGTAGTTCAGCATTTACCCAAAATTGGCGGAGGGTGTCGATGTAGATTGGTGCTTTTGCGATTAAAACATCTTTATATGATGATGTTTGTAGAACATCAATAATTGAGTGAAAGGCAGTATTATTGTTGGTTTTTTCGAATATTGGAAGGTAGTTATTGGGAGTTTTGATGATAAGATTCATGGTAAATAAGTGAGTATTTAGGGTTTGGAAAAAGAAGAGAGTAATGAAAAATTTGTGAAGATTTTTTTTTTGTTTTTGAAATTGAAACCCGGAAAGTGGAAACTCTATTTGGATGAAATAGGGTGTATAAAGGAAAAAGTGAATGCTGATGTGGCAGCGATTTCCAAAAGATCTGATGGCTATTATCTGTGCACGTGTAAACTCTATTGGATAATGGATGACAGTTGTTTGGTAACCTCTGCTGGAGACCAGCAGTGGTTCTAAACAAAGGAATAACCAGTGGTGATTTTACACTATTAGAGGATAGATTATCACTGGATTGGGAAAACAGTGGTTTCACCAACAGTGGAAGTTGGAATAGAGATACACTTTCAGCAACGTATAGATTTTCATGCCAAGCAGAGGTTTTGAGAAACAGTGGTTGTGGACAGACTTTAGAGATTTATTGAAAAAGTCAATTTTAGATATTTTTAAGGATGAAAGTTGATTTTTTTGAACACATTTTAATGCTTTTTACACATGGAACCACAAAAATTTGTTTTTATTCCATGTTTAGCATACCAAGCCTAGAGATCAAACTTTCAAAGGTAGATGTATCTAATGCTCTTGTTAGAACATCTGCTAGTTGATCTTTAGTTGGAACATGATGATTTTTATCCACAGTGGTTGGACTTTTATCAATAGAGGAGTTATGGTTGATGAGATGGCATAGGATTGAGGATCAGCAGTGGTTGATCTAGTAGTGGCAGAGTTTTCATAGTTGTTGACAACATTTGTTCCTCTGATGGTGGATGTGGCTTTATACTGTGGAATCACAATGCCATATCCATAATCATAATGTGGAGACTCTGGTGTACCTGCATGGTCAGTCTTAACAGACACAGATGCAAAAGTGAATTTGTCTAAATAAAAAAGTTCAGCAGGATTTGTTAGGATTTTTAATGAAGAAAGTTCATTGAACTTTACATTCAAAGTCTCTTCCACACACCTAGTCCTTGAATTAAAGACTCGGTAGGCTTTTGTAGTGGTTGAGTACCCCAGAAAATAACCATAGTCTACTTTGGCTGCAAAATTTGAAATTTAATTTTTTAAGTTCAAAACAAAGCATGTACAGCCAAAGATTTTGAAATAGGAGATCAGTGGTTTGATCTTGTACAAAGTTTCATAACCAGTGGATTGATGTCTGGGGTTGATTAAAACTGTATTTTGAACATAGCAAGCAATGTTTATAGCCTCTACCCAAAAGGACAAGGGTTAATAAGAGTTTGCAAGCATAGTTCTAGCAGATTCAATTAAAGTCCTGTTTTTCCTTTCAACCACCCCATTTTGTTCTGGTGTTCTTGGAATGCTATACTGCCTTACAATTCGTTTTGACACACAGAACTCTTCCAACTCCTTATTTCTAAACTCTGTGCCAGTGTCACTCCTGAAAACTTTTACTGGAAGGTCAAATTGCTTTTCAACTTGTTTCACAAATCCTTGCAAGATGCCTGTAGTTTCATCCTTAGAGTGCAAAAAGTAAGTCCATGTAAACCTTGAAAAATCATCAACAATTACAAGATAATATCTCTTTTTACTGAGGCTTGTGATTTTTACAGGGCCAAACAAGTCCACGTGTAACAGTTGTAAACACTGACTTGTATTGGACTCACCAATTGGTTTGTAAGAACTTTTGTGTTGTTTTCCTTTTAAACAGGAAACACAATGTTCTTCTTTTGTGAAAAGTTTTTGTGGTACACCTCTTACAAGGCCTTGTTTGGAGAGTGTGGTGATAGTTGTCAGATTTGTGTGTCCAAGTCTTCTGTGTCATAGTTCTGTCTCTTTGTTAGAGGCAGCTGAGAACAGACAAGCATCAGTCATTGGATTATCCTTCAACGTATCAACCACATGCACATTGCCACTCCTATGAGCCAAAAGTTGTGCTTTGCTCTCGGCTATGATTTTATCAATCTTTTTAACCACTTCTTGCCCAACAATCTATCTTAGTGAAGAGTGACCCATAGCCTCTGTCACTCACTTATGAAACACTAAGAAGATTAAATTTCAGATTGACATTTTCAAATTTGAGCTTCCCAGCCTGAACTAGACCCAAGTACCTTTCCTTTTGAATTACTACCAAAGGATATATCACCCCCTCCATGAGCCATAAAGTGTTTGAGAAGGGCTCTACATCCTTTCATATGCCTGGAGCCTCCACCATCTACATACCATAAACTATTAAGGCAAGTAGAAGCTCCCTACACAATGGTAAATAATTAGTTCAAGTGGGTTTCCAAAGCCAAAATGCTTTGGAAGGGGTCTCAAACATCTCAACCTCAAATTTGGAAGAATGAGCAGAGGTTCGAATAGATCTTTGTAACATCTGTTGAGGCTCGTCTCGTGTTAAATGATAGTAGCAATGAGGATGCCAATTCACTCTTGGTTTTGAGAGCTTTTTGTAACCCTCATAACTAAGAGGTACCTTTTGGTAAATTGGTTGGCCATATCCTCTTGGGTACTGGTTGGTAGGTGGAACATCTGTTACCTGCACCTCTCTGGGAGCAAAGGTTTTGTTCAGTGCTTTGGTAACAGATGTTTCAATAGGCACAAAGGTCTGTTTAGACTTTCCTTTTATAGTACTTGCTTTGAACTCTACAGTGTTTTGGATTTATACTCATTCTTTTTCACATCAAAGTTTTTGAGATAAACACACTCTTGAGTTTTATGGTTTGTTTTAAAAATTTTGGCAACTTGGAGAATCAATGATCTCACCGTTTTAGTTGATGTCATAGGTTTTTAGAAGACGACAACTTTTAGTAACATGATTCTTGTTTTCACAGAAATCACAGAACAATTTTTTGATCTTTTCTTTCTTCTTTCCCTTTTCAGACTTTTGTCAGCAAATGTTGTAACATCTGATGGTAAGTCTGATATGGGAATGATTCTAGCCTTTGGTGCTTTGACACCTTCAGTGGTTAGAAAAATCCATTGGCTTAAAATTTTCAAGAATGTCACATTCATCAGACCATGTGGGTTCGAATTGATATTTTTCAATCTCCTCAAAAGTTGAGGATCTTCATGTCTATCTAAAACAAATTTATTTCCCTTTTTATCTGTGACTTTGATTTCTTGACCAGCCAAGTTTGTTGGAATAATTTCAACCAAACCAGAATCATTTTCAGTAACATTTTCAGGAACTTGGTCATTTTTCTTGAATCCAATGCCAAATTTTATGTTACTTTTGACCTGGTTTTCCAATAAAATCTCATAACCTTTGCAGGATTTCACGCATTTTTCACAAGTGATTTGGGTGGATTCAAACTCCTTTTTGCAAACCTGGTATTTTTCTATCATCCTTTGGAGTTGAGCCTTGGTTATGCTTGCTTCATGTTTTAAGCTGCTGATTTCAAAATCTTTTTTCAAGCAATTTTGATTTTAACTCTTTTGAAAGTTTTCAAATTGCAGTTCATCATCTAAAATCTTATTCCTAAGATTTTCATTCACCTCTTTTATGTTAGCAAAAGCTATGATGCATTTATCTAAGCATAGGTCTTTTAGGACCTGAGGAGATACCTTAGTAGCAGCCATCATGGTACAATCACATTCACCTTCACAAACACTAGCCACCCATGGATCAGACAGACGTTTCACATCTTCATCAACAGTTTCTTTTATAACCACTGTTTCATCATGAACATTAGACTCAACAGATTTAGATCCCAACTCCTTAATTTCAACACCCTCAACTTTAGACTCTAAAGCCATAAAGCAAAATTCATTTTGTTTCTTTTCAATGTCTGCAATTAGAGCAAAGTTTTCATCAGTCAGATCCTCAGGTAAGCTACTCCAACCAACAAAGCTCTGAGTAAAGAAGCTCTGTTGATTAACCTCTGCTTGAGTAGTGGTTTGAGTAACTTGTTATGCATGTTGCATTTGAACCAAAGGAGCTGGTGCTTGAACATATTGAATTTGAGGAACAATGGTTTGAGCATATTGCACCGGAACAATGGTAGCAGGGTGGGCAAAATGAGCAGTGTTTTGCATATGAGGAGCAGGGATAAATTGGGAATAATAGACAGTGTTTTGAGGTCTAGGGCTAGGATGTGTGATAATTGGTCAAGTTGATTGAGACCTACATTCTCTAGCAAAGTGTCCTAGCCTATTACACCTATAACACTTAATTTTTTATTTATCCAGCCTAACTTTTGCCCCCCCATGCAACCCTGGAAACTTTCTACCTGTTCTCTTGTAATACTTGTTAGCCCTGACACTTAACAGAGCTAACTGGTGCAAAATGTCCATCTCTTCCAAATTTGATGGATCAAAATGTTGAAGGTCACTCATCTGAAAGCATAAGTTGTCAGAAGTTTGGCTTTCCCCATAAGCAGCAATGCATAATTGGGTGTGTAAGGGTCAGAATTGAAACCAGAAGTTATATCAATGAAATAATCTTAACTCTGATCCTTACTACTGCTAGTAACTTCTTCTTGGCCAAAGAGAATTGTACTACCAAATGTATAGTCATTGGTCACTTTGCTAGACTCTTGTAGCTTCATTTTCTATTTCATCTCTCTCTCATAAATGAGGAGCCTACCATGAAGCTGAGTAAGAATCATTTCTTTGGACCCAACTGAATTTCTAGAAATGAACGCTATAGTGTCCCACTTTTCTGGTAATGATCTAAAAAAACGACTATTTAGAGTCGAATTTGCAAGTGTAACATTCACCAGTTTAAGTTCACTAATGGGACAGCTAAATCTTTCGAACTGTTGGGTTAGTGACTCCTTTTACATGACAAAACGTTTCATATTGTTGATTAAGAACCTCTCTGTTATTTTCAGTCACTTCCTCAGTCACACCGAATTGCTCCTTCAAAGCATCCCATAAGCTCAATTTTTGGGAAATCTTGCTCAGAATAATTTTCGGGATTCTTTGGTACTTGGACTTTATGGTCCTCTATACTCGGTATCATTGGATCATGAGGTCCAAAGATGAACGACTTCCAGCAACTGGTGTTTTGCTAAGCAAGGACATGACCCATCCGTCTTTGCAAGATATTATACTTAGATCTGACAAGAATCGGTGGTTTAAACATGGTGCCGATGTTATGAGGTGTCACACCCCGACCCGCAGCGGAAAAGGTGACCGGGGCATGATTGGGTTATCATCAAAGCTCATGACATTTATTATACGTTTCATATTCATTAATACACTTTAATGGAGAATTACAACCAATATTACAACATGTCCTAAATATCAATCTAGGCTTCATTGTTTTCTTCTAAGGCATTTCCTATGTTTTCCTTGCTTCATCCTGTTCACCTGTATCATGTGTAAAAGGGTTTTTGGATCAACAAAAAGTTGGCGAGTGAATCCTATGGAAAACATTTGAACAAGTTTATTTAATTGATTATGAAATAAAGTGCACAACCACACATGAGTAAAAATAGATGTAAACTTATTCATAAATCAATTTAATATTAAACAATACACACATGAACAATAATGGATCGTTTAGAGGCACGCGTTGCTCAACTCGTCTCTCACGAGGAACTGATGGGCCTAATGAATGAATTGCATAAACATGATAATATGAATGACATAACTACAAACAATATAAACTCAATGATACACACATGAACAATAATGGATTGGTTTTAAGGCACGCGTTGCTCAACTCGTCTCCCACGAGGAACTGATGGGCTTAATGAATGAATTTCATATAAGTTGACAAAATGAAATACATAATTACAACAATATAAATAATCTAAGTTTAGATCACGATATGGTATGGCACAAGTTTAAATAAACGAGTTAATTATTTTCTGACACATGACAATCCCCAAAACGTGTAATTAAAAAGGGGGAGTTGTAAGATTCACTCACAGTGGGTGCGTTCGGTTGATGATGTTGAATGCACGCGAAGTGGTTTTAACCACGAGTGAAATTAACCTAGATAAATAGCATTATGGTTCGGTAAGTAAACAGATTTTATTAATCCATTTTAGTAGGATTGTTGGGTGTATTTTTGTGAGTTTAAGGCTATTTTCTAACCTTAAAAATGTTATTTTTAAGTATTTTTAATTGATTTTTAATTAAAATAAATAAATAAAAAAAATAAAAAAATTGACTTTTTTGACCATTGACCGTTGACCGTTGACCATTGACTGTTGACTTTGACCGGTTCGTATGCGTGTAAGTGTGCGCTGGGTGAGGCTCGAACCCGAGACCTCCCGTACGCGTGCACGCAGCTCTACCAACTGAGCTACGTGTCTAACCCGAATATTTCTGTTTTTAATTATATTTATATATTAATTAGATTAATCCGAAAATCAGCTTATTTCTAAAAATATTTTAATCAGTGACTCGGTGCGCTCCACAGGTCTCGAACCCGGGACCTGTGGGTTGAGTTAACACACAGTCCACCGCTGGACTGTGTGTTTAACTTGTTATATAAACCGATTTTTATTATACTTATATACAAACTAAACATTTCCATTTCTGTCTTAAATAAAAAGGTTGGATAATTGTCCGGACCGGTGCGGTAGTCCGGATTCGAACTCGTGACGTGTGATTAAACATTCACACAGTCCACCACTAGACTGTGTGTCTATCTTGGTTATTATTCCGGTTATTAATAAATTTAACATGTAACAGCGGTGACTCCGGTTCGGTTAACAAAAAAAGGCATTTTTATTAAGGCAGCATGCGTGGGACAAGATTCGAACTCGAGACGTTAGTGTGTTTAATGTGTACACAGTCCACCGCTGGACTGTGTGTCTAACCCGAGTTATAACTTGATTTAAATTAAACTTATATGTTACCGAAACTTCGTCTTCTTCGTCAGTTTTAACCAGAAACGATGACTGACTGGTTCGAAGTTTTAATCATGTTCGTTAGCGTGTTTCAGTTAATTACAGGTGAGATATAAATAAAAAGAAAGTGAAATTAGGCGTAAGGTATACCGACTGGACTTCTCTGTTTCTCCGGCAGAACTCCGGTGACAGCAAAAGATTCCGGCGTCGTGTGTCTTGCGGCAGAGAGTCTTCAGCAAGCTTGAAAAGGATGTGGGTGACTTCGGTATAAGCTCAGGGGTTCAGTAAGGTTCAGAAGTGAAGGGTTCGGTTTTCCGGCGAGGTACAGAAATTTTCCGGCGAATGGAATTACGTCGGGTAAAGGTGCGGTTTTGAGCGAAAAAGCTTGCAGAGGTTCGAGGAGGTATTTATAGGGCAGGTCGTTGATGAATTTGGTCCGATTTCCGACTTGATTCGTCGGTTAAAAACTCTCCGGCGGTTATAGCTTGTCGCGAGTTCAGGCGTCGGTTATAACCGATGTAGGTTTAAATGTTTACGTTATAACTGAAGTAACCGTCCAATCTCGCGAGATCGCCGGGATTTCCGACGACTGCATTTGGGCGCGCCGATTTCGAATTCGGAAAACATGTTATGAATTTATTGTCTTCAATATTTAACAAGAGATACAAGTGGCGCAGTGGTTGAGTGTGTGTGCGATAAGACTGTTGACCCGGCTGACTGACCCGGGTTCGAAACCCGGCGGAACCATTTTATTTTTATTTCATTTAACAATTTTTCAAAAACAATTTATATATTCCAATATAATAATTAATTATGTATCGTTTAAAATTAATTTGGGCATTAAATACGCCACGAAATTTTAAACTGATTGTTCGGTTAATAAACGGAGCGGGTTTGATAAAATCCGTTTTTTGACGGATGTTACAGTATCCCCTGCTTTTTAGAAATTTCGTCCCGAAATTTAAGTAGTGATATATTTGACTAAAAAATGATGGTGTTTAGTTTTGACAGTTACATACTTAGAAAAGTAAGGGTTTAAGTTTTTGTTTGAGGCGGCAACGTTCCTTGTAAGGGTTAAGTACCCCATTACAGGAATCGCTTTTTGTTGCCTATTGTAAAAGTATTGATAAGCAGAGTTGATTCGCTAAATATGATATCATGCATAAGAGTTTGGATATGTTTGGAAGGATATGGTTATATCCTAAGGCAAAACTTCTAATACTACAACCTACATGGAACTTCTCATAACCATCTAACAATACCTCTGATCCTTTGACAAGAATACTTATATATAGGAAGTACCAGCGGCGTATCCACCATATTCTTGTCAAATTTTCATTGGTTTTATCAGTAAGTTATGATTGGTTCTATGACTATAGAACATAAATAAACACAACAGCTAATATTTGAATCCACATTCTGATAGCAAATATGTTTGAATGGTGACAGTTCCTCTCTCGTTTGTTATGATGGAGAGGTTAGTTTATGTAGAAATGGAACACAATCCAATTTTTTTAAATAGTGAGATGATATAAATGTAACACAAATTTTAACCCAGGGCAATACTAAATCCTACATGGAACTTCTCATAACCGCCTGATAATGCCTCTGATCCTTTGGCAAGAATACTTATATATAGGAAGTACCAGCGGCGTATCCACCATATTCTTGCCAAATTTTCATTGGTTTTATCCACAAGTTATGATTAGTTACCAAGAAACTACTAAATCCTACATAGAACTTCTCATAACCGTCTGACAATGCCTCTGATCCTTTGACAAGAATACTTATATATAGGAAGTACCGGCGGCGTATCCACCATATTCTCGTCAAATTTTCATTGGTTTTATCAGTGAATTATGATTAGTCCTATGTGACTCTACAACCAATACAATAAACACAAAATACTGAAAATGAAAAAATGTCTGTGCGATCAAGGCTCAATCAAACGGAGCCGATCGTATTGCATGTACTGAAAATGAAAATGTCTGTGCGATCAACGCTCAATCAGGCGGAGCCGATCGTATTGCATGTACTGAAAATAATAAACTTAATCTAAACAACAATCACACAAACAGCCTATACATGGAACCTCTCATAACCGCCTGATAATGCCTCCGATCATTTGACAAGAATACTTATATATAGGAAGTACCAGCCGCGTATCCACCATATTCTTGTCAAATTTTCATTGACTTTATCCACAAGTTATGATTAGTTCTATGTGACTCTACAACAAACACAACAACCACAAGATACTGATAATGAAAATGTCTGTGCGATCAAGGCTCAATCAAACGGAGCCGATCGTATTGCATGTACTGAAAATGAAAATGTCTGTGCGATCAAGGCTCAATCAAACGGAGCCGATCGTATTGCATGTACTGAAAATAATAAATTTAATCTAAACAATAACCACACAAACAGCCTATACATGGAACCTCTCATAACCGCCTGATAATGCCTCCGATCCTTTGACAAGAAAACTTATATATAGGAAGTACCAGCGGCGTATCCACCATATTCTCGTCAAATTCTCATTGACTTTATCCGCAAGTTATGATTAGTTCTATATTACTCTACAACAAACACAACAACCACAAGATACTGATAATGAAAATGTCTGTGCGATCAAGGCTCAATCAAACGGAGCCGATCGTATGTGGGCACGCCAGGTTCAACCTCATAATGAAATGGGGAACATGCTCAACGCTCATAATGTAATGGGGAGCGGCGGCCTATGAAATTGCATGTACTAAAAATAATAAACAATAATTACTCAAACAGTTTACACATGGAACCTCTCATAACCGCCAGATAATGCTTCTGATCCTTTGACAAGAATACTTATATATAGGAAGTACCAGCGGCGTATCTACCATATTCTTGTCAAATTCTCATTGGCTTTATCCTTAAGTTATGATTGGTTCTATGTGATAAAGAAAAACATAAAACTAAACGATTGGAGTTGAATCTGGATTTTCGGTGAAGAGGACTAGTTGGGTATCTTCGTTTGGGCCGTCATTATCTTCGACAGGATTGGCGTTGATGTTGAAGACTCTTCCTCTTGCTGGTGGCCTAGCGGTTGGGTTTTCTTGGTTTACTTGGTTAACTGGTTTGATTGGGCTTGAGCGTTTATGATGTTAACCAATTGAGGGCACGTGTTTCTAAAGTGGGTAGGGTCGCCACAATTGAAACACGCTCGAACATATGGGAACATGGGGTATTGGGGTTGTTGATAGGTTTGGACCATGTTTTGAGTAGGGGGAGAGATTTGGTTTTGAAAGGTGCGGCAAACCTTGCTCAAATGACCATAGCGTCCACAAGTTGCACATAGTCGACAAGGTAAAGTAAGGGGATGGTGATAAAAACAGTTGTTGCATCGAGGGTGAGGTCCAAAATATGGTTTCTTATTTGGGTAAGTTGAGTTGGGTGCCACTTGAGTGATTGGGATAGCTTGGATGGGTATGGCGTGTGAAATTGGTTGATTCCGTTGGATAGTAGCGAAAAGTTGCCCGTCTCTTTTTCTCTTAGGATTGGGTTGAGAAGGGGATTCGGTTTGGGTGTAATCGGAGGTTTCAGTCGATGCTTTATCCTTCTTCTTCTCCTCCTTGAAGTCTTTGTTCCGGATTCGGTTCTCGGTGAGCTCTGTTGCTAGCTCCATTGCTGCTTCCAAAGTTGCAGGCGTGGTACTTATTACAGAGTCTTGAATCTTTGACGGAAGACCACGAATGTAGTGCTCGATCAAACGGTAGAGGGGAGTGAACATGTTGGGAACCATTTGATGTAACTTGAGGAATCTTTTGTTGTACATGGTGTGGTCTCCTTCCTTTTGCTTCAACGAATAAAATTCATCTTCTAATTTATTGATTTCGCTCCTTGGGCAAAATCGTCTGGTCATGATTTCCTTCAATTCATTCCAAGTTAAAGTCATAGCATCTTCAACACCTCGTTTGGCCTTCTCTGTATTCCACCAAGTAAGTGCTATTCCATATAATCGACCGGTAGCATATCGCACTTTGCGATCATCGGGGCAATCGCAATTTAGAAAAGTGTTCTCCATCTCTTCAAACCAATGGAGGAGAGCGGTGACGTCTTCAGTCCCTTTGTATTTTGGAGGGTCGCATGATTTGAAATGCTTGTAGGTGCATTTAGTGATATTTGGGGGAGGGTTGATAACGTTTTGATCTTCTTGATTGACAGGATTAGCAGTAAGTGCTTGTTGTACTTGGATTACAATGTTGGGTATTACGGCAGCCATTTGTTGAGCGATTAGGGCAGCCATGCGCTCGCGGGCTTTTCCTGCTCTCATCTTCCTACGGGCGAGGTTAGAAGACATCTACAAGGAATACATGTCAAGAGTATGAGTTGGATGTTTTTGGGTTCATGGGTCGCACTAGGAATGAACATTCATAAAATAATTATAGAAAAATAAATCTACTACATCCATAGGATGTCTTGGGCTTTGCTCGCCATTAGGCCCTACATGCCGCCATACTTCACCTTCGTAATCATGCGGGCCCCCATGAATACCGGGTTTTTCATATGGTTCGCATGTGTTAGCCTGGTTGCGTACACTAAAACCCGGAGAAAATCGAGAAATATGTATACAACGTGTGATATTCGGAATGTGTCCAGGTGTAGACACGGTGACACCTCAAAGTGGGTTAGTTCGAACGACGTTTGGTATGACATGCTTTGGCCTAATAGGTCCTTCGTACTCTCATCGTTAGTCCCCAGGTAGGCAAACTGGTCCGTTATATTGGATTTATACGAATGCCAACCTAGACAGGACGTTCCGACTACCGGTACTTGTACCCTTCCAGTTACTACATGCCCGTCGCAGAACTTACTTTGATGAGATTTGAAAATTGCAACAAAATCTTTGAATAATGAGAGTATGAAAATGATTTGAATATATGAACATTGAAATATGTATAATGAATGTGTATGTAAGTATGTATGTTTGACTGTAAATATAAACAAATATGAAACAAATAAATATCATAAGTTTGTATGTAACCAGCTAATCAATTAAAATTTAGGTAGACTATAGTATAGGCTCTAAGGGTCTAATTACCTATCCTATATCCCTATAGTCATGGCTCTGATACCAATCTGTCACACCCCGACCCGCAGCGGAAAAGGTGACCGGGGCATGATTGGGTTATCATCAAAGCTCATGACATTTATTATACGTTTCATATTCATTAATACACTTTAATGGAGAATTACAACCAATATTACAACATGTCCTAAATATCAATCTAGGCTTCATTGTTTTCTTCTAAGGCATTTCCTATGTTTTCCTTGCTTCATCCTGTTCACCTGTATCATGTGTAAAAGGGTTTTTGGATCAACAAAAAGTTGGCGAGTGAATCCTATGGAAAACATTTGAACAAGTTTATTTAATTGATTATGAAATAAAGTGCACAACCACACATGAGTAAAAATAGATGTAAACTTATTCATAAATCAATTTAATATTAAACAATACACACATGAACAATAATGGATCGTTTAGAGGCACGCGTTGCTCAACTCGTCTCTCACGAGGAACTGATGGGCCTAATGAATGAATTGCATAAACATGATAATATGAATGACATAACTACAAACAATATAAACTCAATGATACACACATGAACAATAATGGATTGGTTTTAAGGCACGCGTTGCTCAACTCGTCTCCCACGAGGAACTGATGGGCTTAATGAATTAATTTCATATAAGTTGACAAAATGAAATACATAATCACAACAATATAAACAATCTAAGTTTAGATCACGATATGGTATGGCACAAGTTTAAATAAACGAGTTAATTATTTTGTGACACATGACACACCCCAAAACGTGTAATTAAAAAGGGGGAGTTGTAAGATTCACTCACAGTGGGTGCGTTCGGTTGATGATGTTGAATGCACGCGAAGTGGTATTAATCACGAGTGAAATTAACCTAGATAAATAGCATTATGGTTCGGTAAGTAAACGGATTTTATTAATCCATTTTAGTAGGATTGTTGGGTGTATTTTTGTGAGTTTAAGGCTATTTTCTAACCTTAAAAATGTTATTTTTAAGTATTTTTAATTGATTTTTAATTAAAATAAATAAATAAAAAAATTAAAAAAATTGACTTTTTTGACCGTTGACCGTTGACCATTGACTGTTGACTTTGACCGGTTCGTATGCGTGTAAGTGTGCGCTGGGTGAGGCTCGAACCCGAGACCTCCCGTACGCGTGCACGCAGCTCTACCAACTGAGCTACGTGTCTAACCCAAAATATTTCTGTTTTTAATTATATTTATATATTAATTAGATTAATCCGAAAATCAGCTTATTTCTAAAAAGATTTTAATCAGTGACTCGGTGCGCTCCACAGGTCTCGAACCCGGGACCTGTGGGTTGAGTTAACACATAGTCCACCGCTGGACTGTGTGTTTAACTTGTTATATAAACCGATTTTTATTATACTTATATACAAACTAAACATTTCCATTTCTGTCTTAAATAAAAAGGTTGGATAATTGTCCGGACCGGTGCGGTAGTCCGGATTCGAACTCGTGACGTGTGATTAAACATTCACACAGTCCACCACTGGACTGTGTGTTTATCTTGGTTATTATTCCGGTTATTAATAAACTTAACATATAACAGCGGTGACTCCGGTTCGGTTAACAAAAAAAGGCATTTTTATTAAGGCAGCATGCGTGGGACAAGATTCGAACTCGAGACGTTAGTGTGTTTAATGTGCACACAGTCCACCGCTGGACTGTGTGTCTAACCCGAGTTATAACTTGATTTAAATTAAACTTATATGTTACCGAAACTTCGTCTTCTTCGAAGTTTTAATCATGTTCGTTAGCGTGTTTCAGTTAATTACAGGTGAGATATAAATAAAAAGAAAGAGAAATTAGGCGTAAGGTATACCGACTGGACTTCTCTGTTTCTCCGGCAGAACTCCGGTGACAGCAAAAGATTCCGGCGTCGTGTGTCTTGCGGCAGAGAGTCTTCAGCAAGCTTGAAAAGGATGTGGGTGACTTCGGTTAAGCTCAGGGGTTCAGTAAGGTTCAGAAGTGAAGGGTTCGGTTTTCCGGCGAGGTACAGAAATTTTCCGGCGAATGGAATTACGTCGGGTAAAGGTGCGGTTTTGAGCGAAAAAGCTTGCAGAGGTTCGAGGAGGTATTTATAGGGCAGGTCGTTGATGAATTTGGTCCGATTTCCGACTTGATTCGTCGGTTAAAAACTCTCCGGTGGTTATAGCTTGTCGCGAGTTCAGGCGTCGGTTATAACCGATGTAGGTTTAAATGTTTACGTTATAACTGAAGTAACCGTCCAATCTCGCGAGATCGCCGGGATTTCCGACCACTGCATTTGGGCGCGCCGATTTCGAATTCGGAAAACATGTTACGAATTTATTGTCTTCAATATTTAACAAGAGATACAAGTGGCGCAGTGGTTGAGTGTGTGTGCGATAAGACTGTTGACCCGGCTGACTGACCCGGGTTCGAAACCCGGCAGAACCATTTTATTTTTATTTCATTATTTTTAACAATTTTTCAAAAACAATTTATATATTCCAATATAATAATTAATTATGTATCGTTTAAAATTAATTTGGGCATTAAATACGCCACGAAATTTTAAACTGATTGTTCGGTTAATAAACGGAGCGGGTTTGATAAAATCCGTTTTTTGACGGATGTTACATGAGGATCTTGTGAAGTGTGTCACATTCTGATTGTTAACAGAATAGTTTTTGTTTAAAAACTTTTTAGAATGTAATTAAACTCTGTTTTTGAATAAAAACGAACAAATTGAATCAGTAGTGACAGCTGATCTATTTTAATCAAATTGATTGTTAAATAAAATTCGATATACCGGTTGTTAGGATCTGAGTTTTGAACTGTTTCTGAAAGTTCTAAAAATGGTAAATGAAAGAAGATAAATTAGATGAACTTGTAGCGGAATAATGAACTTTAATTCATAACAGTTGAGAGCTTGTTTTCATTGTCATGCTTTCATAATTATGATTACTTGCATATGACTCACAATCTCCCCCTCAGCCTAAGATTACTGATTTGTTCGTACAAAATGTAAGGAAGATAGGTTAGATTGATCATCGATGAAAGTGATCAAATACAATAGTACAAGCACTATTCTATTTACACTACAATCCTAACCACTGAGCATCTTATTATGATGTCAGCATGAAAGTGACGCTTAACAAAAATAACAAACTAATAAAATCTGCAAAGCTAACCACTACTATACATAAACATTACAAGGACTGATAGAAAACACTGATGATATATCCTCTGTTGGTCTTTAGCAGAGCTTTGCCTTGGTAGACCTTTTAGCTTTAGTCTTTAGCAGAGCTTTGTCTTCAACAGAGTTTAGCTATGACAGACCTTGGACATTTAGTCTTCAGCAAAGCTTGACTTGGCAAATGTTACATTATTATTTGGATAAGAGGTTGTAGTAAATTTTGGCTTTCTATCAGCTGTACTTTTGTAGGGTTCAATTCCAACAACCAATGAGTTCTTGAAAATTGGTAACATCCTTTACAACATTTTGACTTTGACTCAACTTAATAACAATCACATTAATTTGTTCAATAGGTGTGCTAACCGGCTTAACACCTTAATAACCAAACTCATTAAGCAACTCAAGACAACATTTCCTTTGATTCAAGCAAACACCACTTTCAGAATACAAAATCTCAATACCAAGGAAATACATTAAAATACCTAAATCCTTGGTTTGAAAATTATCACTTAAATCCTTTTTTTATTTTAACAATCTCAACTTCAGAGTTACCGGTGATAACAATGTCATCAATATAGACAAATAGAACAATGAAAAAAGACTTATCGGAAAATATATACATGAAATGATTACACAAACATTGCACAAAACCCATTTTAATTAATACTTGAGTTAGTTTTTCATTCCACTTCCTAGGTGCCTGTTTTAGACCACACAAAGAGTTAACCAACTTGCAAACTCTTGTTTCATATTCAGGAGAGATCCAGGTGGTAATTTTGATATACACATCTTCAGTAATAGAACCATAAAGGAAAGCACTGTTAATATCTAATTGATACATTTGCCAATTATTTTAACAGCCATGCTTATAACACACCTAACTGTGACCATTTTTACAACTGGAGAGAAGGTTTCACCGAAATCAAGCCCCTCTCTTTGACTATATCCCTTAGCAACTAATCTAGCCTTAAACCTTTCAACTTCACCATTAGACTTGTATTTAACTTTATTGTATGTCCAGAACTATCAATCGGATATCACAAACACAATTCTAAGTGTGGAAAACAAAGAATAATGTTGAACAAGAACAAGAATGTCGATTGTATTATGATCTAAGTGAACATGATTTCTAGAATAGTCTGGTACAACGTCTGGTTACAAAACTAATTAATCAACAATCAAAACAAGACTTAGGTGCATCCTATCTATAACACATAGGATGACCTAATACAACTAGGCAAAGCCCAAACCCCTATTCGCATATACATAGCATCGACCCAACCCATAGACCACTAAACCAACTCAAAACAAGTAAATTTAAGACAAACATATGGACCAAACAGTTGTGTAAACCTATAAGTATATGCCCTTGCAATATCCCCCTAGGTTTGTGTTGTCTTGGCAATTCAAGCTCTACTTGCGTTTCTTCTTTTTCTTCTTCAAGTCAGCTTCTAATATCTTCTTACCAACATATGGACCAAACAGTTGTGTCTTAACCATGCCTCTAATTACTTACCACTACTTCATGTTTATTATTTGAGCCATCCCTCCTGTAAATGATTTGGCACACACTTCATACTGAGGATCACTCTAAATTTGTGATCTTCCAAGTAAATCTATATCCTTTTCGTCGAACCTCATTAGATCCCGCACATCATTGATTCGATACTCTTCATTTTCACAAAATATGACAGCTTACCCAGTGACAGGATCATACATCCAGAATTAAAATTCAGTTGAACTGTCATCAGTAAGATCTTTGAGCTATGATATAGTCTTGGCTTGTTTAGTCGGAGGCCACATCACTGTCTTCAGAGGTTCATTCGTTTTTGGATCAAGCACTTCTTTATGAACTTTGATGAAAGATTGTTGCAAATTCATATCCCTGAAATTCACCAACACTTGTTGTAGCTTGTTATAATAATACCATCCAATCTTGCAATTTGATTTCCACATTGATCATGATATGGAGCTTGACTCAATTCACGAAGATCAACTGCAGTCTAGGATTTGAATGAGCTCGACGAATTGTAATATTCAACTTCTCCATTCTTTCTTGTAACCAGAAACATCCCCTTTTCATCATTATAAACCCAACTCTTTATCCTAGATCTATTCCTATACCGGTCAAATATATCTCTCCCAGTAGTTACCACATATCGATCATGCATGTCTTGAAATCCATAATTCTTCTCACTGCCCACATTCCTCATAATCACCTCCTTTGGCTTCCTATTCTGACTAACAGTACGAGGATGATCTTGAATATACTTGTTTAATGCATCTTCACGCTCTTTATCCATTTGCTCCTTTTCAGCCGCAGTATATTCTTTAGGAGGCTCAGCAAACTCCTCTCCAAACTTTCCTTCTAACTTTTGCTTAAGATCCACTACTATAGTCGAAAGTGATCCCAAGTTGGTTTCAAGTTCTTGAATCTACTGATTTTTGTGAGTAATTTCTTTCAACAAGCTAGTAATTTGCACATCTTTAAAGATCTTATCCTCTTCAAGAGCAGTCACTCTTTTCATGAGCTTTCCAACATCAACATCACTAAACAGACTTTCACTATCTGGACTGCTCATAGATACACGAGCTTTCTCTTGAATAGATTTTTCCACCTTAACACTATCTCTCACCGCTTATTGTAATAACGATGCTGCCTTAAGCACTTCAACCACAGAAGGACCACTACTTGACCCTACTCTAAATCTTGGAGCAGGCAAGTACATGGCAACCTTTAGATTGGTCAAAAATTCAATAAAGGCATCACTTACGGGTGTTCCAATAGCACAAGTAGGTGGTTGTTAAGTAACAACAGGCATGGTTGGTCCTTGGTTTGTGCTCGTCACATTAACTATTTCACAGCTGATCCTAGGATCACTTCTACTTCGTTTCCTAGGATGAAGATCAACAGTGGGATCTTAAGTTACGTTATCAGTTTCAGCAGATCTAGACTCAACAATTTCACTGTGAGGAGGATTCACACTTAAAGGTTGATCTTCAATAGAAATATCTGCTGAGAGGCTTGTTGTGTTAGTTTCTATTCCAATTTTACCCATTGTCGCATTAAACGTCATCCATCAACATCTCCTCAAACACATTCTCTTCTTCGCTTTCCACCCCAGTTAAATCCACATTTCGGCCCACTAGATCAAGGAGGAGCATCAATAATCTATACATCATGTTCATCAGCCACATCAGCATTGACTGGTGCAGCAGTTGGTTCTGTAAGCTCAGCAAAAGCACCAAATTTTACTAGCGGCTTCTTATTTTGATAATACACCTGCACATCTGTCCTCACTTGCTTCAATAAGTTGAACACCATGTGATTCATCATCTTGGTGTCGTAAATACTAATAGTTTGTTGTAGAGATGGATACTTGGCTTCCAAAATCATTTGAATGAACCTTGGGAACTTCAACCAGTATTTCTTGTTTATTGTTTTTACATTAGCAAGCATATCCTCGAACACACATCTAGAATAGTTGAATTTCCATCCTTCAACTTAGGCAACCACTCTAGACGTCTGCCTAATCATTAGAGTATCAATCCCACTTTTATTCCCACTGATGCATACAAGGTACACATGCGCCAAGAACCTCCAATATGGATGAAGCAATTTCTTGGTGGTTGGAGGATAAGTGCCTTTGTAGCTCATTCTCGTTAATACCGGAATAATCTTTTCTTTGTTAAACTCTACAGGGTCATCAGTAGCATCTCCAAACCACAATACTTCTCTGATCGTCTGCTCTGTAATGAGAATCTCCTTCTACTGAATAGTCGACCAAATCACCTTGTCTATCTTCTTAGCCGAAGCATTGTTCCAAAAATCCCTTATCCAGTCTTCACGTATGATCAGATTTTCTTGTAGAGCGTGTGCCAACCGGCATGTGTTCAATCCCATGATCATTGACTTGAATTCTTCATGTCCCTTCGGTGGTTCTCCTATAAAGCATGAAATGTTCATACTCTTCTCGAATCAAGGAACATGTACTGACTTATCAACTGCCTGCTTTCCCGTATCAGGCAAGTCGCACACTTATTTCAGTCAATTAGTCAACCATACAGTCTTAATAGTCAACATGATCAACCGTACACCATTGATCCACATACTTCTTATAAACCAGTGTGCGAAGGGTAAATGCGTCATTATCCCAGGTGTACGAGGGGCATAACAGTCCATGTAAAACACTCTTTTACCCTACACACCCTTCAAGGGCAAATTAGTGAATACACAGGGTGTGGGAGGGGATTCTGGTCCTTCTGTAAGTGTGCAGCTTCCAACCCCACATAGTGTTCCGACCATTTATTCATCTCTGATCAAACTACAATCAACAACAACCTTTCCTAATCAGTTCACAATAGGATTCTTGTCCTTCTATAAGTGTGCGGCTTCTAATTCCTGATGTGTCCCTCACGCGCCGCCACAATTTGTCTTCTCCGGCAACCCCGGCTTCCAATCCCACATAGTGTTCCGACCATTTATTCATCTCTGATCAAACTACAATCAACAACAACCTTTCCTAATTTCAACTCCTTTGACAATCTATGATCATCATTAATAAATCCTAAACACATGTTAACAAAGTAATCACAAGATTAAATATCTACCTTTCGATTTCCCTTTAGAAGTAGACATCTTTACAAGAGAAGCTAGGTTCTTGATGATGATCATAATTGAAAAAGAAAAGAAACAGATGGAAAAAGACGTGAACATTGAAAGAAAGAGAGAGTGTGCGGTGTGATTGGTTTTTGGAATATTTATGATCAATGTGCAGCCGTCATAACCGTAACCATTTAATACCCTAAACCTTTTTCAACCTAGTGGTCCCACCAAGTGTGCGGTGGGCCCATCTCGAATCCAGAGACTAGAAACAACTTTGATTTTATGCAAACATATTTTGAAGAGAAACACGATCTTTCTCAATTATTGAACGGGGCCAGAAGTTTTATAATATTAGATCTATAAACGCTCATAAAAAGTATCAAACAGAAATAAAAATCACTTTTCAAGCATTTTTCTACAAGATCAAATCTCGGTGTGTCAAGGCAGACTACATTTATCAACGCTAATTTACTCTGGATAATCCGAGCGATTGCCATTATGTTTATCCTCTTAAGCTTATCTCCTTAGGCCTTTTTCCATATAACGGTCTGCAACTAATTTATCATGTTTTAGTTTATTTAATACGAGCAGCCAAACAAATCACAATTAAGTCCCGGAATTTTAATTCGAACACTCTACCATGCATGCAGTTTCCCTACCACATATTTTCACATGCTTATTCTAATATTCTGAAACGTTGACTGGGACTTGGTTGAGAAAAGAACATAATAGATCAATTGCAGAGAGATGGATATAATATACAGATCAAATGGATTTTTCAATTTGATGTAGGCTTTTGGGGTTTCTTTTGGGCACTTGAGGGCCTCTTTCGGGTGTGATTGATCTATAGCGTTAGAATGTATAGCTAGGTCAGGATGTATTTAGATGTAGTAGAAGCTGACATTGCCTAGCAGCTCCAGTTCTTTGCTCACGCAAAACAGAGGAGATACACGAGTTGGTTAGAAAAGATTTTAGAACTAGAACAAGTAACTTTGTGTTCTGCACAAAACCAGCCAAAGTTTTCCAGCCATCAGGATAAAGCCTACCAACATATCGCTCTAGAGTCAGACCATTTCAATATTGGTCTTTCATGAGTCAGCCTTAATCCACATAGTGAAAATTCCTTTCATTTCCCATGTTAGATCAAAAGGCTTAGCAAAAACTATTTTTGTAATTTCCTAAAATTTTCAAATGTTTTTTGTATTTTTCTGCATTTTTCAATGTCTTTGTATACTTCTGAGATACATCCCCCTAATTTTTTGCTTAAAATTGAAAACAAATTGAACAAATGAAAATAATTTAAGAAACAAATTTATATACAAACGAAGAAAAATGGTTATGTGTGACCAAGTTCAGTCCTCGAATTGGACCATTTTGAGTAGTTCAAGAAGAAAAGTGAATTGTGCTCGATCAACTGGTTTTATAAACAGATCCGCGACATTATCGTCAGTGTGAATCTGTTCCATCGAAATGAGTCCCTGGTTGAATGAGTCATGAATAAAATGAATTTTGATGGCAATGTGCTTAGTTTTAGAAAAATACATAGGATTTTTCACTATTTGAATGGATGCATCATTGTCAAAAAATATCGGAGTCTGAGAGAAATTCAGACCATAGTCCACCAGTTCGTGTTGGATCCATATCACTTGGTAGCAGAACACTGAAGCCGCTACATACTCAGCCTCCACAATTCAAAGTGATACAATCTACTGCTTTTTGCATTGCCAAGAGATGAGTCTATCTCCCAAGAACTGACATCAAGTGGATGTGGACTTCATATCCCTAAGCGAACCTCCAAAATTACTGTCAGAGAAAGCACATAAATCCAATGGGAAATCTCTTTGACATAAAAGGCAAAGCCTAGGCTTGCCCTTAATATATCAAAAGATTCTCTTGACAACATTTAGGTGAGAAAGTTTAGGAGTGGCCTGATAGCGTGCACACTGACACACCGCAAACATACTGTCGGTCTACTTGTAGTCAAATACATCAACGTGCCAATCATGGACCAGTATAATGTCTCATCAACAGCGTCTCCTTCCAGATCTTCGGTTAAAACTGGTGTTTCTGCCATAGGAGTGTTTGCAGGCTTCGCATCCTGAAGTTTGAATTTTGTAATGATATCGTCAACGTACTTTTCCTGATGAATCAGAATACCCATTGAGTCTTGACGTACTTGTAAACCCAGAAAGAAATTGATTTCTCCCAAAGCACTCATTTCAAACTGCTTCTTCAGGACTTCTTCAAACTTTACAAAGTGTATCACTAGTGGACCCAAAGGTGATGTCATTCATATAGATTTGCATTAGGATTTGGTCTTCTTCTACCTTACGAATAAACAGAGTCTGGTCGATGATTCCACAAGTCTATTCATTTACTAGCAGATGTTCGGTCAGAGTAGCATACCATGCACGGGGTGCTTGTCAAGGTTGTAGACATGTCCTGAATATCATGGATTAATAAAACCAGGTGGTTGTTCAACATATATTTCCTCTTTCACTTTGCCATACAGATACGCCATCTTCACATCCATCTGATAGACTATGAATCCTTTTAATGAGGCATATGCTAGAAAAATTCTAATGGCTTCTAATCTAGCAATAGGGGTGTACACCTCGTCATATTAAAGCCCCTCAATCTGTCTATAACCCTGCACTACTAGTCTTGCTTTGTTTCGGACGATCACTCCACTATCATCCCTTTTCTTTTGATAAACCCATATGGTTCCAAGTGCTTTCTTTCCTTCATGCAACCTAACCAATATCCATACTTTCAATTCTCAAATTGGATTAGTTCATCCTGCATGGCATCCACCCAACTTGGTTCTCGAAGGGTCAATTGGGTAGTTTTCGGCTCGATTTATGAGATGAAGCACGAGTATAGACATGTGTTGGTAACTCCTATCTGACTTCTGGTTAATACCCAAGCCCAATGGTTCCAATCACATTCTCCACTGGGTGGTTCCTCTGAACACTAGTGAGTACAGTAGATTCTGGAACTGTTCCTGCCGGTGGTAGATTTGTCAAATTCTCAATTTCAACAGGTTCTTGGGGTTCTGTCACAGACTCCTCTACTAATTCTTCCACAACACACTCGTCTATAATTGGATCATTAGAAAATAAGTTGTTCTGATTGTTTGATGAATCTTCATCGTCAACCGAGTTTGAGACTTCTTGTGCTGTGTTAAGAGAATCAAAATGATCTGAAACTTCTTGCGTTTCAGGTATAGAATTTGACGTCGAGGCTGCAGTTGTGCTATCCCCCACAACTTCAACATACCCCTAAGCTTCGCATCCCCCTCTTCCTCATCGTTATCAATTATGATAGATGAGCCTGGAACAACGCTTGAAACACCTGATTTCTCTTCAGGAATAAGATGAGGTAAATCGTCAAAGATATCAAACGAGTTAAATAAGTGTGCATAATTATAGAGAGTAAATGGCCGATTTCTAGCATCTGCCTTCTTTTCTTCTAGCCACTGTACATCAAATGATTCGACAATCTACCTTGTTGTTTTGATATACACTCTGTATGTAGTTTTGTTCTCTTGCGTAGCTTTACTGGTATAACCAATGCAGAAACATTCATCCCCTCTTGCATCAAGCTTGGATGTTGCATCTAGATGCAACATAGTACATGGATAGCCAAATGCTCGGAAGTGAGCAATAATGGGTTTGATACCGAAAAGGATTTCATGAGGCGTTTTCATCCGTGCCTTGTTTATCAACACCTTGTTTTGAACATAACACGCCATATTTATCGTCTCGTCCCAGAAGGAAATAGGGAGATTGGAGTCACACAACATAGTATGAGCTGCTACAATCAGGGTTCTATTCTTTTTTTCTGCAACTCCATTTTGCTGCGGAGTTCTTGCGGCACTATGTTGCCTAGCAATTCCCTTTTGAGCGCAAAGGAAGTTTAGCTCTGCATTCTTAAATTCTGTGCCGTTATCACTTGAATCCCCTTTACCTTCTTGTTGGTTTGATTCTTCATAAAGATGATGAATCTTTAACAAGTTCTGCATTGTTAGCTAAGAAGATAACCTATGTAAAACGTGAGAAATCATCAGTAATAAATAAACATTAAGACTTTACTGAGATGCTGAGCACATTCATTGGACCAAAAAGATCCATGGGAAGAAGCTGCAACACGCTGTCAATGGAGTTTACCGTGTTAGGAAAATGAGGTTTTCTATGTTGTTTGCCATTTGCACAAGACGCATTTATCAAACGTTATAAAATCTTTAACAGGTAAATCCCTTACCAACCCCAGTTTTGCAAGACAGTTTAGGTTCTTGACATTTGCATGTCCAAGACGACGATGCCCCAGCATAGCGTTGTGTTCAGAGATTTTAGAAAACAAACATGTATCGCTTTTAGAAGGTGGTTTATTCATGTCAATCACGTAAGCATTCCCCTTTCTGACTGATTTCATCAGGATCTAGTCGTTAGGAATGACAATTCCTAGTTTTAATATAAGACAACTTTTGTTAGTGAAGTGCGTTGAGTAGTCGTTGTCGCAAATTGAGAGACTCTCAATAGGATGTGCTTCAACTCGAGAACATAATTAACATTCTTGAAATAGAGATCACCATTTCTTATAGTGCCTCGTTGAGTGATTTGACCCTTTTCACCTCCCGCAAAGGTGACAAAATCAACCGTTAAATTCTTCAATATCACTTAGCTAAGATAAGTCTCCTGTCATGTGTCTGCAACAACCGCTATCAATATACTAGAGTCTAATGATAGTCCTCCATAGTTGTTCCTACAAATGTTGCGAGATCAGTTTGTTTAAGGAACCCATGCCATGGTGGTAGTGGGTAATCCATTTGTGTTAATGTAGGTTACTTTCATCCAAAGCGTATTATTGTTTGAGCTGATGGTTCTATTGCTAGAACATGAGGATTTGGGAATTGTAGATTGAGCAGGGCTTTTAGGTCTCCAGGTTTGCCTAGTTGTGTTTAACCTTATTAAACATTTCAGAGTTTGCCCTTAAGACTTTAACTGGTTTTTGTTGTTCAAAGATTTTGCATTGTTCCAATCTCCATCCAAGAGCTTCACCTTGGAATCTAGACTCTTCACAAGTTTAGGTTTTTAACCTTCACCTGTTCAGATTGTTTGTTATTCCCTTTTGGAACCTTCTGACGTTTCCCTTAGTGAGTTTTTCTGGACGATGCTAACAATTTTTAGTTGTGTCCAGCGATGCCACATGTGTAACATATTTGACATTTCACATGAGGCTTCGTTGGAAATTCATCAGCCTTTTCTAAACAATAAGACCTGTGTGGTTTCTGAGGTCTTGACGAAACAGACTTACTTTGATCCTTGCCCTTCTTATTCATTTCTTGTGTATTCGAATTTTTATTATCTACGTTATCAACATACACAATTTTCGATTTTGACTTAGGTGGAACATACTTTGTTTGACCACCCTGTCCAACTTGTTTTACCAACAAATTTTTAGACGCATCAGATTTATTGGCAAAATGACAAAATTTATGCAATCAGAAACGAAATCAAAGCAAGTATTTAAACATCGATCGCTCTTAAAAACAGAGCCCACACAGTTCAAATTATTAGCATACATTGAAACATTGTTTGATTCAGAAATTGAAAGATTGTTTTTCTGAATTTATTTCTAAATCAAGCGATTCAACATCATCATCCTCGTCATCCTCTACCCAATCTTCAACAATCACTTTTTCTATGTACGAAGTAGCCAGATTAATAACTTCCATTTTTTAGAAACAATGTCAATTGAATCGACGGTACCGCTCTCAGTTTCAAGTAACACTATTCGTTCAGCAGATTTAATTGCAATTTTTCGACTAAATAAAGACTTCTATTGTGGATTCTGATTCTGTGGCCACTGGTTTTGATTAAACTGTTTTAGATGAATCTTCACTAGACTCAACAGATTCAATCAATTTTGATTTCTCACAATTTTTCATTTATGAGGAATGAATCACATGAAGATCCAAATGAAGCAGTTGATTTGGAAGGTTTGCTAGATTCAAATTCTTTGATGAACATAGCCAAATCGTTCCTCGTAGCAAACTCATGTCTTTTCGAATTAATCTGAGACTCTTTCTTTTGATTTTGTAACAGAGATAAATTTTGAAAACCAGTAAGTTCATTATTGATTAAAATTTTGAAGTGTTTATCAGTATTAGCATTTTTCTCAAAATTTAGAGTCTCGGTTTGTTTTGAAGAATCAGCAGATTTAACGAATACCTTGTTAATGACCTGTTTATCTAACTTGATTTCAGTTTTGCAGCTTCTACTTTAACATCATTCGCTCACCCATAAACCATGTCAGGCATGTTGGCGATCTCCTCTTCAGTCTTAGGAATAGAGGTATATGAATCATTATATGGTGGAGGAATGCATACAAATCCCAAACCCTTATTCCTAGTTTCCTTTTGACTATAGTTTAACTGCTTATTTATCATTTTCTCTACCTTCTCAGTTGAAACATCAAATTTTTAAAAATTGTTGGTGCATTATGTCTATTGCCTATGTCTAGGAGGTGTCGATATTGTATATAGGGCTTAAACGTCTTTTGTATAAATGTTATTGATTGTTTTATTTGTTTATAAGATGACTCGTACGAGTGAGTCAGTTGGCTCGTACGAGTGACACTTTGTCACTCGTACGAAGCAACCACTCGCACGAGTCACAGCGTCTATTCCACACACTCTAGTACGAGTCATATCGACCTATAAATAGAGGAGTGTTGTGTCAGAGCTAAGTAGTGTTAGTTCAGTTGATACGACGAAGCCCTGCTGATTTGTTTACTCGTGTCTGTACTTGCACATCAATTAATTCAATTCAGGGCAGTTAAAAAGTAAGATATTTCTTGTTCGTTTGTCATCCTCTCTAGCAATGAATTCTGCCTCTTCTAGTTGAGTTAGATCAGACCGATTGCTCATCGAAGGAGCCGATCCCATGTTCACAAGTGGTATCAGAGCCTTGAGGCCTAATCTGCTGACAAACGTCAAGTTCTGCAGGCTACCAACTGTTTCAGTCAGATTCACTGTTTACAACTTTCTACTTCTACATTTCTCCCAAACTGATCTCGGATTTGGACGAAATTATGTACAAATTGGACTAGGATTCTATGATATTCCATTAAAATCAATTCTATACAATCCTTAACAATTTCAGATCTAAAATCGAGCTTAATCATGTTAAAATCCGTAAAATTCATCTGTTTAGAGACTTAGTTGTCTCGGACGAGTAGAGAGACCACTCGCACGAACAACTTTAGACCATTCGTATGAACAAGTAATCGTAATTTCTTAAAATCTTACAAGTTTCAAAATTTACATGTATGATTCGCACAAGTTATACATTCGTACGAGCATCTTGTTCGTATGAGTGAAATTTCTCATCTATACGAGTGATTTTCTTGTTCGTAACGAGTTACTTGTGTTTGTTATCTTATCTGTACAAATTTCTGGTTCGTACGAACGGATCTTGATTGCACGAGTTGTGTTGATATCCGCACGAAAGAATTTTTCCGCACTAATCAGTTTGTTCGAAAAGTGTGTTTTTGAATTATTACAGAAAAATGTCAGACGAATTTTACAACGCATTCGTTAATTCTGTAGTCACGACCACAACGGCTCAAAACATGAATCTCGAAAACAAGATGGGTACCATGACCAAACCGCTGAAGTTAATGAACCTAGAAGATTTCGACAGTTGGAGCAAACAATTCATGAATTGGGTCCAAGCAACTCACTTTACTTGCTGGTTCGCTATCGAAGTTGAATATCAAGCTCCTGTAGGTGAAAATGGCCTCGAAAAGACTCTAGCTCAACTCTCGGATGTTGAAAGGGAAGGTTCATAAACGAAAAGGAAATGATGAACATTCTGTAACAATCCATCAAAGAAAATATTCTGGCATTGTTACAACACGATGATGATGCTCAATCAATGTGGAATGCTCTTCGTTTAAAGTTCCACGGAAGTGATCAGCTTCGAAAGAGTAAACGGGCGTTGTTAAGTAAAGAGTTTGATATCTTTACGTTGAATAAAGGTGAAACTGTGAAACAATTGATCAGAAGATAACGCCATTTGGTGGTGCAAATGAAGAGAATAGGAATCATCGAAACCAACAAAGAAGTTGTTGATAACTTGGCAGATTCTCTACGCAAGGCGAACGGTCTACGTATTTGACCATATTGAAGAATGGAACCGAGTATGGTAATTTTTCGTTGCCACGTTTCATTGAAAGACTGGAGGGACATGAACTTGAAATGCAAAAGATGGTGAAGAACAAAACCGTCAAAGTTCAACAAGATGTTAATCTGTACTTCAGGAACAGTTCTCCTACTCAAATTCAGTCTCCGAAGATCCAGACAGCCTTCAGCGCATACAGCACGCCAAGCTCACCATCGAACCAAAATCTTGGCTTTCAATCATTTGCTACAGTTAATCCTCACACGTTTCAAAGCCCACAGTCATCACATGGATCACGCACTCCTCAACTCAACCAGAACAGTCAATCAAATCCTACTAAAAGGGTTCTTTAGTGAAATATCGCAGTGGATTTCCAGAATGCACAAAACTTCGATGAGAAAATCGCGAAGCAACACGTGTCTCTATTAGCATCGGTTCTCGAATCGTATGATAGTCTTGTAGCAGGAAGGATTGGAAATTTTGAAATGACTAGAGAGGACTACGACCAGATAGATCCGGCTGAAATGGAGTTAATTGACATCAAGTGGCGCATGGCATCTATCGTTCGACGCACTTCATGGAAATTACGGGAAAAGAGAACTTGGGAGGCTAGGATGGTGTGACATCCCGGTTTTTCGGATAACTTAAACGCAATACTTGTCGAATAAATTATGTGCTACGTATTAAACGTTTATAAGTTGGTGCGTTATTATGCGATATCCGAGTTCGGGTTTTATGTTAGTTATAATGTATAGACGTAGTAAATAAACAAATGAATCGAGCCGAACCGCGACACGAGCCGGCCTCTTTTCTTGCGACTCAAGGAACTAAACTTGGGGATCAAGTTTTAATCCAAACCTTAAACTCAAACTATCCGGTCGCGAGCAAACAACCCAAACCGACCCACCCAAGTCCCTTCGGCCGCGAGAACAAACCCAAACCGCAAACCTATTCTTCTTTTCTTCATCTTTTGCGCCTATATATACAAACACATGCATGCTTCCTTCACAACACAAAAACCCTAATATCTAAGAAGCCGACGGCAGCCTTGATACACTCCCTTCGGTCGCGAGCAGCCCCTTGTTCATCATCTCGATCTGATCAGCCCTACATCATCTCTCGGTTGCGACAGCAGCTTATCCCTTACATTCTTTCGGTCGTAATCTAGCTTGAACATCCGAATCAGTCCCGTCCAAGTCTCGGTTCGTTATTCACCATTATTAAAGGTTTGGATTTATAATTGTTTGCAAGATCATATTCGGATTATATGTGTTTGAATGTAGTGATTATGTTGTTAATCGGCTGATTTATCATAGTTTGCATGTATGATTGTTTTCGGAACTCATAGTTTGCAAGTGTGTTTTGTTTATAAAGACTAAAGATATTGATTAGGGTTTGCATGGATGTGATATATGTATGGATCTATGATTAGAAAAATCAGTTCTTGATCGCCTAGGTTCATTGTATTGACGGTTTATGCGAATTAGTGGTGATAAAATGCTGAAACAGGTTGCTGAGTGATAGTTACAGCCGACTTCATCTGGCTGTAACTCGGTCATTAGTTGTCGAAAAACGGATTTTCTGAAGTCTAAAACGTAGAGATTTGAATAACGAATCTAATGGCGCTGGATTCATATTTTTCTGAAGTCGTTTGATATTTTTAAGTGGCCAATTAAGTTCAGTAACTTAAGCTGTGAAAATCCTGAAATTTTGTTATTGTTTATCGAGTTGGATTTTATAATCTGTAGGGAGTCGAATCATGAAATTTGTACAGAAACTAGGTATGGAAATTTCCGGGCAACTCCCACCGTAATTTTGTTAATTGGTTGATCAGTGATTTTTAAATAAATTCTTCCGTGGACTGCAGTCAGAAAGCGACGAATCTGACTACAGCCTAGTATGTTAATATTTATGGATAATTGGTAAAGTATTAGGACTTGAAAAATTTATATAAATTTCTACAGTATGATTGTCACCTTCTGTAAAATAATTGGAATTTTTGGAACGTTGGAACTATTATATAAAAATCCTAGAAAACAGCCGAATTATGAGTATGTAAGCTGAAACTTGATAACTTGTGAATGTGTGCACAAAGTGTTGCATGGATTGGATTATGTTCATGATAAATTGTTTTGATTACTATGTTCACATGAGGATACTTGCATGCATGTTTGAGTGTTAGGAATTTTGATTGTGTGTATCATTTCGTGCGTAAATTATGTGTAGAATTTGTATTAGTGTGTTCACACACTGACTTGGAATCAATTGGTTTATTAGGACGCAATTAGCGGTCCCATCATTTGCAACTTCTGTGTTACACTAACCGAGCAACTAAAGGTGAGTTCATGGCCCCTAACTTTATCCGGTTTTTAAACAACAGGGGGAGAAACATGTATACACTCTTCAAACTCAATCTCTTTACGTTATACGAAATTAACGTCACATAACTATTCGGTAACTAAGTTGATGTTAATGTAATGTTATGGTCACTAAGCAGCTATATCACATAAGTCCTCGACAATCTCTCGGATCGTTAGTATTGGGTTTAAATAGCGGGGAAATTATAAGTAGTACTACTGGGCCCGACAAGCCCCATCCGAGCTAGTCGCGCTAGCCGACCGGGTATGGTCAACGGGTGAATAATTTGGCCTAACTTCGCCATGGTCAGTTATAGGCCTGGCAACACGGAGGCACAACAGTCAGCTTCGATCGCGAACACTTACGTGACATAACTTTAGGCTAGCTACCTATATATATTAACATTGAACTTAATTACGAATCAACTATATTATCCCGGGTTGGGGATAATGGAAACAACAACTTTATTATTCCGGGTTTAGAATAATGGAACCAACATCATTATTATTCCGGTTAAGGAATAATGGAACTATCGGTATTATTCCGGGTTGGGAATAATGGAACTAAATCGTTATCCCGGGTTACGGATAACGGGGGGAAACAAACTCATAACCGAACAAACGAATTTATGAAAACCTGTGAACTCACTCATCTTTAATGTTGACACTTGTTTCTTTACATGTTTCTCAGGACGCTAGGAGCTCTAGGTGCACTCACATGCATTGATCAAGACATCTTTTATCGAGTCTCATTTACAAACATTGTTTTGGGTTTTTCATTTGTTTTGGCGTTTGTGTTGGCGCCCGTTTCACTACTTATTTTATGCTTCCGCTCAACCATAAAAACTAATGCTTCTGCTAAACATTGGTAACTAACTAAGACAATATAAAATCTACGATGAATGGTTAAACAAATGATTTTTGGAAAACGTATTATCAAATCCTATAGAGTCGTTCGACGTACTAGTGTTTCAGATTCTGGTTTGTTCACACGCCTCGCGGTAAAACTCCGCAAGTGGAAATTGAGGGTGTGACAGATTGGTATCAGAGCCACTAGCTATAGAGAACCAGGTTTGCATTAGAAGTAGACCTAAACTATAGCTGAATACACGACACTAGACGTAGTTTGGCACCGAACTGTTATATCTTGTTATGCGATGTACCACAACTGTGTTATGTAGATTATGACTTCATAATAAGAAATGAAAACAACTCGTAACTAACTACACAACCTAACAGGCAATGTCATCATCATCATCGACATCATCATCCGACAAACTTACGCCACCAAGAGCGCCAGGAAAGGCACCTATGGTGGAACCCTTACCATCTTATGGCGTGGAGACACGCTCAGCTGCGAGGAAAAGGCTCGCTCTGGGGGAGGAGTCGTCATCACGCCCAATCATCGCTGTGCCGGTCAAACCGGTTAACTCGGTAGAAGTAGGGAATGACCTACTTAGAAATATGATACAGAAACAACAAGAACAATTAGAAAGAATGCAGGAAACCATCCTAGCACAGGGATGGATGATCCGACAACTGACAGGTAAAATCGACTCGCTCGAGGAAGAGCAACATACGAGTAAGATAGCTCGTAACACCTTAGCCAGAGATCTGCGTGCTGAGCAGATAAGAGCCAACTGGCTCGAAGACAGAGTCCTGGAAAATAGTTGGAGAATTCAGGAGCTAGAGCAAAATCAAGCACCTGCACCAGCACCGGCCCCTCTAGTGCCGGTAGAGGAGGATCCGAAAGAGGATCCGGAAGAGGATCCGGAAGAGGACCCAGAGGAGGATCCAGAGGAGGATCCGGAGGAGGACCCAGCTACAGAAGCCGGGAATGCCGCGCAGGATGACGGCAACGACAGTGATTTGGGGGATGGAGACGTAGACGACTAACACGTCTCGCTTATTTTATTTACTTTTCTTCAGTCTATTTATTTTCCCACATGTGTTTAAACTTGAGACTTTATAGTGAATTCATATGTTTGGTTGGCACTTTGTAAGACATTGAAACTTCATTTAATCAAGTATTTCTTTTGACTATTTAATATATTTGAGTTAACATAACTTGATAATTATTTAAGTACGAAGTAGGATAACTATATTGGATATATAGACTTATCGGGGTGTGTTTATGTTGTTTTTCGAAGATCTAAATGGCAACTGGACGACGTGGAAACCTTAACATGACGCCCGAAGAACTAGCTGCCATGATTCAAGAGCACGTGAACGCAGCTCTAGCGGGTGTTCAGAACCAACCGGCAGGTAACCATTATTAAATTTTCAGGAGAAAATCTAATAGTTGGGCTAGTAGAATTCCTCGCTGACTACCTATCCTCTGTCAGCAGGAGGGGGTTTTAATCCCTACAAGATGTTCCTCGACACGAAACCAAGCAAATTCTCGGGGGCAGAAGGACCCATAGGACTGGTCCGCTGGATCGAAAAATCTGAATCAGTATTTGAAATGTGCAACTGTCTAGAGGCCAACAAGGTCAAGTACGCAGCCTCAACACTGGAAGATGGGGCACTAACTTGGTGGAATGCACAAGTCCAAACGCGTGGACTTATTGCTGCAAATGCAATGGCCTGGGCCGAGTTTAAGGCCCTAATCAAAGAGGAGTACTGTCCACGAGACAGAGTACAACAGTTGGAGCAAACCTTATGGAACCACAAGATGGTGGGATCTGAAATCGAAGCATACACAGCGAAACATCACGACCTGGTATTTCTGTGTCCCGATCTGGCCAACACTGTGGAGAAAAGACTCGAGTTCTATCTTGGGGGTCTGGTCCCGGAGATTCAGGGTATGGTGATGGCTAGCAACCCTGCAACTAAACATCAAGCAATCAGGTTGGCGCACAAACTCACCGATAAGGCGGTGGAACAAAAGAAGTTGCCAGCTCGGGGTACAACTGAAGTTGCCCCTGATAATAAAAGAAAGTTTGAAGACTCGTCTGTTCGACAGTCTTCGTCATCCCAGCCACAACAGGGGAACCAGAAACGGTTCAATCATTACAACAGCCACCGGGGTCACCAAAATCAGCCCGCCAACAACAACAACAACCAGAACGCAAACGGCTATGTAGGTCGAAAGCCGCAGTGCACCCGCTGTAATCTTCATCATCACGGCCCTTGTGCCGGGAATCGCTGCCAACGATGTGGCAAGGTGGGACATGCGGCAAAGGATTGTCGTGGGGAAATCATGTCCCGACAGAACCAAAATCAACCCCTAGGCCCACAACAGGGTGTTAACCGGGGATGCTATCAGTGTGGTAGCACTGCCCACTTCAAAAGAGACTGCCCACAGCTCCGCAACAACAACAACAATGGTGGGAACAACCACAACCACAATAACCACAACAACAACAATGGAAATGGCGGCACAGGAGGTGCCAAAGGTCGCGCATTTACATTGGGCCGCGGAGAGGCCAGAAACGACTCGAACGTGGTCACCGGTAAGTTTCCCCTTAATGAACATTTTGCTACTGTGCTTTTTGATACGGGTGCGGATAGGAGCTTTATATCTGAGTCTTTTAGGAAGAACCTAAATCTCACGCCTAAACCCTTAGAGACCCCTTATGTCATAGAACTAGCAGATGGTAAATCCGTAGATGTGACCCATATAGTATCCGGCTGTCAACTCAAACTCACGGGTCACACCTTTACCATTGATCTGATGACAACTACCCTGGGAAGTTTTGACGTGGTAGTCGGAATGGACTGGCTATCCGACGTCCGGGCTGAAGTTCTCTGCTTCGAAAAATCTATCCGTATTCCGCTCTCTAATGAAGAAATCTTGACGGTGCAAGGCGAGAAGGCAAGCGCCGTCACCAACATCATCTCTTACATGCAAGCGCAGAAGTATCTTCGGAGAAAGAACTCCTTCGCTTTACTCGCACTGGTTGCCGAACAGCCTAAGGACGAGAAACGTATAGAAGACATCCCTGTCGTCCGTGATTTTTCCGATGTATTCCCAGAGGAATTACCTGGTCTTCCACCCCATCGACAATTGGAGTTTGAAATCGAATTGGCGAACCATGCAACTCCTATCGCCAAGGCTCCATACCGCCTAGCTCCAGCCGAGCTGCAGGAGCTGTCTACCCAACTTCAGGAGCTGTTAGAAAAGGGATTTATCCGACCAAGTGCTTCGCCATGGGGAGCTCCAGTCCTTTTTGTCAAGAAGAAGGACGGGACCTTCCGCATGTGCATCGACTACAGGGAACTCAACAAGGTTACTGTCAAGAACCGATACCCGTTACCCCGCATCGACGATCTCTTCGACCAACTGCAAGGGTCAAGCTACTACTCCAAGATTGATCTACGGTCCGGTTACCATCAGCTACGCGTCAGGGAGGAGGATATCGCTAAGACGGCATTTCGTACTCGGTATGGCCATTATGAGTTCTTGGTCATGCCCTTCGGTCTCACCAACGCACCCGCGGTGTTCATGGACCTCATGAACCGTGTGTGTAAACCATACCTCGACAAGTTTGTCATTGTGTTCATCGATGATATACTCATCTACTCCAAAAGTGAAGAAGAACATGCTGAACATCTACGATTACTGCTAGGATTACTTCAACAGGAGAAACTATATGCCAAGCTTTCGAAGTGTGATTTCTGGATTCGGGAAGTTCTGTTTCTCGGGCATATCGTAAATGAAAAGGGTATCCATGTCGACCCTGCCAAGATAGAAGCTATCAAAAACTGGGAAGCACCCAAGACACCGACAGAGATTCGCCAATTTTTGGGATTGGCTGGTTACTATAGACGTTTCATCGAGGGATTTTTACCCTCACCCAGAAAGGCATCAAGTATGCTTGGGGTGACAAGCAGGAAGCAGCATTTCAATTGCTAGAGCAGAAACTTTGCAGTGCACCCATTCTGTCCTTGCCGGAAGGGACAGATGACTTTGTAGTATATTGTGATGCTTCCATTCAGGGGTTGGGATGCGTACTCATGCAACGCGATAAGGTCATCGCGTATGCGTCCCGACAACTGAAGGTTCACGAGAAAAACTACACAACGCATGACCTGGAATTGGGAGCAGTAGTGTTTGCACTTAAGATTTGGAGACACTACCTCTATGGAACGAAGTGCACAATCTTTACAGACCACAAGAGCCTCCAACACATCTTTGATCAGAAGGAGTTGAACATGCGACAGCGTCGCTGGGTCGAACTCTTGAACGATTATGAGTGTGCCATTCGGTATCACCGGGGTAAAGCTAACGTGGTAGCTGATGCCCTCAGTAGGAAGGAACACTTGAAACCTCGTTGTGTACGAGCATTACAACTCACTATTCATTCGAGGCTACCCGAACAAATACGCGACGCCCAATTAGAAGCAGTTAAGAGGAAAACATCAAGGCCGAATCTGTGGGAAAAATGGAACGCGATTGGGAAGTAAAACCCAATGGAGCCCGGTATTTCATGAATCGCATATGGGTACCTCTCTACGGAAACCTCAGAGAGCTAGTCATGGACGAAGCTCACAAATCCCGATACTCTATCCATCCTGGTTCGGATAAGATGTATCAAGACCTTAAAGCTGCGTATTGGTGGCCCAACATGAAAGCTGATATAGCCACCTACGTGAGTAAGTGTTTGACTTGTGCAAAAGTCAAGGTAGAGTATCAGAAGCCATCGGGGCTACTCCAACAACCTGAGATCCCAGTGTGGAAATGGGATCCGATCTCGATGGACTTCATCACTAAACTCCCGCGAACTTTGGGTGGTTGCGATACCATCTGGGTGATTGTGGATCGTTTAACTAAGTCCGCACACTTCCTAGCTATTAAAGAAACAGATAAGATGGAGAAGTTGACTCGCATCTACATTAAGGAAGTAGTTTCTCGGCACGGAGTGCCAACGTCCATCATCTCAGACAGAGATGCTCGCTTCACGTCCCACTTTTGGCAGTCACTTCAGAAAGCGTTGGGAACACGCTTAGATATGAGCACAGCCTATCACCCTCAGACTGATGGTCAAAGCGAAAGGACCATACAGACCTTGGAAGACATGCTTAGGGCATGCGTAGTAGACTTTGGAAATAGTTGGGAAATCCACCTGCCTTTAGTGGAATTCTCGTATAACAACAGTTACCATACAAGTATTTCGGCAGCACCGTTTGAGGCATTATACGGTCGTAAATGTAGATCACCGGTCTGTTGGGCAGAAATCGGTGACAGCCAACTTACAGGCCCTGAGTTGGTACTTGAGGCTACTGAAAAGATTGTACAAATCAGAAACCGCATGGCGGTGGCACGAGATCGACAGAAAAGTTACCTTGATCAACGACGCAAACCGCTCGAATTTCAAGTAGGCGACCGCGTCCTACTAAAGGTGTCACCCTGGAAGGGTGTAATCCGTTTTGGAAAACGGGGCAAACTAAACCCACGGTAGGTAGGTCCGTTTGTAATCTTGAAACGTATTGGACCCGTAGCTTATCAATTAGACCTTCCTGCCGAACTTAGCGGAGTTCACAACGGGTTTCACGTGTCAAATCTGAAGAAGTGTCTATCAGATGAAACTCTAGTTATTCCATTGGATGAGATTCAAGTGGATGAACAACTGCACTTTGTGGAACAGCCTATCGAGATCATGGATCGTGAGATCAAGACTCGAAGGCACAGCAAGATTCCGATCGTTTAGGTTCGTTGGGACTATAAGCGTGGACCGGAGATCACATGGGAAAGAGAGGACCAAATGAAAAGCAAATACCCACACCTCTTTGCAGCTGAGCAGCAAACTAACGATACCAACAACTAAATTTTCGGGACAAAAATTCTGTCAACATGGGGATGATGTGACAACTTGGAAATTTCTCATACTTTCGCGTACCATTGTTAACTAAATCCTTGTGCATGGCACTTGGGAATCTTTGTGCATGGCACTTGGGAACTTCTTGTAACTTCGCGTACCATCGTTAACGAACTAACTCTTTGTGCGTGGCATTCTAAACATGTACGCTGCATTCTAAACCGCGTTTACTCAATTTTCGGGACGAAAATTCTTTCAACATGGGGATAATGTGACATCCCGGTTTTTCGGAAAACTTAAACGCAATACTTGTCGAATAAATTATGTGCTACGTATTAAACGTTTATAAGTTGGTGCGTTATTATGTGATATCCGAGTTCATGTTTTATGTTAGTTATAATGTATAGACGTAGTAAATAAACAAATGAATCGAGCCGAACCGCGACACGAGCCGGCCTCTTTTCTTGCGACTCAAGGAACTAAACTTGGGGATCAAGTTTTAACCCAAACCTTAAACTCAAACTATCCGGTCGCGAGCAAACAACCCAAACCGACCCACCCAAGTCCCTTCGGCCGCGAGAACAAACCCAAACCGCAAACCTATTCTTCTTTTCTTCATCTTTTGCGCCTATATATACAAACACATGCATGCTTCCTTCACAACACAAAAACCCTAATATCTAAGAAGCCGACGACAGCCTTGATACACTCCCTTCGGTCGCGAGCAGCCCCTTGTTCATCATCTCGATCTGATCAGCCCTACATCATCTCTCGGTCGCGACAGCAGCTTATCCCTTACATTCTTTCGGTCGTAATCTAGCTTGAACATCCGAATCAGTCCCGTCCAAGTCTCGGTTTGTTATTCACCATTATTAAAGGTTAGGATTTATAATTGTTTGCAAGATCATATTCGGATTATATGTGTTTGAATGTAGTGATTATGTTGTTAATCGGCTGATTTATCATAGTTCGCATGTATGATTGTTTTCGGAACTCATAGTTTGCAAGTGTGTTTTGTTTATAAAGACTAGAGATATTGATTAGGGTTTGCATGGATGTGATATATGTATGGATCTATGATTAGAAAAATCAGTTCTTGATCGCCTAGGTTCATTGTATTGACGGTTTATGCGAATTAGTGGTGATAAAATGCTGAAACAGGTTGCTGAGTGATAGTTACAGCCGACTTCATCTGGCGGTAACTCGGTCATTAGTTGTCGAAAAACGGATTTTCTGAAGTCTAAAACGTAGAGATTTGAATAACGAATCTAATGGCGCTGGATTCATATTTTTCTGAAGTCGTTTGATATTTTTAAGTGGCCAATTAAGTTCAGTAACTTAAGCTGTGAAAATCCTGAAATTTTGTTACTTGTTTATCGAGTTGGATTTTATAATCTGTAGGGAGTCGAATCATGAAATTTGTACAGCAACTAGGTATGGAAATTTCCGGGCAACTCCCACTGGAATTTTGTTAATTGGATGATCAGTGATTTTTAAATAAATTCTTCCGTGGACTGCAGTCAGAAAGCAGCGAATCTGACTGCAGCCTACTATGTTAATATTTATGGATAATTGGTAAAGTATTAGGACTTGAAAATTTTATATAAATTTTTACATTATGATTGTCACCTGCTGTAAAATAATTGGAATTTTTGGAACGTTGGAACTATTATATAAAAATCCTAGAAAACAGCCGAATTATGAGTATGTAAGCTGAAACTTGATAACTTGTGAATGTGTGCACAAAGTGTTGCATGGATTGGATTATGTTCATGATAAATTGTTTTGATTACTATGTTCACATGAGGATACTTGCATGCATGTTTGAGTGTTAGGAATTTTGATTGTGTGTATCATTTTGTGCGTAAATTATGTGTAGAATTTGTATTAGTGTGTTCGCACACTGACTTGGAATCAATTTTTATTAGGACGCAATTAGCGGTCCCATCATTTGCAACTTCTGTGTTACACTAACCGAGCAACTAAAGGTGAGTTCACGGCCCCTAACTTTATCCGGTTTTTAAACAACAGGGGGAGAAACATGTATACACTCTTCAAACTCAATCTCTTTACGTTATACGAAATTAACGTCACATAACTATTCGGTAACTAAGTTGATGTTAATGTAATGTTATGGTCACTAAGAGCTATATCACATAAGTCCTCGACAATCTCTCGGATCGTTAGTATTGGGTTTAAATAGCGGGGAAATTATAAGTAGTACTACTGGGCCCGACAAGCCCCATCCGAGCTAGTCGCGCTAGCCGACCGGGTATGGTCAACGGGTGAATAATTTGGCCTAACTTCGCCATGGTCAGTGATAGGCCTGGCAAAACGGAGGCACAACAGTCAGCTTCGATCGCGAACACTTACGTGACATAACTTTAGGCTAGCTACCTATATATGTTAACATTGAACTTAATTACGAATCAACTATATTATCCCGGGTTGGGGATAATGGAAACAACAACTATATTATCCCGAGTTAGGGATAATGGGAACAACAACTTTATTATTCCGGGTTTGGAATAATGGAACCAACATCATTATTATTCCGGTTAAGGAATAATGGAACTATCGGTATTATTCCGGGTTGGGAATAATGGAACTAAATCGTTATCCCGGGTTAGGGATAACGGTGGGAAACAAACTCATAACCGAACAAACGAATTTATGAAAACCTGTGAACTCACTCATCTTTAATGTTGACACTTGTTTCTTTACATGTTTCTCAGGACGCTAGGAGCTCTAGGTGCACTCACATGCATTGATCAAGACATCTTTTATCGAGTCTCATTTACAAACATTGTTTTGGGTTTTTCATTTGTTTTGGCGTTTGTGTTGGCGCCCGTTTCACTACTTATTTTATGCTTCCGCTCAACCATAAAAACTAATGCTTCCGCTAAACATTGGTAACTAACTAAGACAATATAAAATCTACGATGAATGGTTAAACAAATGATTTTTGGAAAACGTATTATCAAATCACATAGAGTCGTTCGACGTACTAGTGTTTCAGATTCTGGTTTGTTCACACGCCTCGCGGTAAAACTCCACAAGTGGAAATTGAGGGTGTGACAGATGGAAAACTTGGATTCGACAAATCTAAAGTTACCTATTTTAAGTGTCGGGAAAAGGGTCACTTTAAGCATGAATGCTCAAATAGATAAGCTCAAGGGAAACAGAACCCATTTGCCGATGACTATTACAAGAAGGCTATCTACCACCATCCTCAACCAAGAACTCACATGGTGCAGATCGAAGACAAACAACCAGAGACCAAAGATAAGGCGCTAGTGGTTACTCAGGAAGATGAGGGCTTTAACTGGAATAAATATATTTCCAAGAATGAAAGTTTGGCTTTGATTGCTGAGATAATCGAAGAACCTGAAGAAGAATCGGAGGAAGCTTTTGATGAGGCACCAGAAGATGATTATTATCACACATCATCAGAAGAGGAGGAAATTTTGAATAGTGCATTTAAACACCTCCTTCCTAACGATATGTTGAAAACTTTTGTAGGTTACTTTGCACCAAGTCAACAATCATCTTGTTCAGAACAAAAGACGCCTGATGCTCAAGAGAAAATTGATGAAAAGATGGAGAAGTTGTCGGATGACATCAGCAAGGCATGCATGGCAAACATCAATGAGGTAAATGAGTCTAAGAGTGAGTCTGTGGTTGAAAAACCGTGTCTGAAATGTGCTGAGCCATGCAATGAATGTGTTGTAAAAGACACACGGTATACTGAGCTCAAAAGTTTAACATATAATTTGTCAAGTGATTACAAATCAACTAAATAAGAATACGTCAAATTAAGTAACTCTGTTAAACAATACACAAAAGCACTCAAAGAAAGTAACGCAACACTTTTGATGCTCAAAGCGACAGTAATGGACAAGAAAATGGCCATTAATATTCACTCAAACACTATCCCTGAGCTTGAGAAGGTAAGAATTGAAACTGAACAGGTTAACAAACTGTTAATCAGTTATTCAACAAGCCCTTATGTCATTGATCACATTTTACCTAAAATTGAAAACAAAGAAGAATCAGAAAGGTTGAAACCAAAAGTGCGAGTTACGATCGATTTCCACCCCCTATGTGGAATAGTTATGCTTGTAAAAAACCAGCAGGGGTGGAGAAGGCACTCAATCTAAAGCTAAAAACTGAACAATCAAATGAGTTGCCTACAAACATCAACCTAACTTACACAACTTCTGATAGTGAATGTGACTCTGAGATGGTTAAGACTGTGGTAGAAAAAGTTTTAAAAAGCAAAGCTGAAAAGTCCAAGTCTGATGCTGAAACATCAGAAAATAGTTTGACTAATGATCCAAACATCATAGTTTATAAAATGAAAGGATTAAATAAACTATTTTCTGATGAGGATTTTCCATCCAGAACGTGAATCTAGATCGTGTTGATAAAATGTTCAAGCTTGTGGAGGTAAGTCATGCTGATTTAGATAAACATGATGCATCATTCTACTCTAGATCCAAAAGTGACAACCGACCCTATTATCATAAAAACAGAGATTATCCTGAAAATAAGAGGACAGGGTTGGGTTTCCAAAAGCCACGAATGAACAACAAGTCTCAAAAACAAAACTTTACCAAGAAATCAACTTTGTTTTTGCGACAACAACATAGAAGGAAAAAGAAATCATCAGAACTCAATCGAATGATGATTTCAAGAAAGAGAAAGAGAAAAGGAAACAAGTTTTGGAGTCTTCTGTTCGAAAGGACAGTAGAACTTGTTACAAATGTCAAACTGTTGGGCATATTGCAAGATATTGCTCACAAGAATCTCCAAAACCTGTTTCTCATTCTAAAAAGTTCACAAAGGACGAGAAACAGAAATCACCTATAGTTGCGCCAAAGTAAATATTGAAAAGAACAAATGAATCCTACAAAAATGTTAAACCAAGTCTTCAACGTCATTCAAAATTTGAAATTGGTGAAACATCAACTAAACATCGCCAAATGGATTCTAAATTTATTGTTAAAAAGGCAAATCTGAAAACACAAACATGGGTGGCAAATGTGAAATCGTCCAATGAAGAACCAAAACCTTCTGTTCCAAACAAAACCGAGCCTAAAAAGAATGTTAAAAACAAAGTAGGTCCGACATTCGACATTCCAACCCACCCAAGACAAAGATGGCTTGGGTTTCTTTGTTTAAATAGTTTCTTCCGTTTGTGCGCAGGGACTCCCACTATCGATAATGTCTAAATGGATAATGGATAGTGGAGCCTCCATGCACATGACAGGGATGCTTGCGTTGTTACACGACGTTAAAGCTATCCGCGGAGGATATGTAGGTTTTGTAGGAACGCAAGGAGGGAGGATTGTCGGTGAAGGAATTCTCACGAACGGAGTTGTATGGTTTGATAAAGTGAACTACATTGCTGAACTCGAGAACAATCTACTCAGTATTTGGCAGATTTGTGACAAGAAATTCACGACACATTTCGATGATATAGAATGCTTGATCTTATAACCGGGTTTCAAGATTCCGGAGGAATGGATTCTGATGCGTGCATTGGGAGAAAATGACTTGTATGTTCTAGATAGCAGTGTCACGTCAACAACATCGAAGAAAGTTCAATGCTTTGTTTCCAAAGCTACCGAGAAAGAGTCGATACTATGGCATAGAAAGATGGGGCACATTCATTTGCGAAAGATGAATTATCTTATGCATAACGACCTAGTGGAGGGTGTTAATTTGAAGAATTTTCAATTATCCGATGATTGCTTGAGCTGTAAAAAGGGGAAGTAGCACAAGAAATCACACCCATGAAAGTTGCTGAATTTTATCAAGCTACCACTAGAGAGGCTATATGGATATTTTCGGACCAGTAAACACCAAATCTATTTCTGGTGATCTATATTGTCTTATCGTTACAGATGATTATTCAAGATTCTCATGGGTTTTCTTTCTTGAGAGCAAAGACGAAACTTTTGAAATTCTAATGATTCTCTTCAGAAAGCTTGAAAACCTGTATCATTTGCCAATTAAGAGAATCCACATTGACAATGATACAAGGTTCAAAAACAAGAGAATGCTCGAATTCTACAATGATAAGGGGATTCTTCATGAATTCAGTGCTCCTTATACTCCACAGCAAAATGGAGTTGCTGAACGAAAGAATCGCACACTGATTGAGACTGCCAGAACTATATTTGAAATTGCCAATAAGTTTCTGGAGTGAAGCAGTAGCGTCAGCGTGTTATACCTTGAATCGTGTGTTAACAGTTAAGCCTCACAACAAGACGTGTTTCGAGTTACTTAATCAGCGAAAGCCGAACCTTCCATTTCTGGAGCCATTTGGATAACCGTGTACTGTATTGGACCCGGTTGGTAAACTTGGTGCCAAATCCTTAGAAGGATTCTTCATGGGTTATGCTACTCCTCAAAATCGTGTTTTCTTGCCGAGTCTGAACCAGGTTATTCCTGCGCTGCATGTGGATTGTCAAAGATATACTACGCCAATGCAGAAACCTGGGGATCCGTGGCTGTTTAACTATGATAGTCTATGGAATTCTTTCGACCTGCCAGATGTGCCATCAGAAGAAGAACTTGTGACAACCGGCATATTCCAGTTGTAATTAAGCGCCTAACGAACAGTAATACCATCATAAATAACGCGGAAGCTACGCGGAAACCGGAATGCACTGACAACAAAATGGATCACAGACTAGACTTACGTCTAAATATTAATATATTATGATATATTTGGCTTCGTTTTCAAATTTTAATGCTCACAATCGAAATCGGATTGAAAACTGACAAGAAATGACAACCGTAGAGATTTCACGCAAATTTAAACGCAACCAACGGATTAACACGTCAAACACCGACCTCTGATATAATTTTAAATGCGTTCGAGTCTGAATAAACGTATTACGACATAACACAACGTTCGGGTTTCAAAAACGGGCCGTAGAGAATGTTTGGGCTTGGACACGTTAACGGGCCTTGGACCCGACCCACTTGAGAAACCCAAGATATATATAAACAAGCATAACCCTTCTCCCTCATTTTTAAGAAAACCCTAGCCCCAAGGTGAACCCTCTGCCTCTCTCCCTCTGAATCCGGTCGTCAGAATCCGGCGAGGACCTCCGGCCGGTGCCGGTCGCTTTTCCGGCCGACCACACAACCGACACCCTTTATTTTTTATTCATTCGAATGATGTTATAAAAAATAAATATAATATTTATATTTATTTCGAATGTCAAGATTTCCAAAACACTTTTACAAGATAAATATAATGCGTATATTTATTTCAAACGACGAAATTCGGACATGAGTGTTCGGAAAACATATAACGTAAATACAATCATCGATACCTATTTCAAACGTCGACGACTTGAATACTTTCAAATGCTTTTATAACAATATTATATTTGTTATATTCGATTCAAACGCCTAACGAAGTATGACACAATAACGTAAGATTATAACAAGCGTACGATTACATAATTATTTATTAATTAGAAACGATACGCAAGACTGTTGTTCGGATACGAAATGTATTGCCTATATGGGTATATCTACTAGTATGTATGCCTACATCTTACGAAACACTAAGAGTCGTACTATTATCCGGTAAGGTATATAACGACTAATACGATTTCATGAAATATATTTACGTTTCTATATAAACACATAATTCAAATCTCACGGAAACTAAGTCGTTTCCAAGAAAACCATGGATTAGTTACTCCGAGACAAGACCACAACACTTTCATAGAATCGTATGATTAACGATTCGGTAGAGCTTGGTGACACGTAGTTTAGCTACGTTATATGTAGAAACTTATAAGTTATTCCGTTTTAGGAATGTCTTAGATTGCATGCTAGCAAGCCACGTTATGGAGATGACATTATGGAATCATATTAAGCTAGCTTTGCACAAGGAAATTAAGGTGAGTTCATAACCCCCACTTTTTACCGGTTTACATTTTTATAAATGTTTTCGGGGGTGGAAAGACATGCAAGTTTTGCAAAAGCAAACAATATTTTGATAAATGGAAATAACATATTTCTAAACCATATTACATACAAATTTCAACAAACACGATGGTTTATAAATGGTTTAGGCTAAATTTACCGGTTTTCACAGCAATACAAGGGTTTTCGAAACATGCATGAGTTTCATGACTAGTGACGGGATTGTCTTAGTCACAACTAGGGGCTAGGCCCCAATTTTATTTACAACATGGGCTAGGCCCAATAACACGAATGACATGGGCTAGGCCCAATAACACGAATGACATGGGCTAGGCCCAATGTCAAAAGTATAAGGAATGAAATCATATGAAGGGCGAGGCCCATTCATACACATCGAAAACACATGTTTTAACAATTGATATGTAGCTATGGGATTAGATGATAATAGATCACTGTGTGTAATTAGGATGATAACAATAGTAACCATTAATCACGTAGTGACCAAGGTGCAAAAGATATAGATCTATCGAGTTTGAGCCACGCTCCACTCCTGCTTTGTTAACTGGTTAGGAGTGCTTTTGTGATCCCAATGATGTTAGAGTTGTCTCGGGTTGGTTACTTACTTATGGCACACAGGTTAGTGTATTAGCTACACACTGACTGATCCTTAGATTCCATAGGCATCCTACATACTATGATTCAATCCCGGTTTACAAATATAACTGAAACATTTCAATATCGGTCTACAGACATGACAAAAAACATTTCAATACCAGTTTACAGATACGATTGAAAACATTTTATCACTAGTTTACAAACATAACAGTTATATGCATCAGTTTACAAACATCACGGATTACATTTCAATACTGTTATACAGATATAACATTTCAAATGCTTTGGGATACTATGATCCCACAAACCTGTTTTCGAATGCAAAATGCTCAAATGTTTTATGACTCATTTGAAACAAAAACAGACAAAATATGAACTTGCCAACTTTAAGTTGACTTTTCGCATGTTCTTTCTCAGGTTATAATTTCAAGTATGGCACGGTTGTAATAGGAGAACCCATGGGGATTCGAGTACATAGCGGGTGTTCACTCTCTAAAAGTCTTAGCACTCACGTTTACTTCCGTTGTGCAATGAAGATACCAGTTTAGTTCACGCCCAGCTCTGATATGATGGAATTATAGGGGGTGTGACAGAACTTGTTATGCTCTTTCAATAGCATCAAATATCGAATCAAGAACAAGTTACCAGGCCGTTAGTGATTTCCCCCTCACTTCCTGTGTCTGCCACATCTGATGTAGGTCCGAGCACTACTCTTCAAGACTCTGGTACCCAATGTCAATACTGCCGAGTCATCTGCCCAGCAACAGCCAAATGCTGACTCTGATCAGGAACCGACTTTCGACGATAGTGGATCCAGTTCAGATGAAGGATCTAAGCAGATTGAAAGCTTCTTGAACACACAGGCTGATTAGTCAAATATCGGGAATGAAGCTTCATCATCTGTACCGGTTGTGGATGAAGTCATCACAAATTTGCAAACGCAAGTAGATGTTCCGAATGAAGTGATGCCGAGGACACTTTTGTATCATCCTTCGGAGAATATTATAGGTAGCTTACATCGGGAGTGCAAACTCGCAATCAGATCAACAAGGATCTAAGCTTTTCTATACTCGTATTGCTCCACTCCAAACCAGACTTTCTAATACTTGTTTTGTTTCTCAGGTTGAGCCCCGGAACTAGAAAGACGCGTTAAAGGAAGAAAGTTGGGTGGATGCGATGCAAGAGGAGTTGCTTCAATTCTAGAAACTGGGAGTCTGGAAGCTTGTTGACCTACTCGATCATCACAAAAAGATAAACACTAGATGGGTCTTCAAGTGAAAACGTGATGATAGAGGATTGTAGTGCGCAACAAAGCTTGACTTGTGATTTAGGGTTTCCATCAGCAAGAAGGGATAGACTACACCAAATTCTATGCCCCGGTCCCCGTCTTGAAGCAATCCGCATATTCTTGGCCTATGCCTCATGGAAATGGTTCAAGGTGTACCAGTTAGATGTCAAATCTGCTTCCTTGTATGGAAAAGTAAAAGAGGAAGTGTATGTCGGCCAACCACCAGGGTTCGTCGATCCAATGCACAAAGACAAGGTCTACCTTCTGAACAAAGCCTTATATGGTCTACATCAAGCCCCGAGAGCTTGGTACGAAACGCTTTCATGACATCTTACAGACAATGGCTTTATCAGAGGAACCGTAGATTCTACCCTCTTTACAAAGGAAGTAGATTGGCATTTGATTATCATACATATATATGTGGATGATATTACTTTGGATCGACAAATGACAAGCTGTGTAAAGACTTCGAAGAAGTCATGAAGTGCAAATTTGAAATGAGCATGATGGGGGAGATGAAGTTCTTTCTAGGACTTCAGGTCGATCAGCTGCCTGATGGTATCTTTATCCATCAGACGAAGTATGTTCATGACATATTGCAGAAATTCGATATGGCAGGAGCTAAACCAGCATCAACCCCATTAGCTCTTAAATCACGACATTTGTCCCTATCTTACTGGAGTCAAAGTTGACGAGACTTTATACCGCTCCATAATCGGAACCTTGATGTATATCACTGCTTCTCGGCCCGATATCATGTATCCAACATGCCTATGCGCTCGTTATCAGTCTAATCCAAGAGATTCGCACTTGCTCGCCGTCAAACGTATCATGAGATATTTGAAGGATTTCCAAGCACCTTGTGGTATCCTAGACATGACGACTTCAATATTGTGGGTTACTCGGATTCTGATTTCGGTTGCTACAAACTCAACACCAAATTTACGATGGCTGGTTGCCAGTTCTTTGGAACCCGTTTGGTAACATAGTATGCAAGAAATAGACCGCAGTTGCTCTCTCTACCTGTGAGGCTGAATACGTTTCAGCATCCAACTGTTGTGCCTAGATTCTCTGGATTCCACATTAGATGAGAGACCTCGGACTGCAATATCTTGATACGCCAATATATGTAGATAACCAGGTTGCGATCGACATTACGAAAAACTCATGTCAACATTCTCGAACCAAACATATTGAGATTCGACACCACTTTATCCGTGATTGCTACGAGAAAAGTGTGTTAGAATTGAAAAATCAACACTAATGACCAAAAGCAGATTTTTATACCAAAGCCTTTGATTGAACAAGATTAAAAATCTTTTAAAACTAAATGGTTTACGAAATCTGACATCAGGGGATATACACGAGGTTGTGTTTGAGGATGACGACGACTTGACGTGATAACTCATCGGTTTGACGAATTTTATGTACATTCTTTCCTAAAAACTCTAAAAAACCAAAAATATGTTTTTGATTTTAGGGGGAGAAATTTTGGGAAAATACAAAAACATTATAAAAGTTAAAAAGAGTTTTTTGTGAAAAAAGGGAGATCATATTATATCAATATGTCAGTCACATATGCTAAAGAACTGGAATGATTAAACAAGTAATTAAACAGGTCTTACTGAGGATGTGCCAATAGGCTTCACTCATTCAGTAAATTGTTTTCAAGATATAAACCTAAATGAAAAACTGAATCACTTGTGGGTTAACATCTGTCGGATCATGGACTTAGTACTTCAAAATTTCGTTTGAGAGAATGCCAGATTCTGCGATACTAGGTCTTTATATTTAATCGATATCTTGGGTATTATCCAAGTTCTTTTGATTTTTTGTCAGCAATGGCCTAGAACTTGTATAATACTTTACACATTATTCACCTAAAAAGCTACATAAAAAATGATAATGTCATAACCTTTGTGACATATGCAGTTCAAAAGATTCCTTTAAGGAACACCACCTAAAGACGAGCCTTCATCTCTTTGCCTGTACGGTAGTACTAACCTGAGCTCTCAAGGTCTCGTAATTCACCCCTTTATAGATATCAGTTATATATTCACCTATGAAATGAAATTCTAGGAATCTCGATACGGGAGTATATTCTGAGATGCGACACATAGTTATTTCGTGTTCTTAATATTACCAAACATATATTGAAACAGTTGAGAAACGAGAAAAAATTTAAGAGGATAAAAATATTGGCAATCTAGGTAAATCTGGTAAAAACTTAATGAGTATACCAAGATCAACGGTACTAATGATTTTTAAATACTTGATATGATCTTCTTAAAACACAAAACTTACAAAAATATGCATCTTTACTTCTTATTTCATAAAATTCCAAAACCCAAAAAAATTTTCAGTTTCCTTAGCTTTTTAGTTTTGTTTTAGTCTACCAATGATGTAAACACGGATAGTTGAAGTCATGGCGACATCTTGCTGAGGGAAACCTGAAGACCATGGGTTGGGAGCTACTCTTAATCGAAAAAATTTCTTGAACGTCAATAAAGTTCATTAATTTGAAACTTTACATTTTAAAATAAATATGTTTTGGTAAAAATTGGTCAACCAAGGTCATTAACTTGGACTTGGTAGGCAAATCAGATAACCAGGGTCATTAACTTGGACTTGGTTAACTGAGTGGGTATTAAATAGATAAAAATTGTATAAAAAATCAAAAATATCAAAAAGTTTTCAAAGTTTAGAACTGATTCGTATGAGTTTCATTAGCTCATACGAACCATGTTTGGGCTTCCTTCGTACGAACCACTGGTTTGTACAAACGACTCAATCTAGTATAAAAGCTCACTCTCTTCGCACGAACCAAAGTTAATGTTACTATGCGAACTTTGTGCGACCTGAGAGAACTTTGTGCGAATACGTTCTGAACTTCACATTTCTTGACTTTTTTCGAGTACTATTACATTGGGGAGGTTGATCCGCACACTTCTTACAATGGGAAAGGTACTTTTGTTCAACCCTAGCCGTTATAATGCCAGATTTGAACCAAACGGACTTGAAACATAGATTTAGGGAGATTGGACCCGTAAAACTTAAAATTGACCTTAAAAACGTTAATAACGGCACTAATAACCTATAAATCGACTATCAATTTGTTAAAAACAACATGTTTTTGGTTCGGATTAAACTTGGTGTTATTTGGAATGATTCATACGAATGGGTTGTTAGTACAAACCAAGATTTCAAATTGAAATACCCTTTTCATTAGTACGAATGAAGTGTTTGTACGAAGTAAAATCTTTAAATGTTAAAATTTCAAAATTGTGTTTAAGTGCTAATGATTCGTACGAAGCATGTTTCGTACGAAGTAAGTTTTGTGAAATGTTTTGAAAAGTGTTTAACTCTTAAATCACTCGTACAAAGTAGTGATCCGTACGAATGATAACTTGTTCCAAACTTGTAAAATGTCCAAGTGTTGATTCGTACGAATGCATGGTTCATACAAATGATATTGAAAGTTGAAAATTTTGAATTTTTTCTAACGCTTTTGAATTCTCTTTTTATAAGTCAAGAAAACGTCATTTTCTCCGTTTCACAACATTTGTTGTTTGATTGACGAGACTATTCCGGAGATAGCAGCTTATAGGGATGTACTAGATTTTTTAGCAGGATTCCAATCACGAAAGCGCTCACCGATCGACATATCGTTTATAGATTTTACGTTAAATACTTCTGGAACGCAGCATAGTACGATTCTGAAGAAAATGTGATATTGTCGGCGGTAAAGATTGATGATGAAGATCCAGGTCAAGATAACGGAAGAATTGATCCGAACGGTTTTGGATTTCACGGATAACACAGATGATCCTACCAGGTTTTTGGAATACATGGTGAAAGGATGTTTTTAAGGATGGGGTATGCCAGTTTTGTCAATGCAGCGCCATTCAAGAAAGGAAATCTCAGTGCACCTTTCCGTTACATTGCACATGTTGTTGCACATGCATTGAGCCATCAAAAGGGGGATTTGATGATCTAGTTGATTATAAAATGTGTAGGATTACAGCACTGGTCCTAAACCTGCCATATAACTTCTCTAAGGTATATTCACACAAATGGTGCAAAACATTCAGAGGGAAAAGTTTCTGCAATACCCTCGGTTCGTTTAGATGTTGTTAGATCATTTATAACCGAACCTGAAGAAGAAGAAGAAGAAAGAAGATGTGTTAAAGTTAGAGCACATGGATGTTTCTACGCTCAAGAAGATGAACTTATATTTGAAGACGTTTCCTAATGTTAAACCCGTTTTTGGTGCTATCGTAGACAAAGATTACATTTCTCCAACGCCGGGTAAGTGGAGGAAAGATGATAGCGGAGATGAAAGCGAGGAATTAATTGCGCTTGAAAGTTTTATTGCTAAAAGAAGTTCGTGGTTTGTGAAGGAGGAGAGAAGGGTGTTAAAAGAAAAGATACTGCTATATCTTCTACCCCACAAAAGAAAAACATAACAGCTGCTGAAAGTTCAGGGTTGCGATGAACCTGAAGTTGAAGAAATCATTGAAGACATCGCTGCAGATATCGAGCGACAAGCTTTTGGGGGAGTAAAAGAAGCTGAAGACACATCGTCTTCGAGCACTAACTCTGACGAAAAACACGCAGGTGAACGTAAAAGAGCCAAAAAGATTGAGGCAAAGCGTCAGGTTGAGATAAAGAGAAAAGCAGAAGAGCGAAAGCGCAAGGCGGCAGAAGAAGATGATACAACATATGTACCTTGAGGGTCAGATCCTGAAACTCCTGTGCGCACACCGATAAAGAAAAAGGCACGAAGGCTTAAGCGTCAAGCTGCTAGAAGTTCCGAGTCTCCAACCGTCAGATCTAAAGATACTGTACAAGAGCCGACGATCGATGAAGAGGTTATTCTTGAACCAGCTCAGCAAATTCCAACATGACCACCTCATCAAGCAGCACCACAACAAGCTACTCCGCCACAACAGTCTGCACCTCAACCGCCTCCACAGCCAACACCAAGACAAGCTACGCCGCAACCGCAACCACACACTTCCCAGCCCCAATCTCAGTTAGATTTTGACTCTGATTTCGGAGATATTCCTGGGGGAAGATTTTTCATTCAACGACCCTCATGTTGATGATTTACAAAAACAGGTCTTGTTGAATATTGTGAAGATAGCAGAGTTGCAGGAACAGATTAATGTGTTGAATGAAGAGAAACAGGAGATGAATGAGCAGATCAGTGTTTTGTCTGAAGATAAACATCAACTAGAAGCCATGCTTGCAAGTAGTGTGTCTGAGAATGAACGTCTACGTCTTCGTATGGTCGAATATGAGGAAGAAATACTCCACAATGATCGTAGAATGAGTTTGTTTGAGAAGATTTTGGTGAAAAAGCTTGGAGTGAATATTACAGCAGAAATAGACGAGATAAAGCATGCAGAGGAAAAAGAACGAGTTGCTGAAAGGGAGCGCCTTGCTAAAGAGTTATCTGATGCGCAAGGAAAAGGAAAAGCGAAGATTGTTGAGGATCCTGTGAACGTTGAAACTGAGCCAGAAGCTGAATCTGGGCCAGTTACTTGTACATATATCGTTGTGTACCAAGTTCCAAACAAGTTTATATTGATCGGGAAGCCTAAGGATGGAGAGATTGATATGTCGAATCTATCTGCAAGACACCGTGACTGGCTTGTGAAGAAAAAGATAGAGAAAGAAATTGAGAAAGCGGCTGAAGAGTTCGAGGAAGATGCTGAAAAGGAAGACGAAGATTTAGATATTGATGGTGATTCTGATTCTGATTCTGATTCTGATAAGTAATGATGATGATGATAATGTTGGAGGATCTGGTGTTCGTGTAACTGATTCTAATGTGAATAAAGAAATTGATTATTCAGTGTACCTCGATAATTCTGCGAACCAAACTACTAAAGAAGTTGTAAAAGATAGGACAGAAGGTTCTCAAGATGCTCAGCAGGCAGGTATCCTCTCGGTGATTGATATATCTACCGTTCCTATCGTGCCACAACCAAAAATTTTCTATCTTGAGAATGACGTCGAGGAAGGCGAATTCATTCACAGTTATTCTAAAGAAGAGATTGCAGAGAGGCTAGGTGTGGATGAAACACAATTTGAGTTTGACTTTGAGAATGAGCTGAACGAGATTAGCACGTTCGAGGTAAATGATTATGTCTTTGAACATGTTGAAGACGCTAACGAGTATGATCGAGTTGTCGTGGAGGATGATTATGATGACGATGCGAATATTGCCAATCAGGGTACAGAGGACTCCCTAACTTTTACCGAATTATTTGCAGCAGAAAATGCAGATGTGCTGAAACTTAAAGTTGAAGAAGCTGCAAGGCAAGGCACTATTCCTCAACAGTTGAACCGAGCTGAGATTGCGGAGATGAGGAAGAAATGGTTCAAGAATCCACCAGCGGAGCGTAAATTCAAACGTCCTCTAGCGTTCTTCACTCGTGACGCTGATATTTCTCTAAGGGACATCATCGGCTGGGGTTGGATTGAAGAGCTTAATGTCTATGCGATCAAAAGGGAGTTTGGTATTCAGTATTTCCGAGATCTGAGCGACAACAAGTCCTTGCCTTACTGGGATATTAAAGAATTGGTGCAGACAAAGACGATCAATATCAAGATGAAATTTTATGACAAGAGGCTTTGGAAGTTGATCAAGCTTGAGGCTTTACATGGTTTTACACACTGGAAAACTCACTTTCCTAGACGCATCACGAAGATCGATCCAGTGATGAAAGAGAAAGATGTGACGCTCATTGTAAAAAGGCCAAAAGTCATGAAGAATATGCCTATGTTATGAATGGAGCAGGATTTCTACAAGAGCTTCAAGTGGCGGCATTATGATTCGAACACAGGAGAGGCTGTTATCTGCTTGCACCCGGATGAAGACTCATGGAAGATCACAGAGGAACTAACCGAAGCCGTTATAGCTCACAAATGCATATACGGGCTATGGCGTGGCATTCGAGTACTACACCCGAGGTGGCTGGTTAATTGCTCAAAGAAGGATATTGATTGCTTGTTTTATAGCAAAATCAGTTATGAAGAAAAGGATAAAGAACAAGCTCTCAAGTTCTAGAAAATCGTTAATGTATGATTTGCAAATGATATTCATTCTTGATCGTCATGGAATACATCCTGGAGGAAGCTGGAGGAGACTGAGCAAAAAAACAAAGAAAAGAAAGAAGCTAGAATAGCTGAGCATGCTCGTATAGCATCGCTAAGGAGTTTTCGGTTTGGTAATACAGTGAACCGACCTCTTCCAACATATCAAACGCCAATAGCATTTGAGGAGAGTCGCAAGCCACCGAAGAGACTTTTTGTTCGTTAAACGTCAAATCTTGTGATGATTTTTTGAAGACCATCCAGACTACGGCAACATCCAAGGGGGAGTTTGTTGGTGCATTATGTCTATTGCCTACGTCTAGGAGATGTCGATATTGTATATAGGGCTTAAAAGTCTTTTGTATAAATGTTATTGATTGTTTTATATGTTTGTAAGATGACTCAGACGAGTGAGTCAGTTGGCTCGTACGAGTGACACTCTGTCACTTGTACGAAGCAACCACTCGCATAAGTCACAACGTCTGCTCCACACACTCCAGTACGAGTCATGTCGACCTATAAATAGAGGAGTGTTGTGTCAGAGCTAAGTAGTGTTAGTTCAGTTGATACAGCGAAGCCCTGCTGATTTGTTTACTCGCGCTGTACTTGCACGTTAATTAATAAAATTCAGAGCAGTTAAACAGTAAGATCTTTCTTGTTCGTTTTTCATCCTCTATAGCAATGAATTCCGCCTCTGCTAGTTGAGTTAGATCAGACCGGTTGCTCATCGGAGGAGCCGATTCCCCGTTCACAAAAATTAAACTCTTTATTTTCAAAAGTTGATTTCAGAGAATCAAGTACAACAGTTAATTTTTCAGATAGTTCTTTAAAGTGAGATGCCTACATTTTTCTTGACTTAGATCCTTATGCAACAATGGATATCATGTTTCTGTGCCTCCACCATATCCTTGTATCCATTTATTTTCTTTTTAATCTTATATAAGTCAGATTTGGATAGTTGCAATTACATAATTAATGAGTCAACCTTTTCTATATAGCCACTTACTTTGTCTCGACATGCACTAATACAACAAATATTATGAACTCATACCTCAGTGGCAGTCGGTGTGGGATCATGCATCTGCGCCATGATAGCTTGATACACCGTTTCTTCAATGATTTTTATATCAGCCATCTGAGTAGACTAGTTAAATCCTCCTCCTTCTTGAGCTACCATGGCGTTGCTGGGATTGGAAACTGAGGATGATCCAGAAGTGTTTCTTGGGTTTGCACTAGTTGTATTTGCAGTAGCTCCAATAACAAGTCTTGAGGCTGAAGTAACAGTGACAGTGACATTGCATATGATCTCTCCCTCTTTCCTGGGATTGGCAACTAGGATGATCCAAAAGTGTCCCAGCTCATGGTAGTTAAAGCACCTTAGTTTGACTTTTTCCATCCAAGATCCTTGTTGGCTGCTTCCAAGTTGTTTCTACCAGTTCTTTTAATGATACTTTTCGCACGAAACAGTGCCATAGCCATTTTCCAGGTTTTGCTCAACTTCTTTCGTGACTACAAAAGGAGTTGAGTTGCTTGAAGAAGAACAGATGTAGCAGGAGCTGGAGAAGTGTGAACAGGGTGCACTGATTGAAATGGTTCAGTAGATGTGTAACTAGAGTGAGTATGAACACCAGAATAAGTGGGAGTGGGAGTGCAAGAAGAAACATCTGAAATGACCCAACTCCGTGTTGTGAGACCAGGGTTGTGTTGGATAAGAATTGTTGTTACTAGATGCATGATTGTACAATCTTTACTTGCCATCCATTTCACAAGACTTGAGTAATAAAATTACTTCTAGAAGAGTCATGCGGGTCAGGTCTTTGGTTCTCTTGATAAGTGTGACATTTGTATCCTAGTGTCTTGGCAGGTCACTCAGCAGCTTCTTGTTGACCACTGAGTTCTGAAGCATCATATCATGTGTTTGCATCTCACCTACCAGTGTAATGAACCATTAGATCTGATTCTCAAGAGTTTTACCAGGAAAATGATTAAACATATTGAACTTCTGAGTCAACATTTCCCTCTTGCTCTCTGTCATTTCTTTATTCCCTTCATACATTGCCAAAAGAGCATCCCACATCTCTTTGGCAGATATTGATTCACGAACATAAATATCAATTTTTGGGACTAATGTAGAATGCAACATTCTGAAAGCCTTATCGTTAATCTCAGTCTTTTCGTAGTCTTCATCATCATAAGCTGAAACAGGCTTCACAGCAGTTGTTCCTTCCTCATTCATCTACTACATATGTGATAACAGTTGGACCTCTACAAATTGATCTCCATGACTTGGGATCCTTTATTTTCATGTATTGAATAAACCGAATTTTCCATTCAGAGAACGAATCCCCCAAATGCAGCCTTGGAATCTTATTGGTAGTTCTAATGACATTGTCCAAATCTTGATTCTTGGAGACTTTCTGACTTAAAAACATTTGATTAATGAACTCCATTGCTGAAAAATTAAACTATTAGTAACAACTGATTAAAAATAGTGTTTAACAGTTGATAGTTTTTTAGTTCTGTTAGAGGATTAGAGGTTCCACAATCGAAATAGTCAAAACCGACCTACTCAAACCAGGTCGTACAATCCAATTGGATAACTTAGTCCACAAGAAACGGGTCGCACAGTCCAAATGTTTATAAATGTCAACAGTCCAATAGTGTAACTATCGGCACACTAAAGGGTCAGTCGCACACTCCTTCTTGGACCGTACACTTCTTAGAGTTTGGGCCGCACACCAGCTTGTTGAGCCGCACACACTATTAGGCTTCAACCAAAATGTTCCTTATTGAAAGGGAAACCAAACACTGGAAAGTTAACCGCACACCACTTAGCTAGACCGCACACTATCAAACTTTGGGCCTGTACACCAAAAGTGAATCCACAATACACAATCAACCCGCACACTGGGTCTGTCGCGCATTTCACCTCGCACACCAATTCCCGTAATGCATTTCCTTGGATGATTTGGTCACCAACTAAATCCCGATAAACTTGGAAACAAATTTGTAATCAAAATTATGAGATTTTTTATCAACAAAAACATTGAAAACCTTCAAAAACAGTGTTTGCCTACTCGAAACAAATCAAAACACAGGATTTTTTTAGATTGTTAATCTTTGAACTGTTCTTCGTAAATATTATACATTTGTTTCAAAAATTTTAACACACCACCTTAATTAAACCTGTTCAGAACTTAAACGCAAGTAATTAGTCAATCAATAATAAATCAAGACAGAAATTAAAACCTTTCAAATTGATGAATCTGTAAAAAACTCTTGAACCTTGTTCTTTGTGTAATATCCAAGAAAAATCGAGCCTTTCGGAAGACTTCTTAGGCTCTGATACCAACTGTAAGTCAAGGAATATCAATCGGATATCACAAACACAATTCTAAGTGCAAAAAACAAAGAATAATGTTGAACAAGAACAAGAATGTCGATTGTATTAAGATCAAAGTGCACCCGATTTCTAGAATTGTCTAGTATACGTCTGGTTACAAAACTAAACAAGACTTAGGTGCATCCTATCTATAACACATAGAATGACCTAATAGAACTGGGCCAAGCTTAAACCCTTATTCGCATACACATAGCATCGACCAATGTTTGCGGAATTCCTCGTTAGTAAGTTTAACAAAAGATTGGGTCATCGGCTTCCCCCGAAAGCAACAGATCGGACTTGAGCTAACCAACAGTGCCCGGAATTCATCATTAGTAAGTTTAACAAAAGATCAGATCTACTGTTTAAACGCTTCTACTTCTTGTATTAATAAACGTGGAAGAATTACAAACGCAAACTGACAGGGCTTCGCCTCAGTATCAGAAAAACAGCTTTTTATACAACACCATTGAGCCGCTATCTATAGACATGCCCAACTCACACAAGGGTGTCCTAGAGCACCTCTACGAGGTGGACAACATCACCTAGTACGAGTTGTGCAATTCCTCGTACGATGTGACCTCAAAACATACAACACATTTAAAATTCTAACGTTAAAAGCCCTTTTACATTAGACGTGACCTAAGATGTAGGCTATAGACATTAGGTACGAACAAACTCCCCGTTGGATATTGCAGTAGTCTTGGTCATTCTTCAAAAAATCTTCAGAAGCATGTGACATTATTGTCCAAAAAAGTGCTTCCTTGGCCTATGACGCTCCTCAGTTGGAATTGGTTTCTGATCAGTAGGAGGAGGTATGTTGTAGGTATCACCGAACTGAGATCTTCTTAATGATTACTCTCTCATTCTTTTGGCAATCCTTTCCTTGTTAAGCTCTTATTTACGCCGCCCTTTCTCTTCTAGCTTTCTCCATTCAGTATTATAGACTTTTCCTGAATTAATGTCATTAGCATAACAAACATTTATAACTTTGTATAACTGCAAAACCTGCTCTTTGTCTTTTTCCTCATAGCTGATTTTGCTGTAGAAGAGACATTCAACATCTTTCTTCAAGTAGTTGACCAGCCACATCGGGTCAAGTATACGAATTCTCCTCCACAAGCTATACATCCTTTTATGAGCAATAACGGCCTCAAATAACTTTTCAGTGATCTTGCATGACTCATCATTTTGAACCACGATCACTACTTCACCATTTTCCGTGTCATAGTGTCACCATTTGAAGATTTGATGAAAGTCTTGTTCAATCTTTAGCAATGGCATATTCTTCATCGCGTGTGGTCTTTAAATAATGAGAGTAACATCCTATTGTTTTGTTACTGGATCAAACTTGGTAACCTTCCGAGGGTAGTGTGACTTCCAGTAGGAAACACCATGAAGAGCTTTGTCCTTGATGAGCTTCCACAGATGTTGATCCATGAATTCGATCTTGAAGTTGAATATCTTTGCCTGTACTAACTCTTCGACATCCCAATATGGCAACGTCTTTATATCACTTAAGTACTTGAAGTACTGAACGCCGAACAATCGCTTAATAGCATACATATTTAGTTCTTCAATCCATCCCCAGCTAATGATATCTCCTAACGACTTGTCAGGATCTCTAGTAAAGAATGCTAAAGGACGCTTGAACTTCCTTTCAACCGGCATCTCTTTAAACCAATACCTTTTCATCTCTGCGATCTTTTCCTTAGAAAGACGTTTAGTTACATTGCCTTCTTTCACAGTCTCTTCAACTTTGCGCATTAGTAAATCATTTTTATTTTCAGAAATAAACATCAAAGGTTGGGAAGTCATCCGTTCCTTCACCTGAATATTTAGCATTTACATCTACGTCGGAATCATCCTCCATGAAAACCTGATCATAATCATCAGCGTCTGGTATGTGCTTGTATAAGTAATCATTAGGTTGTGTAGCACTAATGCCATTTAATTCTTGCTCAAAGTCGAAAGTAAAGGATCCTTCGTCTACACCTAGCATCTGGGCAGTCTCTTCCTTGGTTTAGTTATGAACGAATTCACCTTCTTCATCATCATGCTCAAGATATATAACTCTTGATTCTAGCAAACCAGGAACAACTAACATAGGAGTCGCTGTGAGGATTCCTAGTTGTTCACACTCATTCACGGGATCCTTCGACTCCCCCTGATTCTGTACATCATTTATCTGATTAGCAGAGTCGTTCATGTACGCATCAACATCAAACTTTTTAATAAACTAGCATTTTGTACATAACCATTCACACTTTTTTGACCACTAACGTCATCACCTGTCCCAAACTCTTCACTTACATCAAACTCATTAACCATAGCATCAATCTCAGCATCCCTCTTTCGCTTCTCCAAAAGATATTGTTTTATCAGCTTAGGACCAACGTCAACACTTTCACCAATTAGTAAATAGTTCACTTGAGGATGATAGATAACCATTGTTGTACACGACTCTGGAATCTGGACAACATCTATCGGTTTTTTACCTTTTCCCATAGTAGTCGCTTCCTCTTTAGCTTTCCACTTTCTTTCAGCACCTTTCAACTCTGCTTCTTCAACCTCTATCTCGTCAAGTTCAGTGGAGATGTTGATATCAAATCTTTCAGCAGCATGTCAAACTTCTTAGCGTTCTCGGCTTTCTTAGTCTCCAGGTCTTTAACTACCAGATGTAGCTGTTCTTTCTCTTCTTTAACTTTTGAAAGCCTAGACACCAAATTCATATTCTACGTTTCAAGCTGCTTGATAATCCTTTGATTCTCCAAAACTTTGACATCAATCTTTTGGCTTTCTCGTTATCATCAACCAGTGCAGACAATAATGTTGTCAACCTCTGCTAATCATCTTCAAGAAACTTAATTCGACTTTCATGTTCTTTGATTTGCTTCCAACTCACAATTCTTCCTTCATTAAACATATCTTCTCCAAAACCTTCTGAGAAAGCAATATCTTCAATGTTAGGAAACTGATCATTTAGAAATTGACTATGTCCAGATTGCGGAGTACGTTGTTGCACAGGAGGAGTTGGCTATTTGGAAGTTGATTGTTTTGGTGGGGATGGTTGTGGCGTTGTTATGTGTTGTGGAGATGGTGGAATAATTTGTGGTGGTGAAGTAGGTTGTAGTCGTGATTGGGGAGGTATAATATGTGGTTGTGAGGTAGGTGGCGGTGGTGGTATTGGAGAAGTAGGTGGATGTTGTGGTGGTGAAGTTGGTGATGGATCAACAGACTTTTCATTCTCAAGAACAACCTCAACATCTTTCTTTCTCTTCTTCCAAAACTTCTTTCTCGCCTTAACTGCAGATGGAGAACAAGTTGTTTTAGCAGCACCAGATGCTTTACTTTTTGTGCGTCTTTCTGGCTTCCTGGTAGGCTTAGATGTCACTTACCTCCTCATCCTTATCCGAAGGTACATAAAAATCATCATCCTCTTTACGCTTGCGCTCTTCTTCACGCTTGCATTCCTCTTGTCTTTTTTGTTCTCTTTCTCTTTATACAACAATGTTAGGATCTGAATTAGTATCCTTAGAGGATGAACTTTCACCATCAGTATCATCTTCTTCCTCCCTCTTCTGTAACAGGTTCATTTACTGCCGCTTCTTCGACTTCTGGTTCATCAACTAGTAACTTACGCACAGTCGCACATTTACGCCTCTTAGGAGCTGTTGAAGTGGAGGCCCCTACAGCTTTCTTTGGGGTTGAGTGTTTACATTTCTTCTTTTCCTCCTCTTTTCGAAGTAAGCACAACTTTTTTGCTCCAAACCCTCAAGACATTTAACTTCATCTTTCTCATCACCATTACCATCCTTCCTCTAGTTTCCCATTGGCGGATGAACATAATTCTTGTCTAGAATCGCTCCAAAGAAAGGTTGGTGGCAGGTTCAGACGTTTTCTTCAAATATAGATTCAACCTATTCAATGTATCTTCAACCATGTGGCTCAGCTTTAGCTCATCATCGTCATTCTTTGCAAGATTCGCAAATTGGTTGTCTAGGAGCATTTGCACAAACCATGGGTACTGTAGAAATTTCTCATTCGAGATGTTCAGCACCATCTTATCAATATCATCTTCGAGAAGTTATATGGCTAATTAAGAACAAGGGCCGCAATCATGCACATTTGATAATCTGTGATGTCGTCAAAGCCCCCTTTCTATGACTAAGGGCTGCAATGACAGAGTGCACGAAGAATTTGTATGCCCTCCCCAGATTTGCTTTCTTGAAGTTTGTTGCATTAATGTATCCTTTGTATCCCATTCATTGGAAATAACCCTTAACCATTCGCTCAGGATATCCAGTTGGATCCTTTTCGTTATCGTTGAACTAGAGAACCCGTCTAATTAAACTTTCTGTAATCTTGCCTTCAATATCTTTTCCATCGATCTTTACTGCAGAGAATATTGCTTTTTGATCCTCATCATATCTTGCAGCTTTCCAAAGAAGTTCAACATGTGAGCGATACAGTGTATGTTTGTCAGTAAGAGCCTTGGTAACGCGTAAGCGTCTCATAAACTCTAGAAGTCCTTTGAATGGAGCCATCCCAGGAAGATTTTTATTCATCTCGCAACATATGTTATGGATGGGCTCGAACGACTTCTTTTTATCCTATGCACACAAAGAATTAAACAATTAGAAGAATTTCGTGAAAAAAATTCTAACTCTTTGTGCGAGGCGCCATTGGAACGAAGTGGCAGAACCTTAACTCGCATGAGGTGTGATATACCATAACAGTTTTGACCACTGGCACCTCATATGAGGTGTGACAAGAAATAATAGATTTTATAACCCCTACTTCGTACGAGGTGTCACTTCATACAAAAACATCTGTGATGAACACCAACCATGAAAATTGTGTGTTTTATGAAATTGAAGATTCCATTATGTCCTATTAACACCGATAAACACATTTCAATGATCAATTTTAAGATTGGCCGGTCCAGAATTCCTAGATCTACGGTTTTTAAGTGCTAGCGGCCGAAATCCTCAAACTAAAGGTTAAATCAATGTTAATTACCTTAACCATTATAAGAGGTGAGTAAATCAACCTCCCAAATGTTTGTTTTAGTAGCAAATTGGTGTAAATCGCTCAAAGATCTCAAATCGCACAAAGTCGCTCTCAACTCGCACCAACTGATATAATGACACTTCGTACGAGTTGTGACTTTATATAGGTAGGGACCACCTTTGTTTTCAAATTTTCTAAGAATTTTATCAGTTTTAGCAACCCACACAGTTGACCGAGTCTAAGTTAATGACCTCGGTTAACTGATTTGCCTACCAAGTCAAAGTTAATGACCTTGGTTGAGCACCTTTTTAAACAAACTGATGTTTTTTAGACAACGTAAAGTTTCAAATTAATAAACTTTTGATCTTTTCAAAACCTTTTCTCAATTTTAGATATGCTCCCAACCCGTTGTCTTCTGGACTTCTCAATGTTCAGCAACTCTAGGTTTCGAAGATCCGCTTTCCATCATCAGTAGTCAAAACTAAGATAGAAATAAATTCTTTTTTAATTTTCCAAAGTTTATATTAAAGCACACTTCAAATCTTTTTGGGTTTTTTCTGAAATGAAAAGTAACCTATGTTAACAAAACATATTTTTGTGAGTTCGTATTAGAGGATCATATCAGTTTTTTAGACATATCAATAGTACCGTTTATCTTTATAAAACTTTAAGTTCTAAACAGATTTACTTGGATTGTCAGTATACTGATCCACTTAAACCTCTACGCACTTCTCAATTGTTTCAAGATACGTTAGGTTAATTTATGAACATGACTCAACTGTGTTTCCCACGTTGGAATATACTCCCATAATGAGATTACCAGATTCCATCTCATAGATGAATATAGCCAACTGATATATTTATATATATGGGTGATGCGAGACCTTGAGAGCTCATGTTAATACTACCTTACAGTCAAAGAGATGAAGGCTCGACTTAAGGTGGTGTTCCAAATTTTGGAATCTTTTGTACTGCAAATATCGCATCTTTTGATATTTTCAATTTTTTATGCAGCTTTCGGGGAATGAATGCGAAAAGTATTATACAAGATCTAGGCCATTACTGACGTAAACTCTGAAGAACTCGTATAATACCCCAGATATCAATTATCTATAAAGACCTTGTATCTCAGAATCTAGCATTCTCTCAAACTTTTCGGAGAATTAAGTCCATATATCCCAGAGATGTTAAGCCACGGATAATCAGTTTTTCTTTTATGTTTATATCTTAAAAACAATCTACTGAATGTGCGAAACTAACTAGCACATCATAAGTAAGACCTGTTTAAACACTTTTTAGCATTACATTTCTCTAGCATACTGTGATAGTTCACTAATGTACAATCATTTCCTCAATTTACATGAATTGTCTTTTTCATATTTTTTTTGTATTTTTCAAATTTTTCTATGTTTTTGTATTTTTCCACTACAAATCTCCCCCTAAAATTAAAAAAATATTTTTGTATTTTTTTTTTGTTTTAAAGAAAGAAATGTGACAAACCAATGAGGATTACGAAAATTCGTCATCTGATCCATATTCAACCTTAAGTCGCCATCTTATGTTAGATTTTTCAAACTGTTAAGTCTCATAAGATATTTAAATCTGGTTCGATCAATGGTTTGGTATAAAAATCTGCCTTTTTTACATTAGTGTGGATTTTTCTATTCGAATCAACTTTTTCTCGTGACAATCATGGATAAAGTGATATCGAATTTCAATGTGTTTAATTTTTAGAGTGTTGAACTGGATTTTTTTGTAATATCGATGGCTGCCTTATTATCTACATATATGGGCGTATCAAGAAACTACAATCCAAAGTCTCTCATCTGTTGTTGTATCCACAGAATTTGGGAACAACAGCTGGAAGCTGTAACGTATTCAGCCTCGTAAGTAGAGAGCACGACCGTGGTTTGCTTCTTGCATTGCCACGTTACTAAGCGTGTTCCAAAGAACTGGCAACCGGCCGTCGTAGATTTGGCATTAAGTCTGCAGCATCCGAAATCTAAATCAGAATATCCAGCGAGGTTGAAGTTGTCGTTTTGCGAATACCACAAGCCCATGCTTGGGCAACCCTTCAGGTATCTGAAATCTGCTTGACTATCATCAGGTGCGATACTTGAGGACATGATTAATAATGAGCGCAAAGGCAGGTTGGATACATGATGTCTGGTCTAGATGTTGTGAGATACATCAACGAACCCTGGTGGTTTTCCAACATACACTAACTCCTTCACATTTCTGTAAAGAAAACTAGACATGACATCTAGCTGCTACACCTTGAAACCTTTCCATTACGCAAATGCCAGGAAAATGCGAATGGCTTCTGAAGAAACAGCGGTTGAGCCTAGTGATATCCAGGGATATATAAGTTACAACCAGGGTAAATCTGCATAAAAGGTTATCCTCTCACTTCAATTTTTAGGTGTAAGCTTGCTTAAGCTGATATGCAAAACTAGCAACGTCGTTAGTCTCGCCACGGGGAAAAGGGTGGTTTTCTCCGTGACCACACTCTGGCGTGAGAATAAGTATTTTGGGCTGGTAAGCTAGTAGTTGCAATTATTAGCGTAAGCTTGTATGTGTTGTGAAGAGCATGTGTTTTACCTGGAGATCCGATACTTACTTATAACCGAAAAAGGTATGTTCAGGAGAAGTGCTGGTGGGCCTTGGGCCCAGCCCATGTAGCCAGAGTTATCCTTTTTGTCCCTCTGCGTTAGACATTAAATGCTCCCTGTAGGAAAATTAATGTCCTCTGTCAGGGGGTGTGCTTTGTCAGGTGTTGAGTGGTGCCACGTGTAAAGGCAGCCGTTTCTAGTGTCAGGCCTGTTGCCAGCCGAAAGTGGAGAAGGTGGAACAGTCACTAGCAAAGATGTAGTTGGCGTATGGTCTAACGTCTGCCTCACTGGTCATGGGCACTGTCACATGCATCCTGTCGCGTAACCTTTGGTCATAGTTCTGCCACTTCGTACCCTTGGGTATGGTCAACACCTCTTAGTGCTTAACCCTTCTACGAGTCTGTCAAGCTTTTTCCCGCTAGCGTAGGGTGTCAAGGGTATATCCTTATGTCCCAAGACTATGAGGTGCTTCTCATGTGTGTCGTGTCCTTGCAAGGTTTTTGGGATTCGCAGCTCAGTGGGATGTTCTACACATGGTCTAGCAGCCTGCGCGCATGAGTCTAACTTTTCGTTGCGCCGAGTACACAAGGCTCGTTGTGTGACTTGATTGTACTGGCTTAGTTCACCGTTGCGCTAGGCTCATTCTACGGCCTATTATTGTTGGTCTAATTCACCGTTGTGCTGGACGCACAAGGTTCATTGTACGACCTATTGATTGTTGGTCTAATTCACCGTTGTGCCGGGCGCACAAGGTTCATTGTACGATCTATTGATTGTTGGTCTAATTCACTGTTGTACTAGGCGCGCAAGGTTCATTGTATAACCTATTGATTCCAAGGAAGGCGCACCATTGCATGTTGCATGCAAGGTTATCCTTGTGTAATGTAGTCAAGGGTATGGTCATTTGGGACCATACCTCCTCAAGTCCCCCGAGTCCATTGTTGTTCCTACGCGCATGTTGTAAGGTGGGAGGAGTGCTGGACTAGAAGAGTTGCTGCTTGCGCCGTTAATGTGTTGGCGAAAAACTTGATAAGTGTTCAGAGGAAACGTTTGTATGAAGGAAACTTTTTGTCATCAAGCTCTTGGAATTCAAAATCTAATCTTCTGACGTTGTAGGTGAGTTGGTGAGAAAAAATGGGAGTTGAAAAGACGTCTGACAGCTGTAGCATGCACTCAGCCGCTTCATCTGGTATTCATTAATGAATTTGCAGAGAGCGTGGTGGTCACGCGCGCACGTTAACTGTCTTTACCCACTTGCGGTGCGCCCGTTTGGATTGGTTGCTAGTACCACATGTGAGACATGTTCTCCGAGCGCATTAAATGTGCATACTATAAATAGGGGTGCCCTGGTTAGGGTTTTCTTCATTCATCCGAGTTTTCTTCTAACTTTTTCTCTGAATTTTCTAAGTTCTTGAGTCCTTCAAAATTTTCTTCAAAAATTTTTTTCTTGCCTTTCTTTGTCTTCGATGGTATTCAGAGGGCCTGAGGCTGCCTCTGGTGCTGGTGCTCCGCCTCCTTTGCCAGCTTGTAAGTTGAGCCGGCAGGCGTTTGATGAACTTGTGTCTGGCTTCTGGTTTCCTCCCACTTAGGATGCCCGGTTTTCGGCGGAGGGTGAGACACCCGCCGATGCTCCGGCGGGCTATATCACCCTATTCTATGATTTTTTTTCCGTGAGGGTAACTACCGGTTGCCCGCCACCAAGATTTTCTTGGAAATGCTGCAGCATTATGGGTTTCACCTTTCCCAGTTAAATCCACTGGAATGGTGAGAATCAATCACTTTGAGTTTCTTTGCCGGTCGTTGGGGTCTGTACCCTTCGTCGACTGCTTCTGTATTTTTTATCAACTCCATTATTCAATAGGGTTTTATTCTTTTCACACCGTGCATAGGCACGAAAATTTTTGCTCTCTCCCCCAACTCCTTCCATGATTGGAAGGCAAAAAATTTTTGTGAAGGCCGGTGTTATACCGGTGCCTTGGTGTTCTGGGGGCTAGATAAGCTTCCAGCGGAGACCCTACCAATACCAGTGTTGGACCCCTGACATTGTGATTTGAAGGAGATCCCGGCAATTCAGTTGTTGGAGAAGATACTGGTGGCGGCGGGGATGAGCCTGCTAGGGGACCTGTCCGCCGGTCTCGACCAGTGTATGTGGAGGGCGAATCGCAGTAAGCACTCTTATCCCCTTGTGTTTCCTTGGTTTTGACTTGTCGATTGCTTAATCATGCATGTATTTTGTTTGAAGGAGCCCCATTATTCTTGGCCGCCTTCCAAATGAAGGAAGGGCGGATGGAGAAGCTCCGCTTGGGGCAGGATGAGCCCACCTGGTACGCGCAGGTCTTGGGCAATTTGCCTTAGTCAAAGATGCGGACCTGGAGGCTCCCACGCCACCAACTGGTGAGTCTTGACTGTTCAATTGTGCACCATTGTAGGTTGACTTATTTGATGTTCTTCTGTAAATGCAAGCGCCCTGGGAGATTTGGGCATTGGCCTAGATCCCAAAAAGAAGGGACGCACAGGGTCGAGTGTGGTGGTAGAGTGAGAGGCAACTCAACCCGGGGTAGGCTCTCCCAAAGGTAAGCGCGTTGTTACTAATAAGTGGAAAGCTTATGTGGTCATTTCTGACTCGTGGGAGGGTCTTGAACCTGTAGGTGCGAAGAGTGTTGCAGGCGGTTATCCCTACCGCCATACCTGCTAGCCCGGAGGATGCTGAGGAGGTCCCAGAAGTGCCTCTGAAGCGAAAAAGGTTGCGTAGAAACATTTTGGGAAGCGGGCGGATCTGGGATCATTAACTTCTAGAATATCCCTTGGTAATTCTTTGTACCCTTCGATACTTCTTTCCGGTTTTTATGTTGTGTATGACTAACCTTTGTTGTTATACATTGGGGGATGAGCCGGTTTTTGTGGATTCCGGCACATGCGCCGGGGACGCTGATTCCCCAATGACCCAGGCCGGTAGTCAAGGAGGAAATTCTGCTGCTGGGGCAGAAGAACCGGTCGGCGTGAGGGATGGGCCATACATGGAGGTGGAAGGTCTTGGAATGGGTACTAATGTGGGTTCCCGGTTTTGGAAAATCCGGGTGTTCCATTGATGCAACCATAGCTAGATATTGAAGAACCTGTGGTTGTTATTGAGGAATCAGGGTGGATCTTGGGGAACCTTCCGTGGAAGTGGAAGAATCGGGGTTCGTTGTGCAAGAACCCATTGTGGTGGGGGCAGAACGCGCGCGTCTAGGTGGCGTGGTTAATGTTGGTGAGGTTGGGCCGTCGGGAGCGGCGTCTGCCGAAGATGCTTAGACCAGTGCTCCATAAGGGCATGTTGAGGAACCGTTACCCGGGGGTGGTGCGAGGTCTATCGCCCTTGATTTGTCTCCCATTCGCCTGGATGAAACTCCGGGGGAAGATCAAGCTGAAGATCGACACTCCTGTGTGGAAATTGGAGAAAGGAAATGACTTTTCTCACTGGCCAGTGTGCCGTGAGTTTTTTAAAGGAGCTTCCCCCCAGTGGAGGTACGTTTGCTTTCTGACCATGAAGAAGAAGAAACGTATCATGCATACCTCCAGGCAGCTGCCAGGTCTGCCTCCGTGACCTACAAGATTGTTTGGGAAAGGCGGGGCCTGGTGAAGCAAAAGAAAGATCTTGAGGCTGCTCAAGAGACCCTTGGTAAAGAGCGAGCCCAAGTGGCTGCGCGTGAAGCTGCGGTGTTGGCAAGGGAGACTGCCTTCGCTGATAATCAGGGAATTGAAGGTGGTCTGCACAGGGGTGGAAGAATCGGGCCGAAACATCGGATACCAAACTTGTTGAGGAGCGCAAGTTGTGGAAAGAGACTTGTGAAAGGGAGTACATGGAGAAAAATCCCTGAGGGATGAAGTGGCCCAGTTGCATGCTGATGTGACGCGCGCGGGGAAAGAGAAGGAGGTGGTGGCTGCCTCAGCTGCACAAGCTAGTATGCAACGCGAGCACAGCGAGAAGAAGAGGTACCCCCTTGTCTTTGTGTTCATTCGCTTTTAATATCACTAAGTTGTGATGCTAACCTTATTGTGAACAACAGGTCGAAGCTTGCGCTGCCTTAGCGAGCGCTAGGAAAGATCTCCAAGCAGCCTTGGTGGAGAACATCGAGCTTCTGCATAGGCTGCGGTTGGCGGAGGCGAAGGTGGAGGTGGGCAAGAAAGAATTGGAGGATTCTGAAAGTTCCCATGCCATATCCGAGTCGTTGGTGGAGTCGCTCTCCAACAACATGCTATGGCTTCAACAGCATGGGATTGGCCATGTCAGTGTTTCGCTTGTTTTTTCTGGCCCTTATGTGATGATTCTGACATTTCCCTTGATTTTGCAGATTGCCAATTCCATTGTGAACTCCGCAGATGATGGTGCAGCGGCTAAGCTGGTGGTTGCTGCGCGCCATGATGGGCATGCGTAAGGCTACGCTGAGTGTGCGCAACAAGTTACTCATGCCTTGGATACTCCATGGGATTCTAGCCATGCCTCCACTCATGGAGTTAATACCGGAGCTGTCTTCAAGAAGGCAGAACAAGGGTATAACCGCCTTGATATCCCGCCCTTGGAATTGGTAAGCGAGGCGCTTACCCATGATGACTTTATTGACTGCTTGAAGGATATCTTTCCGGAAGACGCTGAGGTCGCTGTTGAAGAAGAATACTAGTGTAGGATCCTTAATGTAATATCTTGTAGGATCATTATGTTTGCGCTGCGCGTGGCGCAGTTATGTACATACTTTTAGCTTTTAATGAAAAGTTTCTTCTATGTTACAATATTTGCGTGAAATAGACCAACTTTGCGTAGGTATAACGAATGAAACTGGTAATGAACTCGCGCGTGGATGTCAGCTCCTATTCATGCTTCATAGGTAGTGACTTATGTTTTACGAGTCATTGTGCACCAAGGTGTTTGAGCGTATAACCAAAGTGGCTCCGCGCATTTGTAACGAAACATTAAGATAAAAATGAATGCAGTAACTCTTATCTTTATTACATAATTGGGCGCAAGAGTCGTATTTTAGAATAGACAAGAGATAATGAACTTGCAGGTTTACATGTAGCATCGTCTTAGCTGTTGTGCATTCCATGTCCTAGGGATACTTGTTCCATCTAGGCGCTTAAGTGTGTATGCGCTTTTTCCCATGACTTCATGTATAACATAATGACCTTCCCATTTGGGTGCTAGTTTTCCAGGACGTTCAGCGTTGGATGCCTCATTGTCGCGTAGAACAAAGTCACCGAGTAAAAAGGTACATATGGGACTCGCATGTTGTAATACTTCTCTAGCTTGGACTTGTATTTTGCTTCATTGATGGCAACGTTTTCACGCCTTTCTTCTAGTAAGTCCAAGTCAAGTCTGCGCTCATCCTCGTTGTTTTGTTTTTGCACAGCTAACATGCGCGGTGATGGGGGGCCTATCTCTGCAGGAATCACTGCTTCCGTCCCATACACAAGGCTAAAGGGAGTTTCGGTCATGCTGGTTTTAGGCATGGTTCGATGAGCCCATAAGATGCTTGGCAGCTCATCTACCCAACCTCTGCGCGTTTTTCCCAACCTTGTCTTGATCCCTTCGACTATACTTTTGTTAATCCTTTACACTTGGCCGTTCCCTTGGGGATGCGCGAGCGAAGTGAAAACGTGTTCGATATGCATCTCTTTCATCCACTATTGTAGTTCTTCGGCTGCGAAATTGGGACCGTTGTCGCTGACTATGCGAAGGGGTAACCCGAAACGGCATATGATGTGTTCCCATATGAACTTTCGCACTACAGTTGTTGTGGTGAATGCAAGGGGTTTGGCTTCTACCCATTTGGTGAAATAATTGACTGCAACGATTATGAATTTCACTGCTCCTGGAGCGTCTGGGAATGGTCCCACCATATCTATTGCCCATTGCTGAAAGGGCCACACTGTTGTCACTGGGATCAATGGATTCTTGGGGTGCAATGTCTTTGGAGCATAGCGCTGGCATGATACGCATTTGCGTAATATTTCGACTTCATTAAGGTGCATGCCAGGCCAATAGTATCCGGCATTCATGATCTTTGCCACGACCATGCGTGGGCCCACGTGAATTCCGCATAACCCTTCGAGTATTTCACTGATCAAGTACTTGGCGTCTTGCGCGCCAACGCAACGAAGGAGCGGCCCAGGTATGACTCCCGGTATAAGATACCGTCCGCCATTTCATAGTTGAGTGCCTTGTTCTGGACCTTCCTAGCTTCCGCTTTGTTTTCGGGGAGAATCCCGTGTTGCAAAAACATGATGATGGGGGACATCCAAGATGGATTTCCCACTTCGATAATTTTGACTTGTCAGAAAGGAACAGAAGGGTTTTTAAGTACCTAAATGCGCACCTCTCTCGCAAGGTGCTTGAAGCTTGTAGCATCTAACTTGCTGAGAGCGGCGGCATGTTTGTTCTTGCTTCAGTTAACATGAGTTATCTTGAAATGCTAGAATTTGGTTATTAAAGCTTGCGCCTGTTCTAGATACAGGGCCATTATCTCGCCCTTTGCGTCGTACAGGCCGTTAACCTATCCTTCGACCAGGAGTGAGTTGACATGGGCCTCCAAATTCTACGCACCCATTTTGATTGCTAATCGAAGACCTGCCAGGAATGCTTCATACTCAGCTTCATTATTTGTGCTTTTAAAATCCAATCCGATGGCATAGGTGAATTCTTGATTATCGGGGCTTATTAGACGAAGACCTGCCCCTGCGCCATAATCGTTGGATGCGCCATCTGTGTGAAGTATCCATGCGCGGTCATCTGTAACCAGCGTTGAATTCTGTACTTCTCCACATTCCTGCTATTTATTCTGCGGGACTTCCGTGATGAAATCGGCCAATATCTAGCCCTTTATTGCTGGTCGTGGTTGATACACGACATTGTATCCGCCAAGCTCGATCGCCCACTTTCTTAGGCGGCTAGATATATCTGGTTTTGAAAATTTGGCCTAGATGGTAGTTCGAGAGAACTGTTATTTTGTGGCCCGAAAAATATCGGCGCAACCGCCGGGATGCATGGACTAAAGCTAGAGCAAGCTTTTCCATCATGGGATATCGAGTCCCTGGGTCGGTAAGCATCTTGCTGACGTAGTAGATCGGAGTCTGAACTCCTACACGTTCTACTAGCAGGACTGCTCCCAGAGCGATATCTGATGAGGAAAGGTAAAGCATCAGCGACTCGTTGTTCTGCGGCGCGGTGAGCTTTGGTAGCTGAATTAAGCATTCCTTCATTTGGATGAATGCTTTCTCCGCATCTGGAGTCCACTGAAACTTGTTCTTCTTCACACAATTCAGCAGAGTGCTGGGAAGGACTTCCTCGCGTGGTTAGCCAAGAACCTGTTCAGCGAAGCCAGCCGACCTGCCAACTGTTGCATTTCTTTGATAGTTGAGGGTGTGGCATGCTCTAAATCGCTTCCACTTTATCGAGATTAACTTTGAAACCATCACGAATGACGAAGAATCCCAAGAATTTGCTTCCTTCATTCTAAAAGAGCACTTGCTGGGGTTCAGCTTCAGATTTACCTTGCGCAAGGAGGCAAACATTTTTTAGATGTTTGCCAGCATCTTCTCCTAATCCGAGCTCATGATGACTAGGTCATCAATGTATACTTCCACGGTTTCACCAATGTCATCCCCAAACACATGGTCCATTAAACGTTGATAGGTGGCCCCTGCGTTGCGCAATCCGAACGGCATCTTTGTGTAACAGTAGATGCCCTTGTCTGTTCAGAAGGCGGTCTTGTCTTGGTCCTCTTTTTTCATTTTGATCTGGTGATAGCCCTTGTAGCAATCAAGGAAACATTTCCACCTGAATGAAGCAAGAAAGTCCACCTTTTTTGTCGATTTCCGGTAAGGCGTAGCAGTCCTTGGGACATGCCTTGTTGAGATCTTTGAAATCGATGCACATGTGCCAACTGTCGTTGGACTTTTGGACCATGACTGGATTGGCTACTCAAGTCTGATAACGCACCTCTCGGATGATTCCTGCTTGGAGAAGCTCTGTGACTTACTCGTTCAGAGCGCGGGTCTTTTCGGGCCCAAAGCTGCGCTTTTTCTGAACGATAGGCTGAACTGAAGGGAATGTGTGCAGTGCATGCTCAACTATTTCCCTTGGCACCCCCGTCATATCCGCTGGTGACCATGCAAAAATATCAGAATTTCGGAACAACAGCTGTTTCAACCGCGCCTTGACTGCGGGGTCATGGCGGGTCCCAAGGCATGGTTTGTTCCGGGTAGTTGTCGTTGAGTACCCAATTTTCTGGCCAACCGTCAGAAGATGGCTTGGGTTGCTTTATTGGTGGTTCCTCGTCCACAGACATGATTTCCTTCCTTGAATACATGATGACCACTCTGGTTTCTGCGGGAAAATCACAAGCGACGTGAGGGATGAAAGTAATCATGCTGAAATCCCGTTGGGCGCACCATCCTAATAGTACTCATTGCGCGAGGTTGCGAGCATGACCATGAAATCGACCTGGACGGTGCAAGTGTGGCGCTCGTCAGAGCGAGTCACCGGAAAAGAGATTTGTCCCAAAGGGAAAACAGCCTCGTTGCAGAAACCAGTGAGTGGGAAATCCGCCGGCTCCAGGCGTGCTTTGTCCTCTGGGTCGAGTTTCTGGAAGCACTATTCATAGATAATGTCCATAGAGCTCCCAGGGTCTATGAACATGTAGTCGGTGTGGTAGTGACCAAAAATGCCAGTTATCATTACCGGTCGGTCTTCTTGTGGACCCCGAGGACGACGTGGAAGATGACCTGCTGCTCACGCTAGTGAGCCGTGCAGCTCTTCTGGTGGTTACGCTTGCGCGAAGGACCACCTGAATCATATGAAAAGATTTCATTTTTTGTTACTCGGGCCCTCGCCGCCTCGAGTAATTTGGCGCACCTCCTTGCGCACATTGTGTAATAAGTGGGTGAACTTCCCACTTTTGAGTGCCTTTTCAATCTCCATGCGCAGGGAGATGCAATTATCGGTTGTGCGCCGCGTGTCTTTATGATAATCGCATAAGAGGTTGGGGTCTTGACCCTTCTTGTTGCGCATCGGCAGTGGTTGTTTGAACTGATGGTCCTCTGTGCTGAGGACCTCCGCCGATGTCTTCGTCAGTGGGGTCCACTGACGGTCGCGATTATCTTGCTTTATTACTCGTTGGGTGGCGAGCTTATTAATGCTCACGTGAGCGTCGACCGGTGTGTGGGGAGGGTTCTGGCTGTGAGACCCTCCACCCTTTATTCTTTTTCCCAAAACTCATGCACCGGTCTTGGGGGCGGTGGTGAGGTAGAGGAAGCCTACTATTGTTGAGGTTGTGCTCCGTTTGCGCGTAGACCTTTGCCGCTGCCATAAGTTTCTCCCAGCTCTTGGGAGACCTGTAGTTCCTGACACGACTTTGATCGTCTCGTCACAGCGTACGACGTACATGAACTATGCACGAATCAGGTCTTCATGCACATCCCTATCTCCAGCACCTCTTTGTTGTAGCGGGTGATGAAGTCTTCGAGACTTTCATCGTCCTGCCGCTAGATATTCATTACATTAGAGGAGTCTCTAACGTAACGTCTTTGCTGACTGAAATGCGCCAAGAACTTGTCCTTCAAGTCGTTCCAGGACGCGACTTTGCCCGTGGGAAGGTTATCAAACCACAAGCGTGAAGCATCTGTGAGGGTTTGGACGAACAGGTGACATCACATCGGTAGTGTCCATCCTCCAATCAGTCCTGCGCCAGTAAAGAGACGCAGGTGATCATCCGGGTCAGTCAACCCGTTGTATTTCCCGACATTGGAGGGCAGCTTTGCACGCTCCAATGGTGCGAGAGCTATCTCCTTGATGAACTTGGAGTGCTCGCATGCGTCTGCCGGTCGGTAATCAAGTTGTCATCATGCTCGGCCTCTGGGTTGTAACCGCCGCGGGGAGCGGATCTGTATGCCGCATGATTCTTGGGTATCTGGTGAAAAACGCTAGCGCTATCACATTCGCCGTAGGTTCTGTCCTCCTCACGCTGGGTGTACCGCTCCACTTGGGGACGCGGGCCCAACCGTGAGTGAACTGATTCTCTCCTAAGAAAACGAGACTCTGGTTTAGGTGGAGGTTGTATGTACTCCGTCTCCTGGGGATGGAGACTATACGGTACGCGTCCCCCACTGGTGAGTCGTAACTCAAAATCCTGGGCGAAGCATGTACTTGGACAGCGGGCTGCACTGGGGCAGCAGCAGTGTTTGTCTGTGCACAGAGTTGCGCATAGACGGCGTTTAGGGTCGTCTAAGACTTTATGAACCATGACATCGAGGTCTCGCTCCAGGAGTGACCATGATGTTTATTCAGTTGGAGCCGTGTTGAGCTCTGGTATCCTCGGAAGAGTCTTCCCTCACTTGCCCATCGATCCGAGAGGCATAAACTAGGTTCTTGTCGTCGCCTCGAGGACCTCGTGGGGTGCTTGATAGGAAATCAGCCATATGGAGATGAGGCTTGAAAAGGTGAAAATGAGAGGAAAAAACTGGGAAGAGTAAGAAATTAGCGAATGGCGCCAATGAAGAAGCACCGGTTGAACCTAGTGATATCTTGGGATATATAAGTTATAACCAGGGTGAATCTGCATAAAAGGTCATCCTCTCACTTCACTTTTTGGGTGTAAGCTTGCATAAGCTGATCTGCAAAACTAGCAGCGTCGTTAGTCTCGCCACGGGGAAAAGGGTGGCTTTCTCCGTGACCACACTCCGGCGTGAGAATAAGTTTTTTGGGCTGGTAAGCAAGTAGTTACAAGTATTAGCGTAAGCTTGTGTGTGTTGTGAAGAGCATGTGTTTTACCTGGAGATCTGATACTTACTTATAGCCGCAAAGGTATGTTCAGGAGAAGTGCTTGTGGGCCTTGGGCCCGGCATATACATCCAGAGACATCCTTTTTGTCCCTCTACGCCAGACATCAAATGCTCCCTATAGGAGAATTAATGTCCTCTGTCAGGAGGTGTGCTTTGTCGGATGTTGAGTGGTGCCACGTGTAAAGGCAGTCGCTTCTAGTGTCAGGCCAGTTGCCAGCCGAAAGTGGAGAAGGTGGAACAGTCACTAGTAGAGACTACGAGGTGCTTCTCATGTGTGTCTTGTCCTTGCAAGGTTTTGGGATTCGCAGCTCAGTGTGATGTTGTTCTACACATGGTCTAGCAGCCTGCGCGCATAAGTCTAACTTGCCGTTGCGCCCAGTACACAAGGCTCGTTGTGTGACTTGATTGTACTGGCCTAGTTCACCGTTGCTCTGAGTGCGCAAGGCTCATTCTATGGCCTATTGTTGTTGGTCTAATTCACCATTGTGCTGGGCGCGCAAGGTTCATTGTATGACCTATTGATTGTTGGTCTAATTCACCGTCGTGCTGGGCGCGCAAGGTTCATTTAACCTATTGATTGTTGGTCTAATTCACCATTGTGCTGGGCGCGCAAGGTTCATTGTATGACCTATTGATTCCACGAAAGGTGCACCATTGCATGTTGCATGCAAGGTTATCCTTGTGTAATGTAGTTAAGGGTATGGTCATTTGGGACCATACCTCCTCAGCTTCGAGTCGAGCGACTGGAGCATAAACCTTAGTATAATAAATGCCTTCCTTCTGATGAAATCCTTTGACAACGAGTCGAGCTTTGTTACGTACAAATGCCCCTGATCATCTCTTTTGCACTTGAAAACCCATTTTGTAGCGATAGCTTTCTGATTAGCCGGTAGGTCAATAAGCTTCCGGACACCAAGCTTCTAAAATTGTTGCAGCTCCTCCTGCATTGCGTTTATCCATCTTTCATTGGCAAGCGCTTCTTTGTTCGATTTTGGCTCAATCTGCGAAATAAAACAACGATGTAAGCACATTTTTTGAATTGGTGCAATATTGGTATAAAAACAACTAAGATCATTGTTGATCTGATTGCGTATTTTCACTCCTGCCTGTAGTTCTCCGATAATAATCTCTGATGGATGGTAGGACAAATTCCTTGGCATTACTCCATCAGGGACTTGCAGATTGATTTAGTAGACTTGTTGATGCTTCATTCTGATTTCTGGGACTTGCAGATTGGTTTAGTAGACTTGTTATATGCTCAGATCCTTCATCAGAACTAGATTCACCAACATTATCATACGTTGGCTCAGTTTCAGAATCAGAGTCATCCGTCTGGTTAAAAGTGGGCTCAGTGGTATTCCCTACTGGTTCGACGAAAGGCTTAGAATGAGTCGTGCTCGGACCTTCACTAGAAACATGTGTGCCAACATATGGTTGAGTAACCACTATTGGTCTCGGAACCTGTTCATCATTTGTTGCTGATATAATAACACAAGTTCCTCTTCATTAGGTACTTCTAGTAGGTCTAATGAATTCCATAAGCTCTCATAATTGAACATCCAGGGTTCACCAGGCTATTGAGTAGGCATTGTAAATATCTGACAGTCGACATGTTAAGCAAGGATCACTTGATTTAAGCTTGGCAGATATACTCTTCTCAACAGACTGGCGTAACCCATGAAAAAACCCTTCCAAAATATAGCACCAAATTTGCCGTCTGGGTCGATGACCGTACACGGAGACCCAAATGGTTCCAAAAACTCTAAATTCGGCTTTTGTTACTAAGCAGTTCGAAACATGTCTTCTCTGAGCCTTGACGGTCAAAACCCTGGTCAACGTGTAGCAACCAGAGGCAACGACTTCACTCCAAAAACTAATAGGTAACTTTGAATCAGCGAGCATTGTGCGTGTTGTTTCAATGAGAGTTTGATTTTTCGGTTTAGCTACTCCATTTTGTTAAGGAGTATGGAGGCGCTAAATTTGTGAAGAATCCCTTTGTCGTTACAGAATTCGAGCATTTGATTATTCTTGAACTCGGTACCGTTGTTACTTCTTATCCTTCTGATTGGAAGATGATACAGGTTCTCTAGCTTCCTTTAGAGAATCATGAGATTTTCAAATGTTTCGTCTTTACTCTCCTGAAACTTGACCCACGAGAACCTTGAATAATCGTCTTTCACAACTAGGCAATAAAGATCTCAAGAACTACTTTTGACATTTACTAGACCGAAAAGATCCATATGAAGCCTCTCCAGTGGTAACTTGATGGAATTCAGAAGTTTCCTCGGGTGTGATTTCTTATGTTGCTTCCCCTTTTTGCAGCTAAGACAATCATCAGATAAAAGTAATGATTGCAAGACCGGACATCAATCCGTGAACACTATGGGCGAACTCTCGATAATAGTAATGATGATCTTTGTGATTTTCTACTAAACCTAATTAAACAAATTAATTATTGAAGCAGAAAATGTGATTTCAAGCAAACAACTCAGAACCGAAGATTGAACTCAGGCAAGCAAACAGACACAGAGAACTGGATGATCAGATATGGGAAAAATAGGTTACCTAGGCAAGAATCCCTAGACTCATGATTAAAATCCTAACCTTCTTTTGAATGACGACTTTGTCAAACCCGATAAACCACCGGAAGGTAAATCGAACCAAACAGTAGGACAAGTGATGAAGTGCTAAATGGATTGACTCGAGTTATCGACCACCAAGTTCCATAACTATTAGGTATAAAGTAATTTATGTATTAAAACCCACAAGTTATGAATCTGAAACAACTAATAACACCGAGACCCTATGAAACTCTAGACACGAATAAACAGGTAAACCCAAGTGATCGGCTACTCAAACTGCCTAACAACGCCCAACCAATAACCTAGCGATCTATATTAGATTTCTCACTTCTAGAAAAGATTGCACGTTTTAATTAATTGGTTTTAATAATTATTAAACTTGAATTAGATTTCCCACCTTCAAGGTCTAGACTGAATGTTTAATAACCTAGATTGACTCCCGGCTTTGAACTATATTTCTAAGTATCTAGAGCATTGAAACAAATAAATATATTATCCAAACAATCAATACCAACACACAAATAATTAGAATCGATTTCAAAATTATAATATGTAAATCAACACATTCACTCAAAACCAAAAGTTAATCAATTAAACCATTCGTCTAGTTCATTAACCTAAGTGTAGAAACGTTACCTGAGATACGTCCTTGGGCTACGTGATCCGACTAAGAATGGCCTAAACTCTAATCTGCAAAATAGAACACCATTAGGACTCGCTACATGAATGGAGTTATTCCTGTAACCACCTCCAGCGTGAGAATAAGTATTCATTTATGGGAATGAAAGTAGTTGAGAAAGAATTGTGATGATCTTACCTTAATATGTATCATCTATTTATATTATTTGGTGAATTAGGATTTCCCCTTAAGTCGAAGAGTCGGTTGTACAACAACTCATACTTTCTCGGAGATCATGCAAATCTTCTATTTGCATGAGAATATAATGATAATATTCTTATTAATATCTTGCATTTAATGATGGTTTACCCGACCCGGGATGACCGAGCTGGCTCATTCCTCCACATGTGCCCCCAGTCCGATGCTATGGGAACTTGGTATAGGGTCGGACTAAATCAGGAAAATAGAAAACTGCTAGAAAATAGAAAAAATAAAAATAATCATTGCAAAGTAGAACAGGGAGTTCAACTGGCGGTGTAAGCTATCACATGACAGGACCCGCTAATGAGTGCCCGTGTGTACACGTGTGAATTGGGCTCCAAGTTTGAATTTCGAAAAAGGGGTCAGGATGGTCTAAATAAGAGAAGACCCCTATGAGAGGAGAACTTTTCCCCCAAAAATCAATGTTATTTCTACGGTTCTTAATTTCTAATGGCCCTAAAGACTTCCGACCAATCTCAAGGCAACAATGTCCTATACTACAAATGGAATAGAGCATCGTTCTATTCTCTGATTAAAGCTTATAGCATTAGCCCAGAATGGCACCCTCTGCTACCGTCGGAGAAAGATGTCGCCTTTCCCCTTTAAGATGGCAAGATTACGTTGTTTGCCGATTTCTTCAAGTTCTGCAACTTTCAACTTCCCGTTACCCGGTTCTGCAAGGAGATGCTAGATGAGTACTCCGTGCACATATCACAAATGCGTCCGCTTGGTCTTGCGAAACTTCGTCACTATGCCTCTATGAGCCTAGGGTTTCTGCCGGAGAAGTTGATATTCCATGCATTTTATTCACTTGCATGGAAAGCCCTTTTTTTACTTTTGATTATAGGAGCACGGATGTGTCATGTCTGTGACTGGTCCGCTCGAGCTCCCGGGATAAGGACTAGAAGAAAAAAAAATCTTCTTTGTTGATGCTAGCGTCATCCCGGAGGTGATGCATTGGAGGATGATTGCGTTGAAAGAGAAGGTGAAGCACACCGTCCCTGCCTAGATGGAATACCTAGAGAATGCGCTGTATAAAGCCTTGACCGCTCATTCATCTGAGTGCACTGTTATACCCGAAGGGGCATTGGTGTTAGTTAGGATAAGCTTATGCTGGCGCAACATCCGGACCTACCCAGCCTATAAAACCATTGATGGTGGTAAGTCTCTTAGCTTTCTATATTTGCAAATGCCTTGATCCCTTGCTTATGACGATGTATTCCACAACTGCCTATTCCTTAGTGGATTTTCTATACCTGGAGAAGGCCCCGTCCCTATCTGCCACGGACCGTCCCTTACAGCCTAGGGAGGAAATCGTTCTCCAGATGCACACAGGGAACTTCCTTATGTCTAGTCCTCACCTTGATGCCCTATCCCGGGGTCTCTCTGATGTCGGGTCTTTAAGTGAGGTTGGAACTATAGTGGTCACTCCCAAACGAACTATTCAGCTCAGGAAAGCTAGAATAGAGAGTGCCGACAAAGGTCAATCCTCCAAAGGCACCCTATACCCGGCGTGCACCGCTGCGACGACGTCAGCCATTACTAGGGTGGTGGATACGCCTAATACTTCTAACTCGGCGGACCTTGCAGCTATGTCGGAAATGACTATTGGGGTTCCACCATTGAAGCGAGTGAAAACCACTCCTCTGTTGGCCTAATTTGACCCCAAGTGGCGTGTTCCGTACCTGCAGGTCTTGGTAACTTATCTACACTATCTATGTTTGTGCTGTTATGAAGCCTATATCTCAACTTGGTGACGTCTTTACAGGTCCTATGCCTGGCGGACAACTAGGTGCCTCCACCGCTCCTACTATTACTGAAGCTCCGAGCCCTAGTGAAACAAGTGCAATCATCATAATTAAGTCGTCCATGCCCAAAGTCAGTGCAAGTGTTGACGTGTAAATGGGCGTCTGTCCGAGACTCCAGTCACTACCACCGAGATTGTGATTCCCTTATTTACCGAAGTCACAACTGTCACCACCATGATGGCCACAACTGTCGCTGCTCAACTCTTCAGTGCGGCACTAGTTGCCCCACCTATGATGTGCACCAAGGAAACGCGTGCTGAGGTGATTCCTTCCTCCGGTTCCTTATCTACTGGTTTGTCGTCGTCCCCCTTGGAGTAATCTAGTGATTGGAACGCTAGCTTTAGTGAGGCGGCGGGGTCAAGTGGCGGAATATCTGATAAAGGCAACACTGTAGAAGGGTTATATTTACCCATTATAGCCTAGGATCCTCAGATGCCTAACAAGCCATACAAACCGTCGTCCACTCGGCTGATCCATCCTGACGTAGTGAATCACTAGGTGGACCACGCCTTCCCCATACCGAAGTGTCGTATGTGGAAGGTCAATATTGTGGCCAGTTGTTGGATGTCACCTTAACCGATGCGGTGTCAGGGGTTAAGAGGATTCCTGAGATAAAGCGCTGTTAGGCGTAGGTGTGAACGGGGATCGTGCTCCCAAAATGATTAATCGACCTGATCTCGCTCAATTAGTAGAGGCGGAATTCATTGATAGAGAGGTAGACAAAACGAACAAGATAGTACTTAATATTTAACTGCTTCTGTTGTATTAAAAGACGTGCAAGTACAGACGTGAGTAAACAAACTGGCAGAGCTTCGTCGTACCAACTGACAAATTACTCCTCAGCTCTAACACAACACTCCTCTATTTATAGGTCGACATGACTCGTACTGGAGTGCGTGTTGAACAGTTACTATGCTTCATACGAGTATGTGGTTCGTACGAGTGAGAGTCACTCGTACGAGCCACCTAGTTTGCTCGTATGAACCAAACTAACAAAACATATAAATTTACATTCTAACATATAAACATTGACATGAAGCCCTATATACATTACTGACACATCCTAGACGTAGGCCATAGACATTATGCACCAACAGTAGGACAATCGGGAACTCCAGCAGACACGCCGAGCCACCCAGCAAATGATGGATGAACTACACCGGCATGACAGTTTACTTGATGTTGCCTGTGTCAAGGAGTCCCGCCTAATAGCTGAAAAGCAAAAAGCTGAGGAAGAGCTGAAGCGGGTAACTTCTAATCTTGCTGAGGAATACATGGTATGGGCCCGTGATTGCCAAGAGAAGGATCGAATAATAGCCCATACGCGAAAAGTACAAACGGAGCTGGAGAAAAAAGTAGTGGGGGAGGCACAAAAGGTTTGTGTTCTGACCTCTCAAATAAAAGGTCTTCGTATTGACACTGAGTTTATGTCGCAGGTGTGAGAATGGTACACTGCTCTGATGAAAGAAATGGAGGATACCCAAGCCCGGTTTGTGTAGGCGCGCCAAGAGTGTGACGACCTCATGGTTTAGAAGACCCGCCTACAACGTGACCTATACACGGAGAAGCCCCATCATACCGAAGCTGAGAGTGCAACCAATCAAGCCCTGGCTGAAGTAAGTGATCTTACAAACCAGCTTGGTGCACTAAAGGAAGAGAAAAAATGGTGGAGCTCTCACGACGTGATCTCTGGTTTTGAGTTCCTCGGGAGATCTCCTCACTTTAGCGGCCTACTAGATGATCTACCGTGGAAGTGTGTAAGACTGGGCAACATGATGGTATGCATGTCGCGTATCTAGAGTGTTGTCGTCGGGAATTATTGACTGTGGAGTTACGAGCGGCGAACACTGCGACGTCAAATCGGATGGCGGAGACTTTGTCTGCCATGGCCAACAATCCACATTCAGAATTCCAACAAGTCTTGGCTGTCGCGGGAAGTAAGGACCCGGAAGCACTTCGTCGCCTTCTCGACGCTCCATCTACCAATGCTGCAAGTATTTAGTTAGTGCTATGGGCACATGTCGCCTTATTAAAAATTCCAACACTATGTATTAAGACATTTCTTTCTCTAGGTTTATGTTTAATAATTGCACCCTGCCGTAAGTATGAGGGTCTACTTTAATGATTTATCATCATTATTCTGGCTTCACCTCCTAACATGGGGGCGACGTGACTGTTGACGTAAATCCAGTTAATTACCCTTGCGATCAATGCATGCGTTCTTTAACCATTTTAAAAGTAATGGGGAAAACTGATTGTCGCCGTCATATGTCTGATGTTTTGGAGGCATGTGAGGTTGCTGAGGCCTTACTCTGCCTATAAAAAACACCTGAATGTATAGGTGTGTCATCCCCTAAACGTTTGTCGATAGATAGGAATGACCGGAATGCACGTCCTTGGAGTTGAGTGGGCTACTACCCAGCATGACTGGGTTATAACCTCCTCCCCTAAGTTTAGTCAGGAAAATGTTGTATTTCCTCACAGAACAAGGTCGGTGATACCCCTTCTGTCACCGACGATCGGCGCTTTGGCCTCTCCTATGGTCGTCATCGCAGAGGTTGTCCGATAGTGACTGAGTTATAACTTTGTATTGAACCCGAGGGGCTCAATATGGTTTATCCAATTGTGCTAGAGGACGGTCTGTTGTTTCAAGAGTTGGTCATGATGAACACCAACATACTCCATACCCCTACAGAAGTAATGGAGATGTTGTCAATTATTGAGTAGCATGTTGTGCAAAATTTGCTTTTTGTTGTTCCTAACTGTATAGAAATAGGGACAAGTACTTGGTTTTTTAGATTATGATGAAAGTAGATGAGCTTCATGTAAGTCGAGTAGTAGATAATTATTGTGCCTATGACCATGGCACCCATCTATTAGCGTTGTATGTTATAATAGTAGTTTTAGTCGAAATGATGTGTTTCTGTAAGTCATTATTTTGACGTTACATGTATACACCTTATCACTAATATTGGATGAAAAGGTTTGACTATATTGTGCATAAATATGTTCATTAAAATTGTTCATATGCAATCAAAAGATCGAAGTTTTATTAAGAATGAATAAAGACATGAGAATGAAAAAGCAAATAGTTCGCTCCGTAGTTAGGAGTGGGTATTACATATAGCATTTCTTGGTCTGAGCGATGTTCCAAGAGCGCAGGATGGGGGTTCCATCCAAGTGTTGCAATGTCTATGCTCCTTTACCCAAAACTTCTCTAACCCTGTAAGGTCCTTCCAAGGTAGGGCTCAGCTTGCCTTTGTTTTCTGCCCTGCTAGCTTCGTTATCCATTAGGACGTAGTTGCCGAGATGAAACTCAAGTGGGATGCCCTTTTGTTATAGGAGTTAGCCGTGGCCTGCTTGTACCTTGCTTTGCTGATGGCGGCTGCTTCATACCATTCCTCTAAAAGGTCCAAGTTTTCTTTAAGGTGCTGATCATTATCGTCTTGCGTGGTTAATCTTCTCAAATATGGGAGTCCTACCCCCTCTGGGATCAGTGCCTCAGTTCCATATGTTAGACTAAACGGCGTTTCCTTATTTCCAGACTTGGGTGTAGTGCGGTGAGCCTAGAGAACTGTTGGCAATACATCCACCCAACATCCGCCTTCCTAGTCGAGGCGCTTTTCGATTCCATCTACCAAGCTTCTATTAGCCCTTTCTACTTACTCGTTGCCCTGAGGGTGGGCCACAAAAGTAAAGATTTGTTGTATGAAAAGCGCCTTGCACCAATCCTGGATTGCTTTCTCGGTGAACTAGGTTCCGTTGTCTCTAACCAGGTATAATGGTAGACCGAAACGACAGACGATATGCTCCCATAAGAACTTCTTCATGTTATCCGCCATAATTTTTGCTAGGGTTTAGCCTCCACCCATTTACTATAGTAATCAATTACCACTATGAGGAATTTGATTTCACCTGGGCCATTGGGAAAGGTCCCACAATATCAACCGCCCACTTCTGAAAAGGCCACGGAGTGGTTACCGGTATCAGACTATTTTTGGGGCACAAGGTTTGTTGTGCGTAGCGTTGACAACTCCTACCATTTGCGTAATTCCTTCACAGCATCCTCATGCATCACGGGCCAATAGTACCCGGCGTTAATTATCTTAGTGACCAGCTATCTGGGACCGGCGTGGATGCAGCAAATTTCTTCATGTATTTCCTTAAACAGGTAGGAAGCTTCCATTGGGGAGGCGCATCGTAATAGCGGGCCCAACTACGATTTCCGATACAATATCCAGCCTTGTAGTTCATACTACAAAGCCTTTGCTTTGAATTTCCTTGATTCCCCTTTGGATGCTGGTTATTCCCCACTTGTTAAGTACTGAACAAGGGGTATCATCCAACATTCTTCTACAGTGCTCATGGATGATACTTCTCCCAGTGCTATAGATGGTGTATGCAACATATCTACTCATACTTCATGTTCCATTCCTGATGTGGCCAGTTTGTCGAGTGCGTCAGCTATCTAGTTTTTCCCTCTATGAACATGTGTCAAGCTCATGCTATTAAATAGGGTGATCAGGGTCTTTCCTTTAGCCAGATATTTTGTTATAGACTCATCTCCAGCTTCATATATTTTCATTTATTTGGTTATTGACCAACAATGAGTCCATATATGCATCTACCCTTGTGGCCCCAACAGCGTGTGCCAAACGCAAACCTGCCAATAGTGCCTCATATTCTGATTCATTGTTTGAACACTTGTGGCATTTGTTCCTTTTCAATCATTTTATAATTACAAACAATTTCGTATTCAATGAAACCCTATATTTTATTTCTGAAATCCGTATAATTATCTAAGACATTTGCACAATTTCAATTTCTTGCACGATTTCGAACCCTCAAATATTTTTTTGTGGAAGTAATTCGTTAACTGACACTCAAACGCAATCAGTTTAACACGACATACACTCTGAAACAAGGACACAAGCTACACATACCTAAATACCCTTTACATAACTTAGATATAAGTTTTGAAGGGTTAGATATGACAAAATCACGCTTATACAAGTCTAGGGACTATTTTCATCAAACTGCGAAAGTCTGTTGGTCCGTATTCAAGATACGAGCCATCTGTATCAATCCAAATTTTATTGTATTCAATAAAATCTTGTATTTTATTGATGATAATGCAAAAAATGTAAATCGTTGCACAATTTCGATCATTTTCTTGTTCATTAAAACGTTTTACGTATTATTGTAAAACGTGTAGTCGTAAAACCCAACGAACTGACATCCATAATATTTTCGGGCAGAATCCAAGTTACACATGTCTTAACACCTTTATATAACCTAAATATTAGGCTAAAGGGGTTAAAAATGGCAAACAAGTGAAACTACAAGTCCAATGGCCAAAAATGTCAAAAATATAATAAAGATTTTTGCTTCTTCACCAAGTTTACCATCTACCTCCAGTTTGTGACACCTAGCAATCATTTTGCCACACTTAGTTTGGTGTTAACACATGTTAGGACACTAATCCACAATTGAGAACACTTTTCATCACCTCCTTGATCCTAAAATACTATAAATACCCCATGATTCTTCCATTTTTTCACACCACTTCAAACAATTCAAAGCAAAGTGTGAAGTTCTTCTTTCTATCCTTCTTGGAGCTTATTTCCAGCCTTTGGAATCCTCCTATCTTGAGTTCCAAAAGTGTTCTTCAACACGAGTAAGTACTCTTGCTAGTTCTTTCATTATTTTAGCTATTTTGAGCTAAAAGTCGAACACTTTGGCTTCCTAGTTGACTTTTGGTTCTGACCATATTTGGTCTAGTCAAAGTTTAATTGAACTTTGCAACGTGATCATAATCATGAAGGTTATAATCCCTAGCGATTTCACCTTCTGATAACCACGTTTACTAGTCGAAGTGACGAGTCAAAGTTTCGGTCAAAAATGTGCATGATGTGCATTTTACGACGAAACTATTTTTGGGTATCAAAACACCAAGTTTTGATACCAAATCAGTTTTATAAACTTAGTTAGACATATTTTGACATGTCTAACTCATCACTTCTACTTTAGTGCTTATTTGGGGTCCTAAGTCGAGCGGTCTTGACCACCGCTATTGACTTTCGAACTTGACCAAACCCATATTTGTGACCATAGTTGTATAGGGAGTAACCTACTTAGGTTATACCTTATTGTCACGTTGTTTGGTTAGTGTTATGATAAGTTACTTCTATGCTCTTAAAAAATGGCCAAAATGCCATTTTGCGCATAAATCCGTTTTAAACACATGTAACCAAATTTTTGACATATAAACTGATGTTATAACAGTTTCAAACATGTTTGTGCATTTAAGACTTATCATAGGACATGTTTAACCATCTGATCACGCATTTACGCTAATGACCCTTAAAGTAGCGTAAACCACCTTAACAAGTCATAATGGGTCAAAAGCACTTAGGATCCTTTCCAAATCAGAATGTTAAGTTTGTTAAACCATATCACATGAGTTCCAACACTCGTTTTGTTTATAAGATTCATTCTATTCAATCTCCCGTCTGTAGTCCCGACCCGCTAACATATTTATCTGGCACATTAGGCCACGTTTGAGCTTTGTTTATTCCGTTGATCGAGAACACTTTCACAATGCCAAGTGAGTACATAGTTCCCCTCTTTTACATTTTGCAAATGTTTTGGGGTGACTCATATGTGTTAAATCATTTTCAAGTTTTCAAAAACAATGTCTGTGGTTTATATATAAAACAATACCATTTCAGTAATGTGAACAATTTGTTGATGCGTTATCCATAACACGAATGACATTCAATGGCTCTGGCCGAGCCGACCAGTAGTATGTTATGGTACCATAGGACTGACAATCCCATTATCGGACTGTTCACTGGATTTAGTGGAAGTTTGGGTAATGACAGAAACTATTTCTGATTAACAAATCATTTGTTAATTTGTAAGTCTAGTTAAAGAGACCCTTTGGTGGTCTATTAAAGATACCCTTTGGTGGTATAGTCAACACAAGTTTGAATGTGTTCATTAAAGAACGATCAAAAATTTTCACAATTAAAAACACGGACGATTTGTTTATGACATGGACAATTGGTTTATGACACGGAGGATTGATTTATGACACGGACGAATGGCTTATAACACGGACAAATGGTTTATAACCGGACAAATGGTTATGAACAATGTCACGTAATGATTTTCACTTAAAGATATAAATCATATGAAGTTTTCTTTTGAAATAATTTATTACAAGTTTTTTACAAAAGAAACGTTTTGGTCAAGGTTTTCACAATTCTAACCAACTTCTTTTAGTTTGTTAATTGTATTGCAATATCAAACACTTTTGATACGAGGTTTTCACTTAACGACTCTTGTAGTCAGACGAGCTGTTGCAATATGTATACAAAGCCACGAATTTGACACACTCACAATACCTATGTACTCACCAGCATTTTTATGTTGACTCTCTTTTCACATATGTTTCAGAAGTCAATGCTTGATAATATGATGTATGCTTCACGTAGGAATGGACGCAGGCCTTAGTGACTTAAAACATGAAAGACAATTTATTTATATGTTGTTTTTGTTTATCCCAAGATAATGTAAACATTTAACTTAATAAAACAAAATTTTAAATTCCATAATTTGTGAAACAATAGTTCTGTGACATGACTCCCCGACGTTTCCGCCGTGGTTCGTTGTTTTACACAGTCGGGGTGTTACAACACTCAAACTCGAACTTTAGGGCATACATTAACTTGACACCTTCCGGGTTGATTAACATGAGACCTACTCCTCCCCCCTTACCGCTGGACGATCCATCTATATAAAGCTTCTAACTTTCCCTGGCAATGCTGGGTTCTGGAGTTTCTAGAGTTACTCCCTGGATATGTTCCCCTCCAAAATTTCAGTAAAAAGTAGGCAAATACTTGACCCTTAATGGTTGTTCTGTTTCGATATTCGATATCTAAAGCCCCCAATTCAATGGCCCATTTTGCAAGTCGTCCGAAAATCTCTAGCTTATTCAATATTTGATGTAGTGAGTAATTTGTCAAAACCTGAACTTTTTGGTCCTGCAAAAAACCTCCTGAGACGCAGGGAGGCATGGACTAACGCCAAGAGCAATTTTCCAATAGTGGTTACTGAGTTTCTGGATCTGCAAGTACCCTTCTTACGTAATAAATTGGCGTTTGCACCCCTCCCCGCTCTACCATGAGAACTACGCTAACCGCGTAATGAGCCGTGGATAAGGACAGCTTCAACGTTTCTTTAGGTTTTGGGCAGTTAAAGTTGGTAAGTGAGCCAGGAAACACTTCATCTCTTGCAATGCATATTCCGCTTCCGCCATCCATCTAAAGTTGTATTAATTCAAACAATCTTCAGTGTTTATGAAAGGTAGGGACCGTTCTACCAACCTACCATTAAGTTTTTGAGCTTCTTTTGGCGTTTACAGGGAGGGCATGCTGGTAATTACCATTACCTTCTCTGGGTTGGCTTTCAAACAGTTACGTGTGACGACCACTCCAAGAAACTTACATTCTTCAACTCCAAATGAACACTTCATTGGATTGAGCTTAATCTTGTACTCTCTCAACGTTCGAAACGTTTCTTCAAGGTCTCGTAACATGAACTTTTCTTTTTTACTTTTGATCACCAGATCATCTATGTATACTTCTAGATTCCGCCAAATCTGTTTGGCGAAAGCCCTATCCATCAGCCTTTGATAGGTTGCCCCTTCATTTCGTAATCCAAAAGGCACTTTTGTATACAAGTAAATTCCAATGTCGGTATGAAAGGCTGTTTTTTCTTCATCCTCCTCCGCCATCTGGATCTAATGGTACCCTTGTAGGTATCCAGCACACACTTGAAGCGGAATGGGACCAAAGAATCGACTTTGAAATCTATTTTTGGGAGTGGATATGCATCTTTAGGGCACGCTTTGTTTAGGTTTTTAAAGTCCACACACATCCTCCACGTACCGTCGGTTTTCTTTACCATAACTGGGTTTGCCACCCAAGTGTGAAAATTTGTTTCTCGCAGTATTCCCGTTTCAGTTAGTGGGATTCCTTTACCATCGCCTTCTTTCTGTCAAGGGTCGTACTCTGTTTTCTCTGGCAGTTTGGATAAACGATGTTCCGCCTAATCATGAGGTATACCTGTCATATCGCCATGCTCAAAAGCAATGACATCCATATTGTTACGGAGTAACACTTGAGGATATCCCTTATTTCATGGGAGAGAGTATCGCCTATGGTAACCATCTGATCGGGGTGTTCGATGCTTAATACCCACCTCTCGGGTCTAATTTCTCCTGTTGGACTTTGTCTACACCTTTTTGTATTCATGACTTCACCCACATGATCGCGATGCATTGTCGCCACTCCTCTTGGGGTTGGAAATTTCATGAGCCCTCGCGCCGTGGAGACCACGGCATCCGGCTTACCCAAAGTATATTGTCCAATGATGACGTTATAAGGGAGTTCGCCCTGACCACTAGGTATGGGGTAACGATGGTTCTTTCATACGACGCTCTACCAAAAGTGACTGGTTATGTCATATGCCCAATTGGGTCCACCTTCTCTCTTACATGAAACCTTTGATAGGGGTGTGGACTGGCTTTAGAAAGACTCTATCTTCCCTTTGCATATGATTGTAACAATGCTCGTAGATGATATCTTCCGAACTTCCACTGTCTATCAGGATTCTTCTCATGTTATAATCATCGACCGTTGTGGTAAAAATAAGAGGTTTGGCGCTGAGGTGGGTATCCCGCTGCATATCAACCAACATCCATGGTTCTAATATCTCGATACCCCGTTTCGTTCATCGTCCATCTTCAACATACACCATGTTCATGTCATGCTACTTTTTCCCTGCCTTAACGTCTTCGTCTTTAATAGGTAAAGGACCTTGCATAATGTCAGTCCACTTGGAGGATCAAGTTTAACCTACTTCCCTATTTATGTAACACATATACGAGTGCGGAATCCACTTAAGTATGCAAACCAAAGCAAAGTAAGAAACACAAGATAATCAAAGATCCACTATCTTGATTAATAGAAGAGAACTAGTACAAACAGTGTTCATACAGAGATAAGATATACTCTCTGTGCTCTCTCTCTCTCTTGTGCTTTCTCTCTCTTGTGCTCTCAATGTCGCACAGCTTGTCAACTTGTCTTACTAGTGTCTCTTTTCACTGAGAAGTGCATGTCTGTTTATATAGTGACCACACCTAGCAATACCACGAAGAAGGTTGTTGGTCGTACGAAACACTATTAGTCACGAAGAAAATTCTCCAAAGGATGCTCGTACGAACGACCCATGGCTCGTACGAATCAAGCAAGGTGCTTGTTGAAATGACCCACTCGTATGACTGAATAATCACTCGTACGAATGGTTAGTGTCTCGTACGAGCAACAACTTGCTCATACAAAGCACTTCTCACTCGTACTTGAAAGTGTTCTTCGGAGAACATGCCAATAGACATGACGTACACAAGTCTCAACAGTATGCATACATGCAACTGTTTTTCAACACAGACAAACTAAATGTCATATTAAATCAAGATAGGAGGATATCTTGATTTGCTCAACACGACCAAACTATACAGACACAATTAACAAAGACCGTACAATTATAGATGTAATTAAGAACAAGCGACAAACATAAAAGTGTATCAATAAACTCCCCCTTGGCTGTTGCTTGGTCTTCAGTCTTCATTCCGAATTGCCTGTTATATCAACAAACTTCCCCGTGAAAATCTCCAATCCAATGTTATTGATAATCAGGTCTTTAATACTTTCCAAAAACATCAAACCTTTCCTGTTTCCTCTTGACTGTCACTAGAGGTAACTGGATTGGTCATGATCTGTCGTACATTAGACTCTACCACTTGAGTTGAAGCAGAAACTTTTGGTTGCGAGGATGAGACTGAAGCATCAGGATTGCCAGGGTCTTCACTATCCTGATCACGTTTACGTTTGATCTCCTATGCTCTTTGTCTTTCATTCCACAGAATGTTCACTCGCTTTCTGCTCATTTCAAACATGTCTTTAATACCATTAGCCTTCAACCAGTGTAGCATTGCGAGAATGATACCATTCTCTTAAGTCGTTATGCTTAGCAGTTAATGTTTCGGCAGATCGTTGAACAGCCGCACTACGTTCTGTCAGCCTATTCAGCACTATTCCCCGAGAGTTATCAGCTGCTCTCATCTGTTATAGCTGAGTTGCCCTTTCAGCATCTGCAGCCTTCATCCCTTATCTTCTTTTCTTAACTGCGCAATTTCAGAATCATGTTTTCTAACGGTCTTTTTCAAAGAATTTATCTCCAACTGTTGTTTGACAACTGTGTTCCGATTTGAAGACATAAACTCCGAATGCTTGTTAATCTGGATTGCTGCAGCTTGCAACTGAGAGAACAGAAAATTCACTTCTCATCCTATTCCATTTTAGAGAATAAACGACTGCTTTGTTTTGTATTTTGTTGATGAGTTGTGGACTGAGATTGTTGAACTGAAGAAGTAGTAGGTTGTGATTGAACTGGAGTATCTTCAGCCGAAGGTGTTTCAGCTGCTTGTGGTATTTGAAGGTTGTGGTTCAGAGGTTGTAGTGGGTTCCGTCATTACAGGTTCAGTCTCCTCCATTGTAAAAGTAGACTAGACTTCTACAACTGGTTCCAGTACAGTTTCTTGATGTGAGGTTGTACGTTGTGTGATTTCAGGTTGTGCTGACGATGTTCCCATAGGCTTTTTGCTTTGTATCTTTCTTCTCTTATCACCACCTGGAGCACCTACATCACTTGCACCACTATTACCATCATTATCACTTGTTCCCTTTTGACGATCAAACATATCTTCGATCATCTTCTTCAAAGTTGGTTCTTCATTTTCTGACTCACTGTTATCATGGCACCACTTATCGTTTTCTGGTGCAACATAATCATCATTTGCCCGAAAAACAATCAACTTTCGAGGAGGTGTGCTTTCCTTGTAACGTCTTGCTGCTACACCTCTAAATATTTTCAACGAATGTTCCATCATAACCTCAACTTTCAAAACATCGTTGTCGTTTTTTGAAAGATTCGGATGTTGCACATTTAAGATCATTGGGAGAAAACGAGGATACATCCAAAACTTATTTCCACCATATCTGGTTCTTCTCAGATTTTCCTTCATGTTTACAAAAATATACTTTGAAACAATAAACGGTTTGTTCAATGTCAAAGCTATCATCATTCCAACCAAGTCGTTATTCGCCATGTCATAACCACTTCGTCTGTTGCTCAAACACTGAATTAGAACATGTAGAAAGAACTTTTATCGGAGTGGCAACCATGCTTTGTTTAGTTGTCCTATGAGAAAATCTCTAACATGTCACACCCTCAATTTCCACTTGCGGAGTATTACCGCGAGGCGTGTGATCAAACCAAAATCTCAGACACTAGCAATGTCGAACGACTCTATATGATTTATTTAAACGTTTTCCAAAAACATTTATTGTAAACATGCATAGTCATTTTCAAAATTCCAAGGTTTCAAAGTTTAGCGGAAGCATTAGAATAAAGTAACGGGCGCCAACATAAACGCCAAAACCAAAATCCCAAAAGTAATCGTTAATAAAGACTCGATAAAAATGCCTTGATCAAATGCAAGTGAGTGCACCTAGCGCTCCTAGCGTCCTGAGAAACATGCAAAGAAACAAGTGTCAACATTAAAGAAGAGTGAGTTCACAGGTTTTATAAGCTCACATGTTCAGTTTAAAAGATTGGTTTTCCCCGTTATCCCTAACCCGGGATCACGACATAGATCCATTATTCCTAACCTGGAATAATAAAGTTGGTTCGTAAATAAGTTCGATGTTAACATGTAGGTAGCGAGCCTAAAGTTACGTCACGTAAGAGTTTGCGATCGAAGTTGACTGTTGTTGCCTCTGTGTTGCCAGGTCTATCACTGACCATGGCGAAAGTTAGGCCAAATTAATCACCCATTGACCATTCCCGGTCGGCTAGCGCAACTAGCTCAGGTGGGGCTTGTCGGGCCCAGTAGTACTACTATAATTTCCCCGCTATCTAACCCAATACTAACGATCCGAGAGTTGGTTGAGGACTTCCGTGATAAAGCTACTTAGTGACCATAACATACATTAACATTAACTTAGTTACCGAATAGTTAACGGTGTCAATTTCGCATAACGTAAAAGATTGAGTTGTAGAGCGTATACATGTTTCTCCCCCTGAAGTTCAAAACCGGATAAAATAAGGGCCGTGAACTCACCTTAAATTGCTCGGTTAGATAAACGTAAAAGAAGCAAATGATGGAACCGCTAATCTCGTCCTAACATGTCAACCGATTCAAAGTTAGTGTGTGAACACACTGACACAAAACCCTACGCATAACTAACACACAGTACGGCACACGTAATAACCAATTCGAAACCATAATCATGCATGCAAAGTATCACCATACAAAATAACGATCAAACCAACTTGACATAAACTCAGGATAACTCATACAACACTTAGATACACAAACACAAGTTATCATGTTTCAGCTTGTACACTCATAACTGGGCTGTTTTCGAGAATTTTTATAAAATAGTTCCAACGTTCTAAAAATTCCAATTTTTTTTCAGGAGGTGTCAATTAGAATGTAGAATTTTGTGTAAAATTTTCAAATCTTAAATTTTTACCAATTATTTATAAACATTTATATACTAGGCTGCAGTCAGATTCGTCGCCTTCTGACTGCAGTCCACGAGAAAAATCATTTAAAAATCATCGTTCATCCGATTAACGAAATTCCAGTGGGAGATTTTCGGAAACTCCCGTCTCCAGTTACTGTACAGATTTCGTGACCTAACCCCATACAGACTATGAGATCCGACTCAATAAACAACCTGCAAATTCTGCAGAATTTACGCAGCTTCAGCTGCTGCACTAAATGACCATTTAAAAATAGCAAACGACCTGAGCAAAATATGAATCTGGCGCCATTTGAAGCGTTTTTCAAAAATACACGTTTTAGGCTTCAGAAAATCCACTTTTAGATAAATAATGATCAGGTTACAGCCAACTGAAGTTGGCTGTAAATGTCAATCAGCTTACTGTTTTCGACTTTATCGCATTAGAACATGTGTAAACGGCCATGACGCTTAGTTGTATCGATTAACAGCAGGTTAACTTGTCAAATGTCATCTAATATATCAATATTCATGCAAACCCTAATTATATATCATAATCTTTATAGATAAAACGCAGCCTACGATTTTAATACTCAAACATATCATCACAACCGCAAAGATTCGCATATTTATCCAAACTAATCATACACCACAACACTTTTTCATAATAATATCATACAAGCACATAATCATGATCAAGACTACACAAAACCTAGTGTGAATCGTAATACAATTAAACCCTAACCTTAAAACGATGATAATTAGCGAACCGGGACAAGCTTGGAATCGATCCGAGGGATGTGGGATGCATGAGCGACCGAGAGGGAGGGGGGCTGTTGCCGTCGTACACCTCTAGGGGAGTAGGTTTTAGGGTTTGCTATTTTTTTTTAATACCCCATGCATACATACGTATACATAAGGGGCAAGGGGGCGGTTTGGGCTTGTCCTTGGGCCGCAAGGGAGGGGTGGCGGGTTGGGTTCGCAAGGGGGTGTGGGTGGCGGGTTGGGTTTGCTTGGTCGCGAAGTCGAAACGTTTCACAGGCTTGGTTCGGTTCGACTTATAAATAGAATTTACTAACCGATCATTATAATCTGATAAATAACTACACACAATACGACTCGACAATTATTCATAAACGTCTAATAACATGTAGCACGAAATTCAGATACAACCCGTTAGAATTTCTAAACATTGTGTATTTCCTAAATACTAAAGTTAGCGTAGTTATTACGAGCGCGTAATCAGCGTAGGAATGAATGACAATAAAGTAGCGCGTTTAAGATACCTGAAAAGTCGGGATGTCACACAACATATATCATTCGAAGGAAACATCCACGTTGTCATTTCAATGGAACTGAGAATGGAGGTTCAGGATCATCGCCAAGGTGTAATACTGAGTTAATGATTTCAACAGAGACATCTACATTCAAGTCATTTACTCTCCCGCGTATAATCTTGCCCATTCACTTCAGCAAATTTAGCCGAATCCCAAAATTCCTAGATCAACATCTTGTATATTGTAGTCTTGTGCGTGATAGCATAATGTATCCTTGAGTCACGCAAAAACTTCATTATACCGTTGTACTCAGCAAATTTATCTTCCGGATCTAAGAAGGCCACCATGTTATGTCTTGGTTCCGACATAATTCCACTTCTGACTTGTCAGTTCTCTTTGTTGCGGGTTTTCTTTTATGTTCTTTTTGTTCCATTCTGTACACAAAAGATAACAAGAATAAGGACATAAATTTATTAGGGAATATACACAAAAAGTTTTATTTCAAACTTCATGTATGCATGTATTCCCTGGACGAAGAACAACTTATATGTACGAACACCTGACTTAGTAAAACATGTGATTTACTCGTACGAGTAACTGGCTCGTACGAGCGACAGGTTACTCATGTGAGTGGTATTTCACTCGCACGAAGGAAGGTAAACTTTTCGCACATAGAATTTCAAGTGAAGATAATGCATGAAGAACTTGTTTTTCGTTAAAAGTGTCTTCGCTTAAAGTTTGTTGTTCTTGTCAGACAGAGTCACATAGTCAGATAATATTCAAATTGTTCACCTTCAAGGTATGCCAATATTGTCAAATATACCTTTGTCTATTTGTTGATAGTCTTCATTAGTCAAATTGATGTTTCCAATTTGACCAGCGACTAATCCACAGTAAGCACTAACCATGGTGTTCAGAAGTTCCATGTGTTCCCGAGCAACTTCTACACTGACCATGAACTGGCTCATATGAATCAAGCAAGGTGCTTGTTGAAATGACCCACTCGTATGACTGGATAATCACTCGTACGAATGGTTAGTGGCTCATACGAGCAACAACATACTCGTACGAAGCACTTCTAACTCGTACTTGAAAGTGTTCTTCGGAGAACGTGCCAACAGACATGACGTACACAAGTCTCAACAGTATCCATACATGCAACTGTTTTTCAACACAGGCAAACTAAATGTCGTACTAAATCAAGATAGGAGGATATCTTGATTTGGTCGACACGACCAAACTATACAGACACAATAAACAAAGACCATACAATTACAGACGTAATTAAGAACAAGCGAAAGACATAAAAGTGTATCAACACATAATATCCTTGACCAAGTGTGCTAACTTCCCTGACTAGACGTAATATTTGATTTGCTTCTTTAGCCGGAAAAAGTCGTTAATGTCATGCCCCCGTCCTTTGTGGTATTCGCAGTATTTGAAAAAGTCCTTACGGGACGAATCCTTCAAGGGCTTAGGCAGGTTGAGTTTAAGGTTCTCTGATGCTAGAATTTTTGTAGGTGTTTTGCTTAGCACAGGGAAATCTGGTTTAGCCCTACCTAGGGAGTATTTAGTTCTCCCCGGTGTGTTCCTTGGCCTGTCATATCTTCCCTGTGACTCCGCGTTACTTCCCCTCAAACATCTACCACTCTGGATTTTGATTTTTCCTCCACGACGATCTGTTTCATCAGATCCTCTGTAGGACTCTTTTTTCTTGTTTTCCGTGTGACTTGCTATGATTGAATTCTCCTAGCGCACATACACTTTAGCAATCCTCATGATCTCTTCTATACTGTCAAAAACCCGGTTTCTATCGTGTAATTTCCTAAGCAGTTTATCATCGTTCACGCCCTGCAAGAAAGCTCCACATGCCAAATCCTGGGTTAGCCAAGGTATCGCTATGCTCTCTTTATTGAATCTTACTAGGATATTTTCTACGGTTTCATTGTCTTGTCGGCTTATATGTAACACCTCGTTCCGATCTTTGGTGTGCCTTTGCTGCTGGCTAAACTACTGTGAGAACTTTAATATCAACTTGTCGAAGCCGTAGATTCCACTATTTGGTAAGCTATCCCACCAAACAGGGGCTGCACCCACCAAGGTTTGAACGAACATTTTACACCATAGGGGCATTGGCCATACGGCTACTTCCACGGTGCTTTGGAAAAGATTAATATGATCGTCCGGCCCACTGGTCCCATCATACATGCCCACCGTTAGTGGCATCTTGGGCTTATCTTAGATGGGATGTTCTGTTATTCGCCTAGAAAATTTCGAGCCTAACGTGACATCTACCGGTTTATATGGTCTGGTCAACTCCTCTTCGTCCAAATCTACAAGTTTTTTACCAGACGGGCAGTGTGTTACGGAGAGATAACGACTTGCGTAACTAGTAAGGGCTCTGTTAGGGAATAATTGAATCGTTGTCTTACACTAGAAACATTAGCACCAGGTGTCCCCATTATGGTTGTGCTAACAGAAAACGGTGTATGGCCCGAGGTTGCTATACCAAGGCGATGGTTGTGGTTATTGGTAACCCCATGGCATCGATTGGTTTCCCACGTATGGAGTCCCAAAGCCGTACGCATGTGGCGACACGTGGCCATAGGGTGCCATGTAATAATAAGGTGGAATGAATGCCTGGTTCCCTAGGGTAATGAGAGCATTCTGAATGGCTCGTGACATTATGATCGGCTGATATGGCGGGGTTAACCTTGCTGCTATCAGAGCTACCGAATTCAGCGGAGGGAACTAGAAGTTGTCCGCCGGTTGGTAATGTTACGCGGAAGTCCCTACAGCGGACGTGTAAATTAGCTGAGCTGGCTGGTAATAGTAGTCCCTAGGACCTGTGGCTGGTGGGAAGATTGGTGAACTAATGTTCAAGGATACACTGTGTGAAATGGATGAAATAGTCGTCGATGTCATCGGTGTGCTAAGTGGTTGACTCAGTCTCAAGTTAGACGAAGGTCCCACCGATCCTACTCTAGTGACCAATGAATTGGGGGGTCCTCTTTCGTATCCCGGAGGCATCTCGGCCTCAAACTCCATATTTAAAGATCTAGTAACCGTAGGAGAAGATACCGATGTTGCTACATCCATCGATCTTTTACCCCCTTGACCGTTAGAAGCCGAAATGGTGCCAATCACTACAATATTCATGTTGGAACCACTTATCGTGGCAACGGATTCTCAGTATTTCAGGTCTCACAGATGGCATCAATGTAGAAACGTTTCCTGAGATACGTCCCTGGGATGGGTGATCCGACTAAGAATAGCTTGAACTCTGATCTACAAAACAGAACAACGTTAGGACTCGTTACAGGAATGGGGTTATTCCTGTAACCACCCTACGGCGTAAAAATAAGTATTCGTTTATGGGAGTGAAAGTATTTGAGAGAGAATTGTGATGATCTTACCTTAAGATGTATCTTCTATTTATATTCTTTAATGAATTAGGATTTCCCCTTAAGTCGGAGACTCAGTTGTACAACAACTCCTACTTTCTCGGAGATCATGCAAATCTTCCATTTACATGAGAATATATTGATAATATTCTTATTAATACCTCGCATTTAATGATGGTTTACCCAAGCTTGGTCATTTATCCACACTAAGCAATCATAACTAATTTAGCTACTAATAGTAGAAAGGGAAACAAAAATAAATTCAAAGCAAACCGATTAAGAAAACATTTCTATAATATTTTAAGTTCAGAACAAAACAAAAATTATAAAACGTGTAACCGAAAAGCGAATACTTTAAGTTAATCTCTTTAATTCCAATGGCTTCTCTTCTTTTGAAAACCTTCAAATCGCTCCAAATATGCTTCACTGTTCGTAACGTAGGATTCTGCCGTCGAACTCTCGTTTTCTTTTTTATATCCTCCTTTTTTGTAGCCCTTTTTAACATCCTTTGTAATTACTGATCCCCATGTGATTTAAAATCAAAGTGTCGCAATTCTAGGCCCATGTCATACGGATCTTTAAAATAAAGAATGGGCTGGGCATGCGTGAATAAGCTCCAAGATAAAAGAAAAGTGGACGGTGGCATGCTTGTAATATCATAATTGCATTAGGGGCATATATGGCAATTCAGATTTCTTTTTGATTAATGCATATCGTCGCAAGTCTTCTGCTTTCTTTGTTTCATTTACTTCCATGCTTAATTAAATCCAGTTGACCATTGTTGTCCACTTATGTTTTTAACCTGGACAAATGTTAACCAATAAATAAATATTTGATTCCCCAACAACGATATTACTCTATTTCTAAAGTAACATTTAATTTTCAAAAACTAAGAAAACGTTGCTTTAAAACATGATGATAAACATGATCATTGTAGCTCGTTTTTATTTGAAATCATCATACTTTCTTTATCACTGAAATATGAATATAATCTAATAAAAATACACTGAAAGCTACTTAAAAATATAGTAAATATTATATATGAATATGTATAATTTAAGAGTATAGCATGGACAGTATGGAGGCTTGGGAAGTGAGCCAGAGTATCGGATCCCAAGTCAAGAAACTGAGAGTGAGTACGAAGACTAGTTTGGGGATGAAGCAGCTGTTGTTGTATCTTTTCTATTTTTTCTTTTATGTTGTTTTTATCTCCCTTGGTCAGTACTAGTAATTATACTTTGATACTATGGTTGGGATGGTTAGTTTGGTTGTTGGTTTGTTTGAAACAATTTTATTGGCATCACCTATTTGGTTGTTTGTGATGATGATGATGGCTTAGGCTGATGTGAGATATGGCCGCTTTCATTCTGTGTAAGGATGAAGTACTATTTGCTGAGCACGTTCGGATTAGAGGGCAATTGTGGAATTGACTAGGACTTTAACAGTTTCACAATTTACCAACCAAGAATTTTCCATTGTATGGGGGTATGTGACAAGTGAAAAAAATATGTAAGAAATATAGGTTATATAACTTGAGTGTAGTTGATGGAGCCCCATAACCCCCTTCAATTATATATATATATATACATATATATATATATATAGGATCGATCATGAGAAAACTAGTTTGAATAATAAAACTAATTTGATGAGAAAACCAAAAAAAACAAACTAAAAACACCTAAAAAACATCCTAAATTTTTTTAATAAACATCGCTATATTTTATGTGTTTTTTTTCAAAAAAAAAAAGTTGCACTGCACATGTGCATTAATACAGAAAAGCCTAAACCACCTAACCCACCCCAAAAAACCTAAACCACCCAGCCCCCAAAAACCTAAATCCACCCTCCCACCAAAAGCCTAAACCCCCCTTCCTCCCACACCCAAAAACGTAATCTTAATCCTAAACCCCCAAAAAATCTAGCCCTAAAAGCTAAACTATAATCAAAAGCTAACTCTAAGCATATAATTCACATATGCAGTACAAGTTTTTTTAATTTTTTTATACATAAAAAGTAGTGATTTTTTATAAAAAATTGTAAAAAAATAAAATAATTTTTTGTATGTTTTTAGGCTTTGTTTAGTTAAATTTTTAGTTTTCTCATTTATATTGTTTTCTCATGATCATCTCCTTATGTACGTATGTACGTACGTACGTAAGTACGTGTGTGAGAGAAATTATAGATATGTATGTATATATATATGTGTGTGTTAGGGCTACCCCGCTATATGTATCACAACTTGAATTATAACCCCCCAAAACTCGGGGGAGGGGTTCGTTGTTCCGGATGGTATAGAGCGATATGCTTAAAGATGGAGCCCCATAACAAGCCACTATATGTGTGGAGTTAATAACACATATGAAATTAATAGTGGTTTGATATGTGATTTGTTCCGATTGATGCATTTGGAAGGTCATGGATATAGTGTCTCATTAATCTCCATGCGTGATCGCCCGCTATCAGGAACAAAACACAAGATAAATGGGAGAAAGAGAGAGAACCGGAGTCGGCGAGTCTCTAGCGACCGGTTACTAGCACTTGTTCGCCTCCCACCCGTGGTTCCTAACTCTCGTGAAGATTCAAGGGTTTAGTGGCGAGTTCCGACGAGTCCACCATGAACCATGATGGCAACAATGACAACATGGTGGCTCGAAGTTAAAATAGAGACGTCGGTTGTAACATTCCGCAATTATTGTATTATTTGTTTCTGTGTTTTTTTTCGTATTCAACCATTGTAAATCAAGACTTATGATCATAATGAAACTCATTTTATCTTACTTTATTTTATTTTTTATCAATGAACATAGATGTTATTCATATAATCATTAAGAAACGATTAAATCATTCAAAAACCGAATTATGTTGTGTAAATTCGATATTCGAGACCCAACCAATTGACTATTGTGTCATACTATTTTTATAAATTATGTTAGAAACTCAAATGTATACAAATAACAAAAAAAGAAATGCATAAAACAAATAATCCCATGACATTAGGCCCAAAAATAAAAAATATATATATGTTAATAGGCTAAATTTCAACTTTTCATATTTCTTTCACCACCTTAAACCCTAATCTCTTCCCTATAAATACCCACTCATTCCACCACTTTTCTTTACCATTTCTCAAAAATTCTTCTTCCCTCTTGAAAGTGAGTTCCATCTCCTTTCACCTCCTTTTCTTGTTCTTGTTTTTTCTTTTGTTGTTCTATGTGTTTTCATACTTCACCCACATTGGAAAAACCTCCATGGAATGTCACCCATTGTTCAGCATGGTGAACAAAGGTGGTACATGACCAAAATGAGGACTAATCTTGGGTTTTATTTTATAACTTTCAACCTTTTATTTTTGTATGTCATTTATATTTTATACATGACCAACCAAGATAATCACCTAGTTGATGATTCTTGGTGTAACAAAGGAGTACAATGAGTAACATGTATTCTACCTCTATAACATGGCCATTACATTATTAACCCATTATTAATTACTATTATATATCTAACATATCATTATTCATGCCTAACCTAAATAATATTATTAACTACCATATTATTATTATGTCTAACATTACTAACTCATGCAAACTTTTTTAATCATGCTACTAACTACTAACTCTTCTAATTATACTACCAACTCTTTTACTTTTGTAATTTACTTATTTAGTGTTACAATTACATCATTATTACAAATTCATTAGTTATTATTACATACTAAAAATGTATAAAACTAACTCTTTTAGTTTTGTCATTTAACTATTTAGTCTTCTAATTAGATCATTATTACTAATTCATTAATTATTATTACATACTAAAAATATATAAAGGTACTAACTGCTTTAATTTTTGTTATTTAATTATTTAGACTTGTAATTTAATTATCATTTTCAATCCATTATTCATTATTATGTACTAAAGATATATAAATATTAAACCTAGCCATGACATCAACCAACTTATGGTGGAAAGTTGTGTGTAAAACACTTATCTTAGACAAAATTCCTCACACATATTCTTCCAGTGGGTGAATTTGTGCCCACGAAATACACATAAATTAATAGTGTCCAAAGTAAGTGTTTAGTCAATATAATATTTTTATGTATTTTCATATACTATTAATATTATTTATCTCTTATTCAAATCCCATTTACATTCCAACTTTTAAATTCTTGTACTTACACACCTTGTTCATCATTGTTAGGATAAACTGGTGCTTCAACCTCTCAAGACAATCATCTCATGTTTGTGGAAACCACTTGCAAACTGTGAGTATACTCGAACCCTTGTTCCTTTAAACATACTTTGGGTTGCAATATATGAAATTATAAAAACTCACATACACACAATCAATCACATTATTCAAACACTCAATCTATGAATACATGCTATTTGTCATACATACATGCTAGAATTCAATCTTGTGTACTCAATCCACCAACCTTAACGATTATAATGCTATAGGAGTAGCACACTGCCCTTATATGGGATTGTTAAGTATTCAATCTTATACGGCCTGTTCCCATATGTGGAAAGGATATGCTAGTGGACACTTGGTTTGATTGATATTTTACACATGCTATTAGTATACGAATTTCCATGTTAGATTGAGACCTTTTATTCTATATTATGTAGACCAAAATTGTATGCTCGCCAACTATTTGTTGACCTTTATTATTAATATATTGCAGGGAATTGATGATAATGTTCAAGAAATATACTAGGTGGATTTAGAAACACACGAATAAATTAGTTTTCTTTGTATGAATATTTGAATTGATGTATTTTTCTTTTAACAATGTACGAATTTGAGCGTATGAAATAAAAAGGTTTTAATTAAATATTATCATTTTTAATTGTTATGATGCTTTGAGCAATCATCCATTCGCTCATGCCCCGATGATTCCGCCATCGGTTGGGGTGTGACAGATTGGTATTAGAGTCATAACTATAGTGAATTAGGAAAAAAAATGCTATGATCGACCTAGTCTATAGTTAAGAACCTTATCTGACCATTCTTGATTTTGATGTTAAAATTACCAATTTTCTTTCTAAATTGCTTTTATCTCTTCTTTTGTCTCAAGTTACATACGTTTCCTTAGGTACTTTACACAATGACGCGACTACATGAAGACACTCTTATTCCACAATCGAAACGACTCACCAAAGTGAGGGTGATTCCCACATTTGGTGATGACTTTTAATCCGACTTACATGTTATTTTCACGAAATTTTACCATCAAGTCAGGAGTGATTTCCTTACCTTGATGGAAATTTCCCATTCTCACTCTAGTGGACCTTGCCAACGAGTCGAAATTCTCTCCTCATTAGTTAGAACTAACCACACTTAAGAACGTCATCGTCAATCTAGGAGTGAAATCCACATCTTGACGATTAGTTCCATTCCTCGCTTTCAATCTCACCAAAGTCTCGAATTTTTTATTGACTAGGGATACGTAGTAACTAGAAGGATGAATACCGTCAACCGACTTTTCGGTGACAGTATCCTACCTATTAGGCCAAAGCGTATTCCCGAACTCGAGAGAACTTTCAAATACTTCGGCTTAGTCATAGTTTCATTCCGAGACTCTCCAGGTTTTACGAATCGAAATCTCTTTTATGTTACATCAATTTCAATGTGTTTTACATTTGATCGTGACTCGTTTCAAATTCGATTACACGAATCACGTCTCCCACAATCTAAAACACTTAATAACAATTGATAACAAACTAAATTTATACTTCTTCGTGTCTCATTATTTTTGTCAACATGACTATATGATTCATTATGTGAAACTATTTGAAATCACACGTGCCTACATGCAATATTTGAACCACTACATGCTTATGTGAGATATGCAAACATATGTTATACACACCATTATGTCACAAATTGAATAAATTTTAATAAAACTCATTTGATCAAAGTCTCATCACCCTGTTATGTCATATTGTAAATGTCTTCCAACCGTCATTCCAACTCACGAAGAGGTTCCAACCAAAGCAATAACAAGAAAATGTTAGCCTTCATGGCCACGTAAATGGCTAAGGTCATTCCTGACATTGTCAGCCAGATCCAAGTTAGCTCTAGCCCAAATGTTTCGGTTGATTCCAAAGTCACTACCCCTACACCAACCACCTTTAACTATAAGCACTTTGCTGCTTATCATCCCAAGCCTTTCACTGGTAACGAGGGTGCCACCAAGATGCTAGAATGGTTTGATATCATCGAGGTGACGTTCATTAACAACGAGTGTTTTGACCTTTTCAAAACTCGAAGCGCCATAGGAGTCTTCGAGTCAAGAGCTCTCGATTGGTGGAAGAATGAGCGTAACATCCGTGGGAATGAAGAAGCCTACGCCTTATCCTGGCCCGAGGTTAAGCAACTTATGTAAGCCGAATTTTGCCATCCTCATGAGCAAGAAAAGCTCGAGGAAGAATTCTGACACCTTAAGCAAGAGGGTAATAATAACCTTGCCTACACCACCCGCTTCAAAGAATAAAGCATTATCGTTCCCCACTAAGTTAGTACACTTGAGCGAGCGATCGTGAAATACCTTAAGGGTCTTCCCCTTGCGATTCACGACGCCATTCAAGCCATTCGACCGCTCACCAAGCCGCAGTCGAACCTACCAAAGAAACCAAACCTCAAACCCCCAAAACCAACTTAAGTGGCAAGAAAAGAAAGTCTCAACACCACAACTATGCCCTACTCACACTACCAAACCAATTCCCCGTCAACTCAAACCAAACACCCAATAATCCAAACCAAGAACCCACCAAGAAGGCTTACACTGGGCCATTTCCCAAGTGTAACACATGTCATTACCATCACCCCACTACTTCACATGCCCCCATTGTACTACATGCAATCGGTATGGGCATTTCGCCACTAATGCAGAAGTGGCCTAGTGCCACAAGGAAACCAAGCCCAAGTTCAACCCCAAGCACAAAACAAACATCCCGCATCTCCGCGTCTTCATCTTGAATAAATTTCGGGACGAAATTTCCTAAAGTAGGAGCGACTGTAACATTTCACAATTATTGTATTATTCGTTTCCATATTTTTTCATATTCAACCATTATAATTATAATCCGAGACTTATGACCATAATGGAATTCATTTTATTTTATTTTTTTAATTTATCAATAATTGTTCAATCAAACATAGGTGTTATTCATATAATCATTAAGAAACGATTATATCATTCAAAAACCGAATTTGTTGTGTAAATTCGATATTCGAGACCGAACCAATTGACTATTTTGTGATACGATTTTTATAAATTATGTTAGAAACTCAAATTTATACAAATAACAAAAACAGAAATGCATAAAACAAATAAGCCCATGACATTAGGCCCAAAAATAAAAAAAAAAATTATATACGTTAATGGGCTAATTTTCAACTTTTCATATTTCTTTCACCACCTTAAACCCTAATCACTTTCCTATAAATACCCACTCATTCCACCACTTTTCTTTATCATTTCTCAAAAATTATTCTTCCCTCTTGAAAGTGAGTTCCATCTCCTTTCACCTCCTTCTCTTGTTCTTGTTTTTTCTTTTGTTGTTCTTTGTGTTTTCATACTTCACCCACATTGGAAAAACCTCCATGGAATGTCACCCAATGTTCAGCATGGTGAACAAAGATAGTGCATCACCAAAATGAGGACTAATCTTGGGTTTTATTTTATAACTTTCAACCTTTCAGTTTTGTATGTCGTTTATATTTTATACATGACCAACCAAGATCATCACCTAAGTTGATGATTCTTAGTGCAACATGTATCCGACCTAAACAACATGGCCATTACATTATTAACCCATTATTAATTACTAGTATGTATCTAACTTATTATTATTCATGCCTAACCTAAATAATATTATTAACGACCATATTATTACCATGTCTAACATTACTAACCCATGCTAACTCTTTTAATCATGCTACTAACTACTAACTCTTCTAATCATAATACCAACTCTTTTACTTTTGTAATTTACTTATTTAGTCTCACAATTACATCATTATTACAAATTCATTAGTTATTATTACATAATAAAAATGTATAAAACTAACTCTTTTAGTTTTGTCATTTACCTATTTAGTCTTCAAATTAGATCATTATTACTAATTCATTAATTATTATTACATGCTAAAAATATATAAAGGTACTAACTGCTATGATTTTGTTATTTACTTATTTAGACTTGCAATTTAATTATCATTGTCAATCCATTATTTATTATTATGTACTAAAGATATATAAATATTAAACCTAGACATGACACCAACCAACTTATGGTGGAAAGTTGTGTGTAAAAGTGAAACACTTATCTTAGACTAAATTCCTCACACATGGACTTCCAGTGGGTGAATTTGTGCCCACGAAATACACATAAATTAATAATGTCCAAAGTAAGTGTTTAGTCAAGATAATATTTTTATGTATTTTCATATACTATTATTATTATTTATCTGTTATTCAAATCTCATTTACATTCCAACTTCTAAATCCTTGTACTTACACACCTTGTTCATCCTTGTTAGGATAAACTGGTGCTTCAACCTCTCAAGACAATCATCCCATGTTTATGGAAACCACTTGCAAACTATGAGTATACTCGAACCCTTGTTCCTTTAAACATACTTTAGGTTGCAATATATGAAATTATAAAAACTCACATACACACAATCAATCACATTATTCAAACACTCAATCTATGAATACATGCTATTTGTCATACATATATGCTAGAATTCAATCTTGTGTACTCAATCCACCAACCTTAACGATTATAATGCTATAGGAGTAGCACACTACCCTTATATGGGATTGTTAAGTATTCAATCTTATACGGCCTGTTCCCGTATGTGGAAAGTATATGCTAGTGGACACTTGGTTTGATTGATAGTTTACACATGCTAGTAGTATACAAATTGCCATGTTAGATTGAGACCTTTTATTCTATATTATGTAGACCAAAATTGTATGCTCGCCAACTATTTGTTGACCTTTATTATTCATACATTGTAGGGAATTGATGATAACGTTCAAGAAATCTACTAGGTGGATTTAGAAATGCACGAATAAATTAGTTTTCTTTTGTATGACTATTGGATTGATGTAATTTCTTTTCTTTTAACAATGTATGAATTTCAGTTTATGAAATAAAAAGGGTTTATTTAAAATTGTCATTTTTAATTGTTATGATGCTTTGAGTAATCATCCATTCGCTCATGCCCTGATGATTCCGCCATCGGTTGGGGTGTGACGTCGGTGGTTTCACAAGGATTTTAGCGGACATATCGACGGAGATAATAATGGGATGGTATGGTAGCTAGTAAAAAAGGTGGCGGCTTAAGGGTTTTCCGGTGGTTCCCTTCTATTTCAGGCAAAGATGGTAAGAAACCAAACCTTAATTAGGTCTTTTTCCGGTGAATTAAACCCTATTAATGATCGATCTATGGTTGCATGTCGGCATTTGACTCAGATAACCATTTTGCCCCGGTCTACCACTACACCGCCGGTGGTCCCACAACCCGCTTCTAGTTTTTAGGGTTTCAGTGGTGAAGATGGCAATTCCAAGGAGTCTTGCGATGTTCTTGTCCGGTACTCATTGCTTTACTTTGTTTAGTTACGGTTCCTATGCGTTCTATGAAGTACTATTTTCTTCATCTCTCAATTTTTGGTTATGATCTTAGACATAAGCATCGACCATCTACGAAGAGGAGAATGACCCGGTTTTAGTTTATTTTGACGGGTTTGTGTCATTTTTACAGGGTTTGAATTGGAGAATTTAAAATGTTGAATGCAATAAAGTGGGATTTTGAATATGATGAAGATGATTTTCAAAGATGTTGAGGAGACGGGAAAGAAGTCGTGGTCGGTGGTACGAGATGATTTGGGTCACCTGCCTTTTGTTTTCTTTTAGGCCTCTAATTTTACGTTTTTTTTTTCATTTTGCGATTGTGATGAATGTTTTGAAGGTTGCTAAGATGTTCATAACCATTCAAATCAATTGATGCTTTTATATGATTTTGGAATTTTTGCGATATAGGTAGCCGATTTTGGAATTTTTGAATACAGATTCTTCGTTCAAATGAAACAAATAACGATTCAAATTGATTCTTGCAAATGATCCCTGCATCCAACTGGTTTTATAGGCAATGACTCAAAACCATATTCTCTATGATTATGTTTATAGTAGTGCAAGCAAGATTCTATAAGAAATAGTAGTACAACCATATTCTTCAACATGTCCATGTTTGGTTTGGGTGAGGTATAGAGAAGTTACATACAATCATATGAGTTGAATTCAATGGGGAGCATTTAACAAACAGTTGGTGTGCGTAAAGAGAATATGTGGAAAAGATTAAGGAAACAAGTAGTGGCATTTAAAAGTTTGGTGTATCAATGAATGATTAGTCTGATACTAGCCATATAAGGAAACAAACTTGCAAAATTCGTTCTTTTGCAACCTGATTATTTGTATGCATTAGTTCAACTGTATATAGTTTTGTTATCTTAAAGCCACTAGGAGTAGAAAAAATAGCGAGTAGTTTTAGAAATTCTAATTCTTCAAAGAATACACAGAAGTATATACTTTTAAGCTAAAATAAGGAAGTAAGAAACTTCTTTCTGTAGAGAAATATAATAAAACTATATGCGTTTAGTTGTCACTAGCTATGAGGAACACACATATAGCATCATCCCGCATTTTGCGCATTTTACCGAAACTAACACTTTCTATTACATTTTGTAACACGCAACTATAATAGGTTACTTTTCGCAAGAGCAGTTATGTTGTTTGTTCATGGACAATAATGTAAGCCTCAACTAATTTCAAATATATGTTATCAATATTGCCGATATCATATTTTGCATTTTAATCTCAACACGAAAGTGCAATTGAAGCAATCACGGACTATTTGGACAACACATACTTTTATGCTTCTTTTGACGAGGAGTGTGACAAAGTTTCAAGGTAAACATATTCCTATGAATTCAAATTATTATATCTCTAGATATTTCACCCATATCAGTTGACCCGTTTAGTGATAGCTTTTTATGTTTGGGCCAGGATGAGCCGGGTTATGATGGGTTTAGATCAAGATGAATTTAGGTCAGGATGGGTATGAGTCAATATAAGCTAAAAATCAATTACTATGTTGGGCCTAATTTTCATTTAAAGTCGACGACTTTCTCGTTGGATAACCTCAACGACCGCTTTTTAAACTACCCGTCTTGACCGGTACTGATTTTTGTCAATGCCCCTTTTGACCCAAACCAAACTGACCACTTTTATAAACGACCCGTCCTAACCAAACATGTTCCCACATGACCCAACCCATCCATTATGCCAGGTATATTCATTAACTTATATTATTTCTTATGCTAACAACCTTTTAATATTCACATAAAACATCATTACGACTGTCACACCCCGACTCGTAGCGTAATAGGTAACCGGGAAGGTTGAATAATATTAATAATCAATTTGTCACAATACAACTAATTGAAATAACAATTGAAATACAACATGACACAAATATATCCGTTTTATTCTCAAAGACATCATCCCGAAATGTCATCATCCACTCTTCAACCTGTTTACATGTATATTGTAGAAAAATGGTTTTTGTTTATGTATTTATAAATAAATACTTAATGACATGTAAATCAATGGTAATTAAGTGAATAGATACGCACAACAAATAACCAAATGAACCACACAAATAACCAATCATGGATATGTAAACTTCTCAATGTACTTCTTGGACCTACAAAAGAACAAATAATAGTCAAAAGCCAAAACATGACCAAAGGATCTAGAAATAAATAGCAAACTGAACCTGACTATTGCCAAAGATAGTGAATCTTGAAAACCTAGATTAAAACATCTTTGAAGCCTTGTGGCCAAATAGATGTTTGGAACAAAGAAACAGAGGTTGGATAGCAGATGTTTCCCGATGTAATACTATTAGCTTATTAACAGTGTCTAGCTTAGTTAGATCAGAGGTTTGGTTCCCACGGATGTTCTCAACATCTATGGAATCTTTCTGTTAGGAGAGTTAGATACCACTATTAGGGTAGTGTCAGCCAATTACGAACAGACCTTTTGTAATTAGTACAAATAGATCACACCTGTTAAAGATTTATTTATCACATGCATCACCTTTTCTTTTGTACGAATAGATTTGTATGTGATAAGGCTGAGGGGGAGTTTGTAGAGTTAATACAATGTAATTTGTAATCATTTGATTCAATGAAAAAAAATTGTTAAATTCCTTGCTTGTGATTATTTATCTATCACACAATATAAAATTAATTGTTATTATTCAGTATTTAATCACACGCCTTGTAAACTCATACCTTACAATTGGTATCAAAGATTAGTCACGATAAACTTGATTTCACAATCAGTTTAACATTCAAAGATCATCTCACAAAGATCCAATATGTTCATAGCTCAGAGTAGTAAAGTGTGGACTCAAAAAGTGTCTAACATATACTCTGTCCTTCTACAAAAGAACAAAAGAAAATGCCACAAAATGATCCCCATAACACCATCGGCTTTAGTATAAGCCTCCCATTCTTGTTAGACCTGAATGTAATATCTTGCAACGTGGGATGGCTCACATACTTGCTCAATAGAACATCGAATGATGGAAGTCCATTGTATTAAGACTTCACATTCCAATGGTACCTAGTGCCAAAAACCCGAGTGTTCAAGAGCCAAAGAAGTCAGAAAACTAGTCAGAGCAAAGTTTCAAGAAATTAGAGCTAGATGCCAAGGCCTTTAGCATTGTGGCAATGGCTCTGCCAAATGAAATCTATGCAGGCATGTTACACTACAACAGTGCCATTGAGTTATGGGATGCATTGAAAGAGCAGTCTGGTGGAAAGGAGGATGTAATCGAGAACACTCAAGAAATCCTCAACCAACAATACAAGACTTTCACTTAGGTCAAGTGAGAAAACCTTACACAATAGTTTGAGAGTAATTTATTGCAAAATATATTAATTTATCATGTGTAGTTTGTACATGTTTCGTATTCGTTTAGTTCGATTTTTAGGGAGATATATTTCTTTTGATCATTTGTTCGTTTACGGGTTCCAGTTGCTGAAAAGTAAAGAAAATGCATAAAATTGGCTGGAAAAGAGCTAACAACAAGAATCGGGTCGAGTCGTAGCTGAACGGGAACACAAAACAAAGAATTCTAAGAAAATCTACGCGAAGTTGATTGAGGAAGGAGCTATGCATAACGTCTAGCTATATAATAATGCTTTATGAATTTGGACGCGCTGCGTCACGCGTAGGTCAAGGATGATATCCATCGCGTAACGCGGCAGGGTGTTTGTTCGCGGCAGTGTTTGAATGGATGCTGGATTGTTGCTGAAATCAATATATAAACATCATTAACTTTCAAGTCAAACCTAATTATGAATTTGGGACATCTTGGATGAACTCGGCAGTAGTTTTAGCACCGTTTGGAAGCATTCGGAGCATAGGAATCATTCGGTAGAAGCTAGAAGCTGTAGAACCGAAGACTTAACGGGTTTTGTCTCCCATCTTGCTTTGTTCTTTGTTCCTTATACTTTTTTCAATGAATTCTCTTGTTAATATCTTTGTTTTGATTTTCATAACCATGTTTTCTAGCTAAATACTTTAAACTACCTAGGTTACGATGAATATTTAACATAGTTTGGATTTGTTATCGGTTTCTATTGTGTTTATAGATATTCTTTGATAAGTAATAAACTTTGGATCTTTAATTTGGTGTGTATGCGCGTTTTAACTTAATTATTGATTGTTTACTTGTTTCACATAAATTTTGATGGATGTCGTTTATGTAATGAGTTTATGTTGATTATTGGGTCCTCCCGGGTTTGGGTAATCGTTTGGTGAATTGGCCAATAAACCTTAGAAACAATAATCAAAAGATAATTCGGTTTTGATATTCTACTAACCTTAGTTGCTGAGAAGTACTAGGTTATTGATAGATCTCGATTGGTAAATTGCTAGGATTAGGTTTTGAGAAAAACCGGTTTTAGTTGCCTTGCCACATTCGAGTCTATTAAACCAAATGAAGTTCCTTAGTTGTCGTAGACTTTCCGCTGAGAGGTAGTTAGTCACTTTATGGAACTTTTCTAGAAAGTAGATAACCGAAAGGGAATCTAGTTAACCGGTAGGCGTAACAATCCTTTAGAGTTTCATAGGTTTCTTCCCGAGAATGGTTGAGGGTCCTATTCAATATCTCTTAGGGTTTAGCACTTAAAGATGCTGGTTCCATATCACATTAGTTCCGATAGAAAGCCATTTGATGTTAAGTGGGATTCCAGCCTAGGTAGTCTTATATCATCACTATGTTCAACCTCCGTTTTATGTCATGTTCTAGTTAGTCTAGTTAATTAGTAATTAGTAATTAATTTAATTAATCAATATCATTGCAAATTTAGGATTTTTAGAAACCCCCCAAACATAAAAACAATTATTTCATGATCGTGTCAGTGTCAATCTAAATAAAGTCGTTAGCGTCGTTAAATCGAGTCTCGTGGGTTTGATATTAGGACTACTTAGCTTTACTAGAGTCGATTGGTTCACTTGCCGGTAAGTAGTTTAGTCAAGTCTTAGAAAGTGAACCAATCGACTCTAGTAAAGCTAATGTCTTTTATATTTGTCGAGTCATAGGAGTCTAAATAGTTGTTAATGTCTTTTATATTTTGTCGAGTCATTCATTAGAGTCTTTTTACTTGTTTCTTGTCGGTTTTGAAGTGGATGCCCCATACACATTCTGAAGGACCGCCGCCGAAGTCGCCAACGGACAAGTCTTCCTTCTCATCTTTTACACTAAAGGTTAGTACATCTTCTTCTTCATCTTCCTTCCTTTCTAACTCTACCCTTCCATTTGAACCACCAAGCTTCGACTTCACACCGAAGTCGTCACCCTACAATTCCCCACCACCTTCCCGTCCTCCGAGTCCACCACCCGTTGTACAAATGGCCAACAATCAAACTGTTTACCAACAAGCAACCACCTGTTTCACCGATGCGAACTCACCCATCACCCTTCCCGCAATAAACAATGACAAATCTTGGCAATCCCGTCCTACATTATGACCGCTATCACTAACTCATGCCAATTTCACGGTCATGATGACGAGGATATCCCTGCTCACATTAACCGCCTCATTTGCCTCTATAGCACGTTCAACATGGAAGGTGATGGCAATGATGCCCGTTTCCTTCCGGTCTTCCCTTTCTCCTTATTTAGTCGAGCAGCCATCTGGCTTAACTCGCACCCACCAAACATTTTCACCACCTAGGCTGGCCTTCGAGATGCTTTCCGAGCTAAATACTTCCCACCTTCTAAAGTATCTCGCCTCTGCGATCAGATGCATTCGTTCCGGTTGGAGCCTAACGAGTCCTACCAGTTAGCTTGGGAAAGATTCCAAACTTTACTTTCTCATTGTTCTTAACACGAACTGTCTAATTGGGAACTTGTAGAGAAATTCTACAATGGTCTCACCCTTGAAACTAGAGCCCGTTTTGACACTTCAGCAGGAGGCAATCTCATGGGTAAGAAAATAGTAGCTGAATGCATTGACCTATTCGAGAGTTTTGCGTAGTCTGACACAGATCATCGAGCTACCACCAGGACTTCCATTCCTGTCTCTAGTACTACCTCGGTCGTTCGAGGAGTACACAAAGTTAGCTTGGAAACAACGGTAGCCGGTACTCTAGATAGCTTTAAGCGAGAGTTTAGTAAGGAAATTCAAGAGTTGAAGGCTAAAGTAGATAAGTGTGAGGTTTGTAGGGGACGTCACGATGCCATTTAGTGCCCAACGCTCACTAAGGAGCAAGTTGATTTCCTCACGGGTCACAACCGAGGTCCAACGAACCCTTTCAATAATAATAATAATAACTCCAACTATAATTCGAATTGGCGTAGTAAGAACAACACTTTCTGTTATACCGGTAATCCCCCTTATTTCTAAATAGGTTCAAATCAAAACAGGGGGCAGCGTCAGTTCTATAGTGGGGGTTCAAAAAATTAGGGCCAGTATTCTAGTGGGGGTTCGCAGGGTCAATTTTGTTCAGGGGATTCAAATAGGCAATATCCTAGTGGGGGGTTAAACAGTCAAGGTTCAAACAACAAGGACTTGGGTAGTGGTCTAGATGAGATTAAATCCATGTTATCTCAATTACTTGTTAAGTATCAAACCACCCAAAGAACCTTAGAGGAGCATGCCACATTCTTAAAGAATAACCATTCTAACTTCCTAGATCTTCAGAGGCAAGTTGGGGACATTGCTCGTCAGTTGCAAGAAAGACCTCCCGGTCAATTCTCAGGCAACACCCAACTGAACCCGCCTGGCCAATTGAAAGCCATTTCAACCCATAGCGGTAGAACCTTAGGAGAGGTAGTTAGACCTAAGGTAGTTGCGGAAGAAGGCGAAGAACCTGTAGATGAGGAGATCGAGATGGAGACTCCTGGTAAAGTGCAACCTAGGCTAGACCTAGAAATTACCGCACCCACCGAGGAGCCTCAATTCTAGAGGGGTATAGAAAAGCGACCGTAGAGGTTAGGAAACCACCAACATAGATCTTTCACGAGTCCCATATCCCGCCCTCCTTAAGAATCATAAATATTCTAAGGAACACGATAGTTTCTCGATATGTTCAAACAGTTGAAAATAAATTTTCCGTTTATAGAAGCCCAATCCATGCCCAAATATGAAAAATTCTTAAAGGATCTTCTTAAATGTAAAGATAGGTTAGGAGAGCTCTCTAACATCCCTTTGAATGAGGGGTGCTTAGCCGTTATCTTAAACAAGGTCTCGGAAAAGTTGATGGATTCGGGCCTTTTTAGCATTCCATGTCTCTTAGGGAGTGACACCGAGTGTAGAGCCTTAGCCGATCTAGGTGCTAGTATCAACTTTATGCTCTACTCAATTTACGAGAAACTAGACCTAGGAGACTTGTCACCCACTCGCATGTTCTTGTCTTTAGCAGATCGATCAGTTAAATATCCTCGTGGCATAGTCGAAAATCTCTTAGTTAAGGTTGATAAGTTTGTCTTTCCTGTAGACTTTATCATCCTTGACATGGAAGCTAATGAGAGAGTTCCTATCATTTTAGGACGTCCGATCTTGTGTACCGCAAAGGCCATCTATGATGTCTTTGACGGTAACATCACTCTTCGAGTCGGTGAGGAAAAGGTAACATTCGAGGTAGCCCGCTCTATGCAACACCCTAGTGGTTCCAACGCTTAAAGTGGTCCATGTCATTCGGTCTATTTCATCGAATCATTCTTATCGTGCATTCACCAATGTTTCAATTTCATTAGTGGAGCCGGTTTAGTAGGAGACAGGGTAGTTGAGGAACCTGAAGAAGTTGTCGAAGAGAGTGAAGAAGAAGAGGGGATCGATTGGGTCCCACAAAGTTTAGAGTTGAGTGAAGTTAGGGACGAAAGCGAGAGAGTTCCCATTGAGACACCCGCCCCTCTAGAGCTTAAGGTCCTTCCATCCCATTTAGAGTATGCTTTTCTAGGTGAGGGGTTAAACTTACTTGTCATTATTTCATCTAAATTGGCAGAAGAGGAGGAATTTAGGTTGATAGAGATTTTGAAGGTTAACAAGGAAGCCATTGCATGGAGACTCTCGTATATCATAAGCATAAGCCTCGCATATTGTACCCACTGGATACTCATGGAAGATGAATACAAGCCGGTGGTGCAACCTCAACAACGCCTCAATCCGAACATGAAGAGGTAGTGAAGAAGGAGGTTCTTAAATTGTTAGATGGCGGGGTGATCTACCCCATTTCCGACTCCCTGTGGGTTAGTACAACCCAAGTTGTCCCAAAGAAGGGTGGGATGACAGTGGTTATGAATGACAAGAATGAGCTTCTCTGGTCCCGTACGTTCACCGATTGGTGTGGATTGTAAGTTGAATGACGCCACCTGGAAAGACCATTCCCCTCTACCGTTCATATATCAGGTGTTGGAGCGTCTAGCGGGTCAACAGTTCTACTATTTTCTCAACAGATTTTCCGATTACTTTCAGATCCCCATGGCGCCCGAGGATCAAGATAAGACAACCTTCACATGCCCTTACGGAACCTATGCATATCGACGCATGCCATTTGGGTTATGTAATGCTCTGACTACCTTTCAGCGATGCATGGTTGCCATTTTCCAAGACGTGCTTGAGACTTCTATGTATGTTTTCATATTTCTCGGTCTATGGTGGCACTTTCGAGTAGTGTCTTCTCAATTTAGATAGGATGATGAAAAGGTGTGTAGAGACCAATTTGATGCTAAACTGGGAGAAGTATCACTTCATGATGACGGAGGGGATAGTGTTAGGCCACAAAATATAGAGAAGGGATTAAAGTGGATAGGGCTAAGATAGACACAATTAGTAGGTTGTCAATACCCACGAGTGTGAAGTAAGTTCATATTTTCCTAGGTCATGTGGGTTTCTATAAGCGTTTCATTAAAGATTTTTCTAAGATCACTCGCCTCATGACCTGACTCCTTGAAAAAGACGTACCTTTTGTATTTGATGAGGAATGCCTCAAAGCCTTAAACTTTTTGAAGGAAAAGCTTGTTAGTGCCCCCATCCTTGTTTCACCGGATTGGAGCTTGCCTTTTGAGCTCATGTGCGATGCAAGTAACTATGTCGTAGGTGCGGCTTTGGGACAAAGAATCGAGAAGCACTTTCATCCGATCTACTATGCGAAAAAACTCTAAATGATGCTCAATAGAACTATACCACCATGGAAAAAGAACTCTTAGCCGTAGTGTTCGCGTTTGATAAGTTTCGTACATACCTTGTGCTTTCCAAGATGATTTTCTTTACCGATCACTCCACATTTCGTTTTCTTTTCCAAAAGAAAGACACCAACCCCGTCTCATTTGGTGGATTCTCTTGCTCTCCAAGTTCGACATTGAGATTAGGGATAAAAAGGGAGCGGAGAATGTTGCTAGCGATCATTTTCACACTTAGAGAATCCCAAGAGAGAGGAAATTCGTGAGGAAACAATAGGAGATAAATTTACTCACGAATCCATAGATTTTGTAGCGGCAGAGAAAGAGGGTTTGCCATGGTTTTCCGACTTGGCAAATTATTTAGTTTATGGAGCCTTAGTGAAAGGTATGACCACCCAACAGAAGAAGAAGTTCTTTTGGGATGTGAAGAGGTACATTTGGGATGATCCGTACCTCTTTAGGATAGGAGGAGATAGGATCCATAGGAGATGTGTGTCTAAGGAAGAAGGTTTAGAGATCCTTAGGCATGTACATGAGGAATTGGCAGGAGGTCACCACAGTCCACACGTTACCGCCCAAAAAGTTTTTTATTATGGTTTCTATTGGCCTTCGGTAGATATGAATGCCTTAGAGTTTGTTAGGTGTTGCGATGCATGCCAATGTACCGGCAATATCTCATCCAAGGACGAGATGCCCCAAAATACAATTCAAATTCTTGAAATCTTTGATGTGTGGGACATCGACTTCATGGGACCTTTTCTCGTCTCTAGTGGGAATAGGTACATCCTGGTGGCAATAGACTATGCTTCGAAGTGAGTTGAAGCTCAAGCTTTACCTACGAATGATGCCCGAGTGGTGGTGAGATTCCTCAAAAAGTTGTTCACTCGTTTCAGTACACCGCGAGCCATCATAAGTGACCCTGGCACCCACTTTTACAATGTCGTGATGAAGAAGGCATTAGCATGCTATGGAGTCACTCATTGTTTTTCCATCGCGTATCACCCTCAAACTAGAGGTCAAATCGAGAAGGCAAATCGAGGGTGGAGAGAATCTTAGAAAAACGGAAGGAAATAGTAGAAAGGATTGGTCGGATAAGCTAGATGACGCATTGTGGGCATTTCGAACCGCCTACAAGACACCTTTAGGGACTACTCCTTTCATGAGCGTCTATGGAAAAGCGTGCCATCTTCCCGTGGAATTAGAGCACCGTGCGCTTTGGGCTCTTAAAACCGTCAATTTAGATCTTACTGAAGCCGCTAGGAAACGATACTTCTAAATTCACAAGTTGGAAGCACTTAGGGATACAGCATATGAACGTTCTTGGAGTATTAAGGAAAAGACAAAGGCGTTGCATGATATGAAGTTAAGGGGGTTGAAAGAAATTAAGGCCAGCTATAAAGTGCTTTTATATAATTCGAGGTTAAAATTGTTAGCCGGAAAGTGGAAATCAAAATGGACCGAGCCATATTTGGTGAAGGAAGTGTTTCCATATGGTACAGTAGAGTTGCAAGATGAAGCCGACGGAGGTACTTGGAAAGTGAAGGCCATAGGTTGAAACACTACTTAGGAGGGCCTATCAATACCAGCGGAGAGGAGGAAACCCCTCCCGAAGTACCACCTCCCACCACCGTTTAGAGTCTTGAGTGAGTATTCAAGTTTAGAGTTTGTACCGTTTGTAACGAGTCATTATTTGAGTCTTTCCTTAGCTAACGGTAGTTTTTGTTAGATTTTCTATTTTTGTGTTTTTGAGTCTTTTGAAGGATTTCATTACCAATGAAGAGCGAGAATTGAAGAGAAAACGGAGTTCCAGGTAAGTCGCAGTCTTAGAAAATTGTTGGGAATGGTTTTTGGGAGGTTTGGTTAAGTTAGAAAATTTTCTAAGGCATGGAAGGCTTCAAATTACAAAACTTCTGTTAAAATGGCACCTTGGCGTTGCGCGAAGCTTAAAGCCCTTATCCTACGCGTAGCGTCTAGCCTCTATTGAACCATTGCCCAAAAAGTAACATGCCACGTCATGCGGCCAGTAATCCACCAAGGCTTCACGTAACGCGAAGCCCCTTTGAACCACCATTCCATTTGAACTAGGGCTAGACATCACGCGACCCCCTCACCTATATGCCCTACACGTAGCGCGTTACGTGAAGCCCCTTTGAACCACCATTCCATTTGAACTAGGGCTAGACATCACGCAACCCCCTCACATATATGCCCTAGGCGTAGCGCGACGCCCTCCGTGTCCAGTTATCTCCTTTCCCTTTCCTTTCCCTTTCCCTTCCCCTTTTCTCCCCAATTCACTTCCAAACCCTAAAACGAGACTCCCAGCCGAAAACACCTGATTTCCTCCATAACCACCACCATTCTTATCCCATTTACAACCCATATCGCCCATTTCACTTCCCCATCATTATACACCATCAATTTTACCCGTTTCATCGCACAATCAACCAAAACATGGGCTTTACTCTCCGAACTAAAAAGTTGAAATTTTTATCTTGTTTTTCACGAATCTGGTATGTTTTCTTGTTATATTCTGTATATTATTCGTTTATTATTCAGATTTGAGCTTAGTCTTGCATGTTTAGGTGGCGGTTCTTGTCGGTTAGTTTTGAGTCGTGTTTTCATACTTGCATTAGGGGCAATGCAAATCTCAAGTGTGGAGATGGGACATGTGAGTCGTAATTTTTAGTTTAGTTAGTTCGAGTTATAAAAATTTGAAAAACTACAAAAAATAAAAAAATCCAAAAAAAACTAAAAATCTTAAAATGTCTCTTGTTTTAGAAGTTTGAAAATAAAGACGGAAAATGATAGAAAAGTCGGGGTTGTTCGGGTTTCAAATAATAATAATATGAGTTTAATAAATTGAACTTGTGTCTAGCTTGGGATATGTGAGTTGGCCTGATTTGGTTTTTAGGTTCCTTTGATATTAATACACCTTAATTGTCGGTTTGCTAGTGGGTGCTCATCTAGGAAAAGTGGGAAGCTGAAACCACCAAAAATATAGTAAGAAATGCCTTTATAAGCTAAAATTGTTAGAATTTTTTAATCAAAGAAAAGAATTGTGCAAAATATAACAAATTTAGCTAGATTGAAATAAAAAGATGAGCCCTATGGAATCTACCTTGTGGATGGTGACTCTGATCAATAATCCCTCTAGGTTAAGTTGAGAAAATTGCAAAAATACTGACGCTCACGTTGTCGCTCTTGGGGATTGTGACTCTGGTTGAGACAGCCTCTAGGTTAGGTATGCAAAGTCTAGTGCTCAAAAGAAAAAAGAGAGAAAAATAGCGAAAAGAATTGATGTTAAATTCTTTTGATTTTGGTATAAAAATAGTTGGGAATGGGTCAATTGATTCGTTCCTTTTGTTCCATGATCTTGAGGCGGGAATAGGTGAAACTGCGGCTTTTAGTGTGAGACCCTAGGTAGATTGACCGAACTTGTACTTAAATTGCATGATAAGGGCTTGGAACCGGGTTTGGGTTTAATAGGACACGTATATTCGCAATCGCGGTTAACACAGGTTTTAATGTTAATAAGTAATCTAAGTTTTTTAACCCGGGCATTTGATCTAACTATGATTTCGTTTACATAATTTTTTTTTGGGGACGAAAAAAGAGTAAGTGTGGGGATATTTGATGTATTGCAAAATACATTGATTTATCGTGTTAGTTTGTACATATTTTGTATTCGTTTAGTTGGATTTTTAGGTAGATATAGTTTCTTTTGATCATTTGTTTGTTTATAGGTCCTGGTTGCTGAAAAGTGAAGAAAACGCTTAAAATTGGCTGGAAAAGAGCTAACAGCAAGAATCGGGTTGAGTCGTAGCTGAACGGGAACACAAAACGAAGAATTTTGAGAAAATACCCCCATCACGCTATGCGAAGGTGATTGAGGAAGGAGCTATGCATAACGTCTAGCTACATAATAATGCTTTATGAATTTGGACGCGTTGCGTCACGCGTAGGTCAAGAATGATATCCGTCGCGTAATGCGGCGGGGTGTTTGTTCGCCGGCAGTGTTTGAATGGATGCTGGATTGTCGCTAAAACCAATTTATAAACATCATTAACTTTCAAGTCAAACCTAATTACGAATTTGGGACATCTTGGATGAACTCGGCAGTAGTTTTAGCACGGTTTGGAAGCATTCGGAGCATAGGAATCATTCGGTAGAAGTTAGAAGCTGTAGGACCGAAGACTTAACGGGTTTTGTCTCCCATCTTTCTTTGTTCTTTGTTCCTTATACTTTTTTCAATGAATTCTCTTGTTAATATCTTTGTTTTGATTTTCATAACCATGTTTTCTAGCTAAATACTTTAAACTTCCTAGGTACGATGAATATTAACATAGTTTGGATTTTTATCGGTTTCTATTGTGTTTATAGATCTTCTTTGATAAGTAATAAACTTTGGTTCTTTGATTTGGTGTGTATGCGTGTTTTAACTTGATTATTGATTGTTTACTTGTTTCACATAAATTTTGATGGATGTCTTTCATGTAATGAGTTTATATTGATTATTGGGTCCTCGTGGGTTTTGGTAATCGTTTCGTGAATTGGCCAATAAACCTTAGAAACAATAATCAAAGATTATCCGGTTTTGATATTCTACTAACCTTAGTTGCTCAGAAGTACTAGGTTATTGATAGATCTCGATTGGTAAATTGCTAGGATTAGGTTTTGAGAAAAGCCGGTTTTAGTTGCCTTGCCACATTCTAGTCTATTAAACCAAATCAAGTTCCTTAATTGTCGTAGACTTTCCACTGAGAGGTAGTTAGTCACTTTATGGTACTTTTCTAGAAAGTAGATAACCGAAAGGGAATCTAGTTGACCGGTAGGCGTAACAATCCTTTAGAGTTTCATAGGTTTCTTCTCGAGAATGGTTGAGGGTTCTACTCGATATCTCTTAGGGTTTAGCACTTAAAGATGTTGGTTCCATATCACATTAGTTCCGATAGAAAGCCATTCGATGTTAAGTGGGATTCCATCCTAGGTACTCTTATATCATCACTGAGTTCAACCTCCGTCTTAAGTCATGTTCTAGTTAGTCTAGTTAATTAGTAATTAGTAATTAATTTAATTGCAAATTTAGGATTATTAGAACCCCCCCCCCCCAAACATAAAAACAATTAGTTCATGACCGTGTCAGCATCAGTCTAAGAGTCGTTAGCGTAGTTAAATCGAGTCTCGTGGGTTCGACATCCAGACTTACTTAGCTTTACTAGAGTCGATTGGTTCACTTCCGGTTTGTAGTTTAGTCGAGTCTTAGAAAGTGTAGAGTATTACTTTGAGTTTACACTTAGGTTACTTTGAGCCAAGAACTCTACCCCGGTCACTACTGCAAGACGCCAAACAATGTATTTTGTTTCAAACCTTTAATACGTTCATTTGCAAAAAAACCCATACACCCTACTCACATTTTCAAGTGCAACAATCATACCACTTTGGTCGGTCTATAAACCCGTACACCCTTGCTCACATTCAAGTGCAACAATCAGCATAAATTAGAAATATTGAAATGTTTTATTTATTATAACTTAATAATAAGGGTAGTCTCGTCATTCCGCATCAACTTAACTGACAAAACTAATAGTCATCCAGCTCGGGATATCCGAGTAACAAATGATCAAACAATAGGGAACATACATATAATTTTAGAAAGTTAAAGACTAAAAGTGAAAAAATAACAAACCACAATACCATTCTAATAATTAACTCTAGATAATATAATTGTTATTCAGTATTTAAATTAGGCATCATGGAACGTGCGTCTAATGAAGAAACATTAACAATATGATAAAATACCCTATCTATTAATTCACAAAGCTTATGAATATATTCTTTATTAACTATATAAAAAAAGTAATATGATACATTAACTATAATTTTTTTTCAAATTTATTTTCCATGCCAAAAAAATAAAGAGTAAATTGCACAAAAATCCTTTATGTTTCTTCAAACTTGCAGGTTTCAGCCTTAATGTTTAAAAGTTGCTAAAAACAGTTTTTAAGTTTATTTTTGTTGCGGTTTCAATCCTTTACAGCTAACCACGTTATTTTCTTCAGTTAAGTTCCCTCACATGCATAACATGTGAGGGTATATTCGTCATTTTGGTTAATCTTCCACCCACTTCAATTATAAAAAAAATAATATTTAAGTTTTAACCTAGTTTAAACAAAGTTTGGTAAAATGTATGCGACTACAGAGGAGCACGATTACCGTTTGATAGTGTTTAAGTCTAACTTGCGGCGTCCTAAGTGTCACCAGTTGCTGGATCCGACTACTGAACACGGTGTTACGAAGTTCTCTGATTTGACGGCATCGGAGTTCCGTGAGAGGTATCTAGGGTTGAAGAGTCGTTTGTCGTTTCCGTCTGATGCGAATAAGGCGCCGATTCTTCCAACTGATGATAATCCTGAAGAGTTTGATTGACATGATCAAAATTTGTGTTAATCTTTACAGCTTAGTGGGCTAGCTTAACAAGATTCCTATCTTAATTCTGGGTTCGCCGGAATCCCGGCGAAGTCGCCGGAGAAGAAGACCGAAAAAGAGGGTGTTCGGTTTTTAAAAGTTTGGTTTTATTGCACATTAGTCCCTGCGGTTAGAATTTTTTTAAAATAGGTTAAACCTTAAATATTCTTTTTTCTTATAATTGACGTGGGTGGAAGATCAACCAAAATGACGAATATACCCTCACATGTTATGCATGTGAGAGAACTTAACTGAAGAAAATAACGTGGTTAGCTGTAAAGGATTGAAACCGCAACAAAAATAAACTTAAAGGCTGTTTTTAGCAACTTTTAAACATTAAGGCTGGAACCTGCAAGTTTGAAGAAACATAAAGGATGTTTTGTGCAATTTACTCAAAAATAAATCAATATTACATAACTACTTTTAACTATAAAACGCTCTCCCAATTAACAAAATTACACCTCATTTGAAAAGGTTGCTATCTCTATATCCAACCAGGTCACATTCCTTCGAAGGGTAATGCCCAATTATGCATAATACACTTTCGTTCTCTTTTTCTATTTATTTTTATTAATTTCGGATATATATATATATATATATATATATATATATATATATATTGTTCCTTTTTATACATGATAAGTTGACTCTTTTGTTTAATATTATTTTTCTTATTAACTTAATAGAGATCAGGGCAGATCAGTTACAGTCAAAGCAATTTTAAAGACTGCTTAGTGTTACGGTGTTGGTTTTTTAACTCGCGTGTGGCGTTAGAACACGATCTAAGTAAGCCTTGCCGACTTAGTGTCGTTGGGTTTTGGTTATGAAAAATGCTAAAGGGAACGTTGGATCGCAAGAGTATTGCTTGTAGTACTTGAACACAAGTATACAAGATAAAAGCTTTGTATTAGCAAAGAAAGATTACAAGTGTGGTAGATGTTAGTATTTGAGGATGCCTCAAATGAGCTCCCATGATCCATATTTATACTACATTGATCACCATCTAGAGTGTTCTTAATCTAGAACACTCTTTACAAAATATTATACTTAAATATCTAAGATATTTCTTACTAAATATCATGATATTTTCTGATTTCTAGAGAGTTCTATGGGCAGATTTTTATGGCTGATGTAACTAGCCATTTCCAGCAAATTCTAGGCCCTTCTTGGCTGATATTCTGTGCTTCTAAGTGTCTCCATTTTGCTGGAACAATAGGGCTGTTCCGGAGTCTTCCGGACAACTCTTGATGCGTGTAGATGGCCCGAAAGGTTTTGGAATGCTTAATTATTGGGGTGAATTTGTGCGGGGCGTGACATCCTCCCCCACCTAAATTCGCAATGTCCTCATTGCGATGCCCGAATGCCTCCTGAGTCTTCATGAGTTGTATTGCGGATAATATTTGGGCTCGATTCTTGGACTTCAAGGGTGCAGTGTATACTTCATCGCCTTTGATGATGTAGAGTGTGTTCATGAATGGTGCTGGCATGGCCTTTATTCTCGAAAGAAATCCATCCCAAGCACTATGTTATAGTATTTTATTGGCACAATCGAGAAGTTTGACTTGCCTGTCCATGTCCCAATTTTGACATTTACGCCCCACGCAACACCTTCGATCGGTATGGGATCTCCGTTAGCAGCTTTAATCCAGCCTTCTTTGGTTGTGATTCTTAAGCCGAGTCTTCTTGCCTCTTTTGTTGTCATGAAGTTGTTGCTAGCACCGGTATTAACCAATGCTTCTAAGGTTTCTCCTTTGATTTCTAAATTGACAAAGCGAAGACCCTTTTCCCTTTGTATCGCCCACGACTGTTGTCGGGTTAGCATGATTTGCCATCGCCAATGTTTTTTCGTCCATCTCAGCCATAGCATTTAAAACTTGCAGTGGCGTTGCACCTAAGCGAACCTCTTTGGTTTCCTCAGGTTCATCATCGTCGGTCCTTATAAGGGCCGTTAATCTGGATTTCTTTGGGCAGTCTCGAGCATTATGAGGCCCATCACAAAGGAAGCAGCTTTGGTTTGCGGCTTTTCCTTTGTTATGTAACGTTAATGCCCAGTCATCATTCTTTCGGTATTGATTTTGGTTGGTGGGTTTTGCTCCCCCACCTTTTGCATCACCAGTCTCTGTGGTTGCTGATCTTATCGAACGATTTTAATTTCGGTCGTGTAAGTTTTCTGCAAAGAGATTAGCGATGATAAGTCTTAAACATTTCGTCGTTCAAGTTCAGTTTTGGCCCATTGTTGCAAGCCATCGACAAAGTAAATGAGAGCATCATTGGGCGATAAGTCCGGAATCTCAAGCACAAGGGTAGTGAATTCCTTGATATAATCTTTGATGCTACCCTTTTGCCTATGGTTTCGTAGCTAAATCTTTGCATTGTGTTCGACATTTTTAGGATAAAACTGCTTCTTAATTTCTTTTACAAAATCAGCCCCCAAGTGTTGATGATGCACATACCTTTTTTCGATCTCCATGTGCTTCCGTCGCCACCATAGAGCCTTAGTTTCCTTTATGTATAAAGTCATCGTCTTGATTTTCTTGCCATCATCAACGATGTCTATAGCTTCAAAGAACTGCTCAATCTCCCAAATGAAGTCGTCAACGGCTCGTGCCTCCCATTTTCCAACAAACGGAGATGGCTTTGGGACTTCAGACTTTGAAGAAATGATGGAGTCGCCTCGGTTTGCTAGTGCTTGTTTGCAAATGTTTAGCTCCATTTGCAACTCATTGAATTTTTCAGCAAACTTGCTTTCTATATTGCTTTGTACTTGCCCCAGCTCCTTTATAAACATCTCTTTTAGTTCAGCTTGCATGACCTGCATAGCAAGTTTGATGTGGTCTCTTAACTCAATGTTTGTTTGGAAGATGTCGACTTCAGCCTTGAATTCTTCAACGTGCGTCGTGAATTCGGCTATCGATGTCTCCACATCTTCCATGCGTTTGTCTAAGCTTGCGACCAAGTCCTTGGACATGTCTCGATTCTTTCTTCCACCTTTGAGAGTTTCATCGCACCCACGGGTCTCTTCTCTAGTAGCCATGGTTGTAGGTTGAGTTTTATCTTCAGCCATCTTGGATGGATCGAAACGTGGCTCTGATGCCACTTGTCATGGAGTTAGTTCTTCAACTCGCGTGCGGCCTTAGAACATGATCTAAGTAAGCCTTGCCGACTTAGTGTTGTTGGGTTTTGGTTATGAAAGATGCTAAAGGGGACCTTGGATCGCAAGAGTATTGCTTATAGTAATTGAACACAAATATACAAGATAAAAGCTTTGTATTAACAAAGAGAGATTACAAGTGTGCTAGATGTTTACACGTATTTGGAGATGCCTCAAATGAGCTCTCATAGTCCATATTTATACTACATTGATCACCATCTAGATTGTTCTTAATCTAGAATACTCTTTACAAAATATCATACTTAAATATCTAAGATATTTCTTACTAAATATCATGATATTTTCAGCTTTCTAGAGAGTTCTTTGTGCAGATTTTTATAACTGATGTAACCAGCCATTTCCAGCAAATTCTAGGCGCTTCTTGGCTGATATTTTGTGCTTCTTAGTGTCTCCATGTTGCTGGAACAATACGGGCTGTTCCAGAGTCTTCCGGGCAGCTCTTGATGCGTGTAGATGGCCCCGGATGTTTTAGAATGCTGAATTTTTTGGCTGACTTTTGGGTTGAATTTGTGCGGGGCGTGACATTAATCTCCCAAAAGTCGAGGAAAGTTTTAGTGTAGGAATGCCAGATCCAAAATTTGGCTCTCAAATATATATGAGGAAACAAAAAGTCAATGCCAAAAAGTTTACTGTTGAGGTCATTTGTGATGATCGTCCGCATGTCAATAGGTTTATTGAGAATCTCAAGGTGTTTTCCTAATTTCGAGTCATATTACAACTTAACATGTAATTTATACCAAACAAAGTTTATAGAAGGATTCGGTTAAATTACAAAAAGCTTATAAAACGATTCGGATTAGCGCCGTAACTCGCGCGGGTTTAATGCTAGTTAAATTAACGTCTAATATATAGGCTAAAAATGGATCATTAAGCCACCCTCAACCATCGGGCTTATATAGCACTAGAGATTGTAAACGTGCCAACGTGGTAAAGTTTTGGGCTTGTAACAGTTTTGGGTCCATTTCATGTGGGCCCAGTCATTTTATGATCCATATGTATCTGGCAAAACTCATATTTTGGTTGAGAAATTTGCTTTCATGCTTTTTGTGTGCTGCTTTGTTATGAATTAAATTTATTGTACGTTGTATATTTTAGTTTCTTAAGTTGCTTGAAGATGAGACACTATATCATTGTGTTCTTTAGCATATGATTTTTGAGTGTTACGGTTTGGACTATAAAATAGTATGAAATCAGGGTTTTTTTAGTAAAAGTTACCAATATATTTTCTTGTCGTTAAAGAATCAATTTAATAAGTTTTGTATCTTAATGTCATTAAATTATCTTTGTTCTCCTTTATGTCATCCGGTAATAGTATAAGTTAACATAATTATATGCTATTTGCCTATTTTCTTGATTATGTGATCATCCAACAATCTTGACCCATCTAGCTAAGTTTGGGCTATTTTGGGCTTAAAATTTGAACTTATGGGTTGTTTTGGGTTTACTATAATTTTCATTAGGGTTAGGATGGGTAAATTTATAAGATGGAAAAAAGTAAATGGGTTAGGATGGGTTAGTTAGAAAAAACAAACGGGTCAGGATGGGTACGTTAAAATTAACAAGTGGGTCAAGAAAAAGAACGTGGTTTCACGCTTTCTCACCGCCGACTGTTTTTTGAGACTCCAATTTCTCTCGAATATCGTCGTTTTGTTCATACAAATTTTGATTTTATGAACCTCGTCTTTATGGTATCTCTGGGTGGTGTTGAGGTTGCAGAGATCTTTTCCTTTGCAATCATAAGGCATTTTCATCTATTTTAAACCCTAAATTGTTATTTATTTTATTTTTCATTCATGCTTTTTTATTTAAATGGTTTCAGGGAAAAATCAATATATAATTAAAGTTTAGAATATCTTTGCCCTTATTCTTGCTTAAATTGAAAACAATCGAAATTTGAAAACTATCTGTTGTTTTGATATGGAAGTTGGACGAACCCTAATTTACAAAAGGGTAAATTACGTTTTACGTCCTTTAAGTTTCAGCAAAATTTCAAACGCTATCCTTTAACTAAAGAAATTACAGCGGATGTCTTCTATGTTCTAATTTCTTTACAAGTGTTGTCCTTTATGTTTTAGTTTCTTTACAATGGATGCCCTTTATTTTTCTAATATTTTTAGGAAGAAATAACACCGCATCTAAAGAAATTAGAACACAGAATATTTGTTGTAATTTCGTTGGTTAAAGGACAACACCTGAAAATTTTATAGATAAAGGACGTAAAATACAATTTTACCTTTAAAAAATCGAAAGAGTTTGAATAAATAGCAAAGTTTGATTTGACTAAATAATTAGCAAAGTGATTTATACAAAGTTTGAATAAATCATAGGAACCTTAATTATGCCTTTTGAATATGTTGCTTTGAGTGTTCCTTTCGTCATAAAAGTTGGGTTTTTTTTTATAAGGGGGAGATTTTTTATGTGCTCCATTTTGGTTTCACTTTATTTTGATATATTCTGACTCGAACTTATTCTCACACAAACGCGTATTAACCCATTTTTTAGTATGTCTATTCTGACTTAACAACCAATCCAATCCAATTCGCCCATTTTGTCATCTCTAGTTACAATATAATATATAATCTTGTTGAAATTTGTCGTCGATTGTATTAGTGTGTAGTCGACTAGAAACATCAGCGTTGTGTTCCGAACTCCTGATAAAGGTGAGAAGTGAAAACACTCATGAAAATTATTTATGTTGATTAGTTTGTAATGAAAGGAAAAGAAGAGAAAATTATGGAACATTGATGTTTATTTTCTTCCTTTCATATTGTAGTGAGACTAGAGAAAAAAGAAAGTGATCAAACATTAAACCTTTGAAATTTCTTAAATTACCCTCGGTCTATTAATAAATATATAATTTGAAGGAGTATACTTGTTTTATAATTTATTTTCTTTTCCTTTCAACTCGGGAAAACATAAAAATCTTTGATTTCCATTTATTTTCCTTTAAACTCTAGAACACAATGTTATATTATATATTTCTCTTCTCTCTTTCTTTTCTCTCCTTAATTACCTTGCTCTTTTCTTTCACATATTAAACTTAGGAAAACAGAGTTAGTATCAACTTCAATTTTTCCTCTATAATCGTTGTATTGTGTTTGTATGAAGAAAAATTAACACCATAACAAAAGACATTTACTTCTATCTCTTCTTCATTTCATTCTTTCCGTTCAACATGTATCAGAGCATGTGCTTGCTTCATGGCTTCTTTAGAGTAGAAGGATAATTTTAACAAACTTTGGCCTGTCAGAAAGTTGTAGCATCAATCTTTGTTAACAATCAGAACCCAATTTTTTTCTCTTTTTCAAAGCTAGATCAAAGGCAATATGTTAACAATTTAGCAATTTATACAAATTTTGTTTATGTAAAACTTGATTGAGAACTTTTGGCCCGAAAACGTTAGTTGATGACGATCTTCAAAACTATGAGGCTTCTATAATTTTTAAACAAAGACTTACCGATTTCAACTATAAACGTTGGTGTACGACTTGTTTTGGACAAAACAGATGTTATGTATGTGCCTACTTTAATGCAACTCTTGCACCAACAATAACTCCACTTGCGATTGGTGCCAAATTTGCGTTCGAGGTGTGGCCTATGAGTCAAGAATCAATTAATGTATATGTATCTACCATGGTTACTCTTTAACACTCAACCACCACATCAACAACATGATCGCAAAAAGGATGTTATATACCAGCTTTTTCCAAAAGTTCGACTTAAAGTATCTCAATGGTATTTTAGCATGCACCAAATGGTCCATCAATGAATTTTCAACAAAATATGGTAGAAGTCATTAAAAGAGGTCATGGTAGTCGAACTTAAACGTGCGGATGCAACACTTGAGTTGGAGCTCAATGTGCTACGCATATGGTGGTTCTTTAGTGGCGGAATTGGAGTAGCCCAAAACTCTTAGTGACTCTTTAGACTTGTTGCAAAATTAGGAGATAAAAATAAAAAAAGTCAATTCTTAGATACTAGATTATGGTGCTACTACAAACATGACATGTGACGTATGTTGGTTCATAGTGCACTACGTAAATTGCCTAAAAAATTGTAGTAGTTGGTAATGGTAATGCACTTGTTATCACCTATATTGGTCATGAATTTCATACATTGTCTCATCACGCTAAAGCACGTTCTTATTGTTCCTTGCCTAATGAAAAACCTTCTTTCCATAACTAAGTTGGTTATGATCAACCAATGGTATTGATATAACACCCTAAAAATACTTATTCAACTTGGTGGTATATATATACATATATATAACTAGGATTATCTAACCTACTTAAATAAATATGTTTGTAAAATGGTTAAAAAGGGTGTCCTATTTATAACTAACCAAACTTAAGGGGGTTAAAGTAGGACAACTGCAAAACTAGAAAGGTTAAAAGCTAAAAAAATGCAAAACTTCATACACATGTGTGTGTATCGACGTACAAAGAAAGGGGGAGGGGGCGTAAGCCAAAAACCTAGTTCATCTTGTTCTAACAAACTGAAAGGTAAATTGGGACCAAATCACATGCATGAGCCTAAATTATTGATCACCTAAGCTAGAAGATCATAAGGCATGTTAAATTTTGTTAGTTGTCACACCCCAACCGATGGCAGAAACATCAAGGCGGGACGAAATAGATTGCATGAGACGTAATAACATTACTTGTGACAATATTTATTGATCAAAATTTGATTTCAATACTAAAAGCAGAATACAATGTTCGGAAGTAAATTACATATAACATGAAGTCAAAATACAAGTACTAAAATTTAAAGGTGCATTTCTAGTCTCCTTACTAGATTTCTTTCAACGTACATCATCAATTTCCTGCAATACATATTAAAGTACATGTGAACACATAAAGTATTGGTGAGCATACAAGTTTGAAGACTAGCATAAGTATACAACGGTTAAATGAATCCACATGGCATAATCGTAAACTAAAACAACAATACTAGCATGTAGCATGAACTTGACAACCTAAAGATTCCCACTAGCGTAATATTGTCATTGCAACGACAAGACTGTTTTTGTAAGACTTAACATGCCTCAAGAATACCGGCGGCGTGTTACTCCTATAGCGCTATACATGTTAAGGGAGGCCCGTACAATGTTAATGACAAAGTATAGTGCATGTAAAGGTTCTAGCATGTATGAATTCTAGCATAACGTATTAAGCATATATAATGGATTATTTGTTTGTGATTAAGCATGATTGTATGTGATTTGTGTGAGTTTGATAAAGTATATGTATTGCACCAAAAGTGACGATAAATAAAAGGGGTCATGTACACTCATGATTTTGCAAAGCTTTCCGAAATAACCGGGAGTCGATGAGTCATTGAGATTAGAGCACCGAAGTTACCCTACATGGGGGAAATGAAGTTGTATGAGTATTCGGAATTTGAAGAGAGTTCACATTTGAAATTAAGTATAAAAGTATATGTACATGAAAATATATCTTATCTAAATACTCGTTTGGACACTAAGTTTTCATGTGTTTTCATGGATCCTAACGTGCCCATTAGAATCACAAACAAGGAATCTAGAACTAAGATAATATAACCTAAGTTCATGACATCTAACCATAATCCGGTTAGTATCAAAAATTCGGTTAATGTATATATATATATTATATTTATAGTATAAGTTATAGTTATGTCCATCATGTACTATCATGTAAGTCAAGCATGGAGGTAGGATGATTTACATCCAATGAACCTCATTTAAGATTCACCAAAGCACAAAGTCACCAACATGGTTGATGACCCGGTTGGTCATGAATAATATTAGGAAATAACTAACTAGTTCATCAAAAAGCCAAGTAAGATTAACCTGGGTGTTCCATACCCATCATGGCAAATGTTGGAGGTGCCACGAGGTTATGTTACTTTGTTTCTAAGAAACTACTTGGTATTCTAGCCACTAGAACAAATGAGGTAGTGGAACAAATTTGGAAAGCCAAGGCTTCCATGGTTCACACTTACACATGCACAAGTCTTCCAAAATTGAAGGTTGTTAGATGGTTTCCAACACTTAGGACAATTTGGCACAATTTTAAAATAGGTTTCAAGCTTGTTTCTTGGTGGAAATCAACCATAAACAAACCCACAACTATGAGCTTAGTTGGGAGCTTGGTGGGTGCAAGATTTCATCAAGTTTCAACCGTATATACAAGAAATAAGTACAAAAATCAAAGCAGAATTTTAACTCTACTTTGGACTTCAAATATGGTGAGGTTCCACCTTAATTTGTCATGGAAAACTTATAGAAACCTTTCTAGAGGTTATCCATGTAGTTTAGAAGAAGAAATCATGAAGAAATAAGAATAAAAGTGAGTGAAAACTCACTTAGAATGCTTAGAACTTTCTTCCAAGACTTGAGAAATTAGAGAAGGCTAGAGAGCTTGAGAGAGATTTAGATGAATGGAAAGTGTTTATGAGGTGGTAAGGGGTTGTATTTATAGTTGGGATAAGGGTTTGATGTTAAATGAGGTGGTTTGGGGTTGAAAGGGCAGAAATGGAGCCAAAATTCACGTATTTTAAAATATTATGCCAGACCTGGTTATTCTGCATGGCCGTGCGGATTAATTGCATGGTCGTGCGGATCACTGATTGCAGGGTGGTGCACATCAGGTGCGCGCCATGCACATTGTAGTATGCATGGCCGTGTGCCTCAGTTGCATGGCCGTGCACCATCTGTAGAATTTACCAAACTTTCTAGAATTTAAAGTTTAACCCCGAGAGTTTGATAATTCCATTATTTGATGCTAAAAACTCATAATTAAGCATGTGTTTAGGTATTCCAAGTGTATAAAAGTAGTGTATGAGTATAATGCACATATAATTGATAATTTCAAGTATTTCAAGATTTTTTTTGCGTATAAATACGTATATAAAGATTTGATTGTGTATATCACACAAGTATGAAATGTCGCACGTATGAGTATAAAAGTGAATTTCCATTATGATTAACGCCTTAAATTGTGATATTGTAATCGAAATACGAATGTAAGGTTTCTAAAAATAGAATGTGAATACGAAATTCAAAAATAGGAATACAAAAATACGAGACGTTAAAAAAGTAGTGAATGTGAATGAACTCCATAGTTTGCAATTCTTAAATGAATTGTAATTGTATGGTGAAATTGATAGTACATAGATACTTAGGGTCATCATAAATTGAGAACTATTTAACATAGGTGTTAGGATAATTCATGATATGAGGAAGTGGGTTTTGGTAAGAAATAGAATCCATGAATCAAGATAGTCAAATTATGTGTCCATACATGATAAATTGGAATTTAGGTGCTAATATGATTATAGTGAAGGTACCTACTTGTTGAGTTGAAATTACATGGTTAGAAGTTATTACTTGAGCTAATAAAAGTAGCTTATAACTTACTGTGAGTCCCAAATCAGTCTTGGATCAAACTGATGGTTATTGACAAGCACCCAAACACCTATAGATTAGGTTTTTGAATGATATAAGTAAGAAAAAAAAGAAACTAAGATGAAGGTGAAGAATCTTGTCCATAATGTAATACCTAATGATAATAACAATCATAGATCTTGGATATCGATTTGAAGCATGTAAATCAGACACAAATGCACAAGGATGATAACAAAATAACCTTGGTCCAAGAAACTTGGAGCCAAAGGATACTAGCTTTATATATATATATATAGTGGAGAGTTCAAACGAGAAGAAAAATTTTGTAAGAATAAAAAGAATAACTTTTAAACCAATAGAAATTCTCAATTTACTTCATTTAATGTGTGTATTTAATGTTATGAAAAAAGGCATATAGGTAAATCTATAATTGTCATTAATTAGCTAATTAATTAAATTGTAACTCATTTTTTTCATATGCTCTTTCAAGATAAAATAATTTATGGTGTAGGATAGTTTTTGACATGTGTAGGATAAATTTTAGTATGTGTATGAAAAATTTTGAAATGTGTAGGATAAAATGTTTTTGATTTATTAATGAGAAATAAATAATTAATAAGAGGAATTATAAACTATTTAATATTTTACCATTATGCCCTTTCTTCTTTTTCTTCTCACATTAAATTTCTTCTCAAATGAACCTTCTCCCTATATATATATATTATATATATATATATATATATATATATATATATATATATATATATATATATAAAGCTGGGAGGATAAATACACCACCACAGGTACAATATCATAAAATTACATTTTTGGCCCTTTTAGTTTGACTAACTATTACAATTAAGCTATAAATTATGAAACTCGAATGCCAACGGTCTCAAACGATCTAACAATATCCCCCTAGATTGTTGCGTACTTTGAGAGTCTTCATTCCTTGTATTGAGCTTTAGGGCTGGCGGCTGCTCCCGGAGCACTTGTTGGTGGTGCAGATTGATTAGTAACAACTTCACTTGTTGGAGGGTCCTCCATAGTGACTTCATATATGGATTAAGTCGGAGGTGGTGATATGACTTGAACATCGGATTCGGATGAAGGATCTTTGGTTTGAGGAGGTGATGGTTGTGGTTCAGCAGGTTTTTCCGCAGCATTCTTCTTTCTCGCTTCATCCTGCTCTTTCTGTTCTTCAATCCTAAGCAGAATTTCCATCATCTATTTCTTTCTTTCTATGGTTCTCTTGAATGCTCATTGAAAAAGCATGCCTTCCACCAAGTATTCATTTCCAACACCGACGTGTATCTTATGCCCATACAGAATGTTCAGGTCAGGCAGGCAAAACATAAACACGTCCATTAGATCAAGAATCCTGATATCTTCATTGTCATTCGATCTGATCACTGCTTTACTAGTTTTTCCATCATAGAACCACTTCTTGAAGTTGGTGAGCATCACTAGATGTTCCGGAGGAATCTTCTCCCTGGTAACCACCTTAGCTAGATTATTACACACGTAACTTTCCCTTTTCCAGTTATCAGGTCTTTGGTGGTTTTCGAGACTCGTTTTCTTGGGCGTTGAGGCTTAAACACGGTGAATCCACGCACGCATTCACATAGGATAAGTCTTTCAAAATCTCCTCCATTGCTACTATTTGTAGGATTTATCATTTCAAGTTTTCCCAATTCCCAAGCGTCCCAAGTTGGTAGACTTTGTATGTCATTCCTCGTTCCAAAATGTTGGATTACACCGCCTCTTCATTTCACTATAAACAACCCTATCAAATTACAGTACTTCCAGCTTATAATTCTATCGGTCACCTCAGTTTTCTCGATCATCAGAACCTGATAGAAGTCTGACAGTCTCGCTCGTTCTTTCCTGAACCACTTACGGTGCTGAGGAGCCACTTCCTCTCTCCGTTAGTTTCGTAAACCACATCATCTTCCAATCCCCACTCAATAAACTTAGCAAGCATCTCAAATATGTCTACCTCTTCTTCCTCACTTTCTTCATTAACACTTGCATCCACTGCTGACTCAAGTCTTTTCTTTTACTTTTCCGCTGTCGCAGCCTTACGTTTTTCTTCCTCTTCCCTATATTTGTCGAATTTTGAAGAGATCTTTGCCAGAGTATTTTGGTTCCCCATTAGCTGTGGCATATAGATCTTTAAGCATTTCGTGCATTTTAATCATCCCATCATGTTGAAACTTTAGAAACTCTATTTGATCTGCTTCAAATTTGTGCAAGGCTTTTTTCATTGTTCCTTCAGTTTTTCTCTAAGCACGTTGGTGTCGGTGACTTGATTTTTCAATAAGCAGAACTCTTTAGCAGGAAACGGCCCAATTTCTCTTGAGAGTCAGTCATACAATTCTTAGAATGGACGTGGTCTAGTTGGAACTTGTTGAGGCGGTGCCCGAGTCATTGAAGTTGGCTTGGGTGGACGTCCTTTGAAGATCCCTCTCCGGTTTTCTCTTTTTGTGAGCAGGGGACCTGCTTGGAGTCATTTCTTGAGGATCAGCAAGCCTTCAACGAACTGATCTAACTGTTCTTGTTCTGATGTAACAACAACTGGTGTCTCAGACTCGGTCATCTCTCTCGTCTTCAATCTCCTTTCTCTTTCTCAGCTTCTCTTACGCATGCAAAGCTTGCATCCGTTCAATCTCTTCTCTAGTTGACCAAGTACGGATGCTATCACCCATACTTATTTCTGGGTTGAACGTATCTTTCTTGTTTTCCTTTGATCCCCCTACTTCAACTACTTTCTTGCCTTTGTCTTTTTTCTTACGAGGATTTTCTTCAACTTCTACTTCTTGTTCTTCAGCAGCCTGCTTTTCTTGTTTTTCTCTGGCTTGCCTCACACCCTCTCTGTATTTGTTGTATGCTTCAAGAACTATTGAAGCCTTTCTTTTCTGTACATCCAGTGGTGCAGCATTACCCACTAATCAGTTTTTAATTCAGTGATCTGCCTGGCGGTGGGCATTTGAAACCGATACAGATTTCCGTGGTGAGGTAGATTTCGTGTTGATCATTGATAAGTAATTGAAAAAATCTTGGGTACATGGCCCATGTCACTTTGTTAGCATTGTCAACCATGCAGTAGAAAATAAATCCAGATATGTTAAAAGGCTGATTTGTACACAAGTTAAGCATAGCTGCCGACCATTCCAAGTTCAACCCGTCGTACCCGCCTTTCTTGTAGGCCATACTTAGACTAAACATATGCAAAATGAATCTCCAATCTTTTGTTAGCCCGTTTTTCTTAATCTTGTTCTTTCCTCTGAAATCTCTAACGTAGTTCATCCCTCTAAAGCCTTCTACAATATCTTCCTTACTCGGCTTCATTAGATCTCTTATGTTGTCTCCAAGACTCAACACTTTTCGAATCCTTTCTTTAGTTACAACTACTTCTTTGTTTCGAACTGTTGCCGAGATTGTCTTAACTTTGTTGATTGTCTTCACTTTTGTTGTTCTCTATAATTCTTCTATGTAAGTACGGTAGACTTTTGATTTGCCTGAACTACATACTTATCTTGTTTCTTGACAACCAATCCATTACGTCTTCAAAGTCGGGTTCCGATGGAACTAGAGTAATGGGTTGGTTGTGCTTTCTCGTACTATCCCATGTAAAAGGTCGAGCCATTCCGAAACATGGAAACCAACCAAGTGAGATCTCGGTTCTGAAACGCAGCTATTTAGGTTAGTTTTATAGTTACAAAATAAAACACAATAGAATTAAGGTTAAAAATAAAGATAAAAAATAAACGCCTAAATACGCTATTGATAGCGCTATCAAGACTCTGATTAATATTTAAAACCACTAGCTATAAAATAATTACGTCGGCCAAACAGATTAAATGCGTGGTGATAATTACGAGACATATTAGAAATGCTGGCTATTTACGCTGTGTAACTAGTCACGTAAAAGAGTCAGATTACAAGTATTAGGTTAGCGTAGATAAGTGTCTACGCTGATTGTCCGGCATATTAGTTAAACACGCGGTTGCTCGAACTAACGTTCAAGACTCAATTGCGCGACTTATCGGCCCAAAATAAAACCGCTGTATTTAAAACAAAACGCCATCTTCATATTTTTCTTGATAAACCCCATACTCCAAGCTAATTCGATTTCTCAACAAAAATCCTCAGACAGTTAAACAGGATCATTCGAAACGGTATTTATGATGTTTTTCAAGGACCAATATTACGTACCTAAACAATCTTGTTCAAACAACACAGAAATCCTAGATCAGTTTTGTATGAACGAGGTTTTTCAAATGTTTAAGTGTGGAAGAGGATGATTTTTGAAAAGATTTACTAAAAACAAAACTGATATATATATACACACACACACACATCATAAAATACCGTCCAAATTATTAATTATGCTGGAACTTAAATACGCCGCTCCTTATAGATTTGATGGATTCTTCAAGTTTAAGAAATCTAAACCAATTACGGTCGAAAATTTTAAACTTTCTCAAAAAACATGCCCTTTTTGCTAAAAATTCATGCAAAAATAGAAAATAGTTTTGAGAGAACCAAAATTTTGGCAATTTAGATACCGAAATCCGTTTTTCAAACTGAGGGTTCTCCTTTTTCACAATTTCTTTTGTTTGAAACTCCTTAATGTTCCACAAAAGATCATACTGGCAACACTTGTCCGTTTATTATTTTAATTTTGATTAATCGAGATACAAGAAAACTGTCAGTATGTGTGCCCCCTTAAATCCATGCATCCTTCTTTCAACTTGCTTTCAGTCAGCTTATTATTATGTTGTGGTAATATTGACAAAAATTGCAATGGCCCCCACTCAAGCTAGACTGATTAGAATATTATGCCCATGAGTCCCACGTCAGGATATACCCTCGTGATCAAGGTATGCACAAAGCTTCCTCATAACAGGTAAGCATATTGATTTCATTCGTATGAGAGATTCAAGGTCAGCGCATTGGTGAATAGGTATGCACATACGGTATAGTCAGAGCGACTAATGTAGTCCTAACAAGGGGTTAGGCAAATACCTCATTGTGGTGCGATTACATATGAATGGCTCGTTTAGTTGAGCGTTTTCAATTGTAGGTTTTTGGCCTCTTTGGCTCTTTTGAAAAAATATCATAATCGTGTCTAGGTCTGCATAAATATGGATGCAACAGAAGAGCGACTATGACATCCCCTAATGATAAATCAATATAAAGGCACGAAATTTTGGATTTTAGCAATCTATCAACGCATAATTTAAGACCATTAAGCCATATGCCGCAACGTGTTACCCGCAAGATACATAATATTGTGGGTATCCAGAACTTTTGTGTAAGCTTTATCTTTTGTCGCCTAATCATAGTTTACTCGATGGTGTCGCTGAATCTACTGACACGTCCTTGCTTGGTACCCGATTCTCCATGATATTCTGTTTCAAAAATAGACAAAGTGTTAGCAATGTTCTATCATTTCTTTACCAGACAGGTGTCATATGGAGATCAAAATTTATTTTATGGATATTCCCCCCCCCCTAAAATTTTATTTTCGTATGTCCATTGCCCAAAAATGAATTTTAATAAATAGAAAATCATTTTGATGGGCACTGTTTTAAGATACTCATTTATCTTAGGAAAACGGTTTTTTTTAATATATGTATAGATGGTTATCTCAGCAAAATTCATTTCCACTCAAGGAAATTAATCATTTCTAACCAGGTTACCAACTGGTTGAAACGAATTTTATCGAAGGCTTTCGTGAAGATGTCGGCTTCTGTTGTGTTGTATTTACTTGCACCACTTGAATGTATCCCTTCCGTACGCATCTCGAATCGCATTAATGTGAATCTCGATATGTTTAGTTCTCGAGTGATGGATTGGATTCATCACAATTCCCAGACACGCCTCATTGTCGATGAATATAGGAGTCTTCATAATGTTGATCCCATAATCCAGCAACTGATTTTGTATCCAAAGAACTTGTGAATAGCAACTGTAGGCCGCCGTATATTCAGCTTGAGTAGTAGAGGTAGAAACTGTTGTCTGCTTTTTGTTTTGCCACGATATCAGACGATTCCCTAAGAACTAACAGCCTCCTGAAACTGATTTTCGATCGACCTTACAACCTGCATGATCAATGTTAGAATAAGAAATAAGATCAAAATTACTATCTTTAGGATAACAAAGTCCAAGCTTCGGTGTTCCTTTCAAATAGCGAAAGATACGTTTGCCCACAGTTTCATGAGATTTTTTGGGATTCGTCTGAAAACAAGCACAGATGCAGATAACCCACATAATGTCAGGCCTACTTGCGGTCAATACATCAACGAGCCAATCATTGAGCGATAGAAAGATTTGTTCACGGCTTTTCCATGAAGATCTGGGGTGAGTTCAGTTTGAGATGCAAACGAGTGCTTGTAGTTTTATAGTCATTCATAGTGTATTTTGTAAGAATATCCCTTATCTGTTTTTGCTTGATGAATGAGGATTCCGTCTTCTCGTTGCTTCACCTACAATCCCAAGAAAAATGTGAGCTCTCTCATCATGCTCATTTTGAACTTTGCTTTCATAACCTTCTGGAATTCCTTGCACAACGCTTCATCTGTTGACCCAAAGATGATATCGTCTACATAAATGTGAACCAACATCACATCATCTTCGATCCTTTTTGTGAAGAAAGTCATGTCAATTCTTCCTCTTGTGTATCTGCATTTCAGACGGTATCTTGACAAAGTCTCGTACCAAGCCCAAGGAGCTTGATGAAGACCGTAGAGAGCTTTGTCAAGCTTGTAGTATCGTTTAGGGAAATGTGGATCCTCAAACCCTGGAGGCTGACAAACATAAACTTCTTCTTTCACCTTACCATATAGAAACACACTTTTCACATCCATCCGAAACACTTTGAAGTTTTTGTACGATGCATATGCCAAAAATATTCTAATGGCTTCCAAACGTGCCACTGGAGCAAAAACTTCTTCATAATCAATCCCTTCCTCCTGTCTTAACCCCTAAACATACCAATCTTGCCTTGTTCTTAATAACCACACCACGATCGTCCATTTTGTTATGGAACACCCATTTTATCCCAATTGGAAATTTCCCTTCTGGTGGATCAACTAGTTCCTACACTTTGAGCTTGCGGATTGAGATAGTTCTTCCCGCATCGCCTAAACCAAGCTTGAGTCTTGAATGGCTTCTTTGATGTCACTTGATACAGATTGTGAAAGGAAAGTAGTGTACAATCCTTTGTTGATAACATAAGTCTGTCTACGAGTTCACACGCCGTCTTCCACAGGACCAATAACAGTTTCAATGGGATGATTCCTATTTGTCTTATAACCTGCATTGATATGGGTTTCAGTTTATTGAGGTAGATTGGTGAAGTTTCATCGACATATGTGATTGGAGGTCCGTCTTCTTGAATTGGTTCATCCACATTCTTATGAGAAGAAGCATCATTTGCGGATGCATTGTCAATCGAATTGTCACGACTTACTTCTTCGATGGGAAGGATTGGATCGGCCGAAGCAAGAGTGAAACAAGTGATAAAAGGGGTGAAACCAATGTCTGATGAGTCAAACAAAGGTTCTATTTGAGTGGTTTCAGCAGGTTTAGTTTCAGAAATGGGGTTGGGAATGTCAACGGTATTGAATACAACATCTACATCATAAAACCAATTGGGAGAACTTCCAGTGTTGTGTAGTTTCCTTCTTGAAAATCGACATAGTATGATTCAAGCACCATCTTGGTTCGTTTATTGTAGACTGTATATGCCTTTTGAGTAGATGAATCTACCATGAAGTAACACACATCACAGCTTCGTTTTGTTTTAGTTCTTTGTTAAATTGCAAAACTCTTTCTTTTTCTCCGATTAGGTAACAATTGAGGGATTTATAATGAGCCACGATGTTGACGAGCACAATTTGACTTTAAATTCGTAGGGAATGTTGTTTACCAAGTCTTTCTCCTCTTTCTCTTTGGCGGACTCGGCTTTCATTGCTGCTACAGGAGCTTGATCTTTCCTTCTTGACGCTGATATTTGCTTCTTGAACCTTCTCCTTTGACTCAGAGATTTCAGCCTCTTTCTTTCCTTGGTCATCTGCAGACTTGGTTATGTTAACTATGCTCTTCAGTCCTTTGTCAGCAGACATATCTAACTTGGGAATACCTACATTTTTGTTACTAAGAAAGTTTGAAGGATGTGGAATCGATTTAGAGGATATCTTTGATTAGAGCTTTGTTAACTTCTTCCTTTGTTTCAGCAATTTCCTCAGCCCAATCATAATCTTCCACCACCAATGCCTTTGGAGTATTAGAATCAGCATTCTCATTTCCTTCAATAGCGATTACCCTTCTAGCTGGAGTCGTATCAGTGTTTTCATTCTTTAGCAACGAACAGTCTCTTTTGAAGTGCCCCAAATTCTTGCAGTTCTAGCATCGCAGCTTGGACTTGTCGAAACTAGCTTTTCCCGGTGCCAATCTCTTTTCTCGTTGTGTCTTGAAACTTCTTCAGCCGCAGGCTTATCATTGCCAATTGCCATTTGCCATTTCAAATCCATTTCGTCCCTATCATCTGGAAGAAAATCTCGTTTCAGCTCACCCGACATAATAGTTTCATAACTCCTTAGGAAGGTGTTAAATAGTGCAGCCTGTTAAGTAGATATCTTGAGAGCTTGAGCATCACCGACCACAATAGTCTTTTCGTTGGACAGTGGAGCCTTTGAAGAGTTTGCAGAAGCGTTAAAGTAAGATGCATTAGAACTTTGAGAGCTTGAACCACCGGAGGTTATGGAAGCAAGGAATGCCATGTTTTTAGGAGAAACTGTGGCAACAACAGACTGGCCTGATTTCTGAGTGTATCCTGCTTGATTCATTTCTTTGTTAAGTACATCCATTTCAAATGCCTTTAGTGTGTTGATCAGATCCGAAAGAGTGACTGGAGTTGTGCTGTTCAAGAAGGATCTTTTAATCATCATGCATTGTAAGCTCCACTCTTTTGGAAGAGAGTCTGAAAGCTTCTTGATTGAGGCATAGTTGGTGACAGGATTACCAACTTTCTTCATTTTCGTCAGCATGTTCAGAAAGCGGTTGATGTGATCTAACAAGTTTTTACCACGAATGCTTCCAAAGATATCGACTCTTTTTGAACCATATCTCTTTTGTTCTCCACCAGTTCTAGATTGCCTTCATAATGATCAATCAGTGCCAACCATAGATCATGAGTTGTGGTGTACTCTTCAAACAAGTTGTTGTCGTCTTTCGATAAGGCCATTGTAAGAGCAGCGTGAGCCCGGTAGTAACGTTGGATCAGTGACCTATCTTCATCAGTGTAGGTCGAGGGATCATCGTTGATTGTACAAACATCATCGTGAATTATCATATGGACGTGGGATCCTACGGTAACATAAATCCATTGAGTATAGTCTGTATACTCAAAGAATGACTTGTAACTATTCTTCTAGCTACTGAAATCTTCAGATCCTTTCAACTTTGGAGGCCTGGTTGCAGTTCCAGTTTTGAGTTCAGCTTGAGTAACAGGGTTTAGCTGATTAAGTGACATGTTATATTCAATTTTAGGTTCAAGTTGTTCACAGAAGTTAAATATGTTGGTTTTTAATGTAACTGGGCACAATTACGCTGGAATATGTATTACTAGGCTTAAATACGCTTAAAGTCCTTAAAAATGTTGTAAGATTAGGTCAAAGATCAAGAGTAATTACGCTCACTATCATGCTTGATTAAGAAATGTTTCTTGGACCGGCGGCAAACAACTACGCTGACCAACCAAAATCAAATAGAGACTTGGTTAAAATCGCCGAAGACCGTGATAAAATCGCAAAGTATTTATGTCACTAATTCCAAAGTCGCCTTCGGATAAAAATGCTGACACTAATACCGGCGTAATAGACAAATACGCTGACTTCAACAAGATCTACGCTAGCTTCAAGTTCATCTACGCTATGTTCAACACAAATACGCCCAGAAGGGTTTTAGAATGAACAAAAATCCTCTAATCACACCAAAACATCCCAAAAACCATGCATATCTTGCATCAAAATGACCCAAATGATACTCTGAACACTGATTAACAACAACTCAAACATTAAACACACCAAATAAGCCATTTGAACCCAAAACTTTTTGAAAAACTTGAAAACTTTGAAAAACCTTCTAAACTTGAAAATCTTAACAAATATCAGTCAATCAAGAGCACAAAGGCTCTGATACCAAATTATGAGTCCCAGATCAGTCTTGGATCATATTGATGGTGATTGAAAAGCACCCAAACACCTATAGATTAGGTGTTTGAATGATATAAGTAAGAAAACACAAAGAAACTAAGATGAAGGTGAAGAATCTTGTCCAAGATGTAATCCCATAATGATAATAATAATCATAGATCCTGGATACGATTTAAAGCATGTAAATCAGACACAAATGCACAAGGATGATAACAAAATAACCTTGGTCCAAGAAACTTGGAGCCAAAGGATACCAGCTTCATATATATATAGATCCTGACCTCCCAGCGTATTTAACAATTACGTTGGGCGGATAAATACGCCACCACAGGTACAATATCACAAAATTATTTTTTTGCCCTTCTAGTTTGACTAACTATAACAATTAAGCTACAAACTATGAAATCAAATACCAACGATCTTAAACGATCTAACACTTACACCCATAAGTTGTATGACAAATTGCCTAAGTGAAAATTTGTTGTTAGCAATTAAAGAAAAACCTTAATGAGAACCCTATGATTGGTTATTGACAAGGTTACGTTCCATGGATATGAACCATGAGGTCCTATTGATAATTGGGTTGTACTCTTTAGGTAACTCAAGTGGAGTTTCGGAGGTCAAGCCGGGACGGACACGTGTTTGAAGGAAAGCTTTGAGGTTGTAGCTTGATGTTTTGTTTATATTACTTAGTTATTTTTATTGTTAAACGAATTGAATGAAAAATTGAAGATATGACTAATTAAAAAAGAAAGGTAAACTAAGTCTTTAAAACGAACCGTATCCGAGGCATGTAAAACCGAAGCATAAATGTCTCGTGGGGTCATGAAAGCGAAGGCGATGCCCCACATCAATGAATATGGTCAAGGACCATGGTAAAATTGAATTAAGAATGATGCTTGTCAATTGCGGACAACGAGAACCACAAGTGTTGACCAAACAAGTGGTCTATGATCTATAAGATCATAGATTAGATAATGGACAAGTGAAACCAAGGTATAAACGACCCGAGGGATCATAGAAGCCGAGGTGTTGTCCGAGGTATCAACCATAATATTTGATCATTGTTGGTGATGTGTTGAACATGGTCTATAAAAACTAATCTAACTTAGACACTCTAGTTTTGAATTTACAAACTAAGACTCTCTAAATGCTAGACCACTAACAGTGTAACACCCCACCCAGATTAGGGCTGACGTGTTACACAATTCGGTAATCAGAGATAATTAATAACTTAATTAAAACATGAATTCCATAGTTTTAAAAACAAAAATCCCCAAACGGCATAAGAGTCTCAACAGAAAAACATAAATGTCTAAGTTTATTTAAATATAAAGTTTTATTAAACTCCTTGCTTCCAACTCTAGCTTTTTATTATCACTCTTCACACATTTCCTCGATTTCCCTGAGGACATGTTTAAGACATAATAAAACAAAACAACAAAAAAGAAACGGCTGAGCCAAAAATTGCCCAGTAACGGAGAAACAATAGCACTAACACATTAATGCTAGAAGTAATACAATAAACACTTTAACAATGCGACCAATATAATACGTTGAACGATCACTGAGAATACCATAAAGGTATATTAGAAATACCCATGTGAGCCACTAACAATAAACACTAACACTTTGTACATTAGCTGCAGTTCTAATGAACCACTACGTAGAGGGGATGTGGGCACTCACACCTATCCCACTGCCACTAACACTTACACTTACACTCCTAGGATCGATCCATACGCCTCTCAATAATCAATAAGTGCAATCACTTAGCACACCATACAATATAGAGACACCGTGGGCCTTGCGCACCGCCACGGATGGTGCACGTCAACTGTGCCTATGATGACGCCCTATGTCCCCATAGGTGGATATGCTCGGGTATTGAGGTCAATAAAATGATTCCCTCGAGTCAAGGCAAATTACACTAACGATACACTAAGACTATATCACATCTAGCCAATAAAAAAAATTATAATAATCAATAATAAAACTCATGGGAACATGCGATGATGAGTATGAAAATGTAACCTATCGCATGCATATTATAACGGTGATAATTCAATACAGATGTGTAACAATAAATCATAGAACAGTGACAATAGATACTACGATATTATGAAACGAGCAAACACTGTACGCTACGAGTGACAAATCGAATATCCGTACACTATGGGAATAGAAAGCAATATTATGCTACAAGCAAGAGACCATAAAATCCGTACCTTAAGCGATTAGCGATGATCGTAGTAAATCTTAAGCTTGAATCAAATGTCACCAAACCCTACAATATTATTACATAATATTAATTATAGTACTTTGTTGTGTTGTTGTTTATATAGGATTCCCATAAGAATACTTGGTGTGGTTATAATTAGTAGTATTAATTCTTTTCCCTAATGTTCTAGGTATGAATAATTCACTAATGGATATCTTTATTTAGTCACTTATACATCGTTTAAATACATTTACCTTAACGTAAAAAAAAGAAATAATATATAGTTAACTCATTCAGTTTTCCCAAAACGAACAACATTGGTTTATATTTTATATTATTTGTATATTATATATATTTATGTATATATTATCTTTTATGAATTCCCTTGTAATTAAGTTTGGTGGCTACAAATCAAAACAGAAGAGATCTAAAATAAATGTTGTCTTCTTCTCTAATCCTTATCTAATCCACGAGCTGAGTTTCCACCACCCCACCAACTATAAAAACTTGCAGATTGCTTGAATTCATATTCTTAATTAAAGTTCTTTATTTAGTTATATTGGTTTCAATATATAACTATAAGTCATGCGAGACTAGGGGTGGATTCGAAAAAAAAATAAAAAGAGATCGATCTAGAACACCAAAATTAAAAAGAACAGACAACTTTATTATCTCTTTTTTCCATACATTGGTGTGCTAGGTTCAGTTCAAACATGGTGGTTGCCAAAAAAAAATCTTATAGACCTTTTAATTTAGACAGCTTATAGACAACAAAACAACTACAATAAGCGGAGGATTCAACATCGTTACCTTAGTCGTCAAGCGAGATGGATATGAGAGTAATGGGTTGCGGCTTGACGATGATTGAACAATGCGTGTGCTTGATGAGGCTGAAGGTTTATCGGTTGTCGGTATGACGGTAGTGACTGGCAGAATCTAAGAGTGATTCATGAAACGAAAGTGGGTCAGTCTAAAGCTAAAAATCGAGAGACGACGAATCAATAACGAAGCTTACCGCAAAGCCAATCGATGTGGTGGTGGTGCTCAACAGATTTGTCGCGACTCCAACTAGACGTATTGCAGGCGAGATGGACCGGAAAAAGTAGATTCGAACGGGTGGTCGACTGCGTCACTTTCGTCTGCACACTTGAAGGTTTACAGAAGGGTTGAGCGAAGATGAACGACTAGCTTTTGAAAAGGTGTCACAGGGAATGAAACGGATTGAATGATATCATTAAAAGGGGCATTCCATTGTTTGAAAGAGATACTAGATCCCGCAATGTACGCGAAGAAGTTGTGGAAAGAAAGGAATGCGCGTCAATATTGTTTGAGATATGGAAATAGTGTTGGTTGTACAATTCCCTCCGTATTTAACTTATTTCCTTTTTTTGTTTGTAGAAACACAATTCTAATTGTTATTTAATGCTTTAGTCATATTTTTATTTTCAATATTATAGTTTCTCTTTCTTTTTTTTGTCGGTTTAGCGTAATCACAACAAAAGTGTCTTTACCAAAATCTTTAATTGTTAAATTACTTTCATTTCCTTTGTTATAAGATACCTTTATTTTTATTATTATTATTATTATTATTATTATTATTATACCTTAATTAATTCGGGGTTAAAAGTTAATCAACGTTCTAGACATTTGAATATCCGACATAATAATATGTTACTCTACTCTCTACTTATGACATTTATTTTATTAGGGTTTTGAAAGTTTCGTATATTACAATTCTACCTCTCTTAAAAGAATTTTTTTCTCGAAATTAACGTTGTATAACACTATATAATACGGGCATTTCAAACAGGCAAGTATACCTTGTAACAAGTGGCTGAATATTCGGTAATTCTGTACAAATTTATGAATATTTAAGTTAATCTATTTCCTGCTTCAGACTTAATTTTTATTTTAGTCTCATTAGTCTAGGAATGTACAATATCATAGTGTAGTATGATAACAAATTTGCCACACTTCGAAACAGTACAAAACTATGTCCTAAACTGGCAGCAGAAATGTGAACACACTATTCATGCAAGGCTACTCACGGTATAGCCTGAAATGGCAATAACAAGATATGAAAACACATTCACATAAATTTATTCATAAAAACATTAGTTATGAATAACTTTTAAATTTCACTTTTCTGAAAAATTACATAAACATTTAATTGTCCGATCCGACTGAAACGCCACAATGTACACGAACCGACACTTGTAAAAATAATGTTTAGACATTATGAAACCAACAAAACATAGTAATGGTCATCAAATATCATAAGGGTATTTATTTACCACAAACATTAACAAATATAAATTACTTTAAACTATTTATATAAATTGCCGAAAAAATGACCCGGTTGCAAACCTAGTGTCAATTTTATAATCCGAACACAACATTAGACAAGTCTAGCGAACTAGTTAATAAGTTTCGGACATCAAAAACACCTCGATGTTACATATGTTAACATTTCCGAACAAGTTTCAACAAATTTATTGGTAACGGTCTGATAACGAAACTAGTGTTAAATTTATCACCAATACAACAAACTAACTAATCTAGTAAACTAGTTACCAATTTGGCATAAAAATAATTGTTAAATTTTATAGAAAAGTTTATAAAAAGCATATAATAAATTTATAAAATTTATAAACTTTTTACCATTTAATCCTAACTAAACACTAACTAATCATCAAAAACTAACTAAACTACACCCCCCCCCCCCCTTTACGGTTTTGGTGGACCCTCCCCACTAACCATTTTGTGTTGTGTTGTAAAATGATTAATCATGCCTTGTGGATGACTAAGTGTATGCATAGTATAATAACACCAAAACATAGGATCATCAGTTCCCTTTTTGCAACAAAAATCTGTAGGTCTACTTGGAGGATCAAGATTAACCTACTTTCATGTTTATACAATACAAATACGAGTGCGGAATCCTCGTATGTATGCAAACCAAAGCAAAGTAAGAAACACAGGATAACCAAAGATTCAATATCTTGATTAACAGTTGAGAACTAGTAAAAACACATACAAACAATGTTCATACAGACTCATGAAATACTCTCTGTGTTCTTGTGTATCTCTCTCTAGTGTGTACCTTGTTCACACAGCTCTCTCTAATGTCACACGTCTAACCTTACACTGAGGAGTGCATGCCTGCTTATATAGTGCCGACACCCAGCAACAATACGAAGAATGTTGCTGGTCATACGAAACACCATAAGACACGAAGAACCTTCTCCAAAAGATACTCGTACGAATGACCCATGGCTTCGTACGAACACAACCTGGCTCGTACGAATCAAGCAGGATGCTAGTTACATGAGCCACTCGTACGAATGGAATGTGACCCGTACGAGCAACATCTTGCTCGCACAAAGCATCTCTCAATCGTACTTGGATGTGTTCTTCGGAGAACGTGCCAACAGACATGACGTACACAAGACATAACAGTATGCACATATGCAACTGTTTTACACAGACAATCTAATCATCGTACTAAACCAAGATAGGAAGGATATCTTGATTTGGTCGTCAAGACCAAACTATACAGACACAGTAAACAAAGATTGTACAATTACAGACGTAACTAAGAACAAGCGACAGACACAAAAGTGTATCAACAAACTCCCCCTTGGCCGTTTCTTGGTCTTCAGTCTTCATTCCGAATTGCCTGTTGTATCAACAAACTCCCCTGAAAATCTTCAATCCAACATTGATTGATAATCAGGTCTTCGAAACGTTTTTAGAAACATCAAACCTTTCTTATTTCCTCTTGATTGTCACTGGAGGTAACTGAATCGGTCACGATCTGCTGTACATTATACTCTACCACTGGAGTTGAAGCAGAAACTTTTGGTTGCGAGGATGAGGCTAAAACATCAGGATTGCCAGGGTCTTCACTATCCTGATCACATTTATGTTTGATCTCCTATGCTCTACATCTTTCATTCCACAGAATGTTCACTCGCTTTCTACTTATTTCAAATACGTCTTAGTACCCTTAAAGCGTTCAACCAGTGTAGCATTACAAGAATGATACCATTTTTCAAGTCGTTATGTTTAGCAGTTAATGTTTCGGCAGATCGTTGTACAGCCGCACTACGTTCTTTCAGCCTTTTATCTCAATCCCCCAAGAGTTATCATCTGCTCTCATTTGTTGTAGCTGTGTTACCCTTTCAGCATCTTTAGCCTTCAGCCGCTCATTTTCTTTTCTTAACTGCGCAATTTCAGAATCCTGTTTTCTAACGGTCTCTTTCAAAGAATTTATCTTCAACTGTTGTTTGACAACAGTGTTCCGATTTGAAGACATAAACTCTGAATGCTTGTTAATCTGGATTGCCGCAGCTTGCAACTGAGAGAACAGAAAATCTACTTTCTCATCCTTTCCATTTCAGAGAATAAACAGCTGCTTTGTTTTGTATTTTGTTGTTGAGTTGTGGACTGGGATTGTTGGACTGATGAAGTAGTAAGTTGTGATTGAACTGGAGTATCTTCAGCCGAAGGTGTTTCAGCTGCTGTGGTATTTTAAGGTTGTGGCTCAGAGGTTGTAGTGGGTTGGGAACATTACAGGTTCAGTCTCCTCTGTTGTAAAGGTAGACTGGACTTCTGCAACCGGTTCCAGTGCAGTTTCTTGATGTGAGGTTGTAGGTTCTGTGATTTCAGGTTACGTTGACGATGTTCCCATAGTCTTTCTGTTTTGTTTCTTTCTTCCCTTATCACCACCTGTAGCACCTACATCACTTGCAATACCGTTACCATCATTATCACCGTCATCATCATCACCTTTTTCCCTTTTGATGACCAAACTTATCTTCGATCATCTTTTTCAGAATGGTTCTTCATTATCTGACTCACTGTCATCATGGCGCCACTTATCGTTTTCTGGTGCAACATATTAATCATTTGCAAGAAAACCGATTAATTTACGAGGAGGTGTGCTTTCCTTGTAACGTTTTGCTGCTACACCTCTAAAGATCTTCAACGAATGTTCCATCATGATCTCAACTTTTAGAACATCGTTGTCGTTCTTCGGAAGATTCGGATGTTGCACATTAAAGATCATCTGGAGAAAACGAGGATACATCCAAAACTTGTTTCCACCATATCCGGTTCTTCTCAGGTTTTCCTTCATGTTTGCAAAAATATACTTTGAAACACTAAACGGTTTGTTCAATGTCAAAGCTACCATCATTCCAACCAAGTCGTTATTCGCCATGTCATAACCACTTCGTTTGTTGCTCAACACTGAATTAAACATGTAGAAAGAACTTGTATCGGAGTGGCAACCATGCTTTGTTTAGTTGTCCCACGAGAAAATCTCCAACACATTTCATTCTAAGCAAACATCCATGTTGACACTTCAACGGTACTGAGAAAGGAGCTTCAGAATCATCGCCAAGCTGTAACATGAGTTAATGATTTCAACAGAAACATCTATGTTCAAGTCATTTACTCTCCCACGGATAAGTTCCTGCCCATTCACTTCATCAACTTTAGCTGAATCCCAAAATTCCTAGATCAACGTCTTGTATAATGTATACTTGAGTCGCGCAAAAACATCATTATACCATTGTACTCAGCAAATTTATCTTCCGGATCTAAGTATGCCACCATGTTATGTCTTGGTTCTGACATAATTTCAACTTCTGACTTGTTAGTTTTGTTCGTTGTAGATTTTCTTTTATGTTCCTTTTGTTCCATTCTGTACACATAAGACAACAAGATAAGAACACAAATTCATTAGGGAATATACACAAAAAGTTTTATTTCAAACTTTCTGTATTTATGTATTCCCTGGATGAAGAATTACTGACTCATATGAAATAACAATTTATTCGTACGAAGAACAACTGATTTTTACGAACAACTGACTTATTCAAACAAGTGATTCACTCGTACGAGTAACTGGCTCGTACAAGCGATATGTTACTCGTGCGAGTGATAGTTCACTCGTACAGATATTGTTCGCATAAACAACTTCAAGAGAATTATTCAAGAGGAACTTGTTTTTCGTTAAAGATTCTTCGCTTAAAGTTTGTTGTTCAAGTCAGTCAAAGTCACATGGTCAGATAATGTTCAAGTTGTTCATCTTCAAAGTATGCCAACATTGTCAAGTATACCTTAAAAATATCAAAAACAACTTAAGGAGAGGTGTAAAGATGACGTGAGTAAGGTGAAAGTAAAGTATACCAAAGAGCTTCATCACCTTTTATACCACATCAAGACACTCGTGTGAAATACCTTGGCCCGTACGAAGAACTTCATTCGTACAAGACCCATTGTCATTCGTACGAGGCACAATGGTTCGTACGAATGATCTCTTATTTGTACGAGTCCACGTTTTTCAAAACCTGGACTTTCAGTTCTTCGAGGACCTAAGGTTTTTCATTGACATGTTTAGAATTTTACACATATCCACACTAATCTCAAGTTAAGTTAGGAAAAGTGCACGTTAAACAGATTTTGTTCTTTAAAAATGAGTTTACTCGTTGTAAGAAAGTACTTTATGAAGTTATGATAGCAAGACAAATGATTTTCAGGGCGTATCTTGGTAGAAAACCTTTTGAGTTTCCTTCTTTGGCTAAATAAAAAAGAACTTAATTTGACAATAGAGTAAACTAAAACTAAAATAAAATAAAATGACTACTAAAAGATAAGAATAAACTGTATATTTACTTGACAATTCTTTTTTAGAGTTTCAAGATAAGAGAACCATACCAGCTTTTAATCTTGCCAAAAACGAGTTTTGTTTAAAACATCAAATTATATAAATAAGTATTCTAGTATGATTATCGGTATTGTTGTCCACGTAAGCTCAACTTATCAGATGTAATCATGATTAGGAGATATGATTAATGTATGATTTATACTTACTAGCCGGTGTTCAACCACTTCACGACACATTCCCGTATCAAGATATGCACGAGAGAAAATCTTACTGGTGAGTATACTGCTTATCATCTGTTTTGATGTATATGATGTGAGATACTCACTTATTTTGATTGAAAACAAGCTCTATGTGATTAAATCACTTATTAATGAGGAACTTGATTTTCAGATGCAAGTGGGGCATAAGATTAAGTCCGTGAACAGGTTAGTACCATCGTACCGACAAAGAGACGAACTTAGCTCCCGCATATAGCTGTGATATATTATCACTTATTTTTGGGTGAATGTGATATTTTTATCACTTATTGATGGTCTATATGCAGTATTTACACATATGTATGGTATCATGGAAGTTCTAGACTTGCGTCACCGTTATTTTTCGGTAAAAGATTCAATCATGATACTCAGATGATAAGTCAACATAAAGACCGCATATCTCAGAACCTCGGCATACTGTCAAACGAAATTCCGGTACCAATACCGTATGCCAATGAATGGTTCCCACCTGGCTTGCAGTCCGTTATGTTTATATCAACCTGCACATTTTAATCTAATTGTGAGTCTACCGATACATCATTAGTAAAGCTACTTATCAATTTTCGTTTTATGTTTTTGACCATTTTTGACAGATTACCGGTGTGTATCATCATCTTCTCTTATTTTTCCAAGAAACTCATTTTTGATTTTTGGAACTTCTATTGTTTTTGTATTTTTCTAAATTTTTCTCCCCCTAAATATAAAACTAATAGAAAATGAAAAATCTTTTTGTATGTTTTTAGAGTTTTAAGAAAATATTTACGAAAAATGATTAGCCAAGGATGATTTACTTGGGTTTCACCTTGATGCTATTGACCAAAAGTAGATAATCAAAACGATATTTATCAAAAGCTTTTGTAAACAGGTCGGCAGGTTGGTGATCGGTGTGGATTTTAACAACATTGATAAGTTTCATTTCATAACAATCTCATATGAAATGATACTTAATCTTAATGTCTTTGGTGTTTGAGTGTTGTACAAGATTACGAGTGATCTGTAAAGCAGCTTCATTATCAACAAAAATAGGAGTAGTTAGAAATTCAAAACCGTAGTCGCGCATTTGCTGTTGGATCCATAGAACCTGAGAGCAGCAAATAGAAGATGAAATATACTCAGCCTCACAGGTTGACGTAGCTACACAAGTCTGCTTCTTGCACTGCCATGTGACTAGTCGATTTCCCAAGAACTGACATCCTGCTATATTTATTTTGCATCGATCTTGCAGCTACCATGATCAGAATCACTAAATGCTTAGGGTACCAGAGACCAGTGTCCGGGCGACCCTTCAAATAACAAAAGATTCTTTTCACAGCTATCAAATAAGAAACCTTTGGACTTGACTGGTAGCGAGCTAGAAGACATGTTGGGTACATTATCTCGGATCTTGAAGCAGTAAGATACATAAGAGATCCGATCATAGCACGATAGAGAGATGGTTCCACATGTTCACCCATTCCATCCGGAGTAATCCCATGATTTAGAGCTAACGGAGTTCCCAAAGGCTTTGAGTCTTCCATCTGAAATCGTTTGAGAATATCCCCGACATACTTGGTTTGATGGATGAAAATCCCGTCTTTAGATTGATGAACCTGCAAACCTAAAAAGAAAGTTATTTCCCCCATTATGCTCATCTCGAACTTCTTTTGCATCACCTGCTCAAATTCTTTGCACATTTTCTCGTTTGTAGACTCAAAAATAATATCATCAACATATACTTGTACCTGCAATAAGTCCATTTTCTTCCTTGATGAAGAGAGTACAGTCGATCAATCCACGACGAAAACCATTCTTCAGAAGATAAGAAGACAACGTTTCATACCAAGCCCGAGGAGCCTGATGAAGACCATATAATGCCTTATTTAGAAGCCAAACCTTGTCAGGATGGATTTGATCTTCAAAACCAGACGGTTGCTCAACATACACTTCTTCTTCAACCACACCATGAAGAAATGCACTCTTCACATCCATTTGATAAACTGTAAACTTCTTGTAGGACGCATAAGCCAAGAAAATTCTTACGGCCTCAAGACGTGTTACCGGTGCATAAACTTCATTGTAATCAATGCCTTCTACCTAATTAAAGCCCTAGACAACCAATCTTGCTTTGTTTCTCACAACAACACCTTGGTCATCCTTCTTACATTTGTAAACCCATCTTGTTCCAATCTTCTTGTAGTTGTTAGGCCTGCCAACCAATTTCCACACGCCTAACTTCTGAAACTGCTAAAGTTCTTCTTGCATTGCTTCAACCCATGAGTCTTCTTTCATTGCCTCCTTCCAAGATTTTGGTTCTACTTGGCAGACATAGCAGGCAAAAGACCAATCATTCTGTTCCCCAGATTCCCTAATAACATAATACAGACCAGCATTCTGATTATTCCTTAGCTGATTACGAGTCTGTTACACCACTTAGGATATCTCCTATAATATTCTGCTGAGGATGGGTATTATGAATTTGAGTTTCAGGAACATCAGGAACTCGAGAATTTATACCCAAGTTGTTGATATTCAGATCAACAACTAATTCGTTTGCTGGATTTGATGAAGATGTAGAAGCATGACCTTCAGCCGTCCATTGATTTTGTACATTTGATGTGAAATCTGAAATTCCAGGAACTGCACCAGAAGTAGCTTCATCTGCGTCATGGAACTCTTCGTCCTCTGAAGAAACATTATAATCAGCAGCATCTCCGAATTCCTCATTCTGAAGAAGATTGTTAACCAAAGTAGACACTTGAGGGTTAACAATAATGGTCGTACTAATGACGAGTCAACTGAAGTATCACTTTCTAGTAACATTTTAGCAGCTGCAGAAGCATCATCAAAAGTTGGCAGATTAAAGGAGTTAAACAGCCCATCGTAGTCAAACATCCACGGAGCACCTGGAGCTCTTACTGATTCAGGGTATCTTTGAACCTTAACCTCACCCCATTCTTCAATCTTTTTCGTTGACAAATTCCACACCCTGAAATTAGGAGTAGCATATCCAATAAAGAAACCTTCGATAGCCTTTGGTCCAAACTTTCATGTGGATCAATAATAGTGCAAGGAGCTCCAAAAGGTTCTAAGAAAGACATATATGGTTTCCTTTTATGTAACAACTTGAAACATGTTTTCCCATGCCTCTTTACCGTAAGAACTCTGTTCATCGTATAACATGCAGTAGCCACAGCCTCCCCCTAGAATTGAACAGGAAGTTCTGATTCTACTAACATAGTTCTCGCAGTTTCAATCAGAGTTCTATTTTTCCTCTCAGCGACACCATTTTGTTGTGGAGTGTAACGAGAACTGTACTCATGCAAAATGCCTTTAGAAGAACAGAACTCATCCATAACATGGTTCTTGAATTCGGTGCCATTGTCGCTTCTGATTCTCCTTATCTTCATATTGTACAAATTTTCGAGTAGGAGGATTTCAGGAACTTCACTCTTGTGTGCCAACATATTCACCCATGAAAATTTGAGTAGTCATCAGTAACTACTAAGCAAGAATCACCAAAGGTAGTCTTGTGTTTCATAGGTCGAAAGAGGTCCATATGAAGACGTTCCAGAGGCATATTCACGGTGTTAATCTTCTTCACAGGATGAGATTTTCTAGCTTGCTTTCCCTTTTGGCATGATACACAGACGTCTTCTAAATGAAAGTACTTCACTGGTACACCACTCACAAGATTGTTTTTCACTAAATAGTTCATTTTCCTCAAGTGAATGTGTCCCATTCGTCTGTACCAAGAGATTGATTCTTTTTCAGTGGCTTTTGAGACAAAACATGTAACCTGTGCAGACGTGGTAATGGCTTAGCTCATGTCAAGAATATACAATTCATTAATTCTTGGAGCTGATAGGAGAATCCATTCTTTGGGAATCTTGAAACCAGGTTTCAGCACATAATATCCAACATCATCAAAATAAACTATGAACTTCTTGTCGCAGATTTGAGAAACACTTAGAAGATTGTGATCAATTTGTTGAACATAATTGATCTTATCAAAACTAACAACACCATTGGATACCATTCCTTCTCCAGTGATGTATCTACCCTTGTCTCCAGCAAAAGCAACATAGCCTCCTCGAATGTTTTTCACATCATAAAGAAGCCTTAAGTCGCCTGTCATGTGCCTCGATGCTCCAGTATCAACAATCCAATGACTATTCACAGTTCCTCCTAGAACACCCAACTTATCGAACCAGCAACATTAGCCATGAAGGCAGTATGATGAGGGAAGGATGCACTATTTGTAAATAATTTTTCTGTTTCCTTTGATGCCGCTTCTACTTTCTTCATCAAACTAGCCTTCTGACTTTTCAGCTCCTCTGCCTCTTTCAGCAACTTACTGACCTCGGTATCACTTCCTTCCCTGATATCTGAATCAGATCCATAACCACCTATACTCGAGCATTCTTCATCAGAATTACCATTATACCTTGAATTATCATCATCATCAGAATTGTTAATGTTGTGAACATGTTTAATTCGATTGATAATCTTGGCATAACATGCAGTTCCTCCTTGATTCTCGTTACCCAATTGTACTGACCAATCGCATCCTTCATCTGCTTGAACTACTAGAGCTCTGTTGGTGTTATTTGAAGGCCCAGACTGGTTGGTGTTGTATGGGTTGCTAACAGCTACTATTCTCCGATCATTGCTTACATGAGCTGTGTTGGATGGTTGAGATTGATTTTGGAAAGGGTTATGATTTCCTTGTTTGCTGGGTGTAGTGCACTCACGCTTGAAGTGACCTTTTTCACCATAGTTGAAGCAAGTAACAGCATCTTTATCAAAACCATATTACGTATCTTTCTTGCTTTCAAACTTGTTCTCCCTTTTCTACTAATATAATCCTTAGCTCTTCTGACCGCACTTGCAAACGCCCATTTGATATCCATCAGCTCCATCTCATCTCTGTCTATTTGTTGGTAGTCTTCATTAGTTAAATTGATATTTCCAATTTGACCGGCGACTAATCCACAATAGGCACTAACCATGGTGTTTAGAAGTTCCATATGTTCTTCAGCAACTTCTACACTGACCTTGGAAAGATGTGACGTGTCAAGTCTGACTGTATTGGGGTTTGCAGGTTGAAAGTTGTAACCATAGAAAGCTTGTTGAGAAGCTTGTTGTGGAGCTTGAGGTGTAACAACTTGAGGTTGTGGTAGAAAGGCTTTAGGATCAAATACTTGACCATAGGTTTGAGTACTTGAGCCGGCATATTGATTCGTTTGAACTGGTGGTGGTAAAAAGGGGTTAGCATTTGACACAAACTCGGTTTGAAGTTTCGGTTGCTGAATTGTATTGACACCTGTGTTAATTCCTCCAAAGTACATCTCAGGGTTTTGTGGAACAGAAACCCTTTTTGCTTTCCGGATCTCTTCTTCATTTTTGTACTCCAGCTTTTGAACAAATTCATAGATACTGATCATATCCAAAACACCTGTATGCCACAGTAAGTCAATAAATTGACTCCATTTTGGTGGTAAGGCGTCAGCAAAACGCATCACGATTTCCTGTGGAGTTGCTAACACTTTGTAGCAATACATTTCACTGAGCAGGTGGTGGAAACGTGTTGTCATGTCGCTCAATGTTTCATTCTCCATGAACATGAAACCTTCAAACTCCTTCATCAGCAGATCATGTCGTATTTTTCTGGTAGCAGCCTTTCCTTCTCCTCTTGCTTCCAAGGTATCCCACAGATTTTTGGTGGTGGTACGGTACACAAACTGATGATAAATATCTTTATGAAGTGCTTGTGTAAGGATGGCAAATGCCTTTTTTCTCTAAATCATAAGCCTTTTTATCGCTTTCATCTAGATTGGCTAAGGAAGTTGGATTTGATCCTGCTTCTTCAAGAGATTCTTTATGTGTTGTAGTAAAACATGTCCTTCTGTATTTTGTCCGAGAACATATGTATGGAAACGACTTTTCCACGAAGGATAATCGTTCATATGGTTCAGTTTTGGTGGACGGTTATTACTCCCAGTTTCACTCTCGCTTATAAGAAGAGTTTGAATGCTCTGATTTTGATTTGCGATACATGCCCATTGATTTGCGGTAATCATGGCTGTATGTTGAGGCATTAATGATTTAACCCTTGAGGTTGCGGAGTTTTGTGATGAGTCTTGATTTGTGCTTGAACTACTCCCCCAATCCCAAGGATTATTACTCATTATGTTTTCTTGGTTATGAAAATTAAAAGGCTTAAAATGTAATTTTTGAAGATAACAGTCTCCTTTTAATGTTCATAATTTTAAAAATCACAAGGTTTTGGAAAACTGAAACACGAAAAACAGATCAAATTTGTTCTTCGTACAAATCAGAGATTCGTGCGAATGACTGACCTTCATACGAACCAGGTGCTTCGTACGAACCAGGTTGTTCGTACAAGAGACCCTCTTTCGTGCGAGGAAACTTGTGCTTCGTGCGAATAAGGTTCTTCGTGCGGATGACTTGGTCTTTCACACGAACAGTCTTATTCTTCGTGCGGATGGTTATTCGCACGAAAATTTTTCGCAGACAGGAATCTTTTTGCAGGGTTGGTTGGTGAAAATTTCCTCTTCTAACACAGACTGGTTTTCAAAAGTGGTCAGTTGTCTACACAATTTTTGTTAAAAAGACAAACATTTTATATCAGCTTTTCAGTCAAACAGCCAAGTCAAGTCAGAATGTCCAGATTTAGTCAACCCTACAAGAATACTCCGGTGGTTTTCCAACAGTGCTTCACCTGAAGATATATCCAACTAAACTTTGATAGAAAATTTTAAGAAAAAACAGAGTTTAACATGTCTCTTTGTATTCTAACAAGGTTTTTATGAAAATTTTATGGATACAACAAGTTTTAACTAAGTTTTAGGTTGGTTATTTTTTAAAAACTTAAGTTTCCTGTTGAATGTTCAAGAACACCTTCAGAAGCCCTCACAACTAGCTCAGACACAACACTAAGCTTGGTTTCAAACAAGGAAGAGAGCCAAAGCTCTGATACCACTTGTAGGTCCACTTGGAGGATCAAGATTAACCTACTTCCCTGTTTATACAACATAATACGAGTGCGGAATCTTCGTATGTATCCAAACCAAAGCAAACTAAGAAACACAGGATAACCAAAGATTCAATATCTTGATTAACAGTTGAGAACTAGTACAAACACATACAAACAATGTTTATATACTCATGAAATACTCTCTGTGTTCTTGTGTATCTCTCTAGTGTGTAACTTGTTCACACAGCTCTCTCTAATGTCACACGTCTAACCTTACACTGAGGAGTGCATGTCTGCTTATATAGTGTTCACACCCAGCAACAATATCGAAGAATTTTTGCTGATCATACGAAACACCATAAGACACGAAGAACCTTCTCCAAAAGATGCTCGTACGAATGACCCATGGCTTCGTACGAACACAACCTGGCTTGTACGAATCAAGCAGGATGCTAGTTACATGAGCCACTCGTACGAATGGAATGTGACTCGTAGAGCAACATCTTGCTCGCACAAAGCATCTCTCAATCGTACTTGATGTGTTCTTCGGAGAACGTGCCAACAGACATGACGTACACGAGATATAGTATGCACATATGCAACTGTTTTACACAGACAATCTAATCATCGTACTAAACCAAGATAGGAGGATATCTTGATTTGGTCATCACGACCAAACTATACAGACACATTAATCAAAGATTGTACAATTACAAACGAAACTAAGAACAAGCGACATACATAAAAGTGTATCAACAAAATTCAACAACACTTCTCCTAATTTTCAGCCAAAACCACACCCAAACACCTATCTTTTGACTTCTAAAATATCCCATTTTATTATTTGCATGGCTATGGATTGATGATCAAAGATACTTGTAAGTTGTTGGAAGTCATTTAAAGCATTTTCTCAAGCATTGGAGCTCTTGGATCTTCATCTTTTCATCATCTTCATTAACTTAGATCATCTCTAACCTTGAGCTACATGTAAGCTTCAAAATCTTATACTTCACTTCTTATTTTATGATTAAACATAAATGTACAAGTAAACATCTTGAAGCTCATATACAACTACATGAAACTCTAACTAAAACAAAACAAACTAACATGGTTATGTATTATTTTTGGTGATTTTTGTTGATCTTTGAAGTTGTAGTGGTGTAGTTACTAAGATCTTGCAAGTTCATGTTTAAAAGTATGATCTAAACACATGTATGTTTAGATCTAGCAAGATCTACCAACAAGAATTTTTATGAACTTAATTCATACTTAAAAATGGTATTATAAAACATATAAAGTATGGATTTCATATAAAAACTCATATTCTAAATTAATCTTGAAAAAGTGTAAATAAAGTTTACATGAACTTGATTGAAAAAAATAAAGATGAACATGTTATGAAAGTTATTTTTGAAAGATAAAAGTTTACTTGCAAGTTCATATTAATTTCTGTTGAAGATTATAATTAAATGTTAATTTTGAGGAATTTGGAAAAATTGTTGAGTTGAAAGTGATTTAAAACATGTTTATAAAACATGGGAAAAGTTCATAGTTTAGAGGAAACTATGACAAAATTTTCTAAAATCTAATCTTGGTTAAGGTGTAACTAACAAAGGATTAATTTGATTTAAAATGATTAGAAACCTTAATCATGATTATACAAAGTTTTGGGTGAAAAGTTTAAGTTAAAAATTATTAGATTTTTCTTAAACTAAAGGTTTGTTATATATATATATATATATATATATATATATATATATATATATATCACCGAAATTATGTGTAAATAATTTTGTGTAAATATATGTATATATTTATAAAGTTAGGAAAATACATACTAAACTAAGTAGTTACAAAAATACAAATTGTGAAAATATTTGTAACTTGACAAATTACAAAAATATGCATGTTCAAATGTGTACAAAATAAACAAATCAGACACATTGGAAAAATCGGACAAAACGAACGAAACGAACGAACGAACAGACAAACGCAAACGAATGAAACGAACAAAATGGACGAAACGACAAAGAACGACAACGAATAAATAAACAAAACGAATATATGAACCGACAACAAATATATTTAAATTTATATATATATATATTTATATATACATATATATATATTTGTATGTGTATATATATATTAGAGTTTATATATATTAAACCAACAAAATAAGTTATATAAAAATATTAATAGTTTTTTATAAACTTAGCTTTTATATACAAAATAATTAGTCTTAAAAATATATAATATTTTTAATAACTTAATAGAACTTAATATATGTATGATTATATAAAAAAAATTCCGGAAAATAAAATAAATAAATAAATAAAAATATATAAGTATACGAACATACTTACACATACGAAACGTACATTTCGAACACTTAGTAAAAATACAAAATTACAAATAAATGTATAAGTAAACTTTAATTTGGGCTAGACCCATCTATATTAAATTGGGCTAGGCCCATTTACATACTTCAAATGGACTAAGCCCACTAATACAATTCAGTTAGTATAGGCCCACTACCCACTTATACAATTCAATTGGGCTAGGCCCACTTATATTATTCAATTAGGCTAGGCCCACACATACAATTCAAATGGGTTGGACCCATTACACTTATCATTTGGGCCAGGCGCATTCAAACTAAAAGAATATATATATAATATATAATATATATATATATATATATATATATTAACAAATAAAGATTTTGAAACAAATACAAGTCTAACCAAAATTCAAGATGAACAACTAGTACAAAAACATACGTAGCCTAAGTGTCTAATGAGATTAGAACACTTGTAAGTTACGTCACAAACACAGAACATGGCATTATCTAGGGATTTGCACGGAGCGCAAATTTGTGAGAGCATGTTTCCCGTTTTCTTTAAACGTTTTATAGTTTTAAACTTTCGGGGAAGGATACATGTTACAATTGGTATGGTTAAGCTAGATAATGAAAATATTATAGATCACATGCTAATATGATGCGGGTAATCATTAATTTTAATTAACCGAGGAGCGAAAAAGATAGATCTATAAAGTATGACGGGCTCCATTCTAAACGGCAACCAATTCAGTTTGTTAGAGTGCTTTTGTGTCCTATCTTGAACTATACGTTGAAATTCGTTTAGGCTTGGTTACTACCTATGTCGGCACACATATTAATGTCCTTGCAAAACATTAATGATCTTTCAAGTTTCATTGACGCTTTACATACCGGGTTTTCATTACAATACTTCAAATGTTTTAAAGATTCATTTGATTCAAAACAAACGCATGAATTCACCAACTTTTGTTGACGTTTTTCAAACTTAACATGTATTTCGAGTAACTAGAAGGCAGCAGTTGGAAAATAAGTTTCGTGGTGTTAAGAAGTCAAGCAATAAGATGTCATCTACTTTTGATGGACTTTGGTTCACATGTCGCGCCTTTGTGCGAAATATGGAATGCAAAGTCTTAATTATTATTAAGTACATGGTTTTGTAAACTTTTGTTTTACTTTCAAATAGTGTAACTTAATTTATAGTTTGTCTTTCTTTTGAAACAATATGTAGTTTGTGAACTTGTTTTAAATTAAATTGTATGGATGAACATCTTACTATCTTTTATATTAGTTGTTTACTTGATTGAATGCAACGATTACCATTCTTATCACACCTCGCGTTTCCGCTACGACTAGGGATGACAAACTACCATAGCCCGACGGGTATACCCGAAACCCGACACAAATGGGACGGATATACCCGATACCCGACGGGTATTGGGCCGAATATAGGATTACTTTAAAAATTTTCTCGGGTATGGGATTAGGTGATACCTGACCCGATTACCCGAAACCACATGCCTGTTTACAAGAACTATATACTTGATCATATACCCGATTTTTTTAATTTATATTATTATTTTCCATTGACACTTGTCTATTGATGATTTATTTTACTATGTTCTTGATGTGGAAAATTAAATTTTCTTTTAGTATATACATTTGATAATAGTATTTATATTTTGTATTTTGTGAATTATATACATGTAAGTGTATAAGTACTATAAAGTTATTAATTTATAATAAAACTTATATGTATGTAATGTACATTTTTAATTTATAATAGTTGTATAAATAAAATTATATAATAATTATAACAGTAAAAAATGTATTTAGAAATTGATATGCACCAATGCTACATGTAGATTATATCAAATAAGGTATAAAATCAACCCTTTTTAGTATTAATGTTGGAAAAGTGTGTTTCTTTGTATACTTTTGATTTTCAGGATTAAAAGAGCTTAAATGTACAAAAAGAACAAATTAACGACAAACACCAACATAAATACAAAACAAGAAAAGATGATACACTATACCAACCTCTGAGCTTCACTCAAGACAAAAAAAACGAACTAGAAGTCAAAGCACGGGGTCGTACTTAGCATGGGTCGTGCCCCCTTCAAGATTCCAAGAAGAAGTAGACAAGAGACACGGGGCCATGTCCCATGGAGCACGGGCCATGGTCAACCCCTGATATGCAAAATCTTGAATAATACAACAAGTACAAAGGAACCAAGGCCATGTCAATGAAAATGGGGCCGTGTGAGCATCTGGTTTGACAAACTCATTAAATGAAGACCGAGAAGAAGGAAGGCAGGGGGTCATGCCCACCAGGCACGGGGCCGTGTGAACAGTTTGTTTCCAACTATAATTCCAACTCATCTCTTGGCAAACCACTTCTCTCACACCTGCCACCACTCCACCACCCGATACCACCATCATCCACCACATTCATCCATCACCAATCTTTAGATGTGTGTAGTAGTCTCGGGATCCAATATTGATCGTAAGATTTTTTCAAACAAAGGCCATGCTTGGCTAATCTCTTACATCACTTAGTGAAGACAATTTATTTATTTATTAGTTTTGATTTCCAAGCTTTGGAAACTTTTTAATTGGGTACGTATTAATGACTTTAATAACTAGTTTTTTTTATTTGAAAGTGAATTTTATCTTATCATTCCTTCATGTTTTGTTGATTCACTCATTCGTGTCTTTACGGTCTATATAAAGCGCATTAACTGCCTGGAAGGGGGTTAGAAGAGTGGCTTGGGTAAAGATCTTCCCTCGTTCTAGATCCTTCAAGTACTTGATCAAGCTTATTAGGACTTTCTTTGAGGCAGATTGTCACACCCCGACCCGCAGCGGAAAAGGTGATCGGGGCATGATTGGGTTATCATCAAAGCTCATGACATTTATTATGCGTTTCATATTTATTAAATACAATTTAATGGAAATTTACAATAAATATTACAACATGTTCTAACTATCAATCTAAGCTTTGTTGTTCTCTTCTAAGGCATTTCCTATGTTTTCCTCGCTTTAACCTGTTCACCTGTATCATGTGTAAAAGGGTTTTTGGATCAACATAAAGTTGGCGAGTGAATCCTATGGAAAACATTTGAACAAGTTTATTTAAATTGATTATGAAATATGTGCACAACCACTCATGAGTAAAACTAGATGTAAACTTATTCAACAATCATAAGATATTAAATAAAGCACACATGAACAATAATGGAACATTTAGAGGTACGCGTTGCTCAACTCGTCTCTCACGAGGAACTGATGGGCCTAATGAATGAATTGCATAAACATGATAATATGAATGACACAACTACAAACAATATAAACTCAATGATACACACATGAACAATAATGAATTGGTTTTGAGGCACGCGTTGTTCAACTCGTCTCCCACGAGGAACTGATGGGCTTAATGAATGAATTTCATATAATTTGACAAAATGAAATAAGTAATCACAACAATATAAACAATCTAAGTTTAGATCACGATATGGTATGGCACAAGTTTAAATAAACGAGTTAATTATTTTTATGACACATGACACACCCCAAAACGTGTAATTTAAAAGGGGGAGTTGTAAGATTCACTCACAGTGGGTGCGTTCGGTTGATGATGTTGCATGCACGCGAAGTGGTTTTAACCACGAGTGAGATTAACCTAGATAAATCGCATTATGGTTTGGTAAGTAAACGGATTTTATTAATTCATTTTAGTAGAATTGTTGGGTGTATTTTTGTGAGTTTAAGGCTATTTTCTAACCTTAAAAATGTTATTTTTAAGTATTTTTAATTGATTTTTAATTAAAATAAATAAATAAAAATAATAAAAAAATTTGATTTTTTTACTACAGTTGACCGTTGACTTTGACCGTTGACCGTTGACTTTGACCGGTTCGAATCGTGTAATTGTGCGCTGAGTGAGGCTCGAACCCGAGACCTCCCGTACGCGTGCACGCAGCTCTACCAACTGAGCTACGTGTCTAACCCGTCATATATCTGTTTTTAATTATATTTATATATTAATTAAGTTAAACAGAAAATCCTTTTATTTTAAAAACGATTTAATTGAATCGGACCGGTGCGCTCCACAGGTCTCGAACCCGGGACCTGTGGGTTGCGTAACACACAGTCCACCGCTGGACTATGTGTCCAACTTGTTAACTAATCTGATTTTTATTATACTTAAATACAAATTAAGTATTTTCATTTCTGTCTTATTTTAAAAAGTTAGATAATTGTCCGAGTCGGTGCAGTAGACCGGACTCGAACTCGTGACGTGCGATTTAACATACACACAGTCCACCACTGGACTGTGTGTCTAACTTGGTTATTTTTCCGGTTATTAATATACTTAACATATAACAGTGTGACTCCGGTTCGGTTAACAAAAAAATCATTTTTATTAAGGCAGCGTGTGTGGAAACAGGATTCGAACTCGAGACGTTTGTGTTTAATGTGCACACAGTCCACCGCTGGACTGTGTGTCTAACCCGAGTTATTTCTTGATTTAAATTATACTTATAGGTTACCGTAACTTCGTCTTCTTCGTTGAGTTATAACCAGAAATGATGACTGACTGGTTCAATGATTAAATCAGTTTCTTTAGCGTTTTTTTAGTTAATTACAGATGAGATTAAGTAAAAAGAATGAAGAAATTAGGCGTGAGGTATACCGACTAGCTTCCTCTGTTTTCCGGCAGAACTCCGGCGACAGCAATCACTTCCGGCGACGAGTGTCTTGCAGCAGAGAGTCTTCAGAAAGCTTACAAAGTATGTGGGTGACTTCGGTATAAGTTCAGAGGGTTTAGTAAGGCTTAGAAGTGGAAGGTTCGGTTTTCCGGCGACGAACAGAATATTTCCGGCGAGTGAGTTTTCGCCGAGAAAGGGTGCGGTTTTGAGCGAAAAGGTTTGCAGAGGTTCGAGGGGGTATTTATAGGGCAAGTTGTCGATGGATTTGGTCCGATTTCCGACTGAATTCGTCGGTTTGAATTTCTCCGGCGGTTATAGTTTGTGTCGCGGACTCAGACGTCAGTTATAACCGATATAGGTTTAAAGTTTACGTTATAACGGAAGGATGCGTTAAATGTCGCGAGATTGCCGGGATTTCCGACGACTGAACTTTGGGCGCCGGTTTTGAATTCGGAAACTCATGATATGAATTAAATGATTCTAATAATTAACAGATAATACAAGTGGCGCAGTGGTTTAAGTGTTGTGTGTTAAGTTTGTTGCTGGACCGGTTACTGACCCGGGTTCGAAACCCGGCATGGACAAAACATTTTTATTTTCTTATTTTTGACAGTTTTTCAAAAACAAATTATATATTCCCATATAATAATTGATTATGTATCGTTTAAAATTATTTTGGGCATTAAATTTGCAACGAAATTTTTAACTAACTGTTCGGTTAATAAACGGAGCGGGTTTGGTAAAATCCGTTTTTTGATAAGCATTGATAAGCAGAATTTATTCGCTAATTATGATATCATGCATAAAAGTTTGAATATGTTTGGAAGTGTATGGTTATACCCTAAGGCAAAACTTCTAATACTACAACCTACATGGAACATAAATAAACACAACAGCTAATATTTGAACATAAATAAACACAACAGCTAATATTTGAATCCACATTCTGATAGCATATATGTTTGAATGGTGGAAATTCCTCTCTCGTTTGTTATGATGGAGAGGTTAGTTTATGTAGAAATGGAACACAATCCAATCTCTTTAAATAGCAAGATGATATAAATGTAACACAAATTCCAACCAAGGCAATACTATATCCTACATGGAACTTCTCATAACCGCCTGATAATGCCTCTGATCCTTTGGCAAGAATACTTATATATAGGAAGTACCAGCGGCGTATCCACCATACTCTTGCCAAATTTTCATTGGTTTTATCCACAAGTTATGATTAGTTACCAAGGAACTACTAAATCCTACATTGAACTTCTCATAACCATCTAACAATGCCTCTGATCCTTTGACAAGAATACTTATATATAGGAAGTACCAGCGGCGTATCCACCATATTCTTGTCAAATTTTCATTGGTTTTATCAGTGAATTATGATTAGTCCTATATAACTCTACAACCAATACAACAAACATAAAATACTGAAATGAAAAATGTCTGTGCGATCAAGGCTCAATCAAACGGAGCCGATCGTATTGCATGTACTGAAAATGAAATTGTCTGTGCGCTCAAGGCTCAATCAAACGGAGCCGAGCGTATTGCATGTACTGAAAATGAATAACTTAATCTAAACAACAATCACACAAACAGCCTATGCATGGAACCTCTCATAACCGCATGATAATGCCTCTGATCCTTTGACAAGAATACTTATATATAGGAAGTACCAGCGGCGTATCCACCATATTCTTGTCAAATTCTCATTGACTTTATCCGCAAGTTATGATTAGTTCTATGCGACTCTACTACAAACACAACAACCACAAAATACTGATAATGAAATTGTCTGTGCGATCAAGGCTCAATCAAACGGAGCCGATCGTATTGCATATACTGAAAATGTAAAATGAACTGTGCGATCAAGGCTCAATCAAACGGAGCCGATCGTATTGCATATAATGAAAATGTAAAATGAACTGTGCGATCAAGGCTCAATCAAAAGGAGCCGATCGTATGCGGGCACGCCAGGTTCAACCACATAATAAAATGGGGAACAGGCTCAACGCTCATAAATGGGGAGCAGGCGGCCTCGGCAATTGCATATACTGAAAATAATAAAAAATAATTACTCTAACAGTCTACACATGGAACCTCTCATAACCGCCAGATAATGCTTCTGATCCTTTGACAATAATACTTATATATAGGAAGTACCAGCGGCGTATCCACCGTATTCTCGTCAAAGTTTCATTGGCTTTATCCTTAAGTTATGTTTGGTTCTATGTGATAAAGAAAAACATAAAACTAAACGATAGGAGTTGAATCTGGATCTTCGGCAAAGAGGACTAGTTGGGTATCTTTGTTTGGGCCGTCATTATCTTCGACAAGATTGGCGTTGATGTTAAAAACTCTTCCTCTTGCTAGTGGCCTAGCGGTTGGGTTTCCTTGGTTTACTTGGTTAACTGGGTTTGATTGGGCTTGAGCGTTGATGACGTTAACCAATTGAGGGCATGTGTTTCTAAAGTGGGTAGGGTCGCCACAATTGAAACAAGCTCGAGCATATGGGAACATGGGTATTGGGGTTGTTGATAGGTTTGGTTTATGGTTTGAGTAGGGGAAGAGGTTTGGTTTTGAAAGGTGCGGCAAACCTTGCTCAAATGACCATAGCGTCCACAAGTTGTACATAGCCGACAAGGTAAGGTAAGGGGATGATGATAAAAACAGTTGTTGCATCGAGGGTGAGGTCCAAGATATGGTTTCTTATTTGGGTAGGTTGAGTTGGGTGCCACTTGGGTGATTGGGATAGCTCGGATGGGTATGGCGTGTGAAATTGGTTGATTCTGTTGGATAGCAGCGAAACGTTGCCCGTCTCTTTTTCTCTTAGGATTGGGTTGAGAAGGGGATTCGGTGGAGTCGGAGGTTTCAGTCGATTCTTTATCCTTCTTCTTCTCCTCCTTGAAGTCTTTGTTTCGAATTCGGTTCTCGGTAAGCTCTGTTGCTAGCTCCATTGCTGCTTCCAAAGTTGCAGGCTTGGTACTTATTACAGGGTCTTGAATCTTTGACGGAAGACCACGAATGTAGTGCTCGATCAAACGGTAGAGGGGAGTGAACATGTTGGGAATCATTTGATGTAATTCGAGGAATCTTTTGTTGTATGTGGTGTGGTCTCCTTCCTTTTGCTTCAACGAATAAAATTCATCTTCTAATTTCTTGATTTCGCTCCTTGGGCAAAATCGTCTGGTCATGATTTCCTTCAATTCGTTCCAAGTTAAGGTCATAGCATCTTCAACACCTCGTTTGGCCTTCTCTGTATTCCACCAAGTAAGTGCTATCCCATATAATCGACCGGTAGCATATCGCACTTTGCGATCGTCAGGGCAATCGCAATTTAGAAAAGTGTTCTCCATCTCTTCAAACCAATGGAGGAGAGCGGTGACGCCTTCAGTCCCTTTGTATTTTGGAGGGTCGCATGATTTGAAATGCTTGTAGGTGCATTTAGTGGTATTTGATGGAGAGTTGATAATGTTTTGGTTTGCTTGATTGACAGGATTATCGGTGAGTGCTTGTTGAACTTGGATTACAATGTTGGGTATTACGGCAGCCATTTGTTGAGCGATTAGGGCAGCCATGCGCTCACGGGCTTTTCCTGCTCTCATCTTCCTACGAGCGAGGTTAGAAGACATCTACAAGGAATACATGTCAAGAGTATGAGTTGGATGTTTTTGGGTTCATGGGTCGCACTAGGAATGAATATTCATAAAATAATTATAGAAAAATAAATCTACTACATCCATAGGATGTCTTGGGCTTTGCTCGCCATTAGGCCCTACATGCCGCCATACTTTACCTGTGTAATCATGTGGCCCCCATGAATACCGGTTTTTCATATGGTTCGCACGGGTTTGCCTGGTTGCGTACACTAAAACCCGGAGAAAATCGAGAAATATGTATACAACGTGTGATATTTGGAATGTGTCCAGGTGTAGACACGGTGACACCTCAAAGTAGGTTAGTTCGAACGACGTTTGGTGTGGCATGCTTTGGCCTAATAGGTCCTTCGTACTCTCATCGTTGGTCCCCAGGTAGGCAAACTGGTCCGTTATATTGGATTTTAACGAATGCCAACCTAGACAGGACGTTCCGACTACCGGTACTTGTACCCTTCCAGTTACTACATGCCCGTCGCAGAACTTACTTTGATGAGATTTGAAAATTGCAACAAAATCTTTGGATAATGAGAGTATGAAAATAAATTGAATACATGAACATCGATATATGTATAATGAATATGTATATAAGTATGTATGTTTGACTGTAAGTATACACAAATATGAAACAAATAAATATCACAAGTTTGTATGTAACCACCTAATCAATTAAAATTTAGGCAGACTATAGTATAGGCTCTAAGGGTCTAATAACCTATCCTATATCCCTATAGTCATGGCTCTGATACCAATCTGTCACACCCCGACCCGCAGCAGAAAAGGTGATCGGGGCATGATTGGGTTATCATCAAAGCTCATGACATTTATTATGCGTTTCATATTTATTAAATACAATTTAATGGAAATTTACAATAAATATTACAACATGTTCTAACTATCAATCTAAGCTTCTTTGTTCTCTTCTAAGGAATTTCCTATGTTTTCCTCGCTTCAACCTGTTCACCTGTATCATGTGTAAAAGAGTTTTTGGATCAACATAAAGTTGGCGAGTGAATCCTATGGAAAACATTTGAACAAGTTTATTTAAATTGATTATGAAATATGTGCACAACCACTCATGAGTAAAACTAGATGTAAACTTATTCAACAATCATAAGATATTAAATAAAGCACACATGAACAATAATGGAACATTTAGAGGCACGCGTTGCTCAACTCGTCTCTCACGAGGAACTGATGGGCCTAATGAATGAATTGCATAAACATGATAATATGAATGACACAACTACAAACAATATAAACTCAATGATACACACATGAACAATAATGAATTGGTTTTGAGGCACGCGTTGTTCAACTCGTCTCCCACGAGGAACTGGTGGGCTTAATGAATGAATTTCATATAATTTGACAAAATGAAATAAGTAATCACAAAAATATAAACAATCTAAGTTTAGATCACGATATGGTATGGCACAAGTTTAGATAAACGAGTTTTTATGACACATGACACACCCCAAAACGTGTAATTTAAAAGGGGGAGTTGTAAGATTCACTCACAGTGGGTGCGTTCGGTTGATGATGTTGCATGCACGCGAAGTGGTTTTAACCACGAGTGAGATTAACCTAGATAAACGCATTATGGTTTGGTAAGTAAACGGATTTTATTAATTCATTTTAGTAGAATTGTTGGGTGTATTTTTGTGAGTTTAAGGCTATTTTCTAACCTTAAGAATGTTATTTTTAAGTATTTTTAATTGATTTTTAATTAAAATAAATAAATAAAAATAATAAAAAAATTTGATTTTTTTACTACAGTTGACTGTTGACTTTGACCGTTGACTTTGACCGGTTCGAATCGTGTAATTGTGCGCTGAGTGAGGCTCGAACCCGAGACCTCCCGTACGCGTGCACGCAGCTCTACCAACTGAGCTACGTGTCTAACCCGTCATATATCTGTTTTTAATTATATTTATATATTAATTAAGTTAAACAGAAAATCCTTTTATTTTAAAAACGATTTAATTGAATCGGACCGGTGCGCTCCACAGGTCTCGAACCCGGGACCTGTGGGTTGCGTAACACACAGTCCACCGCTGGACTGTGTGTCCAACTTGTTAACTAATCTGATTTTTATTATACTTAAATACAAATTAAGTATTTTCATTTCTGTCTTATTTTAAAAAGTTAGATAATTGTCCGAGTCGGTGCAGCAGACCGGACTCGAACTCGTGACGTGCGATTTAACATACACACAGTCCACCACTGCACTGTGTGTCTAACTTGGTTATTTTTCCGGTTATTAATATACTTAACATATAACAGTGTGACTCCGGTTCGGTTAACAAAAAAATCATTTTTATTAAGGCAGCGTGTGTGGAAACAGGATTCGAACTCGAGACGTTTGTGTTTAATGTGCACACAGTCCACCGCTGGACTGTGTGTCTAACCCGAGTTATTTCTTGATTTAAATTATACTTATAGGTTACCGTAACTTCGTCTTCTTCGTTGAGTTATAACCAGAAATGATGACTGACTGGTTCAATGATTAAATCAGTTTCTTTAGCGTTTTTTTAGTTAATTACAGATGAGATTAAGTAAAAAGAATGAAGAAATTAGGCGTGAGGTATACCGACTAGCTTCCTCTGTTTTCCGGCAGAACTCCGGCGACAGCAATCACTTCCGGCGACGAGTGTCTTGCAGCAGAGAGTCTTCAGAAAGCTTACAAAGTATGTGGGTGACTTCGGTATAAGTTCAGAGGGTTTAGTAAGGCTTAGAAGTGGAAGGTTCGGTTTTCCGGCGACGAACAGAATATTTTCGGCGAGTGAGTTTTCGCCGAGAAAGGGTGCGGTTTTGAGCGAAAAGGTTTGCAGAGGTTCGAGGGGGTATTTATAGGGCAAGTTGTCGATGGATTTGGTCCGATTTCCGACTGAATTCGTCGGTTTGAATTTCTCCGGCGGTTATAGTTTGTGTCGCGGACTCAGACGTCAGTTATAACCGATATAGGTTTAAAGTTTACGTTATAACGGAAGGATTCGTTAAATGTCGCGAGATTGCCGGGATTTCCGACGACTGAACTTTGGGTGCCGGTTTTGAATTCGGAAACTCATGATATGAATTAAATGATTCTAATAATTAACAGATAATACAAGTGGCGCCGTGGTTTAAGTGTTGTGTGTTAAGTTTGTTGCTGGACCGGTTACTGACCCGGGTTCGAAACCCGGCATGGACAAAACATTTTTATTTTCTTATTTTTGACAGTTTTTCAAAAACAAATTATATATTCCCATATAATAATTGATTATGTATCGTTTAAAATTATTTTGGGCATTAAATTTGCAACGAAATTTTTAACTAACTGTTCGGTTAATAAACGGAGCGGGTTTGGTAAAATCCGTTTTTTGATAAGCATTGATAAGCAGAATTTATTCGCTAATTATGATATCATGCATAAAAGTTTGAATATGTTTGGAAGTGTATGGTTATACCCTAAGGCAAAACTTCTAATACTACAACCTACATGGAACATAAATAAACACAACAGCTAATATTTGAACATAAATAAACACAACAGCTAATATTTGAATCCACATTCTGATAGCATATATGTTTGAATGGTGGAAATTCCTCTCTCGTTTGTTATGATGGAGAGGTTAGTTTATGTAGAAATGGAACACAATCCAATCTCTTTAAATAGCAAGATGATATAAATGTAACACAAATTCCAACCAAGGCAATACTATATCCTACATGGAACTTCTCATAACCGCCTGATAATGCCTCTGATCCTTTGGCAAGAATACTTATATATAGGAAGTACCAGCGGCGTATCCACCATACTCTTGCCAAATTTTCATTGGTTTTATCCACAAGTTATGATTAGTTACCAAGGAACTACTAAATCCTACATTGAACTTCTCATAACCATCTAACAATGCCTCTGATCCTTTGACAAGAATACTTATATATAGGAAGTACCAGCGGCGTATCCACCATATTCTTGTCAAATTTTCATTGGTTTTATCAGTGAATTATGATTAGTCCTATATAACTCTACAACCAATACAACAAACATAAAATACTGAAATGAAAAATGTCTGTGCGATCAAGGCTCAATCAAACGGAGCCGATCGTATTGCATGTACTGAAAATGAAATTGTCTGTGCGCTCAAGGCTCAATCAAACGGAGCCGAGCGTATTGCATGTACTGAAAATGAATAACTTAATCTAAACAACAATCACACAAACAGCCTATGCATGGAACCTCTCATAACCGCATGATAATGCCTCTGATCCTTTGACAAGAATACTTATATATAGGAAGTACCAGCGGCGTATCCACCATATTCTTGTCAAATTCTCATTGACTTTATCCGCAAGTTATGATTAGTTCTATGCGACTCTACTACAAACACAACAACCACAAAATACTGATAATGAAATTGTCTGTGCGATCAAGGCTCAATCAAACGGAGCCGATCGTATTGCATATACTGAAAATGTAAAATGAACTGTGCGATCAAGGCTCAATCAAACGGAGCCGATCGTATTGCATATAATGAAAATGTAAAATGAACTGTGCGATCAAGGCTCAATCAAAAGGAGCCGATCGTATGCGGGCACGCCAGGTTCAACCACATAATAAAATGGGGAACAGGCTCAACGCTCATAAATGGGGAGCAGGCGGCCTCGGCAATTGCATATACTGAAAATAATAAAAAATAATTACTCTAACAGTCTACACATGGAACCTCTCATAACCGCCAGATAATGCTTCTGATCCTTTGACAATAATACTTATATATAGGAAGTACCAGCGGCGTATCCACCGTATTCTCGTCAAAGTTTCATTGGCTTTATCCTTAAGTTATGTTTGGTTCTATGTGATAAAGAAAAACATAAAACTAAACGATAGGAGTTGAATCTGGATCTTCGGCAAAGAGGACTAGTTGGGTATCTTTGTTTGGGCCGTCATTATCTTCGACAAGATTGGCGTTGATGTTAAAAACTCTTCCTCTTGCTAGTGGCCTAGCGGTTGGGTTTCCTTGGTTTACTTGGTTAACTGGGTTTGATTGGGCTTGAGCGTTGATGACGTTAACCAATTGAGGGCATGTGTTTCTAAAGTGGGTAGGGTCGCCACAATTGAAACAAGCTCGAGCATATGGGAACATGGGTATTGGGGTTGTTGATAGGTTTGGTTTATGGTTTGAGTAGGGGAAGAGGTTTGGTTTTGAAAGGTGCGGCAAACCTTGCTCAAATGACCATAGCGTCCACAAGTTGTACATAGCCGACAAGGTAAGGTAAGGGGATGATGATAAAAACAGTTGTTGCATCGAGGGTGAGGTCCAAGATATGGTTTCTTATTTGGGTAGGTTGAGTTGGGTGCCACTTGGGTGATTGGGATAGCTCGGATGGGTATGGCGTGTGAAATTGGTTGATTCTGTTGGATAGCAGCGAAACGTTGCCCGTCTCTTTTTCTCTTAGGATTGGGTTGAGAAGGGGATTCGGTGGAGTCGGAGGTTTCAGTCGATTCTTTATCCTTCTTCTTCTCCTCCTTGAAGTCTTTGTTTCGAATTCGGTTCTCGGTAAGCTCTGTTGCTAGCTCCATTGCTGCTTCCAAAGTTGCAGGCTTGGTACTTATTACAGGGTCTTGAATCTTTGACGGAAGACCACGAATGTAGTGCTCGATCAAACGGTAGAGGGGAGTGAACATGTTGGGAATCATTTGATGTAATTCGAGGAATCTTTTGTTGTATGTGGTGTGGTCTCCTTCCTTTTGCTTCAACGAATAAAATTCATCTTCTAATTTCTTGATTTCGCTCCTTGGGCAAAATCGTCTGGTCATGATTTCCTTCAATTCGTTCCAAGTTAAGGTCATAGCATCTTCAACACCTCGTTTGGCCTTCTCTGTATTCCACCAAGTAAGTGCTATCCCATATAATCGACCGGTAGCATATCGCACTTTGCGATCGTCAGGGCAATCGCAATTTAGAAAAGTGTTCTCCATCTCTTCAAACCAATGGAGGAGAGCGGTGACGCCTTCAGTCCCTTTGTATTTTGGAGGGTCGCATGATTTGAAATGCTTGTAGGTGCATTTAGTGGTATTTGATGGAGAGTTGATAATGTTTTGGTTTGCTTGATTGACAGGATTATCGGTGAGTGCTTGTTGAACTTGGATTACAATGTTGGGTATTACGGCAGCCATTTGTTGAGCGATTAGGGCAGCCATGCGCTCACGGGCTTTTCCTGCTCTCATCTTCCTACGAGCGAGGTTAGAAGACATCTACAAGGAATACATGTCAAGAGTATGAGTTGGATGTTTTTGGGTTCATGGGTCGCACTAGGAATGAATATTCATAAAATAATTATAGAAAAATAAATCTACTACATCCATAGGATGTCTTGGGCTTTGCTCGCCATTAGGCCCTACATGCCGCCATACTTTACCTGTGTAATCATGTGGGCCCCCATGAATACCGGTTTTTCATATGGTTCGCACGGGTTTGCCTGGTTGCGTACACTAAAACCCGGAGAAAATCGAGAAATATGTATACAACGTGTGATATTTGGAATGTGTCCAGGTGTAGACACGGTGTGACACCTCAAAGTAGGTTAGTTCGAACGACGTTTGGTGTGGCATGCTTTGGCCTAATAGGTCCTTCGTACTCTCATCGTTGGTCCCCAGGTAGGCAAACTGGTCCGTTATATTGGATTTATACGAATGCCAACCTAGACAGGACGTTCCGACTACCGGTACTTGTACCCTTCCAGTTACTACATGCCCGTCGCAGAACTTACTTTGATGAGATTTGAAAATTGCAACAAAATCTTTGGATAATGAGAGTATGAAAATAAATTGAATACATGAACATCGATATATGTATAATGAATATGTATATAAGTATGTATGTTTGACTGTAAGTATACACAAATATGAAACAAATAAATATCACAAGTTTGTATGTAACCACCTAATCAATTAAAATTTAGGCAGACTATAGTATAGGCTCTAAGGGTCTAATAACCTATCCTATATCCCTATAGTCATGGCTCTGATACCAATCTGTCACACCCCGACCCGCAGCAGAAAAGGTGATCGGGGCATGATTGGGTTATCATCAAAGCTCATGACATTTATTATGCGTTTCATATTTATTAAATACAATTTAATGGAAATTTACAATAAATATTACAACATGTTCTAACTATCAATCTAAGCTTCTTTGTTCTCTTCTAAGGAATTTCCTATGTTTTCCTCGCTTCAACCTGTTCACCTGTATCATGTGTAAAAGAGTTTTTGGATCAACATAAAGTTGGCGAGTGAATCCTATGGAAAACATTTGAACAAGTTTATTTAAATTGATTATGAAATATGTGCACAACCACTCATGAGTAAAACTAGATGTAAACTTATTCAACAATCATAAGATATTAAATAAAGCACACATGAACAATAATGGAACATTTAGAGGCACGCGTTGCTCAACTCGTCTCTCACGAGGAACTGATGGGCCTAATGAATGAATTGCATAAACATGATAATATGAATGACACAACTACAAACAATATAAACTCAATGATACACACATGAACAATAATGAATTGGTTTTGAGGCACGCGTTGTTCAACTCGTCTCCCACGAGGAACTGGTGGGCTTAATGAATGAATTTCATATAATTTGACAAAATGAAATAAGTAATCACAAAAATATAAACAATCTAAGTTTAGATCACGATATGGTATGGCACAAGTTTAGATAAACGAGTTTTTATGACACATGACACACCCCAAAACGTGTAATTTAAAAGGGGGAGTTGTAAGATTCACTCACAGTGGGTGCGTTCGGTTGATGATGTTGCATGCACGCGAAGTGGTTTTAACCACGAGTGAGATTAACCTAGATAAACGCATTATGGTTTGGTAAGTAAACGGATTTTATTAATTCATTTTAGTAGAATTGTTGGGTGTATTTTTGTGAGTTTAAGGCTATTTTCTAACCTTAAGAATGTTATTTTTAAGTATTTTTAATTGATTTTTAATTAAAATAAATAAATAAAAATAATAAAAAAATTTGATTTTTTTACTACAGTTGACTGTTGACTTTGACCGTTGACTTTGACCGGTTCGAATCGTGTAATTGTGCGCTGAGTGAGGCTCGAACCCGAGACCTCCCGTACGCGTGCACGCAGCTCTACCAACTGAGCTACGTGTCTAACCCGTCATATATCTGTTTTTAATTATATTTATATATTAATTAAGTTAAACAGAAAATCCTTTTATTTTAAAAACGATTTAATTGAATCGGACCGGTGCGCTCCACAGGTCTCGAACCCGGGACCTGTGGGTTGCGTAACACACAGTCCACCGCTGGACTGTGTGTCCAACTTGTTAACTAATCTGATTTTTATTATACTTAAATACAAATTAAGTATTTTCATTTCTGTCTTATTTTAAAAAGTTAGATAATTGTCCGAGTCGGTGCAGCAGACCGGACTCGAACTCGTGACGTGCGATTTAACATACACACAGTCCACCACTGCACTGTGTGTCTAACTTGGTTATTTTTCCGGTTATTAATATACTTAACATATAACAGTGTGACTCCGGTTCGGTTAACAAAAAAATCATTTTTATTAAGGCAGCGTGTGTGGAAACAGGATTCGAACTCGAGACGTTTGTGTTTAATGTGCACACAGTCCACCGCTGGACTGTGTGTCTAACCCGAGTTATTTCTTGATTTAAATTATACTTATAGGTTACCGTAACTTCGTCTTCTTCGTTGAGTTATAACCAGAAATGATGACTGACTGGTTCAATGATTAAATCAGTTTCTTTAGCGTTTTTTTAGTTAATTACAGATGAGATTAAGTAAAAAGAATGAAGAAATTAGGCGTGAGGTATACCGACTAGCTTCCTCTGTTTTCCGGCAGAACTCCGGCGACAGCAATCACTTCCGGCGACGAGTGTCTTGCAGCAGAGAGTCTTCAGAAAGCTTACAAAGTATGTGGGTGACTTCGGTATAAGTTCAGAGGGTTTAGTAAGGCTTAGAAGTGGAAGGTTCGGTTTTCCGGCGACGAACAGAATATTTTCGGCGAGTGAGTTTTCGCCGAGAAAGGGTGCGGTTTTGAGCGAAAAGGTTTGCAGAGGTTCGAGGGGGTATTTATAGGGCAAGTTGTCGATGGATTTGGTCCGATTTCCGACTGAATTCGTCGGTTTGAATTTCTCCGGCGGTTATAGTTTGTGTCGCGGACTCAGACGTCAGTTATAACCGATATAGGTTTAAAGTTTACGTTATAACGGAAGGATTCGTTAAATGTCGCGAGATTGCCGGGATTCCGACGACTGAACTTTGGGTGCCGGTTTTGAATTCGGAAACTCATGATATGAATTAAATGATTCTAATAATTAACAGATAATACAAGTGGCGCCGTGGTTTAAGTGTTGTGTGTTAAGTTTGTTGCTGGACCGGTTACTGACCCGGGTTCGAAACCCGGCAGGGACAAAACATTTTTTATTTCTTATTTTTGACAGTTTTTTCAAAAACAAATTATATATTCCCATATAATAATTGATTATGTATCGTTTAAAATTATTTTGGGCATTAAATTTGCAACGAAATTTTTAACTGACTGTTCGGTTAATAAACGGAGCGGGTTTGGTAAAATCCGTTTTTTGACGGATGTTACACAGATAACATCAATCGGGGGAAGTAAGAACGGCCGGAATCCCTTATAAATGAGTTATTATTAAAACTTTAAATCGGCCTTGCAGGACTGTATCCCTCCCGACTTAGATCAATGGGCCGAGGGTAAGAGTGTCTCCAAAAGAGGGATATGCCACATTTTGTATTAATAACTCACTTAATTATCTTTCAATAATCCAGCTTTGGGGGACTGTATCCCTACTGACTCAGACCAATATGGCCAAGGGTAGTTGCCTACAAAAAAGGGACATGTCACTATAAACAAGATAATCTCTTAAAAAACCCAAAGTGTGGAAATTATCAAAGGATACATAAAAGACAAATCAGAACCAAGTTATCTTGTTTATTTGTTTCTTCTAGTATTTTATTTCTTTAGTTTACTTACTAAAATGTTTTCTCAAAATTTGGGTCTATTAAACGTTGACGATAATCCGGTATTAAAAGCTTTTGTGTCCTTGAATGATCTCGGTATCTTACCATCACTATACTACACCAACGATGGGTGCACTTACCCTAACGTGTTGTAGTGAGTGATAGTGGTATATCGTGTTTTATAAATATAAATTTGAATAAACGAGTAAATAAAGTACCTAAAATATATCTAAAAATACACACACGCTCACTCACGTCAAGTTTTTAGCGTCGTTGCTGGGGACACAATGATTTTAAGAAAGTTTAAAATCAGTGGCCTAATCATTTTTGTGCTTTTCTAATTTTTCTTTTTAGGTTTTTCTTCTTTTTCTCAAATTTTTATACTCTCTGCAGAAACAACACGGGGCCGTGTTTTGCTCAACACAGGGCCGTGTCGGACCTACAGTACAGGAAAGAATCTGTCTTCTGGTTACTGGAATAAAGGCATGAGGTCATGCCCAACCTCTAGTATCTAGGAACCTGAAAACAAAAATTTCTTCTTTACAGCAAAGGGTCGTGCCATGTAAGCACGGACCGTGCTACTCTTCTGATCAGCATTTTTTTATGTTTTTGTTTGTAGAAAGTCACACCATCCCGTATAATTCACAGAAAACACAACCTGGTGCATGACCTCCATCTCCGGCAAAGACATAAAAGTGCCACTAGAAGAACCCAAGCGCTTTTTTAGAAAAAGACTTCAAGCTAGAAACCGACAAAAAGCCTCGACCCAAAACCCCCGTATAGCGGATCAATGAACTCTCATGGATTACCTACGGCCTACGGTCTGTAATCTTGGAGCCGCTATTAACCCTCCTAATGTCGATGCTAACAACTTTGAGCTTCGACCACATCTCATCCAAATGCTCCAAAATTCTGCCACTTTTCACGGCCTACCCGACGAAGATCTCCATTTACATATTACCAACTTTTTGGAAATATGTGACACCTTTCGGATCAACTGCGCCTCCAACGATGCTAGCCGGCTCCGTATGTTCCTTTTTCCCCTCAAAGACCAAGCAAAAGCTTGGCTAAACACCCTCCCAAGTGGGTCCGTGCACACTTGGGATGAACTTGCCCAAAAATTTCTCTACAAATATTTCCTTCCCGCTAAAACCGCCAAACTAATGACCGAGAGTAATTCATACTCTAAAGACAACAAGGAATCCTTGTATGAGACATGGGAAAATTTAAAGGAGTTATTAAGGAAATGCCTGTATCATGGTCTTGAACGATAGCAACAAGTGTCTATTTTTTACAATGGACTTTTACCACACACAAGGTAAATCCTTGATTCAAACTCCGGGGGGCTCCTTGGAAATCGGTGACCCGAGTAAATTTGTAATTAAATTTAGGAAATTGCTCAAAATAGTTTTCAATGGCACACCCCTAGGAATTCAAAATCAATAGCCTCGGGTGACGGTAAAGTGGACGAAGCCACCTCTTTACAAGCCTAAATCGAAGCCTTAACAACAAATAAAGAAACTTAAATTAAATAAGACGGTTTCGGTTATGGATTGCGAAGGGTGTGGCGGACCTCATGAAAACTGGAGTTGTGTAAAAGAAATGGAAAATCAAACGGAAGTGGTAAACTACCTCAATAACCGCCCATGACTACTGGGAGGCCAAAGCAACACCTTCACCCCCGTGTGGCGAGATCATTCAAACTTTGGTTGGAGAGAATCGGGAGGTAGAAACTAACAAAATCGAAATTAACGATCCAACTTTCAACAACAACCCCGAAATGAGCAACAAGGCTTCCAACCACAACAACAAGGAGGAAGAGAAAGACTTAAGGATCTCATCACTCATCTTTTCTCTGAGTCTGACAAACGCTACTCGGAGAGGTTCCTACAAACCGAAGCTGAAATCAGGAACCATCGGGCTAGTATGCAAAATATTGAAAAACAAGTAAGCCAACTCGCCCGAAATTTCTCCGAAAGACGACAAGGAGCCTTGCCTAGTAACACTGAAACAAACCCAAAAGCCCAAGTAAACGTTATCAATTTAAGAAACCGGAAGGTAGGAACCGATGACGAACCAACATCACCTCAAACCACTACACAACCCACAAATACACCCATAACCAATAATTAAGGAAACACTCAACCCCAAAATACCGAACCAACCAAATCACCACCGGTCCCTTACCCTAGCCGTTTACTCCGACAAAAGACCGATGAGCAATTCACCAAGTTATAAGTTTGCTTAAACAACTTCATATCAACTTTCATTTTGTGGAAGTCCTTACTCAAATGCCAAAATACTCCCAATTCATGAGAGACTTCATCACTCACAAAAGGAAGATTGAGTCAATCCAACAAGTAAACTTAAGTGAAGAATGCTCGGCGGCACTCCTTAACAAGCTCCCCCAAAAGAAGATTGATCCCGGAAGCTTCACCATTCCTTGCTCCATTGGAAGGTCACCAATAAGTAATGTGCTTACCAATCTAGGGGCTAGCATCAACTTAATGCCCGCCTCTATGTTCAACCGACTTGGACTAGGAAAGCCACATCCTACATGGATGAGCATTCAACTTGCGGATAGGTCGGTAAAATACCCTCAAGGTGTCGTGGAAAATCTCTTGGTAAAGGCTGGGAATTTGTTTTCCTGGCCGATTTTCTGATCCTAGATATGGAGTAAGACACCGAAATTCTACTCATATTAGAAAGGCCATTCCTTGCCACCGCACGGGCCATGGTGGATATGAGTGATGGAAGGTAAACATTAAGGGTAGGTGACAGGGAAATCAAGCTTGAAGTGGGACAACGAGTGGAGGATGATCCGATCAACTACATCAAAGCGATAGAGTTGAGCCTAGACTACGCCCTTCGTCGGTGCAACTTGGGATGTGAGTCATCCGCTCGGATAACATATGACCGACTTTGGGTCTAGCCAAGGACCCTTATAAACGTGGTGCACCATGGAGGCATTCCACGGACTATCCAATAATTAAGTAGTTTAGATCATAGAGTAACCTTTAGATAAATGCTTTTCTTTTTAAGTTTTCTCTTTATAGGAATAAACTACACTCAAAAGAAGGTTGAAAATGGCTAAATGGGTGTTGAAACAAAACCCCAAGCACGTAAATAGACGATTCCCGAAGCAAAATCTTCAAAACAGTAAGTGTAGCATGGGGCCGTGTAACGTAAGCACGCCCCCGTGCCTCAAGTCTGCAGAAAAATTTTCTACTTCTAAAACTGTTACACAGGGTCGTGTCCCATAGACACGCCCCCGTGCCTAGCTTCTGGAAAATTTTTGTTACTATGACTTTTGGCACGGGGTCGTGTCCCCCAAGCATGCCCCCGTGTCTGCCTGCTGGAAATTTTCACAAAAGCTCTGATACTGGCACTTTTGACACGGGGCCGTATCCCCCAAGCACGCCCCCATGTCCAGTGCCTGGTTTTTGAAGAATTTGTTGTTTTTAATCCACATTTACACATTTAATCAAATTTAACCAATTTTGACACATTGAGGACAATATGTGATTTAAGTGTGGGGGGACTTGAATGGAACTTGAACCGCTAAAACACCCCAAAAAAAATTTTTAAAAATTTATTTTAGTTTGTTTTGTCTTATTTTTAGTTTAAGTTAGGAATCAAGTTCTAAAAGTTCAAGTTTTTACAAATTTACAACCGATAGCGTCATGATAAAAAGAACCATATAAGAAAAATTTGCAAAAAGGGCATAACAATTCTTTTTAATTTTGATTGTATATATAATTTCACACTTTTACCCCTTCTCCCACAAAAATGTGAGTTTTTAACCTTTACCGAGCATTTAATATCATATCTCTACTAAATGCTCATTTTTTGTTTCTTGTGTGAATAGCCCATATGGTCCTTACGAATCTAGACCTTGAGAAGACAATACATTCTCGGTCCTTACCAACTAATCCAAGTAAGTATATGATTGAGTCATTAGGATGTTAAACCTTTTTTCATTTTCAATCTTATTTTCTATTTATCTCCCAATCAAAAACCAAAATTCCCTTAGTTAATCCCTTTGACCTAAATTTTCATTTCAAAACACGCAAAATACCATTTTCCATAAATCACCCATCACCCAAAAACCAATTTATATTTTTACACCCCTTTGTTTTAGTAAAATTCAGTTCTTTTGAAATTTATATAAAAGGAGGTGATTTAGCTTATTCTATCAAAAAAACTCTCTAGTTGCTTTGAATAAAATAAGAAAAAATATTGCTTACAAGCCTTTAGTTTAAAACTAAGTCACAAACAAATAACTTTTCAAAAGAAAACCAACATTTTACGCTTTTAGCCACTTTACAAATAAAACTACCCTACCCCTAACCAAAATCTACCCTTTTAAAGTCATCTTGATATTTACAAGGATTACGTTAAAAAGGAGAAGGTTTAATTACTTGTTAAGCATATAGTAGGAGTAAGTTCCATACCGTTCGAGCGTTTCACTTATACATCTTCGGTCTAGCGTTGAGTGACCATTTGTGAGGTGTGTGAATTTGTATATAGCTAAATGAAATTTTATAAAGACATGTTATGCCCAAAAATATTTTTTTCTTTAAAAGAGTTCTAAATAAATCATGTCGAATAGGATTATAAATAAAATACAAACAAGAATAAAAGAGCTTGCTACAAACATGACCCGAAAACTTCTTCTCTAACCAATTCCATTTGGGTGTGTAAGCAATATTAAAGAGTTTTGCTGATGACAAGCAAAGATTCAAGTGTGGGGGTATTTGATATGCGCCAAATGCAACATATAAATTATATTAAATAAGGTATAAAATCAACCCTTTTTTTGTACTAATTTTGGAAAAAGTGTGTTTCTGTGTATACTTTTGATTTCAGGATTAAAAGAGCTTAAATATACAAAAGGAACAAATTAACGAAAAAGACTAGCATAAATATAAAAGAAGGAAAGATGATACACTATACAACCCTTCGAGCTTCACTTAAGACCAAAAACAACGAATCAGAAGTTAAGCACGGGGCCATGCCTGCTTGGCATAGGATCGTGCCCCATTCAAGATTCCAAGAAGAAAAAGATTAACAGAAGCAGACAAGAGACACATGGCTCTGCTCCATGGAGCACGAGCAGTGGTCAACTCCGAGATACGTAAAATCTTGGATAGTACAACAAGTACAAAGTCCACGGGGTCGTGTCAGTGAAACACGGGGCCGTGTCAATGAACACGGGCTGTCAGTGAAACACGGGGCTGTGTGAGCAACTCATTAAATGAAGATAGAGAATAAGGAGGGCACGGGGCCATGTGAACAGTCTGTTTCCAGCTATAAAAGGGGGTGCTTGGTTCCATTCCAACTTATCTCTTGGCAAACTACTTCTATCAAACCTACCACCACTCCACCACCACGATACCACCATCATCCACCACATTCATCCATCATCCATCTTTTAAGTGTGTGTAGTAGTATCAGGATCCAAGATTGATCGTAAGAGTTTTTGTCAAACAAAGGTCATGCTTGGCTAATCTCTTACATCACTTGGTGAAGACAAGTTATTTATGAATTACTTTTTATTTCTAAGCTTTGGTAACTTTTTAATTGGTTATAGTTTTTTTTTTATTTTGAAAGTGAATTTTATCCTATCATTCCTTCATGTTTTGTTGATTCACTCATTTGTGTCTTTACGGTCTATATAAAGCGCGTTAACTACATGGAAAAGGGTTGGAATGGTGGTTTGGGTAAAGTTGTTGCCTCTTCAGTGTATAAATCCTTCGAGTACTTGATTCAAACTTATTAGGACTTTCTTTGAGGCCGATAGCATCAAATCGGGAGAAGTAAGAATGGCTGGAATCCCTTATAAATGAATTACTATTAAAACGTTTAAACCGGCCTTGCGGGACTGTATCCCTGCTAACTCAGACCAATGCCGAGGTAGCGTTATCTCCAAAAGAGGAACATGCCACATTTTGCATTAATAACTCACTTAATTATCTTTCAATATTCTGGCCTTGCAAGCATGTATCATTGCTGACTCAGACCAATATGGCCGAGGGTAGCGTTGTCTCCAAAAGAGGAAATGACACTATAACCAAGATAATCTCTTAAAATACTAAAGTGCAGAAATCATCAAAGGATACATGAAAGACGAGTCGGAACTCTATCTTGTTTATTTGTTCTTTTAGTATTTTATTTCTTTAGTTTACTTACTAAAATCTTTTCTCAAAATTTAGGTCGATTAAACGTTGACAATAATCAGGTATTAAAGCTCTTGTGTCATTGGATAATTTCGGTATCTTTCCATCACTATATTACGCCAATGATGAATGCACTTGCCCTAACATGTTGTAGAGAGTGATAGTCGTATGTCATGTTTTATAAATATAAAACTTGAATAAATGAGTAAAAACGTACCTAAAATGTATCTAAAAATACACACACGCTTGTTCACGTCAGAAATCCCAAGGTATATCTTTTAATAAACTAATGGGTATACCCGATTCCCGACAGGTAATTACATGACAAATATCCGACGTGTATTGGGTCGGGTATGGGACACGATTTTATAACCGGGTATGGGTATGAAATTACCAATGCCGGACCCAAACCTGACCATTGCCATCCCTAGCTACGATTTGGTGTGATATACCTATCGTACATAGTAAAGCCTAATGAAGTCCGAGTATCGAACCCACGAGACACTAGCGATGCTAACTAAACTCTGACTCACCTAATGACTTATGTGGTTTTAATTGCTTTGAGGGATTTTAATTAATTTATCTAATATCCTAAATGAACTAAAATGAACTAGACTACCAAACGACTTGGGATACGAGGTTTAATCAATCATAAGGAGAGACCACCTAGGCAATGAATCCCTTGGAACATGTAATGACCTATGACTTTTCCCACTATGGATAATTAACTCCTATCATTACTAGTCTGCTCAGAGCGGGTATGAAGAACAATCAAATAGTGAATGAAGTGCTAGATGAACCGCTCGATATATCGACACCAAATCTCACAACTATTAGAATCGATAGGATATCACCCTACGGTCTTCTAATTAAGAAGCTAACTCTGAAACAATACATTGAAACATAGGAACCGCCAAACACGAATAAACAGAAAGATTCGAGTTATCGGTAATCTAGAACTATTAAACAACGCACAGATCAAACCCAACAATCCTAAATTATCTTTCGAATCATCAAGATTGGATGTACACGTTAACTTAGCTGATTGATTAACTTGGTTACCTTGGATTATTTCTAAAACCAAACTCTAGATCAAGAACCAAGAATAAACGACCTATAAGTGAGTAAAACTTGCCTATGGTGAATTTCTTCTTTCCAAAAAAAAAATCAACAACCAAACAATAATCACAGCCAAGAACAAGCACACACATCCATAGTCAGCAACAAATCAAAGTTATTTTAAATTAAACACACTATAGTCGAAAAAATTAAATAAAAGTCAAAAAAAAAGTCCAAGTTCATCAAAACCTAGGTGGAACGATAAAACTAGCCAAAAAACATGTTCAGATAAACAAAACAATGATGTTCAATAGCAAGAATCATGATCGAATAAGATTAAATGAAAAGAAAGGAATAAATATAACTAACAATGTGTCAAATCTTCGTTCTTCGTTCTCGGTTCGTTCTCATATCAATCCTTCTTCAACTTCTTAAAATCGACACTTGAATCCTTATCCTCCAAGACGTCGGATGTACTTTCTGGTTCGTAGCTGCTAAATACGTTTGGGGTACTTTTTTTTAGTAACAATTCCATTAAAATACGTATTCCACACTTCTGGCCCATTCAACGCATTGTTACTAAAAGGTGTGTGTGGGCCTGGTCCGGTTGTCTCATGCAGCCCAAATTAATTTTATTGACATCCACACAAATACACAATTCCCTCCTTGATTAGCAAACAACCTTCGCATGATGTTTGTTAATAGAATGAGATAATCCCCTTAAAGCTACCAACTCCAACGAATAAATTGTTGTTTCCTTTTGTCGTTATCTAATCCAGTTAGTTTTTAGTCACCTTGAATTAATTGTTGTCCAATAAGAACTCTTAATCATATAAATTGCCTTTCTATACTTCTGATTATGTATGATGTCTCGTGATCCCCAATCGCATCCGTATTTCTGATATATATTTGATGTCATATCCAACAGCTTGTACAATCCTGAAAAGGTATTAAAATTATATATTAAATTTTCTGTTAACTTTTTTATATGTTGCTTGTTTAAAACTAACAATCTTCTATTATATATAATAAATAAAAATAATTTGAGACACATGTCTTAATTTAGGTCCTCGTGATTTTGACGGAAAATGTATTAGTCATTTTTTTTGTTAATGGGTTATTGGGGATCCAAATTTTGACCCGAGTATATATTGTTTCAAAAGTCCAAAATCCTTTATTCCTTTTATTCAACAACACTGAAAGAACTCCTTTTCTCTATCGTCCCTCTCAAAACCCTAATATTCATCTTTGGGCTCTTGGCGATCTTGTGTTCTTCTGTTGACATCGAGAGAGATCTGAATCAACTGTATAGATCTCCTACCAAACAATCATCATCGGATTTTGTCCACAATCAAGGTCAGTTTGTATGTTTTATTCTTCTTTTATTTTAATTTTCCCCTCTCTTTCATGGTTTAGGGTTTCGTTGCGAACCCTAACAAAAGTGGCGACGGCGGTTCCCAAAGCTTTTTCTGAGAAAGAGGGGTAGTGTTAATAGAGGTTAGAGAGAGGGATGAACGTCCATTGATATTGCGTATAGATAAGAATTGAAGCTAATATTCATGTGAGTTTATCTTGCCAGATTTGAGATATTCTTTCTTTTGTTTTAGATTGTTCTCTCTTTTATAGATGTACTTGTCTTTTTTTATACATACAATTCTTTTGTAAGGGACTCAAAAAGTGCATCATTGAAATGAACATTCTATAGATTTGTTATAATCTTTCCTGGTTTTTTGTTTTTTTTTTTCCGTATAACACAGGTTCAGTTATATACTTTTACCTACTAAGTAATTGAAAAAATGTTGTTAGCACACACCCTTAATTTAACACTTCGTTGTTTCCTTTAGGCGGCTCTCGATTTCTCAGTGTTTTACTATGAGATTATGAATTCACTTGAAAGGTATTTTTATGCAACCTATTCTTTTTTATCGAAGAAATGTACAATAAATTGATCATAAATTAATCTGAGTGAGTAATCATTGAAGGGCCTGTATACATGACCTTTTAGCATCACCTAGATGCTTGTTATCTGGACGAGACACATCACCCGGTAATCTTAATGACACCATCTATAGTATAGTGAAAGGTTCATTAAATTTAACTTTTCATTCGTCATAATTTTTCTTCCATTATGTAAGGTGAATGGAATATTGAAATTGTTCATACGTATATCAAATTCCCATGTGTTTTTGTTGTCGATATGCTCTTATTTGGTATGACTATGAAATTAAAGTCATGACTAAGATTATTACTGTGGTTATCTTCACTGGTTAGTGTAAATGATTTAGTGTATTTATTGAAACTGAAGCTTAGGCAAATTTTACTACAATTTGAATCAAGGTTCATTTTCCAGTCATAGGGTCTGATAAATTTAACAGTTCTATGTTTTTCAACTGTTTTACATCTTAATACGAAAAATATTAGAAAAGCTTTGAAACATGGTCTTTAGTTGCCAATAAAAGTAATGACTGATACTAATTGTTATCATTCTTCAGTATTTTCTACATGTTCTAAAAAAGCTTTATACGTAGTTGAATCGATTTACTAGGCTCAGTTTAAACGTAAGTTCTTAAGTTTAATATTTTCTTACCCGGACCCGGAAAGAGGCAACTTGTTGACAATAATGAAATTAAAAATAAGGCCTCAATTTTGGAGAACGGTGTTATGTGATATCGAAAGTGCCTAAGTTTTGTGCATTCTTGGTTGATTTGTCTTGCTAGATAAATGTTTTTCTTTTAATTACCTATATAGACATTTGGGTATCAGCGACGACTTTTACTCGAGTAAACTTTAACTGCACCGACCTCTTATGAAACTTCAATAGTCCATGCCAGTAATTACTTCAAACAATTATATATGGTTTTTTTTTATTAATCTTATGGAGCTTCAATAGTCCATGCCAGTAATTACTTCAAACAGTATATATGGTATTTTCTTTTTATTAATTTTGAGCATAACGTTGGTAAGCTTTACGAATAAGTTGATGAGTAGAAAAGAAATGTTTTAATTGGACAAATATTATGAAATATATTGAGTTTCTTTTGTTTTATATAATAGATTTACATTCCTTATATTTGTTTTCCTGTACATGATATCGGAACTCATTTCATGGAAAGAAGGATTGAAGATCTTGAAAAGAGCTTGAAGAGGAGCAATGACCAACAGTCAAAAGTAGAGCATGAAGTGTGTTTGAAGGTATGTTATACATTCGTTCAGTGCTAACTTTTAAGGTGTAATGGTGGTTATTCACTTTATTATTTGTTAACAAACCCACAGATTAAGGTCGCACTATCTGCTCTCTGGAACACGGTTTTCTGACCTCATGTGATTCACCAATGCAGGGATCATCAGGGCAACTTGATCTTCAAGCATGTAGTCATTATCAGTTAATTCTCTTTTCAATGAACGTAACTGTTTAGATGTTGCTCACTAATGTTCTCCATTTACTAATCTTCTTTAATATTTGAATATAGTTATTAAGAGACAAACTTAAGCCCTTATTTGATCAATTCTTAGTCTATTGAAGCCTTGTGTCTTGCCTTAGTCTAATGAAGTAATCTCTTACACATGCGAGCAAAAAAGGTATAAAGTTTATTTTCCTGTATAGGTGAATTGATATATACTTTAATTGTTCATTATATTCCTATTTTTTGGTTTGAATTGGTCACTGGGTTTAATTTTAAATCGGTTCAGCTTTGTTGGGATTAATGTTCGGGTCCAAATAAGCTATTTAACTCATAGTGGACCTGGGGTAAAAGGGAATTGCTTTAAAGAAAGAAGCACAAATGCTCATATTTAAAAACATCATATTGTCGAACAATTAGGCAAAAATAGTTTAAACAGGCTTTTAATAATTTAATTGCTATTAGAAATTGAGCTTAACTAAGTAATGTAGCTGAATTAAACCTGTTATTTTTTAAAATAATGTCAAAAGATTGGTACCAAAAATCTACCCGTGTGTGAACGCACGACCTAAGTGTGTTGAATATTTTGTGTATATATTAGTTACGAATAGACTAGATAGAGTATCTGTTGAATATTGTATATATTAGTTACGAACACGACCTAAGTGTGAGCGCGAGATGTGTGTGAAGTTCACTTCGTACGAAGATCTTCACTCACTTCACACCGGGTGAGCAAGTCTATGTATAGGTGTTGTGTGTTCATTTTTAGATAAATTTTGCAGTTTCCAAATTTTCGCCAACTTGACAAGATGTACTCTTTCGGTATGAATGAAACATTTGACTTCCGCTGCTTCTACTCATTTCTTAATAACATTCTGTTGGATCTATTGAACCTTATAAAATAATAGATGATTGGAAAGTCAAAATAATCTATAAACATCTTATCATATAAATAGTGCTTAGAAGATATACTTCCCCCAAAGGCAAAGGCATTAACATCTGCTACTTAAAGATCGAATTTCGACAGCTTAACAAGATATATACTCTTTCGGTATAAATGAAACATTAGACTTCCGCTGCTTCTACTTATTTCTTAATAACATTCTGTTGAATATATTGAACCCTATAAAAGAATAGATGATTGGAAAGCCAAAATAATCTATAAACAGTGCTTAGAAGACGACTTCCCCCCAAAGGCAAAGGCATCAACATCTGCTACTCAAAGGTCTGTTAAGCTAAAGTCTGTTATACATGATCCGTTGAAGACAAATCTAAAGTTTTTTTGAAGATAAGCTCTGCTGTTGAAGATTAAAGGTTGTTGATGCAAAGGTCCGCTGGACCAACAGAATTTAAACCTTATCAGAGTTTCTACAACAGATGCTGGATCAACAGAGGTTATATATTTTCAATGTAATGTGTTTTACTCTAGCATATGTTAGATGTTAGGTCGTTAGATATCACTGTAAAGGTGACGTCAACTTAAACTGTTCTATTAATCACTTCTTCTTGACATTTCTTGTACGAACAAATCATAGTGATCAGGCTGATGGGGAGTTTGTATATGTTTTATGCATACGTAAACTTTGATTTATAAAAGCATGTTCATGAAAACATTCTTTTCGTTGTTGTGATTTAAAAGTTTACATTTCTGCTGTATTTATCATCTTTGTTTTATCACCTTCCATTGAATTCAATCTTTAAACTATCACAACTTTTAAACTCAGATTCTATCAATTGTTATCAGAGCTTGGTCAATCAAATTTGAACTTATAATCAATTTGATATAAACATATCAGCTCTCATTACTGATTCATTTGTTCGTTGTATTGAAAACAAAGTAAAAGTTTATTTACGTTCAAAGTATTTCTAAACAAAAGCATGTTTGTAAACAATCAGAAATGTCTCAAAATCCACAAGATACACACAACACTGGCATCATGTACAAACCTCCGATGCTTGTCAGATCGGAGTATAACATCTTGCAACGTCGGATGGGTCACATACTTGCACAACAAAATACGGGTGGCTGGAAATTGGTTATCTTCAGACCTCATGGTCTGATGGTACCGAGTGCTGAAGACCCTAAAGTTAAAGTTCCAAAGAATCATGAAAACTACTTCGAGCAAAATTTTCAGAAAATCGAGCTAGATGCAAAAACATTTAGCATTGTTGCTACGGACTTTGCCAAATGATATCTATGCTGGCTTGTTGTATTGCAACAGTGCAAAGGATTTATGGGATGCTTTGAAGGAGTAATTCAGGGGGACAAATGAGGTTATTGAAAACAATCGTGAAGTTTTAAAACAACAGTATGAAACATTTTGTCATGTTAAAGAAGAATCATTAACCCAGAAGTTTGAAAGGTTTTAGTTGTTTTATAAGTGAATTAAAACTGGTGACTGTTAATTATCCTAGTTCAACTTTGAATAGCAGATTTCTTAGATCATTACCAGATAAATGGGACACTATTGCTTTTGTAACTAGAAACTCTGTCGGTTTCAAAGAGATGAGTTTCTCAGCATCATGGTAGGCTCTTGACTTATGAAAGAGAGCTTAACCATAAGAAAAGGCTTCCAAAGTCAGGAAAAGTTGCTGATAACTATGTTTTTGGTAGTACAACACTTTTTTGTCGAGATGAAACTCTGGTGAAAGTAAGGATAAGGGTTATGATCATTTTATTAAAATGACATCTGGTGGAGGTTATAACTTTGATTGTTACCCAATTATGCTTTTGCAGCAATGGAAAAACCAAATTTCTGACAACTTATATTTTGAGTTAAATGATCTTCAACATTTTGATCCTGTTGATTTGAAAGAAATGGACATATTTACCAACTGGCCTTGCTAAGTGTTAAGACTAACAAGTTTTACAAGAAAACTGATAAAAAATTTCCAGGGTTGAATGGGGGGGTCTAAAAGATGGGTTCGATAAATAAATCAAATGTTACAAGTGTAATAGGCTAGGTCATTTTGCTAGAGAGTGTGGGAGCCAAACAAGTGGCCCTATTGTGACAAATCCAAGTCCTAGACCTTAAAACACTTAAAACACTGTTCATTATTCCCAATATACCACTGCTCCTTACATGAAAACACTTCTCATTTTGCACACCCTGCAACTACTGTTTCAGTACAGTATGTCCAAATCACTGTTCCTCATATACAATATGTTCAAGCCCCAGCTTCTCAGGTTCAAGTGCAACATGCACCACAAGCTAAACAAACATCTGCTTCTGCAGAGACCAGTCAATAGAGTTTCTTTACACAAGGCTTTGTTGATTGGAGTAGCTTACCTGAAAAAGTAAGTAGATGAAAATTTTGCTCTAGTTGTCAATTCTAAAAAGAAAACTGATAATTTTTCTTTTATTGCACTAGACACTATTTTGGAAAGGGTTCAGTTTGAGGAAGTGGTGTCCAATATTGCTGAGGTTTATGGAAATGTTGCAACAGATGTTTCAGAAGAAAAGGCTGGCGAAGGAATAGATCATCTGTCAGACCCATGGGATTCTAGTGCTTGTGAAGGAGAGTGTGATTGTGCCATGATTGCTGCTGCTAAGATTCAACTCAAGTCCTCAAAGACTTATGTTTAGACAAATGTATTATTTTTCTTGCTAACATTAAAGATGTAAATGAAAATCTTAGAAACAAGATCTTAGATGATAAAATCAGTTTAAGAAACTTGCATAAGAGTTAAAATCAAAACTGTTTGAAAAAGAAAGTGAAATCAGCAGTCTCAAACATGAATCAAGCATAACCAAGGATCAACTCCAAACAATGATAGAAAAATATCAAAGTTGTAAAAATGAGCTTAAATCTACCTAAATCACATGTGAGAAATTGGTAGAATCCTGCAAAGATTATGAGTTGATGTTGGAATCACATATCAAAAGCAATGTAAAATTTTTAATGTAGGTTTTCGAAAACATGACCAATTTTTCAAAACACTTCTGTAAATAATTGTGGTTTGGTTGGAATTATCCCAAAAACTTGGCTGGTCAAGAAATTAAGATCACTGAACCAAATGGAGAAAATTATTTTAAAAAGACCAGAAGTATCCTCAACTTTTGAGAAAATTAAAAATATCAATTCAAACCTACCTGGTCAGATGGGTGTGACATTCTTGAAAACTTAAAGTCAATGCATTTCTCAACCATTGAAGGTGTGAAAGCAGCTCAAGTCAAGATCATTCTTTTAAAAGACCTTTCAGCAGATATTACACCATCTGTTGACAAAAAGGGTGAAAAAGGGAAGAAAAGAGAGAAAATATCATACTTGTTTTGTGACTTTTGTGAAAAGAAAAATCATGTTATGAAAAACTGTTTTCTTTTAAAAGCATATGACATAAACAAGACAAGTGTCATAGTTGATGCACCTCATTGTATCATCTGTGGCAAGAAAAATCATAAAACTCAATAATGTATTTATCTCAAAAATTTTAATTTCAAAAGAAATGATTATAAAATAAAAACACTTGAGAGTTCATTGGGTAAAGTTGGAAAAGAAAAATCCAAACAGACATTTGTCCATGTCCAAACATCTGTTACCAAACAATTGAATATAACCTCTGTTCCCAGAGAAGTTCAAGTAACAGATGCACCACCAATGAACAAATTTCTAAGAGGATATGACCAACCAGTTTATAAGAGTGTGCCATTTGGTTTTGAGATCTACAAAAAACATTGAAAACCAAGGGTAAACAAGTATCTTATGGTTATAATCATTTGACAAGAAATGGTTCACAATAGATGTTTCAAAAATCTGTTAAAACTCTGCCCATTCCCTGAACTTGAGGTTGAAATGTCTGTGACCCAATCCAAAGCCATTTTGGCTTTGGCCACTCACCAAACTAACATGTTATTGATGTGAAGGGAGCTTCTATTTGCCTTGATAGTTTATGGTATATAAATAGTGGAGGCTCCAGGCACATGATAGGATGTAGAGCACTTCTCAAAGATTTTCTAGCACATGGAGGGGTGCTATATCCTTTGGTAACAACTCAAAAGGTAAGGCGTTGGGGTTAGGGACAGTTCAAGCAGAGAAACTAAAGTTTGAAAATGTCAATCTTATTGACAATCTTAAGTTTATTATTTTAAGTGTGTTTCAAATGAGTGACAAAGGTTATAGGTCATTCTTCACTAAGAAGCATTGTAAGATTGTTGGGCCAAAAGTGGTTAAAAAAGATTGAAACTATTATTGCTGCGAGCAAAGCACAACTTGTTGCTCATAGAAGTGGTAATGTATACGTGGTTGATATGTTGAAAGATAATCCAATGTCTAATGCATGTCTATTCTTAGTTGCCTAAAATAAAGAGACAAAACTATGGCATAGAAGACTTGGTCACACAAATCTCAAAACTATCACCAACTCTCTAAATAAGTTCTTGTAAGAGGTCTTCCATCAAAACAATTCACTTGTGATGAATATTGTGTTTCCTGTTCAAAAGGCAAACAATATAAAAGTTAATATAAATCATTGAAGAGTCTAAAACAAGTTAGTGTTTACAATTGTTACACATGGACTTGTTTTATGCCCTATTAAAATCATGAGTCTTAAAAGAAGATGTATTGTCTTGTTATAATTGATGATTTTTCAAAGTTTACATGGACTTACTTTTTACACTCCAAAGATGAGACTGCATGTATTTTCATGACTTTGTAAGAAAAGTTGAAAACCAATTTGACTTGCAAGTAAAAATATTCAGGAGTGACAATGAAACATAGTTTAGAAATAAGGAGTTGGATGATTTCTGTGTGTCAAAAAGGATTGTAAGGCAATACAGCATCCCAAGGGCACCAGAACAAAATGGGGTCGTTGAAAGAAAGAACAGAACTATAATTGCAGCTGCCAGAACCATGCTTGCAGACTTAGATTTACCACTGTCTTTTTGGGCAGAGGCTATAAACACTGCTTGCTATGTGCAAAACAGAGTTTTGACTAACCTAGACATCAAAAGACTACTTATAAAACTCTGTATAAGATCAAAACACTGATCTCTTATTTCAAAATCTTTGTCTGCCCATGTTTCATTTTAAACTTAAAATATTTCATTTCAAAATTTTCAGCCAAAATCTTTGTCCCCCCATGTTTCATTGTAGAATAGATTTTGAATATAAAGTTCAATGAACTTTTGTTATTAAAAATCTCAGCAAATCTTGCTGAGTTGTTTGATTTAGATAAATTTACATTTGAATATGTGTCTGTCAAGACTAACCATGCAGATACACTACAGTCTTTTCATCAAGATTATGGATTTGACATTGTGATTCCACAATACCAAGCCATTTCCACCATCGAAGGAGTAGATTTTACTAACAACTGTGAAAACTCTATCACCAAAGCATCAACTATTGTTGATCCTCAAACCTCTGCCAGCTCATCAAGTCAAACATCTACTAACAAAAGTCCATTTTCTGTAAATAAAATTCAACCCACTTTTACCCCTATCCCACTTATTCCTCCACATCCATTCCAAATAGATGTTGGCTCTTCAAAATTGCCAACAGATGTTAGCTCAGATGATTCCCATCTGCAGTCTTCACCTCTCAATGTCATAATTCCATAAAAGGGAGATGTAATCTAACTTAAAAATCACCCACCGGACCAAGTTATTGGCAACATCAATGAAGGGGTTCTCACAAGAAGTCAATCCCAAAACATTTGTCTTTTTGCTGGCTTTCTATCACTCACACAACCTATCAAATACTAAGAGACACTAAAAGACAATAGTTGGGTAGAGGCTATGCAAGAAAAGCTCCTACAGTTCAAAAGACAACAAGTATGTGAGCTTGTACCATTGCCTCAGGATGTATGTCCCATATGCATAAAATGGGTCTTTAAGAAAAACAAATGACAGGGGCATTGTTGTCAAAAACAAAGTTAAGCTTGTGGTTTAAGGCTATAAACAAGAAGAAGACATTGATTATGATGAAACATTTGCTCCTGTAGTAAGACTAGAGGCCATCAGATTGTTATTAGCTTTTTCTGCTAACCACAACATCAAGGTGTATCAAATGGATATCAAATGTGTATTCCTTTATGGTAAGATCAAGGAATAGGTATATGTATGACAACCTCCTAGTTTTGAAGATGCCTTTTATTAAGATCATGTCTACAAGCTTAATAAAGCTCTGTATGGCTTGAAACAAGCACCTAGAGCCTGATATGAAACTATATCCACCTTTCTCTTATCCATCGGCTTCACAGGAGGTAACATTGATAAAACATTGTTTTTAAAATCGAGAGAAAAGGATTTGATGCTTGTCCAAATTTATGTGGATAACATCATTTTTGGATCCACATGCAATGCTATGCGTGAAGAGTTTAGAGAACGCATGGCAGCAGAGTTTTGAGATCAATGCCATGGGTGAGCTTCAGTGCTTTCTTGGTCTCCAAGTTAAGAAGATGCAAAATAGTACATTAATTCATCAGAGCAAATATGTCAAAGACTTGTTAACAAAATATGATATGAATGATTGTAAACCATATAGCACACCCATGGCCACTTCAAAACTAGTCACTATTGATGATAAAGATGACTTGGTTGATCAAACACTTTACAGAAGCATGATTGGGTCTTTATTGTACCTAACTACATCAAGGCCAGACATCATGTTTGCAACATGTGTCTGTGCCAGATCCAAGTCAGCACCTAGAAAGTCCAACCTTATAGTTGTGAAAAGGATATTCAGATACATAAAAGGTGCTTCCACACTTGGTATCTGGTATCATGCTAATGAAAATATTGAGTTTTCAGGTTATTCAGGTAGTGACTTTGCTGGTTGCCATACCACAAGGAAGTCCACATCAGGAGGATGTTAGTTTCTAGGCAATTGTTAAGTCTCTTGGCAAAGCCAGAAAAGTTGCAGTTTCAACATCCACAACAGAGGCTGAGTATATTGTTGTTGCTAGTTGCACTGCTCAACTTCTATGGCTTCAAAACCAATTGCTAGATTTTGATGTAACTGCTCTAAAGACTCCTCTCATGTTGGATAGTCAAGCAGCTGAAAACATCATCAAAAATCCAGTTTCACATTCCACAACCAAGCATATTGACATCAGACATCACTTTGTGAGGGATTGCTATGAAAAAGGTTTGATTTCTTTGTATCATATTCCAACTAAGGATCAACTGGGAGATGTGTTGATAAAAGTTTTAGACACATCTACCTTTGAAAGCTTGATCTCTAGGATTGGCATGCTAAACATGGATTAAAAGCAACAATTTGTTTTCCATAAATAAAAAGCATTAAAATGTTTTCAGAAAATAAAAAATCAATTCTTAAAAATAGTTCCAAAATTGAAATTTTCAACAAATCCTTAAAGTCTATTTTAAACCACTGTTTTTAAAACCTTTGATTGGTTATAATTCTATCCACTGCTTAAAGGTATTCTCTGTTCCCATATATCACTGCTTGTCCTAACCTATGACATCGATGCTCTAATATAGTAAAATCACCACTATTTACATCCACTGTTCCCAACCTCTGTTGCTTCCTACAGAGGTTCCACAACAACTGTAATCCATTATCCAACAAAGGTTACCACATGGACATATGTTAGCCATCAAATCTTTTGAAACTACTGCCACATCAGCATTCACTTTTTCCTTTATATATCCATGTTCCATCCAAACAGAGCTTTTCACTGCCGACTTGAATTCAAAATTCATAAAAACGGTTTCCATTGCCATCCTCTCTACTACATTTCACTTTTCTTCTCCGATCATGGTTTTGCAAATCAAACTTCCACATAACTACCTTGCCACTTTTGAGAAAAACGACAAAAATACTTTCTTTCACCCAATAATTGATGTCTCACATCATCCAAATACAAAACCATTATGCTTGCTAATGCACCTATATATGTGGATACTCTTTGACAATTTGGGGCCAACGCTAAAATTGAACCTCAAAACACAAAGCCATTTGCTATAACTTCAAATATCGGAGAACTCTTGTCCAAGTATCCTCATCTTCCATATCCACAATATTTGCATTAGACGACCAAGCAGGTAAAATTTCGTTTGAATAGCATGAACTCCACCCAGAGTTCATTGAATGTGGGTGAAGGTCAATTGACTGGTGTTACAATTTTTAAACCAAAATTTCCTGCTGATATGAGATATTTTTTCCATACATTGCTTATTTTGTCTTTCTGCCAAAACCACTGCACTTATTGAGATTGCACAAAACATTCAAAATCTGGGAGATGCTATTTTGACAAAATCTTAGTTTAATCTATCATAGGCATTGTTTTTGGACCTGGTGGCAAATATAAATAAAACAAAAACAAATAAAGCTTTTTTTGTATCATATACTCCTAAGCTATTACATTTAAAAGCAAGTACCTTAAAAAGATTTTCAACAAGAAGTAGTTTTTAGAATGAAGAGTCTATCAAATGAAATTTTTACAAAAATGTTAAATCAAGAGTCAAAAGTTTCCAAAACAAAAGCAAAGGGGATGAGCATATTTTAGGTGAGTCCATATCTACTGCTCAACCTCTATTGCTGAGCCCATTGCTCCTGGTGATCATTACACCACAACCGGTGTTGTGAAACTCACACCAGCAAAATCCAAAATAAAACCCCCAATCCAAAAAGCCCACAAAAACAAAATTACATAAAAGACACCTTTGGAAGATGAGATCCCATAGGATAACCTTGTGGTATCACAAAAGCCACTTGAAACCACTGTTGCTACTTCCTCCTAATAGTTGGAAAGATCTCCACCCAAAAGCCAAGCTCTTCTTGTATCCTCACAAAGGGATCAAGTTGTAAGTACAGGGTCCCCACATTATGAAGCAGACATTTCACTTGAAAGTCTGTTTTCAAACCCCTCTCCCAGGGCTGTCTCTTTTTCCACTCCACAACCATTTCCCTCAATTCCACCTACATTTATACCTTTGTTTCATGCAATTGATAAAACTCAGACACAAATCAGTTCCTCTCAATCACCAGTCAAAGAGAGTACACCCCCACAAGTGACTGAGTTATGAGAAAAATCAAGTTGCTAACCCAAAACACCTGAGAAGGCTACACCCCATGAGTTACAAATAACTCTTGGTGGGTAGTTTAAGTGAAGCAGCCACTACAACTGATGACACAACAATGTTTCAGTTGGACAGTGGTTACATCAATAAGTCTTCTTTAAAGGCAACAACTGTTAAGGATACAATTATAACCTCTGTTCTAGTTGAAAGTCCCCAGTACCATGAAAAAGGGGAATTTGGTTCTGATACCATGGAGTTTACTCCTGTTGATGATCCAAATACAACTACCTCTGGTAGGGATTCAGATGATGCTACTAAATTAGGTGATGAATTGAGATATAAGGAATTGACGGAGAGAATGACATTCATGGAGTCCTCAATTGATGAAATGAAATCCATGATGAAGCAGATGTTACAAAATTCTCAAAGCCAACCATCCACTAAGCAAATTGCCAATGGAGCTATGGAAATCTGTGCAACCTATTATTCAAGCTCAAAGGAATTTAGCTAACATCAACCACAATGCTCATATGGACTTATCAGAAATATGGTTGAGGCCAGATACAAAGTGACACAGACATCAAGGCCATTAGAGAACATCTGATAAAGACCACTAGCTCTGCCCCCACAAAGTCATTCAAGAAGAAGTAGAGCATGATGCCAAAAAGGATTAAGAAAGTTGCAGCAATATTCAAAGGTGGAAAAACAAAAGCATCAGATGTTAGAGTTATAAAAGGGATTGATGAGACCCTGAACAAAGAAGCAGAAGAGATTGCTTTGGAAAAGCAGAGAAGGCAAGATACATTGGAAATAAAAGCTTCCGAACTAATTGAAGAAGAAAAGGCCAGGCAGATAGAAAAAAAAGACCTTGTCACTTCAAAAAGAAGGAAGTCAACTAGAAAAGTCAGACAGCCAAATCCCATCTCTCCTAAAACCACTGCTGAGCCAGCAAAGAATGTATCCTCTGCTACCAAACCCACATCACCAAAGAAACCAACACCAACTCAGCCAACAAATGTTAGTACAGCTGATGTTTCAGCAGATGCTTATACAACAGATGTTTCCCAAACCACTGCCTTGATCACTTTTCCATCTCTAACCCAACCATTAACCACACCACCAAGAATTCTAGCACATCCACCCACACCAAAGATCAAATTTTCATGCAAAAGAAAAACTTTTGTAGTGAAAGATGATGATGAAGAGATTCCATCACCAATCCCTTTATCATCAAAACCCATTTCCACATCACTCTTACCACTACTATCTGAAACCACTTCATTTCCTATCTACCAACCATCATCACCTATCCCTTTGGCTGCTCGTTATCCTCTAGAACTACTTGCTATTCATAAGGAAATTGAATTATTTTACATAACAGAGGATACTTCACAACTAGACTTCCCATCTCTCTTTGGATATAGAAAACTAAGAAACTTAGATGAATATCTAAAGTTGAAAGCTAGACAGGCTGAGAGCATTGCGTAAGATTTGAGCAAATGGAAAGATGACAGAACTAACTCAAGGAATCTTATCTCATGAAATTAGCAAAGTTATAAATATTGAAGATTTTGCCAAAGATTTGAGTAAGCCTATGTCAGAAAGGCCAGTCAATGCTGAGCCAAGATTACATTGATCATATCATGCAACATAAACCTTATAAAGCAACCAAGGCATAGTTCAAAGATTAGTCAACAAATGATCTTAAAGAAGACATTGATAGAATTCTATAAACGACCAAAGATCCTTCACTAAAGCCAACACCACCAGACTTGAAAAAGTACAAACAAGTGGATCAAAAAAGGGCTTTGAGATCAAAAGAATGAAAGAACTGGTTGCTGCTAATTATGGCTCTGCAAGGTTTGTTGCTAGATGGTCTGAGTCTAGAGTAGTTGATACCTACAAGAAATTGGAAGAGCTTAGAAAGAAAGATCCTACAGTTCCTAGAAAGCCAGTTTATCCAATAACAGTTGTCCCTCAACAGACCCAAACACTCTAAAAGCATTCTTCAACCACTATCATATCCACAATTGCCGTAAATCAAGCAAAAAGGCAAAAGCAGATGGCTGAAAATGATGAGCAGATGTTTGAAGAACATAGAAAGGATGGAATCAAGAATCAACTGTTTTTTCACACAGATTCTACAAGTGACAAACTCAGAATAACCGTTAAAAATCTTGTCAGCAGGCCACTTTCACCATACTCATCAGAAATAAACCTTCACCCAAGAAAACCAATTGATTCAAAAATTCTAAAGTGGAAGCCATCATCAGACACCCACGAATTGACCTTGCTTAGATCAGAGGGTGGAAGTCAAAATCTAAAGATGGAGGATGTATATGGTCTGAATGTAAATGACCTCCAAGATCTGTTGAATCTTGAATTACAAAGGGATTTTGAAGACATGATTTCCTTGAACTTTGAGCTACAATTCAAAGGGAAAATTAGGGAAATGTTGATAAGTAATAAAGATAAGCAATAAAGAAGAGTTTTGGTATCATCTGTTCTAGGGGAAGATTGTTGGATCTATTGAACCCTATAAAAGAACAGATGATTGGAAAGCCAAAATAATCTATAAACATCTGATCATCAATAAACAGTGCTTAGAAGATATACTTCCCCCCAATGGCAACGGCATCAACATCTGCTACTCAAGGTTTGTTAAGCTAAAGTCTGTTATACAAGATCCGTTGAAGAAAAATCTAAAGTCCGTTGAAGATAAGCTCTGCTGTTGAAGATTAAAGATTGTTGAAGCAAAGGTCTACTGGGCCAAAAAAGGTTAAAGCTCATCAGAGTTTCTACAACAGATGCTGGATCAACATAGTTTATATATTTCAATGTAACAGTGTTTTAGTCTAGCAGACATTAGAGTCTGTTAGGTCGTTAGATGTCACTGTCAAGTTGGCGTTAGCTTAGATGCCACAGTGGTTTACTTTGTACTATAAATCGAACAGTGCATGTATTCTTCTATTCATCACTTTTCTGTGATTATCTGATCTAGGGAGTGGGCTAAACCAAACACATTCATCGTATTGTAGTAAAACGATAAACAGTTAGCGGTTTAGTATTGTAGTAGTTGATTAGAAGTGATTGGGCTAAACCAAACACATTATAGGGAGTGGTAGGCGAATTGGGCCTAGACCAATTCGCAGCCCATGTGATGAAACCCTAGCCCAGTTGCACACTTGTCTCCATATAAAGAGAGTTTTGCATTAGGGTTAAGGTTGCTCAGTTAATCACTTCAGAGAAAGTTGAGAGAGAATTTGTGTGAGTCTTGAATTGATTATAAACATTCATGTTGGATAATCAATAGAAGACAGATTGAAAGTGTTTGTTCGTGTTCTTGATATTGTTCGGTTTTTCTATGGTAATCTGATCTAGGGGATTTCGAACTCTATATTGGATAGACGATTCTGTGAAGATCCATACGGATTAGGGATCCTAAAATTGGTATCAGAGCATTCGGATCTTGTATTGCGCGGTTCAGAATCGTAACAATATGAAAATTGAAGTTTTGGACGTTTTTGAAGGCTGGTTCGAAGTTTTGACGGTGTCTAGGGTTTCTGTTGTTGTTTCGGATAAACAACAAGGATCTCGGATAGAGGAAGTGCATCTTAGATCATAAGAAAATCATCTCGGATCAGAAAACTGCATCTCGGATCAGAAAACTTGCATTTCGGATCAGAAAAAGTACATCTCAGATCATTGGTGTTGATCTCTAATCATCTCTGATTGCATCTTGGATCATAACAGTGCATCTCAGATTTTTGGTATTGATCTCGGATCATCTCGAATATCATCTCAGATCATCGCTAATACCATCTCGGATCACTGTTCCGAATCACCATCTCGGATCACTGTTCCGAGTTTCCATCTCGGATTGTTAATCCGAGTTACTATTTCGAATTCGGTACAGTTCCGAGTTGAATTAAAGAAGGTGGAAAGTTAACCAGCTGACGTAACTGTAGATAAACGTTTTAGTACGCATAATTTGATCCATAGACAATCTTGATAAACCGACTGCACAGTTAGACTCGTGTGATTTCTAGGACAAAAAAGGCACGAGAATTCCTAAAATCACTCTCGGACATTACATATCATTGGATTCGTATCGTCGAATCGAGTCTAACGGTGTAATTTGGTAATCACACATTTCGGACAAATATTTAACGTTTTTAGCGGACCGGTTCGTTAAAAATGTCGAATATGTCTAACTTGAACGAATTGTTGAGAATGGAGCATGAGGCAAGCACGACTAACAAACCGCCAAAGATGTTGAAGGTAGAGAATTACCTTACATGGAATGATAGGTTTCAGTCATTCATTGAATATCAGAACACACGAATGTGGATCTGTATTCAAGATGGGTATGTAAACCCAACTCATGACTTTGAAGGCAGACAACGTGTCACTGCCTATGTGAACATGTCAGAGGCTGATGACAAGAAGGCCTTAGCTGCTATAAAGATGTCGTTATCTGATGACATCAAACATACATTCAAGCGATATACCACTTCGAAGGAGATGTGGAATGCTCTAGAGAAGAGGTATGAGGGCAATCCTGATGTGAAAAAAAACAAGGTTGACTTGCTGAAGAAACAATTTGCTTTCCTTAAAGGCATGAGAAATGAGTCCGTTGAAGATATTATCACGAGATATTATCATCTAATGTCAGAAATGGACAATTATGACATAGAGGGATACACATCCGTTGAGATAAACGATAAGTTGCTCGATGCTTTACCTGCCAAGTGGAATATTTATACTCTTATGATAAAAAGTGAAGCTGACTATGGAGATAAAGACTTGAGAGGTTGTTGGGAAACAGAGAGCTTATGAGCTCAACATGAAGAAGAAGGAAACTGGATATGATCAGGTTCAAGATCCGGGAATTTATAAAGGGCTTACATCTTCATCTTCCAACAATGCTTCAAGTAATTTTGAAACTGCGTTTCTCTCATGTGAAAATGAGCAAGTTGTGACAAATGTTGATGGTGAAGTATGTTTTGTAGCTGCTTCAGGAGGATCGTTAGGGGCAAAGAGACAACAATCCAGCAATAATAATAGCAGTACAAGGTCTATGCCTCTAAGTGTCAAGGCTGTTGAAGATCATCTGGCCTTACTTGCTTCATTCGTTGCTTCGTATGAGAACTACCTACAGGGAAGAATATCTGATCCTGCTACTTTTGATAAGGTTATGATCATATTAACCTTGATGACCTAGAGAGTGAAGAGGAGATGGATTTGTAGTGGCAGATGGCCATGATCTCTAAAGGAGTGAATAGGTTCATGAATAGGACGGGCAGAAAGTTTGTTGGAAAGAATGTAGGTTTTAACAAATCTAAAGTGAGGTGTTACAATTGTCAAAGTTGCGGACACTTTGCTAGAGGAGATGGATTTGTAGTGGCAGATGGCCATGATCTCTAGAAGAGTTAAGAGGTTCATGAGTAGGACGGGCAGAAAGTTTGTTGGAAAGACTGTAGGTTTTGACAAATCTAAAGTGAGGTGTTACAATTGTCAAAATTACGGACACTTTGCTAGAAAGTGTCAATGATCCAGGACAGAATCTCGTTCTAGCTCATCTTTTCAAGGTTTTCCTGGTCATGGTTCAAGCAACAGGAATGCATCAACTAACACTGGATCAAAGGCCTTGATCTCTACTGCTAGAGAAGGTTTGTATGATTGGAGTGTTCATCTAGAAGGTGATGACATGCCACACAGGCGTTCATGGCTGAGATAGCCCCAGTTAATGATGAAGAAGTAAAGACTGATGCTGAGGTAGAGCGATAGACGGTAGCTGAAACAATTGATGATGATCAGACGACTAAATACATGAAATCTTCTGAAGAACAAAAGGATGCAGATATGAAGATGGCTGCAGATTTTGCCGCTTTCATGGCTGATCTAAGCAAATCAACAGGAGAGGTACATTCTAACTCTGGTATTTTGTTTGCTTAAAATGTCGTGAACTTCAAAGTGAAGTTGACATGTTAACAAAACAAAACCAAAGTCTGGTAACTGAGCTCTCGACTGTAAAAGAATCACACTTCGTAAAAAGAAACGAGTCATTATATTTGAAGAAAATTAAGGGTTATGAAGAAGAAATTAATAATTTAACCTGTAAACTAAATGAAAAACTTCAAATTATTGACTTAGCTCATGATACGATAAGTGAGAAAACAAAAGAGATTTCTGAAAAATGCAAAGAGTTGTCAGAAGCACAACTGAAAATTTGTGAACTTGAAAAGAAATTGAATAAATTTAGAGATTAATCTTTTGTTATAAAACACATGATGAATGACTTGAAGAAAAGTAATGACAAGACAAGTGTGGGCTTTAAAGGTTTCAATGAAGTTCCACCACCTCTTGGTCATGACTATTCTTTCTTGTAAGACGAAGAAGAGCTAATAGACTTTGGGTCAACTACACCTAGTAGTTCCACATCAGGGAATGTTAATGTGTTTGAGAATGCCAAGAAGGATAATACACACCCTAAAAATAAAAGGCATTTTTTGTGAAAAGAATTGATTTTGTTATAGGGAGTGATATGAAAGAAGAGACCGCTATTATTACAAGAGAATCAAATGTGTAGTTTGAAAAAATAAAAACATAGAAAAATCAGAAATTGAGCAAACTAAACAAGATCCTTCAAAGGCATCATCATCATCATCATCATCATCATCGTCACCTGATGAATCTTAAACCAGAGACTTCAATTAAGAAGTCTTCGGCTAGAAGATCGTGCATCAAATGTCACAACAAGGGAGATGTAGCTAGCTGCCGTCCTAACAAAAAGAATGAAGCACAAGTGTCTGAGAGAAAGAGAGAAAAATCACCAGCAAAGATTGGTGATGGTGAGCAAGAAGTTTCTAACTCATCAAAGACATCTGCTACCAAGGAACTCACCAAGTTCCTCGTTTTTAAAGAAATCAACAAAGATTTCAGTCTAAATCTACATCAGGCAGATATGAAAGACCTAGAAGTAGTTCACCAAGAATGAATAACTTTAATGGTCAATCAAGTAATTTCAGAAGTCAAGGTCAATATCAAACTCGTTATCAGAATGTTAGTAGTCAAAATTTTTATAACAATGGCTTTAGAAATTATTACCATCAAAATTCAAGGTATCATAACCAAAATTTCAAAAAGGTCACAAAGTCCAAACATGTTTAGGAAACCTCAGGACCAAAGACCGAATGGAAATCAAAAACCATTTCCATCAATAGGTCTGAGATCTAAGACTCCTGTTAGGAGTGATGGATATTGTATGAATGTTCCAGTGGTTGATGAATCTGGAAGACCCAAGACCATTAAGGCTTGGGTCCCCAATCTAACTAATTTTTGTTGGGTTGTGTAGGAGCTGCTAAGTAGGATTATCAACTTATGGTGCTTTGATAGTGGCTGCTCCAGACACATGACGAGGGATGCGAGGTTGTTGACTGAGTTTAAGAATATAGATGGTGGTTATGTGAATTTTGAAGGTGCTAAAGGAGGGCACATTACAGGTCGAGGAAAAGTGACCAACGGGAAGATCACATGGACAAAGTGAACTATGTCGAGTAGCTGAAGCACAATCTGATGAGCGTGTCTCAAGTCTGCAACAAGGGTCACTCGGTCCACTTTACAAAGTCTGAAGCTTCGGTGTGGAAACCGGGTTTGGTGATACCGGATGATTGGATAGTGATGAGTGCGCCAAGGAGAAATGACACTTATGCCGTGGACATGGGTGCTAAGGACTCTTTCACTGTGGTGGCGTGTTTACTAGTCAAAAGCATCTAGGCTAAGTCAATGTTGTGGCACAAACGCATGGCCCACATCCACTACCAAAATAAATTATATTATTAAAAACGGTTTAGTGGAAGGGGTGCCAGTGTAGAGGTTTCACGTGGAAGATAAATGTCTTCCATGTCAAAAAGGAAAACAACATAAGAAACCTCACAAGTCCAAAACAGTAAATTCCATAGATGCCCCTTATGAATTACTTCATATGGATCTATTCAGTCCGGTGAACGTAAGGAGCGTAGGTGGAAAATACTATTGTTTAGTTATCACAGATGAGTTCTCATGATATTTATGGGTTTTCTTTCTAGGTACAAAAGATGAGACAACGGAGATGCTGATAGATCTTTTTAGAAAATTGGAAAATGTCTATGATGCACGGATCAAGAGGATAAGGAGTGATAATGGCACAGAGTTCAAGAACCAGATTCTGGATCTCTATTGTCTTCGCAAGGGAATTGAACATCAATATTCTGCTCCTTATACACCTCAATAGAATGGAGTCGCTGAAAGGAAAACAGGATGTTGATTGAAGCCGCTAGGAGTATGCTTTTTGATTCAAAGCTTCAAGTTCTTTTCTGGGGAGAAGCTGTGAACACAACTTGTTATGTCCTAAACAAAGTTTTAGCGGTTAAATAGTTTAACAAAACATGTCACGAACTATTGTTTAACCAAAAACCAAACTTAAAAGGCTTTGAACCATTTGGATTACCCTGCACTATTGTGCGAAATGAAGATAAGCACAAATTCGGTGAGGTAGCTGACTAGGGTTACTTTCTAGGTTATATGTCTGGAACACCGAATAAAAGGGTTTTTAATCTAAAAACTGGTAAAATTGAGGTTGTGTTCAATATGGAAATCACTATTTATTCACCTCAACAATCAATGAGTGGTCCTGCTATATCATATGATTATGATAGCGTTTTTAAATCATTTAATATTCCTGATTTTTCCAGTGCAGATGAGTCTCAAGTGATTCAAACTGTGATTAGTGAAGATGAAGAGGGTGACTTCATGCCTAGATCGAGTATATCAATGACAGATGCTCCAGAAACTTCTTACAGTGCAGCTCCACAGGACTCAAGTGATAGTGAGTCTAAACCTATTCAGGGGGAGGAGCTTGACTAATCCGTTTGCTAATAAGAATGTTCAGGGAAGATTGGATCTAATCTGGGTGATAATTTAGTTGTTGACACCATTGCTACTACACGCGTAAACAAAGATCATCCAGTTGAGAACATCATAGGTGATGCTGCTGCAAGTGTTCAGACAAGAAGAGGTGTGATCGAAGGTTTCTGTTTTATTTTACTTTGATTCAGAAGAATGGGATGATACATGAGTGTTTGTATAGCTGCTTTATTGCCCAAGAGGAGCCGAAGAATGTTCACATGGCTCGAAAAGATAATTGATGAGTTAAAGCTATGTTAGAGGAACTAGCTCAGTTTAAGAAGTTGAAGGTTTGGGAGCTAGTTGACTTGCCTGTAGGAGAGAAGGAAATAAGCACCAAGTGGGTGCCTAAGTGTAAGAAAGACGACCGAGGGATTATGATAAGGAATAATGCTCGGTCAGTGGTGAAAGGGTTCAATCTGCAAGAGGGGATTGATTACAATGAAGTGTTTGCACCATAGCAAGGTTAGAGGCCATTCGTTTATTCCTAGCTTTTGCTTCATTCAAGGGCTTCAAAGTTTACCAACTTGACGTGAAGAGTGCGTTTCTTTATGGGAAAGTCCAAGAGGTGGTGTATGTCTCACAACCAGATGGGTTTACTGATCCAAATGATCCAGATCGAGTCTATCGACTTGATAAGGCATTGTAGGGATTGCATCAGGCACCTAGGGCGTGGTATGAGACACTGTCAACACAATTGCTAATGAATGGTTTTGAAAGAGGTCAGATTGACAATACACTTTTCATTAAAAGAAAGAAGGAAGACTTTCTGCTGGTACAGGCATACGTAGATGACATCATTTTTGGGTCATCTGATGAGAACATGTGTCATGAATTTGAGGAGGTAATGAAGAACAAGTTCGAAATGAGTGCGATGGGTGAACCGTCCTACGTTTTGGGTTTGCAAGTTGAACAGAAGAAGGATGGTATGTTTATACATCAGACGAAGTATGTGTATGCCAGTTTGTCTCGTTTCAAAATGGAGGATTGCGCTACTTTCAACACACTATCTGCGAGAATCACAATTTTGGTCCAGATCATGAGAGTGTGGAGGATGTTGATCCAACTCAATACAGGGCAATGATTGGGTCTTTGATGTACTTGACTGCTTCAAGACCAGACATCATGTTCGCAGTGTGTCTTTGTGCCAGATATCAAGCGAATCTAAAAGAGTCACATATGAAAGCGGGAAGCGGATTCTTCGTTACTTGAAGGGGAAACCTAAACTTTGGTTATGGTATCCAGCTGCTAGTGATTTGAAGTTTGTTGCTTTCACTGATTCGGACTTTGGAGGATGCAAATCAACCATAAAGTCTACCACAGGTGGTTGTCAGTTCTTAGGAGGGAGGATCGTGTCATGGCAATGCAAGAAGCAGTCTTGCGTGTCTACCTCTACGTGTGAAGCTGAATATATTGCTGCGGGTAGCTGTTGCTCTCAGGTTCTTTGGATCCAACAGCAGATGCACGATTACGGTTTGAATCCCACTCGTACTCCTATTATGATAGACAATAATGCCACTATTTCAATCACCAACAATCCCGTAAAACACAGTCGCACAAAACATATTAACATTCATCATCATTTTAAATGGGATTGTGATGAAAAGAAATTGATTGAACTGCATCGAGTCGACACACTAGATAACCTGGCGGATCTTTACACAAAAGCATTTGACAGGGCTCGTTTTGAACATTAGTCGAACTCAAAGGGATGAGAAATCCTGAATAACTAGTTTTCTATAAAAAAAATTTTGTAAATAATTTACTGTTTTTCGAATATCAAAACATAAAAAATAGAAAATCAAAAAATGAGGTTTCACTGTGTGGAAAAGAAGAAATGATAGTACATCAGCAAGTTAGACTGTCACACTGAAATTAAAATTAAATTGCTTAAGTGTGATAGCAGTTTCATCATACGATGTACCAGTAGGCAAAAGGCATGAAATAATCAACTTACTTTGGTGATATAAACATAACGAACTGTGTATGAGTGGGTAACATATCAGTGGTGTATGGTTTTATAACCTTAAATCCTGCAGTGATAGATTGCCAAAATCCGAGGTTTTGGGTCTTTATATCGTTATTTCATCCGGGGTATCAAGGTTGTCCTTCTACTATATCCAGATATATGCTGACCTAGGCACAACCAGGATATCTTAAAAGAGCTAAAATGCCAAATCCCAGAAATTGAAGAAGCTCTCATTTTGGTATTTGCCCTAACCCTCGTTGGATATTGGTCTCTTTGCTGTGCGAAAGTACTGACCTGATCACCAATTATCTAATGTTGTAAATCAAAAAGGATGGATTTCGGTATACTCACCTACTACGAGGAATCTTTGTGCTTACCTTGATCGTGGAGGTATGTCCAGAAGTGAGACACACTAGTATATCAGTATAAAATTACCTTAATATATCACTAGGTGATGGTACTTGAAATGTTCATGTATTTTGTTTAAGTGGATAAACAATACTGGTCATCGTCTTGAACTGCTTTTCATGAAAATTACATATAGAATTATCTAATAGTGTGAACACAGTTTGATATTACTGATATGATCTTCTTCCCGGTGATTCTCACAAAAACAAAGTGTTTATTATTTCGTTATTTATTTACTTTAAGAAAATATAAAAATCCAAAAAGATTTCCTTTTCTTGTAAATTCTTAATGTACGAAAAATGGTTGTTCATGAGGAGTTGTTACCGATAGGGGGAGATGGTGTTAGAAAATGAGTTCAAAATTTTAAAATCTTGCAGGTTCAGTGTGCTTAAAAAATTCTTGAATAATAATAATTTGTTAGCTTGCGTTGAAAAATCTTATGGTCTCGAGATGTTTGTTTTATAGTGTATAGATTGTAGTAGTGTGTTGCTAAGAAGTTTGGTGAAGAGGAGTTTGATTGGATGCATGGTAGAACCTCCTTTCTACATTGCAAACAAAGTTGAAGAGTTTGAAGATTGTTATGCAAGTGCTAAACTGGATTTTACTCAAACGCTAACAATTTAGAAGATTTGGTGATTGGATGCATCAGCTTAGGGGGAGTCTGTTGCTGACAGAAGCTATTAAAGCTAAAGCTATCAAAGACCAAAGACGCTGAAGACTTGTTAAGGGGGAGTTTGTTTGCGTATATTTGTGACAACAACTTAGATTTGGTCTTTGGATATCTTGTAACTAGTAAAATGATAGACAGTTAGCGGGTTTAGTATTGTAGTAGTTGACTAGAAGTGATTGGGCTAAACCAAACACATTATAAGGAGTGATAGGCGAATTGGGCCTAGACCAATTTGCAGCCATGTGATGAAATCCTAGCCCAGTTGCAAACATGTCTCTATATAAAAAGAGTTTTGCATTAGGGTTAAGGTTGCTCAGTTAATCACTTCAGAGAAAGTTGAGAGAGAATTTGTGTGAGTCTTGAATTAATTGTAAACATTCATGTTGGATAATCAATAGAAGACAAATTGAAAGTGTTTGTTTGTGTTCTTGATATTGTTCGGTTTTTCTGTGATAATCTGATCTAGGGGATTCTGCACTCTAGATTGGATAGACGATTATGTGAAGATCCATACAGATTAGGGGACCTACAGAATAGAAAGTTGTAGATATGACTAACAGAAAAAGGAAAGATAAACAAAGTCTTTAAAACAAACTGTATCAGAGGCACGTAAAACCAAAGCATAAATGTCCCGTGGGGTCATAAAAGCGGAGGCGATGCCCCACATCATTAATATGGTCAATGACCATGGTAAAAATGATTAAGAATTATGGTTGTCACTTGTGGACAACGAGAACCACAAACCAAACGGGGTTTCTATCATCTATAAGATCATAGATTAGATAACGGATGAGTGAAACCAAGGTATAAACGACCCGAGGGGTCGTCCGAGCTTCCGAGGTATCAATCATAATCTTTGATCATGGTTGGAAAATGATAAGAATGAAACTTTGATGAATGGTGTGATGATTTGAGCTAAAACGCTCAATGTCCCTTCATGGCCGAACAAACAAGTAGATAAATGAAAAGCTAGCATTATGAAGTTATAGTTATCCTAATAGAAACAACCTTGACTTCGGTTGAGGTTTGGTGAAAACAATTAAAATCAGATAATAACCCAAAACCAAATAATAAGATCGAAAAAAATCAATAATTATGGGTCCGGGTAGTGGGTCATAGTTTGGATGTGTTAGGGAATGAATCCTAAGTAATTAAAATGGGTTTTGGACTGATTTGGATGAGATTAGGATAAAAACTCCAAAATTGGCCATGGCTGGGAAAATGCCCAGCTCTAGCAAACATTCTGTGAAAATTACCCTCTCGCATTGCATGACAAAAACTTCATGCCTTCATTGCGTCACGTGGGACATGGTCCGACTGGTTACCTTCAGCCTTTGCAATCGCGCGACCGGTGAAGTATATCTCTACCACGCTACGCGATAGCGTGTTAAGCTGGAAAAAATAAAAATATAAAAAACTATTATTATTTACTACGCGGTTTCGGCTAATATATTTAATCATCGTCCTTACTAATACCTTTAATGTTTAATGTGATATAGGTAATGGCCCATGTAAGTGACGGATGATGGTTAAGCTTCATAAATAACCGAACACCTCTCAAGGATACAATGCTTCTGTTTTGTTAAATTAAACAACAATTATGATACTAATGAATATTATCCATTGTGATATCGGAAATCTACTCCCGTAGTTTCTCGATCCACATACAAACATTTCATAACTTTTATTGATGATTTTAGGTTGTTTACCAAAATATACCCATTATCTCATCCAACTCCAGTGGTTGACTCATTCTGTCATTATAAATCTCTTGTTGAAAACTTGTTTCCGTGCACCAAAAACACTCAGATAGTTTCCATAAACTTACACGAGGATCAATGGATCAATTTCCTTCTGACTGTAGCATCGCTTATCATATATCATGGCCTTATACTCCAAAACAAAATGGGGTGTTCAGTGGAAGAACACCCCATTATTTGAGATATATTTTCCATTATTATTTAACCTGCACCTACCTTAGTGTAGATCCCAAATACTTTGAATCACAATTTTGGTGATTGATTTAACACACAACACCTATTAAATTGGTGTTTGAATGTTCACAATAATGAAATCAAGTAGAAAAACAAGATGAAACTAGGTGAAAATGTAAAACCAACAATACTAACATGATGAATCCCAATGAATAAATACTATAAAGTTCCTAGATTGTCAATTGATAACACACACCTTTAATGCTATACAAAAACACACACTAGAATCACCAAAACCCTAAGTGTGCATCAACTAGCTATTTATAGGTGGTTGCCGATGTTTTTAATAGAATACGTCGGAGCCTTAAAACGCTGACCCCAAATAAGTCATATAAAACTTTTACTTTTTAGCCGCTGGTCAATTTTTTATCCCAAAACTATGCTAAACATTATAACTCAAGTATCAACGATCTATAACGAACCTACCAATATCCCTCCTAGACCGTTGCATGCTTGAGTGTTACGTTTTCAAGCTTCTAGGTTTCAATTATTGAGGAGCGTTCAGCTTCCTCTTCATCAGGTTCCTGTGGAATAGCTTCATTGTTTGGAGCGGCGGTTTCTTCAACAGCTTCATTCGTGTCTTAAATTGAATCTTGACTTCCTTCATTGACTTGTTCACTTGTGGAGATTTTAGCAACCTGCTTACGGGCATTAGATGAAGAAACAGTAGTATGCTTAGCTTCTTTCTTCTTTGCTTCGTCCCTTTCTTTACGAGCTTCGATCCTGAGAACAATCTCCATCATCTTTATCTTCTACTTCTCTCGCCCTTTCTACCACCCTTTGAAACAACATTCCTTCTTCGAGATACTCGTTTCCTGCACCAACCTATATTATGCTTCCATACAATGTGTTTAGGTCGGATAAAGATAACATAAACATGTCGATTAGGTAAAAAACTCTTATGATTTCAACATAAACATAAATATAAAACCATTTCATGAAATCCTTCAGCATCACTGAATCACCAATTATACTAGAGGCACCATCACTTTTGTAACTACTTTAGCTGGATCCATCACCTAAGAAACACGACCCCAACCAGTTACATGATCCATTGCCATTTTTGACACCCTTCTTCTTGGTTGAGGTTTGAAAACTTTGAAACCTTATAGCAATATTGGACGGCTAGATTCTCTTTTCATTGGGTTTATCAATTCTAGCTTTCCTAACTCTTGTACATCCCATCTTTGTAGTGATTGAAGATCCTACTAAGTCTTGAAGTGTTGAATAACACCACCTCTTCACTTCACAATGAACAAACCCTGTAACTCATAATATTTCCATCCAATGATTTTACCAAGCTTCTTAGTCCTATGAACCTTCATGACTTGATGAAAATCAGGTATCTTCTCTATTACCTTCTTGAACCAATTTGGTCGCTCAGGCGACAAATTTTCTCCATCTTTGGTTTGTGTATCACTGGTTTGTGTCTTTTGGGAGTTGAAGCTGATGGTTCTGGTTATTGTTGTTTTTTTTTAAAGATCCTTCACATGCACCCTTTTCCTTCGATATTTCACATTTCCAACCATGTTACCAACTGGTTAAAACGTGATTTATCAAAGACTTTTGTGAAAATGTCAGCTTTTTTGTGTGTCTAATCAATTGGAAGCACTTGGATATAGCCTTTTTCATGAGCGTCACGGATAACATGAATTCGAATTTCAATGTGCTTTGTTCTCGAATGATAGATAGGATTCTTCATGATTCCAAGACACACCTCGTTGTCAATAAAGATTGGAGTCGTCATGATGTTGAGACCATAATCCAACAACTGATGTTGTATCCATAAAACATGTGACAACAACTAGAAGTCGCATTGTATTTAACATGTACAGTAGAAATGGACACCATCGTCTAGTTTTTGCAGTGCCACGAAATAGAACGATTTTGTAGAGTCTGAGAGCTGCCTAAAACAGATTTTCTGCTGACCTTGTAGGCACCATGGTCACTATCAGAGTAAGTAATAAGATCAATATTACTATCTTTGGGATACTAAAGACCAAGCTTGGGTATCCCTTTCAAGTAGCGGAAGATCTTTTTAGCGTTGTTTCATGGGATTCCTTTGGATTAGTCTGATAACATGCACAACAACAGACTATCCATATGTTTTTTGGTCTACTTGCAGTCGGGTACATTCGGGAGCCAATCATTGAGCGGTAATGATGCTTGTTGACTGGTGAAGAAGCATGAACCTACACGGATATGTACTTCAATGATGTGAATGCGAACATAGCCACTCCTCATCTTCTCCGTCTCGCTTCAGATCTATAGAACAAAGAAACACGTTAGAAGGGGTCAGAGACCGAGGTCTCTGGACAACCCTCCGACGCTCAAGCCAGTATCGGATCGACATGTATGCGTAAGAATTATAAGTAGTAGAAAGAGAGTTAACGGTTAGAAGACAACTTGTAGAATATTAGGGAGGAGTCCCATATTTATAGTTGGTGGTAATTAGGGTTTCCCCCATTATAGGGGTTTCAGTTGAGTTAAGATACTCCTCCGTAAAATAGGAGATTTGATCAATCTTTTAGGATCTTCATATTATATGGAAATTTGGTTGGTTAATGGAATATTCATTTACCATATTAATTATGTTGGTTATAAGTAACCGGTTGTAATAGGTATTCACTGATTTGACTTGGTCAAACCGAGTCATGCCTCGACAACTAGTTTTCCTTGGATATCTGGTGTGAGTTCTGTTTGAGCTGCAAACGGTGTGCTTGTTGTTTTGCAGTTCAGCATGTCATGTTTTACTAGAATATCCTGACACTACTGCAGCTCTAACCCTAGAAAGAATGTAAGTTCACCCATCATACTCATTTCAAATTTTGTTTTCATAACCTCTTTAAATTCCTTGCGTTGTTTCTCATCAGTTGAAGCGAAGATAATGTCATTGACGTAGCTCTAAACAAGCATCACATCATCTCCAACTCTTTTGGTGAGAGAGTCTTGTCAGTTCTTCCTCTAGTGTAACCACATTCAAGCACATAGGTTGACAGGGTTTCATACCAAGCGTGAGGGGCTTGGTAAAGACCATAGAGAACCTTGTCCGACTTGTAGTAACGTTTAGGAAAATGCGGATCTTCAAACGTTGAAGGTTGACAAACATATACTTCTTCTTTCACCTTCTCGTAGAGAAAAGTTCTTTTAACATCCATTTGAAAAAACTTGAAGTTCTTGTAAGATGTGTAAGCTAGAAATATTCTAATGGCTTCTAGACGAGCGACTTGAGTAAACACTTCTTCGTAATTAATTCCTTCTTCTTAACGAAAACCTTAAATGACCAACCTAGCTTTATTCTTAATCACAATGCCACAATCATCTATTTCATGCCTGAAAACCCACTTTGTGCCAATTAGAAACTTTCCTTTGGGAAGATAGACCAATTTCCGTATCTTTAGCTTTCTGAATTAAGATAATTATTGTTGCATTGCTTCAATCCAACTAGCATCATGGATAGCGTCATCAATGTCACTTTGTACTGTTTGAGATAACGAAGCAACATAATGGCCATGATTAATTAATTCTGATCGAATGCACATGAGAACTCCTTCAGCTATAGGACCTCTAACAGTTTCAAGAGGATGATTTTTGTTGGTTTTGTATCCTTGATTGGGTTGTGATTCAACTTGTTGTGGCATGTTTTTCAGGTGTTCATTTGGAATAATTTTGGCAGAGGATTGATCTGAAATCTTAATTATGGGTGGATCATTCACATCCGACTGTGAAGAAGTTACATTATTTGGAGACACATTATCTATTAAACTGTCACCACTTATCTCTTCTTGAGGTATGATGGGATCAGTGGTAAGAGGAGTAAGACAGGTTAAAAGGTGCAAAGTCTGTGTCAGAAGTGTTAAACAGTTGATTAGCTTGAGGGGTTTATTGTTGAAGGGGTTTAGGAATGGGAATGTCAAAGTTATTAAAGAGTACATCAGCATCATAGAACCAATTTGGACCACTTCAAGTGTTTGTTGCATTTGATTCTCGAAAGTCTACATAATATGATTTAATAACCATCTTGTTCTCTTGTTATAAACTTGGTAAGCTTTCTGACTTGATGACTAACCCATGAAGTAGCAGATAACTCCAACAACATCAAAATTATCAGGTTAACTTGAGTATTACGGAAAGTGCACGAACATCCAAATAGTCTGAAATAGTCGATCAACGACACCCTTTTGAATAGGAGTTCATAAGTAGTCTTATCGTGAAGCTTGACTATTAGAACCCCTATTTAACACATAATAAGCGGTGTTGACGGCTTCAGGCCAGAAGATTATGGGTATCTTGGAATCGACTAACATTGTGCGAGCAGCTTCGATGAGAGTCTGATTCTTCCATTCTGCCACACCATTTAGTTAAGGGGTTCTTGTTGTAGTATACTGAAGACGAATACTTTTATCTTGATAGAAAGAAATGAATGTTTGATTCTTGAATTCTATTATCTGATCACATCTAATTGATTTGACTTTTAGCTTGATAATGTTCTCGATCATTGGAATAAAGGTCATTAAAGTTTCAACAGTTTCACTTTTTGCTTATAGAAAGTAAACCCAGGTTAACCAAGAAAAATCATTTGTGCTCACCAAACAATAAGAATATTTAGCCAAGCTTTTAACACTGATAGGACTGAAGAGGCCCATGTGCATTAATTGAAGGGGTTGTGAGTCCCAAAAAGATACGGATCATAGTGGTTGATTGTTATCACCCAAACAACTATAGATTAGTTGCTTGAATGTGTAAAAGTTAAGAAAAACCAAAAGATGAAGATGAAGATTCTTGTATTGATCAAACAAGTGTTGTATATGGAATCCCAAAATATATAATCACTGAATGCACCTGGATGTTCGGATTTAGCACAAGAACAACAATCACAACTCAAGAGAAATCACCAAACTTGTCCAAGAACCTTGGACTAGGGTTTTCATTGAACACGTATATATACACACTGACTACCCAGCGTATTTAATAAATACGCTGGGTACTTAAATACGCCGCTACAGGACATTTTCCTGCAGTTACACTTTCAGTCCTTGAACTTTCTAAAACACATTAAACTATTATAGAACTATCCAAAACCTACTAAAATCAAATACCAACAATCTCAAAAGTTCCAAAAATATCCCCCTAGATCGTTGCATACTTGGTCGATTCTTCATTCTTGCTCTTCGGTTTCTGGATTTGAGACAGCTTGATCTTCAGTCTGTTCAGGTGGTGTTTCAGTTGGATTAACAATAGCTTCACTTGTGATAGGTGGATCCTCTGTCGTGGCCTCATATGTGGATGAGGCCGGAGGTTGAGATTTTGATGCAACTGGAGGGGGGGCTGGAGCATTCTGCCGAGCTGCAATTTTTGTTTCTTTTTTTTTTCCTTGCCTCCTCTTTCTCCTTTTGTTTTTTCAATTCTGGTCACGATGTCAATCATTTCAATTTTTCTTTCTCTTGCTTGTTCTACCGCCCTTTGGAACAACATGCCTTCTTCTTTATACTCATTTCCGGCACCGACATGAATCTTGTGGCCATAAAGAATATTTAGGTCGGATAGGCAGAACATAAAGACATCCATTGGGTCCAGAATACGGATATCTTCATTAGTGTCGGATCTGATCACCGCTTCTCCTGTTTTGCCGTCGTAGAACCATTTCTTGAAATTCGTAAGCATCACAGGTTGTTCATGAGGGATCTTAACTATGGTTTCAACTTTATCAGGATCGATGACCCACTTGACCACGCCCTTACCAGTAATGGGATCCTTTGTTGTCTTTGAAACCCTTCTGTGGGGGCGTTGGCGCTTGAATACAGTAAACTGTCGATTGCATTCTCTCAAGATCAATCTTTCAAAGTTAGCACCTATGCTACTTTTGGTAGGGTTTATCATATCTAACCTTCCAAGCTCACGGATATCCCACCAAGGAAGACGTTTCATATCTGCTCCAGTTTTGAAGTGTTGGATGACTCCACCTTGTCTTTTCATGATAAACATTTTTTTCAAATTGCAGTACTTCCAGCTAGTTATCTTGTCAGTGACTTCTGTCTTTTCAATGGTGATAAAAATCTGGAAGCTTTTCTTTTTCTTTTCTGAACCATTCAAGATGTATTGGAGTCACTTCATCACCATCTTCAGTTTCATACAACATATCTTCCTCCAACCCCCATTCAACATAACGTGTTGGCATCTCATCCCTATCCACCTCATCTTCCTCACTTTCATCTTCTTCGGTAACATTCACTGCTGATTCTAAACGTATCTTCTTTTTCTCAACTTGCTCAGCCTTACGCTTGTGTTCCTCAACCTTAAACTTCTCGTAGTCGAAGATATCTGTAGCTGAGAACTTTGGTTGAATTTCTGGTTTAGCACATAGTTCTCTTATCATTCTATACATCTTCACCATACCATCTTGCTGGAATCTACCAAATCTTGTTTGTTCCTTAACATACGCATGAAGCTCCTTGTTTTTCTTTCTCTGCTCTCTCAGCTTCTCATGGATCATATTTGTGTTGCTTACTTGATGCTTCAGAAGGCATATTTCTTGAGCTGGACCTGTCCCGATATCTTTTGACAATTTATCATAAAGTTCTTGAAATGGACGAGGTCTGCATGGAACTTGCTGAGGCATTTGCTTTGTTGGTGCACTTTTCGAAGACCCTTCCCCTGTTTTCTTTCGTTTCTGGGGAGGTGACCTGCTAGGAGCTTTTGGATTTACAATTAGTTAATCAACAAACTCATCTAATTGTTCTTGTTCAGTAGAGACAATCATTGGGGTCTCAGATTCCATCATCTCACGTCTCTTTCTCTTTGCTTCTCTCTTTTCTCTTTCTTTGGCTTCATGTATGGTACATAAGTTTTCATTATGCTCCCTGTGTTCTCTAGTCCCACTAGCCTGAATGCTGCTTTCCATCAGACATTCTTGAGTCGGGGTGTCTTTCTTTTTCTTTGATGATTCCCCCTCTTTCGATGTTGTTTTCCTTTATTCCTTCTTATTAGTTGTTCAGTCTCTTCCTCTTCTTCATCTACTTCCTCTTCAACGTCTGTCTGTCTTTTTCTTCTAACACCTTCTTTATATTTTTCATACGCAGCTTTTACTAGTGTAAATCTCTCCTCTCTATACATCCACTGGTGTAGCATCACCCACTCTTGAGTTTTCAGTTCCCTGATTTGTCGGCCAATTGGCAACTAAAATTTGTACGTGTCAATGTCGTGTGTGATGTTGATCATTAATGAGAAGCTGAACAAAACAAGGATACATGGCCCATCTAGAGGTGTTAGCGTTGTCGACCATATAGTAGAAGATCAGACACGAGATGTTGAACGGTTGCCTGGTGCATAAGTTGAGCATAGCAGCTGACCATTCCAAATTCAAACCATCATAGCCTCCTTTCCTATGGGCTAGAATCATTGCAAACACATGAAGAATAAATCACCAATCCTTTGTGAGACCTTTCCGTCTAATCTAATTCTTTTCCCTGAAATCTCCGACATATCTCATTCCTTTGAAACCATCCAAAATATCATCTTTCTTTAATCTGAGTGGATTTTAATATGAGTGGATCCTTGTGATCATCTCCAAGACTGAGCACTCTTCGCACATTGTCTTCTATTAAAGTGACTTTCTTGTTTCGTACGGTTGTCGTGATCCTTTTGACTTCATTGACAGTTGAAACTTTGGCCTTTTTCCAGAATTCTTCAATGTGAATGCTGTATATAATTGGATCTGCTTGGACAGTGTAGCTTATCTTACTTGAGTTTATCCATTCTGCCACGTCTTCAAAGTCTTTTGGTGGCGGCTGTATTTTGCACGGTTGATTGTGCTTCCGTGTTTTATCCCATATAATTTCTTTCACCATTTCTGAAAATACGGAAACAAGCCAAGTTAGATCTGAGTTACGAAACACAACTGTTAGTCAGTTAGGATATATACAAGACTATATAAAATTATTTACAAAATCATTAAAAAATTAAAACAAATTTAAATTTAAAAGAAATTTTATAACAAGGTTATAATTTCGCAGGTATACCCGCTGTTAAATACGCCTGATCCATCAACTATTTACACCGGACATGCGACTTATATACACGAGACAGAATGATATATACGCCAGTTGTAGCTTATTTAAGCTGATAATTTGTCGCGTAGTTAAGTCTTGTTTCAGGATAGCAGTCAGCGTAGATGCTTATCTATGCTGACCGCGTATTTGTCAAATATGCCGGTTGCTTGAACTCGAACTCGCGTTCAAGACTTAAATGCGCGATCCTTTGTCTTCATCGTAAATATGTTGCGTTCATCTTAAATACGCTGGCATCAAGAATTTCTTGATAAACCCTTTTAAAAACTTTGAAACACTGATTCAATCAAATCTATTGATTGTCTCAGTTTGGAAATGGTTTCTGATGATCAAACAATAGACAATCAATGCATAAACAATGAAATCATACCAAAATTAAACATAGAGTAATCGGCCTTAAAGTTTTGATGAGGTTTGAATTTGAGTGTTTTGAAAGTGGGTTTTTGAAATGTGAAAGAAGAAGAGGTTTGAAAACGAAGCATATACAGATCTGATATATATATATATATACTAAATTATCTTCTAGCGTATTTATTAATTACGCTGGAAGGACAATTACACTGCTAAAGTTACTTTTTGAAGGTTCTTCAAAGTTAAGAAGTCCAAACCAAATACGCTCGAAAATCTTAACCTTTTTCAAAAAATGTGCCCTTCTTAGCTAATAATAGTGCAAAAAGAAAAACACAATTTGCAATTTTGGACCCCGAAAATCATTTTTAGAGCCACGATGCTTCCTTTTTCACATATTTCTTTTGATTCGAATCCTGTGACTCCTACAAAAGATCATACTGGCAACACTTGTCAATTTGTTATATATTTGAAGATGTTGAGTAATCAAGGCACAAGAAAAACTGTCAGTATGTTTGTCCCCAAAAATCCATGCACCCTTCTTTCAACTTGCTTTCGGTGAGCGTTTTGTCATGTTGTGGTAATATTGACAAAAATTGCAATGGCCCCCACTCTAGCAAGACAATTAGAATGTTGAGCCTATGAGTCCCACGTCAGGACATACCCCCGCGATCAAGGTATGCACAAAGATTCCTCTTAGCGGGTGAGTACATAGACTTCATTCGTTTTAATTTCAATGATAGACAATTGATCATCAGGTCAGTACTTTCGTACAGCAGAGAGACCAATGTCTAATGAGGGCTAAGGCAAATACCATAGACAATACGATTTAAGCACTTGAATGATTCTTAATGAGAACTTCATATGTGTAAGGTTTTGGCCACATTGGCTCTTTTGAAAAGATATCATAATTGTGTCAAGGTCAGCATATATCTAGATGCAGCTGAAGAGCAATTATGATATCCCCGAATGATTAGTCAATATAAAGACCCGAAATCTCAGACTTTGGCAATCTATCAACGCAAGATTTAAGACCATTAAGCCATATGACGCAACGTGATACCCACAAGTTGCACAACATTGTGGGTATCCAGAATTCTTGTGTAAGCATTAACTTTTTCATCTAATCGCAGTTTACTCGATGGTATTGTGAATCTACTGACATGTCATTGTTTGGCACCTCAATTTTACTTGCTTAACATCTTGATTTTCCATTCTTTTTCTGTTTTAAGAACAATCAAAGTGTCGCAGTTTTCTATCATTTCTTAAGCAGGTGTCAATCGAAAGATTAAATCATAAAAAATATGCTCATTTTCTGAAAATCTTCCCCCCTAAATTTGATTTTCGAGAGTCCAGTGCTTGAAATTAAAATTTTAATGTTGCAGAAAATCTTTTTGTTGGGCACATTTTTAAGAATTGCAACCTCCGAAAACTGACTTTCTGTCAACCTTGCAACCTCATAATCAATGTTATAATAAGCTATTAAATCAAAATTACTATCTTTAGGATACCACAGTCCGAGCTTGGGTGTTCCTTTCAGATAGTGAAAAATTCGTTTGACAGCAGCTTCATGAGATTCTTTTGGATTCGTCTAAAATCGTGCACAGATGTAAACAACCCACATAATGTAAGTGCCTACTTAAGGTTAAATACATCAACGAGCCTATCATCGAGCGATTGAAGGACTTGTTCACTGGTTTTCCTTAAAGATCAGATGTGATATCTGTCTGAGCTGCAAATGGTGTGCTGGCAGTTTTGCAGTTGTTCATGCTATACTTTGCGAGAATATCCCTGATATACTTTGCTTAATGAATGAGGATACCGTCTTCTCTCTGCTTAACCTCCAATCCCAAGAAAAATGTGAGTTCTCCCATCATGCTCATTTCAAACTTTGCCTCACTTTTGTGTCTGTCGCTTGTTTTAGTTACATCTGTAATTGTACGGTTTTGTTTACTGTCACACCCCGACCCGCAGCGGAATAAGAGTCGGGGCATAATTGGGTTATCACCAAAGCTCATGATATTTACTAATATGTTTCATATTTATTTAAGTAAAAATTACATCCTCAATAATCCAAACATGTTCATACAAATACAAAGACAAATAATCAACTAAACAATCCAAGCTCTAAACCCAGTTTATTCTTCTAAGCCAATCCTATGTGTTTCTTGCTGCGGCTGGATCACCTGTATCATGTGTAAAAATGAGGGTTTTTGGGTCAACATAAGTTGGCGAGTGAACCTTATTAGATAAACATTTATTATTGATTTCTTGTTATCTTTATCATGGAAAAATTGTGCAATAGTCATATGTGAGCAAATGTAAATAATCAAACAATAACAATAACAACCACAAACAATAACATACAATAACATATCAACTTGCATGAATATATAACATGAATGAAACTGTATATGTTGGCAACCTCACGTTCACGCTCATAATGTAATGGGGAACGGACGACCTATGATGAATGTTGTGCGATCAAGGCTCAATCAAACGGAGCCGATCGTATGTTGGCAACGCCCGGTTCACGCTCATAATGTAATGGGGAACAGCTCGACGCTCATAATGTAATGGGGAGCGGCGGCCTATGATAATGTATGTACTGAAAATGATAAATTAAATCTAAACAATAACCACACAAACAGTTGATACAAGTTGAATACACATTTGTTCATGGATATGATGTATGCACAATGATTTAAATATAATAAATGGTAAGACACATGATACACCCCAAAAACGTGATTAAAATGGGGAATTTGTAGAGATTCACTCACATTGGGTGCGTTTGGTTGAAGATGATGAAATGCGAACGAGTTTGGAGGATTGATCAACGAGAATTAACTAACCTAAATAATAACGGAAGGTATAGTAAATGAGTGGTTTTATTAATAATTTTAATAGGATTTTTAGATATATTTTTGTGAGTTTAAGGGCTATTTTCTATCTTTAAAAACATTATTTTTAAGTATTTTTAATTGATTTTTAAATTAAATAAATAAATAAAAATATAAAAAATATGTTGACTTTTGCATTGACCATTGACCGTTGACCGGGACTGTTGACTGTTTGACCGGTTTGCTAGCGTATAAGTGTGTGCCGGGTGAGGCTCGAACCCGAGACCTCCCGTACGCGTCACGCAGCTCTACCAACTGAGCTACGTGTCTAACCCGAATATGTTTTTAATTATATTTATATACTGTTTTAGTTTATTCAAAATTCTTTTATTTTCAAAAAAAGGTTTTAATCGTTGAACCGGAGTGTGCAACAGGTCTCGAACCCGGGACCTGTGGGTTAGTATTGCACACAGTCCACCGCTGGACTGTGTGTCTAACTGGTTAATATACCGATTTTTATTATACTTAACAACTCAGTGAGTTAATCCGGTTTAGTTAAAAAAGAAAACATCTTTATTACAGAGCATAGTTTGTGTCAAGGATCGACTCGCGGCGTGTGATATATGTGCGCACACAGTCCACCGCTTCAGATAATATCTAATTTATATAAAACTTATAAACAACCAATCTTCGTCTTCTTCGTTACAAATTCACAGACTACGATTACTCTACTGTTTCTTGTTTAATTCGATTGACAAACATTCAAATGACTAAAATGAATGGCAGAGAAGATTTTGGAAGTAAACATACCGGAGAAACGATCTATCTCAGAAGTCCGGCGAAGTCGTCGGCTCTGTTTTTATGGATATCGTCTGAGCGGACAAATTAACAATTTTGATTAGCTAGATGCGGAATTGAAGCACTGAACAAGAATTACCAGAAGGTTTAAAAGGCTATACCGTTCCACAGCGAGAATTGGGAACTTTCAGAAGTTTTCCGACGAGAGTTAATTATCTGATATCGTCGTCTGAAACTGATTCTGATTGAAGGTTTTGAGTTAGCAAAAGCTTAACAACTGATAGACGATGAAAGAATTGAGAGACTTACTGATTTGATGGAAGACACGGTTTTCCGGCGAAAGTCCGGCGAGTTCAAAAAAGCTTTTCCGACGAACTGAAAGTAAAGCGGAAGTGAAATTGAAGGTTCTGCGGATGAGTTTGAGTCGCGAGAGGGGCTATGGTTGGAGTAATTCAGGAAGTGCAGATTTTCGGTTTTTAAAACCGATCACCACATGAATTCAAGTCCATTCAAGACTAAATTGATTGAAGGTGTCGGTGTATCAGTTATTGTCAGAAAACCGCGAACACTCAAACGTTTTTGGACGTTTGGAAACTGATTTCGGTTACAGTTGGCGTAGACCGTTTGATTCATGGTTGAACATAAGATTTAATTGATTCCTAGAACTAACAGAAAACATCAAGTGGCGGAGTGGTTATAAGTGTGCGTGTTAAGTCGTTGAGCCCTTTCCGGCTGACCCGGGTTCGAGTCCCGGCAGCCTGTTTTTCATTTTATTTATTTTATTTTTACTTTTTATCAATTATGGTTTTTATATTCTAGTTTGTTTATTCATTATGCATCGTTCAAAATTAAAATCAACATAAATACGCAACGAAACATTTATAACTTGATATTCGATTACAAACGAAGCGGGTTTGGAAAACCCGTTTTTGACAAATGTTACAGTATCCCCTACTTTTAGGAATTTCGTCTTGAAATTTAAGTAGTAGTAGTAGGAAAAAGATGCGGGTATTTTTCGTGCATTGAGTCTTCACGTTTCCAAGTAAACTCAGGTCCCCGTTTCGACTCCCAGCGTACCCTAACAATTGGAATGCGACTTCGCCTTAGACGTTTTTCTTCGAAGTCCATGATCTCTACTGGTCTTTCAATGAAATGCATAGATTCATCAATATGAATATCTTCCAGAGGAACATGGAGATTCTCATCGGCGAGGCACTTCTTCAAGTTTGATACGTGGAATGTGGGGTGAATTCTGTTGAGTTCTTCTGGTAGATCAAGCTTGTATGCTACAGGTCCTACTCTTTCGAGTATCTTGAAAGGTCCTACGTAGCGTGGTGCTAGCTTGCCTTTTTGGCCAAAACGAACTACTCCCTTCCACGGTGATACTTTTAAAAGTACATGATCACCAATGTTAAACTCCAAAGGCTTTCGTCGTTTATCTGCATAACTCTTTTGACGACTTTGAGCCGCTAGAAGATTGTTTCGAATTTGATGGATCTTGTCTGTGGTTTCTTGAATCAATTCCGGACCGGTGATTTGAGCTTACCCAATTTCGTGCCAACATACTGGAGATCGGCACTTACGACCATATAAAGCTTCAAAAGGTGCCATGCCGATGCTTGAATGATAGCTGTTGTTGTACGAAAATTCAACTAATGGTAGATGAGCGTCCCAATTTCCCTTGAAGTCTATGACACATGCTCAAAGCATATCTTCAAGAGTTTGAATGGTGCGTTTAGATTGTCTATCAGTTTGAGGATGATAAGCGGTACTGAGGTCTAATCGTCTACCCAACGCGGCTTGTACGGCCTGCCATGTTCGTGAAGTGAAACGACCATCACGATCTGAAATAATGCTTAACGGTACACCGTGTCGGCTTACGATTTCGCTGATGTAGATACGAGCTAGCTTTTCGTTCTTGAAATCTTCGCGGATTAGAATAAAGTGAGCTGATTTTGTAAGACGATCAGTGATTACCCATATAGTGTTATACCCACCAGAAGTACGAGGTAACCCGGTAATGAAGTCCATGGTTATGTTTTCCCACTTCCATACAGGTATTTCAGGTTGGACCAGAAGTCCTGAGGGTCTTTGATGTTCAGCTTTTACTTTGGAACATGTAAGGCACTTGGAAACAAAAACAGCAATATCCTTTTTCATTCCAGGCCACCAGTAGGTGTATCGAAGGTCTTGATACATCTTGTCGGCTCCTGGGTGTATAGAGTATCGTGTTTTGTGTGCCTCATTCATAAGGATTTCACGAAGGTTGTTGTGGTCAGGAATCCATATGCGATCTAGATAGTACAGAATACCGTCAGATTTAGTTTCAATTTTAAGTTCAGCTCCACATGACAGCTCCTTTCGTACGTCGTCTTCCGTTACTGAAACATGTTGGGCTTCTCGAATCTGATCTTTAATGTTAGTTATGATTTGCGAACATAGAAGACGAATGGAGTTCGCATAACCCTTCGACTGAGTGCATCAGCCACCACATTTGCCTTGCCAGGGTGGTACCGAATTTCACAGTTGTAGTAATTTAGAAGTTCGACCCATCTTCGTTGCCTCATGTTTAACTCCTTTTGGTTGAAGATATGTTGAAGACTCTTGTGGTCAGTGTATATTTCACACTTAGTACCGTAGAGATAATGTCTCCATATCTTAAGAGCGAACACAACGGCTCCAAGTTCTAGGTCATGGGTGGTGTAGTTCTTCTCATGAGTTTTGAGCTGTCTAGAAGCATAAGCTATCACCTTTCCTCTTTGCATTAGAACACAGCCTAGTCCTTGCCCTGACGCGTCGCAATAAACCACGAAGTCATCACAATCTTCAGGAAGAGTGAGAATTGGTGCATCACAGAGTTTTTGTTTAAGGGTTTGGAAGGCTTTTTCTTGTTTGGGTCCCCATATGAAGGGTTTTCCTTTATGAGTTAAAGCCGTGAGTGGTACAGCAATGCGGGAGAAATTTGAAATGAAACGGCGATAATAACCAGCCAAACCAAGGAATGATCTTACTTCGGTTGGTGTACGTGGCGCTTGCCATTCTTGTACTGCTTTGATCTTTGAGGGGTCGACATGTATTCCCTTGTCATTAACAACATGTCCAAGGAATTGTACCTCTTTTAACCAGAATTCGCATTTGGAGAATTTGGCGTAAAGCTTTTCATTCTCTAAGAGTGTAAGGATGAGTCGAAGGTGCCGTTCATGATCAGACTTAGACTTTGAATAAATGAGGATGTCGTCGATGAAGACTATAACAAAACGATCGAGATAGGGTTTGCAGACTCTGTTCATTAGATCCATGAAGACAGCTGGAGCGTTTGTTAAACCAAATGGCATGACCATGAATTCATAATAACCATAACGAGTTCGGAAGGCGGTCTTTGGGACGTCTTCTTCATGTACTCTAAGTTGATGATAATCAGAACGAAGGTCGATTTTTGAAAAACAGCTGGCGCCTTGAAGTTGGTCAAGAAGATCATCAATGCGAGGTAATGGATAGCGATTATTGATCGTTAACTTTTTGAGTTCTCTGTAGTCGATGCACATGCGAAACGTTCCATCTTTCTTCTTCACAAAAAGGACAGGTGCACCCCAAGGCGAGGAGCTAGGACGTATGAATCCTTTGTCAGTCAACTCTTGCAATTGACTGGCTAGCTCTTGCATTTCGGATGGGGCTAACCTATAAGGAGACTTTGCAACTGGTGTAGCACCAGGTATAAGATCAATGCGGAATTCGACTTCTCTCAAGGGAGGAAGTCCTAAAATGTTGTCAGGAAAAACTTGCGGGAAATCTTTTACTACTGGGATGTCTTCAAGTTTCTTCTCCATGGTTCCCTTTTTGACGACATGGGTTAAAAATGCGACATAATTTTTGCGGAGATATTTTCGAGCTTGTAGACAGGACATTAATCTGAGCCCTTTTGATGAGGTTTCCCCAAAGATTCGTAGAGTCTGACCGTTTGAAAGAGGAATGCGTATAAACTTTTCGCGGCATACAACTTCAGCCTGATGTTGGCTGAGCCAGTCCATACCAATTATAATGTCAAAGCTTCCCAACTTCATAGGAATGAGGTCAACTGGAAAGTCGTGATCGTTTAAGGTGAGAGTACAATTTCGTATAATAGAGTTTAATGAGATCGGTTTCCCGTCAGCAACTTCTACTGTTATGGATTCCATGAGCTTATCACGAATTTGGTTTAGGATGGGTTCAAACTATAAGGACACAAAACTTTTATCCGCGCCGGTATCAAACAACATGGATGCATAACTACCATTGATAAGAAACGTACCGTTAACCACATTGCTGTCAGCTCTAGCCTGGTTAGCGTTGATGTTGAAAGCTCTTCCTCTTGCAGGTGGAGGAGCTTGGTTAGCTTGATTCACCGGATTTGCTTGGGCTTGAGCATGTATAATGTTCACCAAACGTGGACAAGTGTTTCTATAGTGGTTTGGGTCTCCACAATTGTAGCAAGCCCGCATAGGTTGCACCATGGGATAGTTGGGTTGGTAGTATGATTGGGCTAAATGTTGGGTAGGTGGTAGTAGTAGGGGTTGTTGGGCTTGACCCATTATTTGATGGTGGGTTTGAGTTAGGGCTGGTGGCGGTTCGTTCGCTGAGGTATGCGACAGGTTTGAACAGTGTGACCTGCGCGACCACAGTCGGTGCAATGTTGGCAGGGATGATCAGGAAGGTGATGGTATTGGCAACGGTTGCATTTTGGTAATGGGCCAGAGTATGGCCTTTTATATGGTGCAGATGAGGGGGCAACTTGGGTAATGGGTGCAGCAGGGATAGGGTAATTGGTTTGTGTGACAGCGAAGTTTCTGGTGTTACGTTTCCTCTTGTTAGCAAACTTAGAGGAGGAGGTGGAATGGTTTGAAGTTTGGCCCTCAACGGGGACTTTCTTTTTCTCCTCTTTAAATTTACCGTTGCGAATTCGATTCTCGGTCAGTTCAGTAGCTAGTTCCATAGCAGCTTCAAGTGTTGCTGGCGAAGTGCTGAGAACTGAATCTTGAATTTTCGAGGGAAGACCTCGAATGTAATGCTCGACTAAGCGGTAAACTGGGGTGAACAAGTTAGGGACCATCTGGTTCAACTCTAAAAACCTCTTGTTGTAGGAAGTATGATCTCCCTCCTTTTGCTTCAATGAATGAAATTCGTCCTCTAACTTTTTAATCTCACTTCTAGGACAGAATCGTCTCGTCATGATTTCCCTTAACTCCTCCCACGTTAAGGCCATTGCATCTTCGATTCCTCTCTTACCCTTTTCATATTCCACCAGGTAAGAGCTACCCCAAATAGTCTCCCGGTTGCGTATCGTACCTTGCGATCCTCGGGACAATCGCAGTTGAGGAAGGTGTTTTCCATATCCTCAAACCAGTGGAGGAGAGCAGTGACACCTTCGGTCCCTTCAAATTTCGGAGGATCGCAAGACTTGAAATGTTTATATGAGCACTTGTTGGTAGGAGGGTTGCCGATGTTCTGGTCTTCTTGCTGGGGAGGATTGGTGGGATTTGTGGCGAGAGCTTGTTGTACTTGAACCACAATGTCAGGAAGCACCGCGGCCATTTGTTTTGCGATTTGAGTGGCCAAGCGTTCGTGTGACCTTCCTGATCTTCTACCCCCTCGTTGTTGTCTAGCCGACATCTACAGGAACATACATAAGAAAATTGTGAGTTTATGGAGTCTTTTTAGGTGTCATGTGTCTTAAAGAAAATGAAAATAACATAAATATCAATAATGCAACTACATCCATAGGATGTCTTGGGTTTGCTCATGTTGGGCCTCAAATGTCCCCCATACCTTCACCTGTATAGTCATGTGGGCCCCTATGACTATTGGCTTGGTAGGATTCACATTAGTATTGGCGGCTTAACACTCGCATTACCCGAATGAAAACCACGAAATATGTTTACGAGATGTATGGTCGGAATGTGTCCAGGTGCAGACCCAATGACAACTCAAAGTGGGGTTAGCTCACACGACGTTTCGTATAGCATGCTTTGGCCTAATAGGTACTTCGTACTCTCATCGTTAGTCCCCAGGTAGGCAAACTGATTCTTTATTTTGGATTTATACGAATGCCAGCCTAGACAGGACGTTCCGACTACCGGTACTTGTACCCTTCCAGTTACTACATGCCCGTCATGAGAACTTACTTTGATGTGATTTGAAAACACAAAAATCATTGCAAAAACAATCATGAAAATGATGTGGTGTGTGCTCTCATGGATATGATATGTTATAAGGATATGATTCATGATAGGCATTATATAATAATATGTACTTATGAACATGTTTGCATAACATTGAATGTAACATTAAACATAAAACATATAAACATCATGAATTTTGCATGTAACACACAAAAATCTTAAAAATTTCTAATCAACTATAGTATAGGCTCTAAGGGTCTAATAACCTATCCTATATCCCTATAGTCATGGCTCTGATACCAATCTGTCACACCCCGACCCGCAGCGGAATAAGAGTCGGGGCATAATTGGGTTATCACCAAAGCTCATGATATTTACTAATATGTTTCATATTTATTTAAGTAAAAATTACATCCTCAATAATCCAAACATGTTCATACAAATACAAAGAAAAATAATCAACTAAACAATCCAAGCTCTAAACCAGTTTATTCTTCTAAGCCAATCCTATGTGTTTCTTGCTGCGGCTGGATAACCTGTATCATGTGTAAAAATGGGGGGTTTTTGGGTCAACATAAGTTGGCGAGTGAACCTTGTTAGATAAACATTTATTATGGATTTCTTGTTATCTTTATCATGGAAAAATTGTGCAATAGTCATATGTGAGCAAATGTAAATAATCAAACAATAACAATAACACTCACAAACAATAACATACAATAACATATCAACTTGCATGAATATATAACATGAATGAAACTGTATATGTTGGCAACGTCACGTTCACGCTCATAATGTAATGGGGAACGGACGACCTATGATGAATGTTTGTGCGATCAAGGCTCAATCAAACGGAGCCGATCGTATGTTGGCAACGCCCGGTTCACGCTCATAATGTAATGGGGAACAGCTCGACGCTCATAATGTAATGGGGGGCGGCGGCCTATGATAATGTATGTACTGAAAATGATAAATTAAATCTAAACAATAACCACACAAACAGTTGATACAAGTTGAATACACATTTGTTCATGGATATGATGTATGCACATTGATTTAAATATAATAAATGGTAAGACACATGATACACCCCAAAAACGTGATTAAAACGGGGAATTTGTAGAGATTCACTCACATTGGGTGTGTTCGGTTGAAGATGATGATATGCGCACGAGTTTGGAGGATTGATCAACGAGAATTAACTAACCTAAATAATAACGGAAGGTATAGTAAATGAGTGGATTTTATTAATAATTTTAATAGGATTTTTAGATATATTTTTGTGAGTTTAAGTCTATTTTCTATCTTTAAAAACATTATTTTTAAGTATTTTTAATTGATTTTTAAATTAAAATAAATAAATAAAAATATAAAAATATGTTGACTTTTGCATTGACCATTGACCGTTGACTGAGACTGTTGACTGTTTGACCGGTTTGCTAGCGTATAAGTGTGTGCCGGGTGAGGCTCGAACCCGAGACCTCCCGTACGCGTGCACGCAGCTCTACCAACTGAGCTACGTGTCTAACCCGAAATAATTCTGTTTTTAATTATATTTATATACTGTTTTAGTTTATTCAAAATTCTTTTATTTTCAAAAAAAGGTTTTAATCGTTGAACCGGAGTGTGCAACAGGTCTCGAACCCGGGACCTGTGGGTTAGTATTGCACACAGTCCACCGCTGGACTGTGTGTCTAACCTGGTTAATATACCGATTTTTATTATACTTAACAACTTCAGTGAGTTAATCCGGTTTAGTTAGAAAAAGAAAACATCTTTATTACAGAGCATACGTTTGTGTCAAGGATCGAACTCGCGGCGTGTGATATATGTGCGCACACAGTCCACCGCTAGATAATATCTAATTTATATAAAACTTATAAACAACCTATCTTCGTCTTCTTCGTTACAAATTCACAGACTATGATTACTCTACTGTTTCTTGTTTAATTCGATTGAAAAACATTCAAATGACTAAAATGAAATGGCAGGAAGATTTTCGAAGTAAACATACCGGAGAAACGATCTATCTCAGAAGTCCGGCGAAGTCGTCGGCTCTGTTTTTATGGATATCGTCTGAGCGGACAAATTAACAATTTGATTAGCTAGATGCGGAATTGAAGCACTGAACAAGAATTACCAGAAGGTTTAAAAGGCTATACCGTTTCACAGCGAGAATTGGGAACTTTCAGAAGTTTTCTGGCGAGAGTTAATTATCTGATATCGTCGTCTGAAACTGATTCTGATTGAAGGTTTTGAGTTAGCAAAAGCTTAACAACTGATAGACGATGAAAGAATTGAGAGACTTACTGATTTGATGGAAGACACGATTTTCCGGCGAAAGTCCGGCGAGTTTAACAAAAGCTTTTCCGACGAACTGAAAGTAAAGCGGAAGTGAAATTGAAGGTTCTGCGGATGAGTTTGAGTCACGAGAGGGGCTATGTTGGAGTAATTCAGGAAGTGCAGATTTTCGGTTATTAAAACCGATCACCACATGAATTCAAGTCCATTCAAGACTAAATTGATTGAAGGTGTCGGTGTATCGGTTATTGTCAGAAAACCGCGAACACTCAAACGTTTTTGGACGTTTGGAAACCGATTTCGGTTACAGTTGGCGTAAACCGGTTGATTCATGGTTGAACATAAGATTTAATTGATTCCTAGAACTAACAGAAAACATCAAGTGGCGGAGTGGTTTAAGTGTGCGTGTTAAGTCGTTGAGCCCTTTCCGGCTGACCCGGGTTCGAGTCCTGGCAGCCATGTTTTTCATTTTATTTATTTTATTTTTACTTTTTTCAATTATAGTTTTTATATTCTATTTGTTTATTAATTATGCATCGTTCAAAATTAAAATCAACATAAATACGCAACGAAACATTTATAACTTGATATTCGATTACAAACGAAGCGGGTTTGGAAAACCCGTTTTTGACAAATGTTACATTTACTGTGTCTGTATAAGTTTGGTCGTGTCGACCAAATCAAGATATCCTCCTATCTTGGTTTCGTACGACTTTTTAGTTTGTCTGTGTCAAACAGTTTCATGTGTGGATATTGTTAAGTCTTATGTACGTCATGTCTGCGACACGTTCTCTGAAGTAAACATTCTGTGCGAGTGGGAATGCTTTGTACGAGCAAGATGCTGCTCGTACGAGCCACCATTCGTACGAAGGATACAAGATAAGCAAGTGGTTTACTTGTTTTTTACGAAGGAGTGTATGCTTGTACGAACCAGAATGTTCGTACAAGCGTCTTTGGAGTAGTTCTGTGTAATAGTGTGTTCCGTATGTTTGGTAACGTACTTCGTACGAATGACCAGCATGGACACTATTAAGCAGACATGCACCTCTCAGTTTTGTTGGTTGTTCAACTAGTTGGTAAGCTGAACAGTTGGCATTTCTGGTGCAGACGAATACACAAGAGCACAGGCAGTTTGTATGAGTTGTATGAGCATTTTTTGTATATGTTTGTACTAATCCTCATCAGTTAATCAAGATAGTGAATCTTTGGTTATCCCTGTTCTTACTTTGCTTTGGTTTGAATGCATACTTGGATTCCGCACTTGTATGTGTGTTGCATGAACAAGGAATAGGTTTAACTTGATCCTCAGGTGGACCTACAAGTGGTATCAAAGCTTTGGCCTCTTCCTCGTTCAAAACCAAGCTTAGTATTGTGTTTGAGCTAGTTTGAAGATTTCTTGAAGTGTTCTTGAACTTCTTGCAGAAAACTTAAGTTTTGAATAGATAACTAACTTAAAACTTAGTTAAAATCTGTCAATCTCCAGAAAATTTTTCATAAAATTTTCTTTTGTTGAAGTTGAACCCATTTGCAGAAGAAATTCACCAGAAAATTTAAACAGAATAGTGTTGTAGGGTTGACAAATTTTTTGACACTTGGACTGTTGTGACTGTAAAACTAAAAGAATGTTTGTGTTTTTAACTAAAATTTGGTAAGACAACATGCTACTTTCGAAAACCAGTCTGTACAAGAAAAGGAAAGTTTGCACCAAACCAACTCTGCAAAGATTCCTCTGGGAAACACTGAGAAAAACAGTCTGTGCGAATATTTGATTCGTAAGAAGGACCAAGCTGCTCGTGCGAAGGACAATTCATCCGCACGAACAACCTGGTTGCATGAAGTAACACATCTGTACGAAGCAAATTGTTGCTTTGTACAAGGAGTTTTATCCGCACGAACATTGGATCGTACGAATAACCTTCGTTATTGTTTGTTTTCGTGTTTCAGTTTTTCAAGCTTTGTGCTTTTCAGATAGTTTCAAAATTATGAATTTTTAAAAGGAAACTGTTATATTCAAACTTTAAACCTTTAAAATTTTTCATAATCAAGAAAATATAATGAGTTCTAACCCGTTAGATTGGAGTAGTTCAAGCTTGAATCAAGAGTCTTCGCAAAGCTCTGCAACATCATAGGTTAAGTCTTTGATGCCTCAACATGCAGCCATGATTTCTGCAAATCAATGGGCGTGTGTTGCAAACAGAATCAGAGCATCCAAACTCTATTAATGAGCGAGAGTGAAACAGGGAGAAATAACCGTCCACCGAAGCTCAATCAACATGAACGGTTATCCTTCATGGAAAAGTCGTTTTCAACGTATGCTCTCGGTCAGAACACGAAATTGTGGACGTGTTTCACTACACCCTATAAGGAATCACTCGAAGAAGCTGGATCAAATCCAACCTCCTTGGCCAATCTAGATGAAAGTGATAAGAAAGCATATGATCTAAGAAAAGGCCTTTGCTATCCTAACACAAGCTCTTCATAAATATATTTATCATCAGTTTGTGTATTGGACAACCACGAAAAATTTGTGGGACACTTTGGAAGCAAGAGGTGAAGGTAATGCTGCTACAAGAAAGATTCGCATGATTTGCTCAAGAAGCAGTTTGAAGGTTTCATGTTCATGGAAAATGAAACTTTGAATGATATGACCACACATTTTTATCATCTGCTCAGTGTGATGTACTCTTACAAAGTGTTAGTAGCTCCGCAAGAAATTGTGATGCGATTTGTTGATGCTTTACCACTGAAATGGGGTCAATTTATTGACTTATTAAAACATACAAGTGTTTTGGACTCAATTAGTATTTATGAATTTGTGCAGAAACTGGAGAACAAGAATGAAGAAGAACTCCGGAAGGCACAACGAGTCACTGTTCCACAAAACCCTGAGATGTACTTCGGAGGTATTAATGCAGGTACAAGCCTCAAGCCAACAACCAAAGCTGCAAACCGCGTTTGTGTCAATCGTGAACCTCTTCCTACCACAACTGTTCAATCAAGTCAGTCTACGGGCTCGAGTACTCAAGCCTATGGACAAGCATTTGATCTGAAAGCCTTCCTTCCACAGCCAAGAGATTTAGCACATCAAGCTCCACAGCAAGCTCCTCAACAAGCTTTCTATGGAAACAATTGTCAATCTGCAAATCCCAACACTGTCAAACTTGACCCGTCCCATCTCTCTAAAGTCAGTGTAGAAATTGCACAGGAACATATGGAACTTCTCAACACATTGGTCAGTGGTTATTGTGGTTTAGTTGCAGGTCAAATAGGAAACATCAATTTGACAAACGAAGACTACCAACAAATTGACCGAGACGAGATGGAGCTGATAGATATCAAGTGGGCATTTGCAAGTGCTGTGAGAAGAGCAAAGGATTACATGCGGAGAATAGGAAGAACTGGTTTGGAGAGCAAGAAGGATACAAAATACGGCTTTGACAAAACAATCATTACTTGCTTCAACTGCGGAGAAAGAGGTCATTTCAAACGGGAATGCACGAGGCCCAGCAAAGAAGGAAATCACAACCCCTTTCGAAATCAATCTCAACCACCCAACACAGCTCAGTTCAACAATGAGAAAAGAATGGTAGCTGTTGGAAACTCAAACAATGCCAATCAATCAGGACCTTCAAACACACACAGAGCTTTGGTAGTTCAATCTGATGAAGGATGCGATTGGTCAGTACAGTTGGGAACTGAGAACAACGAAAGAACTGCATGTTATGCGAAGATCATCGATCAAATCAAGATGTTCACAGCATTAATACTCCAGATAATGATGATACTTCTGGGTATGCTGGTAGTTCTGATGAAGAGTGCTCAAGTTCAGGTGGTTATGAATCTTATTCTAATATCAGAAAACGGGAGTAATGCTGAGGTTAGCAAGTTGCTGAGTGAAGCTGAGATGATGAAGTGTGAAAAGGTGGGTATAACGAGGAAATGAGAAGCTGTAGTTAAGGAGACAGAGACACCCTTTACAGATGGTGCAACCTTCCCTCATCACACTGCTTTTATGGCAAATGTTGCAGGTTCTACAAGTCAGGTAAATTCTGATCTCCTACAGTTTGCAATGACTGTGTTGACTTGAAAACAAAATATGAAACAGTCAACAGTCCTAATCAAAATTTAGTTATTGAACTATCAAAGTGCAAAGAGGCGAATTTGGCACTAACTCGAAATTAAAGAGAATTCACATCTGTAATAGAAACCCTTAAGAAAAGCGTTTCTGAATTGACAAAAATAGTTTTAATAAACAGACAGGAATTAACAACTATATTAATCTCCTGGAAGAAACTAAGAAAGAGTTAGCCATCGCCAAATGCGAATATGATTCGATCAAGCTCAAATTGGAAAGTTATTCTAACTCCTGCTATGTGCTTGATCGCATCATTGATGTTCAAAAGCTAAAGAGAGATGTTCAATGCATGGGTATAAGTCGTGTCCACCCCCAATAAAACACAATTATACCAAAATGCCTGATAAAGAGCAGATGCCTCGTTTGAACCCTCCGTACCTCTGAATCCTGAAGAATTTACAGCAGCATTAGGATTCAAACTAGACAATTCCTCTCAAGAACCAAGCAAGCCAGAAAATTCATCGTCTGATTTTGTTCAAAATCCATCTGATGAAAAGGAAGATGATACATCAGATGATGAATCAAGAAAAAGTGATCAGGATCAGCCTCTTGATGAAAGGAAAATAGTAGAACTTTCTGCTGCTCCTAGTACTAATAATGTTGAGAATCCTAAGAAATCTGTGAAGACAAAAGTGTCTACACAAGAAACAGATAATGTGTTGTATACACTGGTTGAAGATAAGAAAATCTACTCTAACAAAGATTTTCCAATTAAAAATGTAAACCCTATCTCTATTGATAAAGTGTTTGAAAAGTCAACAACTAAATTTTTAGAGAAGGAAAAGCCAAAAAAATCACAACCATTATCAGTTTCAACAGAAAACTAAGAGAAGCGAGTTGAAAAGCCTACAGTTTCTCAGCCAAAGGTTGAAACAAAAGGCTCTCGCTACAAGAAAAAGCTTAAGAATGTTAAATTTGTGAGCTCCAAGGGTACTGATAAAGTTGAGACTTTTCAAGGCAAGTCTAATATAGATTTTGTAAAGAAAGTTAGATTTTGAAAAGAAATAGTCAAAATAATTACACTCAACACACGGATGGATGTAATGAAACGAACCCAGTACCTCAAGACCCACAAGTTCAACATCAAACCGAGAAACACAATCTCCTAGTTTTGTTGAAAGGAGAACATGTTTCAAATGTGAAGAATTTGGCCACATTATAAAAGATTGTAAAAATCCAGCCATTTTAAGATTTGTTGAAAGAACCTCTCATGAACCAACTTGCCAACGTAGATCTGTTTCTCCAACACAAGATAAACGGATTATTAAAGATCAAAAAGAGAAAAAAACGTAAACAAGTAAAAGCAATTGAAAAAGCTTTAAAACCAGATTCTTCAGAAAAGAATCCAAGATCTTTAAAGTTAATAAAACCAGAAACTGTTAAAACTATAAATAATAGTCAATCTGGTAATAATCAACGATCTTGGAAGCAGAAGACCGATAGTGGTTCAAGAGGAGGAACTTAGTTTGACAATCATCAAGAAATAGAGATCACATTTCTTGATGATAAGGGGCGACCCAAGACCACTAAGGCTTGGTCCCCATCTCAAACTAATCTTGTTTGTGATATGTGCAGGGTATTCCAGGAGGAACTGTAAACATCATTGGATTGTTGATAGTGGAGCATCGAGGCACATGACGGGCGACTTACGGCTCCTGTATGATGTGAAAGCATTCGGGGTGGTTATGTTGCTTTTGCTGGTGATAAGGGTGGATACATCACTGGAGAAGGAATGATCTCCAATGGTGTTGTGAGTTTCGACAAGATCAATTATGTGCGGAAAATTGATCACAATCTTCTTAGTGTTTCTTAAATCTGCGACAAGAAGTTCATGATACATTTTGATGATACCGGGAATGTTATGTGCTGAAACCTGGATTCAAGATCCCTAAGGAATGGATTCTCCTGTCGGCTCCAAGAATTAACGACTTGTATATTCTTGATATGAGCCAAGCTATTACAACGTCTGCACAAGTCACATGTTTTGTCTCTAAAGCCACCGAGAAGGAATCAGTCTCTTGGCACAGATGAATGGGACACATTCACCTGAGCACAATGAACTATTTGGTGAAGAATAATCTTGTGAATGGTGTACCAGTCAAGAATTTTCATCTTCAAGATGTCTATGTATCATGCCAGAAGGGAAAGCAAGCGAGAAAATCCCATCCCGTGAAGAAGATCAACACTGTGAATATGCCACTAGAACGTCTTCATATGGACCTCTTTGGACCTATGAAACACAAGACAACCTTTGGTGATTCTTATTGTCTGGTAGTTACTGATGACTATTCCAATTCTCATGGGTAAACATGTTGGCACACAAGAGTGAAGTTCCTAATATCCTCAAGAATCTCCTGACGCTGATAGAAAATTTGTACAATTCTGAAGGTAAGGAGAATCAGAAGCAACAATGGCACCAAATTCAAGAATCAAGTTATGGATGAGTACTATTCTTCAAGGGTATTTTGCATGAGTATAGTTCTTGCTACACTCCACAACAAAATGGTGTCGCTGAGAGGAAGAATAGAACTCTCATTGAAACAGCAAGAACTATGTTGTGGAATCAGAACTTCCCATTCAATTTTGGGGAGAAGCTGTTGCTACTGCATGTTACACGATGAATAGAGTTCTAACGGTGAAGAGACATGGGAAGACATGCTTTGAGTTGCTATATAAAAGGAAACCGGATGTTTCTTTCTTAGAACCTTTTGGAGCTCCATGCACTATGATTGATCCACATGGAAAGTTTGGTCCAAAGGCTATCGAAGATTTCTTTCTTGGATATGCTACTCCAAATTTCAGGGTGTGGAATTTATCTTCAAAAAAGATTGAAGAATGGGGTAAAGTCAAGGTTCAGAGATATACGGAATCATTAGAGCTCCGGGTGCTCCTTAGATGTTCGACTACGATGGGCTTTCGGCTCCTTTAATCTGCTAACTTTTGATGACGCATCAGCTGCTGCTCAGATGTTACTGGAAATTGATACAACAGTTGACTCGTCACTAGTCCGACCAATTATTGTTAATCCTCAAGTGCCGACTTTGGTTAACAATCTTGTTCACAATGAGGAATTCGAAGATGCTGCATATTATAATGTTTCATCAGAAGAAGATGAGTTTCATATGCTAATGAAGCTACCTCTGGGTAGTTCCTGGAATTTCGGATGTTACGTCAAATATTCAACTTCAAGGGATGACTGAAGGTCATGCATCTACATCCTCATCAAATCCAGTTCTCAATTTATCTGTTGATCTGAATATCAACAATTTGGGTATCAACTCTCGAGTTCCTGATGTTCCAGAGACTCGAATTCATAATACCCATTCCCAGCAAAATATTATTGGAGATGTCCAGAGTGGTGTGCAGACTCGTAATTAGCTTCGAAACAACCAGAATGCTAGATTGTATTCGGAAATCAGAGAATCAGGGGAGCAGAATGATTGGTCTTTTACCTGCTATGTATGCCAAGTAGAACCAAAATCTTGGAAGGAGCAATGAAAGAAGACTCTTGGGTTGAAGCCATGCAGGAAGAACTTCAGCAGTTTCAGAAGTTAGGTGTCTGGAAATTGGTTGACCGACCTGACAGCTATAAGAAGATTGGTACTCGATGGGTGTACAAGTGCAAGAAGGATGACCGATGTGTCGTTGTGAGAAACAAAGCGCGATTAGTTGTTCAAGGTTTTAATCAGGTCGAAGGTATCGATTACAATGAAGTTTATGCACCGGTTGCACGACTTGAGGCCATAAGAATCGTTTTGGCTTATGCGTCCTATAAGAGTTTCATCGTTTATCTAATGGATGTGAAAAGTGCATTTCTTCATCGTGTGGTGGAAGAGGAAGTAAATGTTGAGCAACCATCGGGGTTTGAAGATCCAATCCATCCTGACAAGGTTTGGCTTCTCAACAAGGCGTTATATGGTCTTCATCAAGCTCCGAGGGCTTGGTATGAAAGGTTGTCTACCTATCTGTTGAAGAATGGTTTTTGACGATGATTGATAGACTGTACTCTCTTCATCAAGGAAAGGAACGAGGATTTGCAGCAAGTGCAGGTTTATGTTAATGACATTATTTTTGGGTCTACCAATGAACGAATGTGCAAGGAATTCGAACAGGTTATGCAGGAGAAGTTAGAGATTAGCGCAATGGGAGAAATGACTTTCTTTTTAGGTTTGCAGGTTCAGCAATCAAAGGAAGGAATCTCCATTCATCAAACCAAGTACGTCGGGATATTCTCAAGCGATTTCAAATGGACGACTCAAAGCCTTTGGGAACTCCATTAGCTCATAATCATGGGATTACTCCAGACGGAATGGGTGAACATGTGGAACCATCTCTCTACCGTGCTATGATGGATCTCTCATGTATCTTACTGCTTCAAGACCCGATATAATATACCCAACATGTCTTCTGGCGCACTATCAGTCTAGTCCAAAAGTTTCTCATTTGATGGCTGTGAAAATGATCTTTCGTTATTTGAAGGGTCGCCCTGACACTGGTCTATGATACCCTAAGGATGATAACTTTGATTTAACAGCATTCAGTGATTCTGATCATGGTGGCTGCAAAATAGATGCAAAATCAACAACAGCAGGATGTCATTTTTTTGGAAATCGCCTAGTCACGTGGCAAGCAAGAAGCATACTTGTGTAGCTACATCGACCTGTGAAGCTGAGTATATTTCGGCTTCTAGTTGCTGCTCGCAGGTTCTATGGATTAAACAGCAAATGCGGGACTACGGTTTTTAATTTCTAACTACTCCTATTTGTGTTGATAACGAAGCTGCTTTACAGATCACTCGGAATCCTATACAGCACTAAAAAACAAAACACATTGAGATAAGTATCATTTCATACGTGATTGTTATGAAAAGAAACTTATCAATGTTCTTAAAATCCACACTGATCACCAACGTGCCGACCTTTTTACAAAAGCTTTTGACAAATCACGTTTTGATTATCTACTTTTGGTCAATGGCATCAAGGTGAAACCCGAGTGACTCAACCATGGCTAATTATTATTGTACATATTTTTCTAAAAATCTAAAACGACAAAAAGATTTCCATTTTTATTGGTTTTATATTTTAGGGGGAGTTATTTTCAAGAAAATACAAAAATGTGTCTTTTATTTATTTACCTTCCTTATTTAAGGGGTAGGAAATTTCAGAAAAACACAAAAACATTAGAAAACCCAAAAATCAAAAATGAGTTTCTTGGATAATACAAGTTGAAAATGATGAAATACACCGATAACTCTGTCAGAAATGGTTAAAAACATAGAAAGAAGATTGATAAGTAGCTTTCTTATGATGTATCAGTAGGCTCACAATCAACAAAAATGTACAGGTTGATATAAACATAACAGATAGAACGTCAGGTGGGAACCATTCATTGGCATATGGTCTTGGTACCGAAATTTCATTTGATAGAGTGCCGAGGTTCTAAGATATACGGTCTTTATGCTGACTTATCATTTGAGTATCATGGTTGAATCTTTTACTGAAAATTAACGGTGGCGCAAGTCTAGAACTTCCATGATACCATACATACTGCATACGACCAACAATAAGTGATAAAAATATCACATGCACCCAAAATAAGTGATAAAATATCACAGCTTCATGCGGGAGCTAAGTTTGTCTCTTTGTCGGTACGATGGTACTAACCTGTTCACGGACTTACTCCTGTGCCCTGCATGCATATGAAAATCAAGATCTTTATCAATAAGTGATTTGATCACATAGGGCTTGTTTTCAATCAAAATAAGTGAGTATCTCATAATATATATACATCAAAACAGATGATAAAGCAGTATACTCACTGGTAAGATTTTTTCTCGTGCATATCTTGATACGGGAATGTGCCGTGATGTGGTTGAACACCGGCTAGTAAGTATAATTCATACCTTAATCATATCTCCTAATCATGATTACATCTGATAAGTTTGAGCTTACGTGGACAACAATACCGATAATCATAGTTGAATACTTATCTGTTTATTTTTGAAGTTTAAACCAAATATCGTTTTTGACAAAGATTAAAAAGCTGGTATGATTCTCTTACCTTGAAACTATGAAAAAGATTGATAAAAATTTAGTATATATAATTATTTTAGTTTTCCATGTTGTTAAAATTAAGCTCTTTTTGAAAATTAGCCAAAGTTGAGACTCAAAGGTTTTTCTACCAAGATACGTCATAAAAACCATTTGTTTGATATCATAACTTCATAAAGCTTTCTTACAACGATAAACCTAATGGAAACATGAACTGCTAACACAACAAATTGAAAGAATGATATCATTCTTGAAATGCTACACTGGTTAAATGCTTTAATGGTTTTAAAGACATGTTTGAAATGAGCAGAATGCGAATGAACATTCAGTGGAATGAGAGATGAGAGCAAAGGAAATCCAATATCAACATGATCTGGTTACTGAAGTCTATGGCAATCCTGATGCTTCGGCCTCATCCTCGCCACAAACAATTTCTGCATCAACTCTAGTAGTAAAAGTCAAATGCTCAAGCAGATAGTGACCAATCCAGTTACCTCAAGCAACGATCAAGAGGAAACAGGAAAGGTTTGATGTTTCTGGAAAATTTGAAGACCTGATGCTCTATCAGTGGATAGCAGATCTTCAGGGGGAGTTTGTTGATACTCCAGGCCATTCAAGTATGAAGACCGAAGACCAAGCAACAGCCAAGGGGGAGTTTGTTGTACACTTTTGTGTCTGTCGCTTGTTCTTAGTTACATCTATAATTGTACGGTCTTTGTTTACTAGTGTCTGTATAAGTTTGGTCGTGTCGACCAAATCAAGATATCCTCCTGTCTTGGTTTTGTATGACTTTTTAGTTTGTCTGTGTCAAACAGTTGCATGTGTGCCTACTGTTAAGTCTTACGTACGTCATGTCTGCGACACGTTCTCTGAAGTAAACATTCTGTGCGAGTGGGAATGCTTCGTACGAGCAGGATGCTGCTCAACGAGCCACCAGCTTTGTACGAAGGATACAAGATAAGCAAGTGGCTTACTTGTTTTGTACGAAGGAGTGTATTGTCACACCCCGACCCACAGCGGAAAAGGTGATCGGGGCATGATTGGGTTATCATCAAAGCTCATGACATTTATTATAACGTTTCATATTCATTATTACAAATTAAATGGAAACTTACAATCATAATTACATCATGTCCTAAACATCATTCTAGACTTCATTGATTTCTTCTAAGGCATTTCCTAAGTTTCCTTGCTTCATCCTGTTTACCTGTATCATGTGTAAAAATGGTTTTTGGATCAACAAAAAGTTGGCGAGTGAATCCTATGAAAAACATTTGAACAAGTTTATTTAATTGATTATAAAATAAAGTGCACAACCACACATGAGTAAAAATAGATGTAAACTTATTCGCCGATCATTTAATATTATATAATGCACACATGAACAATAATGGATTGTTTTGAGTCACGCGTTGCTCAACTCGTCTCCCACGAGGAACTGATGGGCCTAATGAATGATTTGCATATACTTGACCATATGAAATACGTAACTACAAACAATATAAACTAAATAATACACACACGAACAATAATGGATTTGTTTTGAGGCACGCGTTGCTCAACTCGTCTCTCAGAGGAACTGATGGGCCTAATGAATGAATTGCATATAACTTGACAATATGAAATACATAAGTACAAACAATATATATAATCTAAGTTTAGATCACAATATGGTATGGCACAAGTTTAAATAAACTAGTTAATTTTGGTGACACATGACACACCCCAAAACGTGTAATTAAAAAGGGGAGTTGTAAGATTCACTCACAGTGGGTGCGTTCGGTTGATGATGTTGAATGCGCACGAAGTTGGTTTTAACCACGAGTGAAACTAACCTAGATAATAACATAATGGTTTGGTAAATAATGGGATTTTATTAATCAATTTCAGTAGGATGATTGGATATATATTTTTGTGAGTTTAAGGCTATTTTCTAACCTTAAAAATGTTATTTTTAAGTATTTTTAATTGATTTTTAAATAAAATAAATAAATAAAAATAATAAAAAAAGTTGACTTTTTGCGACAGTTGACCGTTGACCGTTGACTTTTTGACCTGTTGACCGGTCAGGCTGTGAAATTGTTTGCGCCGGGTGAGGCTCGAACCCAAGACCTCCCGTTCGCGTGCACGCAGCTCTACCAACTGAGCTACGTGTCAACCCGAAATATTTCTGTTTTTAATTATATTTATATACTAATTGAATTAAACTGAAAATCATTTATTTTTAAAAACGATTTTAATGTATCGAACCGGCGTCCTCCATAGGTCTCGAACCCGGGACCTATGGTTTAGGCTAACACACAGTCCACCGCTGGACTGTGTGTTTAACTTTTTATATAATCTGATTTTTATTATACTTATATACAAACTAAATAGTTTCATTTCTGCCTTATTTAAAAAGTTTGATAATTGTCCGGATCGGTGCGGTAGTCCGGACTCAAACTCGTGACCTGTGTTTTAAATGCGCACACAGTCCACCACTGGACTGTGTGTCTATCTTGGTTATTATTCCGGTTTTTATTAAATTTAACATCTATGTGAAATGAATCCGGTTTAGTAAAAAAAAGAACATTTTTATCAAGGTAAGCATGCGTGGGACAAGAATCGAACTCGGGACGTGAGCGTGTTTATGTGCACACAGTCCACCACTGGATTGTGTGTCTAACCTGAGTTATATCTTGATTTAAATTAAACTTATAGACAACAGAAAACTTCGTCTTCTTCGTTGGATTTAACCAGAACTAACGTCCGACTGATTCGAAGTTTTTATCAAGTTCGTTAGTGTCTGGTGGTTAATTACCTGTGAGATTAATAAAAAGAATGAAAGATTAAGTGTTAGATATACTGAACAGTGGCTCCTCTGTTTCGCCGGCGAAACTCCGGTGACAGCTAACTATTCCGGCGACGTGTGTCTTGCGGCAGAGAGTCTTCAACGAGCTTGAGATAAATGTGGGTGGCTTCGGTATGAGTTCTGGGGGTTCAGTAAGGCATAGAGGTGAAAGGTTCGGTTTTCCGGCGAGTTGCAGAAATTTTCCGGCGAGTGGAATTACGTCGGGAAAAGGTGTGATTGTGAGCGAAAAAGCTAACAGAGATTAGAGGGGGTATTTATAGGGCAGGACATCGACGAATTTAGTCCGATTTCCGTCTTGATTCGTCGTTTAGAAATTTTCCGGCGGTTATAGCTTGTGTCGCGGACTGGACATCAGTTATAACCGATGTTGAGGTTTAATGTTTACGTTAAGAACAAAAGAAACCGTCCAATCTCGCGAGATAGCCGGGATTTCCGACGACTGCAATTGGGCGCGTCGGTTTTTGAATTCGAGATTTATTTTATTATTAATTGTTTCCAATAATTAACAAGAAACATAAGTGGCGCAGTGGTTGGATGGTTGGAAGATAAGTTGTTTGCTGAAACGCTGGCTGACCCGGGTTTCGAAACCCGGCAGCAGTCTTTTATTTTTAAACCACAATTTTTTTATCCCTTTTCAAATATAAATTATATATTCCAATATACTTATTAATTATGTATCGTTTAAAAATAATTTGGGCATTAAATACGCAAAGAAATTTTTAACTGATTGTTCGGTTAATAAACGAGCGGGTTTGGTAAATCCGGTTTTTTTACGGATGTTACATGTATGCTTCGTACGAACCAGAATGTTCGTACGAGCGTCTTTGGAGCAGTTCTGTGTAATAATGTGTTCCGTATGTCTGGTAACATACTTCGTACGAATGACTAGCATGGACACTATATAAGCAGACATGCACCTCTTAGTTTGTTGGTTGTTCAACTAGTTGGTGGGCTGAACAGTTGGCATTTCTAGTGCAGACGAATACACAAGAGCACAGGAGTTTTATGAGTTGTATGAGCATTGTTTGTATATGTTTGTAAAAATCCTCATCAGTTAATCAAGATAGTGGAACTTTGGTTATCCCGTGTTCTTACTTTGCTTTGGTTTGCAAGCATACTTGGATTCCGCACTTGTATGTGTGTTGCAGAACAAGGAATAGTTTAACTTGATCCTCAGGTGGACCTACAATAACCTTCTCAAACTCCTTGCATAGGGCCTTATCGGTTGACGCAAAAATAACATCGTCTACATAGACCTGAACTAGCATCACATTATCTCCGATCCTTTTCGTGAAGAAGTCATATCGATTTTACCTCTTGTGTATCCACATTCCAAAAGATATGTCAACAAAGTCTCATACCAGGCTTGAGGAGCTTGATGAAGACCGTAGAGAGCTTTGTCAAGCTTATAGTGTCGTGTAGGAAAGTGTGGATCTTCAAAAAGTAGAGGCTGGCAAATATAGACTTCTTCTTCACCTTCCCATATAGAAATGCACTCTTTACATCTATATGAAACACCTTGAAGTTTTTGTATGAAGCATATGCTAAGAATATTCTAATTGCTTCCAAACGTGCTACCAGAGCAAAAACTTCCTCATAATCAATCCCTTCCTGCTGTCGAAAGCCTTGAACTACCAATCTTGCCTTTTCTTGATGACTACACCACGATCATCCATTTTATTACAGAATACCCACTTCGTGCCAATGGGATACTTTCCATCTGGCAGATCAATGAGTTCCCAAACTGAGATAACTCTTCCTGCATAGCCTGCACCCAACTAGAATCTTGAATAGCTTCTTCAATATCACTTGGCATGGACTGCAAAAGAAAAGAAGCATACAATCCATTTTGATGGTATATGTTTGTCCACGAGTTCGAACTCCATCTTCCACTGGACCAATGACATTTTCAATGGGATGATTTCGATTTGTCTTGTAACCTGCGTTGGTGTGGGTCTCAATTTGTTGAGGTAGATTAGTGAAGTGTTCGTCAACGTAGATAATTGGAGGTTCGTCTTCTTTAGTTGGTTCATCCAAATAGGCTGTGAAGAAGAAGAAGCATCATATGCAGTTGCATTCTTAGCCGAAGTGTCGCTATTAGCTTTGTCAACAGTAAGGATTGGATCGGCAGAGACTGGGGTGAATCGAGTTGTAAAAGGAGTGAAGCCAATGTCTGAAGGAACAAACAATGGTTCTATTGGGGTTGTTTTTGCAGGTTCGGTTTCAGTGAGTGGTTCATCAATGTCGAAAGTGTTGAAAACAACGTCTACATCATAAAACCAGTTTCGAGAATTTCCAGTGTTGGTGGAGTTTCCTTCTTGAAAGTCGACATAGTATGATTCAATCACCATCATGGTTCATTTGTTGTAGACTCGATACGCCTTCTAAGAAGATGAGTAACCCATGAAGTAGCACACATCACCAACTGCTTCAAACTTGATAAGATTGTCTTCAGTGTTGATGAGTGTATAGGAACATCCAAACGGTCTAAAGAAATATATCAGAGACTTCCTTTTGAAAAGAAGTTCATAGGTTGTTTTTCCATATGGTTTAACAATGAGAACTCGATTTTCAAAACATAGCATGCTGTGTTGACTGCTTCTGCCAGAAGATAATAGGAAGCTTGGAGTCTACGAGCATAGTTCGAGCAGCTTCAATGAGTGTTCTATTCTTCCGTTCTACTACGCCATTCTGCTGAGTAGTTTTGGCTGCATTGTACTGAAGGCGTATTCCCTTTTCTTCATAGAAGGAGACAAACGTTTGATTTTTGAATTCGATCGATTCTCACTTCTGACTGATTTGACCTTCAGCTTGATCATGTTTTCAATCATGGGAATGAAGTTCTTGAGAGTGGAGGCGGTCTCGCTTTTAGCTTCAAGAAAATATACCCATAAAAATGGGAGAAATCATCTGTAATCACCAAGCAATAGAATCTTTTAGCTAGACTTTTAACACTAATAGGACTGAAAACATCCATGTGCAGTAATTGCAATGGAGCGGATATCGTATTCACTGCTTTAGATTTGTGTGGCTTTTTGTGTTGCTTGCCTTGGGCGCATGCGATACATTTTTCTGAAAATGGAAAATCTTTTATTTGGAAAGTTTATTCATATTTTTGAAGTTCACATGCCCCAACCACCTATGCAAAGCAGTGATTCCGATTCTAACGCTTTTGAGATTAGACACGTCATATGCTTATTGGGTTTTGCATTTTTCATATTGAGAACGTAGGTGTTGTTTTGACGAAGAGCTGTGAGCATAATCATTTTGGTAGGAACGGAATATTCGGGCTTGAGGAATAGACATTCCACGTCGTTGAACAACACTGAATTCCTTTGTCGCAGACTTGTGATATGCTTATGAGATTGTAACATAATTCTGGTACATAACGGGGGTTCTCCAATGTAAGTGCTTCAAATACGACGTCTCCCATTCCAACAATTTTCCCTCCCTTTTCATCTCTGGCAAAAGATATGAAATCGCCATCGATGACTCGAAAGTTCTTCAGGAGGTCCTTCAAACCGGTCATATGCCTTGAGCATCCACCGTCCGCCTGCCAAATGTATTCCATGAGCATTCGAAGCCATTTTTACCATTTATTCTATTATACAGCAACAAACAAAAATATGTACAAATTAGTTAGTTTTCAGAATCCAGACTTGTTTCAAGTGTAATCTATTGTGATTTTGAACAAGAATATTTTATTTTCTTTTCCAAAAACATTGTGAATTAACTATGCATTTGACTAATTTTCTAAAGTTATCAAATTGCTCAGTGAAACTTTTGACAAGATCTTGTTTAGGTTTAGAAAATTTCTTGCTCTTGCAATGTTACGCAGTATGTCCTAAATAACCACAACGGAAGCATTGCTTGCATTTGCTCTTTTCTTTTTGGTGGACGTCGCGTGTGAAGATGATGTATGTGATGAGAGTTTAGAGCTGCTTGAAGCGTTATCTGATGATGCAGTATAGCTTGAACTTCTGACTTTCTTCACTTTCTTGTTAAGACGGTTTTTATCCTTAATGCAGTCTTCATCAATCTCGTTGTCTGATGCCGAAGCTGATTCTTGATTTTCACTTGCATCGTTAGATTCCTGATCTTCGCTTGACGTTTCTTCACCACTTTCTGAAGTTGTTGTGCTCAAGTCTTCACTGTTGCTGACTTGCGTTGATTCTTCATCAAACTCTGATGTACCTGTACATGATGGAACAAACTCGGGAATTTCCTCTAGGAGGAACTTCCCAAATCTATTTTTCTTTAATTCTGGAACAAATACAGAAGATTCAAGCACAATGTTTTCATCATTAGGAGCATAATTTGGGTCATGACTTTCAACCACTGTATTCATGTGGTTGTGATTCTTAAATGTTGGCACATGGCTATTATAGTCATCCTGAATATTAGGTTTAGGCACACAACCATTACAGTCATCTATCCTAGTCAAACTATTACAGTTATCCCGAATAGAAGTACTGTTTTCTTGTTACAGTTCCAGGCAAACCAGTTAACAGTGGAATAACTGTCGCATGAGTATCTAATTCCTATTTTCGATCCTCCACGTCATCATCCTCATCGCACACATCTTCTTTACACTTAAACATATATGCATTACTTTCAGAAATGTTACTATTATTTTCATTTTTGTAAAAGATAATTTGAGCAAACAGATCATGTTTATCAATTAAGTCATTATTAGGATAAGGTGATGCCATTTGGTACATAGTCGTCGGAGGAAAGATTTTTCTTTTGTTTCCGAGCTTATCCTTGTATCCAATCCCATCCTTTATGAATGTCGGTGGTTGGCAATTTTCAATATCAACCATTTCCTTTTGACTAACTTTTCATTTATCAATTGTGATTTGTAGATTATTATTTTCATTTTGAGATTTTTCTAATCTTTCAGTTAGATCATTAATGATAAAATCTTTTCTAAAAACGAATTCTTTTAAAGTTGCATCTCAGCCAAAGTTGAGTTCAACTTTCTCTGATATGCAGCTTCGTTTTCCTTCAGTTCCTTGTTAAATTTTAAAACCTTTTCTTTTTCTCTAGTCTGGTCACGGTTGAGTGATTTGTAATGTGCCACGACGTTCAAACATGGTTGGGAGTATAGTTTTGCTTTAAATGCATACGGTATGCTGTTTACAAAATCCTTATCCTCTTTGTCTTTTGCAGATCCGGCTTTCATGGCGGCTATAGAAGTTCCAGCTTTCTCATTCATGATGTCGCTAGTTGCTCCTTGGACTGTCTTCTTCGATTCAATCTTCTCAGCTTCCTTCCTTCCCTTTTCTGTAGTTGGTTCAGTAGGAGTGATTATGCTTTTCAAACCTTTGTCGCCATTGGGAATTCTGGGAGCTTGCTTCTCAATGCAGTTTGATGAAGACGAGATAGGTGGGGTAGAGATTTTAGCCATGAGAGCTTTGTTGACTTCTTCCTTTGCCTCAGCTATTTCTTATGCCCAATCATAATCTTCCACCACCAAGCCTTTGGGGTGTTATCAGCAACATTCTGACTTCCTTCGGTAGCAATTGGCCTTCTTGTCGAAACAACTTCAACATTTTCGTTCTTCAACAGCGGTATAATCTCTTGAAGTGACCCAAATTCTTGCAGTTGTAGCATCTTAGCTTGGACTTGTCGAAACCAGATTTTCCTAGTGCCAGTCACTTTCCCGTTTTGTTTTGAAACTTCTTTAGTCTAGGGTAATCATTGCCATTTGCCACTTCAAGTCCATTTCCTCCATATCATCTGGATCTACCTGATACATACATGTCTTCAGCAGTGAGAAAATCTTTTTCAGCTCACCTGACATGAGAGCTTCATAGCTACTCAGGAAGGTGTTAACAGTGCAACATGTTCAGTGGATATCTTGAGTGGTTGAGCATCACCGACCATAGTAGTCTTCTCGTTAGATGATGGAGCCTTTGCAGAGCTTGCGGAAGCGTTAGAGTAAGATACGTTAGCACTTTGAGAATTTAAACCACAGGAGGTTATGGGGACAAGGAATTCCATATTGTTTGGAACAGAAGTAGTAGCAGCAGATTGAGTAGATTTCTGAGAGTATCCTGCTTGATTCATTTCTCTCTTGAGTACATCCATTTCGAAGGCCTTTAGTGTATTGATCAGTTCTGAAAGGGTGACAAGAGTAGTATTGGTCAAGAAGGTTCTTTTGATCATCATGCATTGTAAGCTCCATTCTTTTGGAAGAGAGTCCAAAAGTTTCTTGATGGAGGCATAGTTGGTAACAGGATTGCCAACTTTCTTCATTTTTGTTAGCACACTCAAAAATCGACTGATATGATCTGACAAGCTTTCACCGGAACACTCCCGAACATATCATATTCTTTTTTAACCATATCTCTATTGTTATCCATCGACTCTTCGTTCCCTTCATAGTGATCAATAAGGGTCAACCATAGTTCGTGAGCTGAAGTGTATTCTTCAAACAGATTGTTATCATCCTAGGACAGAGCCATTGTTAGAGAGTGTGAGCCCTACGATCGCGTTGGATGAGAGTCCTGTCCTCCTCAGTGAATGTTGAAGGATCTTCGTTGATTGTTCGAACATCGACGCGAATCACCATAGGAACATGCGGTCCTACAGTGACAGACATCCATTAAGTATAGTCTGTATACTCAAAGAACGTTTTGATTCGATTCTTCCAGCTACTAAAGTCTTCAGATCCTTTCAACTTAGGAGGTCTCGTTGCAGTTCCCGTCTTCGGCTTGGGCAATTATTAAGTTGATTGAGTGACATTTTGGTTGATTTCAAGTTCAAAACCTTGATCTTTGGATTAATTACACTGGAAGTTGAGAGATCAGAGAGCAAATACGCTGAGAATAGAAATTACGCTGATGATGATTGGCTACTTGACCCGACGATAATAGCTAAATCCGCTGGAACACACAAAAGCAAACGTGAGTTTGGCTAAATGCGCCGCTCACCGTGATAAAATTGTTGAGGATTTTATCATTGACTTCAAAGTCGCCTTCGATTAATTACACTACACTATTTCGCTGGAAATCAACAAATCCGCTGGTGTAATGCCGACGTATTTGTTAATTACGCGATCTTCAAGTTAAAAACGCTATATTCAAATTTATCCACAATATGAAGAACATGCTGGAGAATCCCGAAAAGAAAGTTTTCCTGTTATATCCATGGTTCATTCAGATGATTCTTGACGAGAAGTATCCAGATCTATTGAAGAGCGATAATTCTTTAAATCTAAAGCTAATGGGTCCAAGTTGTTTTGAAGGGCATGCAAACACCGAGATACAGCTAAGATAAAATTTACTGGAAAGTATACTTTAGAGAAGCATGGGAAGTTTGGACCAGTTGTTGCTGCACCTAAACCGATAAATGCCACAGTGGCCGAAGAACATGATATACAAATCATCGGTGCTCAAAAGAAGCCAGAAGCTGAAATGGAAGATCTGATTGCTGACGATGAAGAGACAGAGGATGAGTTGGAACACATAGAGTCTGAGAAAGCTGAGGAAACCATTCGAGACCTGAATCTGATATCTGATGAGAACCTTGCTGCATTACTTGCCTCTCTACAGGGCAATTCCGGGAACCATCCTCCCGTAATCGTTCCTCCTGAAGAAACTCACGATATGGTAGAGGATGAAGCTCGAAAGAAGCAGAGAACCGAAACAAAAACCCTCGTTGACCCAAAGCCCACAAGCTCAAGTACCATTCATGAGCCATCTATTCAAAATGCCCCGATTACAGACATACCAAAAACTTCTATCTTTAAAGCAACCACTGGATCTCAGCCTGGAAGTTCTAGCGGCGCTCATTTTGAAGCCGGCAGTTCCAGTGGTGGGTTTACAGAGCACGATGAAGCAGCAATGTGGATTGCTGCAGATAAAATGAGGTTTGTTGAACAAACAGACAGTGATAATGATGAAGATGTGAATGTTAGAAAGTTGCAGCGAATAGTGATAGTATTGGAACAAGATGCTGCTTTAAAGGATGCTCAAATATCATCTCTTCAAACCAAGTAATGATCAGAGATCAAGCAATTGAACAATTTCAGGGTGATGTGAGTTTACTGATGGCAGATATTTATGAATTAAAAGCCAAGCTACAGAAGAAGTTCAGTAGTGAATTTGCGATAAAGATGACGGTCCAATGAATGTTGCTCATCACGAACGTACTGCTGAAGAAAAGGTCGCACCACGATGCTGAGAAAAAGCTTGTTTAAATGCTTATCTAGCTGCTAAGAAAACAAAGAAGAGAAAGCAAACACAAAAGAAGCAGAGCAACAAGCAGATACTGATCATGAAAAACCAAGACCTAAATCCCCTTGATGAAAACTTTCAGCTGAAGGATCCAACAAAAGCATCTGATCGTTAGTGATGGAATTGGGCTCGAGTATCCATGACAAAGTTGATACAAATCTGAAGTGAATTGTTGGAGATATGATCATGATAGGAAGTTGTGGTTGGTGACCAGAGAGAGTGGACACAGAGAATACTATGCCAAGCAATCACCGTTTGAATCTTGGACTAAGATTGATCTGAAAAGTCTGCTGCGAGCCCCTTGTTATGATTCCGATCCAAATCAGCGTGGTCCTAGATGGGCGTTTCATTCAAAATTTGAACATGAAGTAACGCACGACTTTCCAACCATGAAGACAGCAGAATCTTATCTAAAGAAAAGCCCTGGCATCCTGATCCATACACGAAGAAACCTCTTAAAATGTCATCTGGCCACCAACTGACAAATAGAAAGTTATTCCTGCTGCTATGTAGTTTCCAAAAGGAGTATTGAAGAACTTCAGCTACTGGGCATATGATCCAAGGATGGAAGAGCCTGTGATTGTGACAAAAGAAAAGGCATTTCGATTAGCGGACACATTGGAGCTAATCAGCTTCCATCAAGAGGATATCAAGGTCTTGGGTCAGCATCTGATTCATACAAATGGAAAATATGAAGCTTGTGCAAAGTCTTGGACTAGTGTTGTAGCTAATGTGATCAACAATAGACTTTATGTGGATCTAAGTCCACTATTTAGAGGTAGTGGTGCTGGTGGATCTTGAAGCTAATGTAGTAAACCTATGGGGAGATTGTTAGGCTCTATTAGGTTTATACATTAGTCACGTTAGTGGTTTTGGGCTAACTTTTATAAATGGGCTTGGGAAGGCCTTTGGGCTAGGGTTTTAGGTTAATGGTGCTCTAACCCCTTGGTATAAATAGATAATGATGTATTAGGGTTAGGAACTTTTTGGTGGTTTCTCTACAACTTGTATTAGACAAATTTCTACATTTGTATGCAAGTTGAACTTTCTATTTTATCTTATTTCTTCTATCTTGATTCATGTCTTGTTTGTGTGATTCCACCACCAATCAAGCTACCTGTGATATCGTGAGGTCCGGTTTTTCGGGACTTACACAAACACCCACTAATTAGGTGTTTAAAAGTTCAAAATAATGAAACTAAATAGAAAAGCAAGATGAAACTGGGTGAAAATGTAAAGCCGACACTACTAAGATGATGAATCCCAGTGAATAAACACTAGAAAATTCCTGGATTGCCAATTGATAGCACAAAATCAGTTCTACCTTTGATACACTACAAAACACACACTAGGATCACTAAAACCTAAGTGTGCACCAACTAGCTATTTAAAGATGGCTCCTGCCAGAGCCTTAAATACACCGCCCCCAAATAAGTCATATAAGACTTTTACATTTTAGCCTCTGGCCGATTGTTTTATACCAAAACTACCCTAAACTTTGTAACTCAAGTATCAATGGTCTTTAACGAACCTAACACTTAGAATTTTGTATGATTCTTACGCTACAACTTCATTTCTCATCAATCACCTACCCAAACTTACACTTGATAACTCTTCTCCTTGAAAGACTATTTCTATATCTCATCCTAATTATACTCTTTTACGTAATTTTTTGAGTCCTTTGTTATCCATTGGTAAGGGATATCCAATCGGATATACAATCCCTAAATTTGTTCCATGTACTTCTCGGTCATGCTCCAGGTCAGAGAGGATATCTATGTTATGATACCCATATCCTTCGTACTAAAACTTCTCAATGTGTTATCTCTCTTGATATTACTTTCTCAAAACCTTGCTTAGTTTACGACCTTGGGCTATCGGCTACTACCATACCCAATACTTTGGTTATTCCACCACATATGACTTTCATCTCTCCTTTTGTCACATCTTCACCACCACAAACTATGCCCTAAAGTTTAGGTAGGACAATTAGGAAGCCATCATTTGTATTGGGCGAGTTCTCATTTATAGAGTTCAAATAGGTCACACCATGTTTAACATCACATATATTAAACTTAGTTTCTGACTTACATCATTCATTGGTTAACGTATATGTCTCCACCTATTAATACAATTTCTTGGTGTATGGTCACACATTGTAAAATACACTATTTATTTTAATGACAAAAAAATATGAACATGTGATGAAAATGTTAAATATGATTATCATATATTCATATCCTACATTTCTCGTTCATAAGAAAAGGTGTTTAAATGATTAATCTATGGAGAAAATCAATCAACGGATAATGGAAATAAGCATTCGGTCGATACCATAGTTAAACTGTGTATCAAACATCAACATAAGGTGTTTCCAAGAGTTAAATAAAAAACCAAAAACAAAAATAAAAATAAAAGAACCATGGTAGACGTGACTTTAAACATGGATCAACTTAAAGAAGTAAAAAATCAAATATCAAGTCAACAACATGCCTACACATCCTTGAGTGTACCAAAATGCATCAATATCTTTTACAACTATACTTCAATTCTATAGGATAACTCAAGTTTTATAAAGATTGGGTTGATGAAGATAGCCATGAAAATCCAAAGTTGAAAGTGATAACTAAAATAAATTTATATATATATATATATATATAAAGAGTTTTATAGAATTAGAACTTTTATGAAACAAATCAAATACCTTGAGATTGTTTATAAAACGTATTTAGCGATTTAAGTTTATAAATTATAACATATTTTATAAAATGGAAGTATAGAACGAAAATGCTTGAAATAATCTTCCAAAAGAAGATAGCTTACAACAAGGTTTTAACGTTTTGAAAACTCAACATACACATATTTGTATGAGACTCAACATTTGGGTAACATATCAAATTAATTATAAGAAAGTATTCTGAAAAAGAAAAGCTTACGGTTTTATAGTTTAGTGGCATCTTGAGGATGGGATAAAGCTTTATGACCAATAGGTGCTGCGTTGGATTCCCACAAGGGGACTTATCCTATATTTTTTGGGTTTTCTCCTGAATTGATGTATAGGCATTATGCCTAGTGGAGATGGATATGATCGGGTGGTTCCGCTGGTGACACGATAATACTCTAATGATCCATCAACGATTCAAATTTGCCGTTCTAAAAAAAAAGAAAAACATAATTAATAAGTGTAAAGGTGATCACTTTCTTGATGGTGTAATTACTGAGAAGTAAAGATGTGATCACTATATTATTAGTGAGATTATGTTATAAAAAATAATATATCATTAGTGAGATTATGTTGTAAAAAATAATATGTTAAAGATGAATGTAAGGTGAAGTAGTTATAAAAAAATAATATGTTATTGGTGAGAATTTGGTACCTTGATTAGTAAGAACTTACTTTTAAACTCTTTGTGAGTACCGAAAGATGAATGTAAGGTGAAGTAGTTGACACAGACGCAAACCACTATAAATTGTGTGTTCGTTTGTTAGTTTCCTTACATACAAATGTGTTACATGCTATTTTCACTTCAAAAGCTCTCCTGACGACAAGTATCATATAAATAATTAAATTGCTTAAAAAGTGTTAATCAAATTTAAAAATAACCTATTCATCACCATAGCTTCTAATAATTTTATTTTAAACGAAACTTAAACTCTCATCACTTGGAATTAAAAGACATCTTTAGTACACTTGGATACCAAGCCTAACACCCATTAGTCTCCTTTTATTTTTGTCTCTTGTTATTAGCTAAAATAAAAATATTGCTTAGCGAGTATTTATATTGTATCAAAAATTACAACTTGCTAGACACTACCATTGCTTGAAACCTAAATTTTCCGACTTAAATAAGATTTTCAACATATTCAAATGAGTAACTCTATATCACTATGAAAAAGATAGATCAAACGTATATCATTTAATAAGAATGAATGTATGAGTACCATAATCTCATTGATATCATATGATATTAATTTAATTCACTATTAACTCATTCAGATAAATCTCATGTTTTGACATTTTGTTATTTGCAAGTTTATGTACGACTTTTGTTAAAGTTAAGTCGTTATAATTTATAAATGTATCCAATATTTGACCTAAATTTGAGATGACAATAAGTGGCAATGAAAAGTCATACGTGTAAAGTTGACCATAATTTATGAATATCATTACAAAGTCCATCCTTTTGGTCTTGATGATCCAACGATCACTATGGCACGCTTTTGTACACTAATTAAACAATTCGGTTTTCTGTTTGACATTTTTTCATCTTAAGAATCAAATACCAATACAACTCTCACCTCTTTGGCGTGTGTTAAACACACACACTCTTTCAACGCGCATTGATGTAAAATATAATTTTTACCCTTAGTTTCCTAGGTGTGGAGTGGCATGACTTAGGATTTGCGGTCATAGGTAAGTATCCGTTCACAATTCATTAAAAGTTTGGGTATGAGATGGCGTGACTTCGGCTGGCGTGACCAGCCATATAAAATATAATTTTTTCAGCTATTTAAAAAGTAGATAAAATAAAAAATTAACTAAAATAAAACGTACAAATAAAATTAAAAAAAAAGTATATAAATTTAAAAACTAACTAAATTAAAATTTAAAAAAAAAGTTAAAAACTTTATCATTCTTCCATGTTATATTTTTTCAAGAGCACTTTTTTCATCTTCAACGTTGATGCCAATTCCACGTCGGATAGGTGATCGACGTTCATGGCGATAAGCTTCATATCCACAAGCTTTTCTTTGTGAGATGCCTTTTTTTCGCAAGCCTCGAACTTTTATTGTTGGATGAAATTGAATGTGTCAATTTTTGACCTAATTTCTTCAAATTGGTCGGCGTACAACCCTTTGCCCGAAGCCGAACTAGGGGTCGAACCCGAGGCCGATCCCGATGTCGAGCCGGATCTAACTTTTTGAGACCATTTTTTTGAAGTGTTTCTACCTGGTGGGCGGGATAGAGAATCCTCAAAATCATCCAAATTTAGATCAAGCTCTTGATCACTAGCATCGGATTGAGCTTGGGACGATTTTGTTTGTGCCATTTTTGATGAGGTTGATTCGTTAGCAGTAGGGACCGTCACCCATTTTAGAAGCGTACATACATATATCCCAGCAATGCATGTACTTGAACTCGTACTTCTTGTTACCTCTATACGGTGCCATGGCATTTTGGATAAAGGGGTCGGCTCCGGTTTCGCCGTTCCTTGGCGAGTTCTTCGCCTTATGGAAACAACCGTTGAAGAAGGTGACGTGTGTATTTATGTCACTCCACTTGGACGAGTGGCTATCATTTTCATGATACACCTCATTAATTTGCATTTTATATATGAAATGATTTTTTGACGGAATCCCAAAAATCGATGGGGTGTCGTGCATTCCCTATTACAAAATTTTAAATTTAATTGTTATAAAAAATTATATTAACACAGAAAAATCAATATTGTTATATTTAAAATACCTTTGATCGAACATTTTGTCAAAATAACTTCTTCCTGAGCCGTCCACCTTTTTGTACTCGTTGAGCGGCCGCTATAGCTTTCTCTTCATCCGTTTTTTGTGACTTCTTTTTATTTACCGGTTTGGATGACGAACCACTAATGTCTTGAGGTTGTGTTTCGCGTATGAAATCGGATTGGGAAAGGTTATTTGGGATAGATGATTCGTCGAATGGAAAATTCGTGTAAACACGTCCCCCTTATATACGACGCGATTCCGGTTAGCTCGGGACAAGGTGAGTATAGAAAACCTTGTGGTTGGCCGCGGGTTAGGGGTAATTGGGTTGGGTTTTGTGGTTGGCCGTTTTGTGGCGGGCTAGGGCTCGGGCTCTATTGGAAAGTAAAGGGGTTGTTCGGGTCGAGGTTTCGGTTATATAGATGCATTAATAGATAATAAAAGTGGCTTGAATTTTTAAAAAGTATAGAGATAGAAGAAGGTGAAAAGTAGAAAAGTGGTAAAAAAGATGAGTATTTATAGGTATTTAAAAAGAATTTTTTTTAAGATATAGTCGTTCGGTAACGGCTATCCCAAACGGTCACCTTTACCTAGCCAATCCTAGCCAGCCACGTCCCCGCCCTAACCCGCCCCACACCAAGCTTCATAGCCACGCCAGGGGGCAACGCCGCTAACCACACTGGCCCGTGTGGCCAAAGCGGCGTTGCTTGGCTAGCCACGCCCCCAACCCAAGCCCACACCCCTTGGTCTTAAACAGCATTCACATATTATATCAAACATTACTATATTTTGTCTTTTCTTTTCAACTAAATAATACTCTTTAATACTTTTATCATTACTTTCTCTTTCTTCCACTTATAACCGTTTTCAAAATATATTAAAAAATTATAAAGGGTGAACAATGTCCCCTCAAATTTACAAATTAATAGTTACATTTTCTCTATCCTCTACTCAAAACTACCTACAACCATTTTTTATAAAATAAAACCCTCCTCGAATAATTTAAGGGGTTGGATTGTGAACGTTGTAAGTTATCCCTTTGTTTAAATACGTCCAATATCTCCTCCTATAGATGGAAGTCTTACCTCTCTTTCTAAAGGATGTTTCTTCCCTTCACTCCCTTATTCTCTTCACTGTAATTCAAAATCCCCTAGAAACTCTTGCCCTGTGATATGAGGGGTGTTAAATGTGTCGAGTTGATAGCTTGATGGTTTGAGTTGACGGTTTAAATTGTTCAACAAGAACACAACTCAAATTCTTATTTGTGACAAAAAAAAACACTAACTCACACACACTTAAAATCGTGTAACTAGAAGATAGAGATGTTTAATTCAATCGGGTTAGTGGGGAGTAACCAAGTTGTAAATGTGTTCATCGGGTTGTTGGCTGTAAAAATGGGCTAAACAACTCAAAAATAGGTTGGTGGTTTGACATGTTTAATTAAACGGGTTAAAGAGGTCAACCTAAATGCGACTTGTTTAAGTAATAGGTCAACCCAAACACGGCCCGTTTAATTAAACATGTCAACCATAAACACGGCCCAATTATTAAACGAGTTACATACGATAACCCAGAATTCGATTGTTTTCATGATGCGTTAGTGTCGTGTTAGAAATCGCCACCATATATGCTACATTCCCTCTCTATATGCGTACATGAATTACATATGTACATAATTTGTTATTGGTATGTACTAACTTTTATTTAGATAGGCGGCTACATTATAAAAAACTATGAAGAAACTTGATCAGACGATACACCGATAATAACCACAACAAAAGGAAGACCTACACAAAGATAGACCAAACGAACCACGATAAAAAAGAATGCCTAACGAAACTGATATGAAAGCCTCTTCCATATAATAATCTGGGGACCGACTGCACCATACCACACATACAAAGAGACCTAACTGACGTCCGAAACTTTTATGCTCCCATTTGATCTGTGAGAAGATGAACCCTTATTGTCGCTTGTACTTGTAACTCAATTCTTTGATAGATCAAATAACCAAATACTATCCTTTTCATCACCTGTAGCTTTTCATATCCTCAAATCTATAGGGTAAAAAACAATCCATTTGCACAACTGATGAAAAGGGAACGGACTTTGAATATTCCCACTTGGATCTTTGTAATGTCTTTTGGAAGCTTTCATTGTCGTTGGATTTACATAACGAGCCAAGATAAACTAGACTTAGAAACTATGTTAGCCGAAGGGGCTTCCACCAGCGAACGTAGCAGGGGAAGCTTTCCCTTTAACATGTACCTCACCATATCTCTTAAAGGAGATATTAGGTAAATATCATTTTCTCATTAGTTTATAATGTTCAATACAACCCACTATATATAGAGGTGAGAGTTTGTGATCTAACTGACTAAATAGTCTCAATAACATAACTAACTCTCAACTAACTCTATATAACCGAAAATACATACAAACATATATCTACTCTAATATGCCCCCTCAAGCTGAACGGAGCATCCATGTGAAGCTTGGACCGCAGACTATCAAAATGAACACTATACAAGCCTTTGGTCAAAAGATATGCAATCTGGAACGTAGTAGAAACATACCAAACATGTAACATACCCACCAAAACCATGTCATGAATAAAATTCAAGTCAATCTCCAAGTGTTTGGTGTGCTGATGAAACACCACGTTGACTGCAATATATGTAGCTCCAATATTCTCACACCAAAGAGATAGTGTACAAGTCATCGTATTATGTGAATCATGCATTATAGACGTGATACATCGTAACTCAGCAGCTGTATGAGCAAGAGCACAGTACTCAACCTCAGTGCTCGATCTAGCAACTGTATGTTGTTTCTTGGAACTCTAACTGATAAGATTGGGTCCAAAAAAAACACAAGGACATGTGGTGGAATGTCGGTCATCAGGAACCCAGCCTAGTCAGCATCACTATAAGCATGTAACTCAACACAAGTAGACCTACATATATATAACCCATGAGAGATGGTACCCTTACACCGCAAAATCCGCTTGGTAGCGACCCAGTATCGATCAGTAGGTGTTTAAAGGAACTGTGACACCTTACTAACCACATTAGTAATCTCTGGTTCTGTCAGCACAAGATACTGTAAAGAACGAATCATGCTCCGATACATGATAGGGTCGGATAAAGGATCACCAGTGTGCCGAGAAAGCTATCTACCAGAAGAGACATGAGGTAGATAATGGACGACAATCGGAAAGACCAATTGCTGTAATAAATCAATTAAGTAGCACTGCTGAGATAAGTATATGATATCCTCAGAGAATATAGCCTGAATACCCAGAAAATATGACAACTGTCCCAAATCCTTGAGCGCAAATTAAGAATGTAAGTGCCAAATCAATTCAGTAACAAAAATCAGAAGAGCTCCTAGTGATGATGATGTCGTCAACATAGATCAAGACATAACAAATTATCGAATCTTGACTATAAATAAAGAGAGATACATTTGAAAGACACTACAAAAACCTCCAACAAGTAAAGTTGTGGATAGCTTGAAAAACCAAGCTCCAGGAGCCTGCTTTAGGCCATAGAGAGCCTTCTACAGACGACAAACAAAATGTGGTCTAGATGAGTCAACAAAGCCTGAGGGTTGTGTTATATACACAGTCTCACATAGATCCCCATGTAGGAACGCATTGTTGGCATCTACCAAACAAATAGACCATCCTTTAGAGAAAGCGACTGAAAGAACAAGACGAATAGTATTGGATTTGACCATATAACTAAAAGTCTCGGTGTAGTAAATACCCTTAGTTGATGAAAGCGCTTGGAAACAAGTCGGGCTTTGTATCGACTCACAGATCCATCAGGATTATGCTTAATCCTGTAAAGGTGGAAGGCTCAGGGGTGGGAGCTGGAACCAGATGCCAAGTCTGGTTGGCATGTAAAGCATCAATCTCAGAACGCATGGCATACCACCAAACAGACCACTATTGAGCCTCTCTAAAGGTGGAAGGCTCAAGGGTGGGAGCAGTAGATACATGAAATAGAACATGATCAGGAAATTGGCGAGACCACCGACTATGATCACGAGAACGAGTGACCATCGAGTCGAAATAGGAAGAGGATATGGAGGAGAAGAAGACGAAGACGAAGTAACGGGAGATGATGTGGAAGATATACTAGGAGGTGATGAAGGTATAATGGGAGATGATGAAGAAGAAGCGGAAGTCAGAAACGAATGTGGAGGTATAAAGAAAGGAATAGAAGCTGAGGAAGATGTGGGAGCAGTAGCTTTCCCTGGGATACCAAAAATCGTCTCATGGAATAGAACATGATGAGATGTGTACGTACGAGATGTACACGGATCATAACATAGATAACCAAGATAAGATGGAGCATAACCGACAAAAATACAAGGACTAGACTTGGGTGAAAGTTTATCTACTCAAGTATCACCAATAAACGGATAACACAAACACCCAAAGGTACAAAGAATGGAATAATCTAGCTGAGAACCGAATAATGTCTAAAACGGAGAAGAATAATGAAGAACCAGTGAAGGTAACCAGTGAATAAGATAAGCCGCAGTGGAATAAACATCATACCAGATTTTATTTGGTAAATGTTCCTAAAACAAAAGAGCATGGGCAATCTCATAAAGATAGCGGTTTTTTCGCTTAGCAACCCCATTTTGTTGGGGTGTGTAAGGACATGAAATATGATAAGCAATTCTCAAATCAGAAAGATATCGGGCCATTGGTTCATGAATAAGCTCACGAGCACCATCACACTAAAGATGTTTGATAGTGCGTGAAAAGAGATTCTCAACAATCGTATTAAAATGATGAAATACATCAACCGCCTGAGAGCGATGTGTCAATGGTAAATCCATGTAAATCTGCTAAAATCATCAATAAACTTATAAAGTATCTAAAACCATCACGAGAAATAATAGGGGATGGACCCCAAATTCACAATGAATCACATGTAAAAGTATTATGGAATAAGAATAACATAATCAAATGGTAATCGTGTTGATTTCGAGATACTACAAGTAGTGTAATTTGTATACATGGATTTATTCTCAAAACGTAAAATTGGAAATCTAGTCATCACAACATCAGATGAATGTCCAAGTAGAGAGTGCCACGTCTCTCGAGGAACAACAGCAATAGAAGTCAACGAATTATGGACGGGGATCAAGCTCCCAAAATGAGCAATCGACCTGATCTCGCTCAACTAGCAGAGGCGGAATTCATTGCTAGAGAGGTAGATATGACAAACAAGATAGTACTTACTGTTTAACTACTTCTGATCTATTAAAGACGTTCAAGTTACAGACGCAAGTCAACAAACTGACAGAGCTTCGCCGTATGAAATAACAAATCCATTCCTAGCTCTAATACAACACTTCCCTATTTATAGGTCCACATGACTTGTACTGAAGTACGTGCACTAACAAACAAACAACTATGATTCATACGAAATTGTATTTCGTACGAGTGACTGATTTCGTACGAAACACACATCGGTTTCGTGCGAATCAAGTGTAAAACATATAAATTTTACATTTTCTCATTTAAACATTAACTTGAAAACTTTATAAACATTTCGATAATCTAGACGTAGGCAATAGACATTATGCACCAACAAACTCCCCCTTGGATGTTGTCGTAGTCTGGATAATCTTCAAAATTTCACTTTGATTTAACTTTAACGCCCAAAAAATCTCTTTAACGGCTTTCGACGTTCCTCAAAAGCAATAGACGTTTGATCGGTCAGAGGATGTCGTTTCAAAAACTGAAAACTCCTTAATGATGCTACTCTTGATCGTTCAGCGATCCGAGCTTCTTTTTCTTCAGTTTTCTTCGATTCCTTTTTCTCAATCTTTCTCCAATTTGTTTTCAATTCGATCCCGAATGAATATCATTTGCAAAGCACACATTTACGACCTTTTGAAATTGAAGTGCTTGCTCCTGATCCTTTTTTCAAAACTGATCTTGCTATAAAATAAACATTCAATGTCTTTCTTCGAACAATTTACTAGCCACATGGGGTCTAGTACTCGAATGCCTTGCCACAACCCAAATATTCTTTTTGTGCTATGACGGCTTCGGTTAATTCCTCAGTTATCTTCCACGAATCTTCATCCGGGTGTACACAAATAACAGCCTCACCTGTATTAGAATCGTAATGCCACCACTTGAAGATCGTATAGAAATCTTGCTCCATTTTGATCATCGGCATGTTTTTCAACACCCGTGGTTTCTTCATAATCAACGTAATATCTTTCTCCTTTGTCACTGGATCTTCTTTAATAATACGACACGGATAATGCAGTTTCCAGAGAACACAACTATGCTTTGCTTCAAATTTGATCAACCTCCACAGCTTTTAATCATGGAACTTCATCTTTAGGTTTATCATCTTTGTTTGCACAAGTTCCTTAATGTCCCAATACGACAGAGTTTTGATGTCACTTAGATATCGGAAGTATTGAATCCCAAATTTTCTATATCGGAAGTATAGAAATCCAACCCCAACTCAAAATATTTCCCAAAGAAATATTAGCATCTCTAGTAAAAAATGCCAGGGGTCTCTTAAACTTTCGCTCAGCTGGACTCTCCCTAAACCATTTCTTCTTTTGTTCGATAATCTCAGCTGTAGACATCTTTTCACGAATCGTTCCTTCTTTAACAGCTTCCGATACTTTCTTTTGTAACATTTCAGAGCTATCTGCTATAAATAAATCGATAAACGTTGGTAAATCCTCTGTACTATGAACGACATCATTAGCATCTTCATCAGAGTCACTTTCAATGACAACGTTATCATATACGTTTGCGTCTTCTATTTCTTCAAAAACATAAGCATTTGGTTCGAAAGCATCTATCTTATTCAGTTCGTCTTCAAAATCAAAATCGAACTTTTCTCCACTAATTCCAAGCATTTTAGCTATCTCTTCTTTCGAGTAACTATGCACAAACTTTCCCTCTTCAACATCATGCTCAAGATATAGAACAAATGGCTTTTGCACGACAGGAACAGAAGATGTAACATTCTCTGTGCAAATTCCTGCTTGTTGAGCATTTATCAATTCAGCAACTTTGTTTATCCCTTCCTCTTTAGCAATTTGTTCTCAGAATCATCAAAATACTCAGAAAGATCAACTAATTCATTAATATTTGAATCTATTACACGAACACCCGATCCACCCACATTATCATCATCATTACCATCATCCAAATCACTATAATCTTTATCATCAACGTCAACTTCTTCAGTATCTTCTATCTCTTCCTCCTTTTCTTTTTCTTCAACCGATTCTTTACTATCTTTTCCCGTCTTTTTCATCAACCACTCTCGATGCCGTTGGGAAATATCCAGAAAAGCTATATCAACATCAACAGGCTTTCCTATCAGAATAAAATTCTTTGGTTCCTTATACACTACGATATCCCAATACTGTACTGGCCCAGATTCAGCTTCTGGCACATCTTCTTCAGTCACAGAATCCTCCACAATCTTACCCTTACCTTTCCCTAACGCATCAGATTGTTGTTTTGCGAACCGTTCTCGTTCTGCAACTCTTTCTCTTGCTTCTTCACGTTTAATTTCATCAATCGCTGCAGATATACTCAAACCAAACTTCTTCTCAAGAATCTTCTCAAATACATCCATCCTTCGATTATTTCTCAACCTTTCTTCTTTGTACTCAGTCATTCTCAATCGTAATCTTTCATTTTCAGAAATAATACTTGCCATCATCGCTTCGAGTTGCTGTTTATAAACGATTAAACCTCCAATTATTTCAAGCATCTCAAACTTCTCTGCCATTAACAAGTTTATCTGCTCTTGTAATTCAGCGATGCGCACAACATTCATCGTCACTTGTTTCTGCAAATCATCAATTATAGGATCATCAAACCGAAACTCATCACCTCCTGGTAGATCGTCTAAATTAATCCGTCAAAAATGATTGTGAGCTAAACGGCTGTGATGTAGGACGAGACTGTTGATCATGAGATGGTTGATTCTGTTGTTGAGCCGACTTTTGTGGTACTGGTTGCTCGACAGGCTCTGGATCAGGCATAGTTGTTGAACAGGTTCTGGCACAAATTGTTGCAGTGTTGGTTGTTGCTGTTTAGGTTCTTGTTCAGGAACTGGTGGTTGTTGTGAAGATACTTCTGGTTCAATATGTGGTTGATCTGGATCGGGATGCATATAATGTAGTGGAGATGGAATACTCTGTGTTTGTTCCTCCACATTTGCTTCAGTAGTTTGTTCAGCACCAGCTTCTGTTGAATTAACAATCGGGGATATGGAGCTGCAGATCTTTTCATCCTTCTTTGTCGTTTCTTGACCGGAGTTCTAAAAACAGATTCAAGCTCAGATTCAGACGGAACGTAAGTAGTATCATCTTCGCCTGTTGCCTTTCTTTTTCATTCTTCGGCTTTACGCTTCAGCTCATCTTGACGTTTCTTTGCCAATTTCTCCGCTCTTTTCTTTTCTCCTGCAAGTCTATCCTCTGAATCTGTACTAGAAGATAGTAATTCTTCAGCTGCTGTGTTGTCAGCTCCGAAAGCCTAACGTTCTATATCTTTTGCCATTTTTTCAACTGTTTCTTCAATCTTAGGTTCATCCCTCAACCCTGAACTTTCAGCAGTAGATGCAGCTTTTCTCTTTCTTCCTTTGTATGTAGCCTTACCTCCTTTATCTCCGTCTTTCACAAACCACGGACTTCGCTTTGCCACAAACAAAGATAATTATTTCACTTCCTCCTCATCGCCACCACTATCGTCTTTCCTCCATTTTCCAGGTGCGGGTGAGATGTAATCTTTATTTAGAATAGCACCAAACATCGTTTAGCGGCGGGGGCAGACTTCAAACGTACGTTCATCTTTCGCAGAGACTGAACATCCATATGCTCAAGTTTAAGCACATCATCAGCAGATTCTTCAAGTCAGGATGTAAATAGTCTAATATCATCTGTATAAACCTCGGGTACTGCAAAAATCTCTCCTTCTAAATATTTTGTATCACCTGAGTAAATATAACTTTCGAAAAGTTATACGGGAGGTTCAGCACTAGTGCAGTAATCATGCACATATGATAATCCACCAAATCATCAAAACCACCCTTCCTGTGACCCAAACAGTGAATAATGACATGTGCCAGATATCGAAATGGCGCACTTAGATTACTCTTCTTAAAAGGAGCAGCATTCACAAAACTCGTATAACCCATCCTGTAAAAACATCCTTTCACCATATATTCAGTAAAGCCCGTTGGATCATCCTTGTTATCTTTAAACTCTAACACTTTCTGAATCAAATCTTCAGTAATCTTAAATTGAATATCCACATCGTTAATCTTCACTGCTGATATAATGGCATTGTCATCAAGACTATATTCCGCAGCATTCCAGAAAAACTCCACATGTGACAAATATACAGTATGTCTATCTATAATCGCTTTTGTCACTCTAATTCTGGTAAGAAAATCCAAGATACTTCGGTACGCAGCATCTCTGGGATTTTAGCATCTGTGATACAACATATGTTATGCACTAGAGAAAAACCAGATCTCTTTGCCTGTTCAAGAAAATAACAATCAACCGTTAGAAAATTTTCAAACTTTCAAAAATTCTTCACTGATTTGTACAAAAACTCTTTATTTCGTACGAAATACACACTTAAACAAAAATGTTAAACTTCAAAGTTTCTATCTCTTGGTTCGTACAAAATCCTATGTTTCGTACGAATTACTATATTGATCAAAAGACTTAAACTTTCAAAGTTTCAATCTATTGTTTCGTACAGAATTCTTTGTTTCACATGAAATATCCATTTGATCCAACAAGTTTTGAACATTTTTCTCTCTATTTCGTACCAAAATTTTGTTTCGTATGAAACCTTCATGTGATCAAACCATTTGAAAGTTGAAGTTCATGTTATTCATACAGTTCACTTGGTTCGCACAAATATTCTTCATTTAAACAATTTTCTTTGAAATCTCATTTCGTGCGAAATAGTTCACTCGTACAAAAACATCATCGTCCCAAAATTTGTCAAAGTATAATCCAAACCTAAAACTTGTTGTTTTTAGCAAATTGATAGTTGATTTTCAGGTTATTAGAGTTGATATTAACGATTATGTGGTCAACTTTAAGTTTTACCGGTCCAATTTCCCTAGATCTAAGTTTTAGTTCGAATCGTACGAAATTTTGACATTATAACAGTGAGTCGTGATGAAATTACCTTGCCCATTGTATAAGGTGTGCAAATCAACCTCAACAATGTGAATAGCGAGCACAGAAACCAAGAAATGAAGTTTCAGAGATGAATCGCACAAAATCTCTCTGAGTCGCTCAACATTGCTCAAAGAACAGAAATCTCATTTATGTGCGAACCAAAGGGTATATATACTTACTCTGATTCGTACGAAAACTTGTGAATCGCACAAATATTTACCTTTGTTTCGTACAAAAACGACTTATCCGCATGAATTTTGATTTAGTACGAATCAAATCTAAAAACTTTTAAACTTTTTCAATTCCAATTTTTTTTTATTTTTTTTGTATTTTTCATTCATTTTATCAAAAATTTTATCTATTTCAAAAATCCACTTGACTAACCAAGTCCAAGTTAATGACCCTGGTTATCTAATTTGCCTTCCAAGTCCAAGTTAATGACCTTGGTTGACCATATTTGACCAAACAGATTTATTTTAACATGTAAAGTTTCAAATTAATGAACTTTCTTGACATTTGAGTAAACTTTGTTAAAAATTAGCTCCCAACCCATGATTCCAAGCTTTCTTCAGCAAGTTGTTGCTATGAATCCAACCATCAGTGTTTTTATCATCGGTAAACAAAAATTAAACTATCAAGCTAAGAAAACTAAAAATCTTTTTGGGTTTTTTAATAAATTTTTCAAAGAATAACATTTCTGTGAATTTTGCGTTTTCAGAGGATCATTTCAAGCATTCATATCAGTCATCAGTATCATTAGTCTAGAAACACCTTTTAAGCTTTTAAACAAATTTACCTAGATTGCCAATATATTTGTCCATTTAAACCTCTTCTCGTTTCTCAATTGTTTCAATATATGTTAAGGTATTATTAGAAACATGAAATAATTGTGTTTCCCATCTCAGAATATACTCCCGTATCGAGATTCCCAGAATGTCATATTACAGGTGAATATATCGAATTGATATTTGTATATAGGGTGAATGCGAGACCTTGAGAGCTCAGGTTAGCACTACCGTACAGACAAAGAGATGAAGGCTCGTCTTTAGGTGGTGTTCCCTTAAGGAATCTTTTGTATTGCAAATGTCACAAATTCTTAAGACATAATCATTTTATGCAGGTTTCGGGGAAATAATGCGAAAGTATTATATGAGTTCTAGGCCACTACTTCTGCAAAATCAGAAGAACTCGAATAATACCCCAGATATCAATCAAATATATAGACCTAGTATCGCAGAATCTGGCATTCTCTCAAACGAAATTTCGGAGTACTAAGTCCATATATCCGAGAGATGTTAACCCACAAGTTAATCAGTTTTGTGATTTAAGTTTATATCTCAAATACAATTTACTGAACGAGTGAAGTCTATTGGCATATCCATAGTAAGACTTGCTTAAACACTTTAAAACAATACAATTCTTTAGCATACTGTGACTATCATTTTTGATTTACTATGATCACTCCTTTTTACACAAAACTCTTTTTGATTTTTTAAATGTTTTTGTATTTTCCTCAAATATTCTCCCCCTAAAATCAAAAACATATTTTTGAATTTTTTAAGAAATTATAAGAAAGAATGTACAGAAAAACATTTACTCGATGACAAATTCACATCAGGTCGTCATCATCCTCAAACTCAACCTCAAAATCATCCCCTGAGATCATATTTTTTAAACCATTTAACTTCAACAAATTTTTGAACTTTGTTTTATCAAAAGCTTTGGTATAAAAATCTGCTTTTTGGTCATCATTGTGGATTTTCTCAATTCGTACCAACTTTTTCTCGTAGAAATCACGAATAAAGTGATGTCGAATCTCGACATGTTTAGTACGTGAGTGTTGACATGAGTTTTTGGCAATATCGATCGCGTCGTGATTATTTACATATATAGGCGTATCAAGAAATTGCAAACTGAAATCTCTCATCTGTTGTTGTATCCAGAGAATCTGAGCACAACAACTGGATGCCGAAACGTATTCAGCCTCACAGGTAGAGAGAGCGACCGCGGTTTGTTTCTTGCATTGCCACGTTACCAAACGGGTTCCGAAGAACTGGCAGCCGGCTGTTGTAGATTTTGTATTCAGTTTGCAGCATCCGAAATCAGAATCCGAGTAACCTGCAAGATTAAAATCATCATGTCTAGGGTACCACAAGCCGGTGCTTGGAAAACCCTTCAGATATCTCATTATGCGTTTAACGATAAGCAGGTGTGATTCTTTTGGATTAGACTGATAACGGGAGCACAGGCATGTTGGATACATGATATCTGGTCGAGAAGCAGTGAGATACATCAAGGATCCGATAATGGAGCGATATAAAGTTTCATCAACTTTTTCGCCGGTAAGATCTGGACAAATGCCGTGATTTGGAGCTAACGGGGTCGATGCTGGTTTAGCTCCTGACATATTGAATTTCTCCAATATGTCATAAACATATTTCGTCTGATGAATGAAGATACCATCAGGCAACTGATCAACCTGAAGTCCTAGAAAGAACTTCATCTCCCCCATTGCGCTCATTTTAAATTTGCGCTTCATGACTTCTTCAAAGTCTTTACACAGCTTGTCATTTGTCGATCCAAAAGTAATATCATCCACATATATCTGTACGATAATTAGATGTCCATCTACTTCTTTCGTGAAGAGAGTTGAGTCTACTGTTCCCCTGATAAAACCATTATCTAAAAGATGATTCGATAATGTTTCATACCAAGCTCTCGGGCTTGATGAAGACCATATAAGGCTTTATTCAAGAGGTAGACTTTATCTTTGTGCACTGGATCAACGAACCCCGGTGGTTGGCCGACGTTGTCACACCCCGACCCGCAGCGGAAAAGGTGACCGGGGCATGATTGGGTTATCATCAAAGCTCATGACATTTATTATACGTTTCATATTCATTAAATACAATTTAATAGGAAATTTACAACTATAATTACATCATGACCTAACATCAATCTAAGCTTCTTTGTTTTCTTCTAAAGCATTTCCTATGTTTTCCTTGCTTCATCCTGTTCACCTGTATCATGTGTAAAAAGGTTTTTGGATCAACAAAAAGTTGGCGAGTGAATCCTATGGAAAACATTTGAACAAGTTTATTTAATTGATTATGAAATGAGTGCACAACCACACATGAGTAAAAATAGATATAAACTTATTCAACAATCATTAGATATTAAATAAAGCACACATGAACAATAATGGAACGTTTAGAGGCACGCGTTGCTCTACTCGTCTCTCACGAGGAACTGATGGGCCTAATGAATGAATTGCATAAACATGATAATATGAAAGACATAACTACAAACAATATAAACTCAATGATACACACATGAACAATGATGGATTGGTTTTGAGGCACGCGTTGTTCAACTCGTCTCCCACGAGGAACTGATGGGCTTAATGAATGAATTTCATATAATTTGACAAAATGAAATAAGTAATCACAACAATATAAACAATCTAAGTTTAGATCACGATATGGTATGGCACAAGTTTAAATAAACGAGTTAATTATTTTGTGACACATGACACACCACAAAACGTGTAATTAAAAAGGGGAGTTATAAGATTCACTCACAGTGGGTGCGTTCGGTTGATGATGTTGAATGCACGCGAAGTGGTTTTAACCACGAGTGAAATTAACCTAGATAAATAGCATTATAGTTCGGTAAGTAAACGGATTTTATTAGTCCATTTTAGTAGGATTGTTGGGTGTATTTTTGTGGGTTTAAGGCTATTTTCTAACCTTAAAAATGTTATTTTTAAGTATTTTTAATTGATTTTTAATTAAAATAAATAAATAAAAATAATAAAAAAAATTTGACTTTTTTGACCGTTGACCGTTGACTGTTGACTTTGACCGGTTCGAATGCGAGTATATGTGCGCTGAGTGAGGCTCGAACCCGAGACCTCCCGTACGCGTGCACGCAGCTCTACCAACTGAGCTACGTGTCTAACCCGAAATATTTCTGTTTTTAATTATATTTATATATTAATTAGATTAAACCGAAAATCATTTATTTTTAAAAAGCGATTTAATTGAATCGGACCGGTGCGCTCCACAGGTCTCGAACCCGGGACCTGTGGGTTGCGTTAACACATAGTCCACCGCTGGACTATGTGTTTAACATGTTATATAAACCGATTTTTATTATACTTAAATACAAACTAAATACTTTCATTTCTGACTTATTTAAAAAGGTAAATAATTGTCCGAGTCGGTGCAGTAGCCCGGACTCGAACTCGTGACCTGAGAGTTAAACATACGCACAGTCCACCACTGGACTGTGTGTCTAACTTGGTTATTATTCCGGTTATTAATATACTTAACATATATATGAAATGAATCCGATTCAGTTAACAAAAAAAGACGTCTTTATTAAGGCAGCGTGTGTGGGACAAGATTCGAACTCGAGACGTTAGTGTGTTTATTGTGCACACAGTCCACCGCTGGACTGTGTGTCTAACCCGAGTTATAACTTGATTTTAATTATACTTATATGTTACCGTACTTCGTCTTCTTCGTCCGTTTTTTACCAGAATCGGAAATCCGACTGGTTCAATGTGTTAATCGGTTTCTTTAGCGTTCTTTAGTTAATTACAAGTGAGATTAAATAAAAAGAAGGGACGATTTAAGCGTGAGGTATACCGACTGGATTCCTCTGTTTTCCGACAGAACTCCGGCGACAGCAACAAGTTCCGGCGTCGTGTGTCTTGCAGCAACGAGTCTTCAGAAAACTTGAAAAGGATGTGAGTGACTTCGGTATAAGCTCAGGGGGTTTAGTAAGGCTTAGAAGTGAAGGACTCGGTTTTCCGGCGAGGTACAGAAGTTTTCCGGCGAGTGAGTTTTCGCCGAGAAAGGGTGCGGTTTTGAGCGAAAAAGTTTGCAGAGGTTCGAGGGGGTATTTATAAGGCAAGTCGTCAATGAATTTGGTCCGATTTCCGACTTGATTCGTCGGTTAGAAAATCTCCGGCGGTTATAACTTGTGTCGCGAGTTCAGGCGTCGGTTATAACCGATGATGAGTTAAAGTTTACGTTATAACTGAAGGAATCGTTAAATTATTGGCGAGATCGCCGGGATTTCCGACGACTGCATTTGGGCACCGGTTTTGAATTCGGAAAGTCATGATATGAATTAATTGTATTCAATATTTAACAAAAGATACAAGTGGCGCAGTGGTTTAAGTGTTGAGTGTTAAGTTGTTGTTTGACCCGGCGACTGACCCGGGTTCGAAACCCGGCAGAAACAATTTGTTTTTATTTTCTTATTTTTAACAGTTTTTCAAAAAATAATTATATATTCCCATATAATAATTAATTACGTACCGTTTAAAATTATTTTGGGCATTAAATTCGCAACGAAATTTTTAACTGATTGTTCGGTTAATAAACAGAGCGGGTTTGGTAAAATCCGTTTTTGACGGATGTTACAGACGTACACCTCCTCTTTCACTTTTCCGTAAAGGAAAGCAGATTTAACATCCAATTGGTACACCTTGAACCCCTTCCACGAGGCAAAAGCCAAGAATATGCGAATTGCTTCAAGACGTACAACTGGGGCATAGACTTCAGTATAGTCTGTCCCTTCTTGCTGATGAAACCCTTGAACCACAAGTCGAGCTTTGTTATGCACAATAACTCCTCTATCATCTCTTTTACACTTGAACACCCATCTTGTATTAATCTTTATGTGATGATCTGGTAGGTCAACAAGCATCCAGACGCCAAGTTTCCGGAATTGCAATAACTCTTCTTGCATCGCATCCACCCAACTTTCTTCTTTCAACGCGTCTTTCTAGTTTCCCGGTTCACCCTGAGAAACAAAACAACTATGAGAAAATCGGACTTGAAGTGGAGCAATACTAGTATAGAAACAGCTTAGATCTTTATTAATCTGATTGCGAGTTTGCACTCCCGATTGTAAACTGCCTATAATGTTCTCTGACGGATGACATGAAAGTTTCCTAGGCATCACTTCAGTTGGAACATCTACTTGTGATTGCAAATTTGTGAGAATTTCATCGACAACTGGTACAGATGAAGAAGCTTTACTCCTGGCATTAGACTGATCAGCATGTTGTTTCAGAAAGTTTTCAATCTGTTCATATCCCTCATCAGAACTGGATCCTCCATCGTCGAAAGTTGGTTCCCGATCAGAGTCATCATCTTCATTTGGCTGGGCAGAAGATTCAGTAGCATTGACATTTGAAACAGGAACCGGATTTAGAACAGAAGAGCTTTGACCAACATCAAATGTGTGAACTAGTAAAGATGTAGAAAACACAAAAGGTCGAGGAACTTGTTCTTGATTAGATAATTGATGTTGTTGAAATAACATAACAAGTTCTTCTTCAGTTGGCACATCTGGAAGATCAAACGAATCCCACAATCCATCATAGTTAAACAGCCACGGATCCCTAGGCTTCTGCGTAGGTGTTGTATATCTTTGACAATCTACGTGCTGCGCTAGAACTACCTGGTTCAGACTCGGCAAGAAAACACGTTTTTGAGGAGTAGCATAACCAACAAAGAAACCCTTCAAAGATTTGGCTCCAAATTTACCAGCCGGGTCCAAGACAGTACACGGTGATCCAAAGGGTTCCAAAAAAGCTAAGTTAGGCTTTCGTTGATTTAGTAACTCGAAACATGTCTTTTTGTGAGGCTTAAATGTCAACACACAATTTAGGGTATAGCATGCTGATGCTACTACTTCACTCCAGAAACTGATCGGTAATTTCGAATCAGCTAACATCATTCTAGCAGTTTCTATCAACGTGCGATTCTTTCGTTCAGCTACTACGTTTTGTTGTGGAGTATAGGGGGCGCTGAATTCATGAAGAATCCCCTTTTCATTGTAGAACTCTTGCATCTTCTTGTTCTTGAACTCCATTCCATTATCACTGCGAATTCTCTTAATGGGCAAATGATATAAATTCTTGAGTTTTCTGAAAAGGATCATAAGCGTTTCAAACGTTTCATCCTTGCTTTCCAGAAATGTCACACCCCAACCGATGGCGGAAACATCGGGATGAGACGAAAACGAGATTGCTCATTGCTCACAACGCTAATAAATGACAATATTTAATTAATCCAAATTTCATTTCACAACATTGTCAAATACAACATGAAGCAATACAATAAGTTCATAAAACATAACAAAATTTGGTACAACATTTATAAATCTAACGTCTAAAATGTGTGTATCTAAGTCCTTGCTATTTTGATTCATAGCATCATCTCCTTCAACCTGTAACATGTTTTAAAATAAAGTCAATGCAAAAGCAAAGGCGAGTACACAAGTTTAAGCATAGCATACGTATACGAATAAAGTTTTAACAATCCTCATGGCAACCAAATCTATACAAGAGCAATATCAAGGTATGCAATACTAATAATCAAACTCTTAACGCAATCACGATGTTTAAACATGACCTCACGAATAACATGATGGAGGTGGATGCGTGAATTCCTATAGCGCTAAGCATGTCAAACGAAGGCTAAAAATAGTTAATGACTAAAGCATAGCAAAACAAATATTCAAGACAAGCAACAAGTATTCATGGGTATAGGATTGTTTGTGCATTTCATAAAGTTTAAGTGTTTGTGATTTTTGTATAGGTAAAACATGTTACACCCAAAAGTGTTATAAACAAAAGTGGGTCTAGTGTACTCACAAAATTGCTAAGTCTTCTTGAAATCTCGCGATGAGTTGATGAGTTGGAGAATGAGATGTCGAGGTCACCTTATATGGCAAACGAAGGTGTATGAATAATTGGGATTACAATGAAGGATTTGAATTGAAGTTGAATGTACGAATACATATATATCATAGTTTATATAACGGTATGTTGTCAAAAATAATAATTAACTATATTTACCCTTATATATATCATAGTTTATATAACTCTGTGTTGTCAAAATAATAATTAACTATATTTACCGTTATATTTATTGTTTTTATATATTTATTGTTATAAAAATTATTTGAATTCGATACGTTACCTTCCATTCTCGACTATAAAGTACGTATATACATATATTATATATAATAATATATGTATATATATACATATACATATGTATATATATACATATACATATGTATATATATATATTCTAACGAAAGGTATGAGAGATATATACATATTGTCGAATGGTATAATTGATGGATATTTATTTTATCGGAAGTATAATAAGTAAGTTCATTTTGTCGAAAGTTTAATAAACATATTTTGTCAAAAGTTTAATAAGTATATTTTGTCGAAGTTCAATAAATATATTTTGTCGAATATTTTAATAATGCATTTATATATATTTTGTCGTTAAAGAAATATATATTGTCGTAAGGTGTATTAAATATGTTTACGTATGTTTTGATGAAAACGGGCAGAGTTTCCCCTTTTTTTGGATGATCCCAACAATCTAGTTGTCGATTAAATGCTTTCAAAACTCCACAGTTCCACCAATTACCACAATAAACATATAATCCTTATCGAATTCTATAACATAAATGAGCCATATGTATATCGATTTGACCTAGGTTTATATTAATCATAAAACATATAATTAACATAATAAAACTCGCGGCGTTAATAGTATACCGTGTCGTGTGTTGATTGAGTTGACTAAAGCATTGACTGAACTTGGCCCGAACACCGAACCGAACATCGAATCTGACTGGTTTGACTGGCGTTGACTGTTTGACCAGGTTTGACTCGAACCGAAACGTGTATGAACCAATCTGACCCGAATCTGCTCGCTAACCTGCTTTGACCGAGACCCGAACCAACTGTGCTGAGCCGTGTTGAACTGTTCATGACCCGAGCCGAAGAAACCACAGCTGACCCGACAAGAACCCATACCAAAACAGAATCGGACAAACTCAGCCTGAACCGGAATCTGAATCGTTGAACATCCGACCAAAAGCGACACTCACCACTGCTGCCGGAGCTCCGGCGACCGCTGTCGCTGCCGTCAAAACGCCGCACTGCTGTTATGTCGCCGCTGCCACGGCTTGCCATTGACGCGCCGCCACCACGGAGGTGGCCGACGGTCTCGTACACCGGGGAGAGAGGAGAGATGAGCGGGAGGGAGAGGTGAGCGTGAGTGTCTGGGGTCAGGTTTGTGTGAGGGAGAGAGAGAAAGGAGAATGGTTGTGGTGTGTGGCCGGGTTTGGCGCCGGAGCATCGCCGGAGGGAATTCTGGTGACCGGATTTAGAGAGGAGGCAGATTGTCTCATCTTGGGGGCTAGGGTTTTGTGAGGAAGGAAGGATTTGGATGTATAAATAGCTAGGGTTTGGTAGGTTGGGCCCTAAAGCCCGGTTGTTGTGTTTAGAACGACCTGGTCTCGTTTTAAAGGGTCGTTTTCGCACCCGATATTTAAAAGATAGAAGAAAATTATTATTATTATTATTATTATTATTATTATTATTATTATTATTATTATTATTATTATTATTTATATACATATCATTATTATTTTTATTAATTAAAAATAATAAAATAGGGTCGTTACAGTCTCCCCCTCCTTTAGGAAATTTCGTCCCGAAATTTTTTCAAGAGGAAGACTTGAAAGGAATTAGGCTAAGGATGAGGGTTTACGATTGCGACTGGGAGTCGTGGACACTTGTGGAAAGCACGAATTCAGATAAACGAAGAGTTAGGTTTGCAACAAGAAGTTGCTCGACTAGAAAGATTAAAGCCATCAAGCGTAAGTAAGACGCGTAAGTATGCGTATAGGAAAGTGGTTTAAACGAGCTTGAATAACTCAAATGATATGCCATCTAAGCAGAAAAGCGCTCGTGATAAGTGGTATGTAGTTTAATGGTGAGTGTGGTCGAACCGTAGGTTGTTAGAAAGTTCTATCGACCTTGAAGAGCGTTAATAAATCTCGGTTTTGTAGAGAGTTGCTTAATGATGGAAAACGAGGAGGTTAGGTATTTAAAATAAGCTAGTTATCGAGGTAGCGGCCAATTAAGTGTGTTGCCCTCAACGAGAATGGGAGATAACTTTAGAGTAAGAAGGCATTTAGGGTTTGAATGCTTACACGATTGATTGTAAACGATGTTGTATAAAAAGACAAGGTTAACGGGGGTAACAGAGGCATAAGAGCGGACGATTGATTCGATCAACGAATACTCGTGTAAGGATGGCATATGTATATGAACAAACGAAAATGTTACGTTAGGGATTAAGACTCGTCATGGATAATCGGGTAGCGCGCACTTAGAAATGCAGTTGTGAGTTGTTTGAAGCTGGCGTGTTAGGTCATATTATCGTCTGTAAATCACCGAATTTCTCATGGCACGTATTACGAAAGTTTGGCAGCATGGTGAAAACACTTATCTATAGGAAGTACCAGCGGCGTATACACCATGTTTTGACCACGTTGCGACCGTTTTGTTACTCGATGCAATGTTACGTTCCGTGTGTTACCATACGCGGTAGTACACTCTATGGTTCTCATGCGCTTATCGCTATAATCCTGTGTGCACCCGCGATTATACCGATCATCACATGATCCGCATAGCTTGTACTAGCAGCGCATGAATAAAGGTGTACATAAATTCTGAAAATAAGTTTTTGTGTGTGTAAGAATGTAGTGCGTAGGCATGTTTGCATGCAATAAGCATGTGGCCCACGTAAGCGAATCCCTCGGGTTTCGCTCGCGCATAGGCACGAATATGAATATGAGTACAAGTATAGGTATGTGTATGAGTATAAGCATAAGTATGGAAATAAGTATAAGCATGGATATAAGACGTATATGCATGAATGTGATGATAAGTATAAGCATGAATGATGACACGTATTTTCATGAACATGAATATGTATATAATTATGAACGTCAACAAGTGTAAAAGACGATGATAATTGTATGCAAAGAATTTATTTACATAAAATAATTGAGAAATAAGAGTATGTAAAACGAATGATACGATTAAAATGTCATGCAACAGTTGACCAAACCATGTATGAGGATATGCATGTATATTTTTTTAGCAAAACTTTGAGGTTATCGTCTCTAAAATAGGTTCAGTTTGATTTAGAATGTAGGATCTAGTTTGTGAATATAAAAGAATATAAGGTACTTATTGATTATGCGTTACGTATTTTGTAATGGACGAGAGTGCTACCACTGTTTTAGGGGAATTTAAGTAAGTCGAAAGTGGTTGGTCCTTGTAATGTTTTCTTGCCCACGTGTTTTGAAATTGAGGTGACATTTTGGGTAGTGTATGACAAGGTCTTAAATTAGTAGTTTCGCATTGTTTTTAAAGGATATTACATCAAGATAAGAAATTTGAAATTCAGTGGTTCTTGTGAAACGTTGACCCTTGAGAGGAAACTGGGATAATGGATTTAATTATCGTTGAAAGGTGTTTAGCAAAATGTTTTCTTAATCGTGATAATAGGTTTAGAGGGTGTTTGGGGTTGAGTTTTGAAAATAGTTTATGCATTTTGAATAATCAGAATCAGATAATTAGCTGTAACAAAACGTGCTGCAGAAAGATAGCGTTTGGATTTGATTATGTTATTTGATATCCCAAAAACCAGATAATCAACTATTTGAGTGTTTGATAAATATATATATATATATATATATATATATATATATATAATAAATAAATAAATAAGCTTCGATCTCTACAAAACGAAAGAAATCAGTTTTTTTTATTATATACTTACCAAACACTAAATTTTTTTTTTATTTTGCGCTTAAAAAAACAAAATAATCAAAGGAATCTGGTAAAAAATAAATAATAAAAAAAATAAAAAAAATAATAATCCCAACATACCCTTAGTAAAACGATCCCATAATGTCTATAAGATATTGGTTTGGCTTTTGTTTACAAATGAAAGCTCTTAAGTGAAGTTATCGCGTGAGCGTGTTTAATTGATTATGTTAAACATAAGATTTGCGGGCAAGGTATTCCTTGGACCGATTAAGTTGGTAGGTAGCATTCTGTCGAGCTTTGAAAATCGTGAAACAAAATGTTTCATGTGGTGACCAAGTATATGCGTATGTGATTTATATGAAATAGATCACAGGATGGGAATACGTTTGATAAAATAGTACTCTAAGTAAGAATTTTGACAATATGATAAAAGATTTAGGTATACAATTTAAACATGTGGTTTGTGTAATAAAGTTTCCAAGAAGGAGGGTTGGAAACGATCACCGAGGTATGGGAATCACCCCTAATCCGTTGGTGAGGTCGTTTTAAGGAAGGAAGGAAACGGAGTTTGATCGTCTAGGTGAGGAATTCACTCCTATCTCGACGACGGTCTCCATTTTGGACTTTTCGAGAAATATAAGTCTAGTTGATGACGTTTTGAAATCATGTATGCAAATAATGTATAAGTGGATGAAAAGGTTTAATATGAATTGCATAAAAACCTTATAATAAATTGTAAATTTGAAAGGAATGGTAACAAGTATATAAAAAGTCATGTATAAATTGAAATGGTATAAAAGAGAATCTTAGAAAACATCTGACTGTTTCGGGTAGAGAAACGTCGACTATTCCAAAGTGAATCCTTTCTGTCACACCCCTCAATTTCCACTTGCGGAGTTTTACCGCGAGGCGTGTGAACAAACCAGAATCTGAAACACTAGTACGTCGAACGACTCTATATGATTTGATAATACGTTTTCCAAAAATCATTTGATTAACCAATCATCGTAGATTTTAGATTATCTTAGTTAGTTACCAAAGTTTAGCGGAAGCATTAGTTTAAGTGGTTGAGCGGAAGCATAAAAATAAGTAGAGAAACGGGCGCCAACACAAACGCCAAAACAAATGAAAAACCCAAAACAACATTTGTAATTGAGACTCGATAAAAGATGTCTTGTTCAATGCATGTGAGTGCACCTAGAGCTCCTAGCGTCCTGAGAAACATGTAAAGAAACAAGTGTCAACATTAAAGATGAGTGAGTTCACAGGTTTTCATAAATTCGTTTGTTCGGTTATGAGTTTGTTTCCCCCGTTATCCCTAACCCGGGATAACGATTTAGTCCATTATTCCCAACCCGGAATAATACCGATAGTTCCATTATTCCTTAACCGGAATAATAATGATGTTGATTCCATTATTCCAAACCCGGAATAATAAGTTGTTGTTTCCATTATCCTCAACCCGGGATAATATAGTTGTTTCGTAATTAAGTTCAATGTTAACATATATAGGTAGCTAGCCTAAAGTTATGTCACGTAAGAGTTCGCGATCGAAGCTGACTGTTGTGCCTCCGTGTTGCCAGGCCTATCACTGACCATGGCGAAGTTAGGCCAAATTATTCACCCGTTGACCATACCCGGTCGGCTAGCGCGACTAGCTCGGATGGGGCTTGTCGGGCCCAGTAGTACTACTTATAATTCCCCCGCTATTAAAACCCAATACTAACGATCCGAGAGATTGACAAGGACTTAAGTGATATAGCTACTTAGTGACCATAACATTACATTAACATCAACTTAGTTACCGAATAGTTATGTGGCGTTAATTTCGTATAACGTAAAGAGATTGAGTTTGAAGAGTGTATACATGTTTCTCCCCCTGTTGTTTAAAAACCGGATAAAGTTAGGGGCCGTGAACTCACCTTTAGTTGCTCGGTTAGTGTAGCAAAGAAGTTGTAAGGGATGGGACCGCTAATTGCGTCCTAACAAACCAATTGATTTCAAGTCAGTGTGTGAACACACCAATACAGATTCTACACTTAATTTACGCACAAAATGATACACACAAACAACATACCTAACACTCAAACATGCATGCAAGTATCCTCATGTGATCATAGTAATCAAAACAATTTATCATGAACATAATCCAATCCATGCAACACTTTGGTGCACACAATCACAAGTTATCAAATTTCAGCTTAATACTCATAATTCAGCTGTTTTCTAGGATTTTTATAAAATAGTTCCAACGTTCCAAAAATTCCAATTATTTTACAGCATGTGACATTTTAATGTAGAAATTTATATAAATTTTCCAAGTCCTAAATCTTTACCAATTAACCACAAATATTAATATACTAGGCTGCAGTCAGATTCGTCGCTTTCTGACTGCAGTCCACGGAAGAATTTATTTAAAAATCACTGATCGTCCAATTAACAAAATTCCAGTTGGAGTTGCCCAGAAATTTCCATACCTAGTTGCTGTACAAAATTCATGACTCGACTCCCTACTGATTATAAAATCCAACTCGATAAACAACTAACAAAATTTCAGGATTTTCACAGCTTTAGTTACTGAACTTATTTGGCCATTTAAAAATATCAAACGACTTCAGAAAAATATGAATCCAGCGCCATTAGATTCGTTATTCAAATCTCTACGTTCTAGACATCAGAAAATCCGTTTTTCGACAACTAATGACCGAGTTACAGCCAGATGAAGTCGGCTGTAACTATTACTCAGCAACCTGTTTCAGCATATTGTTATCATAGATTCGCATAAACCGTCCATATCATTAACCTAGGCGATCAAGAACTGATTTTCTAATCATAGATCAATACCTATAACATATCCATGCAAACCCTAATCCACACCTCTAGTTTTTATAAACAAAACATACTTGGCAAACTTATAAGTTCCGAAAACAATCATGCATGTAACAATGATAAATCAGCCGATTCAAACACATATAATCCGAAAACAAACCAATCACTTCATTCAAGCACATATATCCGAATATGATCTTGTAATCAAAAGATAAATCCTAACCTTTAATAACTAGGTAAGTAAGCCGAGACTTGGACAAGAATGATTCGGCTGTTCAAGCAAAATCATGACCGAATGAGATGAGCAGTTCTGCTTGTCGCGACCGAGACTGAAAGGGACTGAAAGGGAAGACTGCCCGCGATCAAAAGGGAGTGCAAAGGGGGCTGTTTGCGGTCGAGGGGATGGAGGATTTGCTGCCGTCGGCTGTCTTTATCAACTAGGGTTTTGTGTTGTGAATGAAGCATGCATGGCTAGTATATATAGGCGCAAAGAGATAAGGATTACGGTTTTGGTTTGAGCTCGTGGCCGAGGACTTGGGTTGGTTCGGTTTGGGTTTGATCTTGCGGCCGAAGAGTTGGGTTGGTTCGGTTTGGGTTTGATCTTACGGCCGAATAGTTTGAGTTTAAGGTTTGGGTTAGAACTCGGTTCACTCCTAGAGTCACAAGGAGTTTAGGGTTTGGGTTAGAACTCGGTTCACTCCTAGAGTCACAAGTAGTTTAAGGTTGGTTCGTGTCGCGGTTCGGTTCGTGTACATATTTGCCATGATTATTTTATAACTAAAACAATCACATAATCGCACATCACGTATTCACTAACTCGTACACGTTTAATACATAGCAAATAATTCACTCGACAAGTATTACGTTTAAGTTATCCGAAAAACCCGGGATGTCACACTTTCGAATTAGAGAAACGTGCTTTGGCCTATAGGTAAAATGCTCTCGTCGAGAAGCGATTAACGACCACCCTTCCAGTTACTACATGTCTCTAATCGATTGAAAAATCGAAACTTTGGCTAGATTGAAAATCGGGGAATGGAACTTAATCGTCAAGGTGCGGGTTTCACCCCTAACTTGACGATTTTGTACCCTATGTGTGGTTGGCACTCTTTGGGTCAAAATTAATTTCGACACTTTGACGAGAGTCCACTAGAGTTTGAATGGGAAGTTTTCCATCAAGGTGTGGATGTCACTCCTAACTTGATGGTGTAACTTCGTGAAAAATAAAGAATAAGCGTAATGAGGGTCGTTTTGTGGATATCACACCTATTTTGGTGAAGGCGTCTCACTTGTGTAATACGAGTGTTTTCGAGTTTAGTATAATCGAGTAAAATGCATTAGGGAAGGCGTATGATTGAAATAATGTAACAAGTATGAACACGTAAAGCATTTCATGAATTTAACACATAAGAGACGTTTTAAGAATTAGCATGTGAATCACGTATGGTCAAGTATGGTACTTAACTATAGACAAGGTCAAAAGCGTAGCAATATGCCTAATTCCCTATAGTTATGGCTCTGATACCAATCTGTCACACCCCAATCGATGGCGGAAACATCGGGATGAGACGAAAACGAGATTGCTCATTGCTCACAACGCTAATAAATGACAATATTTAAATAAAGTCAAATTTCATTTCACAACATTGTCAAGTACAACATGAAGCAATACAATAAGTTCATAAAACATAACAAAATTTGGTACAACATTTATAAATCTAACATCTAAAATGTGTGTATCTAAGTCCTTGCTATTTTGATTTCATAGCATCATCTCCTTCAACCTGTAACATGTTTTAAAATAAAGTCAATGCAAAAGCAAAGGCGAGTACACAAGTTTAAGCATAGCATACGTATACGAATAAAGTTTTAACAATCCTCATGGCAACCAAATCTATACAAGAGCAATATCAAGGCATGCAATACTAATAATCAAACCCTTAACGCAATCACGATGTTTTAACATGACCTCACGAATAACACAATGGAGGTGGATGCATGAATTCCTATAGCGCTAAGAATGTCAAACGAAGGCTAAAAATAGTTAATGACTAAAGCATAGCAAAACGAATATCCAAGACAAGCAACAAGTATACGATTCAAGTATTTATGGGTGTAGGATTGTTTGTGCATTTCATAAAGTTTAAGTGTTTGTGATTTTTGTATAGGTAAAACATGTTACACCTAAAAGTGTTATAAACAAAAGTGGGTTGAGTGTACTCACAAAATTGCTAAGTCTTCGTGAAATCTCGCGATGAGTTGATGAGTTGGAGAATGAGATGTCGAGGTCACCTTATATGTCAAACGAAGGTGTATGAATAATCGGGATTACAATGAAGGATTTGAATTGAAGTTGAATGTACGAATAGATATATATCATAGTTTATATAACGCTATGTTATCAAAAATAATAATTAACTATATTTACCCTTATATATATATCATAGTTTATATAACTCTATGTTGTCAAAAATAATAATTAACTATATTTACCGTTATGTTTATTGTTATAAAATTATTTGAATTCGATACATTACCTTCCATTCTCGACTATAAAGTACGTATATACATATATATATATATATATATATATATATATATATATATATATATATATATATATAATTCTAACGAAAGGTATGAGAGATATATACATATTGTCGAATGGTATAGTTGATGTATATTTATTTTATCGGAAGTATAATAAGTAAGTTCATTTTGTCGAAAGTTTAATAAACATATTTTGTCGAAAGTTTAATAAGTATATTTTGTCGAAGTTCAATAAATATATTTTGTCGAAAATTTTAATAATGCATTTATATATATTTTGTCGTTAAAGAAATATATATTGTCGTAAGGTGTATTAAATATGTTTACGTATGTTTTGATGAAAACGGGCAGAGTTTCCCCTTGTTTTTGGACGATCCCAACAATCTAGTTGTCGATTAAATGTTTTCAAAACTCCACAATTCCACCAATTACCACAATAAACATATAATCCTTATCGAATTCTATAACATAAATGAGCCATATGTATATCGGTTTGACCTAGGTTTATTAATCATAAAACATATAAGTAACATAATAAAATTCGCGGCGTTAATAGTATACCGTGTCGTGTGTTGATTTAGTTGACTAAAGCATTGACTGAACTTGGCCCGAACACCGAACCGAACATCGAATCTGACTGGTTTGACTGGCGTTGACTGTTTGACCAGGTTTGACTCGAACCAAAACGTGTATGGACCAAGCTAACCCGAATCTGCTCGCTAACCTGCTTTGACCGAGACCCGAACCAACTGTGCTGAGCCGTGTTGAACCGTTCATGACCCGAGCCGAAGAAACCACAGCTGACCCGACAAGAACCCAAGCCAAAACAGAATCGGACAAACTCAGCCTGAACCGGAATCGGAATCGTTGAACATCTGACCAAAAGCGACACTGACCACTGCTGTCGGAGCTCCGGCGACCGTTGTCGCTACCGTCAAAACGCGACTGAGGTCGCGCGCTGCTGTTATGTTGCCGCTGCCGCGGCTTGCCATTGACGCGCCGCCACCACGGAGGTGGCCGACGGTCTCGTACACCGGGGAGAGAGGAGAGATGAGCGGGAGGGAGAGGTGTGCGTGAGTGTCTGGGGTCAGGTTTATGTGAGGGAGAGAGAGAAAGGAGAATGGTTGTGGTGCGTGGCCGGGTTTGGCGCCGGAGCGTCGCCGGAGGGAATTCTGGTGATCGGATTTAGAGAGGAGGCAGGTTGTCTCATCTTGGGGGCTAGGGTTTTGTGAGGAAGGAAGGATTTGGATGTATAAATAGCTAGGGTTTGGTAGGTTGGGCCCTAAGGCCCGGTTGTTGTGTTTAGAACGACCTGGTCTCGTTTTAAAGGGTCGTTTTCGTACCCGATATTTAAAAGATAGAAGAAAATTATTATTATTATTATTATTATTATTATTATTATTATTATTATTATTGTTGTTGTTATTATTATAATTGTTACTATTATTATTATTATTTTTTATATACATATTATTATTATTTTTATTAAATAAAAATAATAAAATACGGGTTGTTACAAGAAAGAACACCCATGAAAATCGAGAATAATCATCTGTAACGACAAGACAGTATAGATCTCCAGAAATGCTTTTAACATTGACTGGTCGAAAGAGATCCATGTGTAGTCTTTCTAATGGTAGATTTATCGAATACAACAGCTTTCTCAGGTGTGATTTCTTATGCTGCTTCCCCTTTTTGCAGCTAAGACAATCATCTGATAAGTAAAAACTTTTCAAATTGACACCCTCCACGAAGTCGTTATGCATAAGAAAATTCACCTTTCGAAGATGAATGTGCCCCATTTTTCTATGCTATAAAATTGACTCTTTTTCAGTAGCTTTGGAAACAAAACATTGAACTTTCTTTGACGTGGTAGAAGCGATGCTCATGTCAAGAACATATAAATCATTTTCTCGCGGAGCTCGCATCAGAATCCATTCTTCTGGAATCTTGAAACCGGGTTTTAGAAGTAGACATTCTTTATCATTGAAATGTGTCGTGAACTTCTTGTCACAAATTTGCGAGATACTAAGCAGATTGTTCTCAAGTTCAGCGATATAGTTCACTTTATCAAACGAACTTTTTTCGAGAGAATCCCTTCTCCTACAATCCTACCTCCCTGCGTTCTAGCAAATCCAACATATCCTCCTCGAATAGCTCTAACATCATTGAGCAGCGCAAGCATTCCTGTCATGTAGCGAGACGCTCCACTATCCATGATCCATTTTGACAATATCGAACGTTGGAGCCCCTTCACACATGATTAACAAAATTTATTTAAACAAAGAGACCCAAGCCTGTTTGGTCTTGGGTGGGTTTGGAATGTCGAACTTTGGACCCACTTTATTCTTTTCAATCTTTTTAAGCTCAATGTTGTTTGGAACAGAAGGCTTGAGTTCAACCTTGGATGATTTGGTGTTAACAATTTTAGCAACCCTTTTCTGTGTTTGTGATTTAGCCCTTTTGACATAAAATTTTGAATCTTTTTGTTGAATTTTGTATGAAGTTTCACCTATTTCAAATTTATATTGAGGTTGAATAATTGGTTTAACATTTTGATGAGATTCCGTCTTTCTTTTAAGAATTTGTTTTGGCATAATCATGGGTGCTTTTTGCTTTTCATCCTTAGTGAACTTTTTCGGAGAAGAAAGTGGTTTTGAACTTTCTTGTGAAAAATATCGTGCGATATGTCCAACTTTCTTGCATTTAAAGCATGTCCTGCTGTCCTTATGAACAGAGGTATTCAAAACCTGTTTCTCTTTTTCTTTAAGAAAATCATCATTTGATTGAGTACCAATGATTTCCTTTTCCTTCTCGGTTGTTGTCCCAAATACAAAATTAATTTTCTTTGTAAAATCCAATTTTTGGGGCCTGTTGATTTTATGTTGCTTCTGAAAACCTAACCCTGCTCGTTTGTTTTCCAGATAAACTCCATTTTTTCTATAGTAGAGTCGGTTGTTAGTTTTTGATTTAGAATAGAAAGATGAATCATGTTTATCTAAATCATCATGACTTACCTCCATCAGCTTGAACATTTTATCAACACAACCTCTTTTCACATTCTTGATGGGAAAATCCTCATCCGAAAATAGTTTATCATATCCTTTCATTTTAAAACTATGACATTAGGATCATCATTTAAACTATTTTCTGATTTGTCATCAGATTTTGACTTCTCAGACTTTTCAGACTCGGTCACTTCATATTCCTTTGTTAACACTTTTTCAATCACATTTTCTACCACTTCAGAATCACATTCACCATCATTTTTAGTGTAAGTTATATCGATATCCTCATACAACTGTTCGGTTTTCAATTTAAGATTTGGCGCCTTTTCCACCCCAGATGGATTTTTGCAAGCATAACTGTTCCACATGGAGGAGGAACTCGATCATAACTTCCACTCTTTGTTTCACCATTTTTAGATTCCTCAGTATTTTCAATTTTTGGTAAAATGTGATCTATGACTTATGAGCTTGTGGAATAACTAAGTAACAATTTGTTAACTCGTTCGGTTTTAATTCTCATTTTTCAAGCTCACTTTTGAGCTCAGCAATAGTGTTTAGATGAATATTAATTGCCATTTGTTTATCCATCACTTTTACTTTAAGCATCATAAGTGTTGCCTCATTTTCTCTGAGTGCTTTATTATATTGTTAAACAGACGCACTCAATTTGTCATATGCTTCCTTTGTGGTTTTGTAATCGCTTGACAAATTGTCTGTTAAACTTTGCAATTCAGCAAATCTTTTGTCTTTCACGAGACACTCACCACATGGTTCATCATACTTTGAACAAGATTTTTCATTCTCAAATGATTTGTTTACCTCATTTTAATTCGCCATGCATGCTTTAATGATGTCTTCTTTCAGCAATTCCTTTTTCTCATCCACTTTGACATCTTCAACCGGTTTCTTTTGCATTTCAACTGTTGAATGTTGAGTAGGTGCGAAATATCCTACAAAAGTTGTTAAAACATCGTTAGGCAAAAGATGTTTGAATGGACCATTCAACAGCTCCTCTTCCTCTGATGAAGTATGATAGTAATAATCATCATCCTCAGGTCCTTCATCAAACGATGCATCCGATTCTTCTTCCGGTTCATCAATAATTTCAGCCACCAATGCCAAACTTTCTCCTTTCGAAATAAACTTGTTCCAATTAAACCCTTCGTCTTCTTGTGTAACAACCAAAGCCTTATCTTTAGTTTCAGGTTGCTTGTCTTCAACAGGCACGATTCTTGTTCTCGGTTATGGTCAGTGATAGATCGCTCTCTTGGAAAGGATTCTGATTCCCTTGAACCTCTTGGTTTGGACATTCTCTTTTAAAGTGACCTTTCTCCCGACACTTGAAACAAGTAACTTTAGATTTATCAAATCCAAGTTTCCCATCCAAACCTCCCAAATTTTCTTTACCATTGATTTCCATACTCTGTGCTTGTCAAACGATCGAAGCCATGCACCATTTTATATCTATCAATTGCATTTCAACTGGATCAATTTGATCATAGTCTTCACATGTCATTTCAGAATTACCAATCTTTCCAGCAACAAGACTATCATATGACTTAAGAACTAAAGCAAGTAGAGACATATGTTGTTATGCCGTCTTTTCATCAAAATTTTGTGCGTTCTGAAAGTCAACGGCAATGTTGCATTGCAGAATCTTTGACTTACATTGGATGATGGAGTGTCTTGATTGTTCTGAGATTGATTTGATCCGAAAGAAGATTAGAAGGTGTATTTGGATCAACTGTTGGGTATGATTGGAAACCACTTGACTGAGTTGGAGGTGTGCTTGGTGAACTATATGCATTGAACGCAGTTTGAATCTTTGGCGCTTAGATTTGAGCATCAGAACTATTTTTGAAATAAAGATTAACATCTTGTTGCATTTGAATAGTCTTGTTTTTGGCCATCTTTTGCATCTCTAATTCATGACCTTCCAATCTCTCGATAAAGCGAGGCAACGAGAAATTGCTGTATTCAACTCCGTTCTTCAAGATGGTTAAGTAAGTCGGCCATTCACCTTGTGACAGAGAATCAGCTAGCTTATCAACAAGCTCTTCATATGTCTTCACAATTCCCATTCTCTTCATATAAACCACCAGATGACAGTATCGCTCAATTAACTGCTTAACCGTTTCTCCTTTGATTAATGTGAATACATCAAAATCTTTTCTTAATAATGCCCTTTTGCTTTTGCGGAGTTGAGCACTACCTTGAAATTTGAGTCGAAGAGCATTCCATAAAGATTGCGCATCATCATCACGCTGCAGTAAAGCCAAGATGTCTTCTTTGATCGATTGCTTTCTTTTCGTTGATAAATCTTTCTCGTTCAACATCAGGGAATTGGGCAAGGTCTTTTCAAGCCCATTTTCGCCAGCTGGTGTGTATTTTGCCTCGATTGCAAACCAGCAAGTAAAATGGTTAGCTTGCACCCAGTTCATAAACCTCTCGCTCCAACTATCAAAGTCTTCCAGATTCATAAGCTTTGGAGGTTTAGTCATTGTCCCATTTCATTCTCTAAATAGATGTTTTGAGCTGCTGCAGTGGTAACAACCGATGTGGCAAACACATTGTAAATTCTTCAGACATTTTTCTATAAAAAGTTAGAACACACTTCTCGAAAACAAAAAGATCAGATTAGACTGATTTTTGTGCGGAACAAAATATTTCGTACGAAACAAAAATTTTTCACAAAACAAAATTTTTGTACGACTCAAACTTTATCACAAACACTATGATTTTGTACGAATCAATTCATTTTATACAAAACAAGTGTTTTTAACTTAGTAAGATTTTGTGCGGATGAATTTGGTACGGATCAAATCATTTTGTACGAATCAAGTTTTTAACTGAGTAAATTTTGGTACGATTGAAATTTTGTACGATTCAAATCATTTAGTACAAAACAATTTGAAATTCTGAAAAAATTTCTCAAGATTCTGTATGAACTTTAAGCTGATTCGTATGAATTCTAAACTGATTCGTACCAAATCAAAACAATTTTATTTCGTGCGAAACTCGTACGAAAACTGATTCAAACTTCAAACTGACCAAATTTTATCGATTTCAACATGATTTAGTTCAATTTTATGTCCGAATTATGGTATGGATTGATTAGATTGAAAATTAACTTGAATTACTAAAATCCTAGTCCATTTTGTCCATGAATTCGTTCGAAATTTGTCCAAAATCCAGCAAAGGTCAGAAAAATGATGAAGATGAAGATATGTCCAAGTCTGAACAGTAACTACTTGTTGTCTATCTGTAGATCAGATCTCATGGCTCTGATACCACTTGTGGACGGGGATCGAGCTCCCGAAATGAGCAATCGACCTGATCTCACTCAACTAGCCGAGGCAGAATTCATTGCTAGAGAGGTAGATATGACAAACAAGATAGAACTTACTGTTTAACTGCTTCTGATCTATTAAAGACGTTCAAGTGACGCTAGTCAACAAACTGACAGAGCTTCGCCATATGAAATGACAAATCCATTCCTAGCTCTAACACAACACTTCCCTATTTATAGGTCGACATGACTCGTACTGAAGTGCGTGCACAAACAAACAAACAAACAACTATGATTCGTACGAAATGGTATTTCATACGAGTGACTAATTTCGTACAAAACACACATCTGTTTCGTGCGAATCACAGTGTAAAACATATAAATTTTACAATTTCTCATTTAAACATTAACATGTAAACTTTATAAACATTACAGATAAATCTTAGACGTAGGCAATAGACATTATGCAGCAACACGAATACAACTGATGTGGACTACCATGTGCGTGCTGGAGGTACTGTCCAGTAAGTGTCTGAATATTCAAACCAAAATGTGAAAACGTGATAGAAATAGGATCCTCAATAAACAAGCTGAGTAATGGAAAGTAAGTTCTTGGCAATGCTAGGAACTACAAGAATGTGTTAGAGTACAAGAGTTTGACTAGATAAATGAAGATAGGCATAACCAATATGAGAAATGGTAAGAGATGTACCATTGCCAACAATAACACATTCAATACCAGTATAAGGAACATCGCCAACAACTCTCAAAGAATCAGCAATCATATGAGCAATCGGTCCTGAATTAGGAACCCAAGAGTCCACATGATCACAAATACAAGACAAATCCTACATAAGACTGAACTGTAGCCCATTAGGCCGATGTGCTATTCTGCCCATTATATCCAACATTATTTTGGTTTGGTCCATTAAACCCAAATTGTGATCCATTTGAAATTCCAGCCCATTGAGCAAAGTGAGTCAACCCAAACTGATTACTATAATGACTACCACCAGGCCCAACTTGGTTGTCAAATGTAGCAAGCCCAAAAGAATTAAGAGAAGTAGTTTGTGAGTTTGTTTGTGGCCCTAAAATGGTGTCTAATCAAAAACATTATTTAGGCCATGCCCTAAAAGTCCCCGAGTAACATTGCCAATACCAAATATGCGATTATCAAACCCTACATGTGTAGGCAAGTTTGTCCCCCATATTGCTACATCGTCTTACCACCACAATCTGCCATCATTCTAGTGAAATTTCCTGATTGACTATTATATCCACCACTACGTTAACTAGTAAAGCCACCACGTTAACCACTCCGTCCTCAATTTGATCTCCATCGTCCGCTGTTTAAAACGTCTGTCGTTCGCCGGTGAGAATCGTTGATAGCAGTTGACTGCTTTGTGGCCAATTTTGTCACAAATTTGACACACAATAGTAGAATTCGACGAATCTGATAGATGCGGAGCTGCTGATTGATGTTCATTGCTGCCATAGCAGTAATTCGAATAGAGGTAGAATAGGTAGATTGTGATTATTTTAGGAGAACTTCATGCATCAATAGCTTCGCTCTCAACTGACAAAAGGTAGGTTTGAGATCTTGATTTTTAATTGGTCACAGAACATCCTATAATCAGGATGTAAGTCAGTTAAGATCTATAAAACCAAACTATCCTCTGTAATCAGATCTCCTATGGCTTGCAATGAACCGCAATTTAACCCATATTCACAACTTAACAACGAACATTCACAACATTTTAACAACTATAACCAGAAGAGAAACACATTTTAACCCATATTCCCTCGATTTACCGTATTTCTATATCTGTAAAATTTTGTTTCATACAAATCAATAACAAATTAGGAGCTCTTCTCACCTCATTCAATATTCCCATTATATAAGGTGCACCTTCCTCTTTGGACTTATTTTCACATGATGATATATTGACAGTTACATGCTTCGAGTTCAACCTTTTTCCATGATGTATGGTAGCAAAGGATTTCACATCATTTGATCTAAATTTCCCGCGACTAACTTTCTCATCCACACCCTCTAAATCTTACTTTTCTTCTTTCTCCATTATCTTAGCATTTTCCAAACCACTTGTTTGGGCACATGATTTGCGATCCCAGCGACCAAACTTTTCTATATCTACATGCATGTGGTAAAAGCCAAACCATATAAAGTGCAAGTTGGATACCAGCATATTAACATCTCTAACTTTAGTGAATCTAAAAAAATCCAAAACGCATACCTTTATTAAGAAATGATCTGAAATGTACACATCCGCAGCATTTCCTCACTCACTACATCTTTTCCACATATCTTCTACCTTAATTGAACCAGGTAAATTCATGACAAAAACTAAAGTTGTCACAAACTCTCCTTTTTAAGATTAGAGTTGGGGTTACGTTTTTCTGACCACACTAAGCGATCTTCACATTATTCTTCGTTTCTCGTGATCCATGATCTTTCTTGGAACTGCCATACACCCATTCCCACTCCCCATCCTCTTAATCTGAAATTAGAAGCACCGAATGTGCCGATTTACTATTAGAAATTTTTAAAGTAGCTATTGATTTTCCGTTTACGTTTTTGAATGCCCTTGCAACTTTGCGACCACAGTTTTCGTTATTATCTTTTCAGCCCTTTGAGTTCTTTACGATGTCCCTAAAAAACCGTTAAGCCTTGGCATTTTGATCTTGGTAGTATATTGACTTAATTGTCGGATGATTAGTAACTCCAACTCAAGATCATAAAAGATTATATCTGGCCCACACGACTCCAACAACATTTGCAACAAAACAAAACAAAGGTCCACCATGAAAGCGCTTCAACCCGCAACCTCTTAGCCAATTTTCATTTAAATATATATAGGCTATCATTTCTTGTTCATCTTCACATACCAAGCAAAAAAAACTCTAATTTAATATAAATGCTAATTCAAGTTTATATATATGTTAGTCTTTACAAGTAATTTATAATTTTAGGACATAAATGTGGAGGGTAAATATGTGGTATTATCATAGACGATAAACATTATGTAGCAGGGATAAACTAGAAAAATTGAGGGGTTATCCTTGCCAACTTTATATATATAATATATATATATATATATATATATATATATATGATTAGGATCATTTGTGAACAACTTCTTGAGAGTGAACTGAGTGAATTAATCTTGGTCTTTGATCATTTTTTAGATTAAAAGCGTAAGATTGATATTAGTCAAGTACTTTTAATTAAAATCCCTTAATTTTCTCATCTCTTAACTCTCTCTCTTTCATTTTTAATTATTTCTCTATTATTTTAATTATAAGAGATTAAAGGGCTAATGTTTATTTTTAAATAAACTCTTATGTTCTTTTTAAAATTAAATATTAAACCTAATTAAATTATTTTTTTTTACATATGTGTATGCAGGTCAGTATATACAAGACTTATACACTTGTGTATAACATCTTGTTCCCACAGGTCGTTGTAAACCAGATTTATACACATGTGTATTATTCAAGTACATATGTGTATAAACTAACAAATGTATATCTTGTATAAATTGATAGTTAGCGAGACTGTACACATGTGTAAAAACTAACATCTGTGTATCTTTTATAAACTAATACTATCGAACACATGTGTATACACTAACAACTGTGTATCTTATATATACGGAAACTAGCAAGATTTTAGGAATTTTGATTATATTGTTTAATAAATGCAATTTACAAAAGACGCAATACCTTCTGTCAATTAATTTAAAGGGAAGTTACAACATTATAATTATAATTTTACCATTGTTTAAAAATCTCTAGATGATATAATCCAATGTCTCAGATTAGTTCACACCGTTCACTCTCAACCTAGTGTTCACTCTAGAACCCTACCATATATATATATATATATATATATATATATATATATATATATATATAAAGGAGGGTTATCTTGAGAACACCCATTTTTGTGAGAACACTATAAACAATTTCCATCCATAGATCATCCTAAATTAAGGGCTAAGATTAGAGGGGGTTTAAATGAGGAGAAAACTTAAATTAAAAGACAAAAGGGGTATTATTGTCAAAACATAAAACTCAAAAACCCATCAAAATCCTTCAATAGCATCTCTGTAAAAAAAACCCTTCAAATTTCTAAACCACGATGCTGGAGATTTCAACAATCAAAAAAGTAATACGAAGAATCAATCTCACCCAATTTGGATTCGCTTGAGATCATCTTCGATTTGACTGATTATGAACGGCTAGCTAATGTAATAAGCGAAAAAACTTTACTCGTCTTCTTCATGTACTGGTTTTTGTTGTGATTTAGATCTGATTGACGGTTTGAAGTATGATTATTTCGTTGGCTGATGTTATAAACGAAGAAACTTTGCTCGTTTTCTTCAGGTACGGATTTTTGTTGTAATTTGGATTTGATTGATGGTTTGAAGTATGATTATTTGGTTATGTTAGTTACGTATGAAATTGTTAGGTTTGTTTGGATGTTTATGTGATTTTTAGTTATGTATATGGAGAATTGGTTGAATTAGGGTTTCTATAACTAAATTTGAGTATGAAATTGCTAGATTTGTTTGGACATTGATGTAAATTTAGTTATGTATATAGAACATCGGTGGAATTGGGGTTTCAATGACTGAATGTAAGTCTCGGGATTTCCATATGTTTTTTACACATGTGTAAATCTTATATATGAAGGTTCACACATGTGTAAATCATACTACTTTAAAAAATAAGCATAAATATGAAAGTTTACACATGTGTAAATCATATATATGAAGGTTTACATGTGTGTAAGTCATAATAATTTGAAAAAATAAGCAAAAATACGAAAGTTTACACTGTGTAAATCATATATACGAAGGTTTACACATGTGTAAATCATAGTACTTAAAAGAAATAAGCATAAATATGAAATTTTACACATGTGTAAATCATATCTACGAAGGATGAACATGGGTACCAGACTGGTACCAAAATACTGATACTAAAAAACGACAATAATGTGTACGGGTATACAATACCAGTATTTATCGGTAAATCAATCAAAATAGCGGTACCGGTCCCAAAAAACAGGAAAATGGGTACCGTACCAAAAATGATCGGTACGGTACCCAAACCCGGTACTAAATGCTCATCCCTAGTTTAGACATGTGTAAGTCATAATACTTTTAAAAAAAAACATAAATATAAATGTTTACAATGTGTAAATCAGAATACTTTATAAAAATAAGCATATATATGAAGGTTTACACATGTGTAAATCATAATACTTTAAAAAATAAGCTTAAATATGAAGGTTTACACATGTGTAAGTCATAATACTTTAAAAAAAATAAGCATAAATATGAAGGTTTACACAAGTGTAAATCTTAATAGTTAAAAACTCGAGGACAATGTAAACAGGTTTCGAACATCAAATAAAATCTTTAAGACATTAGACTTGGATGTATTCTCAATTGATAACAACCACCATTACTTTATCTCATTATTGCATTTCTTTTGTTTCAGATGCGCATGTTTCTCTACTATTTGAGAAGTGTTAAAAGTCCTAAGTACAAAGAAGTTACAACTACAACAACTGTAAAGGTAAAAATCCAAATTGTGAAGCTTTTATGTTGCTACGTATGGATATGTTCTTGGGGAGTTACACAAGAAAACTTAGTTATGGTTTTAGTGACTCTAAAGATAAAAAGCGATGATACTTAAATTCAATTACAAAGAGATATGTTGCAAGAATATTTCTTCCTGGCATAACAAGTTCAAAGAAAAGTTGTTTGCAGAAAGCTTGGGAACTTGATCAATGATCAACAACTAGACATGATCTTTTGTGTTTTTGGTACCTAGAACATCAATGTTTTTGAATATTATGAGTTACTAATGGCTGTAAGAAGACACAACATTGAATAATGCGTTTAAAATATGCCGATTTGCATCTTGTTTGACAATTTATTTCAAGTGTTTGAATTGTTCGGATTTACATGAATCTTCGCTTTGAAATTTACAGGCTTGTATATTAGTTTTGCCTTTATAATGTCATATTGTATAGATGTGTAATATTACACATGTGTAATATGGCAAATTACATTTATGTAAAAGATACATAGATATGTGACACTGAACAATTACACATGTGTAAATCAAGTGCGCATGTATAAAACAAACACAAATATGTAAAAATCAACACTTTAAACGTGTAACTAAGTTGCGCATATGTAAGACATATACATATATGTATCAGAGCACAGATTACACATGTGTAATTCAGCTTCACATTTGTAAAGCATACATAGATATATGACACTAAACAGTTTACATATGTGTAAATCAGCTGCACAAATGTGAAAATAAATTGATACCATTTAAAACAAACTCCTACACATAAAAGATAAAAAGATGTGAAATTCACCAACATAGCAAACATAAGACGTAAATGGTAATTACATCGAATTAGTAACGTGTACAAACAGTTTTTCTACTATTATTCAAAGGACCACCAAGATTCAAATCGGCTTCTATGTCACTACGTATAGTTGCTTGACTCTTGGTATCTAGACTTCATCTTCATCCTTACCACCATCAGAACAGTATCAATGAAGTGTTGACCTAGTGAAGTCACTATGCGACACTTGTTGCTAGCGTTAATACTACAACCGCTGGATTTCTTCTTTTTTTCTTTCATTCCGTGATGTAAACAATGGAAACACCAATGGTATCTCAAAGTAGGTTCTGTTTTTTCCCTTTTAATCGCATCACCACATCGTCATAAGCAAGTGTCACCTCCTCGCAGTATCATAAGTCGCTAGCTAGTGCGTGCACTAGCCTATCCTGAACATTGCACATGTGTACTAGAAATGAACATAACAAACGTCGTATGTTGGATTAACTTATTAGCATGATTTTATCTGGTTGTAACCTTAACTATCTCTGTCACTTCCTTTCCTCAAATCAAACTATTTTCATTCCTCTCTAGTTGTAAGCTTCACCAACCATTAATCCCTCACAATCTAATTGTATATTTTAGTAACTTCAGTCACATACTTTGCTAAATTAAAACACTTAGTAGCACAAAGCATATTGAATAAAGTGTAAATGCCCAAACTATGAAACAAGTGGTTTTAGAAATAAATTAAAATGAGAACAAGAAAACTTCAATAGATTAGCACCAGATAAGCCTTACAAAACAAGCGGGTCAAATAAGTTAATGAGTCGAAACTGGTTCTAGACAAAGCATGCCTAGGTTGAAACTTATCATTATAAATATTGAAGACTGACAAAGCAGGCAGGTCAGATATGATAACGGTTCACAATGGGCCCTGGTTGAAACTTTTCATTTTATTTATAAATATTGAAATTTGAAACAAATTATAACTAGAAAAGACTAAGAAAACAAGCGGGTCGGATAGGATTAAAAGTTTAGAACTGGTCCTCAACAGTATTGACTCGGATTGAAATTGAAACTAGTCAGTTTAGAAAACAAATATGAGAAGAAAACTTATTTTATGAACAATATGATTTTTTAAGTACCTCAACTTCACTAAGAAAAATCATTTTTCATCCATGAAGATGAGCTCTACAGCAATGTCCATGTCCTCAACGGTGGTCTTCTTCAACCAGCTACCTGAACCCTTCAATGCCTTATTCCACTACACTCATGTAGTTCCGTTGAACCCAAAACAGTTCAAGAAAATCCCATTCACCTGCTGTTCCTCTTCAAAATGGAATGCTAAGATAGCTTGCTGCAATCATGTTAGCCGATTCTCATCTCTGTTTACATATGACCACTTTGCATGCACTAGTAACAAATCCCCGTTATCCTACAAAATGACAACTAAATTCACATAAATTCTGTTATATAACCCAAACGAAAACAAGAAAAAACCAAATTAACTTAACATGGGGAACTGTTTTTCTGACGAAATTAGGTTTGGTTGTAAATCAACATTAAAGATGGCAATATTGTTCCTTCACCTTCTGTGTCACTTCCTTTCCCCAAATCAAATTATTTTTGTTCCTCTTTGTTGTAACCTTGGCCAGCCATTAATCCCCCACAATGTAATTATATACAAAGCATAAACAAAATAGATTCCACAACATGAGCTTCAACATATTTAACATATTTGAAGCAAAGCACAAAACCCACTTTGGCATATTAACAAATAGGTTATGTGCATTGAGAAATAATACAACAATTCATTTCCATGCCCATATTTTATCCCAAATTACACAAAATCAAGGAAATTACATGGAAAAGATGAAAGAATTAACCAATTGAACAAAAATTGAACCTTGTAGATTATAAAGAAAATTAATGCTCAAAAATTGAACAAAAATTGAAAGATACCTGTAGATTTAGGAAGGAAATTGATGAAGATAAGTGAGTGAATCCAAAACCAATTAAACAATAATCATCGAAGAATGGCACCAGAGATGGCATGCGTATGAAGGATTGACAAAATTGATTGAACGTGATGAAGATAGTGGGTAATACTGGAAACAAGAGAGAAAATAATGAATTGTTAAATTACCAGTTTAACATTTTCATGAAAATACCAAGAACAAAATTGATTGGTTGAGATTTGTTCTCACAAAAGATGGGTGTTCTCAATAAACCCACCCCTATATATATATATATATATATATATATATATATATATATTATAAGGCTCGTAAAGTACAAGACACACGATTTAATCTCCATCAGTCCTCTTTCACACACACCACACACTTTCTCCTGATTGTTCATCGGCTCTTGAGTCTTCATCTTTTTTGATTTCGTATAGTACAAGAGACACCTTAATTTTATAAATAGATTATATAAGGATAATATAGGTCGTTTGATTTCGTATTTTTAACATTCTTACCTTTTAATAATGGTCTCGCCTTTGTTCACTTGGCTAGATGATTACATCTATAGTTTATGGGTAGGTTTATACTTTAGTTGTACAGGTTTTAACAATATCGTAAAACACAATATATGAAATCTAGTTTCTTAACCCGCCTTCCGTGGGCTTCTTTCCTGATCAACATCAAATGAATTCACAAAAAGTCGAGACACACTCACCAAGCCATCTTTGGTCACCTTCGGGGCATAAAGTTAAATGAAACTTTGTTTGAGATTGAGACATGGTCTACTTTTTTTAGAATGGCGAATTGATTGAACCTTGTGACTTATGAGACTTGAACCCGTGATATCCAAATCTTAGGTGTTTCTAAAGGTTTTTGTCTAAGTCATTGAAAATTGGTCTACTATACCGACATGTATCAATTACATAATTCACCCTATTTGATTTAAAAAAAATAAGTAAACAAGCAAAATGTGGGCAAGTAAAGTTGAAAAATATCTATTTCTATTATATCAACACAACTAACCATTTAAAACTATAGGGTCATATGAGAGTTGCTAGAGCCAACAATTAACACAACTAACCATTAAAAACTACAGGTCATATGAGAGTTGCTACAGCCAACAATATCTCATCAACAAAATTTGACTTTTCATCAAAGAGTGACTCACACGCGCCTCTCTAATCAAGTGGTTCTTTAATCTTGATTCCAAACTTTAACTCCACTTTCAAATTGTCAACCCTCTTTTTAATATTATTTCATAAAATAAAAAAGTCAACTTTCCCCTTTTCAAACAGCAGTGAATGAGAATGGCGTTAGAGAAAAAAACAGAAAATTTAATAATTTAATAATAATATTTATTATAGAAAAACACGCCTTAAAAACCTTGTTTTTTTATCATTTCAAACATCTCCGCCCGCAAAAGTCAACTCCTCCGTCCTCTCTGTTTCTCTCTCATCAAATTCCTACTACCTATCACATAAATTCCACAAAATTATTTCTATTCGTTAAAAGGGTTTCATGATTTAGTTCTATAACCTCCAATTTCAAAAGAACATTCATCAATTTTCTGCAATTTTTTATAAAATCTTCTGAATTTTCTCTCTGTTTCTCTCTCATCAGTTCATGCTAAATAGCATACAAATTCCGCAAAATTAATCCAGTTCGTTAAAAGGGTTTGATGATTTAGTTCCACAAAGCTTGAATATAAAAAAAAAGTATCAATTTTCGGCAAATTTTATAAACTTTCGATGGGAAATGGTGTAGGGAAGCTTACGATATGTTTCACCGGAAACGACGTCGTTCACCGGCGAAAAGACACTTCGGTTATCATATCCGACCCGTTAGATGATCTGGGTCACTCTTTTTGCTACATTAGACCCGACCCGACTTGTATTTCTTCATCTAAAGTTCATTCGGCCGAAGAAACAACTTTCCGGTCAATCTCCGGCGCCGCCGTCTCCGCCAACACCGCCACCCCTCTCTCAACTGACATATTCTCGTATAACGCGATTGATAACAAAGCATCGGCTTTTGAAAGCTCGACGTCTTTTGCATCAATCCCTCTTCAACCGCTGCCCAGGAACTGTGTTAACTCTGGCCCGTTATCGGGCCATGTTCAGTTCTCGGCCCGGTTGAATCGGGGTTTCTATCGGGGCCAATTGAACGCTGGTTTCAATCAGGCCCACTATTCCTGACTACCCTTTCTGGCTCCCTGAAAAATGGTAGTCAGGAGTTTCAGCGAAGTTATTCGCAAGGGGGGTTTGGGTTAAAACAAAGGTTGAGAAAACAGTCGTTGATTCGGGTTATCCAACGGGCCATTTCGAGGACTTTTGCGGCCCGTGGGCAGAACCAGAACTCGGTTGTTGCACCGGTTGCTAAAAGTGTTGTTTCGTTGAAGCAGCAAGATTGGATTGGTGGGAATTCGGAGAAAACGAATGAGTTAACGATTAGTAGTGCGAATTTGAGCAGTGAAAGTAGCTTTTTAGATGATGAGTGTTTTAATCATAGTCAGAATCTTCAATGGGCTCAAGGGAAAGCAGGGGAAGATCGGGTTCAAGTGGTAGTATCCGAAGAACACGGGTGGGTTTTCGTCGGGATTTATGATGGATTTAACGGTCCGGATGCACCCGATTTCTTGTTTTCGAATATGTATCAATCGGTTTATAAGGAGCTCAAAGGATTGTTATGGGATGATGAGGATAATACTAAACTTAACTCGTCGAATTCGAGTTCTTCGGTGCAGTCTTTGGAAAGTTTCGATTCTCATATAGATGATCAACGGGAAACGAATCGAGTTTCAAGCCCAAACTCTGTCGATTTGCAAGAAAGTTACCCGTCGGGGACAGAGGATTTAAAGGGTTCGCGGAGGAAGAGGAGCAAGAATCCGAAGGGTAGGAATCGAGTTTCAGAGAATCAGCGATGGTGGAAGTGTGAATTTGATCGTGAAAGGTTAGAGTTAGATCGGAGGTTAAAAGAATATTCGAATTCAAATGGGTCTGATTCGAATCATTCGGAGGTTTTGAAAGCATTATCACGCGGGTTAAAGAAAACCGAGGAGTCGTTTTTGGATATCGCGGACCAGATGCTCGACGAAAATCCCGAACTAGCTTTAATGGGTTCGTGTGTTCTTGTTATGTTGATGAAAGGAGAAGATGTTTATGTGATGAATGTAGGCGATAGCCGCGCGGTTTTAGCTCAAAAACCGAACCTGATCTCTTTAGGCAAGATCTCGAACGGATAAACGAAGAGACTTTATACGATCTTGAGGATTCAAGTGCTGCTAATGGTGTGATAAATCCCAGCCTAACCGCGTGTCAGCTTAGCGTTGATCATAGTACCTCAGTTGCCGAGGTAAAAGAACACATCATTCATAATACATCATTCTTATAACTTTAAAAACGTTATGTTCTCATAATTCATATATTGTTTTGGGTTTCTTTTGTAGGAAGTTCAAAGAATAAAAACGAACACGTAGATGATTCTTGTGCGGTTGTGAACGATCGTGTTAAAGGCTCGTTAAAGGTCACTCGCGCTTTTGGTGCTGGTTTCCTTAAGAAGGTAACTAATAGATCATAGCTCGTTTTGAACCTAGCCCGTTTTAAAGGCACGAAAATGTATCTATATTACTAATAGATCTTGTTTTTTTTTTATATATTTGCAGCCCAAATGGAACAATGCATTACTAGAAATGTTTCGAATTGACTACGTAGGAACTTGGCCATACATAAACTGTAACCCGTATCTTCACCATCACAAACTCGACCCGAGAGACCAGTTCTTGATATTATCCTCGGACGGATTATACCAATACTTCACAAACGAGGAAGCGGTTTCAGAAGTTGAACTCTTCATTCGATGGTCACCCGAAGGGGACCCGCTCAACATTTAGTCGAGGAAGTACTGTTTCGGGCCGCCAAGAAAGCTGGTATCAATCAAAAGCGTTAAAATGTGCAAAATCTAAAATTATCTACAAACTTGTAGTGACCCGACTCGTTTTTTGCTTTTGTAGGTATGGATTTTCACGAGTTGCTAGAGATACCACAAGGGGACCGAAGGCGTTACCATGATGACGTTTCGGTTATTGTAATTTCACTTGAAGGAAGGATATGGAGATCGGGCGTGTAAGTAAACGACACATATATATCGCTGAAAACTCCCATCGGGTGCTCGGATTTTTTGATTTTTTTCTTTTTTTATATTAGATACATATAACCAACCTTAGTTTTAAGTGTGTAAAAAACTTTCCCATGTTGATTAATACAAATGTTTTATATAACAATTCCTATCAGAAGGAAAGTCAAAGATCTGATATATTAATTTTGAGTTTTTAATAAAAAGGTCAAACATTTCAAGTGTTCGGGTCTAAACAGCACATTTAACACATAAACTAGTTCAAAAGAAGCTCATTAACATAGCTTGTTAGTTTTTGACCCACACTAGATAAATGGCAAACATCTATGCGCGCGCGTGTGTGTATATATATATATATATATATATATAAACCAGGCAAGCAAGTAACTGATGGTCCGCCTTTTGTTTATTTGTATATGTTTTCTTTCGTCGTTCAAAAAACGAAGATAAATGCTATCAAATTTTATGTTTTTAGCGTTATTTGTTTGACTAAACTAGACGTATCAGGACATGACACATGGGTATATGAAACTCCACGCATTCGTTCAAATTTCGTGTGGGGTTCGGTCATAATCAGAGCGTCGATTTTAATGATTGTCATCCTTTTCCAACTTCTAACCAATTTCTGGGATTTTAAGGAGGGGATATAAATGCACAAAATGTAGGTGAGAGTTATTGTTTTGAACCAACGACCTTTTCAGGTACTCAGTGGTGCAACAAATGCTCCTTACATGGTGTCACTAGTGGTGAATATAGATTGATTCATTAACAAAGCTTTTATGACATGATATATTATTTATATGAACAAAAATATAAAGGTTGATTATTATACTTATTTATGCAAATCACAAAAACTTGTTTTTCAGTCTTGATTCAATTTGCTCAGACTGTTTATTTTATTGTGATTTTTACAAATTAAAAACGTAGATTAAATGAATGTGAAATAAATTATAATTTGGTCAAATTACGGTGGTGAAATAAATGAAAGCACGTGGGAGATGATTTAGAAGTCGCAAAAAAGTCCAAAGAAGTGTCTGGTAAAATATGGTGTTTTTATTAACTTTCGAAACTTATCTATTAAATGTTACAGTTGAAGTCGTTGAGGTTTTGTCAAATTTGTTCAATTTTTATAATATTTTTTTTTGGTGTTTGCAGGTAGTGGTATTCACAAAAAACCTAATAAAAATCGAAAACCGAACCGTAACTAAAAAAACTAATCTTAATAACGAGTTTAGTATTTAATTTGGTTTTTAATCGAAACTGAATTGTGAATTTAGTTTTTGGTTTCGTTTTGGTTTCACATTTTTAAATTTGTTTTATTCGGTTTATTTAGATGACGAATAAACCACTAATTTAATTAGTTTTTACATAAAATAATAATAATATAAACCATATAAATTTTAGTAGCCTACATGATAAATATAAAGCTTAACTCACAAATTAAGTCCATCCATTTCTACTCTAGAGAATAGATCCTATACATGACAGAAGTTTCGTACGGAGCATTTGAGAGGAGGACAAGTGTCCTTGGCTTGAAGGATAATATAGTCTTTTCTTACTTAAACAATTTCTTCCCCCTGATTTTCAAACGGCTGTAACTTTTTCATACGTTAATATTTTTTAAATTACACCGTATTAACGAAAATTTCAAAATTTTGAATACTCATTAGTTCATTGCATGATTACATGATTTTGAATACCCAACATGTGATTACACATTCAACATAAATCATTACGTGATTACACATTCAATATAAATCAATTACTTGATTACACATTCAATACGATTTGTTATAACTGATGTTATTACGATTATGTTATTACGTGATTACACGTTCAATAATAAGAATTTGATTATTTTATGCTTTAGTATGTGATTAAATCTCTAATATACGACATTATGTGGTTATTATAGGTTGATTTAGCTAATGTTTTGTATATAATTTATCTTTAATACATGATTAGACCTAAAATATTAGGTGTTCCATATGAAATATTACATATTACATGTTTTTGTTTTTACGTAATCACGTAATTACTCAGTGTGGTATCACATAAAATAGTATAATGAAATCACCTAATCACGAAATGAGTATTTAAAATCACGTAGTCACGTAATAATACATAGTCAGCTATTTTTATGTAATTACGTAATCACTTAGTGGGGTTTCACATACTATAATGAAATCAGGTAATCACGTAATGGGTTTTAAATCACGTAGTCATGTTGGATTTTCAAAATCACATAATGGGTATTCAATAAATTATATATTTTTTAAGAAAACTATAGAAATAGACTACTCGAATTAAAGAGGATGAAATGCTCGTTAATACGGTGTAATTTTTCTAAAAAAAATTATTAACGTATGAAAAAAGTTATAGCCGTTTGAAAACCAACGGGGAAAGGAGTTCGAGTGTGAAATAACCAGAATACCACTTCTGTGTTTGTTTCTTCAGTTGTTTAAACCTTGTAATTACGAAAATTCATCCATAGTTTTGATTCATTGATCTTGGGAGATCATTGGCTCTACTTGTCGTCTACCCTTCACATGACTTCCTTCTCTTGTACAAGATCCACATACTTCTACTTTAACCTTGTTTTGAACTTCAAAATACTAGGGTTTTACAAATGTTCTAACCTTGAAGTTTTAACTTTATGGTTGTGTGTATGACTATTTTCTGGGTATGTTTGCTTTGGAACTTTCTTTTATTTATATATTGTTCGGTTTAGATTAGTTGTTGACTTGATATTCGGAATCGAAACACAAACATGAATATAAATTAGGAAAAAAGTACTTTGGTACAATTTGGTTGAAATTGGTTTGTTTGGTTTTAATCGAAACCTAACCGAATTGAATTTGGTTCCGTTTGATTTGGTTTGGTTTGTATTCCAATTTGGTTTGAATACAAAATTTTGAAAACCGAATAAATTAAATATATCATAAACTGAACCAATAAGTACCCATATTTGCAGGTAAATATGGTGTTTGTTTTTTTTGTTGTTAAAAATAATATAAACCAAAGAAAGGTCATCTAAATTGTTGACTCAGACTTAGCGGTGGTGTTTTTGCGACTAGACCCTAACAAACAATCCAAACCGATTATAAGAAAGATGAAAGTGAGGAGAGAATAGATGGAGGACAATGTATATACTTTTTCTATTCTTTTGGTGTTTAGTAGCAAGGGTAGATTGGTCATTTTATTCAAAAAAAGTCAACCGTATAAATAAGTGATCTTAGACATATAGACTCAAATGACAAAAAACGAAACCGACAATGCAGAAAAAAGAAGTTGATAAAAGATGATATTTTAGCTACACCACAATAATTCTTTTATTTATTTATTTTATTTTTAGGGTTTTTTTATTTTAAATGATTAAACCTACCAAATATGCATCTAAACAGTAACTAAATTAATACATGATAGGACCAAAACAAAATAAAAATGCACATAATTTGAATAATTTTAACTTAAAAATTTTAAAAAGAGAAAAAAACTATTTTAGTCTGGGTCTTGAAAATGATTGATAGATTAGACCAAACCGAACCATGAACTAGTTTATGAAGTTATCATGAGCCGATAATAGAGTTAAAAATTGGTTTAAAGAAAACTCTGGAACAGAAAACTACATAGCTAGTTCATATGCTAATCTAGAGCAGTTATTTAAGTTTTATTGGTTCAAGCCAATTTATACATATGTTTACAGTTCTACTAATAAAATAAAAAAATTTGATTTTATATATTCAAACACGTATCACCTATGACTAAATTGTATAGAATTGAATTTTTCCTAGTGTTCTAAGAGTTGCCGACGATGTGAAAGCTTAACATTATAAACAAGAAGCTGGCTGCACTCAACATAATAAGCAAATTGATACACCCAAAAAATGGGTTGCAACTGAATCACCCAACTAGATATGTAATACGAGTTTAAGTGACCCTTTGATTTTTTACATTTCTTTATAGCGTATAGTACAGAAATCTCAATTGACCCATTATTTTTTAACGTTGACCATTTAATTTTATTAAATTTTTTTTTGATCCCAAGACCAAAAAAAGAAGAAAATTGTATAAACTTTTAGCCCAATAAAAGTGTTGTTTGGTAGTTTATTTTATTTTGAAAAATATATATTAAGTCGAAATTAGACTTTGTTTGAGTAAGTTAAACACTTAAACTGTTAAAGTTAAGTTAAATCCATTTTGAAAAGCCCAAAGTTACTCATATCGCAGTTTTACTTAGATAGGCCCATAACCTGTTAAACTAATTTTCCCCAATTGTTAAACATAATTGTGAGCCCATTTGTATAAAGTATTATTTTTTCTAACAAAGTTGTATATTTATCGTGTGTTTGCTGATGGGGATGTATTTCTTTTTACGGGTGACGTATTATATTATGTGACTCAACTTGACTCGAATTGAAGTGGCCTGAAAATTATGCCATCTAGTTGTTAGAAATTAAAGCACCAAAAAATAACGATGAGTAGAAAAGTGGCCTGAAAATTATGCCATCTAGTTGTTAGAAATTAAAGCCCCAAAAAATAACGACGAGTAGGAAAAAAAAATCTTGGCTAAGCCATTACCGGTGAGAAAGATGAAGAGGTTATGCCGTAGAGGTGTAGAAATTGGTTTTAGAACCGTAACCGGGAAAAAAACGAAACCGGCTTTTTTTAACCGGTTTTTTAAAACTGGAAAAACCGGTTTTAGAAGCGAACCGAACTGCCGGTTATATACCGGTCATGATGCATGATCTTTGAAACCGGTTTTAAAACTGAAACCGTTTATAAAAAACCGTTTTTTTTTTGCATAAACTGGTTAAAAACCGACCCTAACCGGTTGAACCGATTGTTGTTTTGAGTTAAAAAAAAACCGGTTAGTAACCGAATCTGATCATTAAAAAACCGATTTTTGTTTTTGAGGAAAAAAATCGGTTCAGTTAAAAATCGGATCGGTTATTGAAAAAAAATCGATTTATACACCTCTAGGTTATGGTATCAAGGCTAGAATTGCTATGGGAGCCGGGAGTGAGAAAGATGAAGAGATTATGCTATCAAAGGCTAGAATCACAATGACGAAACTTTTGGCATCTAAATTTTGATTTAATCAAATTATATTAACATGGTTTGTTTTTAGGTAGTTAGGTACATATTTCAATTCACCGGAAGATAGCGTTTAGTTGAAAGCCTAAGGCAGATATTTTTTGAACTGCAAACAGAATCACTCCGAGCATTTCGGGGGAACCCACTTGACCAAATGAAGTACTCCTAGAGTAACCCGAGCCCACCACCAATATCGGAAAAACCCGGTAACCCACCCGCCTATAGGGATGACTGTGAAATTACCAGTAAAATCCGTTCGGTTCGAGAATCCAATCCAGGTTTCCCTGGGTATCCTATCATTGCCCACCAGTGTCTCACTCTACACCAAATGAAAGTTGAACTTGCATCTTATAAGAGAAATGTAATCCCTCCACCACTTGATCTAGAGACATTGGCCTAAGCCATATTAGTTGATAGTTGGCGACTAAGTATTATTTATAGAATTTGAGTAATTACTATTTGCTAATACATATTAAATTAATAAAATTTGACATGAATTTAATAAAAAAACTATAGTAAATATGTTTTATTAAGTGGTAGAATAGTGAGAAACGTGTTCCATAAATACTTAAACGATGCCGGGGAGGGGTCAGGCGTGGAGGGGTGAGTTCTCCTATAGAGATATTCTGGAAAGAGGTTCTTGAGGGGTCGATAGAGGGGGTTCATCGGAATTGTAAGGTAGTGTTATCGAGGTTCTGTCGGAGAGTAGTGATTTTAATGATCATCAAGGCAGGGCTCTGGTGGGAAGGACGACCAACATCAATTCTTTGATTAAAATTAATAAGCATCTTAGTGCTTTGCAAGTCCGGTACACGACCTTGCGCTATCTTGGTGGCCTTTCGGTTCTCGTTGGTTTTGGTGGGCTGGAGGAGGCTTCTGTTTTTCCCGATAGTCAAGAAGACTTGAAGGGTTGGTTCACTAGGTTAGACGTTTTGGAAAGGGCAATCGCCTCCGTTCGAACGTATTGCTTGGCTCAAGATCACAGGAGTGCCGTTGAATCTAGGGGAAGAGGAGGTGTTCACTAGAATTGGTCAAGTTTTCGGGATGGTCATCAATGTGTCTGGACAATGCTTAGATGTGGGGGATTTGTCGGTTAAGTGCATTGGAGTTCTGGTCGGTTACGGGTGCAAGATCTCAGGGGAAGTGACTTTGGTTTGGAAGGAGAAGACGTTCAGAGTGTGGATTCCAGAAGAGTTGGATGATGGGATCCCAGATTTCTTGCAGGAAGAGGACGACGATGATGATTCTAGTGAAGACAGCTTCTCCGCTAGTGAGTCGCCGGAAGGTAGTGTTCCGGCGAAGCAAGCGACATCGGAAGCCAAAGAGACGGTGCATGGAAACGAGAAGTCTATACACGAGGAGAAAGAAGTTGGTGGGGGTGGAACCGAGGCAACAAGTGATGGTTTCCCAAGGAGAGAGGTTTTTTGTCAGTTAGAAAACCCCCAGATGAGATGAGTTAATGCGGCTTATGAGGGTGGGGCCCAAAATAATAATAAGGTTATTTTTTCATTTCTGAAGAAAAAGGAAAACGAGCCGTGAAGAAGCCCATCGTTCGTGTTAAACGCAAGGGAGGCCAGGCCCATTTGAATAAGGACTCAGTGTCCCCTTCGCTGAGGCCTAGAAAGAGGCCCAGGTCTACTTTTGACGAAATGGTGGATAGAAGCTGCTCTACGGGGGTGCCCCATGCAGACGAGAACCTAGGGGGTTCGAATTCTCATTGGGTTTTCGATCTGAACGAAAGGGCGAACTCAGATCCGGTATCAGCAGGGTGGTCGAGTTCCAAATGGTGGACACGACAAGTTCAAGTCAGGCCCACGGAAACAACAAGGTTACAGGGGACCTGATTGAGCAGGAGGTGGCTCAAACTGTTGTAGTGAGCGCTTTGGTTGGAACAGACCTCTCGAAGCACACATACCTGATTAGGAACCTCGTGGAAGTTTCAAGAATTAATGGGGTTAGGTCATGAATATTCTCTCTGTAGGATCGTTTTGTCCAATAGTAAAGGTCCTAATTTGAGTATCTAGTCCATACGTGCGTAATTCATATGAATTAGTGACAATTAACAAGATTATTTCATCAATTAACTAATTTCATTCAATGTTTAACAATTACAAATGATCAGGAAATCTGATAGAGCTTCGTCGTCTCAGTCGCAAAAGTTCTATCTACTAACACCTCACACAAACTATATATAGACATTCTACCTTCGTGCGAGGGTAGTTTATTTTCGCACGAGGGTAATTTACCTTCGTGCGAAGGTAGACCATACCTTCGCGCGAAGTTAAATACAAACACCGTAAAATCTAACATTTTCGCCCTATTACAAAATACAGACACAACCCTAAGACGTAGGTAATAGACATTATGTACCAACAAACTCCCTTTGGATGTTGCCGTAGTCTTGGTCTGTCTTCAAAATCTTTATATATTTGACTTTAACACCTAAAGAAGTTCTTGTGTGGCTTCCTATGCTCTTCAGATGGTATAGGCGTTTGATCAGTCGCAGGAGCCCACTTCATAAACTGAAATCTTCTTAAACGAGCTTCTTCTGAATTTTCTTCAATCTTTTCCAAACGTTACTCCTCTTTCATAAATTCTTCTTTCTCTAACTCTCTCCATGACGATTCCCACATCTTACCAGAATTAATACCAGGTGCATGGCATGATATTGTATCACTTGCGTCTTCTCCTTCACATCAAAACAAATCTTGTTAAAGAACAAGTATTTTATATCTTCTTTCGAACAATTAACTAGCCACATTAGGTCTAGTATACGAATAGTTCTCCACAATCCCCATATCCTCTTTCGTTCAATCATCCCTGGATTCAAATCTTTAAAAATATCCCAAGTATCATCAGCTTTAACATAATAATAGCTTCACTTGTTTCAGAATCCACTTGCCACCACTGAGAATATTCATGGAAATCTTGTTCGATTTTCGTTAACGGCATATTTTTCATCACACGTGGCCGTTTCATCACAAGCGTAACCTCTTTCTCTTTCGTAACTTTGTCAATCTTTATTCTTTTCTTCAAAATCAATGGTTTCCACTTGTTAAAAGCGTGAGCTGCTTCGTATTTGATTAACTTCCATAATCTTTGATCATGAAACTTCATTTGGAAGTTAATACTCTAAGTCTGTACAAGCTCTTCGTTATCCCAGTATGGCAATGTCTTCAAATCATTCAAGTACTTGAAATATTGAACACCATATTCTCTTTTGATCGTATAGGCATCCAACTCAGGAATTCATCCCCAGCTCAAAATATCACCCAAAGATTTATTTTTGTCACGTGTGAAGAATGCTAACGGTCGCCTGAACTTCCTTTCTTTTGATAGTTCTTTAAACCACATCTTTTTAGCTTCAGCAATTTATTCTTAGATAGATGTTTAGGAATGCTTCCCTCTGCAACCATCTCTTCAATCCTTCTTTTCAACAAGTTATCGTTTGCTTTATTGGATAATTCTTCAAAGTTGGAAAGTTACAGTTCCTTCACCAGAATAATTGATCGCTTCATCATCATCAGATGCATCTTCAATAATCACCCTATCATACATGTCAACATCTGGTATATGCTTGCACACATAATCATTCGGCTCGAATGCACTGATGTTATTTAGTTCCTCTTCAAAGTCAAATTCGAACGACTCTTCATCAACTCCAACCATAATAGCAATCTCTTCTTTTGTATAATTGTGCACGAACTCACCTTCCTTAACATTATGTTCTTGATACAAAATTCGGGGCTTATAACAACAAGGAATAGCTGTAAATGGAGTAGCTGTGAGGAATCCTAAGTGTTCTTCATCGTGAGTTTGCTCTTTCTGCTCCCCCTTGCGATGTGTATCATCTTCTTGGTTAGCAGAATCATTTAGATAAGCATCGTAATAAAAAAATTCGTTTATCTTTGCAATTTCAACTACCAACCCTGTTCCTCCTTGCAAATTATCGTCATCATCGCCTTTGTCATCATCATCCTTTTTACTATCATATTTATCATCTTTATGTTTGTCATCATCCTCCTCGTCATCATCAAACCCATCTAACTCAGCATCTATCTCAGCATACAATCTCCTTCGCTCTACAATCTTTTCAATCATAGGATTCCTAGGAACATCCACCGGTCTTCCAAAACTTTCTTACTTCCTTCCAGTCCATCTCTCATATCTACATACTCTCAGAAATTTACTCAATCTACTGCTGCTACTTTTGTTCCCAAAAATATGGCATTCCTTGCCCCCATAACCTCCTGTGGTCCAAATTCTCAAAGTGCTACCGCATCTTACCTTAGGCTTCCGCAAGCTCTTCAAAGGCCCCACCATCTAACGAGAAGACTACTGTGGCCGGTGATGCTCAAGCGATCAAGATATCCACCGAACATGTTGCATTGTTTAACACCTTCCTGAGTAGCTATGAAGCTCTCAGGTCAGGTGAGCTAAAAAGGGATTTTCCCACTGCTAAAGACATCTATCAGGTAGATCCGGATGATTTGGAGGAAATGGACTTGAAGTGGCAAATGGCAATGATTAACCTATGGCTAAATAAGTTTCAAGACAAAACAGGAAAGAGACTGGCTCTGGGAAACGCCGGTTTCGACAAATCCAAGCTAAGATGCTACAACTATGAAAATCTGGGTCACCTCAAGAGAGAGTTCCCACTGTTGAAAAACGAAAATGCTGAACTTGTTCCGACAATAAGGCCAATAGCTATCGAGGGGAGTGAAAATGTTGCTGATAACACCCCGAAAGCATTGGTGGTGGAAGATTATGACTGGGCAGAAGAAATAGCCGAGGCAAAAGAAGAAGTTAACAAAGCACTCATGGCTAAAATCTCTACCGCACCTGTCTCATCTTCATCAAACTGCATTGAGAAGCAAGCTACAAGAATTCCCAAAGGTGACAAAGGTTTTAAAAGCATAATTGCTCCTACTGAACCAACTACAGAAAAAGGGAAAGAGGAGGTTGAGAAGACTGAATCGAAAAAGACAGTCCAAGGAGCAACAAGCGATAACAAGAATGAGAAAGCTGGAATTTCTGCAGCCGCCATGAAAACTGAGTCCAAAAGACAGAGAGGATAAGGATTTGGTAAACAGCATACCGTATGAATTTAAAGCAAAACTATGCTCCCAACCATGTTTGAACGTCATTGCACATTACAAATCACTCAACCGTGACCTGATTAGAGAAAAGAAAAGATTTTGAAATTTAACCAAGAACTGAAAGAAAACGAAGCTGCATATCAGAGAAAGTTGAACTTAGCTTTGGCAGAGATGCAGACATTAAAAGAATTCGTTTTTAAAAAAGATTTTAACATAAATGATCTAACTGAAAGATTAGAAAAATCTCAAAATGAAAATAACAAACTGCAAATCACAATTGATAAATGGAAAGTTAGTCAAAAGGCACTGGTTGATATTGAAAATTGCCAACGACCTAAATTCGTGAAGGATGAGATTGGATACAAGGATAAGCTCGGAAACGAAAGAAAAATATTTCCTCCTCCGCACAGCAAAAACAATGTACCTATGCCATCTCCTCATCCTAAAAATGACTTAATCGATAAACATGATCTGTTTGCTCAAAATGTCTTTTACAAAAATGAAAAAAACACTAACATTTCTGAAAGTAATGCATAAATGTTTGATCACAAAGAAGATGTGTGCGATGAGGATGATAAATGTGGAGGATCAAAAATAGGAATTGGATACTCAAGAGACAGTTATTCCACAGTTAACTGGTTTGCCTAGAACTGTAACAAGAAAAACAGTACTTCTATTCGAGATAACTGTAATAGTTTGACTAGGATGGATGACTATAATGGTTGTGTGCCTAAATTTAAGATTCGGGATGACTGTAATGGCCATGTGCCTACATTTAAGACTCACAACCACTTGAACACCGTGGTTGAAAGTCGTGACCTAAATTATGCTCTTAATGATGAAAATGTTGTGTTTGAATCTCCTGTATTTGTTCCAAAATTGAAGGAAAAAAATTTGGAAAATTCCTTACAGAGGAAATTCCCGAGTTTGTTCCATCATGTATAGGTACATCAGAGTTTGATAAAGATTCAACACAAGTAAGAAACACTGAAGACTCGAGCACAACAACGTCAGAAAGTGATGAAAAAACGTCAAGCGAGGATCAGGAATTTAACGAATCAAGTGAAAATCAAGAATCAGTTTCATCATCAGATAACTAGATCAGTGAAGACGACATTGAGGATGAAAATCTTCTTGACAAGAAAGTGAATAAAGTTAAAAGTTCAAGCTATACGGCATCATCAGATAACGCTTCAAGCAGCTCTAGACTCTCATCACATACATCATCTTCACACGCGGCGTCCACCAAAAAGAAAAGATCAAATTGCAAGCAACGTTTTCGTTGTGGTTATTTAGGACATACTGCGAAACATTGCAAGAGCAAGACATTTTCTAAACCTAAACAAGATCTTGTCAAAAGTTTCACTGAGCAATTTGATAATTTCAGGAAATCAGTAAAATGATTAGTTAATTCAACATGTTTTTGGAAAAGAAAAGAAAATATTCTTGTTCAAAATCACAATATATTAAATCTGAAACAAGTTTGAGTACCAACAACTGACTAACCTGTAAATATTTTTGTTTGTTGTTGTGTAACAGAATAAAGTGCAAAAATGGCTTCGAATGCTCATGGAACAGTTTTGGCGCGTGGACAGTGTATGCTCAAGGCATATGACCAGATTGAAGGATCTCCTGAAGAACTTTCGAGTCATCGATGGTGATTTCGTATCTTTTGCCGGAGATGAAAAGGGAGGGAAAATTGTTGGAATGGGTGACATCGTATCTGAAGCGCTTACATTAGAGAACGTCAATTTATGTTCCAGAATTATGTTACAATCTCATGAGCGTATCACAAGTCTGCGACAAAGGAATTTTAGTGCTATTTCAACGATGTGGAATGCCTATTCCTCAAGCCCGAATACTCCATTCCTGCCAAAATGATTATGCTCACAGCTCCTCGTCAAAACAACACCTACGTTCTCAATATGAAAAATGAAAAATCCAATGAGCATTTGACGTGTCTAATCTCAAAAGCGACAGAGTCGAAATCACTGCTTTAGCATAGGTGGTTGGGGCATGTGAACTTCAAAAATATGAATAAACTTTCCAAATTAAATTTAGTGAGAGTTTTAACTATAAAAGAATTTCCATTTTCAGAAAAATATATCGCATGCGCCTAAGGCAAGCAACACAAAAAGCCGCACAAATCCAAAGCAGCGAATACGATATCCGCTTCATTGCAATTACTGCACATGGATCTCTTTGGTCCCATTAGTGTTAAAAGTCTAGCTAAAAGATCCTATTGCTTGGTAATTACAGATGATTTCTCCCGTTTTTCATGGGTATATTTTCTTGAAGCCAAAAGCGAGACCACCTCCACTCTCAAGAACTTCATTCCCATGATTGAAAACGTGATCAAGCTGAAGGTCAAATCAGTCAGAAGTGACAATGGACCGGAATTCAAAAATCAAACGTTTTTCTCCTTCTGTGAAGAAAAGGGAATACACCTTCAGTACAGTGTAGCCAGAACTCCTCAGTAGAATGGCGTAGCAGAACGAAAGAATAGAACACTCATTGAAGCTGCTCAAACTATGCTCGTAGACTCCAAGCTTCCTATCATCTTCTGGGCAGAAGCAGACAACACATCATGCTATGTTTTGAATTGAGTTCTCATTGTTAAACCTCATGGAAAAACAGCCTATGAACTTCTTTTCAAAAGGAAGCCTCTGATAGATTTCTTTAGACCATTCGGATGTTCCTGTACACTCCTCAACACTAAAGACAATCTTATCAAGTTTGAAGCAGTTGGCGATGTGTGCTACTCCATGGGTTACTCATCTCTCAAAAGGCGTATCGAGTTTACAACAAACAAACCAAGATGGTGATTGAATCATACTACGTCGACTCTCAAGAAGGAAACTCCACCAACACTGGAAGTTCCCCAAACTTGTTTTATGATGTAGACGTTGTTTTCAACACTTTCGACATTGATGAACCACTCACTGAAACCGAGCCTACAGAAACAACCCCAATAGAACCATTGTTTGATCTTTCAGACATTTTCTTCACTCCTTTTACAACTCGATTCACCCAGTCTTTGCCGATCTAATCCTTCCGATTGACGAAGCTAATGGCGACACTTCGGCTGAGATTGCATCTGCATGTGCTGCTTCTTCTTCACAGCCGATTGTGGATGAACCAACTAAAGAAGACGAACCTCCAATTATCTATGTCGACGAACACTTCACCAACCTACCTCAACAAGTTGAGACCCACACCAACGTAGGATACAAGACAAATTGAAATCATTCCATTGAAAATATCATTGGTCCCGTGGAAGATGGAGTTTGAACTCCTGGACAAACATATACCATCAATGCTAGATTGTATGTAGCTTTTCTTTTGCAGTCTGTACCAAGTGACATTGAAGAAGCCATTCAAGATTCTAGCCGGGTGCGGCTACGCAGGAAGAGTTATCTCAGTTTCGTAAGCTCAAAGTCTTGGAAACTCATTGATCTACTGGATGGAAAGTATCCCATTGGCACCAAGTGGGTATTTCGTAACAAAATGGATGATCGTGGTGCAGTCATCAAGAACAAGGAAAGATTGGTAGTTCAAGGCTTTTGACAGGAGGAAGGGATTGATTGTGAGGAAGTTTTTGCTCCGGTAGCACGTTTGGAAGCTTATAGAATATTCTTAGCATATGCTTCCTACAAAAACTTCAAGGTGTTTTAGATGGTGTAAAGAGTGTGTTTCTATATGGGAAGGTGAAGGAAGAAGTCTATGTTTCTCAACCTCCGGGATTTGAAGATTCACACTTTCCAACACGATACTATATGCTTGACAAAGCTCTCTATGGTCTTCATCAAGCTCCTCGATCCTGGTATGAGACTTTTCGACATATCTTTTGGAATGTGGGTACACAAGAGGTAAAATCGACATGACTCTCTTCATGAAAAGTATCAGGGATAATGTGATGCTGGGGTGCAGATCTATGTAGACGATATTATTGTTGGGTCAACGGATGAGGCCCTATGCAAGGAGTTCGAGAAGGTTAAGAAGGCAAATTTCGAAATGAGCATGATGGGAGAACTCACATTTTTTTTGGGATTGGAGGTGAAGCAGAGAGAAGACGGTATCCTCATCATCAAGCAAAATACATCAGGGATATTCTCGCAAAGTATAGCATGAATGACTGCAAAACCGCCAGCACACCATTTGCAGCTTAGACAGAAGTCATACCTGATCTTCAAGGAAAACCAGTGAATAAGTCTTTCTATCGCTCGATGATAAGCTCGTTGATGTATTTCACCGCAAGTAGGCCTGGCATTATGTGGGTTGTTTGCATCTGTGCACGATTTCAGACAAATCCAAAAGAATCTCATGAAGCTGCTATTCAAACGAATATTTTCTATCTAAAAGGAACACCCAAGCTTGGACTGTGGTATCCTAAAGATATTATTTTGATTTAATTGCTTATTCTGATAGTGATCATGTAGCTTGCAAGGTTGACAGAAAGTCCGTCTCTAGAGGTTGTCAATCCTTAGGAAATCGTCTCATATCGTGGCAAAGCAAGAAGCAGACAACATTTTGCACATCTACTGCTCAAGCCGAATATACGGTAGCCTACAACTGCTGCTCACAAGTTCTTTGGATACAAAATCAGTTGCTGGATTACAGAATCAACATCATGAAGACTTCAATATTCATTAACGATGAGGCGTGTCTAGGAATTGTGAAGAATCTATCCACCACTCCAGAACAAAGCACATCGAAATTCGCATTCAGCGATCAGAGATGCGTACGAGAAAGGATACATTCAAGTGGTGCCTGTGGATACTATACAACATAAAGCTGATATTTTCACGAAAGCCTGGACAAAACACGTTTCAACCAGTTGGTAACCTGGTTGGAGATGGTCAATTTCCTTGAGTGGAAATAAGTTGCCTTCTTCATAACTGTTTAAAAAAAACTGCCTTTTCATAATAAATACATCTCTTAAAACTGTGCCGAACAAAAAGATTTTCTGCAACATTAAAATTTCATTTCCAAGCACTGGACTTTCGAAAATCAAATTTCAGGGGGAAGATTTCCAGAAAATAAGCATATTCTTGACGATTTGATAATTCGATTGACACCTACTTAAGAAATGTAGAAAACTGCTGACACTTTGTTTGTTCTTAAAACAGAAAAAGAGTGGAAATTCAAGATGTTAAACAAGGAAAATCGATCGAGGTGCCAAGAAACGATGTGTCAGTAGATTCAGCAACACCACCGAGTAAGTAGGCGACAAAAGTTAATGTTTACACAAGAATTCTAGATACCCACAATGTTGTGCAACTTGCGGGCAACACGTTGCGGCATATGGCTTAATGGTCTTAAATCTTGCGTTGATAGATTGCAAAGTCTGAGATTTCGGGTCTTTATATTGTCTAATCATTCGGGGATATCATAGTTGCTCTTCTGCTGCATCCAGATATATGCTGACCCAGACACAATTATGATATCTTTACAAAAGAGCCAATGTGGCCAAAACCCTACACAGATGAAGCTCTGAGAATCATTCAAGTGCTTAAATCGTACCATCTATGGTATTTGCCTTAACCCTCGTTAGACATTGGTCTCTCTGCTGTACGGAAGTACTGACCTGATGATCAATTGTCTATCGTTGAAATTCAAAACGAATAAAGTCAATATACTCACCTACTATGAGGAATCTTTGTGCATAACTTGATCGCGAGGGTATATCCTGATGTGGTACTCACGGGCACAACATTCTAACTGTCTAGCTTGAGTGCGGGGCATTTCAATTTTTGTCGATATTACCACAACATGATAAAAAGCTCACCGAAAGCAAGTTGAAAGAAGGGTGCATGGATAAAGGATAAACACTGACAGTTTTTCTTGTGCCTTGATTATTCATTGTTTTCTATCATATTACAAATTGACAAGTATTGCTAGTATGATCTTTTGCAGGAAAGTCAAAAATTTTGAATCAAAGAAAGAAATATGTGAAAAAGGAAGCTTCATGACTCTAAAAACGATTTTCGGGGTTCAAATTGCAAATTGTGTTTTTCTTAAACTGATTTTCGGTTTTTTAACTATTTTTAGCTAAAAGGGGCACGTTTTCGAGAAAGTTTAAGTTTTTCGAGCGTATTGGTTTAGATTTCTCAACATTGAAGAATCCTTCCAAAAACAGTCTGAAGTGGCGATTATTCATTCCAGTGTAATTAATAAATACGCTGGAAGATAATTTTGTATATATATATCAGATTTGAATATGCTTCTTTTTCAAACTTCATCTTCTTCAAATTACCAAAACCTGCTTTGAAAACTCTCACATTCAAATTATATCAAAAACACAAGATCCGAGTTCCTCGTATTTGATTTCGGTATGATTTTATTGATTTTATATTGATTGCTTATTGGTTAATCATCGGAAATCACATTCAAGACCGATACAATCAATAAATTTGATTTAATCATTGTTCAAATTGGGTTTATGGGTTTATCAAGAAACTTTTGAAGCCAACGTATTTAATATGAATGCAACGTATTTATGATGAATGTGGCATCTTTACGAGGAAGACAAGTGATCGCGCATTTAATTCTTGAACGCGAGTTCAAGCAACCGACATAATTGACAAATACGTCGGTCAACCAGCGTAGATAAGCATCCCCGATACGCTGACTGCTTTCTCAAAACAAGACTTAAATATGCGACATATTATCAGCGTAAATAAGCTACAACCAACGTTATTACGATTATGTCTCGTGTATACAAGTCGCTTATCCGGCGTAAATAGCTGTTGAATTCGGCGGAGATACCAGCGAAATTATTACCTTTTTATAAAATTTCTTTTAATTGATTTTTTAATATTTTTTGATTTTGTAAATAATTTTATATAGTCTTGTATATATCCTAACTACTAACTAACTAACAGTTGTGTTTTCATAACTCAGATCTAACCAGAAACGGTGAAAGAAATTATCTGGGAAAAAACACGGAAGCACAATCAACCGTGCAAGATACAGCCGCCACCAAATGACTTTGAAGACGTGGCAGAATGGATAAACTCAAGCAAAATAAGCTACGCTGTCCAAGCTGATCCAATTATATACAACATTCACATTGAAGAATTCTGGAAAACAACCAAAGTTTCAATAGTCAACGAAGTCAAAAGGATCACGACAACCGTACGAAACAAGAAAGTCCCTGTGATTGAAGACAATGTGCGAAGAGTGCTCAGTCATGGAGATGATCACAAAGACCCAATCAGAGTAAAGAAAGATGATATTCTGGATGGTTTCAAAGGAATGAGATTTGTCGGAGAGTTCAGAGAAAAGAATGAGATTAAGCGCAAAGGTCTCACAAAGGATTGGAGATTCATTCGTCATGATGTGCAATGAGCTTAGCGTATAGAATGGGTGGCTACGATGGTTTGAACCTAGAATGGTCAGCTATTATGCTCAATCTATGCACCAGGCAACCGTTAACATCTCGGGACTGATCTTCTAATGTATGGTCGACAACGCAAACTCCTCTACATGGGCCATGTATCCTCGTTTTGTTCAGCTTCTCATTAATGATCAGCATCCAAATCTTCCACATGACATTGACATGTACAAATTTCAGTTGCCGACTGGCCAACAAATCACGGAACTGAAAACTCAAGAGTGGGTGATGCTACACTAGTGGATGCATAGAGAGGATAGATTTCATCTAGTAAAAGCTGCGTACGAAAAATATAGAGAAAGTGTTAAAAGAAAAATACAGACAGACATAGAAGAGGAGGCCGATGAAGAATAGGAGGAAACCGAGCAGCTGATAAGAAAGAATAAAGGTAAACAAACTGCAAAGGAGGGGGGATTCGTTAAAGAAAAAGAAAGACACCCCGACTCAGGAACGCCTGATGGAAAGCAGCTTTCGGGCTGGTGGCACTAGAGAACACAGGGAGCATATCGAAAACTTGCATGCCATATATGAAGCCGAAGAAAGAGAAAAAAGAGAAGCAAAGAGAAAGAGACGTGAGATGACGGAATCTGAGATGCTAGTGACTGTCACTTCTGAGCAAGAACAATTAGATGCATTTGTTGATCAAACTAATTGTAGATCCAAAAGCTCCTAGCCGGTCACCTCCCTTGAAGCGAAAGAAAACCGGGGAAGGGTCTTTGAAAAGTGCACCAACAAAGCAGATGCCTCAGCAAGTTCCACGAAGACCTCGTCCATTTCAGGAACTTTATGATAACTTGTCAAAAGACACCAGGACAGGTCCTGCTCAAGAAATATGCCTTCTGAAGCATCAAGTAAGTAACACTAACGTGATCCGTGAGAAGCTGAGAGAGTAGAGAAAGACAAACAAGGAGCTTCATGCGTATGTCAAGGAACAAACAAGATTCGTTAGATTTCAGCAAGTTGGTATGGAGGAGACCTATAGAATGATCAGAGAACTATGTGCTAAAGCAGAAATACAACCTATGTTCTCAGCTACAGATATCTTTGACTACGAGAAGTTTAAGGTTGAAGAAGACAAGCGAAAGGCTGGGGAAGCTGAGAAAAAGAAGAGACGTTTGGAATCTGCGGTGAATGTTACCGAAGAAGATGAAAGTGAGGAAGAGGAGGTGGATAGGGATGAGATGCCAAAATTTTGTTGAATGGGGATTGGAGGAAGATATTTTGTATGAAACTGAAGATGGTGATGAAGTGACCCCAATACATCCTGAATGGTTTAGAAGAGAAAGAGAAAAGCTCCCAGATTTTTATCAAGTTGTCACAGTTGAAAAGATAGAAGTTACTGACTAGAGAATTAGCTGGAAGTACTGCAATTTGAAAGGGATGTTTATTGTGAAAAGACGGGGTGGAGTCATCCAACACTTCAAAACTGGAGTAGACATAAAAAGTCTACCTCGATGGGATATCCGTGAACTTGGAAGGTTAGATTTGATAAACCCTACCAACAGTAGTATTGGTGCTGACTTTGAACGATTGATCTTTAGAGAATGCAATCGAGGGTTCACTATGTTCAAGCCGCAGCGCCCTCGCAGAAGAGTTTCAAATAAAATAAATGATCCCATTACTGACAAGGGCGTGGTCACGTGGGTTAGTGATCCTGCTAAAGTTGAAACTAGAGTCAAAATTCTCTAGAACAACCTGTGATGCTCACGAATTTCAAGAAATTGTTCTACGACAGGAAAACATGAGAAGAAGTGATCAGATCTGATTCTAACGAAGATATTCGTATTCTTGACCCAATGGATGTCTTCATGTTCTGCCTATCTGATCTAAACATTCTCTATGGACATAAGATTCATGTCGGTACCGGAAATGAATATAAAGAAGAAGGAATGTTGTTCCAAAGGGCGGTAGAACGAGCAAGAGAAAGAAAGATAGAAATGATGGACATGGTGACCGGAATTGAGAAACAGAAGGATAAGGAGGAAGCAAGGAAAAAGAAAAGAAAACATAAATCGTCAGCTCAGTAGAAAGCTCCATCACCCACCACAGTTGCATCAAAATCTCAACCTCCGGTCTCGTGCACATATGAGGCCACGACGGAGGATCCACCCATCACAAGTGAAGCTATTGTTAACCCAACTGAAGCATCGCCTGAACAGACTGCAGATCAAGCTGCCCCATATCCAGAAACCGAGGATCAAGAATGAAGAATCAAACTAGTATGCAACGATCTAGGGGGGATATTGTTGGATATTTTGAGATTGTTGGTACTTAGTTTTAGTAGGTTTTGGATAGTTTTGTAATGATTTAATGTATTTTAGAAAGTTCAGGGGCTAAAAGTGCAACTACAGGAAACTGTCCAGTAGCGGCGTATTTATGTGCCCAACGTATTTATTAAATACGTTGGGCAATCAGATTGTATATATAGGTTGATCAATGAAACCCTAGTCCAAGGTTCTTTGACAAGTTTTGGTGATTTCTTTGTGTTATGATTGTTGTTCTTGTGCTTAATCCGAAGATCCAGGTGCATTCAGTGATTATATCATTTGGGATTCCATATACAACACTTGTTGTTTGATCCATACACGAATCTTCATCTTCATCTTTTGGTTTTTCTTAACTTTTACACATCCAAACAACTAATCTTTAGTTGTTTGGTGATAACAATCTAACCACTGTGATTCGAATATGTTTTTGGGGCTCACAACTTTCTCAAGATTCACATTCTAAATCGGAAATTCTTGATCTGAATATAGTTTGTCCGATCCTTTCATGGTATAAGCAACCAATGTAGAATCATCATCCGAACTATAATCTTATTTATCAAGATAATATTTGTGAACGCTCTCCTCATTTTTAGAAGGTGAACCTGATCTAGTTTTCTCCAAGTTTGACTTAGTACTTTCATACTTTGTGCTATCACTTTCACTTCCTAAAACCATTTCAGCAACTGTTTTAACTACATTAGGTTCACAGTCATTATCTGATTTAGTGTATGTTACATCAATATTCTCAGGCAACTCGTTTTTCTTTTTAGTTTTCAAATTTAGATTGAGTGCCTATTCCACCCCTGAAGGTTTCTTTCTAGCATAGCTTTCCCACATGGGTGGTGGAACACGGTTGTAAGCAACACTTTTGTTCTTACTGTTCTTATCATTTCTTCCTTTTCAATTTTCGGAAGAATATGATCGATGACATATGAACTGGTGGAATAACTAACTAACAATTTGTTAACCCTTTCCGTTTCAATTTTCATTTTTCAAGCTCATTTTTCAGTTCAGCAATTTTGTTAAGATGAATGTTAATTGCCATTTGTTTGTCCATAATAGTTGCTTTAAGCATCGATAAAGATACACTATCTTCATTGTTAACCTTTTCATATTGTTTAATTGCTTTAGATAATTTTTCATAAGCTTGTTTAGTTTTGTTATAATTACTTGCCAAATTATCTGGAAGTTTTTTCAGTTTAGAATAGTTTTTATCTTTCTCAAACATTCCTTGAAGGGTTCTTGGCATCTCTTGCATGGTTTTCAACCTGAACTTTGACAACCTCCCTTACCGACTCTTTGACAAATTCAGTCACTAACTCTTCCTTGAATTCATCAGAAACTACCTCTTTAAGGTTTGCCATCATTGCTTTGTTTGCAATCTTTGTCAAATTCTCAGCATTCATCTCTTTTCTTCACATCTATCAATTTCACATATTCAGACTTTTATTCCTCTTCTTCTTGCACTTGATAACTTGAATCAAAATATCCTACAAAAGATGGAAAAAATTAGGTGGAACCAGATTTCTAAAAGCATTATGCAATATATTCTCCTCTTCAACACATTGTTCATGAATATATCCTTCAAGAATAGCTTCCTCAAGAGCTTCATCGAATAGTGCTTTAGAATAATCTTATGTTTCAGGTTCAGGCTCTTCGATTATCTCTGCGAGAAGTGCGAGACTTTTGTTTTTAGAAATGTACTTGCTCCAGTTAAATCCTTCTTCTTCTTGGCCGACTACTAAAGCTTTGTCTTTAGTATTAGATGGACTGTCTTCTATTTGAATCATCCTTGAATTTGATTATGGTGGTGACATCTTATGAAAGATAGCTTTCTTGTAGTAATCATCACCAAAAGGACTTTGATTATTGTTGACTTCTCGCTTAGTACATAATAGTAATTTTAAATTTATAATAATATATAGTTTTCTTTAATATTTTTATATTATAGTATTCTATCATTATATTTACTTTAATATTTTTTTTCCTTTTTTCTTATTTAAAACCATATTTTCTTTATTTTTTCTGTATTGTTGTTGAACATTGATAAATTGTAATTTTAAATTTATAATAATATATAGTTTTCTTAATATTTTAATATTATAGTATTTTATCATTATATTTACTTTAATATATATTTTTTCTTTTTTTCTTATTTAAAACCATATTTTCTTTATTTTTTTCTTTATTATAGTATTCTATCATTATATTTACTTTAATATTTTTTTCCCTTTTTCTTATTTAAAACCATATTTTCTTTATTTTTTTCTATATTATTGTTGAACATTGATAAATGGTAATTTTAAATTTATAATAATATATTCTTTAATATTTTAATATTATAGTATTTTATCATTATATTTACTTTAATATTTTTTTTTCTTTTTCCCGTTTGAAATGTCCTTTCTCAACATCTGAAACAGGTAACTTTGATTTATCGAATCCAAGCTTCCCATCAAAACCTCGCAAACTAATTCTGTCTGTAATTTCTGTAAATTTCTGAGCTCTTCGAACTATAGAAGCCATGCACCATTTGATGTCGATAAGCTCTAATTCTTCTGAATCTATCATATCATAATCTTCCTTGGTCATATCTGGATTTCCTATCTTCCCAGCAACCAGGCTTTCATAAGATTCAAGAACAGATGCGAGCAACGACATGTGCTGCTTGGCGGTATGTTCATTAAAATCTTGTGCGTTTTGGAGATTCACAGCTATGTTGCACTGTAAAATCCTCTGGTTTGAGTTTAATTGACCAGATTGTTGACTTTGGAAACTATGAGCTTTGTGAATGCTGAGGTGTTTCGAGTGATATTGGTTCAAAGCTAGAAAATGATTAAAAATCGGATTGATTAGAAGGTGGGCTTGTAGAACTATCAGCACTGAAGGCAGTTTGTACTTTTGGACTTTGAATACCAATAGAACTGCTTTTAAAGTAAAGGTTTACATCTTGTTACATTTGAGCAACTTTTGATTTGGCCATGTTCTGCATTTCTAGTTCATGACCTTCAAGCTTTTCTATGAACTTTGATAAGAACCACTATACTCTGCACCATTTTTAAGAATCGTTAAGTACGTAGTCCACTCTCCCTTAGGTAAAGCATCTGCCAACTTGTCGACTAACTCCTCATTTGTATTCTGAATTCCCAACCTCTTCTGTTGAACAACTAGGTGACAGTAATGCTCGATCAACTGCTTCATAGTTTCGCCTTTTAAGAGGTTGAAAATATCGAACTCTTTTCTAAGCAGTGCCTTTTTGCTCTTCCTCATTTGTGAACTTCCCTAGAACTTCAACCTTCTTCATTTGAACAACTAGGTGACAATAATGCTCGATCAACTGCTTCATAGTTTCGCCTTTCAAGAGGTTGAAAATATCAAACTCTTTTCTAAGCAGCGCCTTTTTGCTCTTCCTCATTTGTGAACTTCCCTGGAACTTCAACCTTAATGCATTCCATAATGATTGTGAGTTATCATCATGTTGCAGCAATGCTAAGATATCTTCTTTGATTGATTGTTGCAATATGCTCATCATTTTCTTCTCATTGACAAAATTTTATTTTTAATAGCCGGTGTGAACTGAATTAACGTCTTTTCCAATTCATTTTCCCTAATTGGTATGGTATATTTTTCTTCTATAGCAGACCAGCTATTAAAATGGTTCGCTTACACCCAGTTAACAAACCGTTTACTTCAACTATCATAATCCTCCAATTCATCAACTTTGGGGGTTTCACCATTATCCCCATTTCGTTCTCCAAATTCAGATTCTGTGCGGCTGTAGTTGATACATTAACAGTTGACATAGCAAACGCGTTGTAAAATCCGTTCTCCATTTTACCATCCTGAAACAACATTAAATGCTAAAACAATTAAGATTTTGGTTCGAGTGAAGTAAAAAATGTTAAACTTGATTTATCTTCGTGCGAAGGTAAACATTATGTTCGTGCGAAGGCAGGTTCAAAACTTGACAATTTTTGCAATTTTCAACATGAATTCGTTTGTTTTCAGCTTTGATTTTCTCAAGGGTTTATCCAAACATGTTTTTACGTATTATACTTGAAAATCAGTTCATTTTGACTATGGATTCATTTAAAAAAGGAAGAATTAGTAGTATAAGTATGACAATCGACAAAATTCTGGTAATTTTGTACAACCTGAACAGCTATTACACTATCTATTTATCGCACATCATGACTTAGTTTTTTATTTTAAGTCTTAAAAGTCTAGGAATTCAACAAAATCATAGCTTGGTATGATAATGAATTCGTCACAATCACGAACATATAAAACCATATCCTAGACAGTGACAAAGACGCAAACACGCGATAAATATCAGTACTGGTTGCAGTACAGTCTGATATGAAAAAATAAGACATAAGATATGTCTGCACTGCTATACCATGAAAATTTTATCTAAACAACCAAATTGTCCAAGTCTGCAGCAAAATACAACATTCCGCAGCACAAAACAACAAATGTCCGAAAACCCAAAAATAAAAACTTTTAGTTAAGAATACTAACGGGTGTTAGAATAATATAAAACACGTACATAAATTTTGCTGTTTAAAGCTATGCAGCTTGTTCAGTAAAAACCTGACAATAAAGTCGGTACAGGAACTGAACTCAAAATGACAAATTTATTAGTTTGGAAAGCTAGATTAATAAACTGGATAATACAATTAGTACTAGAACTATTGTATAAATAAAATTATATAAGTAACACAATATGTCAGTATTTTACCCGGTAGAAGACCCGGGCCAAATTTATCAACCGAAAACGAAACAATAAGTCTAGTAAGTTATTTTGGCATATTATAACATCACTTTATAGTGTTGGGCCATTAGATTTTATAAAAGCTTATATATAAAAACATTAAAGTTTATAAATTTTATAAAAATTACAAGTTTATAAAAAAAATCCAAACCACCCCCACCTCATGGTTAAACGGGTGTAAACCCCCATGCCACTGATCCTTCCATGTTATGTTGGCTAATTGTGAGACTAGTTAGTGGTGTAAGAACCAAAAACCAATACAAAACCAAATCACTTACATTTCCTTTCATTTTCCAAACATCAAAACACAACACTTCCATTTTTCTCTCTAAAAATCAGCTAAACACCAACACTACCACCTTTAACTTAAAAAAAGGAAATCAAGCTTGCATGGAGATCCAGGGATAATCTAAGGTGTTTGCAAGGATTAGGAGGCACACTTGGAAGCTTGGAAACTTTGATCAACACTTTTCTTCATCTTTTTAACATCACTTTGATCATCCCTAGCCAAGTTCTAGTAGTAAACTCCACAACTTGATGTTTATACTTTATGTTTCATGTAAATGTACAAGGTTATCTTAAAAGTTATTTAAAAACCCACTTGAAAAACATTAATAAAACTATAACCACTAACATAATTATGTAGTTTTCTTGATGATTATGGATGATCTTGAATTTGTCATAAACTAATAAACTTGAATCTTGCATTTTTATGCATAAAACGATAATCTAAACAAATGCATGTTTAGATTAACAATATTCATTAACAAAACTTGTTATGAACATGATTATATTTTTTATAGCAATAAAGATTATGATATAGAAATTTTGCTAAAAAGTAATAATAAAGTTTCTACATTTGGAAAGATCATAAAAATGAAGTTGTTTTAAGAAGTGTTATGAACACATCTTTATACTTAAAACTAACTTTATGTAACATGTAAAGCATCGATTTTATATAAAATTCTTAACAAAAAATTTGGATGAAAAACATAAATAAAGTTTCCATTTTGAGAAAGTTTTAATCTATAACAAGTTCATGACATTTTTGTTAATATATTAGTATAATACTTGTGATTTGATGATGATTTGAATTAGAAAAGTGATTTAATACATGTTTATATAAACATGGGAAACTCATATTTTAAAGGAAACTGTGACAAATTAGATTTTTCAGGTTACCTCCGCTAGCACAACTCCGTTAGCGCAACTCCGTTATCTTTAACATGACTTAAAACATTCATTATTGCATTTCACTTCATATTGGTTGGTTAAGCGTGTCAGTTAGTACACGAACACTCACGTAACAATAATTCGGCGAATCAACCGAATTAACAAACTGCACATAAGTCTGATCCTGAACGTTGGTGAAACATGGATATGGTATTGCAAACATAGAAATAATAATATGATTGAGTGGAATTATATGTTATTTGATTACATGGACTACTTGTTAGTTGTTTCTCGTAATTGCGAACAATGTGCGTTTTTGTGTGACCTAACGTTAAAAAAATATTTATTTTTATAAACAAACTAGTGGGTATTATTTTTATAGACTTGAGTTATTAAAAATTAGTAAAAATGGTTTAGTGGGCTTGTGTTAGCTAGAAAGAGCAACCAAAAGTTACAAAAGCCCACCAAAAGGCCCACTCATGGGTTTTAATTAGTTAAAAAAACATATCCTAACCCTAAATCCCCAAAATAGATATGCCAGCCCCACCTCCACCATAATTTCAAAATTTTGCCTTTAAAACACCATTCGACTTTGATTTATTGTTGGATCTTTCAAGAGGTGGCTTCCTTGATCGATTTCAATACCCTTTAACACTGACAAGTAAGTTTTCTTGATCAATTTTGTTGTTTCTCATGAGTTAAATATTAGGGTTTTGATTATAACTTGATATTGATGATATTAGGTTGTTTAATCTGATGTATTTCAGGTTATGCTGATGTACGGGTCGGATTTGGGGTAAACAAGATCATAAACACGTTTTTGGGAAAAGCTGAAAGTAAACAGATTTTGTCCAAATCTTTATAGCCAACTTTTGTTGGCTGTAGCAAGGTAAAAACTTAACGAAATCCATTGTTTCTTGAGTCCAAGATGAATTTTCAGGAAATACCTTTCAAACCCAACTGGAATCACATGTTTTCGATGTTGTTTGGTATTTTAAATGATTTATTTCATGTGAAAGGTTTAGGCTGCGTTTTTCATCAAAATTTGTAGCCCATTACGAGTGTCATAACTTAATGTAGAGATTGATTTATGATCTCAAATTTTTACTGTAGAAAGTTCTAGGAGTTAGTAAAAATTCTGAACTGGAATTTCCTAAAAGAATAAACGAGGATTTTTAAATGATTTTTGGCGTAAACTGTCATCAGAAAGTTGTAGATCAGACCTAGGTGTAGAGAATGACTTTTTTGTGATTTTTGTGTAAAGATTCAGGTTATGAAAGAAATACACAAGTATTTGAGAACATAAGGGCACGTTGTGTTAAAATATCATAATTTTATGAGTTTGTTTAGTATTTTAAATAAATTCTGAAAACTGCCTTAAAACCGACAAGAAACTGCATTAAGCTAAAAGTATTTGTGAACGTGTTAAATATGATTATATGTTGCAACAAAGTGTTGTATGTTATTATTACTGTTAACGGTTGTCTATGAATGCATTATATGAAATTAGGCGATCACCTACTCTAACTTACTTAAACGTATAATTTGTACGACAACGTGATTCGTTGATTATGTGTTAGACTACATGTAGGATTCATAAATTAAACTAATTGAAACAGTAAACATATCAGGAGGAGATTGACTTTCCTGATTACCTTTCAAGTTTACTACCGAGCAAACTAAGGTGAGTTCACAACTCTTTTCTAAAAGAATGCGTCCCTGGTTTTGGACAACACTTTTTACGGTATCCCTGTTTTGGGCTACGCGCGCGTCCCTTGTGTGAACCACTGAAACATGTTATCCACTGGAGGTGGATAGTACACTTAGACTAAATGAAAAACTCTATCATAAAAGTCCCTGTATTTTACTGATTAGATTGCCGGGTGGGCATACGCGGGGTATTAGTTGATAGCGCTATTAGGTTTGACAAACCTCACACCGTGCTGGAGGCTGGGCGTGAACTTCTAACCTTCACTCTTGCTTTAATGTTGATAGACATTATTGAGGGCGCAAATGAAACGTCAGCATTCGGTACACAGTTTAGTCATATGATGAGGGTTAGCTACCCTAGTCATCCTTAAATTAAAATGTTGTGAACTTTACTTTTATTAAACTCAAATTTTGTTAATTCGCCAACTTTATTGTTGACACGTAGTTGCATGCTTTGCGGTCAATAGGTACAACTTTGGACGGGCATTGCAATGGGCCGGAGTCGGTGGTTCATTTAAACATATTGTTTTGAACACTTATCTAACCTGTAGTTTTAAGTTCCTGTTGGTTTTTAACTTTATTTTCCGCTGCAACACAAACTGTCTTTTACACAAATTAAAACCTTATCGCTAATCATGTTGATAGTGATGCTTTTATTATTTTAAATGGTTGGTTCGACATGATTAGTGGCTAGATCCTGGTCGGTCACACGCCTCGCGGTAAAACCCTGCATGTGGAATTTGAGGGTGTGACAGATTGGTATCAGAGCCATTGGTTATAGTAAACTATGTTTAATTTTTTTTTAAAAACCAGACTATAGCCATTCTTTGTTGAAAAACCACAACGACACCACACTCCAGATTGCAAGGTTCGTCATACTTAGATACATACATGGTAATTGTATTACTTGGCATCTACACGTGTATGATTTATTTACAACATCATGACTTATGTGCGAACTAAATATGTAAACATGATATACTGTAGAAACCGGTCAATCCTGAACCACCGACCCAATCACAATACCCAACCCATTGGCTCTTATCAAAATGTTACAAGCTTGGCTTAAAACCATTCCAAACCATACAACCAACGCGTCCATTCGCGTACGATACCCATGATTTAACGTTACCGAAAAACGTTCCCAAATGTCATCCTCGGCATTTTTCTTACATTCCAAAATAACCCCTAACAAAGAATATAAGCTTCTGCAGAGTCATACCTTTGCGTACGTGACACCCTTGGCGCGTCTATTTTACTCTGAACCACCGACACAAAATGCGAGTATAATCTTGTTGCACCCATAACTTAACCATACGACTTTCGTTTCATGTATTCTACCTATCCACGCCATCGTCTCGACATGCCCGACATCTAAAAATTATCAGTTTCATCTGCCGACGCCGCCACTGCTGCCGGAACACAGATCTGACTCTTCGTTCTTTGAGTTTGCGCGTCAATATTCGAGTAGACTAGAACCGACCCAAACGAACTCGGATTTAGGAAAATAAAATGTCCACGCGTTTGTGTCGACGAACCGCATCATCTCTACCTATCGCCATCGCCGGGAACCACCACTACAGTCACTGGAAAACAAAACAGTGGCTGGAAGTCACAGCTTTACGCGATTATCATCGCACAGCTCGAAACCTTATCATACAAACTCCGTTACGGTCAAATGATATATCCACGTGAGCATGACGTAACGAACTTTCATTCTGTGCCATTGCTATTGTAGGCCACTACTGGAGCTGCCTCTGGTGACCAGAATAGTTGTCGGAATTCTTCGGTTATTTGCCGGATTCTTTGTTTTCCACTTAATTCCTCGCCTAAGTATAATCAACCTCTCGTTCCTTCGATCCACAAATGAAATAGCGTAACACCGACAACCATATCATAATCCCCATCAATCACAAAGCTACCTCCATTACCCTGTTATGTGTTTAATTCTTAGTATAACTTGATTTTCACCTTAGCATACACAACTCAGTAAATGGGTATCTCCTAATGATTCATGGTCTTAGGGACATTGGAAGACGGAGATGCGGATAAGTCAACCCATAGATGAACGCGATGATTTATATATTTACCTTACCCCTTATATTGCATAAGTCGTTATTCCATGAGAGTTTTTCTTTTTATGCGAATCTATTCACTAGCATGTGCATTGGCCGATGCTTACCGTCTAATGCAACATATAGTTACTATTATCATCTTGGACAAATCTATCATTGCTTTATCGCTTTGACACTACATCTTCGCTTCCCCATGCAGAAACTCTAATGGGATTTCGCTCTAGCTTAGAGAATTTGGTAAGCTCGACTTTCGATCCCTGGTGATCACTTGTAGAACCCTGAAGATGGAGATGTGTTGTTGATACGACCATACCATTTTGAACATGTTTTCGCGTCCTCGCATTGAAACCTCTTGACGACGTATGTGTTATTTCTAATTCATCCGCACAACATAATTCAACCCTTTCGAGTTTGGTTGCTTACCGGCTTGACAAATCGTAAACGCGTTTAAGTCCATGGGTCATAACGAATATATCCTTACCGTACACGGGCAAGCACGAAAACCTTAATTGACGTTTCAGTTGACCCTTGACACTACAAACTCGGAACAACCATTTTTCTTTGGTAAACTCTTGTTATGCCAACACCATTCACGTAACAGTTTATCGACGAATAACGTTCTTTATTACTATTTTATACCACTTGCGTATGACCAACTACATTCTCGACATCGGATAAATTCTTACTACTGATCCTAAAACATTTATGTATTGCATCAATTTGAACACATCGATTATGGCCACACTTTGTTATGTTCTTTGCATTTTATCCTGTTGCACTAAAATGAATACCATAACCTTTATCTAAGCCTGTCATACCCAAACCTTCGCTTGGTTAAATCACTCTCTACAAACGTTACTCGAGGAGTAACGAGCCATACTTAAGTTCATCAAGTTGCAGGAGCACAAAGTAAATTTTCTACTTCCATGAGGTATGCCGAGGTCAACACCTTTTCTGCGTGAAAGTACCTTACTTATGCATAACTTCGACTTCATCGACCTCTTTATTTCTGTACTTATTTCCTCTTAGACCGGGAGATGGTCATCTCGTCTATTGCAACCAACTACAACCATAACACCATGATTGATGCCTACCAAAAATCTCATTTCCCTCTGCATGAATGCGGCAAGACGCAACCATTCTGAGCTAAAGGGCATGATGCCTGACTGGAGCTAAACAAGGTGACTGTCAAGAACCGCTATCCACTCCCACGCATTGACGATCTATTCGACCAGCTGCAAGGGTCGAGCTATTACTCAAAGATTGATCTGAGATCAGGCTATCATCAGTTGAGAGTCTGCGACAAAGACATCTCTAAAACATCATTCAGGACTCGATAAAGCCATTACGAGTTCCTTGTTATACCTTTTAGGCTAACAAATGCATCAGCGGTTTTTATGGATCTTATGAACCGGGTGTACAAGCTCTACCTTGACAAGTTCATTGTTGTTTCTATTGACGATATCCTAATCTACTCTAGAATCCAGGAGGAACAGGAGCGAGATCTACGCCTTATTTTGAAACTCTTACGGAATGAACAACTTTATGTTAAATTCTCGAAATGCGACTTTTGGCTTCATGAAGTCCATTCCTCGGTTATGTGGTCAATGAAGCTGGGATTCACGTTGATCCAGCCAAGATTGACTCTATGAAGAATTGGCTTGCACCTAAAACTCCAATTGAAATCCGTCAATTCCTTAGCCTGGCAGGTTACTACTGTAGATTCATCGAGGATTCTCCAAGATTGCCCAACCACTCACTACTCTAACACAATAGGGTACCACTTCAAGTGGGTGATATGGTTTTGTTGAAAGTCTCACCATGGAAAGGTGTGATTCACTTCGGGAAGCGAAATAAATTAAATCCGCAGTGCGTTGGACCATTCAAAATCATAAAGAAATAGGCCTGATGGCCTATAGACTGGATCTACACGAGGAATTCGTGGAGTTCACAATGTTTTACCACGTTTCAAAAAAAAAAGTTTGGCGATGAAACACTAGTCATTCCATTGAATCGAATCCAAGTGGACGAACAGCTTACGGTTCATTGAAGAACCAATCGAAACAATGGACGAAGAGGTCAAGACTGGAAGACACGAAGATACCGATTGTTAAGGTTCGCTGGAATTAAACGTGGACCAGAATTCACATTGAGCGGGAAGATCAGATGATGCGTAAATACCCCAAATGTTCAAAAACAATGCATATAAATGTTGAAGTTGGTACTAATTTCCGACGAAATTCCAAATCAACTTGGGATTGATGTGACGCCCCATGAAAACGTTAGACCACACTAGCTTCTTCAGCGACGGTTTGCAAATTTCGGGACGAAATATTCTATCAACTTGGGGATGACTGTACAACTTAGATTTTTCAGTAAACTCCGCTAGCACAACTCCGTTATCTTAAACATGACTTAAGACATTCATTATTGCATTTCATCTCATATTGGTTGGTTAATCGTGTCAGTTAGTACATCAACAACTCACGTAACAATAATTCGGCGAATCAACCGAATTAACAAACTGCACATAAGTCTGATCTGAACGTTGGTGAAACATGGATATGATATTTCAAACATAGAAATAATAATATGATTGATGGAATTATGATGTAATTTATTACATGGACTACTTTTTAGTTGTTTCTCGTAATTGCGACAATGGGTGTTTTGTGTGACCTATGATATAAAAATATTTATTTTTATAAACAAACTAGTGGCATTTTTTTATAGACTTGAGTTATTAAAAATTAGTAAAATGTTTTAGTGGGCTTGTATTAGCAGAAAGAGCAACCAAAAGTTACAAAAGCCCACCAAAAGGCCCATCCATGGGTTTTAATTAGTTAAAAAAATACATATCCTAACGCAGAAATCCCCAAAATAGATATGCCAGCCCCACCTCCCACATAATTTTGAAATTTTGCCTTTAAAACACCATTCCACTTTGATTTGTTGCTTGGATCTTTCAAGAGGTGGCTTGCTTGATCGATTTCAATACCCTTTAACACTTACAAGTAAGTTTTCATGATCAATTTTGTGTTCTCATGAGTTAAACATTAGGTTTTGATTAAAACTTGATATTGATGATACTAGTTGTTTAATCTGATGTATTTCGGGTTATGCGATGTACGGGTCGGATTTGGGGTAAACAAGATCATAAACGTTTTGGGAAGAGCTGAAAGAAAACAGTTGTGTCCAAATTTTATAGCCGAATTTTGTTGGATGTAGCAAGGTCAAAACTTAACGAAATCCATTGTTTACTTGAGTCCACGATGAATTTTCAGGTAATACCTTTCAAACCCAACTGGAATCATATTTTTCGATGTTGTTTGGTATTTTAAATGATTTATTTCGTGTGAAAGGTTCAGGTTGCGTTTTTCATCAAAATTTGTAGCCCATTACGAGTGTCATAACTTAATGTAGAAATTGATTTATGATCTCAAATATTTACTGTATAAAGTTCTAGCAGGTAATGAAAATTCTCAACTGGAATTTCGTTAAAAAGAATAAACGAGGATTTCTAAATGATTTTTGACGTAAACTGTCATCTGAAAGTTGTAGATCAGACCTAGATGTAAAGAATGATTTTTAGTGATATTTGTGTAAAGATTCAGTTTATGAAAGAAATACACAAGTATTTGGGAACATAAGGGCACGTTGTGTTAAAATATCATAATTTTATGAGTTTGTTTAGTATTTTAAATAAATTCTGAAAACTGCCTTAAAACCGACATGAAACTGCATTAAGCTAAAAGTATTTGTGAACGTGTTAAATATGATTATATGTTGCAACAAAGTGTTGTATGTTATTATAACTGTTAACGTTTCTATGAATGCATTATATGGAATTAGACGATCACCTACTCTAACTTACTTAAACGTATAATAATGTACGACAACGTGATTCGGTGATTATGTGTTAGACTACAGGTAGGATTCATAAATTAAACTAATTGAAATGGTAAACATATCAGGAGGATATTGACTTTCCTGATTACCTTTCAAATTTACTACCGAGCAAACTAAGGTGAGTTCACAACTTTTTCTAAAATCATGCGTCCCTGGTTTTGGACAACACTTTTTACGGTATCCCTGTTTTGGGCTACGCGCGCGTCCCTTGTTTGGACCACTGAAACATGCTATCCACTGGAGGTGGATAGTACACTTAGACTAAATGAAAAACTCTATCATGAAAGTCCCTGTATTTTACTGACTAGATTGCCGGGTGGGCATACGCGGGGTATTAGTTGATAGCGCTATTAGGTTTGACAAACCTCACACCGTGCTGGAGGCCGGGCGTGAACTTCTAACCTTCACTCTTGCTTTAATGTTGATAGACATTGTTGAGGGCGCAAACGAAACGTCAGCATTCGGTACACAGTTTAGTCATATGATGAGGGTTAGCTACCCTAGTCATCCTTAAATTAAAACATTGTGAACTTTACTTTTATTAAACTCAAATTTTGTGAATTCGCCAACTTTATTGTTGACACGTAGTTGCATGCTTTGCCGGTCAATAGGTACAACTTTGGACGGGCATTGCAATCGGCCGGAGTCGGTGGTTCATTTAAACGTATTGTTTTGACTTTATTTTCCGCTGCAACTCAAACTGTCTTTTACACAAATTAAAACCTTATCGCTAATCATGTTGATAGTGATGCTTTTATTATTTTAAATGGTTGGTTCGACATGATTAGTGGCTAGATCCTGGTCGGTCACACGCCTCGCGGTAAAACCTTGCATGTGGAATTTGAGGGTGTGACAAATTGGTATCAGAGCCATTGGTTATAGTGAACTATGTTAAAATTTTTTTTTTAAAAACCAGACTATAGCCATTCTTTGTTGAAAAACCACAACGACACCACATTCCAGATTGCAAGGTTCGTCATACTTAGATACATACATGGTAATTGTATTACTTGGCATCTACACGTGTTATTTGTTTACAACATCATGACTTATTTGCGAACTAAATATGTAAACATGATATACTGTAGGAACCGGTCGATCCTGAACCACCGACCCAATCACAATACCCAACCCATTTGCTCCTATCAAAATGTTACAAGCTTGGCTTAAAACCATTCCAAACAATACAACCAACGCGTCCATTCGCGTACGATACCCATGATTTAACGTTACCGAAAAACGTTCCCAAATGTCATCCTCAATATTTTTCTTACATTCCAAAATAACCCCTAACAAAGAATATAAGCTTCTACGGAGTCATACCTTTGCGTATGTGACACCCTTGGCGCGTCTATTTTACTCTGAACCACCGACACAAAATACGAGTATAATCTTGTTCCACCCATAACTTAACCATACGACTTTCGTTTCATGTATTCTACCTATCCACGCCATCGTCTCGACATGCCCGACATTTAAAAATTATCGGTTTCATCTGCCGACGCCGCCACTGCTGCCGGAACACAGATCTGACTCTTCGTTCTTTGAGTTTGCGCGTCAATATTCGAGTAGACTAGAACCGACCCAAACGAACTCGGATTTAGGAAAATAAAATGTCCACGCATTTGTTTCGACGAACCGCATCATCTCCACCTATCGCCATCGCTGGAAACCACCACTACAGTCACTGGAAAACAAAACAGTGGCTGGAAGTCACAGCTTTGCGCGATTATCATCGCACAGCTCGAAACCTTATCATCCAAACTCCGTTACGGTCAAACGATAATCAACATGAGCGTGACGTAACGAACTTTCATCCTGTGCCATTGCTATTGTAGGCCACTACTGGAGCTACCTATGGTGACCATAATAGTTGTCGGAATTCTTCGGTTATTTGCCGGATTCTTTGATTTCCACTTAATTCCTCGCCTAAGTATAATCAACCTCTCGTTCCTTCGATCCACAAATGAAATAGCGTAACGCTGACAACCATATCATAATCCCCATCGATCACAAGGCTACCCCCATTACCCTGTTATGTGTTTAATTCTTAGTATAACTTGATTTTCACCTTAGCATACCCAACTCAGTAAATGGATATCTCCTAATGATTCGTGGTCTTAGGGACATTGGAAGACGGAGATGCGGATAAGTCAACCCATAGATGAACGCGATGATTTATATATTTACCTTACCCCCTTATATTGCATAAGTCGTTATTCCATGAGAGTTTTTCTTTTTATGCGAATCTATTCACTAGCATGTGCATTGGCCGATGCTTACCGTCTAATGCAACATATAGTTACTATTATCAGCTTGGACAAATCTATCATTCCTTTATCGCTTTGACACTACATCTTCGCTTCCCCATGCAGAAACTCTAATGGAATTTCGCTCTAGCTTAGAGAATTTGGTAAGCTCGACTTTCGATCCTTGGTGATCACTTGTAGAACCCTGAAGATGGAGATGTGTTGTTGATATGACCATACCATTTTGAACATGTTTTCGCGTCCTCGCATTGAAACCTCTTGACGACGTATGTGTTATTTCTAATTCATCCGCACAACATAATTCAACCCTTTCGAGTTTGGTTGCTTACTTGCTTGACAAATCGTAAACGCGTTTAAGTCCATGGGTCATAACGAATATATCCTTACTCGTACACGGGCAAGCACGAAAACCTTAATTGACGTTTCAGTTGACCCTTGACACTACAAACTCGTAACAACCATTTTTCTTTGGTAAACTCTTGTTATGCCAACACCATTCACGTAACAGTTTTATCGACGAATAACGTTCTTTATTACTATTTTATACCACTTGCGTATGACCAACTATATTCTCGACATCGGATAAATCCTTACTACTGATCCAAAAACATTTATGTATTGCATCAATTTGAACACATCGATTATGGCCACACTTTGTTATGTTCTTTGCATTTTATCCTGTTGCACTTAAATGAATACCATAGCCCTTATCTAAGCCTGTCATACCCAAATCTTCGCTTGGTTAAATCACTATCTACAAACGTTACTCGAGGAGCAACGAGCCATACTTAAGTTCATCAAGTTGCAGGAGCACAAAGTAAATTTTCTACTTCCATGAGGTATGTCGAGGTCAACACCTTTTCTGTGTGAAAGTACCTTACTTATGCATAACTTCGTCTTCATCGACCTCGTTATTTCTGTACTTATTTCTTCTTAGACCGGGAGATGGTCATCTCATCTATTGCAACCAACGACAACCATAACACCATGATTGATGCCTACCAAAAATCTCATTTCCCTCTGCATGAATGCGGTAAGACGCAACCATTCTGAGCTAAAGGGGCATGATGCTGGACTGGAACTAGACAAGGTGACTGTCAAGAACCGCTATCCACTCCCACGCGTTTATGATCTATTCGACCAGCTGCAGGGGTCGAGCCATTACTCAAAGATTGATCTGAGATCAGGCTATCATCAGTTGAGAGTCTGAGACGAAGACATCTCTAAAACAGCATTCAGGACTCGATACAGCCATTACGAGTTCCTTGTTATGCCTTTTAGGCTAACAAATGCATCAGCGGTTTTTATGGATCTTATGAACCGGGTGTACAAGCTCTACCTTGACAAGTTCATTGTTGTTTTTATTGACGATATCCTAATCTACTCTAGAAGCCAGGAGGAACACGAGCGAGATCTACGCCTTATTTTGAAATTCTTACAGAATGAACAACTTTATGCTAAATTCTCGAAATGCGACTTTTGGCTTCATGAAGTCCATTCCTCGGTTATGTGGTCAATGAAGCTGGGATTCACGTTGATCCAGCCAAGATTGACTCTATGAAGAATTGGCTTGCACCTAAAACTCCAATTGAAATCCGTCAATTCCTTGGCCTGGCAGGTTACTACTGTAGATTCATCGAGGGATTCTCCAAGATTGCCCAACCACTCACTACTCTAACACAATAGGGTACAACTTCAAGTGGGTGATATGGTTTTGTTGAAAGTCTCACCACGGAAAGGTTTGATTCACTTCGGGAAGCGAAATAAATTAAATCCGCAGTGCGTTGGACTGTTCATAATCGTAAAAGAAATAGGCCTGATGGCCTATAGACTGGATCTACACGAGGAATTCAGTGGAGTTCACAATGTTTTCCACGTTTCAAAAAAAAAAGTTTGGCAGATGAAACACTATTCATTCCATTGAACGAGATCCAAGTGGACGAACAGCTACGGTTCATTGAAGAACCAATCGAAATAATGGACGAAGAGGTCAAGACTGGAAGACACGGCAAGATACCGATTGTTAAGGTTTGCTGGAATTCAAAGCGTGGACCAGAATTCACATTGGAGCGGGAAGATCAGATGATGCGTAAATACCCCAAATGTTCAAAAACAATGCATTAAATGTTGAAGTTGCTACTGAATTTCCGGACGAAATTCCAAATCAACTTGGGGATGATGTGACGCCCCATGAAAACGTTAGACCACACTAGCTTCTTCAGCGACGGTTTGCAAATTTTCGGGACGAAAATTCTATCAACTTGGGGATGATGTGACAACTTAGATTTTTCAGGTAAACTCCGCTAGCACAACTCCGTTATCTTTAACATGACTTAAGACATTCATTATTGCATTTCACTTCATATTGGTTGGTTAATCGTGTCAGTTAGTACACGAACACTCACGTAACAATAATTCAGCGAATCAACCGAATTAACAAACTGCACATAATTCTGATCCTGAACATTGGTGAAACATGGATATGATATTTCAAACATAGAAATAATAATATGATTGAGTGGAATTATATGTTATTTGATTACATGGACTACTTGTTAGTTGTTTCTCGTAATTGCGAACAATGGGCGTTTTGTGTGACCTAGCGTTAGAAAAATATTTATTTTTATAAACAAACTAGTGGGCATTATTTTTATAGACTTGAGTTATTAAAAATTAGTAAAATGTTTTAGTGGGCTTGTGTTAGCTAGAAAGAGCAACCAAAGTTACAAAAGCCCACCAAAAGGCCCATCCATGGGTTTTAATTAGTTTAAAAAATACATATCCTAACGCTAAATCCCCAAAATAGATATGCCAGCCCCACCTCCACCATAATTTTGAAATTTTGCCTTTAAAACACCATTCCACTTTGATTTGTTGCTTGGATCTTTCAAGAGGTGGCTTGCTTGATCGATTTCAATAACCTTTAACACTTACAAGTAAGTTTTCTTGATCAATTTTGTTGTTTCTCATGAGTTAAACATTAGGGTTTTGATTATAACTTGATATTGATGATACTATGTTGTTTAATCTGATGTATTTCGGGTTATGCTGATGTACGGGTCGGATTTGGGGTAAACAAGATCATAAACACGTTTTTGGGAAGAGCTGAAAGAAAACAGATTCTGTCCAAATCTTTATAGCCGAATTTTGTTGGATGTAGCAAGGTCAAAACTTAACGAAATCCATTGTTTCTTGAGTCCACGATGAATTTTCAGGTAATACCTTTCAAACCCAACTGGAATCATATTTTTTCGATGTTGTTTGGTATTTTAAATGATTTATTTCGTGTGAAAGGTTCAGGTTGCGTTTTTCATCAAAATTTGTAGCCCATTACGAGTGTCATAACTTAATGTAGAAATTGATTTATGATCTCAAATATTTACTGTATAAAGTTCTAGCAGGTAATGAAAATTCTCAACTGGAATTTCGTAAAAAGAATAAACGAGGATTTTTAAATGATTTTTGGCGTAAACTGTCATCTGAAAGTTGTAGATCAGAGCTAGGTGTAGAGAATGATTTTTAGTGATATTTGTGTAAAGATTCAATTTCAGAAAGAAATACACAAGTATTTGGAAACATAAGGGCACGTTGTGTTAAAATATCATAATTTTATGAGTTTGTTTAGTATTTTAAATAAATTCTGAAAAACTGCCTTAAAACCGACATGAAACTGCATTAAGCTAAAAGTATTTGTGAACGTGTTAAATATGATTATATGTTGCAACAAAGTGTTGTATGTTATTATAACTGTTAACGGTTGTCTATGAATGCATTATATGGAATTAGGCGATCACCTACTCTAACTTACTTAAACGTATAATAATGTACGACAACGTGATTCGGTGATTATGTGTTAGACTACAGGTAGGATTCATAAATTAAACTAATTGAAACGGTAAACATATCAGGAGGAGATTGACTTTCCTGATTACCTTTCAAATTTACTACCGAGCAAACTAAGGTGAGTTCACAACTCTTTTCTAAAAGCATGCGTCCCTGGTTTTGGACAACACTTTTTACGGTATCCCTATTTTGGGCTACGCGCGCGTCCCTTGTTTGGACCACTGAAACATGCTATCCACTGAGGTGGATAGTACACTTAGACTAAATGAAAAACTCTATCATGAAAGTCCCTGTATTTTACTGACTAGATTGCCGGGTGGGCATACGCGGGGTATTAGTTGATAGCGCTATTAGGTTTGACAAACCTCACACCGTGCTGGAGGCCGGGCGTGAACTTCTAACCTTCACTCTTGCTTTAATGTTGATAGACATTGTTGAGGGCGCAAACGAAACGTCAGCATTCGGTACACAGTTTAGTCATATGATGAGGGTTAGCTACCCTAGTCATCCTTAAATTAAAACATTGTGAACTTTACTTTTATTAAACTCAAATTTTGTGAATTCGCCAACTTTATTGTTGACACGTAGTTGCATGCTTTGCCGGTCAATAGGTACAACTTTGGACGGGCATTGCAATCGGCCGGAGTCGGTGGTTCATTTAAACGTATTGTTTTGAACACTTATCTAACTTGTAGTTTTAAGTTCCAGTTGGTTTTTAACTTTATTTTCCGCTGCAACACAAACTGTCTTTTACACAAATTAAAACCTTATCGCTAATCATGTTGATAGTGATGCTTTTTTATTTTAAATGGTTGGTTCGACATGATTAGTGGCTAGATCCTGGTCGGTCACACGGCTCGCGGTTAAACCCCGCATGTGGAATTTTAGGGTGTGACAAATTGGTATCAGAGCTATTGGTTATAGTGAACTAGGTTTAAAAAACTTTTTAAAAAACCAGACTATAGCCATTCTTTGTTGAAAAACCACAACGGCACCACACTCCAGATTGCAAGGTTCGTCATACTTAGATACATACATGGTAATTGTATTACTTGGCATCTACACGTGTATTATTTATTTACAACATCATGACTTATGTGCGAACTAAATATGTAAACATGATATACTGTAGGAACCGGTCGATCCTGAACCACCGACCCAATCACAATACCCAACTCATTTGCTCCATATCAAAACGTTACAAGCTCGGCGTAAAACCATTCCAAACCATACAACCAACGCGTCCATTCGCGTACGATACCCATGATTTAACGTTACCGAAAAACATTCCCAAATGTCGTCCTCGGCATTTTTCTTACATTCCAAAATAACACAAAACAAAGAATATAAGCTTCTACGGAGTCATACCTTTGCGTACGTGACACCCTTGGCGCGTCTATTTTACTCTGAACTCCTGACACAAAATGCGAGTATAATCTTGTTCCACCCATAACTTAACCATATGACTTTCGTTTCATGTATTCTACCAATCCACGCGATTGTCTTAACATGCCCGACATCTAAAAATTATCGGTTTCATCCGCCGACGCCGCCATTGCTGCCGGAACACAGATCTGACTCTTCGTTCGTTTGAGTTTGCGCATCAATATTCGAGTAGACCAGAACCGACCCAAACAAACTCGGATTTTGGCGAATAAAATGTCCACGCATTCGTGTCGGACCGCATCATCTCCACCTATCGCCATCACTGGAAACCACCACTACAGTCACTGGAAAACAAAACAGTGGCTAGAAGTCACAGCTTTGCGCGATTATCATCACATAGCTCGAAACCTTATCATCCAAACTCCGTTACGGTCAAACGATATATCCAGTGAGAGTGACGTAACGAACTTTCATCATGTGCCATTGCTGTTGTAGGCCACCACTGGAGCTGCCTTGGTGACCAGAACAGTTGTCGGAATTCTTCAGTTATTTGCCGGATTCTTTGTTTTCACTTAATTCCTCGCCTAAGTATAGTCAACCTTTTGTTCCTTCGATCCACAAACGAAATAGCGTAACGCTAACAACCATATCATAATCCCCATGATCACAAGGCTACCCCCATTACCCTGTTATGTGTTTAATTCTTAGTATAACTTGATTTTCACCTTAGCATACCCAACTCAGTAAATGGATGTCTCCTAATGATTCGTGGTCTTAGGGACATTGGAAGACGGAGATGTGGATAAGTCAACCCATAGATGAACGTGATGATTTAGACATTTACCTTACCCCCTTATATTGCATAAGTCGTTATTGCATGAGTGTTTTTCTTTTTATGCGAATCTATTCACTAGCATGTTGCATTGGCCGATGCTTACCGTCTAATGCGACATATAGTTACTATTATCAGCTTGGACAAATCTATCATTCCTTTATCGCTTTGACACTACATCTTCGCTTCCCCATGCAGAAACTCTAATGAGATTTCGCTCTAGCTTAGAGAATTTGGTAAGCTCGACTTTCGATCCTTGGTGATCACTTGTTGAACCCTGAAGATGGAGATGTGTTGTTGATACGACCATACCATTTTGAACATGTTTTCGCGTCCTCGCATTGAAACCTCTTGGCGACGTATGTGTTATTTCTAATTCATCCGCACAACATAATTCAGCCCTTTCGAGTTTGGTTGCTTACCGGCATGACAAATCTTAAAATCGTTTAAGTCCATGGGTCATAATGAATATATCTTTAATCGTACACGGGCAAGCACGAAAACCTTAATTGACGTTTCAGTTGACCCTTGACACTACAAACTCGGAACAACCATTTTTCTTTGGTTAACTCTTGTTATGCCAACACCATTCACGTAACAGTTTTATCGACGAATAACATTCTTTATTACTATTTTATACCACTCGCGTACGACCAACTACATTCTCGACATCGGATAAATCCTTACTACTGATACTAAAACATTTATGTATTGCATCAAGTTGTACACATTAATAATGGCCACGCTTTGTTATGTTCTTCGCGTTTTATCCTGTTGCACTTAAATGAATACCATAGTCCTTATCTAAGCCTGTCATACCCAAATCTTAGCTTGGTTAAATCACCCTCTACAAACGTTACTCGAGGAGCAACGAGCCATACTTAAGTTCATCAAGTTGCAGGAGCACAAAGTAAATTTTCTACTTCCATGAGGTATGCCGAGGTCAACACCTTTTCTGTGTGAAAGTACCTTACTTATGTATATCTTCGTCTTCATCGACCTCTTTATTTTTGTACTTATTTCCTCTTAGACAGGGAGATGGTCATCTCGTCTATTGCAACCAACTACAACCATAACACCATGATTGATGCTTACCAAAAATCTCATTTCCCTCTGCATGAATGCGGCAAGACGCTACCATTATGAGCTAAAGGGGCATGATGCCGGACTGGAACTAGACAAGGTGACTGTCAAGAACCGCTATCCACTCCCACGCGTTTATGATCTATTCGACCAGCTGCAGGGGTCGAGCCATTACTCAAAGATTGATCTGAGATAAGGCTATCATCAGTTGAGAGACTGAGACGAAGACATCTCTAAAACAGCATTCAGGACTCGATACAGCCATTACGAGTTCCTTGTTATGCCTTTTAGGCTAACAAATGCATCAGCGGTTTTTATGGATCTTATGAACCGGGTGTACAAGCTCTACCTTGACAAGTTCATTGTTGTTTTTATTGACGATATCCTAATCTACTCTAGAAGCCATGAGGAACACGAGCAAGATTTGCGCCTTATTTTTAAACTCTTACGGAATGAGCAACTTTATGCTAAATTCTCAAAATGCGACTTTTGGCTTCATGAAGTCCATTTCCTCAGTTATGTGGTCAATGAAGCTGGGATTCACGTTGATCCAGCCAAGATTGACTCTATCAAGAATTGGCTTGCACCTAAAACTCCAACTGAAATCCGTCAATTCCTTGGCCTGGCAGGTTACTACCGTAGATTCATCGAGGGATTCTCCAAGATTGCCCAACCCCTCACTACTCTAACACAATAGGGTACCACTTCAAGTGGGTGATATGGTTTTGTTGAAAGTCTCACCATGGAAAGGTGTGATTCACTTCGGGAAGCGAAATAAATTAAATCCGCAGTGCGTTGGACCGTTCATAATCGTAAAAAAATAGGCTTGATGGCCTATACACTTGATCTACAGGAGGAATTCAGTGGAGTTCACAAGGTTTTCAACGTTTCAAAAAAAATGTTTGGCGGATAAAACACTAGTCATTCCATTGAACGAGATCCAAGTGGACGAACAGCTACGGTTCATTGAAGAACCAATCGAAATAATGGACCAAGAGCTCAAGACTCGAAGACATGGCAAGATACCGATTTTTTAGGTTCGTTGGAATTCAAATCGTGGACCAGAATTAACATTGGAGCGGGAAGATCAGATGATGCGTAAATACCCCCAAATGTTCAAAAACAATGCATTATACATTGAAGTTGATACTGAATTTCGGGATGAAATTCCAAATCTACTTGGGGATGATGTGACACCCCAAGAAAACCTTCGACCACACTAGCTTCTTCAACGACGGTTTGCAAATTTTCGGGACAAAAATTCTATCAACTTGGGGTATGATGTGACAACTTAGATTTTTCAGGTTAACTCCGCTAGCACAACTTCGTTAGCACAACTTCGTTAGCACAACTCCATTATCTTTAACATGACTTAAAACATTCATTATTGCATTTCACTTCATATTGGTTGGTTAAGCGTGTCAGTTAGTACACGAACACTCACATAACAATAATTCGGCAAATCAACCAAATTAACAAACTGCACATAAGTCTGATCCTGAACGTTGGTGAAACATGGATATGGTATTGCAAACATAGAAATAATAATATGATTGAGTGGAATTATATGTTATTTGATTATATGGACTACTTGTTAGTTGTTTCTCGTAATTGCGAACAATGTGCGTTTTTGTGTGACCTTGCGTTATAAAAATATTTATTTTTATAAACCGGGTATTATTTTTATAGACTTGAGTTATTAAAAATTAGTAAAAATGGTTTAGTGGGCTTGTGTCAGCTAGAAATAGCAACCAAAAGTTACAAAAGCCCACTAAAGGCCCACCCATGGGTTTTAATTAGTTAAAAAATACATATCCTAACCCTAAATCCCCAAAATACAGATGCCAGCCCCACCTCCACCATAATTCGAAATTTTGCCTTTAAAACACAATTCCACTTTGATTTGTTGCTTGGTTCTTTCAAGAGGTGGCTTGCTTGATCGATTTTAATACCTATGAACGGGGATCGAGCTCCCGAAATGAGCAGTCGACCTGATCACGCTCAACTAGTAGGGGCGGAATTCATTGCTAGAGAGGTAGATATGACAAACAAGATAGAAATTACTGTTTAACTGCTTCTGATCTATTAAAGACGTTCACGTTATAGACGCAAGTCAACAAACTGACCGAGCTTCGCCGTATGAAATGACAAATCCGTTACCAGCTCTAACACAACACTTCCCTATTTATAGGTCGACATGACTCGTACTGAAGTACGTCCAATAACAAACATCTGTGTTTCGTACGGAATAGTATTTCGTACGAGTGACTCACTCGTACGAAACACACTTATGTTTCGTGCGAATCACAGTGTATCAATACATAAAATTTACATTTTCTCATTTAAACATTAACGTGTAAACTTTATAAACATTACAGATAAATCCTAGACGTAGGCAATTGACATTATACACCAACAAACTCCCCTTGGATGTTGCCGTAGTCTGGATAATCTTCAAAACTTCACTTTGATTTGACTTTAACGCCCAAAAAATCTCTTTAACGGCTTTCGACGTTCCTCAGAAGCAATAGGCGTTTGATCGGTCAGAGGACGTTGCTTCAAAAACTGAAAACTCCTTAACAATGCTACTCTTGAACGTCCAGCGATCCGAGCTTCCTTTTCTTTAGTTTTTTTCAACTCCTTCTTCTCAATCTTTCTCCATGTTGTCTTCCAATTCGATCCCGAATGAATATCATTTGCAAAGCACACATTACGACCTTTTGAAATTGAAGTGCTTGCTCCTGATCCTTTTCTTCAAAACTGATCTTGCTATAAAATAAACATTCAATGTCTTTCTTCGAACAATTTACTAGCCACATGGGGTCTAGTACTCGAATGCCTCGCCACAACCAAAATATTCTTTTGTGTGCTATGGCGGCTTCGGTTAATTCCTCAGTTATTTTCCACGAATCTTCATCTGGGTCTACACAAATAACAGCCTCACTTGTATTAGAATCGTAATGCCACCACTTGAAGATCGTATAGAAATCTTGCTCCATTTTGATCATCGGCATGTTTTTCAACACCCGTGGTTTCTTCACAATCAACGTAATATCTTTCCCTTTTGTCACTGGATCTTCTTTAATACTATGACGCGGATAATGCGGTTTCCAGTGAACAAAACCATGCTTCACTTCAAATTTGATCAATCTCCACAACTATTGATCATGGAACTTCATCTTTAGGTTTATCATCTTTGTTTGCACAAGTTCCTTAATGTCCCAATATGGCAGAGTTTTGATGTCACTTAGATATCAGAAGTATTGAATCCCAAATTCTCTCTTAATAGCATAAACATTTAGCTCTTCAATCCAACCCCAACTCAAAATATCTCCCAAAGAAATATCAGGATCTCTAGTAAAAAATGCCAGGGGTCTTTTAACCTTTCGCTCAGCTGGATTCTCCCTAAACCATTTCTTTTTTGTTCGATAATCTCAGTTGTAGACATCTTTTCAGGAATCGTTCCTTCTTTAATAGCTTCCGATACTTTCTTTTGTAACATCTCAGAGCTATCTGCTGTAAATAAATCGATAACGTTGGTAAGTCCTCTGTACGCTGAACGACATCATTAGCATCTTCATCAGAATCACTTTCAACGACAACATTATCATATACGTTTGCGTCTTCTATTTCTTCATAAACATAAGCATTTGGTTCGAAAGCATCTATCTCATTCAGTTCGCTTCAAAATCAAAATCGAACTTTTCTCCACTAATTCCGAGCATCTCAGCTATCTCTTCTTTCGAGTAACTATGCACAAACTCTCCTCTTCAACATCATGCTCAAGATATAGAACAAATTGCTTTTGCACGACAGGAACAGAAGATGTAACATTCTCTGTGAAAATTCCTGCCTGCTGCGCATCTATCGATTTAGCAACTTTGTTTATCCCTTCCTCTTCAGCAATTTGGTTCTCAGGATCATCAAAATACTCGGAAAGATCAATTAATTCCTTAATATTTGAATCTATTACATGAACACCCGATCCACCCACATTATCATCATCATTACCATCATCCGAATCATTAGAATCTTTATCATCAACGTCAACTTCTTCAGTATCTTCTATCTCTTCCTCCTTTTCTTTTTCTTCAACCGATTCTTTACTATCTTTTCCCGTCTTTTCATCAACCACTCTCGATGTCGTTGGGAAATATCCAGAAACGCTATATCAACATCAACAGGCTTTCCTATCAGAATAAAATTCTTCGGTTCCTCATACACTACGATATCCCAACACTGTACTGGCCCAGATTCAGCTTCTGGCACAGCTTCTTCAGTCATAGAATCCTCCACAATCTTACCCTTACCTTTCCGTAACACATCAGATTGTTGTTTTGCCAACCGTTCTCGCTCTGCAACTCTTTCTCTTGCTTCTTCACGTTCAATTTCATCAAACGTTGCAGATATACTCAAACCAAACTTCTTCTCAAGAATCTTCTCAAATACATCCATCCTTTGATTATTTCTCAACCTTTCTTCTTCGTACTCAGTCATTCTCAATCGTAATCTTTCATTTTCAGAAATAATACTTGCCATCATCGCTTCGAGTTGCTGTTTATCAACCATTAAACCTCCAATTCTTTCAAGCATCTCAAACTTCTCTGCCGTTAACAAGTTTATCTGCTCTTGTAATTCAGCAATGCGCACAACGTTCATCATCACTTGTTTCTGCAAATCATCAATTCTAGGATCATCAAACTGAAACTCATCTCCTCCTGTAGATCGTCTAAATTAATCTCGTCAAAGAATGCTTGTGAGCCAAACGATTGTGATGTAGGACCAGATTGCTGAGCATGAGATGGTTGAGACTGTTGTTGAGCCGACTGTTGTGTTACTGGTTGCTCGACAGGCTCTAGATCAGGCATAGGTTGTTGAACAGGTTCTGGCACAAATTGTTGCGGTGTTGGTTGTTGCTGTTCAGGTTCTTGTTCAGGAACTGGTGGTTGTTGCAAAGATATTTCTAGTTTAATATGTGGCTGATCTGGCTCGGGATGCATATAATGTAGTGGAGATGGAATACTCTGTGTTTGTTCCTCCACATTTGCTTCAGTAGTTTGCTCAGCACTAGCTTCTGTTGGATTAACAATCGGAGATATGCGAGCTGTAGATCGTTTCATCCTTCTTTGTCTTTTCTTTGACCGGAGTTCTAAAACCAGATTCAAGCTCAGATTCAGACGGAACGTAAGTAGTATCGTCTTCGCCTGTTGCCTTTCTTTTTTGTTCTTTGGCTTTACGCTTCAGCTCATCTTGACGTTTCTTTGCCAATTTCTCCGCTCTTTTCTTTTTCTCCTGCACGTCTATCCTCTGAATCGGTACTAGAAGATAGTACTTCTTCAGCTGCTGTCTTGTCAGCTCCAAAAGCCTGACGTTCTATATCTTCTGCCATTTTTTTAACTTTTTCTTCAATCTCAGGTTCATCCCTCAATCCTGAACTTTCAGCAGTAGATGCAACTTTTCTCCTTCTTCCTTTGTATGTAGCCTTACCTCCTTTATCTCCGTCTTTCACAAACCACGGACTTCGCTTTGCTACCAACAAAGATAATGATTTCACTTCCTCCTCATCGTCACCACTATCGTCTTTCCTCCATTTTCCATGTGGGGGTGAGATGTAATCTTTATTCAGAATAGCACCAAACATCGGTTTAGCCGCGGGAGCAGACTTCAAATGTACGTTCATCTTTCGTAGAGATTGAACATCCATATGCTCAAGTTTAAGCACATCATCAGAAGATTTCTTCAAGTTAGGATGTAAATAGTCTAATATCATCTGTATAAACCTCGGGTACTGCAAAAATCTCTCATTCTGAATGTTTTGGATCATTTGAGTAAATATAACTTTCGAAAAATTATAAGGAAGATTTAGCACCAGCGTGGTAATCATGCATATCTGATAATATACTAAGTCATCAAAACCACCCTTCCTGTGACCCAAACAATGAATAATGACATGTGCCAGATATCGAAACGGCGCACTTAGATTTCCCTTCTTGAAAGGAGCAACATTCACAAAACCTGTATATCCCATCCTGTAAAATCATCCTTTCACCATATATTCAGTAAAGCCCGTTGGTTCATCCTTGTTATCTTTAAACTCTAACACTTTCCGAATCAAATCTTTCGTAATCTTAACTTGAATATCCACATCGTTAATCTTCACTGCTGATATAATGGCATTGTCGTCAAGACTATATTCTGCAGCATTCCAGAAATACTCCACATATGATAAATATATACAGTATGTCTATCTGTAATCGCTTTCGTCACTCTAATTCTGGTAACAAAATCCAAGATACTTTGGTACGCAACTATTTCTGGGATTTTAGCATCTGTGATACAGCATATGTTATGTACTGGAGAAAAACCAGATCTCTTTGCCTGTTCAAGAAAATAACATTCAACCGTTAGAAAAATTTCAAACATTCAATAAATTCTTCAGTGATTCGTATAAAAAACTCTTAATTTCGTACGAAATCAACACTTAAACAAAAAAGTTAAACTTTCAAAGTTTCAATTTATTGTTTCGTACAAAATTTTTGTTTCGCATGAAATATCCATTTGATCCAACAAGTTTTTGAACATTTTAACATTATTCTCTCTGTTTCGTCCAATAGTTCTGTTTCGTGCAAAACCTTCATGTGATCAAACCATTTGAAAGTTGAAGTTCATGTTATTCATACGATTCACTTGTTTCGCACAAAATTTTATTCTTAATCATTTTGCTTTGAAATATTATTTCGTGCGTAATAGTTCACTCATACCAAATCGTCGTCGTCCCAAAATTTGTCCAAGTGTAATCCGAACCTAAAACTTGTTGTTTTTAGCAAATTGATAGTTGATTTTCAGGTTATTGGAGCCGATATTAACGATTGTGTGGTCAATTTTAAGTTTTACCGGTCCAATTTCCCTACATCTAAGTTTTAGTCCGAATTGTACGAAAATTTGACATTATAACAGTGAGATCGTGACGAAATTACCTTGCCCATTGTATAAGGTGTGCAAATCAACCTCAACAATGTGAATAGCAAGCATAAAAACCAAGAAATGAAATTTCAGAGATGAATCGCACAAAATCTCTCTGAGTCGCTCAACAGTGCTCAAAGAACAGAAATCTCATTTTTGTGCGAGACAATGGATATTTATACTTAATCTGATTCGTACGAAAACTTGTGAATTGTATCAAATGTTTACCCTTGTTTCGTACAAAAACGACTTAACCTCATGAAACTTGATTTTGTACGAAACAAATCTAAAAACTTTAAACTTTTTCAATTCCAATTTTTATTTTTTGTATTTTTCTTTCGTTTTATCAAAAAATTTATCTTTTTCAAAAATCCACTTGACTAACCAAGTCCAAGTTAATGACCCTGGTTATCCAATTTGCCTTCCAAGTCCAAGTTAATGACCTTGGTTGACCATATTTGACCAAACACATTTATTTTTACATGTAAAGTTTCAAATTAATGAACTTTATTGACATTTGAGTAAACTTTGTTAAAAATTAGCTCCCAACCCGTGATTCCAAGCTTTCTTCAGCAAGATGTTGCTATGAATCCAACAATCAGTGTTTTTATCATCGGTAAACAAAACTAAAACAATCATGCTAAGAAAACTAAGATTCTTTTTTGGGTTTTTAAGAAATTTTTCAAAGAATAACATTTTTGTGAATTTTGTGTTTTCAGAGGATCATTTCAAGCATTCATATAGGTCATCAGTACCGTTAGTCTAGACACACCCTTTAAGCTTTTAAACAAATTTACCTAGATTGCCAATATATTTATCCATTTAAACCTCTTTTCATTTCTCAACTGTTTCAAGATATGTTAAGGTATTATTAGAAACATGAAATAACTGTGTTTCCCATCTCAGAATATACTCCCGTATCGAGATTCCCAGAATATCATATTACAGGTGAATATATCGAATTGATATCTATATATAGGTGAATGCGAGACCTTGAGAGCTCAGGTTAGTACTACCGTAAAGACAAAGAGATGAAGGCTCGTCTTTAGGTGTGTTCATTAAGGAATCTTTTGTACTGCAAATGTCATAAATGCTTAAGACATAATCATTTTTCATGCAGCTTTCGGGGAAATAATGCAAAAGTATTATATGAGTTTTAGGCCATTGCTTCCGCAAAATCAGAAGAACTCGAATAATACCCCATATATCAATCAAATTTAAAGACCTAGTATCGCAGAATCTCGCATTCTCTCAAATGAAATTTCGAAGTACTAAGTCCATATATCCGAGAGATGTTAACCCACAAGTTAATTAGTTTTTATCTTTTAGGTTTATAACTCGATAACAATCTACTGAACGAGTGAAGTCTATTGGCATATCCATAGTATGACTTGCTTAAACACTTTAAAACAGTACAATTCTTTAGCATACTGTGACTATTATTTTTGATTTACTATGATCACTCTTTTTACACAAAAACTCTTTTTGGTTTTTTAAATGTTTTTGTATTTTCCTCAAATATTCTCCCCATAAATCAAAAACATATTTTGGATTTTTTAAGAAATTATAAGAAAGAATGTACAGAAAAACGTTTACCCGATGACAAATTCACATCAGGTCGTCATCATCCTCAAACTCAACCTCAAAATCATCCCCTGATATCATATTTTTTAAACCATTTAGCTTTAACAAATTTTTGAACTTTGTTTTATCAAAAGCCTTGGTATAAAAATCTGCTTTTTGGTCATTAGTGTGGATTTTCTCAATTCGTACCAACTTTTTCTCGTAGCAATCACGAATAAAGTGGTGTTGAATCTCGATATGTTTAGTACGTGAGTGTTGACATGAGTTTTTGGTGATATCGATCACGGCTTGATTATCTACATATATAGGCATATCAAGAAATTGCAAATTTGCTGTATCCAGAGAATCTGAGCACAACAACTGGAAGCCAAAACATATTCAGCCTCACAGGTAGAGAGAGCGACCGTGGTTTGTTTCTTGCATTGCCACGTTACCAAACAGGTTCCGAAGAACTGGCAGCCGGCCGTTGTAGATTTTGTATTCAGTTTGCACCATCCGAAATCAGAATCAAGTAACCTGCAAGATTAAAATCATCATGTCTAGGGTACCACAAGCAGCTTCTTGGAAAACCCTTCAGATATCTCATTATGCGTTTAACAATAAGCATATGTGACTCTTTTTGATAAGACTGATAACGGGAGCACAGGCACATTGGATATATGATATCTGGTCGAGAAGCAGTGAGATACATCAAGAATCCGATCATGGAGCGATATAAAGTTTCATCAACTTTGTCGCCGGTAAGATCTAGACAAATGCCTTGATTTAGAGCTAACGGGGTCGATGCTGGTTTAGCTCCTGTCATATTGAATTTCTCTAATATGTCATGAACATGTTTCGTTTGATGAATGAAGATATCATCAGGCAACTGATCAACCTGAAGTCCTAGAAAGAACTTCATCTCCCCCATTGCGCTCATTTCGAATTTGTGCTTCATGACTTCTTCAAAGTCTTTACACAGCTTGTCATTTGTCGATCTAAAGATAATACCATCCACATATATCTGTACGGTAATTAGATGTCCATCGACTTCCTTTGTGAAGAGGGTTGAGTCTACTGTTCCCCTGATAAAGTCATTATCTAAAGATGATTCGATAATGTTTCATACCAAGCTATCTGGGCTTGATGAAGACCATATAAGGCTTTATTCAAGAGGTAGACTTTATCTTTGTGCACTGGATCAACGAACCCTGGTGGTTGGCCGACGTACACCTCCTCTTTCACTTTATCGTAAAGAAAAGCAGATTTAACATCCATTGGTACACCTTGAACCCTTTCCACGAGGCAAAGGCCAAGAATATACGAATTGCTTCAAGACTTGCAACTGGGGCGTAGACTTCAGTATAGTCTATCCCTTCTTGCTGATGAAACCCTTGAACCACAAGTCGAGCTTTGTTACGCCGACAACTCCTCTATCATCTCTTTTACACTTGAAGACCCATCTTGTATTAATCTTTTTGTGATGATCTGCCAGGTCAACAAGCGTCCAGACGCCAAGTTTCTGGGATTGCAATAACTCTTCTTGCATCGCATCCACCCAACTTTCTTCTTTCAATGCGTCTTTCCAGTTTCCCAGTTCAACCTGAGAAACAAAACAACTGTGAGACAATCGGACTCGAAGTGGAGCAATACTAGTATAGAAACAACTTAGATCTTTATTAATCTGATTGCGAGTTTGCACTACCGATTGTAAGCTGCCTATAATGTTCTCTGACGGATGATATGAAAGTGTCCTTGGAATCACTTCAGTGGGAACATCTACTTGTGATTGCAAATTTAAGATATTTTCATCGACAACCGGTACAGATGAAGAAGCTTTTTCCTAGCATTAGACCGATCAACCTGTTGATTCAGAAAGTCTTCAATCTGTTCAGATCCCTCATCAGAATTGAATCCTCCATCATCGAAAGTTGGTTCCCGATTAGAGTCATCATCTTCATTTGGCTGGGCAGAAGATTCAGCAACATTGACATTTGTAGCAGGAACCGGATTTAGAATAGAAAAGCTTTGATCAACATCAGACGTGTTAACTGGTAAAGATGTAGAAATCACTAACGATCGACAAACTTGTTCTTGATTAGATAACTGATGTTGAAATAACATAACAAGTTCTTCTTCAGTTGGCACATCTGGAAGATCAAACGAATCCCACAATCCATTGTAGTTAAACAGCCACGGATCCCCAGGCTTCTGCGTAGGCGTTGTATATCTTTGACAATCTACGTGCTGCGCTAGAACTACCTGGTTCAGACTCGGCAAGAAAACACGTTTTTGAGGAGTAGCATAGCCAACAAAGAAACCCTCCAAAGATTTGGCTCCAAATTTACCAACCGGGTCCAAGACGGTACACAGTGATCCAAAAGGTTCCAAAAATGCTAAGTTAGGCTTTCGTTGATTTAGTAACTCGAAACATGTCTTTTTGTGAGGCTTAACTGTTAACACATGATTTAGGGTATAGCATGCTGATGCTACTGCTTCACTCCAAAACTGATCGGTAATTTCGAATCAGCCAACATTGTTCGAGCAGTTTCTATCAACGTGCGATTCTTTCGTTCAGCTACTCCGTTTTGTTGTGGAGTATAGGGGGCGCTGAATTCATGAAGAATCCCCTTTCATTGCAGAACTCATGCATCTTCTTGTTCTTGAACTCCGTTCCATTATCACTACGAATTCTCTTAACGGGCAAATGATATAAATTCTCGAGCTTTCTGAAAAGGATCATAAGAGTTTCAAATGTTTCATCCTTGCTTTCCAGAAAGAACACCCATGAAAATCGAGAATAATCTTCTGTAACGACAAGACATATAGATCTCCAGAAATGCTTTTAACATTACTGGTCCAAAGAGATCCATGTGTAGTCTTTCTAGTGGTAGCTTTATCGAATTCAACAGCTTTCTCGGGTGTGATTTCTTATCCTGCTTCCCCTTTTTGAGCTAAGACAATCATCTGATAGATGAAAACTTTTCAAATTTACACCCTCCACTAAGTCGTTATGCACAAGAAAATTCATCTTTCGAAATGAATGTGCCCCATTTTTATGTGCCATAAAATTGACTCTTTCTCGGTAGCTTTGGAAACAAAGCGTTGAACTTTCTTTGACGTGGTAGAAGCGATGCTCATGTCAAGGACATATAAATCATTTTCTCGCGGAACTCGCATCAGAATCCATTCTTCTAGAATCTTAAAACCAGGTTTTAGAATTAGACATTCTTTATCATTGAAATGTGTCGTGAACTTCTTGTCACAAATTTGCGAGATACTAAGCAGATTGTTCTCAAGTTTAGCGATATAGTTCACTTTATCAAACAATACAACTCCGTTCGAGAGAATCCCTTCTCCTACAATTCTACCTCCCTGCGTTCCAGCAAATCCAACATATCCTCCTCTAATAGCTCTAACATCATTGAGCAGCGCAAGCATTCCTGTCATGTGGCGAGACGCTCCACTATCCATGATCCATTTTGACAATATCGAACGTTGGAGCCCCTGCACACATGATCAACAAAATTTATTTAACAAAGAGACCCAAGCCTGTTTGGTCTTGGGGGGTTTGAAATGTCGAACTTTAGACCCAGTTTGTTCTTTTCAATCTTTTTAAGCTCAATGCTGTTTGGAACAAAAGGTTTGAGTTTAATCTTGGATGATTTGGTGTTAACAATTTTAACAACCCATTTCTGTGTTTGTGGTTTAGCCCTTTTGACATAAAATTTTGAATCTTTTTGTTGAGTTTTTTGTGATGTTTCACCAAATTCAAACTTAGATTGAGGTTGAATAATTGGTTTAACATTTTGATGAGATTCAGTCTTTCTTTTAAGAATTTGTTTCGGCATAACCATGGGTGCTTTTTGCTTTTCATCCTTGGTGAACTTTTTCGGAGAAGAAACTGGTTTTGAACTTTCTTGTGAACAATATCGTGCGATATGTCCAACTTTCTTGCATTTAAAGCATGTCTGCTGCCCTTATGAACAGAGGTATTCAAAACTTGTTTCTGTTTTTGTTTCTCTTTTTCTTTAAGAAAATCATCATTTGATTGGGTACCAATGATTTCCTATTCCTTCTCGGTTGTTGTCCCAAATACAAAATTAATTTTCTTTGTAAAATCCAATTTTTGGGACCTGTTGGTTTTATGTTGCTTCTGAAAACCAAACCTGCTCGTTTGTTTTTCGGATAATCTCCATTTTTTCGATATTAAGGTCGGTTATCAGTTTTTGATTTACAATAGAAAGATGAATCATGTTTATCTAAATCATCATGCCTTACCTCCATCAGCTTGAACATTTTATCAACACAACTCTTTTCACATTCTTGATGGGAAAATCCTCATCCGAAAATAGTTTATAGATCCTTTCATTTTATAAACTATTACATTAGGATGATCATTTAAACAATTTTCTGATTTGTCATCAGATTTTGACTTCTCAGACTTTTCAGACTCAACCACTTTAGATTCATTTGTTAACACTTTTACAATCAAATTTTCTACCACTTCAGTATCACATTCACCATCATTTTTAGTGTAAGTTATATCGATATCCTCAGACAACTGTTTGGTTTTCATTTTAAGATTTAGCGCCTTTTCCACCCCAGATGGATTTTTGCAAGCATAACTGTTCCACATGGGTGGAGGAACTCGATCATAACTTCCACTCTTTGTTTCACCATTTTTAGATTCCTCGGTATTTTTATTTTTTGGTAAAATGTGATCTATGACATATGAGCTTGTGGAATAACTAATTAACAATTTGTTAACTTGTTCGGTTTTAATTCTCATTTTTCAAGCTCACTTTTGAGCTCAGCAATAGTGTTTAGATGAATATTAATTTCCATTTGTTTATCCATCACTGTTGCTTTAAGCATCATAAGTGTTACATCATTTTCTCTGAGTACTTTATTATATTGTTTAACAGACGCACTCAATTTGTCATATGCTTCCTTTGTGGTTTTGTAATCGCTTGACAAATTGTCTGTTAAACTTTGCAATTCAGCAATCTTTTGTCTTTCACAAGACGCTCACCACATGGTTCATCATACTTTGAACAAGATTTCTCATTCTCAGATGATTTGTTTACCTCATTTCCATTTGCCATGCACGCTTTAATGATGTCTTCTTTCAGCAATTCCTTTTTCTCATCCACTTTGACATCTTCAACCGGTTTCTTTTGCACTTCATCTGTTGAATGTTGAGTAGGTGCGAAATATCTTGCAAAAGTTTTTAAAACATCGTTAGGCAAAAGATGTTTGAATGGACCATTCAAAAGCTCCTCTTCCTCTGATGAAGTATGATAGTAATAATCGTCATCCTCAGGTCCTTCATCAAAGGAAGCCTCTGATTCTTCTTTTGGTTCATCAATAATTTTAGCCACCAATGCCAAACTTCCTCCTTTCGAAATATACTTGTTCCAATTAAACCTTTGTCTTGTTGTGTAACAACCAAAGCTCTATCTTTAGACTCGGGTTGTTTCTCTTCATCGGCACGATTCTTGTTCTTGGCTGTGGTCGGTGGTAGATCGCTCTTTTGTAATAGTCGTCTGCGAAAGGATTCTGATTCCCTTGAACCTCTCGGTTTGGACATTCTCTTTTAAAGTGACCTTTCTCCCTGACACTTAAAACAAGTAACTTTGGATTTATGAAATCCAAGTTTCCCATCCAAACCTCCCAAATTTTCTTTACCAGTGATTTCCATAAATCTCTCTGCTCGTCGAACGATCGAAGCCATGCACCATTTTATATCTATCAACTCCATTTCAACTGGATCCAATTTGATCATAGTCTTCTCGTGTCATTTCAGTATTACCAATCTTTCCAGCAACAAGACTATCATATGACTCAAGAACTGAAACAAGTAAAGACATATGTTGTTTTGCCTTCTTTTCATCAAAATTTTGTGCTTTCTGAAAGTCAACTGGCAATGTTGCATTGCAGAATTCTTTGACTTGCATTGATGATGGAGTGCTTATTGTTCTGAGATTGATTTGATCCGAAAGAAGATTGTTGACTAGAAGGTGTATTTGGATCAACTGTTGGGTATGATTGAAAACCACTTGACTGAGTTGGAGGTGTGCTTGGTGAACTATATGCACTGAAAGCAGTTTGAATCTTTGGCGCTTGGATATGGGCAGCAGAAATGTTTTTGAAATAAAGATTATCATCTTGTTGCATTTGAACAGTCTTGTTTTTGGCATGTTTTGCATCTCTAATTCATGACCTTCCAATCTTTCTATAAAGCGAGGCAACGAGAAATTACTGTATTCAACTCCATTCTTCAAGATGGTTAAGTAAGTCGACCATTCACCTTGTGGTAGAGAATCAGCTAGCTTATCAACAAGCTCTTCATTTGTCTTCACAATTCCCATTCTCTTCATATGAACTACCAGATGACAGTATCGCTCAATTAGGTGCTTAACCGTTTATCCTTTGATTAATGTGAATACATCAAACTCTTTGCTTAATAATGCCCTTTTGCTTTTGCGGAGTTGAGCATACCTTAAAATTTGGGTCGAAGAGCATTCCATAAAGATTGCCATCATCATCATGCTGCAGTAGAGCCAAGATGTCTTCTTTGATCGATTGCTAAAGAATGTTCATCATCTTCTTTTCGTTGATAAATCTTTCTCGTTCAACACAGAGAATTGGGCAAGGGTCTTTTCAAGCCCATTTTCGCCAACTGGTGTGATGTATTTTGCCTGATTGCAAACAACAAGTAAAATGGTTAGCTTGCACCCAGTTCATAAACCTCTCGCTCCAACTATCAAAGTCTTCCAGATTCATAAGCTTTGGAGGTTTAGTCATTGTTCCCATTTCATTCTCTAAATATATGTTTTGAGCTCTGCAGTTGGTAACAACCGATGTGGCGAACGCATTGTAAAATTCCTCAGACATGTTTCCTGTAAAAAGTTAGAACACACTTCTTGAAAACACACAGATCAGATTAGAAAACTTTTTGTGCGGAACAAAATATTTCGTACGAAACAAAAATTTTTCACGAAACAAAATTTTTGTACGATTCAAATTTTATCACAAACACTATGATTTTTTACGAATCAATTCATTTAATACGAAACAAGTGTTTTTAATGAGTAAAATTTTGTGTGGATGAATTTGGTACAGATCAAGTCATTTTGTACGAATCAAGTTTTTTAACTGAGTAAATTTTGGTACGATTGAGATTTTGTACAATTCAATCATTTTTTACGATTGAGAATTTGGTACTGATTCATACCAAATCAAAACAACTGTATTTCGTGCGGTTCAAACTTCAAACTGATCAAATTTTATCAATTTCAACATGATTTAGTTCAATTTTATATCCGAATTATGGTATGGATTGATTAGATTGAAGATTAACTTGAATTCCTAAAAACCTAGTCAATTTTTCCATGAATTCGTCCGAAATTTGTCCAGAATCTAGCAAAGTTCAAAAAAATGATGAAGATGAAGATATGTTCAAGTCTGAACAGTAACTACTTGTTGTCTATCTGTAAATCAGATCTCATGGCCCACTTGTGAACGGGGATCGAGCTCCCGAAATGAGCATTCGACCTGATCACGCTCAACTAGCAGAGGCGGAATTCATTGCTAGAGAGGTAGATATGAAAAGAAGATAGAAATTACTGTTTAACTGCTTCTGATCTATTAAAGAAGTTCACGTTACAGACGCAAGTCAACAAACTGACAGAGCTTCACCGTATGAAATGACAAATCTGTTACCAGCTCTAACACAACACTTCCCTATTTATAGTCGACATGACTCGTACTGAAGTGCGCGTAGTAACAAACATCTGTGTTTCGTACGAAATAGTGTTTCGTACAAAATGGTATTTCGTACGAGTGACTCACTCGTACGAAACACACTTATGTTTCGTGCGAATCACAGTGTATCAATACATAAAATTTACATTTTCTCATTTAAACATTAACGTGTAAACTTTATAAACATTACAGATAAATCCTAGACGTAGGCAATAGACATTATGCACCAACAATACCCTTTAACACATACAAGTTTTTCTTGATCAATTTTATGTTTCTCATGAGTTAAACCTTAGGGTTTTGATTATAACTTGATATTGATGATACTTGGTTGTTTAATCTGATGTATTTGGGGTTATGCATGATCTACGGGTCGGATTTGGGGTAAACAAGATCATAAACACGTTTTTGGGAAGAGCTGAAAGTAAACAGATTTTGTCCAAATCTTTATAGCCGACTTTTGTTGGCTGTAGCGAGGTCAAAACTTAACGAAATCCACTGTTTCTTGAGTCCATGATGAATTTTCAGGAAATACCTTTCAAACCCAACTGGAATCGCATTTTTTCGATGTTTTTTAGTATTTTAAATGATTTATTTCGTGGGAAAGGTTCAGGTTACATTTTTCATCAAAATTTGTAGCCCATTACGAGTGTCATAACTCAATGTAGGGATTAATTTATGATCTCAAATTTTTACTGTAGAAATTTCCGGAAGGTAATGAAAATCTTCAACTGGAATTTCGTAAAGAGAATAAACGAGGATTTTTAAATGACTTTTGGCGTAAACTGTCATCAGAAAGTTGTAGATCAGACCTAGGTATAGAGAATGATTTTTAGTGATTTTTGTGTAACGATTCAGGTTATGAAAGAAATACACAAGTATTTGGGAACATAAGGGCATGTTGTGTTAAAATGTCATAATTTTATGAGTTCGTTTAGTATGTTTAATAAATTCAGAAAAACTGCCTTAAAACCGACATGAAACTGCATTAAGCTAAAAGTATTTGTGAACGTGTTAAATATGATTGTATGTTGTAACAAAGTGTTGTATGTTATTATAAATGTTAACGGGTGTCTATGAATGCATTATATGGAATTAGGCGATCACCTACTCTAACTTACTTAAACGTATAATTTGTACGACAACGTGATTCGGTGATTATGTGTTAGACTACATGTAGGATTCATAAATTAAACTAATTGAAACGATAAACATATCAGGAGGAGATTGACTTTCCTAATTACCTTTAAAGTTTACTACCGAGCAAACTAAGGTGAGTTCACAAATCTATTCTAAAGCATGCGTCCCTGGTTTTGGACAACACTTTTTACGGTATCCCTGGTTTGGGCTACGCACGCGTCCCTTGTGTGGACCACTGAAACATGCTATCCAATGGAGGTGGATAGTACACTTAGACTTAATGAAAAACTCTATCATGAAAGTCCCTGTATTTTACCGATTAGATTGTCGGGTGGGCATACGCGGGGTATTAGTTGATAGCGCTATTAGGTTTGACAAACCTCACACCGTGCTGGAGGCTGGGCGTGAACTTCTAACCTTCACTCTTGCGTTAATGTTGATAGACATTATTGAGGGCACCGACGAAACGTCAGCATTCGGTACACAGTTTAGTCATATGATAAGGGTTAGCTACCCGAGTCATACTTAAATTAAAACGTTGTGAACTTTACTTTTATTAAACTCAAATTTTGTCAATTCGCCAACTTTATTGTTGACACGTAGTTGCATGCTTTGCAGGTCAGTAGGTACAACTTTGGACGGGCATTGCAATCGGCCGGAGTGGGTGGTTCATTTAAACGTATTGTTTTGAACATTTATCTAACTTGTAGTTTTAAGTTCCTGTTGGTTTTTTACTTTATTTTCTGCTGCAACACAAATGTCTTTTACTCAAATTAAAACCTTATCGCTAATCATGTTGATGTGATGCTTTTATTATTTTAAATGGTTAATTCAACATGATTAGTGCCTAGATCCTGGTAGGTCACACGCCTCGCGGTAAAACCCCGCAATGTGGAATTTTAGGGTGTGACAGAAACTATGGAAAAATTTATATAAAAATTAATCTTGATTAAGATATGGTTAAACTAAAGATTTTGTGATTAAAAGTGATTAGGATTTTAATCTTGTTTAAACAAAAGTTTGGGTGAAAAAGTATAAGATATAATTACTAGAATTTTTTTTTAAAACTAAAGAGAAAATAAATATATATTTTTGGATAAAAGTATATATTCTTAAATCACCAAATATGTGTACATAATGTTTTGTATAAATATTATATATTTAGATCATGTAGGATCTAATATAAAGATATATAAGTATCCAATTTTTGACAAAATAATATATCGGACAATTCAGACAACTTGGACAATTCGGACAAAATAAAATATATGGTATAAATGAACAAACGACAAAGACAAACGAATAAAATGTTTGATGTAAACATAATGGTCAAAACATACAAATCAACCGTCACACTTTATACTTACTCGGACTTATAAAAATTAACTCATATCTACTAGTTTTTACAAATAAATTTTTATAAGTTATAAGATTTGCTAGTAAATATTTTAAAACTTGGATCAAACCCAACTAAACAAATTGTTTGGGCTAAGCCCATTTTAATAAAATTATATTGGGCTAAACCCATTTTTATAAACATATATTGACTAGCCCATTTCTATAAATTAATTTGAGCGGGCTAAGCCCACTTTCATAAAATTAACTTTGGGCTAAGCGCACTTTTATAAAACTAAATTGGGCTAATCCATTTCTATAAACTATTTTGGGCTAGGCCCACTCTTTGATTTTAACTTAGGCTAGGCCCACTTTTACAAACCAATTGGGTTTGACCCACTTTAAATAGAAACAAGTTGGGCTAGGCCCACATACATGAAATGAATTGGGCTAGGCCACACAATGAAACGATTTGGGCTAGGCCATCATATGAACGAATTGGGCTAGGCCCAACATAGTAAGCAAATTGGCTAGGCCCATCTTACAAAACCTATTGGGCTAGGCCCAATTGTAATAAACTTTTAGATTGAACTTTTACATTTAAATTATGGGCTAGGTCCATTTACATATAATCAATCTAGAATACATATATTAAAGATATATATGTATACCAACAACAAATACAAGTATGAAATTCAAGATGAGATACTTGTACGATAAACGAATGAAAGCCTAAGTGTTTAATGAGATTAGAACACTTGTAGGTCGAGAAACGAACGAAGTATCGGAAAACGAATAGAGATTTGCACGGAACGCAAATCGGTGAGTTCATGTTTCCTCTTTTATTTAGACGTTTTTATGGTTTTTAAACATGCGGGGATGTATACGTGTTACATTTAGTATAACTTGGGTAATGAAAATATTTAGATCACATGTGGATAAGGCTCAAGTATTGGGACCATTAATGAATAACAAGTACTGAGGAACAAGGGATAGATCTATTAGGTTTAGGAGAGCCCCATTCTATTACGACAACAATAACAGATCATATTAGAGTGCCTTTGTGCCTAAAAGAGTGTCTCAGACACAATAAATCATCAAGGTTTGGTTTCCACCTTATTCGGCATACAGATTAGTGTCCTTGCAACACACTAAAGATCTTAAAAGTTTCATCAAGCTATACTAAATGAATTTATTATTTCAAATGGTTTTAAGATTCATTTGATACAAAATTTTATAAAATGAATTCACCAACTTTTGTTGACGTCCTTTCAAAACTAACATGTATTAAAGGAAATTAGTGGACGACCTTAGGGGAAAAACATGTTCATATGTTATGAAGCCAAGATATTATATTTCATCTAGTCTTTTGTTATTGTGTTTGTAAACTCGTGTTTAATTTTAAATAATGTTGTTAAATTTGTGGTATGATTCAAAACAAAAGGTTATATGTAAACCTTGTGTTAAATAAAGTGTATGGATGAATAGTTTACAACGTATTACAATTATCGTTTACTTGGTTGAATGCAACGATTGCCGCTCTGGCCACACCTCGCGACGCTTCTGCTACATCGAAAATCGGGGTGTGACAGACCTGGTATAAGAGCTTCAATTGTAGTGAACTAAGATTCTTTCGAGTCTAGACTACAATTTTAAAATGGTCTTTTTATGAAAGTCATAAGTTGTTTGCGAAATTGTAACAAGAGTTTTCCCCACGGCATGTATACGAAGGTCCACTAGTACTAAACGATAAATCAAAACAATAATGCAAGGACCTTATATGAGATAATCTTTGAGGATTAGACACAATAAAAGTAAGATGAATTAGAATGATACATGACATGACTTACAATGAAACTGAAATACAATTGCCCAAAAATTTATTATAAGTTGTTCACATATATGAGTTGTACGGATTATTTTCCAGGACCATGTCTTTAGATTTCGACACCGATTCTACGAGATATGCCTCGAAAACCGATTACATACCACTAGATGAACCTGCCCCACCTGTCATCATCATCTCCGATGACGAGCTCTCGGAGGATGAGTGGATGAATATCGACTTTCAGCCTTTCGCCCTACCAGAGCCTGATCATGCTAACATTCCTTTAGAGGATGATGTACTGGCTGTACCCCACTTTCATGAGATGGTCATTTATGGTCACTTGAACATGTTGTTGCTTATGTCCTTGTACCACTTAATGTGGTAGATCCATTAGACGATGTTATTGATGGGGACGGTCACCCCATACCTCCTGTTGTCAATGCCCGGGCCATCACACATTCCCTACAACCATCCTATGATGGGGTCTTCTTCTTATGTTCCGCCTCCCACTGCTGGAGATCCATTTCATTCCACCCCGATCATGCATAGTACCATTACTTACCCTTCTCCTTATTTCACTCATTGTTGGGCCCCTATCTAAAAGGTTTACACATTAGTGTTGCATTTTGGGCTAAGGGTGAAGGAATGGGCTTCCTAGAGCCTTATGGGCCTAGGGTTGTAATTAGTGGGTTTTGAGATTAGTATAAATACATATATTGGGGTTAGGGTTCAGGTTGCTTGTCAGTTTGCTATTTAGATATCTTGTATCAGACACCATTCAGTGTATGAAAGTTGATTAATTAGAGATTGTTCTTGTTCTATTCCTCTAGTCTTTATTTCCGCAATCGATTAGTTGCTATGATATCGTGTACAGATTCGTATCAGGGACTTACAATTGGTATTAGAGCCTGCTGTTCGATACAGGCTCTCGGTGTCACGGACTGAAGAAGAACTGTTCAGATCTCGAAGAACTGTTGCTATTAGTCATCTCGGAATATCACTGTTGAAGATCTATTGAAGATTGCTGCTGCTTTCTCATCTCGGACTACTACTGTTTTGAGAAAACCGAAGGAGATTCAAGCAATTCGGATCTGGAATAGTTGAAGATCCCGAAGAACACGAAGAAGATCATCCATCTCAGATTGATTCCGGACAGCAGTTCGTCGAACTTCTCAACAACCTTTCCAGATTACTCACATTCCGGATAAGGATAACTGTTTAAATTAACTTATGTTTTATCTGTTGTAGGAATTTCGGAATACTGTTGATTTCGGATAAGGGTTCTTATTTCAGATCAGACTCTCATTCAAGATCAGGCCTCCATTCAAGATCTGTTTTCCTATTTCGGATCACCTCTCATCTCGGATTGGCATTCATCTCAGATCTCTTACAATTCAGATATTCTCTATTTCGGATTTCATATCCATTCCGGATTGACTTTTCATCTCGGATCAAGAAAGCATTTCGGATTCATCCGAGTTACTATTGCTTTATCTCTGATAGCATTCGGATTACTGTTCCGGATTACTGTTTCGGATTCTCATTTCGGACCACTATCTCGGACTCATTAAGGACTGTTCATAATCAGATTTTAAAATTAACTTTAATTTTACTTGGTATAATTTTAAAAAAATGAACAGTTACATGACAGCTCAGGATCTGACAAATGCCACCCTGGCAGCTATGCAGTCACATATGCTGGCTCTTCAGCAAGAGCTAGACCAAGTCATTGGCACTTCTACAAAGGTGCCCCGTCTTCTATATGGTGACGAATATAATGGAAGTTCAGGTTTGAGCAATACTGCAAGGCTAAAGAGCCGGGGGTTTGGAGATGTATCATGAATGGTCCTCGAAGCATAGTTTATAGCACTGCTGAAGATCCAAACCCAAAGATCCCCAAACCTAGTCATTTATGGACTCCAGAAAACGTTAAGATAATCGAAGAAGATGGTGTTCTAACAATGGCACTCGGACCCGGCATCTCCATAGCTGTCAGAAATTGCAAGACGGCTAAGGAGGTGTGGAGCGAACTACAGAATCTCTATGAGGGAACACTGATATTAAAGTAAGTCGGTTTAATCAGCTGAATCAATAGTTTAGCTCATTTAACCACATATATGGAGAAACCATTGAGAATCAAATTCGAGGATACGTGAAGCTTGTCTCTCAAATGATTTCAGCTGAAATCTCTCTTACGAACAGTGCTATGAATAGACAGCTGTTGAACTCTTTGCCCAAAATCTGGGATGCTGATATGGGCATGATGAAGAAGACGAAAAATCTGAATGATGTCACCCTCATGAAAATGATTGCAACTATCAAGTCATGTGAGATAGACAATAAACAAAGGGATATCAATCCTCAAAGCAGTCTGATGGCAGCTGGTGTTACAGGGCAGAACGCGGTATTAATGTCTCAAAATCTTGTTTACAACCCTCTACAAGGAAGCTCACACACACACGGGTAGCTCTAAGTTGGTGTATAGTCTTCTCACCTCTGCACAAAAGACTCAGTATGTCTATGGTCTTCAATCTCAGACTCCTACGATGATCTCTGCAGCATAGGTTCAGACACAATATCATGCACGGTATCCTAACTTAGTTTATAGTCCTTCCATTTCTGCAATAGCTCAATATGGCGGCATTCCTCAATCTGCTGTTCCCGCACAAGCTCCTGCTCCAGCTGTGTCAAATTCTGCTTTTCTCACAAAAGGAATGAGGAGAAATTGGCCATAGCTGCTTCAATGATTAACAATTTAAATGCTTTCTTAGCAGGTGACTTGACCCCTCCATCTGTTCTCCCAACTAAAGTAGATCAGATCATGAAGGAGCATTTGGACGAGATTGACGTGTCCTGGAATCTTGCGGTGGCTGCTTTTCGTGTCAACAAATTTGAGAAGAAGTTTGGGAGGCAACCATTGTCGAATCTGAAGACAGGGCTAACGAAAGACAAGCTCAGGTGTTATAGATGTCATGAGCCAGGGCTTCGCACGGGAATGCAAGAAGACGCCATCTGGATATGTCTCATCCAGAGTGGCAGATATTCAGAGTAGTGACAGACAGCTCGTGCCCGTCTCTCCTTCAAAGTCTCCTTCAAGTCCCACGAGCAGCTCTGGTGGGAAATCAACAGCCTTGATGGCACAACAACACGAAGGGTTCAACTGGGTAGATGCTACAGCTTAGATGGAGACTCTGGATCTTTCCAAGAACAACAATCATTGCATGATGGCACAGACAACTGAGACACCTAATCCTTCAGAACGGTAAACGCATTCTCTATTCAGATAGCTGTCGTTTTAAATTATAACAAATGGGCGCCCATAATTCGACTCTTGTAGCTGAATATCAACAAGCTGCATCGCGGAACATCGCCCTTAAACATAAGAACAAGCTTCTTATGGAAAAGGTCGAAGCACAGAAATAAGACATAGCTCAGCTTGACTTGAACCAGCAGCAATGTTGGGTATACGACTATAAGCTAAAATTAGCTGAAAAGGACGTAACTTCAAGCAGCTTTAGCCAAGCTAAATTCCTTGATAGGAAAGTTTCAAGAAAACAAATTAAATATTAAAAAATTGAAACTTCCATGAAGCTGGTCAAGGATTTGTGTGATCTGCAGCTTGAATATCAGAAAAACAATACAAAAGGCCTTGGGTATAATAGGGCTCCTCCACCATATAATCAGAACTACACACGAATGCCTGATTCTGAGGCAGAACTAGAAAATGAAGAAAATATGATGTATGGTAAACCCTTGGATTACTTTTCAAAACCGTGGAAGCCCAACTACCCAAAGTTTTCTCAAGCCAACTGAACTCAAGAAGGACGCTGGTTTTTTCTCTTCCACATCATTTTCGCAAGAATCTGGTGACACCCCCTCTTGTAGTTCAGATGGTTTGGAGAAAATGATGCCTAAAGAAGAGGCAACGACACCACTTAAAGAATCAAAACAAGAAAATCCTCCTGAAACTAACAGAGTGAACGCTACTAACGCTTCTACTTCATGTGGAGAAGAAAATATTAGTTGAGGATATTACAGATGGTGATAAAGAAGAATGTCTGAATTCAAATTCGGACAATTCAGCTGCTGATTATGATTTTTATAAACCTGCTTTTGACATTTTGAATCTTTTTCTTGCTGAACAATCTAAATTTTCGGACAATGTTGGTTGTGTTGATAACTTAGACGTTTTTCATTCTGGTTTTTCATCTGATGCTGATGTTATGAATTCTGATAATGCATGTGATAACTCTTGTGACGCAAATATAACTTTTGCTACAGGTACAACATCGACAGATGTTTTGGTTTCCTCAGTTCCCACTGAAGAGGCTCTTTTGACGAAGCACCACCTGTTGAAGCTATTCCTAGGGTTGACAATGAGGAAATCAACCAACCAACCGGCTCTGTGATGAGAGACACTGGCAAAGTACCAGACGAATCTGGCGAATCAGATTCTTCGAACGAAGATCGGTTGACTAATTCTGAAATGACAGAAAATGAGCAATTTTCCTCTGCTAATTCAGATAAAACTTTTGAAACTGAATCTAAATCGAATCTCAAACTTTTCAAAATATAGAGATTGCTTTTGCTACTAACGATCAAAGCTCATCTTCTAACAGTTCAGAAAAGGATGACCTTGCTGAATCACCCATTTCCTTAGAAGAATCCGACAAGCAAAATGATTTGAAATCTAATAAAAGGAAAGAGAACATGTAGATCCAAAAAGAAGAAAACCAAACAGGCACCTCAGCCTACAAAAAAGCTACTGCTATTTCAGTTCTTCATTATGAGAAATTGACCCAACAGCCCCAAAATGAATCTGTTAAGCCACCAGCTGAACAAGAATCAGTTAAATTTTGCCTAAGTCTACCAACTCCAAACTATCTAATTCAAATCATAAAACTTATAAGTGTGAGATGGTTATGAGCAGGTTACAGCCAAGACTAAGACCTTGCGCCAACAGCAGTACCAGCAAGCAAGAAATTGACAAACAAGCTGCCTAGGATTTCCCAATCTGAACGGATTGTCTTCTTCCAGAAAGGCAGACCTGTTTCAACTGCAGTTTTCCTGGGCATATTGCACGAAACTGTGAAAATGCATTTATGCCATTCAACGCAATATGTTCGAAAAATCAGATTGCTATGCCTAATCGCCTACATCAGGCTCGATTTGCCCCGGCTAAGCCCTCTGATCAAGACTGGAACATGGCCAAGAGACAAAATCAAAATCTCTAAGACCTTTAGGTTCTCTGAATCCTTCTAGAACTCAGAAAATTGTGCAGAAGTCTGACTCGCTAGCCTGGAGGCCTAAGATCTTGACCAAGGCCCAGTCTTCTGTCCCAAAATTGGACAAATCAAAAGCATCACGTATCTCATCCTCAACTAATTTAATTTTTCATGAGGTCACTTATGTTGATGCAAATGGAACACCCAGATTGTTAATGTCCTAGGTTGCAGCTTCTAACTAAACATGTTGAAATGTGCAGGAACAACTTTGGAGGACTTTCGTCAGACTTTGGTATGTCGATAGTGGTTGTTCTAGGCACATGACAAGAGACATTTCGCAGTTGAATGACATTCAGTTTTTCGATAGCGGGTTTATCTCCTTCACAGGTGGTGAAACGGGAATGATAACGATGAGAGGAACGGTGTGCAATGGAGCTCTCAGCTTCAAGAACGTGAACTATGTCCCTGGAGTTGAAGCACAGTCTCTTGAGTGTGTCTCAGCTCTGTGATAATCATTTAGATGTGCTCTTTACAAAGAAAGGTTGCTATGTAATGAAACCAGGCCTCATTATTCCTAATGAATGGATTCTTCTCAAAGCTGAACGCAAAGGAAACGCTTATGTCATCGACATGAACAAGGCCCCTACCAACAAGCTTACCTGTTTGTTCTCATCGACCACTGAGCACGATGCAATGTTGTGGCACAGCCGACTAGGACAATCAACATGAAGAATCTCAACAGACTTGCAAAAGGTGGTGTAGTCAGAGATCTGCCTGTTCTGGATTTTATGCAGATTGAAAAGTGTGAATCATGTGCTCGTGGGAAACAACATCGAAAGCCACACAAGTCAAAACCCGCACCCTCCATGTCAAAAGTCTTAGAATTGGTTCATATGGATCTTTTTGGTCTGACCGATATTCTAAGCATTGGCGGGAAGGCATACTGTCTGGTTATCATTGATGACTAATCCAGTTTCACTTGGGTATTCTTTCTGGCACAAAAGAGTGGAACAACTAAGTTAGTCAAACAATTTATCACCCTAATGGAAAACCATGTAGACACCAGAGTGAAGGCTATTCGAGATGATAATGGAACAGAGTTCAAGAATGCCATTTTGAATTCTTTTTGCTCATCCAAGGGAATTGATCGACAGTTCAGTGCAGCCAGAACTCCTCAACAGAATGGGGTTGCGGACCGCAGAAACCGCACACTCATTGAAGCAGTACGTACTATGTTGGTTGAATCAGAACTACCTCTTATTTTCTGGGCAGAAGCAGTCAATACCGCTTGCTACATTCAGAATCATGCATTGATCACTAAAGGTACATGAAAAGCCGTATAAAGTTCAGAACCCCCACCGATGCTCATCTTGCCTGAGGAAGATGAAGATGCTGAACAGCTGCAAGAATCTTTCAACCAGCTGAGTGTGGATCCACCTGGATTCAATGAGCCTGTATCTATACCTCCACCAGCACGCAGAATCAGGAAATTGTTTCTGAACAAATTCCTCAGACGGGTTCCCTTGAAGTTGAGGTTCCAAACACACAAATTCCTGTGGCAAATGAAGAAGCTACAACTCTTGATGCCTTAGATTCATCTCTGTTTCCTGAGCCTACACTACTAGACTATTCTATTGATTCACCAGTCAACATTCCCACTTGTGCAACTATGTGGGGAGCCATTTGGAGTTGCATCACAGCGCTTTAAAAACTTGCAGTCAGGTCTTCATGTTCCTACTACGCCTATACCACAATGTCTACAGTGCAATCATCGATTGAAAATGTTATTGGTCTTGTTACTGCTGGAGTTCAGACTCGCAGTCAATCAGGAGATATCAATACATGTCTTTACTCTTGTTTTATCTCACAAATACAACCTAAAAGTATTGATGTCGCATTGCAGGAACCAGGCTGGGTTGACGTTATGCATGAAAACTCAATTACTTTGGAAACTTGGGGTATGGCAATTGTGAAACTTCCTCAGGGAAAATGTGCTCTTGGAACTCGTTGGGTATTTCGCAACAAAAGGATGATATGGTGTGATTGTGAGAAAGAAAGCTCGATGGGTTGTTCAGGGTTTTCGACAGATCGAGGGGTTGGATTACGATGAAGTTTATGCACCGGTGGCTAGATTAGAAGCCATTCGCATTTTCTTGGCATATACATCATACATGGACTTCACAGTCTATCAAATGGATGTCAAGACTGTGTTTCTTTACGGCACGGTGAAAGAGGAGATATACATGGTGCATCCACCGGGTTTCACTAATCCTGACAAGCCAGACTATGCGTACAAGTGGACAAAGCTTTGTATGGGTTGCATCAAGCGCCTCGTGCGTGGTACGCAACCCTAACAGAGCATCTGCTTGCTCACGGATATACCCGAGGAACCATTGATCAAATTTTGTTTATCAAACGTGTTGACAAGGACATCATTCTTGTTCAAATTTATGTAGATGATATCATTTTTGGTTCTACGAATGATGGGTCGTGTTGTGAATTTGAAGAGGTCATGAAGAAGAAATTCGAGATGAGTTCATTGGGGGAGATGACTATGTTTTTGGGTCTTCTAGTTCGTTAGAGTTCACAAGGAATTTTGATTCATCAAGGAAAATATGTCAATGACGTTCTTGCCAATCCAAGCTCACATATTCAAAGCCTAATGCTCACCTATCGCTGAACGACCCTGTTGAATGAAGACGCAGAAGGAACGCCTGTCAATCTAACCACGTACCGGTCTATGATCGGTTCACTCATGTATCTCACTGGCAAGTCGGCCAGACATCATGTTTGTCGTTTGCCAGTGTGCTCGATACCAGGCTACTCCTAAACTCTCTCATTTACATGCTGTTAAAAGAATTTTTCGAAACCTCAAAGGGGCACCGTCACTGGGGCTCTGGTATCCTAAAAATTCAAAATTCGAACTGTATGCTTTCGCTGAAAGTAATCTTGGAGGTAAAGACAGGGACATGTGATCAACTTCAGCTAGATGCCAATTCTTGGGAGATAGATTGATCTCTTGGCAATGCAAGAAGCAGCATAGATCTCCTTTATACAGTGGAAGCGGAATATGTTGCAACATCAGCTTGCTGCTCCCAGGTTTTATGGATGCAACACGAGCTTGCGGATTACGGTTTGACTTATCTAAACACAACAATTTATTGTGATAATGATGCCGCTATCCAAATTCTCAAAAACCCTGTTTTTCACTCCAAAACCAAGCACATAAACATCAAAGTCCATTTTACTCGTGACTACTATGAAAAGGGTCTCGTTAAACTTAAGCAAATCCACACCAATGCAAATGTTGCAGATTTGTTCATCGAAACCTGTTAGCAACACGCGTTTTCAAGTACTTGTGGATCTTCTCAAGATGAATAAGTTTTCTGACTGAGCCTCCTTTTATCTTTTCCTTTTAGTTTGTTTTCTTTTTCTGTTTGCCTCGTAAATTTGTCATATATATGTACAAATTTAGGGGGAGAAAAATAAAAAAAGACAAAAACATTTGAAAAATTAGAAAAACACAAAAACATTAAAAAAATTCAGAAAATGACAGAAATAGTTTTAAAACAATTTTGCAGTGATTGAGAAATGAAATGATTTCTCGTGATAAAGGATTTGGCTAACACATGTTGTAGCTGGAACGACTTGGATCGAAAGAGATATGTTGATAGGCTTAGAGCTTAAACGGATATTATAAGCTAAATGATATAAACCTAAAGAACTATATCTAGTGGGTCACACACTATCGACATATGATTTTATGATCTTAAATCTCGCGTTGATAGATAGCCAACGTCTGAAGTTTCGGGGTCTTTATGTTGTTGAGTCATCCGGGGATATCTTGGCTATCCTTCTGTTGCATCCAGATTATATGCAGACCTAGACACAGTCAGGATATCCTTAAAAGAGCCAAAATAGAAGGGCCAAAACCTTAAAAGAAAGGAAATCTCATCACGAGAAAATTCCTTGTGCTTGAAAAGTCAAACATACCATATAAGGTATTTGCCTAACCCTCGTCAGATATTATTGGTCATTCTGTTATACGAAAGTACTGACCTGTTCACCAATAGTCTGATGTTGTAAAAGATAAAGGATGATCTCAGTATACTCACCTGCAATGATGAATTGTTATGCTTACCTTGATCGAGGGGGTATGTCATGGAGTGGGACACACGGGTATCATAGTATAACATTACCTTAAGCATATTATAAAGCAAAGAGTAGAAGGTTGAGCACTAGATTTAAATGGACAAATATATTGGCAATCGCTTAGACAAGTCTGACCAAGCTCAAACTGAAAAATGTTCCTTAGTCTGCCTGAAAACGATTTGATCCCATAGCAAAAGTGTATATGCGGTATTGATTTTGTTTAAATGCTTTGCTTATTTTTGTTTATTTGGTAAAATCTGTTTGATTGCTCGGTTAGTTTAAACTGTTGATTTTTGAGTTAGATGATTTATGTCAAGGGATATTGGACTGGCCTACTGAGTTTTGGAATTGGCTTAATCCAATAGAATTTGAAAATCTTGAAATTGAATAGTGTTGGGCTCACTATGGTACTGTTCCGGATTAGGCCTTTTGATCCATTCCGGATCGGCCCATTGACCGAATTGGGCCCCTCCTCCGTTGACAGTTTCGGACTGGTTACTGTTCCAGATTGGGCCCAAATAACTTTGACTGAGCCCATTCCGGATTGGATTCCATTTGGAAACCGTATGATGTTCAGTTGGATCCAGATTAACTTGGGCCTAAATTCTCAGGCCCAAGCCCATTTCAGAATAGTATATCAGAGTATCATTGTTACATTTCGGATCATTCACTAAAAAATTTCTTTCGAAATACTCTGATCATCATCCGAATTAGATTTTCTTCACTTTTCATCCGAATTACATCAGAATTAGGTATAAATGCTCATTAATCATCAAAATTAAATGTTAATCTTCAAACCTTCATGTAATTAAGCATCTCGAATGGCATCTCGGATGAAACTTCAAAAAATAGGGTGCATTCCGGACTCCATCTCGGACGAGTATTCAACCGAAATGGATGAACTCGGAATCTATTTCGGATGGCATTCATCTCAGATGAAAAGGGTTCATCCAGATTCCTGGTGAACCCTTTTGATTCTGGATCTGAGTGTTTGAACTCTCCGAAATGGTTTTTGAAGCTTCCGGATTGAGTGCTGAAGCTTAAAACTGAACCTTTAAAATGAACCCTCAATTGAACCTTGAAGCTGTCAAATTCAATAATGACCTTTTTTTTACCTGCTTATTGATTGTCAATTAGTTTTGAGCTAATGAGTTTTTGGCCTCTTAGTTTGAAACTGACCTGTTAACTTATGTTAACTTGGATATCTGGTTTGATTAGTAAATGTTTTGCCGAGTATGGTTTAATCTGTTGTTCTTCTGAAAGAAATGGCTGAAGAGGCTTTTGATGCTGCTTTATTGGTAGAAGAGCAGTTCCATAACCAGGCGGGTTATTTGTCGGATCCACCAGCAGAGTTTTTCCAAGAGTTCAAGTCTATGATAGTGGGTCTGAATGACTGCAGGATCACATATGCACTCCGAGCGAATCCGGTTATCTATCGTGACCTAGTGCACATTTTTTGGAAGCAGGCGAGATTTCATTTGAGGGGTGCTGACGGGAAGTCTTATATTAGTTCATCTATTCAAGGGAAGGAGATTGTCGTGAATGAAGCATGTATTCGAAATGCGTTGAAGTTATAAGATGTAGCAAGTAATCCGACATTATATGCTAAGGAGAAGTTGATGCCGGTCTTGACAAAAATAAGTTATGAGGGAACATATCCTCCGTTGTTGAAGAAGATGTTCTCGGCATACTAGAGATTATTAGTTCACATATTTATGCAGTGTGTATCAGAGAACAAGGGTAAGTTAGATCTGCCGAACAGACAGAGACTTCAGGATAGTATCTTCGGTGATGGATTGGAAATATAATTTTTCTGGTTATGTTTTCGAGAATATGAAGAAGATTCTTGAGCAGTTGAAGAAGAAGATGTTTTTGCTAAATCCTCGATTTGTATAGCTGATTCTAGATGCCCGTTATTCTAATCAGCTAAAGATCTTCTGATACAAACTTGCTGAATATGAAGCCTATGGGTTCTACTATTTTTAGTATGATGAAGAAGAACGATCAACATCAAAGGCAGCTTTTGTTGGACGTATACCTTTGAAGAAGTTTGGGAAGTTTTCTGAGGTGATTGGTCAGGATATTCCAACACCTAAGCCGATAAATGCTATGGTGGCTGAAGAGCATGACGTACCAGTGGTAGAGAAAAAGATTGAGGTTGAAGATTTAGTTTCTGATGAGAATACGGATAAAGAAACTCTTTTGGAATTTATTACAGAATCTGACGTTCATCCGATTCCAGAGCTACAAGAGCTTACTACTGAGAACTTAGCAGCTCTTATTGCATATCTGAAGGAGATTCAGGAGCAGGGAATCCTCTCTTGTTGCCTCATTCTGATATCCTAGTTGCTGAAGCTGATACAGCTGAAGATGTTGAAGAAGTGGAAGTACCATTATTGAAAAAGCAACGAACAGAAGTAACCAAAGAACCCATTCATAATATGTCCAGATACAAACCGAAGCTCATATTGATGATACTACTGAAGAACCGATCACTATTGCATCACCGGTCACTGTATCTTTGACCGATATTTCCACTGTTGAGCCTGTTATTGCTGAAGAACCGACAATTCCTCTTGTTGCCACTCAATCTACTATCATGGACATTCCAGCTAAATCTGTACTCGAGATGATGGATTTTGGTGGTGGTAGTGGTAGTTCTGCAAGTGTTGGAGGCTCGGGGGCAAGGTGTAGTGATTCTGGTGGTGGTCAGGATGCAGATACTGAGTATTTGAGGCGATTTGAAAAGAGAGAATTTGAATTCAACGGGGTTGATAGTGATGAGGAAGACATTGATTTAGTCGATCTGAAGAAGAGAGTGGTAGTACTTGAGCAGGAGGTTATTCTTAAAGATGCACAGATAGCTTCTCTACAGACTCGGTTAGACGCTCGTGATCAGACGATAGACCAACTTTAGGGTGATGTTTCATTATTGATTCCTAAGGTTTTTGATCTGTAGGAGAAGTTGGAGAATAAGTTTAGACGTGAGTTTTCTGATCCAGTTGATAATCCTATGAATGTTGAACATCATAATCAAGCTGTAGAAAAGAGAAGCTGACAGAATAGCTGCTGAACAGCTCGCAGCTGAACGTCAGGCTGGATGTTGGTGCATATTTGTGACAACAGCTTAGATTTGGTCTTTGGATAACTTGTAATTAGTAAAATGATAAACGGGTAGCAGGTTTAGTTTTATAATAGTTGATTAGAAGTAATCGGGCTGAACTAGACAAAAATAGTGCATGATAGGCGAAATTGGGCCTTAAACCCATTAGCAGTCCATGTAGGAAACCCTAGCCCAGTTGCATAACCTATCTCTATATAAAGGGAGGTTTACATTAGGGTTTAGGTTGCTGGTTCTATTGTTCGTGCTCAGTTAGTTGCTCAGTTACTGGTGTTGCTGGTATAGAGAGAGAGTCTTGAATTGGTTGTAAACACTTTGTGTTAGATAATCAATAGAAGACTGTTTGAAGGAATTTGTTTGTGTTCTTATTTTTTTGAAATCTGATCTTAGGGAATCCCCACTCTAGATTAGATAGACGATTCTGTGAAGATCCATATGGACTAGGGGACCTACAATTGGTATCAGAGCATTTGGCTCTTGATTTTGCTCGGTTCAAATCGTAACAGCAGAATAATTGGGTTTTTTGGACGTTTTGGAGGGTGTTTTGAAGTTTGTGACGGCTGAATTAGGGTTTCTGTTACTGTTCTAAATTAACAACATGCATTTCGGATTGAAGAAAGGCATTTAGGATCAAAAGTGAAGCAATTTGGATTGAAGACTTGAATTTCAGATCAGAAATCTGCATTTCGGAACATCAGTCTTGCAATTCAGATCTGGAAAACTTGCATTTCGGATAAGAAAAATGCAATTCGGATCAGAAAAGCCCATCTCGGATTCCATTCCGGATTCAGGATGATTTCGGATCAGAAGCCATTCTGGATTCCATCTCGGATCAGAACTATTCTAGATTCCATCTCGGATCAGAGTAGTCTATTCCGGATTACCATTTCGGATTGGAACAGGGCATTTCGGATTTCATCTCAGATCACTATTCCGGATCACCATTTCGGATTAGCAATTCGGATCACTGTTCCGGATTGTCATCTCGGATTGTCAATTAGAGTTACTGTTCTGGATTTGACACTGTTCGAGTTATAAACAAAAAGGTGGAAAGTTAACCAGCTGACGTAACCAGAGTTAAACGTTTTCAGACATGGAATTTGATCCATAAACATTGTTGACAAACCGGTTGCACGGTTAGGCTCGTGTGATTTTTAGGACAAAAAAAAGAAAAACCTCCAAAGAACTGTTAAGAATGTCGAATATGTCTAATAAATGAACTGTTAAGAATGGAGCATGAGGCTGGCACCAGAAACAAACCACCAAAGATACTGAAGGTAGAGAACTATCTTACTTGGAAGGATAGGTTTCAATCTTTCATTGAATATCAGGACACACGGATGTGGATCTGTATTTAAGATGGGTATGCTAACCCCACGCATGACTTTGAGGGCAGACAACGTGTCACTGCTTATGTGAACATGTCTGAAGCTGAGAAAAGGATGTATGAGTCAGAGAAGAAAGCCTTAGCTGCTATCAAGATGTCATTACCTGGTGGCATCAAACATACATTCAAGCGTTATCTACATCGAAGGAGATGTGGGATGCCCTAGAGAAGAGGTATGAGGGCAATACTGATGTAAAGAAGAACAAGGTTGATTTGCTGAAGAAACAGTTTGATGTGTTCAAAGGAATGAGAAATGAATCCCTTGAAGATATTATCACGATATATATCATCTGATGTCAGAAATAGATAATTATGACATAGAGGGATACACAGATGTGGAGATAAACGACAAGTTGCTGGATGCTTTACCTGCAAAGTGGGATATCTATACCTTGATGATAAAAGGTTAAGCTGATTATGAAACGAAAGACTTGGAAGAGGTTGTTGGGAAATTGAGAGCTTATGAGCTCACTTTTGAACAAGAAGGAGACTTATATGATCAGGTTCAAGATCCGGGGATTTATAAAGGTCTTACACCTTCATCTTCCAACAATGCTTCTAGTGATACTGCAACTGCGTATCTCTCATGTGAGAATGAACAGATTGTGACAAATGCTGAGGGTGAAGTATGTTTTGTTGCTGCTTCAGGAGGCTCGACAGGGGCTAAGAGACAACAATCAAGTAATAATAACAACAGTAATAGGTCTATGCCTCTATGTGTCAAAAGTGCTGAAGATCATCTGACATTGCTTGCTTCTTTTGTTGCTTCCTACGAGAACTACATTCAGGGAAAAATATCTGATCCTGTACGTTTGATGAAGATTATGATCAGATCGACCCTGATGACTTAGAGGAGATGCATTTGCAATGGAAGATGGCCATGATCTCTAGAAGGGTGAAGAGGTTCATGAACAGAATGGGCACGATGTTCGTTGGAAAGAGTGTGGGCTTTGACAAGTCGAAAGTGAAGTGTTACAATTGTCACAATTTGTGAGTCCCAAAATAGATTCGGATCACAATGGTTGATGTTTTCACCCAAACAACTATTGATTAGTTGTTTGAATGTGCAAATACTAAGAAAAACCAAGCAAAGAAGATGAAGAATCTTGTTTGGATCAAACAACTAGTGCTTGTATATGAAATCCCAATAACATGTAATCAATAACAGCACCTGGATATTTGGATGAGAGCACAATAGCAAAAATTACAACCCAAGAAGATCACCAAAATCTGTCCAAGAAACTTGGAATAACTTCATTGAACATGGTATTTATACAGACTGATCACCCAGCGTATTTATTAAATACGTTGGGCAATTAATTACGCCGCGTACATAGATGCTTCACAAAATGACACTTTTGACCCTTTTGTTTTTCTAACTATTACAGAATCAGCTCAAACTATGGTTTATCTAGTACCAACGGTCTCAAAAAGTTCCAACAATATCCTCCTAGACCGTTGCGTGCTTGATTTTCTTCAATCTTGTTTTCGAGCATCAGGGTCTGCGACTGGATCTTCGGCTTGCTGTTCGGTTGCTGTATCAGTTGATTGTTGAATAGAAGCTTCACTAATGGTTGGATGGGCCTCCATTGTGACTTCATATGTGGATGAAGTCGGAGGTGGTTGAATGATCTTGACGTCTGAATCTGGAGATGGATCTTTGGTTGGAGGAGAGGATGATTCTTGTTCAGCTGCTTTCTTCTTGCTTGACGCTTCTTTTTCCTTTTTTGCTTCCATTTTGAGCAAGATTTCCATTATTTCAATCTTTCGAGGTCTAGCACGTTCGACTGCCCTCTGAAAAAGCATTCCCTCCTCAAGATATTCATTTCTGGCCCCAAGTTTATCTTATGTCCAAAAAAGATGTTCAGGTCGGAAAGATAGAACATAAAAACATCAATAGGGTCTAGAAGGCGAATATCTTCATTTGAATCAGACCATATGAATGTCTCACCTGTTTTGCCGTCATAGAACCACTTCTTGAAATTGGTGAGTGTCACAGTTGCTCTGGAGGAAGCTTCACCTTGGTAACCACCTTTGCTGGATTTATAACCCACGTTATCTTTCCTTTACCGGTGAACGGATCCTTGGTGGTTTTAGACACAGGTTTTATGGGGCGCTGAGGCTTGAACACTGAAAATCCTCGCAAGCATTCTCTTTGTGTTAATCTTTCTAAATCTCCACCTATGTTGCTGTTTGTCGGATTATTCAGCTCATGCTTGCTAAGCTCACGTATGTCCCATCTGGGCAAGCTCTTGCATATCTTGAGCGCTTCGAAAATATTGAATCACTCCACCTCTTCGTTTTACAACGAACCACCCGGTCAGATTGAAGTACTTCCAACTAATGATTTTATCAGTAATCTCAGTTTTCTCAACTGTGATTACCTGATAAAAGTCAGGCATTTTCGCTCGTCCCTTTTTGAACCATTTTGGATGCTGTGGTTCAAATTCATCTCCCCCATCCGTTTCATACACCACATCTTCTTCCAACCCCCATTCTAAGAACTTTGAAGGCATTTCAGCTTTATCAACTTCCTCTTCGTCGTTGTCGTCATCAAGTCTAACGTCAACCGCTGATTCAAGACGCTTTTCCTTCTTTTCAGCTTTGTCTGCTTTCTTTTTCTGCTCTCTTTCCTTAAATAAGTAAAAGTTAAAGATGTCTTCATTTTAGTAATTTGGCTTTCTGTTTGCAGCATCATATAGCTCTTGAACCATTTCATGAAGTTTCTCCATCCCTTCCTGCTGAAATCTAATGAATTGTGAATGCTTAGCAACGTATGCATGCAGTTCTTTGTTCTTCAACCTTTGCTCTTTCAACTTTCTCTTGAGAACATCGGTGTCATTGACTTTGTTCTTCAACAGAAAAAATTCCTTAGCAAAGAAAGACCCAATTTCCTTAGATAGACGGTTGTAGAGCTCTTGAAAAGGTCTGGGTCGAGAAGGAATTTGCTGACGAGGGGGTTGTGCCGATACTGGAGGTTTGGGTGGAACGCTTGTAGATGATCCTTCTCCTGATTTTCTCTTCTTTGGCACTGCAGCTTCGCTTGGAGAAGGCTCCAGTGGATCAGCAAAAAGTCCCTCCACGAATCTATCTAACTGTTCTTGCTCTGATGTAACAACCTCCGGGGTTTCAGATTCGGTCATTTCCCTTCTTTTCATTCTCCTCTCCCTTTTCTCAGCCTCTGCCACTGCATGGATGGCTTGCATCCTTTCAATCTCTTCCCTGGTCGATCTAGCGCGAATTCTATCAGCCATGATTCACTCTGGGTTTGGCGCATCTTTCTTGCTCTTCTTCCTCGAAGGTTCCTCTTCTACTACTTTCTTTCCTTTTTCTTTCCGCTTACGTACCAGAGGAACTTTCTTCTTCTTCTTCAGCTTCTTCAGAGCAACTGGATGACTTCCACCTTCCCTACTTTTTCTTGTCTTTTCTCGATATTTGTTGTAAGCAGCAAGAACAACTGGAAGTCTTTCCTCACGATACATCCAGTGATGCAACATCACCCACTCTTTGGTTTTTAGCTTAGTGATCTGCCTTCCTTTTGGTAACTAAAACTGGTACGTGTTTCCAGCATGTGGCAAGTTTCGATGCTGATCATCAATGAGCAATTGCACGAATCTAGGATACATCGCCCATGCACCTTTATTGCTGTTGTCAATCATGTAGTAAAAAATCAAATCCAGAAATTTTGAATGGCTGATTTGTACACAGATTTAGCATAGCCGCGGACCACTCTAGATTCAAGCCATCATAACCGCCCTTTCGATGACATATGCTCATACAAAACTTGTGCAAAATGAATCTCCAGTCTTTCGTTAGCCCTGACTTTTTGATTTCGTTTTTGTGATGAAAATCTCCGATGTAGTTCATTCCACGAAATCCCTCTAGAATTTCCCCTTCTTTAGCTTCAATGGATCATTTGCATTATCTCCTAGGCTCAGAACTTTCCGAAATCGTTCCTCGGTCACTCTAATTTCTATGTTTCTAACAGTCGCTGTGATATGTTTGACGTTGTTCAGCTTTCTTGCTCTTGCCGTTCTCCAAAATTCTTCTATGTGAATGGAGTAAATAGTAGGATTAGCTTGGATTGCATAGCTAATTTTACTACGTGACAACCAATCCATCACGTCTTCAAAATCTGGCTCCGGAGGCACTAGAGTAATTGGTTGATTATGCTTCCTCGTACCGTCCCATATGAACTGCTGAGCCATGTCTGAACTGTGGAAACGAGTCAATTTTGATTTTCATACATCGATGTAACTTTAGAATTTTATATACATATATATACAAATATTAAAGTAAATTTAAAAAAATTACATATATATATATATATACAAAATAGTTAAAATCGCTGATAAATACGCTGAATCATCAATAAAAAATACGCAGACCAACTGGCTTGGCGGAATTAAGTGATATTCGGCTAACATGATTTATTACGTTGTCATGACCGGCTTATTACTCTAATACGCCGGTTGCTAAAGCTTTTGTTTAAAACTTAAATCCGCCATTAGATGTCTCGAACTAATACGCTGATCAAACATATTTACACTGATCATAGATGAGCGTATTTAAGTGCCAACGTAGATGACTATCTACGCTTAGCTTAGCCGGCGTATTTGACAAATACGCCGGTTGCTTGAACTCGCGTTCAAGGCTTAAATCCGCCAATCCTTGACCTGACTAAATACGCCATCTTCAACATAAATCAGCACATTCAAACTTAAATACGCCATATTCAAAAATTTCTTGATAAACCCTTTTTAAAACCCGAACTGATCCCATCAAAATCTCTATTGAACAGAACAAAAATCTGAAATCGATGATTGAAACACATTCAAACAAAGACCGATTTACACACGAATATCAAAAACATACCGATATCGATTCTGATTTGGTTTTACTGAATACGAATTGAAAGAACAGAGTGTGTGGGTGTTTGTCGAGTGAAGAAGAAGATGATGATTTTATTTTGAAAATATTTACAAACGGCGAAAAGGTTAAGTATTTATACTATTTTACATTCCAGCGTAATTATTAATTACACTGGACAAATAAATACGCCGCCTTGATATTTTTCAAGGTTTCTTCAAACCTAAGAATTTGAAATCAATTACGCTCGAGAACTTCAAATTTTCTCGAAAAATGTGTCCTTTTTGGTTAAAAATATTGCAAGAAATTAAACATAAGCTTAATGAAAATAGGAAGTTGCAATTTTGGATCCTGAAAGTTGTTTATGGGTCCGGAAGCCTCCTTTTTCACAAATTTATGCTAACTGACTTGAATCCTGTGACTTTCCTGCAAAAGATCATACTGATAACACTCCGTTTGTTTGAAATGAAATATTGGATATATTAAATAATTAAGGCACAAGACAAACTGTCAGTATGGTTGTCCTTTTAAATCCATGCACCTATCTTTCAACATGCGATCGGAGAGCGTTTTTATCATGTTGCGTTAATGTTGACAAGAACTTCAATGTTCCCAACTCATGCCGAAACAGTCATAATGTTGTGCCTGGAGTCCCACGTCAGAACTTCATTCGTTTTTGAGATTTCAATGTTAAACAGTTGGTGTTCAGGTCAATACTTCCGTACAGCAGAGAGACCATGGTCTAACGAGTGCTATGGTAGATACCAGATGCGGTACGATTTAAGCACTTGAATGGTTCTCAATGAGAGATTCATTTTTGTAGGGTTTTGGCCGCAAAGGCTCTTTTAGAAAAGATATCATAGCTGTGTCTAGGTCAGCATATATCTTGATGCAGCAGAAGAGCAACTATGATATCCCCGAATGGTTAGCCAATATAAAGATCCGATATCTCAGACTTTGGCAATCTATCAACGCAAGATTTAAGGCCAATAAGCCATACACCGCAATATGTTACCCGCAAGTTGCACAACATTGTGGGTATTCAAAATTCTTGGGTGATCATTAGAGTTTGTCTCCGTTTCGCAGTTTACTTCAAGGTATTGCTGAATCTACCGACACGTCGTTGCTTGAGGCCTTAATCTTTTTCTTTTTAAGTTCAGAATAAAAGTGTTAGCAGTTTTTCTATCACTTCTCGTGCAGGTGCAAAGAAAAATTTCAGTCTCAAGAATATTTTCTGGAAAAACTTCCCCCCTAAAATTTTTTTTTCGAGAATCCATTGCTTGAAAAGAAATTTGAACTTTGTAGAAAATCTTTTTGCTGGGCACATTTTATGAGATTGTTATTTATTATGAAAACCTTTTTTTTTCAAAAGTCAGTTCCACTCAAGGAAGTTCACCATTTCCAACCAGGTTACCAACTGGTTGAATCGAGCTTTATCGAAGGCTTTCGTAAATATATCATCTTTTTGTTGCATTGAATCCACAGGAATGCGAATTTCATACGCATCTCTAATCGCATGAATGCGAATTTCGATGTGTTTCGTTCTGAGTGGTGGATGGGATTCTTCACAATCCCTAGACACGCTTCATTGTTGATGAATATGGGAGTCTTCATGATGTTGATCCCATAATCCAACAACTGATTCTGTATCCAAAGGACTTGTGAACAGCAACTGTAAGCTGTTGTGTAGCGGTAGATGTAGATACTGTTTTCTGCTTTTGTTTTACCACGAAATAAGACGATTTCCCAAGAATTGGCAGCCTCTCAAACAGATTTTCTGTCTACTTTGCAACCTGCATGATCACTGTCAGAGTAAGCAATTAGATCAAAATTACCATCTTTAGGATACCATAAACCAAGCTTTGGAGTTCCTTTTAGATAGCGAAAGATTCTCTTGATGGTAGCATCATGCGATTCTTTGGGATTCGTCTGAAAGCAGGCACAGAGACAGACAACCCACATTATGTCAGGCCTACTAGCGGTCAGATACATTAACGACCCAATCATTGAGCGATAGAGAGATTTGTTCACTGGCTTTCCTTGAAGATCTGAAGTGAGTTCCGTCTGAGCAGCAAAAGGAGTGCTGGCGGATTTGCAGTCATTCATGTTGTATTTGGAAAGAATATCTCTGGTATACTTAGCCTGATGAATGAGAATACCATCCTTTCGTTGCTTAACTTCTAGTCCTAAGAAAAATGTGAGTTCTCCCATCATACTCATCTTGAACTTCTCTTTCATCACCTTCTCGAATTCTCTGCAAAGGGCTTCATCTATCGACCCAAAAATGATATCGTCTACGTAGATTTGAACAAACATCACATCTTCTCCAATCCTTTTTGTGAAGAGAGTCATGTCAATTTTGCCTCTTGAGTATCCACACTCCATAAGATATGTTGACAAAGTCTCGTACCATGCTCTAGGAGCTTGGTGATGACCATAGAGAGCCTTGTCAAGCTTGTAGTATTTCGTGGGAGAATGAGGATCTTCAAAACCTGGAGGTTGACAAACATAAACTTCTTCTTTCACTTTCCCATACAGAAAAACACTCTTTACATCCATTTGAAACACCTTAAAGTTTTTAAATGAAGCATAGGCTAAGAAGATTCTGATGGCTTCTAACCGTGCAACAAGTGCAAAAACTTCCTCGTAGTCAATCCCCTCTTCTTGTCGAAACCCTTGAACCACTAATCTAGCCTTATTCTTGATAACTACACCACGATCGTCCATCTTATTACGAAACACCCACTTGGTACCAATTGGATACTTTCCATCTGGTAGGTCAACGAGTTCCCAGACTTAAGTTCCGAAATTGTGCCAATTTTCCTGCATATCTTGTACCCAACTTGAATCTTGAATAGCTTCTTCGACATCCCTTGGGACAGATGCGAAAGAAAGGCTGCATACAGTCCTGTGTCGATGGTATGTGTTTGACCACGTGTTCGAACTCCATCTTCAACAGAACCAATGACATTTTCAATTGGATGGTTTCGATTGGTCTTGTACCCTGCATTGGTGTGAGTTTCAATTTGATGAGGCAGATTACAAAAATGGTCATCGATGTAGATAATTGGAGTTTCGTCTTCTTTGGGTGGTTCATCCACAACCTACTGTGAAGAAGAATCATCATGTGCGGATGCATTCTCAGCAGATGTGTCACCAATTTCTCCGACACCGGAAGAGTAGGAGAGGCAGAGGCAGGGGTGAAACGGGTTGTAAAAGGAGTAAAACCAATGTCTGAGGCATCAAACAAAGCTTCCAAAGGAGTGGATCTGCAGGTTTGGATTCAGTGATGGGTTCATCGATGGTGAAAGTATTGAATATAATATCCACGTCATAAAACCAGTTTGGAGCACTTCCAGTGTTAGTGGAGTTTCCTTCTTGAAAATCGACGTAGTACGATTCAATCACCATCTTAGTCCTTTTGTTGTTGACTCGATATGCCTTTTGAGAAGATGAATAGCCCATGCAGTAGCACACGTCACCGACTGCTTCAAACTTGATGAGATTGTCTTCAGTGTTGAGAAGTGTGCATGAACACCCGCACGGTTTGAAGAAATCTATCAGAGGCTTCTTTTTGAAAAGTAGTTCATAGGCTGTCTTTCCGTGAGGTTTGACGATAAGAACACGAATCAAAACATAGCATGCTGTGTTGACTGCTTCAGCCCAGAAGATTATGGGAAGCTTAGAGTCGACAAGCATAGGTCTTGCAGCTTCGATGAGAGTTCTGTTTTTGCGTTCTGCTACCCATTTTACTGAGGAGTCCTGGCAGCGCTGTATTGGAGGCGAATTCCCTTATCTTGACAGAAGGAGACAACCGTATGATTTTTGAATTCAGAACCATTGTCGCTTCTGATGGAGATGACTTTCAGCTTGATCACGTTTTCAATCATGGGAATGAAGCTCTTCAGAATGGATGCCGTTTTGCTTTTGGCTTCAAGAAAGAATACCCATGAAAACCGTGAGAAATCATCTGTAATCACCAAACAATAAGACCTTTTAGCTAAACTTTTAACGCTAATTGGGCCGAAAAGATCCATGTGAAGTAGATACCGTATTTACTGCTTTGGAGTTATGAGGCTTTTTATGTTGCTTTCCTTGGGCGCATGCGATACACTTTTCAGAAAAAGGAAAATCTTTCATAGGATAAAAACCTCTTACTAGATTTAATTTTGAAAGTTTATTTACGTTCTTAAAATTTGCATGCCCTAAACGCCTATGCCACAACAGTGATTCCGATTCAGATGCTTTTGACATAAGGCATGTCATTGGCTCATTTGATTTGGCATTCTTCATATTTAGCACGTAGGTGTTATTTTGACGCGGAGCTCTAAGCATGATCATTTCTTTAGGGATGGAGTAACCGGGTTTGAGGAATAAGCACTCCGTGTCATTGAACAGCACCGCGATTCCTTTGTCACAGACTTGAGAAACACTCATAAGATTGTAACACAATTCTGGAACATAGTTCACATTCTCCAAAGTGAGTGCTTCTGACACGACATCACCCATTCCAATGATTTTTCTCCCTTTTCTTCTCCGGCAAAGGATACAAAGTCACCATCAATAACTCAAAAGTTGGTAAGCATATCCTTTAGCCCGGTCATGTGCCTGGAGCAAACCGCTGTCAACATGGCAGATATACTCCATGAGCATCCGAAGCCATTTCTAAATTTTATTCTGTTATACCAACAACAACAACAACAAAAATATGTACAAATTAGCTAGTTTTTGGAACCCAGACTTGCTTTACATTAGTTCAATCATGATTTTGAGCAAGAGAGTTTTCTTTTCTTTTCCAAAAACAGGTTGAATTAACTATGCATTTTGCTGATTTCTTTAAATTGTCAAATTGATCGGTAAAACTTTTAACGAGATCATGACTAGGTTTAGAAAATTTCTTGCTTTTGCAATGTTTCGCCGTATGTCCTAAATGACCACAGCGAAAACATTGTTTTTGACTCGATCTTTTCTTCCTCGATGCTGAGTGTGAAGATGATGTATGTGATGAGATCTTGAGCATCTTGAGGAGTTTGATGATGTAACGTGGCTTGAATCTTTAGCTTTCTTCAGATTCTCTTCAAGATGATGTTTATCTTCAATGTCGACTTCACTGTGCTCACTGTCTGATGAGGAAATTGATTCTTGACTTTCATCTGACCTTTCTTCATCGCTTTCTGAAGTTGTTGTGCTTGAATCTTCAGGGAAATCTTTATCAGTCTCTAATGTACCTGCAACTGATGGAACAACTTCTGGAATTTCCTCTGTAAGGAATTTTCCAAAATGTTTTTCTTTAACTCTGGCACAAATACAGGAGATTCAAGCATAACATTTTCATCATTGAGAGCAAATTTTAGGTCATGACTCTCAACCTTGGCAAACCCTTGGTTGTTAGCCTTAATTGTAGGCACATTGCCATTACATGTATCCTGAATTGTCAATTTAGGCATATAGCCATTACAATCATCCATCCTAGATAAACTATTACAGTTATCTCGAATAGAAATTTTGTTCATCTTATCACAATTCCAGGCGAACCAGTTAAGAGTTTAATAACAGTCGCCTGAATAGCCTATTCCTATTTTCATCCCTCCACAATCATCTTCCCCATCGCACACATCTTCCTTACTCTTGCACAGATCTGCATTACTTTCAGAAAGGTTAGTGTTGTTTTTGGATTTATAAAAAATACTTTGATCCAAAAGATCATTTTTATTGATTAAGTCGTTCTTAGGATGACGAGATGGCATAGGAACATAATTTTTGTTGTGCGGAGGAGGAAATAATTTTCTTTCGTTTCCGAATTTATCTTTATATCCAATTCCATCCTTTATAAATGTCGGTCGTTGGCAGTTTACAATGTCAACCAGTGCTTTTTGGATAATTTTCCATTTATCAATAATGATTTGTAACTTACTGTTTTCATTTTGAGATTTTTCTAGCTTTTCGGTCAAATCATTTATGATAAAATCTTTTCTGAAACAAATTCCTTTAGAGTCTGCATTTTAGCTATGGTTGAATTCAACTTTCGCTGATATGCAGCCTCATTTTCTTTTAGTTCTTGATTTATTTTTAGAACTTTTTCTTTTTCTTTAATTATATCACGGTTGAGTGATTTATAGTATGCCACGACGTTCAAACATGGTTTTGAGCACAACTTTGCTTTAAATTCATATGGAATGGTTGTTTACCAAATCCTTATCCTCGGCTTCTGATTTCTTGGCGGTAGAGGATGTTCCGACCGCTTGATTCTTGCTGGTACTGATGACTTCTTGAACAACAGGCTTCGACTCATTCATTTCAGCTTTCTGTTGTCTCTTCTCTGAGGCACAAGAGATGATGCTTTTCAAACCAGTGTCATCTTTGGAATCTTGGAGGATTTTTTTTCAACACCATTTGAAGCAGACGTGGCAGAGACAGTTCTAATGTTTGCCATGAGGGCCTTATTTACTTCACCTTTGGCCTCAGCTATCTCCTTTGACCAATCATAATCTTCCACCACTAAAGCCTTATGATTATTTTCAGCAGCATTATTATTTCCTTCAATGGCAATCAACCTCCTTGTCTGGTTGATTTCAGTATTCTCGTTCTTCAGCAACGGACACTCTCTTTTGAAGTGGCCCAAGTCTTTGCAGTTATAACATCTAAGCTTGGATTTGTCAAATCCATCTTTTCCAAGAGCAACCTCTTTCTTGTTTTATCTTGGAATTTCTTCAACCGTAGAGTGATCATTGCCATCTGCCACTTCAGATCCATCTCCTCCATGTCGTCTTGATCTACTTGATTCATGTCCTCTGCTGTTACGAATTCTCTCTTACTCTCCTACATAAGCGCCTCATAGCTACTTAAGAAAGTATTTAAAAGAGCTACATGTTCTATGGAAATTTAAGTGCTTGAGTGTCGCTGGCTACGGTGGTCTTCTCGGAAGACGACGAGGCCTTCATAGAGTTTGCGGAAGCATTTGAATAGGATTCGACAGCACGTTAGGGATTTGATCCACATGAAGTGACAGGAGCAAGAATTGCCATATTTCTTGGGGACCGAGGTTGCAGCAGCTTGCTGAGACTTCTTCTGAGAATATCCAGTTTGATTCATCTCTCGTTTCACGATGTCCATCTCAAAGGCTTTTAAAGTGTTAATCAATTCTAGAGAGTAACTAGAGTTGTGCTGGTGAGGAAAGTTCTCTTAATCATCATGCATTGAAGACTCCATTCTTCTAGTAGAGAATCTAGCAGCTTCTTGATCGATGCATAATTTGCAACTGGGTTTCCCACCTTCTTCATCTTGGTCAACACCCCCAGGAATCTGCTTATGTGGTCGGACAAGCTTTCGCCATGAATACTTCCAAACATATCATATTCTTTCTGCACCATGTCTCGTTTGTTCTCCCTGAGTTCCTCATTGCCTTCATAATGGTCGATTAGAGCCAACCACAGTTCATGTGCCGAGGTGTATTCTTCAAACAGATTATTATCATCCTTTGATAGAGCCATGATGAGAGCAGCGTGAGCCCTCCGTTCACGTTGAATGAGTATCCTATCTTCATCTGTGAGTGTTGAAGGATCTTCATTGATAGTATGGATGTCGTCACGTATTATCATGGGAACATGCGGGCCCATAGTAACTGACATCCATTGAGTATAATCGGTATACTCAAAAAAAGACTTGATCCTGTTTTTCCAGCTGCTGAAATCTTCTGAACCTTTCAACTTTGGTGGCCTTGTAGCAGTTCCAGTTTCTAGTTCGGCTTGGGCAATCGGATTTAATTGATTTAGAGACATGATGGATGAATGATGATCAATTACGCTGGGGTTTGCTGAACAGAAAACAATTACGCTCGCTAGGAGATAAATACGCTGGACCAGAGATTAAATACGCTGCACTTGGAAACAATTACGCTGATGGGATCGGCGATTTTGTCCTGCAAAAAGCTAAATCCGCTGGATAATCGAAAACAAGCAAAGGTTTAGTTAATTCCGCTGAACACATGATAAAATTGCTGAGGATTAGTATCATTGATTTCTAAGTGCCTTCGAGTAAATTCGCTGGACAATTACGCTGACAATAATATAAATCCGCTGGTTTAAGAACTAGCGTATTTGTTAACTACGCGAGATTCAAGTTAAATACGCCAGCTTCAAAGACAATTACACTATCTTCAAGAATATCTACGCTTGCTTTAAGAAAAATTACGCCCATAAGGGTTTTAGTACGAACAAAAACCTCTAATCACCCAAAAACGACCCAAAATTCATGTTTCTTTGCAGCTAAATGACCAAAATGTTTACCAAATTACTGATTAACAACAATTCAAAGATTAAACGCATCAGATCAAGCCATTTTAATCCCAAAATTTTGAAAAACCATGAAACTTTGAAAACTTTTGTAAAACCTTCAAAGCTTGACAAATCTTAACAAAAAATCAAACACTCAAGAGCACAAAGGCTCTGATACCAAATTGTGAGTCCCAAAACAGATTCGGATCACAGTGGTTGATTGTTTTCACCCAAACAACTATTGATTATTTGTTTGAATGTGCAAATACTAAGAAAAACCAAGCAAAGAAGATGAAGAATCTTGTTTGGATCAAACAACTAGTGTTGTATATGAAATCCCAATAACATGTAATCGATAACAGCACCTGGATATTCAGATGAGAGCATAATAGCAAAAATCACAACACAAGAAGAACACCAAAATCTGTCCAAGAAACTTGGACATAACTTCATTGAAGATGGTATTTATATAGACTGATCACCCAGCGTATTTATTAAATACGCTGGCAATTAATTACGCTGCGTACATAGATGTTTCACAAAATGACACTTTTGACCCTTTTGTTTTTCTAACTATTACAGAATCAGCTCAAACTATGGTTTATCAAGTACCAACGGTCTCCAAAAGTTTCAACATGACTACGGATATTTTGCTAGAGAGTGTCAGAGACCTAAGTCTGAATCTCATTCTAGTTCACCCTTTCAAGATTCTCCTGGTCATGGTTCAGGCAACATGAATGCGTCAAACAACACAGGATCAAAGGCCCTGATTTCTACTGCTAGAAAGGGTTCTTATGATTGGAGTATTCATCTGGAGAGTGATAATAACACCTCACAGGCGTTCATGGCTGAGATAGCTCTAGTTGCTGATGAAGAAGTGATAGCTGATGCTGAGGAAGAGCTAGAGAAGGTAGCTAAAAAGGCTGATGGAGAACAGACTACTAAGAGAAGAAGATGGCTGATGAATTTGATGCTTTCATGGCTGATCTAAGCAAATCAACAGGCGAGGTATGTTCTAACCCTGGTAGTTCTATTTGTTTGATGTGTCATGAACTGCAAAGTGAAGTTGACACATTGACAAAGCAAAACCAAAGTCTAGCTAATGAGCTCTCAAACATAAAAGAATCAAACTTTTTCGTAAAACGAAATGAGTCACTATACTTGGATAAAATTAAAGGTTATGAAGAAGAAATCAATATTCTAACCTGTAAGCTTAATGAAAAACTTCAAGTTATTGACTTAGCTCATGATACGATGTGTGAGAAAACAAAAGAAATTTCTGAAAAATGTAAAAAGTTGTCCTAAGCACAACTTAAAATTTGTGAACTTGAAAAGAAATTAAATCAATTCAGAGATTCATCTTTTCTCATGAAACACATGATGAATGGCTTGAAGAAGAGTAAGACATGTGTGGGCTTCAAAGGTTTAAATGAAGTTCCACCACCACTTGGTCACGACTCTTCTTTTTTGCCAGATGAAGAAGAGCTTACAGACTTTGTGTCAACTACACCTGGTAGTTCTACATTAGAGATTGTTGATGGTTCTGAGAATGCTAAGAAGGATAATAACAAGGAACCTGTTTTGAAAACAAAGAATACACACCCTAAGAATCAAAAACAAATTTTTGTTAAAAAGGTTGATTTTGTTAAAGGGAGTGATATGAACGAAGAGGTCCCTGTTATTACAAAAGAGTCTAATGTGCAGCTTGCTAAGAACAAAAACAAAGAAAAATCAGAAGTTAAGCAAACTAAACAAGATCCTTCAAAGGCATCATCATCATCATCATCGCATGATGAATCGAAGCAAGAGGCTTCAGTAAAGAAGTCTTCAGCTAGAAAATCATGCTTCAAAAGTCACGAAAAGGGACATGTAGCTAGCTGTTGTCCTAACAAAAAGAGTGAAGCACAGGTAAGTGAGAGACAGAGGGAAAAATCACCAGCAAAAAGTGGTGATGGTGAGAGCAAGGTTAACTCACCAAAGATATCTGCTACCAGGCAACAAAGTGTTGCTGTTGGTGTAGATAAGGCTGAAAAAGGAACTCACCAAGTTCCTCGCTTTCAAAGAAATCAACAAAGATTTCAACCTGCATCTACATCAGGCAGATATGAAAGACCTAGAAGTAGTTCACCACAAATGAATAACTTTAATGGTCGATCAAGTAATTTCAGAAGTCAAGGTCAATATCAAAATCGATACCAGTATGTTGGTAGTCGAAATTTTTATAACGATGGCTTTCGAAATTATCATCATCAAAATTCATGGAACCAAAATTATAATTTCTAAAGGTTGCAAATTTAGGAAACCTCAGAACCAGAGACCTAGTGGAAATCAAAAACCATTTCCATCAACAGGTCTTAGATCCAAGACTCCTGTTAGGAGTGATGGATATTGGATGGATGTTCCCGTGGTTGATGAATCTGGAAGACCCAAGACCATTAAGGCTTGGGTCCCCCAATCTAACTAATTTTGGATGGTGCAGGAGCTGCTAAGGAGGATTATCAACTTGTGGTATGTTGATAGTGGCTGCTCCAGGCACATGACGGGGGATGCGAGGTTGCTGACTGAGTTTGAGAATATAGATGGTGGATGTGTGAATTTGCAGGTGCTAAAGGAGGGCACATTACTGGTCGAGGAAAAGTGACCAACGGGAAGATCACACTGGACAAAGTGAACTATGTTGAGAAGCGAAGCACAATTTGATGAGCGTGTCTCAAGTCTGCGACAAGGGTCACTCGGTCCACTTTACAAAGTCTGAAGCTTTGGTGTTGAAACCTGGTTTGGTGATACCGAATGATTGGATAGTGATGAGAGTGCCTAGGAGATACGACATTTTGTCATGGTCATGGGTGCTAAGGATTCTTCGAATGTTGTGGCGTGTTACTATCAAAAGCATCTGAGGCTGAGTCATTGTTGTGGCACAGACGCAAGGCCCACATCCACTACTAAAAATGAATTATATTATTAAAAATGGTTTAGTGGAAGGGGTGCTAGTGTAGAGGTTTCATGTGGAAGAAAAATGTCTTCCATGTCAAAAGGGAAAACAACATAAGAAACCTCATAAGTCTAAAACAGTAAATTCCATAGATGCCCCTTATGAATTACTTCATATGGATCTATTCGGTCTAGTGAACGTAAGGAGCATAGGTGGAAAGTACTATTTTTAGTTGTCACTGATGATTACTCATGATATTCATGGGTTTTCTTTTTAGGTACAAAAGATGAGACAACAGAGATGCTGGTAGATCTTTTTACAAAATTGGAAAATGTCCATAATGCACGGATCAAGAGGATAAGGAGTGATAATGGCACGGAGTTCAAGAATCATATCCTGGATCTCTATTGTCTTAGCAAAGGAATTGAACATCAATTTTATGCTCCTTATCACCTCAACATAATGGAGTCGTTGAGAGGAAAAACAGGACGTTGATTGAAGCCGCAAGGACTATGCTTTCTGATTTAAAGCTTCCAGTTCTTTTCGGGGGAGAAGCTGTGAACACAACTTGTTATGTCCTGAAGAAAGTTTTGACGGTTAAACGGTTCTAACAAAACATGTCACGAACTATTTTTTAACTGAAAACCAAACTTAAAAGGCTTTGAGCCATTTGGATTACCCTGCACCGTTGTGCGAACAAAGATAAGCAAAAATTCGATGAAGTAGCTGATGAGGGTTACTTTCTAGGTAATATGCCTGGAACACCGAATAAAAGGGTTTTTAATCTAAAAACTGGTAAAATTGAGGTTGTGTTTAACATGGAAATCACTAGTTATTCACCTCAACAATCAATGAGTGCTCCTCCTATATTATATGAATATGACAGTGTTTTTAAATCATTTAATATTCCTGATTTTTCCAATGCAGATGAGTCTCAGGTCATCCATAATGTGATCAGTGAAGATGGAGAGTGTGACTTCATGCCTAGATCGAGTATATCGATGACAGATGCTCTAGAAACTTCTTCTAGTGCAGCTCCAGAGGAATCCAGTGATAGTGTGTCTGAACCTGTTCAGGGGGAGGATTTCACTAATCCGTTTGCTAATGCTAACATTTAGGGGGAGGTTGGATCGAATCTGGGAGATAATCTGGTTGTTGACACCATTGCTACCACACGTGTAAACAGAGATCATCCAGTTGAAAACATCATAGGTGATGCTGCTGTAGGTGTTCAGACGAGAATAGGTATGCTCGAAGGTTCCTGTTTGTTTACTTCGATTAAGAAGACTGGGTTGATTCATGAATGTTTATATAGTTGCTTTATTGCCCAAGAGGAGCCGAAGAATGTTCATATGGCTCTAAAAGACAATTGTTGGGTTGAAGCTATGCAAGAGGAACTAGCTCAGTTCAAAGTTGAAAGTTTGGGAGCTAGTTGTCTTGCCTTAAGGAGAGAAGGAAATAGGCCCTTAGTGGGTGTTTAAGTACAAGAAAAACGACTGAGGGATCGTGATAAGAAATAAAGCTCGGTTGGTAGTGAAAGGGTTTAATCAGCAAGAGGGGATTGATTATAATGAAGTGTTTGTACCAGTAGCAAGGTTGGAAGGAATTCGTTTGTTCCTAGCTTTTGCTTCATTCAAGGGCTTCAAAGTTTACCAACTTGACTTGAAGAGTGCGTTTCTTTACGGGAAAGTACAAGAAGTGGTGTATGTCTCACAACCAGATGGGTTTACTGATCTAGACTATCCAGATCGAGTCTATTGACTTGATAAGGCATTGTATGGGTTGCATCAGGCACTTAGGGCGTGGTATGCGATACTGTCAGCACATCAAAAGGAAGAAGGAAGACTTTCTGCTGGTACATGTATACGTAGATGACATCATCTTTGGTTCCTCTGATGAGAACATGTGTCATAACTTCGAAGAGGTAATGAAGAGCAAGTTTAAGATGAGTGCGATGGGTGAGCTACCTTACTTTCTGGGTTTACAAGTTGAACAAAAAGGACAGGATATTTATACATTGGACGAAGTAGTATGACATTTTGTCTCATTTTAAATGGAGGATTGCACTACTTTCAATACACCTATCTGTGAGAATCACAATCTTGGTCCAGATCATGAGAGTGTGGAGGATGTTGATCCAACTCTATACAGGGCAATGATTGGTTCTCTTATGTACTTGACTGCTTCACGACCTGACATCATGTTCGCAGTGTGTCTTTGTGCCAGATATCAAGCGAATCCTAAGGAGTCCCACATGAAAGCGGTGAAGCGGATTCTTCGTTACTTGAAGGGGAAACCTAAACTTGGGTTACGGTATCCAACTGCTAGTGATTTGAAGTTTGTTGCTTTCAATGATTCGGACTTTGGAGGATGAAATCTACAAGGAAGTCTACCACAGGTGGTTGTCAGTTCTTAGGAGAGAGGCTCGTGTCCTGGCAATGCAAGAAGCAGTCTCGCATGTCTACCTCGACGTGATGAAGCTGAATATATTTCTGCGGGTAGCTGTTGCTCTCAGGTTCTCTGGATCCAACAACAGATGAGCGATTACGGTTTGAATTTCACTTGTACTCCTATTATGATAGACAATAATGCCACTATTTCAATCACAAACAATCCCGTAAAACTCAATCGCACAAAACATATCGACATTCGTCATCATTTTATACAGGATTGTGCTGAAAAGAAATTAATTGAACTGCATCGAGTCGACACACTAGATAACCTGGCAGATCTTTACACAAAAGCATTTGACAGGGCTCGTTTTGAACATTTAGTTGAACTCAACGGGATGAGGATTCCTGAATAACCATTTTTCCATAAAAATTTCTGTAAATAAATTTACTGCTTTTCAAAAATCAAAAACATAAAAAAATAGAAAATAAAAATGAGTTTTTCACTATGTGGAAAGGAAGAAATGATAGTACAACAGGAAGTTAGATTGTCACACTGTAATAAAATTAAATTGCTTAAGTGTGATAGCAGCTTCATCATATGATGTACCAGTAGGCAAAAGGCATGAAATAATCAACTTACCTTGGTGATACAAATATAATACACTGTGTATGAGTGGGTAACATATCAGTGGCGTATGGTTTTATAAACTTAAATCTTGCATTGATAGATTGCCAAAATCTGAGGTTTTAGGTCTTTATATTGTAATTTCATCCGGGGTATCAAGGTTGTCCTTCTGCCGCATCCATATATGCTGACCTAGGCACAACCAGGATATCTTAAAAGAGCTAAAATGCCAAATCCCAAAAATTGAAGAAGCTCTCCTAGAGAGTCATTCAAATGTGCAAATTGCATTATTCGTACCAAAATTTGGTATTTGTCCTAACCCTCGTTGGATATTGGTCTCTTTGTTGTACGGAAGTACTGACCTGATCACCAATTATCTAACGTTGTAAAAAAAAAGGATGAATTTCCTATACTCACCTATTACGATGAATGTGCATACCTTGATCGCGGGGGTATGTCCTGAAGTGGGACACACTAGTATATCAGTATAAATTATCTAAACAGATCACGAGGTAATGGTACTTGAAATGTTCATGTATTTTGTTTAAGTGGATAAACAATACTGGTAATCGTCTTGAACTGTTTTTCATGAATATTGCATATAGAATAATCAGATGGTGTGAAAACAGTTTGATGTTGCTGATATGATCTTCTTAACAGTGATACTCACAAAAACAGAGTGTTTATTATTTTGATTATTTATTTGCTTTCAGAAAATATAAAAATCTGAGATATTGGTTGTTCATGGAGGAGTTGTTACCGATATGGGGAGACGGTGTTAGAAGATGAGTTCAAAATTTTTTAAGATCTTTCAAGTTCTGTGTGCTTAAAAATTTTGAGTATATGGTTTGAGTTGAGAAGTTCTTAATCTGTGATACAGTTTTACTATCTCTTGAATAATAATAATTTGTTTAACTTGTGTTGAAAAATTCTTATGGTTTCTCGAGATGTTTTGTTTTATAGTATACAGATTGTAGCAGTATGTTGCTGAGAAGTTAGGTGAAGAGGAGTTTACTTGGATGCATGGTAGAACCTCCTTTCTACATTGCAGACAAAGTTGCAGAGTTTGACGATTGCTATGCAAGGACTAAACTAGAGTTTACTCAAATGCTAACGATTTAGAAGATTTGGTGATTGGATACATCAGCTTAGGGGGACTCTGTTGCTGACAAAAGCTGTTAAAGCTGAAGCTATCCAAAGACCAATGTTTTTCAAAGATGTTAAAGATTGCAAGAAGACTGAAGACTAAGTTATTTTATGAAGCTATTGTCAAGGGGGAGTTTGTTGGTGCATATTTGTGCAACAACTTAGATTTGGTCTTTGGATATCTTGTAATTAGTAAAATGATAAAGATTAGCGGGTTTAGTTTTGTAATAGATGATTAGAAGTAATTGGCTGATCTAGACACAAAATAATGCATGGTAGGCGAATTGGGCCTTAAACCCATTAGCAGCCATGTAGGAAACCCTAGCCTAGTTGCATAACCTATCTCTATATAAAGGGAGGTTTGCATTAGGGTTTAGGTTGCTGGTTCTATTGTTCGTGCTCAGTTAGTTGCTCAGTTGCTGGTGTTGCTGGTTTAGAGAGAGAGTCTTGAATTGGTTGTAAACACTTTGTGTTAGATAATCAATATAAGACTGTTTGAAGGAATTTGTTCGTGTTCTTGTTCTTGTTTCTGTGAAATCTGATCTAGGGGATTCCGCACTCTAGATTAGATAGATGATTCTGTGAAGATCCATACGGACTAGGGGACCTACAATTTAGATGATTATTTGAGCGATCCAAAGAGGAAGTTTACTATGAGTCAGAGAAGGCAAACTGCTTCAAAGAAGAAACAAATGGTTTTGATGAAGAACATCTTGTAAATCCGCTGGATGAGAACTTTTAGTTGAAGGATCCTACTAATCAGTCTGATAGATTTATCATGGAGCTTGGATCTAGCTATTACAGTAAGGTTGGGAATAAGTCACGTGTGCTGAGCTAGACTTATGATCATGTTAAGAAGATGTGGTTGATTGTTTGATAAGACGGTACATGAGAATATTACTCCAAGGAGTCCCAGTTTGAGACATGGATGAAAGTCGCTTTGACTGATCTTCTCAGGGCTCCGTATAATGATACTAATACGACTGAGCGTGGTCCAGGATGGAGATTTTTTAAGAACTGGAGCAAGAGGTGAAGAATGGATTCAAAACGATAAAGACAGCTGAACCGTATCTAAGGGCAGCTAAAGGTGTTAGAGATGCGAGAACTGGTAGAAGGTTTAAGTCTGTGATGTGGCCTTCGACTGATAAGGAACTAGTTATACCAGTCGCTCCAACATTTCCCAAAGGCATTTTGAAGAATTTTAACTTTTAGATGTATGATCCAAAGGTCGGGAATGTGGCGTTGTGACCAAGGAGAAAGCCTTTCGTGTGAATGGTGTGGTTGATTTAGTGAGCTTTCACGATGAAGACCTGTAGGTTCTACCAGCGAATTAGATTCAAACAACAGAGTTGTATGAGGCGTGTGCTAAGGATTGGACATCGCGGTTGTAGGGATCATAACTGGCAGGATGGGAGTTGATGCGCTACCAAAGGATTAGTAGCCTAATGTTGTAAACCTAGGGGGAGATTGTTGGGCCCCTAGCTAAAAGTTTACGCATTAGTGTAGCATTTTGGGCTAAGGGTGAAGGAATGGGCTTCCTAGAGCCTTATGGGCCAAGGGTTGTAATTAGTTGGTTTTGAGATTAGTATAAATACATGTATTGGGGTTAGGGTTCAGGTTGCTTGTCAGTTTGTTATTTAGATATCTTGTATCATACACCATCGGTGTATGCAAGTTGATTAATCACAGATTGTTCTTCTTCTGTTCATCTAATCTTTATTTCCGCAATCAATTAGTTGATGTGATACCATGTACAGATTCATATCAGGGACTTACACTGATTCTTATGTTCAACTGCCACCGGGCATGAGCATGTCAGATCCATATCATCCGAGTCATATGCCACTCACTACTGCTGAGGTACAGACTCACCTCCATTGAGATACAGCTTAGTATCTTGTTTGACCATTTCCGTGACCTTAGTGCTCAGTTGTCTACTCTTCGAGCACCTCCGAGTATCCCAAGTCATCCTCCTCTCAGCCACTTTTACCCACATCATCCCCTCCATCACTACCACCCTACCGACATCTCCACCACCACCATCCCCATTAGTACCATCACTTACATCATCCCATGCCACCTCTTCATCACTTGAGAGGCGCATTAGTGCCATTGAGGAGGAGATAGCGTACTTCCGGGTGTGATCCGCGCATCCGCACCCCACCCCCACCGTCTATCTAGTTGGTATGTGATTGAGTTTTGGAGGTAGTACCTGTACCAGGTTAGTAGAAGATTGAAGGATTTTGAAGATATATATAAGTTAACTTGAAGACTCTGAAGATGCAATGCGAAGAAAATATCAATTTTAATTTATATATTGTATATAACTTGTATGTCGGAGTGATGAAACTCCGAATTACTTCTGTTCTTCGCGAAAATGATGTAACAAGTTCACAATATATATATTTGAAAGTTGATTATGTTTCTTTTATCATGCATTTTTTATTATATATTATGTTTGTGTCATGACGATATTTGTATGGATATCTCACGTGAGAGATGATTCGATTTATTTGACCTATATATATATATATATATATATATATATATATATTATGATATATTTTATTCTACTTGGTCCATGAATGACGATATTTATCTGAAATATTTGTTCCAGTTTCTTCTATATGATTTTATATATGAAGATCGTACCACAAAGAAGAAGGAGCATACATCAACTCCAAACTCCCCTACCTACTTCTCAAGCTGATCTTGATGCTTTGTTAAATCAACGCATTGCAGATGCGATTGCTCAACATGAAGCAAATCACACCAATTTGAGAAATGAAGATAGGGCTCAAGCCCCAGCAATAACAACAAATCCTACGAATGGTTGGTTACTCATAGCCTTACAATAAATTTTCATTAATATTTTATTTGCAAAATAAATATTTCTAACAATTTCAAGAACCAACATTTCAGGATGCACATATAAGCACTTTTTATATTGCAAACCATTGAACTTTGACGGCACAGGCGGACCTGTAGCATTTGTTTGATGGACCCAAAGGACGGATTCTGTAATCCGCATGAGTAATTGTTCCCCTAACCAGACTATATTGTATGTTTCGGGATTCTTTATTGACGAAGCTTTGTCATGGTGGAATCTACAAATGCCAACGTTAGGAGATGCAACAGCGTACGCTATCACTTGGGAAAGACTAAAGGAAATGATGCGAGAGAAGTATTGTTCAAGGGCCAAACAACAAAAGTTGGAAATAGAGTTTTGGAATCTAGCGATGGTTGGATCCAACATCTATGGCTATACTCAGCGATTTCACGATCTCATACGGGTCGTTCCATATATGGTAACCCCTGAATTCAAACGTATCAACGTTACATTTGGGGATTAGCTCCGGAAATCCGAAGTATGGTTACATCGTCGCATCCAGCAACCATCACCGAGTCAATCATGATTGCAGTAAGCCTTACCGAAGAAGCGGTAAGAATGAATAAGTTTACGAGAAAGAGTACGGAAATGCCCAAGGAGACACATGTAGAATCAACCTCACATGGGAATAAGAGAAAGTTTACTCATTTCAAGAAAGGACCTGACCGAGTAACAAGAAGAAGGAAACTCCCACTACAAAAAGGAATAAAGCATTCATGGCGACAATAGAGACAGAACCAAGAAGTTATACAGGAAATGCACCTAAGTGCAACAAGTGTAAGTATCATCATTATGGTGGATGCCGAACCACCAAATGTGATAAGTGCGGGAAGTTGGGACACCGCACCGAAAATTGCTGGAGTAACGACAAGGGAAATAAGAATGAAGGTAAGAAATAAGGAGGCTATGGAAATGGAAATGAGCGAGGAAGGAACCAAACTTGTTTTGGTTGCGGTGTAAATGGGCCATTTTATAAAGAATTGCCCAAAGGAGAACAAAGGCCACGGGCGAGCCTTTGTAATAGAAGCTCATGAGGCACTTCAGGTTCCAAATGTGATCATTGTTACGTTCACTGTCAATAGTCATTTCACATATATTTTTTTTGATACTGGCACATATTTTAATTTCTTATCTTTAGAGATTAAGGAATATCTGAACTAAATTCAAATAAATTAGATATTCCATTCACTATCGAACTAGCGAATGGAAAGATAATTAAATCTGATGAGATTATTAATGGATGTTCTTTAGAGTTAGGTGGACTATAATTTAACATGGATTTATTACCCATCCAGTCAGGTAGTTTTGATGTTGTAATCGGTATGCATTGGTTATCCAATAACCAACCCGAAGTCGTGTGTTGCGGCAAAATTATTCACATTCCTCTTCCTAATAATGAAACACTACTTATACATGGAGAGCGAAACGCCATTACGAATTATTTCTTGTATGAAAGCCCAAAAGTGCTTGTGAAAAGGATGTATAGCATTCTTAGCACACGTTGTTGACAAGAAATCCAAGGAGCCAAAACTTGAGGAGATCCCTGTTGTGAAGGAATTCCTTGAAGTCTTCCCAGAGGACTTGCGAGGTATACCACCACAACGACAAGTCGAATTCCACATAGACTTAATTAGGAGATGCACTTAAATCAAAATCCCTTTACCGATTAACTCCTTCGGAAATGCAAGAGTTGTCCACGAGTTGTTGGACCAAAGATTTATTAGACCAAGCCTTCACCTTGGGGAGCTCCCGTTCTATTCATAAAGAAGAAAGATGGAAGCTTTAGAATGTGTATAGATTATCGAGAATTGAACAAACTCACAATGAAGAATCGGTATCCGTTACCTAGGATTGATGATCTGTTCGATCAACTTCAAGGATCAAGTTTTTACTCAAAGATTTACTTAAGGTCAGTATACCATCAACTTAGAGAGCAGGAAGAAAGTATTCCAAAGACAACATTCCGAACCTGTTACGGTCACTACGAGTTCTTGGTTATGCCATTTGGTTTAACAAATGCACCGGCGGTATTCATGCACTTAATGAACCGTGTGTGCAAGCCTTACCTTGATAAATTCGTGATAGTATTTATTGATGACATATTGATATATTCACGAAATAAGAAGGATCATGAACATCATCTTAGGACCATTCTTGAGTTATTGAAGAAGGAGAAACTGTATGCAAAATTATCCAAGTGCGAATTTTGGCTTCGTGAAGTCCAATTTCTCAGACATGTAGTCAACGATAAAGGCATACATGTCGATCCATCAAAAATAGAAGCCATTAAGAATTGGAACTCACGTAAGACACCCACCAAAGTACGCCAATTTTTGGGATTGGCGGGTTATTACCGAAGATTCATTGAAAATATCTCGAAGATCGCTCAACCACTAACCTCTCTAACTTAGAAAGATAAGAAGTTCGATTGGGGAGAGAAGCAAGAAAAATCTTTTCAATTACTTAAGGATAAACTTTGTGATGTGCTGATTTTATCACTTCCGGAAGGCATAGATGACTTTGTAGTTTACTGTGACGCTTCACATCAAGGTTTAGGATGTGTATTAATGCAACGAGAGAACATTATTGAATACGCATCACGTAAATTAAAAGTTCAGGAAAATAACTATACCACACATGACCTAGAGCTAGGTGCAGTGGTATTTGCATTAAAAAGTTGGCGTCATTATCTTTACGGCACCAAGTGCACAATCTTTACCGATTACAAAAGTCTTCAACATATATTTGATCAGAAAGAGTTAAATATGCGCCAAAGACGTTGGCTTGAATTGTAGAATGACTATGATTGTGAAATTAATACCATCTGGGCAAGGCGAATGTTGTCGTGGATGCCCTAAGTCAAAAGGAACGAGTGAAGCCCCTCCATTCACAATAACCTTACCTCTCAAATTCACGATGCTCAACAGGAAGCCCTGAAGAGCAAAAAGTTTAAAGCAGAGAACCAAATGAAAAAGAGCTTTGTATTTTGCAAATAGAATTTGGGTTCCCCTTTTTCGTAATCTTCGAAACCTAATTCTAGATGAAGCCCATAAGTCCAAATATTCGATACATCCCGGAGCGGATAAAATGTATCGCGATCTTAAAGAATTTATTGGTGGCCTAATCTCAAGGGAGATATTGCAACTTATGTTGGAAAATGTTTAACATGTGCAAAACTTAAGGCCGAATACCAGAAACCTTCGGGGTTCTTACAACAACCTGAAATTCCAACTTGGAAATGGGAACAAATTTCTATGGATTTCATAACAAAATTACCAAGGACCTCCGCGGTCACGACATGATTTGGGTAATTGTCGACCGACTAACCAAATCAGCTCACTTCTTGCCGGTATGTGAGAAAGAAAGATAAAACCGAGAAGTTAGCCGAACTTTATCTTAAAGATATTATGGCAAGACATGGGGTGCCTGCTTCCATAATCTCTGATTGAGATGGTCGTTTCATATTATGAATTTGGCAATCATTTCAAAAGGCTTTTGGATCTCGCTTAGATCTAAGTACGGCCTTTCATCCCCAAAAATATGGCCAAAGTGAACGCACCATTCAAACCTTAGAAGATATGCTTCGTGCTTGTGTTATTGACTTTGGCGGAAATTGGGATACTCACTTGCCTTTAGTGGAGTTCTCATATAATAGCAGTTATCACACGATTATTCAAGCCGCTCCATTTCAAGCGTTATACGGACGTAAGTGTCGATCACCGCTATGCTGGGCGGAAATAGGCGACAAACAAATGATAGATCCAGAATTAATTCAAGAAACTACAGATAATATATTTAAAATCCAAGACCGTATTAAAGTAGCTCAGAATAGACAGAAAAATTATGCGGATAAACACCGCAAACCATTATCCTTAGAAATTGGAGACAAAGTGCTATTAAAGGTCTCGCATTGGAAAGGCGTAGTTAGATTCGTGAAGCAAGGAAAACTTAGCCCGAGGTACATAGGACCATATGAAATCTTGGAGAAGATTGGAACAGTTGCATATAAGTTGAAATTGCCTGAAACACTTAGTAACGTTCATGACACTTTCCACGAGTCAAACCTTAGAAAGTGTCTTTCAGACGAGTCACTTATTATTCCCACAGGCGAAATTCATATAGACGAAAAACTCCATTTCATCAAAGAACCTGTCGAGGGTTTAGATTCGAAAGTCTAGAAAACAAGGAGGAGTCGTATCAAACTGCTCAAAGTCCATTGGAACTCAAAGCGCGGACCTAAGTTCACTTGGGAAATCCTACACAAAGGATGACACGACTTAAATTTCGGGATGAAATTTTCTTGAACAAGGGGAGAATGTGACAATCGGCAAAATTCCAGTAATTCTGTACAACCTGAACAACTATTACACTATCTATTTACTGCACATCATGACTTCATTTTTTATTTTAAGTATTAGAAGTCTAGGAATTCAATAAAATCATAGCTTGGTATGATAATGAATTCGTCACAATCATGAACATATAAAAACCATATCCTACATGGATGACAAAGACGCAAACACGCGATAAATATCAATACTGTTTGAAGTACAGTCTGATATGACAAAAATAAGACATAAGATATGTCTACACTGTTATACCATGAAAATTTTATTTAAACCACCAAATCGTCCAAGTCTGCAGCAAAATACAACATTCCGAAGCACAAAACAACAAATGTCCAAAAACCCAAAAATAATATTTTTAGTTAAGAATAATAACGGGTGTTAGAATAATATAAAACCTGTATATAAATCCTATTGTTTAAAGCTACGCAACTTGTTTAGTAAAAACATAACAACAAAGCCGGTACAGGAACTGAACTCAAAATGATAAATATATTAGTCTGGAGAGCTAGATTAATAAACTGGACAATAAAATTAGTACTAGAACTATTGTATAAATAAAATTATATAAGTAACACAATATGTCAGCATTTTACATGGCACAAGAGCCGAACCAAATTTAACAACCGAACAATGAAACAATAAGTCTAGTAAGCTATTTTGGCATATTATAACATCACTTCAAAGTGTTCGGCCATTAGATTTTATAAAAACTTATATATAAAAACATTAAAGTTTATAAAAATTACAAGTTTTATAAAAAAAATCCAAACCACCCCCACCTCATGGCTAAGTGGGTGTAAACCCTCATGCCACTAATCCTTCCATGTTGTGTTGGCTAATTATGAAACTAGTTAGTGGTGTAATGAGGTGTAAGAACAAAAAACAACAACAAAACCATATCACTTACATTTCCTTTAATTTTCCAAACATCAAAACACAACATCACTTCCATTTTGCTCTCTAAAAATCGGCACCAACACTACCACCTTCAACTTAAAAAAAAGGAAATTCAAGCTTGCATGGAGATCCAAGGATAATCTAAGGTGTTTGCAAGGATTAGGAGGCACACTTGGAAGCTTGGAAACTTTTGATTTTTTCTTTATCTTTTAAACATCACTTTGATCATCCCTAGCCAAGTGCTAGCAGTAAACTTCATAACTTGATCTTTTACTTTATGTTTCACGTAAATGTACAAGATCATCTTGAAAGTTATTTAAAAACCCACTTGAAAAACATTAATAAAACCATAATCACTAACATAATTAATGGATGATCTTGAATTTGTCATAAACTAATAAACTTGAATCTTGGATTTTTATGCATAAAATGATAATCTAAACACATGCATGTTTAGATTAGCAAGATTCATTAACAAAAATTGTTATGAACATGATTATATATTTTACAGATCACTAAATAAATGTTATGATCTAGAAATTTTGCTAAAAAGTAATAATAAAGTTTATACTTTTGGAAACATCATAAAAATGAAGTTGTTTTAAGAAGTCTTATGAACACAACTTTATACTTAAAAAAAACTTTATGTAACATGTAAAGCATCGATTTTATATAAAATTCATAATCCAAAAATTTGGATGAAAAACATAAATAAAGTTTCCATTTTGAGAAAATTTTAACCTATAACAAGTTCATGACATTTTTGTTAATATATTAGTATAATACTTGTGATTCGATGATGATTTGGATTAGAAAAGTGATTTAAAACAAGTTTTTATAAACATGGGAAGCTCATATTTTAAAGGAAACTATGGCAAAATTTTATAAAAATTAATCTTGATTAAGATATGGTTAAACTAAAGATTTTGTGATTAAAAGTAATTAGGAAGTTTAATCTTGTTTAAACAAAAGTTTGGGTGAAAAAGTTTAAGATATAATTACTTGAACTTTTCTTAAAACTAAAAAGAAAACAAATAGATATTTTTTTGGATAAAAGTATATATTTTCAAATCACAAAATATGCGTACATATATTTTTGTATAAATATTCTATATTTAGATCATGTAGGATCTAATACAAAGATACATATGTATCCAACTTTTGACAAAATAATATATCGGACAATTCGGAAAACTTGAATAATTCGGACAAAATAAAATATATGGTATAAACGAAACAAACGACAAAGACGAAACGAATAAAATTGTCGAAGCAAACACAATGGTCAAAACAAACAAATCAACCGTCACACTTTATACATACTCGGACTTATAAGAATTTATAACTCATATCTACTAGTTTTTACAAATAAAATTTTTATAAGTTATAACATTTGCTAGTTAATATTTTAAAACTTGGATTAAGCCCAAATAAACAAATTGTTTTGGCTAAGCCCATTTTCATAAAAATATATTGGGCTAAACCCATTTTTGTAAAAATATATGGACTAGCCCATTTCTATAAATTAATTTGGGCTAGGCCCACTTGTATAAAATCAAACTTGGGCTAAGCTCACTTTTATAAAATTAACTTTGGGCTAAGCCCACTTTTATAAAACTAAATTGGGCAAATCCATTTCTATAAACTATTTTGGGCTAGGCCCACTCTTTCATTTTTAACTTAGGCTAGGCCAACTTTTACAAACAAATTGAGCTTGACCCACTTTAAATAAAAACAAGTTGGGCTAAGCCCACATACATGAAATGAATTGGGCTAGGCCCAGACACATGAAACGATTTGGGTTAGGCCCACTCATATGAAACGTATTAGGCTAGGCCCACACATAGTAAGCAAATCGGGCTAGGCCCATACGTATAAAACCTATTGGGCTAGGCCCTTATGTAATAAACATTTAGATTGAACTTTTACATTTAAATTATGGGCTAGGCCCATTTACATATAATCAATCTAGAATACATATATTAAAGATATATATATATGTATACCACCAATAAATACAAGTATGAATTCGAGATGAGATACTTGTACGAAAAAACGAACAAAAGCCTAAGTGTCTAATGGGATTAGAAAACTTGTAGGTCGAGAAACGAACGAAGTATCGAAAAGCGAATAGTGATTTGCACGGAACGCAAATCTGTGAGTTCATGTTTCCCCTTTTATTTAAACATTTTTATGGTTTTTAAACGTGCGGGGATGTATACATGTTACATTTAGTATAACTTGGGTAATGAAAATATTTAGATCACATGTGGATAAGGCTTAAGTATTGGGACCATTAGTGAATAACAAGTACTAAGGAACAAGGGGATAGATCTATTGGGTTTGGGCAAGCCCCACTCTATTACGACAATAATAACAGATCGTATTAGAGTGCTTTTGTGTCTAAAACTAGTGTCTCAGACACAATAATCGTCAAGGTTTGGTTGCCATCTTATTCGGCATACTGATTAGTGTCCTTGCAACACACTAATGATCTTACAAGTTTCATTAAGCTATAATAAATGAATTTATTATTTCAAATGGTTTTGAAGATTCATTTGATACAAAAACTTATAACATGAATTCACCAACTTTTGTTGACATCGTTTTTAAAACTAACATGTATTACAGGAAATTAGTGGGCAACCTTGGCGGAAACACATGTCCGTATGTTATGAAGTCAATGTCACACCCCGACCCGCAGCGAAATAAGAGTCGGGGCATAATTGGGTTATCACCAAAGCTCATGATGTTTACTAAAATGTTTCATATTTATTAAATTCAAATTACAACTTAAATGTTCAAATCAAATCCATACAATTACAAGGAAAATGAAACTAAGTAAAATAATCTAAAGCTTAAGCTGATTTATTCTTCTAAGTCTTCCTATGTGTTTCTTGCCTCAACTGGATCACCTGTATCATGTGTAAAATGGGGGATATTTTGGGTCAACAAAAGTTGGCGAGTGAACCTTGATAAAACATTGTTATTAATTGCTTGTTGTATTTAAAATTGAAAATTTGTGCAATAATCACATGTGAGCAAACATATATAAATAAACAATACACAAACCACATTCGATGAGTAAATGACATAAATGATGATGTATTTGAGATCAAGGCTCAATCATACGGAGCCGATCGAATGACGTGAATGATGATGATGTATGTGAGATCAAGGCTCAATCAAACGGAGCCGATCGAATGAGGCACCTGTACTCAACCCGTATCCCACGGGGAGCTGATGGCCTAATGAAATGCTTGCACTGAAAATGATAAATCCAAACTAAACATAATTCACACAACAATTTGTATACATTTGATACACATTAGATCACAGATATGATGAATGCACAAATGTTTATATTTATATAATAACAGAATTGTACGACACATGATACACCCCAAAACGTGATTAAAACGGGGAATTTGTAGAGATTCACTCACATTGGGTGCGTTCTTTTGATGACGTTGTATGTGCACGAGTTTTTGGAATTTGATCGACGAGGAAAACTAACCTAAAAATAATAACGAAATAGTTCGGTAAATAAATGGATTTTTAGATTTATTTTTGTGAGTTTAAGGACATTTTCTAACTTTAAAAATATTATTTTAAGTATTTTTAATTGATTTTTAAATTAAATAAATAAATAAAAAGAAATAAAAATTTTGACTTTTTGACCGTTGACCGTTGACCGGTCGGACAGTGGTTAATTGTGCGCTGAGTGAGGTTCGAACGCGGGACCTCTCGTACGCATGCACGCAGCTATACCAACTGAGCTACGTGTCTAACCCGAAATATTCTATGTTTTAGTTATATTTATATACTAATTAAGTTTAATTTATTTGGTTTTTATTAAAAAGGTTTATATAGCCGAACCGGCTGAAGGGACCCGGAGTCGAACTCGGGTCCTTCGGTTCGTATGCGCACAGCCCAACCAGTTGGGCTGTGTGTCTAATCTGATTAATTCACGGATTATAATACTCTTATAAACATACTGTGGCATGTTCTGATTATGTTCTAAAAATATTGGTTTTATTTCTGAAAGTCGGTACGTTGTGCGATTCGAACTCATGACGTGTGTTTTGTTTGCGCACACAGTCCACCGCTGGACTGTGTGTCTAACCCGTTTGATTATGTGATTTTAATTATACTTATACTTATTCCTGACTTCGTCTTCTTCGTTTACAAACACCCAGATCAGAGAGTTCCGACTCTTTTGTTTAACTTGATTACCAAAACTTATAATTAGTTGAAATGTAATAGTTAATGAGATTAAAGAACAGAATGTACCAAAACAGTGCGTTAAATTCAGATTTCTGGCAAGGGGCGTCGGCTCCGATTGGTGATCTCCGTCTGAGTGAATCAATCAGCGGTTTTGATCAACGAGTTGTGCAATTAAGGTACTAAACAAAGGATATCAGGGGGTTTAGATGATTGTACCGATTCACAGCGAAACTTCGGAATTTTCAGAGATTTTCCGGCGAGTGTAGGAATTCCCGGCAACGTTGTCTGAGACGGATTCTGGTTGAACGATTTGTGTTAGTACTTGTCTAATAATGGATTGAAAACGAAAGAATCGAGAATTTTACCGATTTGAAGTAAGTCCCGGTTTTCCGGTGAAAGTACGGCGACTGTAAGATTTCTCCGCGAGTGCTAAAGCTTCGAGAGTTTGTGCGATTTTGAGCGAAAAGATTACCAGAGGTTTGGGTGGGTATTTATAAGGAAGAATCAGTATGAATTGAGTCTGAATTTGGTCTTGATTCGTGGTCAAGGTTTCTCCGGCGGTTACGACATCAATTTACTGTTAGACATCGGTTATAACCGATGTCGACGTCGGTTATAAAGTTATAGTCAACAGGATAATGGCTAAACTCGCGGATTGCCGGATTCTCCAGTGATTGCGAGTTCTGCCACGCCGAAGTCCGGTTTTTTAATTCGAGTTTTAACTTAAGTATTATTTTTTTCATTGTTTACACAAACGAGTTAAATGGCGGAGTGGTGTAGTGTTTGTTTGTTGAATTGGCTGACCGGGTTCGAAACCCGGCAGCTTCCTTTTATTATTTCTTCACTTGTTTTTATTGTTTACTAATTATAGTTTTTAAATTCTAATATATTTATTAATTATGTATCGTTAGAAATTAATTTGAGCATTAAATAAGCAACGAAAATTGTAACTGACTATTCGATTAAATAACGAAGCGGGTTTTGGAAACCCGTTTTTCGACGGATGTTACAGTATCCCTACTTTTAGAAATTTCGTCCCGAAATTTAAGTAGTAGTGGTAACAGGAAAAAGATGCGGGTATTTCTCGCGCATTGAGTCTTCACGTTCCCAAGTAAACTCAGGTCCTCGTTTCGACTCCCAGCATACCCTGACAATTGGAATACGACTCCGTCTTAAACGTTTTTCTCCGAAGTCCATGATCATTACTGGTCTTTCAATGAAGTTCATAGATTCATCGATCTGAATATCTTCTAGGGGAATATGGAGGTTTTCATCGGCGAGGCACTTCTTTAAGTTTGATACCTGGAATGTGTGATGAATTCTATTGAGTTCTTCTGGTAGGTCAAGCTTGTATGCTACAGGTCCTACTCTTTCGAGTATCTTGAAAGGTCCGACGTAGCGTGGTGCTAGCTTGCCCTTCTGGCCAAAACGAACTACTCCCTTCCACGGTGATACTTTTAAAAGTACTTGATCACCAATGTTAAACTCCAAGGGCTTTCGTCGTTTGTCTGCATAACTCTTTTGACGACTTTGTGCCGCTAGAAGATTGTTTCGAATTTGATGGATCTTGTCTGTTGTTTCTTGAATTAATTCTGGACCGGTGATTTGAGCTTCCCCAATTTCGTGCCAACATACTGGAGATCGGCACTTACGACCATATAAAGCTTCGAAAGGAGCCATGCCGATACTTGAGTGATAACTATTGTTGTATGAAAATTCAACTAATGGTAGATGAGAGTCCCAATTTCCCTTGAAGTCGATGACACATGCTCGAAGCATGTCTTCAAGAGTTTGGATGGTGCGTTCAGATTGTCCATCAGTTTGAGGATGAAAAGCGGTACTGAGGTCTAATCATGTACCCAAGGCGGTTTGTACGGCTCGCCATGTTCGTGAAGTGAAACGACCATCACGGTCTGAAATGATGCTTAAAAGTACACCATGACGGCTTACGATCTCACAGATGTAGATACGAGCTAACTTCTCGTTCTTGAAGTCCTTGCGAATCGGAATGAAGTGAGCTGATTTTGTAAGACGATCAATGATTACCCATATGGTGTCATACCCACTGGAGGTGCGAGGTAACCCGGTAATGAAGTCCATGGTTATGTTTTCCCACTTCCATACAGGTATTTCAGGTTGGGTTAGGAGTCCTGAAGGTCTCTGATGTTCAGCTTTTACTTTAGAACAGGTAAGGCACTTGGAAACAAAAACAGCGATATCCTTTTTCATGCCCGGCCACCAGTAGGTGTAGCGTAGGTCTTGATACATCTTGTTGGCTCCTGGGTGCACAGATGACCGTGTTTTGTGCGCCTCATTCATAAGGAAATCACGAAGATTATCGCGATCGGGAATCCATATGCGATTTATATAGTATAGAATACCGTTGGATTTGGTTTCGATTTTGAGTTCCGCTCCACATGACAGCTCATCGCGTACGTTGTTTTCTGTTACAGAAACATGTTGAACTTCTCGGATTCGATCTTTGATGTCGGTTATGATTTGCGAACATAGAAGACGAATGGAGTTCGCATAACCTTTTCGACTGAGTGCATCAGCCACTACGTTTTCCTTGCAAGGATGATACCGAATCTCATAGTCGTAGTCATTAAGCAGTTCAACCCATCTTCGTTGCCTGATATTCAACTCCTTTTGGTTAAAGATATGTTGGAGACTTTTGTGGTCAGTGTATATTTCACACTTGGTACCGTAGAGGTAATGTCTCCATATCTTGAGAGCGAACACAACGGCTCCGAGTTCCAGGTCGTGGGTGGTGTAATTCTTCTCATGAACTTTGAGTTGCCTAGAAGCATAGGCTATCACTTTTCCTCTTTGCATTAATAGACAGCCTAGTCCTTACCCTGACACGTCGCAATAAACTACGAACTCATCGCAACCTTCAGGAAGTGTGAGGATAGGTGCGTCACAAAGCTTTTGCTTAAGGGTTTGGAAGGCTACTTCTTGTTTAGGTCCCCATATGAAGGGTTTTCCTTTATGAGTCAAAGCCGTGAGTGGTACAGCAATACGGGAAAAATTGGCAATGAAGCGGCGATAGTAACCAGCCAAACCAAGGAATGATCTTACTTTGGTAGGGGTACGTGGTGCTTGCCATTCCTGTACTGCCTTGATTTTCGAAGGATCGACATGTATTCCCTTGTCATTAACGACGTGTCCAAGGAATTGTACTTCTCTTTACCAGAATTCGCATTTTGAGAACTTAGCGTAGAGCTTTTCGGTCCTTAAGAGTGTAAGGATAAATCGAAGGTGTCGTTCATGATCGGATTTAGACTTTGAGTAGATAAGAATATCGTCGATGAAGACTATAACAAAGCGGTCGAGGTAGGGTTTGCATACCCTATTCATTTGATCCATGAAGACAGCTGGGGTGTTGGTTAAACCGAATGGCATGACCATGAATTCGTAATGACCATAACGAGTTCGGAAGGCGGTCTTTGGGACGTCTTCTTCATGTACTCTGAGTTGATGATAACCAGAACGAAGGTCGATTTTTGAAAAACAGGTGGCGCCTTGAAGTTGGTCTAGGAGGTCATCGATGCGAGGTAATGGGTAGCGATTCTTAACTGTTAACTTGTTGAGTTCTCTGTAGTCGATACACATGCGAAACGTTCCATCTTTCTTCTTCACGAAAAGAATAGGTGCACCCCAAGGCGATGAGCTAGGACGTATGAATCCTTTGTCAATTAGCTCTTGCAGTTGACTGGCCAGCTCTTGCATTTCGGATGGGGCTAACCTATAAGGATATTTTGCGACTGGTGTAGCGCCAGGTATAAGATCAATGCGGAATTCGACTTCTCTCACGGGAGGAAGTCCTGAGATGTCGTCGGGAAAGACTTGTGGGAATTCTTTCACTACAGGTATATCTTCGAGTTTCTTCTCCTTGTTTCCTTTCTTGACGACGTGAGTTAGGAATGCGACATAGTTCTTATGGAGATATTTTCGGGCTTGAAGACAGGACATTAATTTGAGTCCTTTCGAAGGGGTTTCTCCAAAGATTCGTAGGGTCTGACCGTCTACAAGAGGAATGCGAATGAACTTTTCGCGGCATACAACTTCAGCGTGATGTTGGCTGAGCCAGTCCATACCGATTATAACGTCGAAACTTCCCAACTTCATAGGAATGAGGTCAACTGGAAAGTCATGATCGTTTAGAGTGAGGGTACAACCTCGTATAATAGAATTTAATGAAACGTGCTTTCCGTCAGCAACTTCCACCGTTAGAGATTCCATGAGATTATCACGAGTTTGGTTGAGGATAGGTTCAAATTCTAAGGACACAAAACTCTTATCCGCGCCAGTATCGAATAACATGGATGCATAACTACCATTGACGAGAAACTACCGTTAACCACGTTGTTGTCAGCTCTAGCTTGGTTGGCATTGATGTTGAAAGCTCTTCCTCTAGCAGGTGGAGGAGCTTGGTTAGCTTGGTTTACCGGATTCGCCTGAGATTGAGCATGGATGATGTTTACCAAACGGGCACATGTGTTCCTGAAGTGGTTCGGGTCTCCACAGTTGTAACATGCTCGCATGGGTTGCATCATGGGGTAGTTGGGTTGGTAGTAGGATTGGGCTATATGTTGGGTAGATGGTAGAAGTAAGGGTTGTTGGGCTTGACCCACTATCTGATGGTGGGTTTGGGTTGAGGGTTGATTGCGGTTCATTCGCTGGAGTGTGCGACAGGTTTGGATGGTGTGACCCGCACGGCCACAACTGGTGCAATGTTGGCAGGGATGTTCAGAAAGGTGATGGTATTGACAACGGTTGCATTTTGGGTATGGGCCGGAGTATGGCTTTTTGTATGATGCCGCTGTGGGAGCAATTTGGGTAATTGGTGCGGCAGTGATTGGAGGGTTTGTTTGTGTGACAGCAAAATTTCTGTTGTTTCGTTTCCTCTTACCAGCAAATTTCGAAGAGGAGACGGAATGGTTTGGGGTTTGGGCCTCAATGGGGGCTTTCTTTTTCTCATCCTTGAATTTACCATTTCGGATGCGATTCTCGGGGAGTTCGGTAGCTAGTTCCATAGCGGCTTCAAGTGTTGCAGGCTAAGTGCTTAGAACCGAGTCTTGAATTTTCGAGGGGAGGCCTCGAATATAGTGTTCAACTAAACGGTACACTAGGGTGAACAAGTTGGGGATCATTTGGTTCAACTCGAGAAACCTTTTGTGGTAGGAAGTATGATCCCCTTCCTTTTGTTTTAGCGAGTGGAATTCATCTTCCAACTTTTTGATTTCGCTTCTTGGACAGAAGCGTCTCGTCATGATTTCCCTTAACTCTTCCCATGTTAAGGCCATAGCATCTTCGATTCCTCTCTTACCCTTTTCTGTGTTCCACCAGGTAAGGGCTACCCCAAACAGTCTCCTAATTGCGTAACGTACCTTGCGATCACCGGGACAATCGCAATTGAGGAAGGTGTTCTCCATTTCTTCAAACCAGTGGAGGAGAGCAGTGACACCTTCGGTCCCTTCATATTTTGGGGGATCGCAAGACTTGAAGTGTTTATAGGAGCACTTTTTGGAGGGAGGGTTGTCGACGTTCTGGTCTTCTTGATTGGGAGGGTTGATGGGATTCGCGGTGAGAGCTTGTTGGACTTGAATTACGATGTCAGGAAGCACTGCGGCCATTTTTTTGCAATTTGGGTGGCCAAGCATTCGTTTGATCTTCCAGACTTTCTACCTACACGTAGTTGCCTAGCCGACATCTACAGGAACATACATAGGAAGATTGTGAGTTTAAGAAGTTTTTAGGTGTCATGTGTCGTCAAATGAATAAAAATAACATAATTATCAATAATGCAACTACATTCATAGGATGTCTTGGGTTTGCTCATGTTTGGGCCTCCAATGTCCCCCATACCATCGCCTGTATAGTCATGTGGGCCCCCATGACTATTGGCTTAGTAGGACTCACATTGGTATTGGCGTTTTAACACTCGCATCACCCGAATGAAAACCATGAAATATGATTGCGAGATGTATGGTAGGAGGGTGTCCAGGTGTAGACACAATGACAACTCAAAGTGGGGTTAGCTCACACGACGTTTGGTATAGCATGCTTTGGCCTAATAGGTCCTTCGTACTCTCATCGTTAGTCCCCAGGTAGGCAAACTGGTCCTTTATTTTGGATTTATACGAATGCCAAGCCTAGACAGGACGTTCCAACTACCGGTATCGTACCCTTCCAGTTATACGAATGCCAAGCCTAGACAGGACGTTCCAACTACCGGTACTCGTACCCTTCCAGTTACTACATGCCCGTCATGAGAACTCACTTTGATGTGATTTGAAAAATACAAAAATCGTTGCAAAAATCATGGGAATTGTGTGGTGTGTGCTCTCATGGATATGATATGTTATGGGGATATGATTCATGATGAGCATTGTATAATAATATGTACTTATGAACATGCTTGCATAACATTGAATGTAACAATAAACATAAAGCATATAAACATCATGAATTTTGTATGTAACGCATAAACAATTTAAAAATTCTAATCAACTATAGTATAGGCTCTAAGGGTCTAATAGCCTATCCTATATCCCTATAGTCATGGCTCTGATACCAATCTGTCACACCCCGACCCGCAGCGGAATAAGAGTCGGGGCATAATTGGGTTATCACCAAAGCTCATGATGTTTACTAAAATGTTTCATATTTATTAAATTCAAATTACAACTTAAATGTTCAAATCAAATCCATACAATTACAAGGAAAATGAAACTAAGTAAAACAATCGAAAGCTTAAGCTAATTTATTCTTCTAAGTCTTCCTATGTGTTTCTTGCGTCAACTGGATCACCTGTATCATGTGTAAAACGGGGTATATTTTGGGTCAACAAAAGTTGGCGAGTGAACCTTGATAAAACATTGTTATTAATTGCTTGTTGTATTTAAAATTGAAAATTTGTGCAATAATCACATGTGAGCAAACATATATAAATAAACAATACACAAACCACATTGGATGAGTAAATGACATAAATGATGATGTATTTGAGATCAAGGCTCAATCAAACGGAGCCGATCAAATGACGTGAATGATGATGATGTATGTGAGATCAAGGCTCAATCAAACGGAGCCGATCGAATGAGGCACCTGTACTCAACCCGTATCCCACGGGGAGCTGATGGGCCTAATGAAATGCTTGCACTGAAAATGATAAATCCAAACTAAACATAATTCACACAACAATTTGTACATATTTGATACACATCAGATCACAGATATGATGAATGCACAAGTGTTTATATTTATATAATAACAGAATTGTATGACACATGATACACCCCAAAACGTGATTAAAACGTGGAATTTGAAGAGATTCACTAACATTGGGTGCGTTCTTTTGATGACGTTGGATGCGCACGAGTTTTTGGGATTTGATCGACGAGGAAAACTAACCTAAAAATAATAACGAAATAGTTCGGTAAATAAATGGATTTTTAGATTTATTTTTGTGAGTTTAAGGACATTTTCTAACTTTAAAAATATTATTTTTAAGTATTTTTAATTGATTTTTAAATTAAATAAATAAATAAAAAGAAATAAAATTTTTTGACTTTTTGACCGTTGACCGTTGACCGGTCGGACCGTGGTTAATTGTGCGCTGAGTGAGGTTCGAACCCGGGACCTCTCGTACGCGTGCACGCAGCTCTACCAACTAAGCTACGTGTCTAACCCGAAATATTCTCTGTTTTAATTATATTTATATACTAATTAAGTTTAATTTATTTGGTTTTTATTAAAAAGGATTTATATAGCCGAACCGGTTGCAGTGACCCGGAGTCGAACTCGGGTCCTTCGGTTCGTATGCGCACAGCCCAACCAGTTGGGCTGTGTGTCTAATCTGGTTAATTTACGGATTATAATACTCTTATAAACATATTGTGGCATGTTCTGATTATGTTCTAAAAATATTGGTTTTATTTCTGAAAGTCGGTACGTTGTGCGATTCAAACTCGTGACGTGTGTTTTGTTTGCGCACACAGTCCACCGCTGGACTGTGTGTCTAACCCGTTTGATTATGTGATTTTAATTATACTTATACTTATTCCTGACTTCGTCTTTTTCGTTTACAAACACCCAGATCAGAGATTTCCGACTCTTTTGTTTAACTTGATTACCAAAACTTATAATTAGTTGAATTGTAATAGTTAACGAGATTAAAGAACAGAATGTACCAAAATAGTGCGTTAAATTCAGATTTCTGGCAAGGGGCGTCGGCTCTGATTGGTGACCTCCGTCTGAGTGAATCAATCAGCGGTTTTGATCAACGAGTTGTGCAATTAAGGTACCAAACAAAGGATATCAGGGGGTTTAGATGATTGTACCGATTCACAGCGAAACTTTGGAATTTTTAGAGATTTTCCGGCGAGTGTAGGAATTCCCGGCAACGTTGTCTGAGACGGATTCTGGTTGAACGATTTGTGTTAGTACTTGTCTAATAATGGATTGAAAACGAAAGAATCGAGAATTTTACCGATTTGAAGTAAGTCCCGGTTTTCCGATGAAAGTCCGGCGACTGTAAGATTTCTCCGGCGAGTGCTAAAGCTTCGAGAGTTTGTGCGATTTTGAGCGAAAAGATTACCAGAGGTTTGGGTGGGTATTTATAAGGAAGATTCAGTATGAATTGAGTCCGAATTTGGTCTTGATTCGTGGTCAAGGTTTCTCCGGCGGTTACGACCGCAATTTACTGTTAGACATCGGTTATAACCGATGTCGACGTCGGTTATAACGTTATAGTCAACAGGATAACGGCTAAACTCGCGGATTGCCGGATTTTCCAGTGATTGGGAGTTCTGCCACGCTGAAGTCCGGTTTTTGAATTCGAGTTTTAACTTAAGTATTATTTTTTTCATTGTTTACACAAACGAGTCAAATGGTGGAGTGGTGTAGTGTTTGTTTGTTGAATTGGCTGACCCGGGTTCGAAACCCGGCAGCTTCCTTTTATTATTTCTTCACTTGTTTTTATTGTTTACTAATTATAGTTTTTAAATTCTAATATATTTATTAATTATGTATCGTTAAAAATTAATTTGAGCATTAAATAAGCAACGAAAATTGTAACTGACTATTCGATTAAATAACGAAGCGGGTTTTGGAAACCCGTTTTTCGACGGATGTTACAGTCAAGATATTAGATTTCATCAAGTCTTTGTTATTGTGTTTGTAAACTCGTGTTTGAATTTTAAACAATGTTGATAAATTTGTTGTATGTTTCAAAATAAAAGGTTGTATGTAAACCTTGTGTTAAATAAAGTGTATGGATGAATAGATTACAACGTATTACAATTGTCATTTAATTGGTTGAGTGCATCGATTGCCGCTCTGGCCACACCTCGCGACGCTTCCGCTACATCGAAAATCGGGGTGTGACAATAAGAAGTCTTCTAGGCTGAATCTTGAACAATTGTCTTCAATGAGGCTCCCTGTGCTTTGATACCACTGATAGGATCGTTTTGTCCAATAGCAAAGGTCCTAATTAGAGTATCTAGTCCATACGTGCGGAATTCATATGAATTAGTGACAATTGACAAGATTATTTATTCAGTTAACTGATTTCATTCAATGTTTAATAGTTATAAATGATTGGGAAATCCAACATAGTTTCGCCATCTCAGTCGAAAAAGTTCTATCTTCTAACACCTCACACAAATTATATATAGACATGCTACCTTCGTGTGAGGGTAGTTTATCTTCGCACGAAGGTGATTTACCTTCGTGCGAAGGTAGACTCTACCTTTATGCGAAGTTAAATACAAACATCATAAAATCTAACATTTTCGCCCTATTTCAAAATAAAGACACAACCCTAAGACGTAGGCAATAAACATTATGTACCAGCACTCTTCCTGAATATTCGTGGTTTAGGGGGCGACAACAAACCAGGGTGCGTGAAAGGAATCAAAGTGAAATACGGTATTAATTTCTTGGCTCTTCAGGAATCTAAATAGGAAATGATACTACCGTTGGAGGTTGGAGGTTTCTGGGGCAGCAACATGTTCGGTATGGACACTATTGAATCGGTTTAGATGTCTGCAGGGCTAGTGTGTACGTGGGACGAATCGATGTTTTGTCAGACTTGGTCCACCAAAGGCGGGAACTTTCTTCATATCAAGGGTACTTTGTTGGGTTGCGGCGTCGTTATGAACATTCTCAATGTCTATGCTCCTTAGGGAGTGGCGACGAAAAAATCTCTATGGGAATCTCTGATTTCTATGATTTCAGGGAATGACGGTTGTTGGGTTGTCATTGGGGACTTCAACGATGTCCGGTTCCGAGAGGAGAAAAGGAATTGTGCCTTCAAACCTTCTTGTTCTAACAATTTTAATTCGTTTATCTTTGAAGCATGGCTGATCGAATACACTATGCAAGGCAGGCGGTTCACGTGCAGTTCAGATCATGGTAGAAAGCTGAGTAAGCTCATTAGATTCCTAGTTAATCCGGAATTTTTAATGCTTAACCTGAAGCATGTTCCGAGGCGTTGTCGCGATATCTGTCGGATCATTGTCTGATAATTTTTATCACCAAAGCCATTAATTTCGGGGCTCATCCTTTCGGGTTTTCAATTCGTGGATCGGTATAGAAGGTTATGAGGAAGTAGTCGCCGAGGTGTTTGGTAGGTTTGTGGGGAATGGGGGTCCTGTGGACCTGAGGTTTATCAAGAAGCCGTGTCATCTTAGAAACCGTTTAAAGGACTAGAGAGATGATATGCCAAAAAAAGAAGGAGATTTGGTGGCGTGGCGAGAATGGATTTGGAAGCTCTGGAGGAGGTGTTAGAAGACAGGGACCTTACAGAAGAGGAATAATGGATTTTTTCGAAAAGTAAAAAAGTCATAGAGGAGGAAGAGGATAAAAAACTAGAGACCTCAAGCAGCGTTCGTGGATCAAATGGGCTAGAGACAGCGATGAGAATTTTAAATTTTTCTCTCGTTGGTTAATTGTAGGAAAGCTAGTAATTTTATTCACGGACTGGATGTGGGAGGAGTCTAGAAACGAAGCCAAGTATTATAAAAAAAGGTCTTCATATTTTTTAAACACAAATTCGTGGAAAAGTTTCCAATTCACCATCATTTTGTGTGTTTAGGAATAAGGAGGATATCTGAAATTGAAAGGGACGGGCTAGCATCGAAGTTTTCTTGGGAGGAAATCAAAAAAGTGGTTTTTGAATGCGGGGACGACCGGGCTCCAGGTCCTGATGGTATTAATTTCTGGTTTATAAAGCATTTTGGAGGTACTTCGAGGATAATTTATTTAATATCCTAGAATCCTTTTATGATTCGGGATCTAATTCAACCCTAAATAGCATATTTTTAAGATCATTTCTAGAAATATGGGACACTATTGCTTTTGTAACTAGAACTGGTGTTGGGTCAAGGAGATGAGTTTGACTCAACTTCATGATAGGCTTCTCCCTTATGAGAGAGAGCTTAACTAGAAAAAAGAAGCTACAAGAGTCAGGAAAAGTTGCTGATTACTATGCCTTTGGTAGTACAACACGTTTTTGGTCAAGAAGAAACCTCTGGTGGTAGTAAGGATCAGAGTTTTGATTATTTTATTGATATAACATCTAATGGTAATCTTTTGAGTTAAATGATCTTCAATATTTTGACCCTGTTGAGTTGGAAGAAATGGTCATCTGGCATCAATTGGCCTTTCTAAGTGTTTTTAGGCTAGCAAGTTTTACAAGAAAACTAGTAGAAACTTTCCATGGTTGCATTGGGGTTTAAAAGTTGGGTTGGATAAGTCAAAAATCAAGTGTTATAAGTGTAATAGGCTAGGTCATTTTGCTAGAGAATGTAGGAGCCAAACAAATGGCCCTATAATTACACATCCAAGTCCTAGACCTCAAAACACTGTCCATTATTCCCAATATACCCCTGCTCCACACATGAAATCACTGCTCCTTTTGCACACCCTGTAAACACTATTCCTCAGATACAATATGTTCAAGCCCTAGCTCCTTAGGTCCAAGTGCAACCTGCACCACAAGCTACACAAACCTCTTCTCAGGCAGAGACCAGTCAACAGAGCTTCTTTACAAAAGGCTTGTTGATTGGAGTAGCCTACTTGAGGGACTCACTGATGAAAATTTTGCTCTAGTGGCTAATTCTGATAAGAAAACTGAAAACTTTTGTTTTATGGAACTAGACACTATTTTGGAGGGGAATGAATATGAGGACGTGGTGTCCAATATTGATGTGGTTTGTGAAAATGTTGAAACATATGTTACAACAAATGTTACTGAAGAAACTGTTGGTGAATAAATGATAAAATCTCTGTCTGACCCATGGGATTCTAGTGTTTGTGAAGGAGAATGTGATTGTTTCCATTATGGCTACTGCTAAGGGAGCTTCTACTTGCCTTAATAGTTTATGGTATGTAGATAGTGGAGGCTCTAGGCACATGACAGGATGTAAAGCCCTTCACAAAGATTTTCTAGCACATGGAGGGGTGATATATCCTTTGGTAACAATTCAAAAGGTAAGGTGTTGGGGCCAGGGATAGTTCAAGCTGGGAAACTCAAGTTTGAAAATGTCAATCTTATTGACAATCTAAAGTTCAATCTTCTTAGTGTATCTCAAATGAGTGACAAAGGTTATGGGTCATTCTATACTACGAAGCATTGTAAGATTGTTGGGCCAGAAGCGGTTAAAAAGATTGAAACAATCATTGCTGACAGCAAAGTACAACTTGTTGCTCATAGGGGTGGCAATGTGTATGTAATTGATATGTTGAAAGATAATCCAATGTCTAATGCATGTATATTCTCAATTGCTTCAAATAAAGAGACAAAATTATGGCATCGTGGACTTGGTCACACAAATCTTAAAACTATCACCACACTAACTAAACAAGGTCTTGTAAGAGGTCTTCCATCAAAACAATTCACATGTGATGGACATTGTGTTTCCTGTTTAAAAGGTAAACAACATAAAAGTTCATACAAATCAATTGAATAGTCCAAAACAAGCAGTGTCTACAGTTGTTACACATGGACTTGTTTGGCCTTGTAAAAATCATGAGTCTTAAAAAGAAAAGGTACTGTCTTGTTATAGTTGATGATTTTTCAATGTTTACATAGACTTAATTCTTACACTCCAAAGATGAGACTGCATGCATTTTGCAAGATTTTGTAAGAAAAGTAGAAAAGCAATTTGACTTGCCAGTAAAGTCTTTAGGAGTGATAATGGAACAGAGTTTAAAATAAGGAGTTGGATGATTTCTGTGTTCAAAAGGATTGTTAGGCAATACAGCATCCCAAGGACACTAGAACAAAATGGGGTGGTTGAAAGGAAAAATAGAACTTAATTGAAGCTGCTAGAACAATGCCTGTAGACTCAGGTTTACCCTTGCCTTTTTAGATAGAGGCTGCTTGCTATGTACTGAACAAAGTTTTAATTAACCCCGGGGGCATCAAAATATTGCTTACGAAATTTTGTACAAGATCAAACCTCTGATCTCATATTTCAAAATCTTTGGGTGCCATTTTTCATTTTTAACTTAAAAGATTCTATTTCATAATTTGCAACTAAAATAGATTATGGTTATTTTCTGGGATACTCAACTAATACCAAAGCCTATAAAGTGTTTAACACAAGGACTAGGTGTGTGGAAGAGACCTTGAATGTGAAGTTCAATGAACTTTGTTCATTAAAAATCCTAGCAAATCCTGCTGAATTATTTGATCTAAACAAATTTACATTTGAAGATGTGTCTATCAAGACTAACACTGCAGGTACACCACAATCTTCCTATCAAGATCATGGATATGAGATTGTTCTAGTAGCTTTTATCCACAATACAAAGTCACTTCCTCCACCAGAGCAAAAAATGTTACTAACAATGGTGAAAACTCTACCACTGCTGCATCAATAGTTGTTGATCCTCAAACCATTGCAGTCCATCAAGTCAAACACCTGTTGAGAAAAGTCCACTTTTTATGAATAAAAGTTAACCCATGTTTACACCTATCCCACCTATACCTCCGCCTCCATTTCAAACAGATGTTGGCTCTTCAAAATTGCCAATAGATGTTAGCTCAGATGATTCCCATCTGCAGCTTTCACCTCTCAATGCCATAATTCCATACAAGGGAGATCTGATCTACCTTAATCACCCACCAGACCAAGTTATTGGCAACATCAATGAAGGGGTTCTCAAAAGAAGTCAATCCCAACACATGTGTCTTTTTGTTGGTTTTCTATCACTCACACAACATGTCAAGTAACAACAGGCATTAAAAGAACGTTGAGTATAGGTCATGCAAGAAGAGCTCCAACAATTCAAAAGACAACAAGTATGGGAACTTGTACCATTGCCTCAGGAAGTCTGTCCCTTGGGGGAAATTGGAACCGCATGTCTTAGTCCTTAAGAAACTGATGGTTCATAATGCTCCTCTCAGAAACTTCTTAAAAGGCTCTTTGGGTAACGGTGAATGAATTCTTTTCTGGTTAGATCTCTGGCTTGATAACATCCCGTTGAAGTTCAAGTTTCTGAATTTGTTCAGTCTCGAAGTGGTCAAGGTTTGATGCATTAAGGATAGGCTAGAAGGAAGTGGTTTATGGCTCTAGAAGCATGAGCCGACCTCTATAGTTGAGGTTTTCGAGTTGGAGGCCCTTGGGAGTCTCTTGGAGTCGGTTTCTTATCTAGCAGAAAGGATTAGTGGCGTTCGAATGGGTCCAGGTCTTATATTTTCAGCGTGGCGGCGGTCAAGAGACTAATAGTTGACACGGGGGACTACAGTAACAATTACGTTATGGGTTTGGTCAAATGGGTCCCCTCTAAGTGTAACATCTTTATATGGAGAGCGGAGATGAACAGGATCCTAACGGTAGAGGCGTTGGCAAGACGAGGGATCGAGATTGACGACAACCTGTGTTCTCTTTGTTCGTCAGAGCTAGAGACTGTAGAGCACATGTTCACGGGGTGTTATTGGGTCTCGGTTCTTTGGAAGAACATGTGAGAGGGGATCGGCTCTCCTCCGATGAGCACGGGCCGATCTGACTCAACTAACAGAGGCGGAATTCATTGTTAGCGAGCTGGACAAACAAACAAGAGAGATACACTACTTAAACGCCTTGAATTGTATTGATAAACATGAAAAGTAACAGAGCGAGTAAACAGGTTGACAGGGCTTCGCCGTACATCAACCAACAGATCGCTAACACAACACTCAGGCTCCTTTATTTATAGGTCGACATGACTCGCACAAGAGGAGAGCGTGTGTGTGACTCGTGCGAGTGATGCCTCGTACGAGTGACAGAGTGTCACTCGTACGAGCCATGACGAGTCATATTACAAACATATAAATCAAATATTAACATACAATGTTCGACATTCTAAGCCCTATATACATAAACAACATATCCTAGACGTAGGCAATAGACATAATGCACCAACAAGCTCCCCCTTGGATGTTGTCGCAGTCTTGGATAGTCTTCAAAAACTATGACAGTTAACGTCTAAACTAAAAGCGCTTTACTGACGCAATTCGCGTATGCTCCACAATCCTCTCCTCCTCCTTCTCTTTCTTTCTCTGCTCGATCTCCTCCAACTTTCTCCAAGAAGTGTTCCATGTTGTTCCTAAATGTATATCATTAGCATAACAGACATTAACAATCTTCTGGAACTGGAGAGCTTCTTCTTTATATTTCTCTTCAAAACTAATCTTGCTGTAGAACAAGCATTTAATATCTTTCTTTGAACAATTGACTAGCCATATCGGGTCTAGTACTCGAATGCCACGCCATAGACCGTATATACGTTTATGTGCTATGACGGCTTCGGTTAATTCCTCAGTAATCTTCCAATAATCATCATCTGGCTGGACACAAATAGCAGCTTCACTTGTACTTGAATCGTAGTGCCACCATTTGAAGATCTTGAAGAAATCGTGTTCCATCTTGATTAGAGGCATATTTTTCATAACTTTCAGCCTTTTACGATTAACATGACATCTTTTTCTTTTGATACTGGATCGATTTTCGTGATTCTTTTTGGTAAATTGGTTTCCAGTGTATAAAACCATGCGTAGCTTCAAGCTTGATCAGTTTCCACAGCCGCTGGTCATGAAATTTCATCTTAAGATTTATCATCTTTGTCTGCACGAGCTCTTTAATATACAAGAACGGTAGGGTCTTGATGTCGCTTAAGTATCAAAAATACTGATCCCATATGCCTATTAATCGCATAAACATTCAGCTCTTCGATCCATCCCCAAGCTAATAATGTCTCCTAGAGAAATATCTGCATCATGCGTAAACAATGCTAAGGGACATCTGAATTTTCGCCCCCTTGGTGCTTCTTTAATCCACCGCTTCCTCGTTTCAGCAACTTCTTTAGTAGATAATAGTTGGGGAACGATTCCTTGTTTAACAACCTCTTCAACTTTACATTTCAAAAGATCATCATTTTCAGCTGCAAATAGTTCACTGAAAGTTAGGGATTCATCTGTACCCTTATCGGCAATATATGTATCATCGTCATCATAATCATGTGCATCAACTACATGTTCGAAGATATAATCAATGGGCTCGAAAGCACTGATGTCGTTAAGTTCTTCTTCGAAATCAAACAAAAAATCTTCTTCGTCCATGCCTAACATTTGAGCGATCTCTTCCTTAGTGTAGCTATGGACAAACTCCCCTTCCTCTTCATCATGCTCTAAATATAGAATCTTCGGTTTTGGCACGACAGGAACGGTAAATATTTCAGACACCATGAAGAATCCTGCCTGCTTAGCATCTTTAGAGCTTTCAAACTTTCCCTGATCTCTACCTTCGTTCACTTGATTCACAGAATAGAAAAATCGATATCATCATTCAAATTAGATTTTGTTACAAGGACACCTGAACCACCAGTCAATCATCACCCATCACCATCAAGACTTATCAGAAAAACTTCATCGAAATCGTTTAAGTCTTGAGTTTCTTTTTCAGGATCTTCAACAAACTCATCTACTTTAGCTTCTATCTTTCCTACAACTTTCTCTTTTTCAGCCATTCTCGTGTTTAGTAGAAAGATTAGACGTGTCAATATCAACATCTTAGGCTTTCCAACTAATAGAAACTTCTTTGAAACTGCATACACTACCACATCTGAAGATATGGCGCAATTCAGCTTCTGGCTCAGTTATAACAGTCACGTGATCCTTAACGACCTTTGCCTTTCCCTTTCCCTGAGCATCAGATAGTTCTTTGGCAATGCGTTCACGCTCGGCAACCCTTTCTCTGGCTTCTGCTTTCTCAATCTCATCAATTTCAGCAGCTATATTGATTCTGAGTTTCTTTGTGAGTATTTTCTCGAATAAGCTCATCTTTCTCTGATTCCTGAGACGTTCTTCCTCATATTCTACCATTCAATTTCTCAAACGCTCATTCTCAGATACGATACTCGCAAAAATAGCTTCTAGCTGCTGTTTTTCTGCATTCAGCCCATTGAGTTGCTCTTGAAGCTCAACAATTCTAACATTATTCAGCATTACTTATTTTTCTAATTCTTCAACACACGCATCGTTGAACATGTCAGCCGAGAAATCTTCCCCCTGGTATATTACAAAAATCAAAATCAAAATCGAACTGGGGGTGAGATTGAGAAGGTTGAGCTTTTGGTGTTGGTTGAGGTGGTAGAGGTGGTGGTGGTTGTGGAGTCGGTTGAGGAGATGGTGATGGTGATGGTGGCGGTTGAGGAGTTGGTTCAACATTCTCTTCTTCAACAACCTTTTTCTGCACTTTTCTTTTTGATTTGTCTTTCGGTGAATCAATGCTTCCAATCGCTGGCCTCTTAAGACGTCTAGAGGATTTCTTAGAAGTTTTGCGAACATGAGTCTCACTATCAGAACCCGAAGGAACATACGTCGTATCATCCTCTCCTGTTGCTTTACGTCTCTTCTCCTCAGCTTTTTGTTTAAGTTCGGCCAGACGTTCAAGTTCCCTTTCCTTTGCTCTTTCTCTCTCACCAGCAATCCTATCCTCAGAATCAGTACTTGAAGAGGATGCTTTTTCAACAATCCCTTCCTGTACACCGAACACTTCTCTCTCAATATCAGCAGCCATAGTTTCAACATTCTATGCTGGCTCTAATTCATCAACCAATCTCGTGCTTTCAGATGCATGCTGTTTCTTCTTAGGGGCATTGGAGAAGATGTGGACGTTTGCTTTCTTTCGTCCCCTTACCCCCTTTAATAATCTATCAAAAACCATACGCTTCTCTTTGCAATGAAACCATCTAACGCTTCCAGCTCTTCATCTTCGTCTCCACTATCCTCTTTTCTCCACATCCCTTTTGGTGGAGCCACATAATCTTTATCAATGATAGCTCCGAATACAGGTTTTGTATTCGTGAAGGCTTTGAGATGCAGATTCATCTTCTTTAGAGTTGACACATCCAATGCTCCAACTTCAAAACATCATCTTTCTTTTCTTCAAATTTGGATGTAAATGGTCGAGCAACATCGAAATAAAATGAGGATATTGCAAGAACTTATCTCGTTGCGTATTTTGGACCATTTGGGAGAAATCACCTTGAGTAATTGTAGGGCAAGTTCAGAATGAGTGCTATAATAATGCACATCTGATAATCAATCAAATCATCAAATCCGCCCTTTCGATGACTGAGAGCATGAATAACGCAATGTGCTATATATCAAAATGGAGCATTGAGGTTTGCCTTCTTGAAGGGAGCTGCGTTAACAAACCCGACATAACCCATCATATAGAAGCACCCTTTAACCATATACTCTGGAAAACCAGTAGGGTCGTCTTCATGATTGTTGAATTCTAGCATTGTTCTGATCAAGTCTTCAGTAATCTTTACTTGAATATCTTCATTGTTAATTCATACTACAGACATAATCGCGTTTCTTCTTCATCAAACTCAACAGCATTCCAAAAGTATTCTATATGAGAACGATATGCTGTATGACGGTCAGTGAGAGCTTTGGTGATAGGAAGTCGGCTAAGAAAATCCGGAACTTCTCTATATGCTGCAATTTCTAGGATAGTGTCATCTAGAAGACAACAAATATTGTGAAACAGTGAAAACGAAGACTTCTTGATCTGCAAGCATAGATGTTAGGCCCTAGAACTGTGAGACTGAAGCATCAAATATATGCAACAGTCTATGGTAGTTAACTGGGTTTAACTAGGTTAATTTGTATTAGTTTTGGACCTTTATAGGTCATTTGGGATTAGACCATGTGGGCCAGGCAAGCCCAAAGGCAAGCCCATTACGGTTATGCCTTACCCTAGGTATAAATAGAATGTTATGTCATTTCCTAGGGTTAGACTTTTGGAGACTCTTAGGTTTTCCCTGGAGAACCTCCATCTTGTACCAGCCGATTTTGCTTGTTCAAGTAATAGAATCGTGTGCAAGGTGTTAAAGTGAATTCGTATTGTTCTTCATCATTTCGGTTTTTCTTGAAGATCATCAAGTTTGGATTCCACCCATCCTTGGTGATTGTGTGATATCAGTGTTAGATCTTGTTTATCGGGACTTACAATAGAGATTTCAAATACTTAGAGTATTTTTCAAAAAATTTCAACTTTTAATCACTCGTACGAGTCACCATTCGTACGAGTCATATACTTTGACAAAATTTAAGTCTGAAACAAAACCCACTCGTACGAGCCACTTCTTCGTACGAATGAAAAATATACTTGGCAAATTTTAAGAGTTTTGAACAGAACTTCCTCGTACGAGTGAGCTTCATACGAGTCATCAAGATATAGACACTTAAGGACCTACTCGTACGAACGATCACTCGTACGAGTGAAAATGATAACCAAACATTTGAAATCCTTGCTCGTACGAGTGATGATTCGTACGAGTTGTAATTCGCACGAAATAACACCTTATCAAAACCGAACTTAAAATGTGTAGATTTTAACAAATTCAAGGTTGATTTAGGTTAACATAGCCGATTTTAACATTTTTTAGTTCAATTTTATATTTTATCGGTCCAATTATCCTAAATCTATGTTTTATGTCCTTTTGGTCCAATTTTAGCATTAAATAGCTTAAGACAAGCATTAGTACCTTTCCCATTGAAAGAGGTGTGCAAATCAACTCGCCAAAGTGTAGATACGATCGTAGATCAAGAAAATAGAGTGAAAAGAACTGGTTCGCACAAAGTATGCTCTCAATCACACAGAGTCAATAGTCTGACTCGTGCGAATGAGTATCCCTGATATACTCATTCAAGGTTCACTCGGACGAGTGATGCTTATGCGAATGAAGACTTTTGCCACTCGTACGAGTCAATGCGTCACTCGTACGAGTCAATTCTTATGCACTTTGATTAACCTTTTTTGATTTTTATGATATTTTATATGTTTTTTATAAACCACTCAGTTAACCAAGTCCAAGTTAATGACACTAGTTATCCGATTTGCCTACCAAGTCCAAGTTAGCGACCTTGATTGACCATTTTAACCAAAACAGATTTATTTTAAAAATGTAAAGTTTCAAATTAATGAAAATTATTGACATTTTAGGAAATCTTTTCTTTTCTGATTAGTTCCCAACTCGTGAACTTCCGCTTTCCTCCAGAAGTGTCGCTTGACTTGGACTATCGGTATTTTCATCATCGGTAGACTGCTAAAAGAAAACTGAAAATCTTTTTAGGATTTTTCTGAAAAGAAAGAACAAGTAAAGATGTATTTACATACATATTTTTGTGAGTTTTGTGTTTAGAGGATCATATCACGTATTTAGACAAATCACAAGTACTGTTGATATTGGTAGAGACTTTAAGTTCTTAAACAGATTTACCTAGATTGCCAATATATACTTATGCACTTAAACCTTTACACGTTTCTCAATTGTTTCAAGATATGTTAGGTAATATTAAGGAACATAAAGTAACTGTGTTTCCCATCTCAGAATATACTCCCGCATCGAGATTCCCAGAATATTTTATTTTACACGTGAATATATCTAACTCATATCTGTTAATAGGGTGAATTGCAAGACCTTGAGAGCTTAGGTTAGTATTTCCATACAGACAAAGAGATGAAGACTCGACTTTAAGTGGTGTTCCTTAAGGAATCTTTTGAACTGCAGATGTCGTAAATGTTTATGACATACTCATTTTTTTTGCAGCTTTTGTAGCCGAAAAATGTGTAAAGTATTATACAAGTTCTAGGCCATTGCTGACGCAAAATCAGAAGAACTATATAATACCCCAGACATCAATTAAATATAAAGACCTAGTATCGCATAATCTGGCATTCTATCAAACGAATTTCGAAGTACTAAGTCCATATATCCGAGAGGATCTCTTTTTCTTTTAGGTTTATATCTTGAAGAACAATTTACTGAACGAGTGAAGCCTATTGGCACATCCTCAGTAAGACCTATTTAATTACTTGTTTAAACATTCCATATCTTTAGCATACTGTGATTGTCAACTGATGTAATATCTTTTTGACTTTTTAATGCTATTGAATTTCCACAACTTTTCTCCCCCTTAAATAAAAAACATATTTTTGGTTTTTAGATTTGAAGAAAAGATATTTACTGAAAAACATGTCATACCGATGAGAATCACCTCAAGTCCTCATCATCCTCAAAGGTATCCCCTGATGTCAGATTTCTTAAACCATTTAATTTTAAATGATTTTTAAATTTTGATCGGTCAAATGCTTTGGTGTAAAAATCTGCTTTGTGGTCATCAATATGGATTTTTTCAATTCTAACCAACTCTTTCTCGTAGCAGTCACGGATAAAGTGGTGTCAAATCTCAATATGTTTAGTGCGTGAGTGTTGAACAAGATTTTTGGTGATATCAATAGCCGTCTTGTTATCTACATAAATTGGCGTATCAAGAAATTGTAGCCTGTAGTCTCTCATCTGCTGTTGTATCTAGAGTATCTGGGCATAACAACTGGATGCTGAAACGTATTCAGCTTCACATGTAGCGAGAGCGACACGCGTCTGTTTCTTGCATTGCCATGTTACCAAACAAGTTCCGAAGAACTGGCAACCAACCATAGTAGATTTGGCATTAAGCTTGCAACAGCCGAAATCAGAATCCGAGTAACTCGCAAGATTGAAATGTCATATCTAGGATACCACAAGCCGGTGCGAAGGAATCCTTTCAACTATCGCATGATTCGTTTGCCGGCTAACAAGTGGGAATCTCTTGGATTGGACTGATAACGGACGCATAGGCATGTTGGATACATGATATCAGGGTGCAAAGCTGTAAGATACATCAAGGATCCGATCATGGAGCGATATAATGTTTCATCGACTTTGAATCCATGGGCTTCTGGACAAATGCCGTGATTTGGAGCTAACGAGGTTGATGCTGGCGTAGTTCCTTCCATGTCAAATTTCTCTAACACGTCATGAACATACTTTGTCTGATGAATGAAGATACCATCAAGAAATTGCTCAACCTGAAGTCCTAAAAAGAACTTCATCTCCCCATCGCACTCATTTTGAATTTCTTCTTCATGACTTCTTCGAAGTCTTTGCACAACTTATCATTTGTCGATCTAAAGATGATATGATCCACATTATTTATACCAAAATCAGATGACCATCTACTTTCTTTGTGAAGAGAGTACAGTCTACAGTTCCTCTGAGAAAGCCGTTGTCAAGAAGATGACTTGAAAGCGTTTCATACCAACCTCTCGGGGCTTGGTGAAGACCATATAAAGCTTTGTTCAGAAGGTCGACTTTATCCTTGTGTGTCGGGTCGACAAACCCAGTGGTTGGCCGACATACACCTCCTCTTTTACTTTGCCGTAAATGAAAGCAGATTTGACATCCAATTTATACACCTTGAATCCTTTCCAAGTAGCAAAGGCCAAGAATATGTGAATAGCTTCAAGACGAGCGACTGGGGCATAGACTTCAGTGTAGTCTATCCCTTCTTGCTGGTGAAAGCCCTGGACCATGAGCCGAGCTTTGTTTCAGACCACAATACCTCTATCATCTCGCTTGCACTTGAAGACCCATCGAGTACTTTTTATGATGATCTGGTAGGTAACAAGCTTCCAGACTTCAAGTTTCTGGAATTAAACAACTCTTCCTACATTTCCTCCACCCAGCTTTCCTCTTTTAATGCGTCTCTCCAGTTTCTGGGTTCAACCTGCGAAACAAAACAACTGTAAGAAAGTCTAGTTTGCAATGGAGCAATTCTTGTATAGAAGCAACTTATGTCACACCCCGACCCGCAGCGGAATAAGAGTCAGGGCATAATTGGGTTATCACCAAAGCTCATGATATTTACTAATATGTTTCATATTTATTAAAGTCAAAATTACATTCTCAATAATCCAAACATGTCCATACAATACAAAGAAAATCAACCAACTAAACAATCCGAGCTCTAAACCAGTTTATTCTTCTAAGCCAATCCTATGTGTTTCTTGCTGCAGCTGGTTCACCTGTATCATGTGTAAAAATGGGGGTTTTTGGGTCAACATAAGTTGGCGAGTGAACCTTGTTAGATAAACATTTATTATTGATTTCTTGTTATTTTATCAAGGGAAAACTGTGCAATAGTCATATGTGAGCAAATGTAAATAATCAAACAATAGCAATAACAACCACAACTATAACATACAATAACATACAATAACATATGAACTTGCATGAATATATAACATGAATGAAACTGTATATGTTGGCAACGTCACGTTCACGCTCATAATGTAATGGGGAACGGACGGCCTATGATGAATGTCTGTGCGATCAAGGCTCAATCAAACGGAGCCGATCGTATGTTGGCAACGCCAGGTTCACGCTCATAATGTAATGGGGAACTGCTCAACGCTCATAATGTAATGGGGAGCGGCGGCCTATGAAATTGCATGTACTGAAAATAATAAATTAAATCTAAACAATAACCACACAACAGTTCAAACGAGCTGAATACACATTTGTTCATGATATGATGTATGCACAATGACTTAAATATAATAAATGGTAAGACACATGATACACCCCAAAAACGTGATTAAAACGGGGAATTTTGTAGAGATTCACTCACATTGGGTGCGTTCGGTTGGAGATGATGAGATGCGCACGAGTTGGAAGAATTGAACAACGAAAATTAACTAACCTAAATAATAACGGAAAATATAGTAAACGAGTGGATTTTATTAATAATTTTAATAGGATTTTTAGATATATTTTTGTGAGTTTAAGGCTATTTCCTATCTTTAAAAACATTATTTTTAAGTATTTTTAATTGATTTTTAAATTAAATTAAATAAATAAAAATATGTTGACTTTTGCGTTGACCGTTGACCGTTTGACTGTTTGACCGGTTCTATTGTGTACATGTATGCGCCGGGCAGGACTCGAACCCGAGACCTCCCGTTCGCGTGCACGCAGCTCTACCAACTGAGCTACGTGTCTAACCCGAAATAATTCTGTTTTTAATTATATTTATATACTAACTCAGTTTATTCAAAATTCTTTTATTTTCAAAAAATGTTTTAAATCATCGAACCGGTGCCGTCAACAGGTCTCGAACCCGGGACCTGTGATTTATCGTTACACACAGTCCACCGATGGACTGTGTGTCTAACTTTGTTAATATACATATTTTTATTATACTTAACATCTAATTGCGAAAAGGATCCGGTTCAGTTAGAAAAATAAAACATTTTTATTATAAAGCATACGTGTGTCAAGGATCAAACTCGCGGCGTGTGATATGTATGTGCACACAGTCCACCGCTGGACTGTGTGTCTAACCCGAGATAATATCCATATTATAATAAACTTATAATCGACTTAACTTCGTCTTCTTCGTTACCGAATTACAGCCTACGATTACTCTATTGTTTCTTGTTTAATTTGATTGACAAACATTCATAAGACTAAAATGAAATGGCAGAGACGATTTTTAGAAGTAAACATACCAGAGAACGATTTATTTCAGAATTCCGGCAAGTCGTCGGCTCTGTTTTTACGGATTTCGACTGAGCGAATAAATTAACAGTTTTGATTAGCTAAGTGAGGAACTGAAGTATTAAACAAGAGTTATCAGAAGGTTTGAATGTCTATACCGTTTTACAGCGGAAGATAAGAATTTTCAGAAGTTTTCCGGCGAGTGGGAATTATCCGATATTGACGTCGGTATTAATTCCGATTGAAGGGTTTGAGTTAGCAATAGCTTAACAATTGATAGACAACGAAAGAATTTAAAAACTCACTGATTTGATGGAACACACGGTTTTTCGGCAAAAGTCCGGCGAGTTCAATTAGCTTCTTCGGCGAACTGAAAGTATTGCGAAAGTGAAATTCGAAGGTCTGCAGATGTGTTTGAGTCGCGAGAAGGGACAATGATTGAAGTAATTCAGGAATTGCAGACTTTTCAGTTATTAAAACCGATCCCACATGAAATCAAGTCCATTCAAAGCTAAATTGATTGGGGGTGTATCGGTTATAATCGATAAACCGCGAACAATCAAACGTTTTGGACGTTTGGTGACCGATTTCAGTTACAGTTGGCGTAACCAGAGTGATTTACGATTGACTATAAAATTTAATTGTTTCCTAGAATTTACAGAAAACAACAAGTGGCGGAGTGGTTATATGTGTGTGTGATAAGACTTTGAGATTAAACCCGGCTGACCCGGGTTCGAGTCCCGGCAGCCTAATTTTCTTTCTAATCATTTTATTTTTACTTTTTATCAATTATAAATTTTATATTCTAGTTTGTTTATTAATTATGCATCATTAAAAATTAACATGGACATAAATACTCAACGAAACATTTATAACTTGATATTCGATTACAAACGGAGCGGGTTTGGAAAACCCGTTTTTGACAAATGTTACAGTATCCCCTACTTTTAGGAATTTCGTCCCGAAATTTAAGTAGTAGTAGTAGGAAAAAGATGCGGGTATTTTTCGCATTGAGTCTTCACGTTCCCAAGTAAACTCAGGTCCCGTTTCGACTCCCAGCGTACCCTAACAATTGGAATGCGACTTCGTCGAAGACGTTTTTCTCCGAAGTCCATGATCTCTACTGGTCTTTCAATAAAATGCATAAATTCATCAATCTGAATATCTTCCAGAGGAATATGGAGGTTTTCATTAGCGAGGCACTTCTTCAAGTTTGATACGTGGAATGTGGGATGAATCCTGTTGAGTTCTTCTGGTAGATCAAGCTTGTATGCTACAGGTCCTACTCTTTCGAGTATCTTGAAAGGTCCTACGTAGCGTGGTGCTAGCTTGCCTTTTTGACCAAAACGAACTACTCCCTTCCACGGTGATACTTTTAAAAGTACATGATCACCAATGTTAAACTCCAAAGGCTTCCGTCGTTTATCAGCATAACTCTTTTGACGACTTTGAGCCGCTAGAAGATTGTTTCGAATCTGATGAATCTTGTCTGTGGTTTCTTGAATCAATTCTGGACCAGTGATTTGAGCTTCCCCAATTTCGTGCCAACATACTGGAGATCGGCACTTACGACCATATAAAGCTTCAAAAGGTGCCATGCCGATGCTTGAATGATAGCTGTTGTTGTACGAAAATTCAACTAATGGTAGATGAGCGTCCCAATTTCCCTTGAAGTCTATGACACATGCTCAAAGCATATCTTCAAGAGTTTGAATGGTGCGTTCAGATTGTCCATCAGTTTGAGGATGATAAGCGGTACTGAGATCTAATCGCGTACCCAAAGCGGCTTGTACCGCTTGCCATGTTCGTGAAGTGAAACGACCATCACGATCTGAAATAATACTTCACGGTACACCATGTCGGCTTACGATTTCGCTGATATAAATACGAGCTAGCTTTTCGTTCTTGAAATCTTCGCGGATAGGAATAAAGTGAGCTGATTTTGTAAGACGATCAATGATTACCCATATAGTGTCATACCCACCAGAAGTGCGAGGTAACCCAGTAATGAAGTCCATGGTTATGTTTTCCCACTTCCATAAAGGTATTTCAGGTTGGACCAGAAGTCCTGAGGGTCTTTGGTGTTCAGCTTTCACCTTGGAACATGTAAGGCACTTGGAAACAAAAACAGCAATATCCTTTTTCATTCCAGGCCACCAATAGATGTATCGAAGGTCTTGATACATCTTATCGGCTCCTGGGTGTATAGAGTATCGTGTTTTGTGAGCCTCATTCATAAGAAATTCACGAAAGTTGTTGTGGTCAGGAATCCATATGCGATCTAGATAGTGCAGAATACCGTTAATTTCAATTTTAAGTTCAGCTCCATAGGACAGCTCCTTTCGTACATCATCTTCCGTTACTGAAACATGTTGGGCTTCTCGAATTTGATCTTTAATTTCGGTTATGATTTGCGAACATAGAAGACGAATGGAGTTCGCATAACCCTTTCGACTGAGTGCATCAGCCCCACATTTGCTTTGCCAGGGTGGTACCGAATTTCACAGTCGTAGTCATTTAGAAGTTCGACCCATCTTCGTTGCCTCATGTTTAACTCCTTTTGATTGAAGATATGTTGAAGACTCTTGTGGTCAGTGTATATTTCACACTTAGTACCGTAGAGATAATGTCTCCATATCTTAAGAGCGAACACAACGGCTCCAAGTTCTAGGTCATGGGTGGTGTAGTTCTTCTCATGAGTCTTGAGTTGTCTCGAAGCATAAGCTATAACCTTTCCTCTTTGCATTAGAACACAGCCTAGTCCTTGCCCTGACGCGTCGCAATAAACCACGAAGTCATCACAACCTTCAGGAAGAGTGAGGATTGGTGCATCATAGAGTTTTTGTTTAAGGGTTTGGAAGGCTTTTTCTTGTTTGGGTCCCCATATGAAGGGTTTTCCCTTATGAGTTAAAGCCGTGAGTGGTACAGCAATGCGAGAGAAGTTTGAAATGAAACGGCGATAATAACCAGCCAAACCAAGGAATGATCTTACTTCAGTTGGTGTACGTGGTGCTTGCCATTCTTGTACCGCTTTGATCTTTGAGGGGTCGACATGTATTCCCTTGTCATTTACTACATGTCCAAGGAATTGTACCTCTTTTAACCAGAATTCGCATTTGGAGAATTTGGCGTAAAGCTTTTCATTCTCTAGAAGTGTAAGGATGAGTCGAAGATGTCGTTCATGATCAGACTTAGACTTTGAATAAATGAGGATGTCGTCGATGAAGACTATAACAAAACGATCGAGATAGGGTTTGCAGACTCTGTTCATTAGATCCATGAAGACAGCTGGAGCGTTGGTTAAACCAAATGGCATGACCATGAATTCATAATGACCATAACGAGTTCGGAAAGCGTTCTTTGGACGTCTTCTTCATGTACTCTAAGTTGATGATAACCAGATCGAAGATCGATTTTTGAAAAGCAGCTGGCACCTTGAAGTTGGTCAAGAAGATCATCAATGCGATGTAATGGATAGCGATTCTTGATTGTTAACTTGTTGAGTTCTCTGTAGTCGATGCACATGCGAAACGATCCATCTTTCTTCTTTACAAAAAGGACAGGTGCACCCCAAGGCGAGGAGCTAGGACGTATGAATCCTTTGTTAGTAAACTCTTGCAATTGACTGGCTAGCTCTTGCATTTCAGAGGGGGCTAACCTATAAGGAGACTTTGCAACTGGTGTAGCACCAGGTACGAGATCGATGCGAAATTCGACTTCTCTCACGGGAGGAAGTCCTGAAATGTCATCAGGAAAAACTTGCGGAAAATCTTTTACTACTGGGATGTCTTCGAGTTTCTTCTCCATGGTTCCCTTTTTGACGACATGGGTTAAAAATGCGACATAATTCTTGCGAAGATATTTTTTGGGCTTGAAGACAGGACATTAATCTAAGCCCTTTCGATGGGGTTTCTCCAAAGATTCGTAGAGTCTGACCGTTTGGAAGAGGAATGCGTATAAACTTCTCGCGGCATACAACTTCAGCTGATGTTGGCTGAGCCGGTCCATACCAATTATAATATCAAAGCTTCCCAACTTCATGAATGAGGTCAACTGGAAAATCGTGGTCGTTTAATGTGAGAGTACATTTGCGTATAATAGAGTTTAATGAGACCAGTTTTCTGTCAGCAACTTCTACTGTTATGGATTCCATGAGCTTATCACGAATTTGGTTTAGGATGGGTTCAAACTCTAAAGACACAAAACTTTTATCCGCGCCAGTATCAAACAACATGGATGCATAACTACCATTGATAAGGAACGTACCGTTAACCACATTGCTGTCAGCTCTAGCCTGATTAGCGTTGATGTTGAAAGCTCTTCCTCTTGCAGGTGGAGGAGCTTGGTTAGCTTGATTCACCGGATTGGCTTGGGCTTGAGCATGAATAATGTTCACCAACCTTGGACAAGTGTTTCTAAAGTGACTTGGGTCTCCACAATTGTAGCAAGCCCGCATAGGTTGTACCATGGGATAGCTGGGTTGGTAGTATGATTGGGCTAAATGTTGGGTAGGTGGTAATAGTAGGGGTTGTTGGGCTTGACCCATTATTTGTTGGTGGGTTTGGGTTGAAGGCTGGTGGCGGTTCGTTCCCTGAGGTATGCGACAGGTTTGAACAGTATGACCTGCGCGACCACAGCCGGTGCAATGTTGGCAGGGATGATCAGGAAAATGGTGGTATTGGCAACGGTTGCATTTTGGTAGTGGGCCAGAGTATGGCCTTTTGTATGGTGCAGGTGAAGGGGCAACTTGGGTAATGGGTGCAGCAGGGATAGGGAAATTGGTTTGTGTGACAGCGAAGTTTCTGGTGTTACGTTTCCTCTTGTTAGCAAACTTAGAGGAGGAGGTGGAATGGTTTGAAGTTTGGCCCTCAACGGGGGCTTTCTTTTTCTCTTCTTTAAACTTACCGTTGCGAATTCGATTCTCGGTCAGTTCAGTAGCTAGTTCCATAGCAGCTTCAAGTGTTGCTGGCGAAGTGCTGAGAACTGAATCTTGAATTTTCGAGGGAAGACCTCGAATATAATGCTCGATTAAGCGGTAAACTGGGGTGAACAATTTAGGGACCATTTGGTTCAACTCTAAGAACCTCTTGTTATAGGAAGTATGATCTCCCTCCTTTTGCTTCAAAGAATGAAATTCGTCCTCCAACTTTTTAATCTCACTCCTAGGACAGAACCGCCTCGTCATGATTTCCCTTAACTCCTCCCACGTTAAGGCCATAGCATCTTCGATTCCCCTCTTACCCTTTTCAGCATTCCACCAGGTAAGAGCTACCCCAAATAGTTTTCCGGTCGCGTATCGTACCTTGCGATCATCGGGACAATCGCAGTTGAGGAAGGTGTTTTCCATTTCCTCAAACCAGTGGAGGAGAGCAGTGACACCTTCGGTCCCTTCAAATTTAGGAGGATCGCAAGACTTGAAATGCTTATATGAGCACTTTTTGGTAGGCGGGTTGCCGATGTCCTGGTTTTCTTGCTAGGGAGGATTGGTGGGATTTGTGGCGAGAGCTTGTTGTACTTGAACCACAATGTCAGGAAGCACCGCGGCCATTTGTTTTGCGATTTGAGTGGCCAGGCGTTCGTGAGACCTTCCTGATCTTTTACCCCCTCGTTGTTGTCTAGCCGACATCTACAGGAACAAACATAAGAAGATTGTGAGTTTATGGAGTCTTTTTAGGTGTCATGTGTCTTAAAGAAAATGAAAATAACATAAATATCAATAATGCAACTACATCCATAGGATGTCTTGGGTTTGCTCATGTTGGGACTCAAATGTCCCCCATACCTTCACCTGTATAGTCATGTGGGCCCCCATGTCTATTGGCTTGGTAGGATTCACATTAGTATTGGCGATTTAACACTCGCATCACCCGAATGAAAACCATGAAATATGTTTACGAGATGTATGGTCGTAATGTGTCCAGGTGTAGACACAATGACAACTCAAAGTGGGGTTAGCTCACACGACGTTTCGTATAGCATGCTTTGGCCTAATAGGTACTTCGTACTCTCATCGTTAGTCCCTAGGTAGGTAAACTGGTCCTTTATTTTGGATTTATACGATTGCCAGCCTAGACAGGACGTTCCGACTACCGGTACTTGTACCCTTCTAGTTACTACATGCCCGTCATGAGAACTCCCTTTGATGTGATTTGAAAATACAAAAATCATTGCAAAAACAATCATGAAAATGATTTGATGTGTGCTTTCATTGATATGATATGTTATGAGAATATGATTTATGATAGGCATTATTTACTAATATGTACTTATGAACATGCTTGCATAACATTGAATGTAACATTAAACATAAAACATATAAACATCATGAATTTTGCATGTAACACACAAAAATCTTAAAAATTTCTAATCAACTATAGTATAGGCTCTAAGGGTCTAATAACCTATCCTATATCCCTATAGTCATGGCTCTGATACCAATCTGTCACACCCCGACCCGCAGCGGAATAAGAGTCGGGGCATAATTGAGTTATCACCAAAGCTCATGATATTTACTAATATGTTTCATATAAAGTCAAAATTACATTCTCAATAACCCAAACATGTCCATACAATACAAAGAAAATCAACCAACTAAACAATCCGAGCTCTAAACCAGTTTATTCTTCTAAGCCAATTCTATGTGTTTCTTGCTGCACCTGGTTCACCTGTATCATGTGTAAAAATGGGGGTTTTTGGGTCAACATAAGTTGGCGAGTGAACCTTGTTAGATAAACATTTATTATTGATTTCTTGTTATTTTATCAAGGAAAAACTGTGCAATAGTCATATGTGAGCAAATGTAAATAATCAAACAATAGCAATAACAACCACAACTATAACATACAATAACATACAATAACATATGAACTTGCATGAATATATAACATGAATGAAACTGTATATGTTGGCAACGTCACGTTCACGCTCATAATGTAATGGGGAACGGACGGCCTATGACGAATGTCTGTGCGATCAAGGCTCAATCAAACGGAGCCGATCGTATGTTGGCAACGCCAGGTTCACGCTCATAATGTAATGGGGAACTGCTCAACGCTCATAATGTAATGGGGAGCGGCGGCCTATGAAATTGCATGTACTGAAAATAATAAATTAAATCTAAACAATAACCACACAACAGTTCAAACGAGCTGAATACACATTTGTTCATGATATGATGTATGCACAATGATTTAAATATAATAAATGGTAAGACACATGATACACCCCAAAAACATGATTAAAACGGGGAATTTTGTAGAGATTCACTCACATTGGGTGCGTTCGGTTGGAGATGATGAGATGCGCACGAGTTGGAAGAATTGAACAACGAGAATTAACTAACCTAAATAATAACGGAAAATATAGTAAACGAGTGGATTTTATTAATAATTTTAATAGGATTTTTAGATATATTTTTGTGAGTTTAAGGCTATTTCCTATCTTTAAAAACATTATTTTTAAGTATTTTTAATTGATTTTTAAATTAAATTAAATAAATAAAATATGTTGACTTGCGTTGACCGTTGACCGTTGACCGTTTGACTGTTTGACCAGTTCTATTGTGTACATGTATGCGCCGGGCAGGACTCTAACCTGAGACCTCCCGTTCGCGTGCACGCAGCTCTTCCAACTGAGCTACGTGTCTAACCCGAAATAATTCTGTTTTTAATTATATTTATATACTAACTCAGTTTATTCAAAATTCTTTTATTTTCAAAAAACGTTTTAAATCATCGAACCGGTGCCGTCAACAGGTCTCGAACACGGGACCTGTGATTTATCGTTACACACAATCCACCGATGGACTGTGTGTCTAACTTTGTATTCCCAGAGGAGTTACCTGGTCTTCCACCACATCGACAATTGGAGTTTGAAATTGAATTCGCAAACCATGCAACTCCCATCGCCAAGGCCCCATACCGCCTAGCTCCAGCCGAGCTGCAAGAGCTGTCTACCCAACTTCAGGAACTGTTAGAAAAAGGATTTATCCGACCTAGTACTTCTCCATGGGGAGCTCCAGTCCTTTTTGTCAAGAAGAAGGGCGGGACCTTCCGCATGTGCATCGACTACAGGGAACTCAATAAGGTTACTTTCAAGAACCGATACCCATTACCTCGCATCGACGATCTCTTCGATCAACTTCAAGGGTCAAGCTACTACTCCAAGATTGATCTACGGTCCGGTTATCACCAGTTACGCGTCAGGGAGGAGGATATCGCTAAGAAGGCATTTCGTACTCGGTATGGCCATTATGAGTTCTTGGTCATGCCCTTCGGTCTCACCAACGCACCGGCAGTGTTCATGGACCTCATGAACCGCGTGTGTAAACCGTATCTCGACAAGTTCGTCATTGTGTTCATCGATGACATACTCATCTACTCTAAAGGTGAAGAAGAACACCCTGAGCATCTACGATTACTGCTGGGATTACTTCAACAGGAGAAACTATATGCCAAGCTTTCAAAGTGTGATTTCTGGATTCGGGAAGTTCAGTTCCTCGGGCATATCGTAAATGAAAAGGGTATCCACGTCGACCACGCCAAGATTGAAGCTATCAAAAACTGGGAAGCACCCAGGACACCGACGGAGATCCCCAATTTTTGGGTTTAGCTGGTTACTACAGACGTTTCATCGAGGGATTTTCAAAGATCGCGCAACCGCTTACTACCCTCACCCAGAAAGGCATCAAGTATGCTTGGGGTGACAAGCAGGAAGCGGCATTTCAATTGCTGAAACAGAAACTTTGCAGTGCACCCATTCTGTCCTTGCCGGAAGGGACAGATGATTTTGTAGTATATTGTGATGCTTCATTCAGGGATTGGGATGCGTACTCATGCAACGGGATAAGGTCATTGCGTATGCGTCCCGACAATTGAAGGTTCACGAGAAAAACTACACAACACATGACCTGGAATTGGGAGCAGTAGTGTTTGCACTTAAGATTTGGAGACACTACCTATATGGAACGAAGTGCACAATCTTTACAGACCACAAGAGCCTCCAACACATCTTTGATCAGAAGGAGTTGAACATGCGACAGCGTCGCTGGGTCGAACTCTTGAACGATTATGAATGTGCCATTCGGTATCACCCGGGTAAAGCTAACGTGGTAGCTGATGCCCTCAGTAGGAAGGAACACTTGAAACCTTGTCGGGTACGAGCACTACAGCTCACCATTCATTCGGGGTTACCCGAACATATACGCGACGCGCAGTTAGAAGCAGTTAAGGAAGAAAACATAAAGGCTGAATCGGTGGGATAGATGGAACGCGATTGGGAAGTAAAACCTAATGGAGCCCGGTATTTCATGAATCGTATATGGGTACCTCTCTACGGAGACCTTAGAAAGCTAGTCATGGACGAAGCTCACAAATCCCGATACTCTGTCCATCCTGGTTCGGATAAGATGTATCAAGACCTTAAAGCTGCGTATTGGTGGCCCAACATTAAAGCTGATATAGCCACTTACGTGAGCAAGTGTTTGACTTGTGCAAAAGTCAAGGTAGAGTATCAGAAACCATCGGGGCTACTTCAACAACCTGAGATCCCAGTGTGGAAATGGAATCAGATCTTGATGGACTTCATCACTAAACTCCCGTGAACTTTGGGTGGTTGCGATACCATCTGGGTGATTGTGGATCGTTTAACTAAGTCCGCACACTTCCTAGCTATTAAAGAAATAGATAAGATGGAGAAGTTGACTCGCATCTACATTAAGGAAGTAGTTTCTCGGCACGGAGTGCCAACGTCCATCATCTCAGACAGGGATGCTCGCTTCACGTCCAACTTTTGGCAGTCACTTCAGAAAGCGTTGGGAACACGCTTAGATATGAGCACAGCTTATCAGCCTCAGACTGATGGTCAAAGCGAAAGGACCATACAGACCTTGGAAGACATGCTTAGGGCGTGCGTAGTAGACTTCGGGAATAGTTGGGAAATCCACCTGCCTTTAGTGGAATTCTCGTATAACAACAATTACCATACGAGTATATCGGCAGCATCGTTTGAGGCATTATACGGTCGTAAATGTAGATCACCGGTCTGTTGGGCAGAACTCGGTGATAGTCAACTCACAGGCCCTGAGTTGATACTTAAGGCTACTGAAAAGATTGTACAAATCAGAAACCGCATGGCGGCGGCACGAGATCAACAGAAAAGCTACGCTGATCAACGACGCAAACCGCTCGAATTTCAAGTAGGCGACCGCGTCCTACTGAAGGTGTCACCCTGGAAGGGTGTAATCCGCTTTGGAAAACGAGGCAAACTAAACCCACGGTACGTAGGCCCGTTTGTGATCTTGAAACGTATTGGACCCGTAGCTTATCAATTAGACCTTCCTGCCGAACTCAGTGGAGTTCACAACGTTTTTCACGTGTCAAATCTGAAGAAGTGTCTATCAGATGAAACCCTAGTCATTCCATTGGATGAGATTCAAGTGGATGAACAACTGCACTTTGTGGAACAACCTATCGAGATCATGGATCGTGAGATCAAGACTCGAAGGCACAGCAAGATTCCAATCGTCAAGATTCGTTGGGACTCTAAGCGTGGACCGGAGTTCACATGGGAAAGAGAGGACCAAATGAAAAGCAAATACCCACATCTCTTTGCAGCTGAGCAGCAAACTAACGATACCAGCAGCTAAATTTTCGGGACGAAAATTCTTTCAACATGGGGATGATGTGACAACCTAGGAATTTCTTGTAACTTCGTGTACCATTGTTAACAAACTAAATCTTTGTGCGTGGCACTCTAAACATGTACGCTGCATTCTAAACCGCGTTTACTCAATTTTCGGGACGAAAATTCTTTCAACATGGGGATAATGTGACATCCCGGTTTTTCACACATCTTAAACGCACTACTTCACGGTTATTCGTTCCTACGCTAAATTGATTCGGAGACTTAAATTGCACGCTCGAAATAATACGATAATTTCGTGTACTTGTCAAATGAATTACGTGCTACGTATTAAACGTTTATAAGTTGGTGAGTCATTATGTGATGTTCCGATTTCGTGATTTGTTTTAGTGGTAAAATGTAGATATAATAAATAGATAAATGAATCGAACCGAGCCGCGAAACGAATAGACCTCACTTCTTTGCGACTCAAGTAGTTAATCGAAACTTGAGGACCAAGTTGTAGACCCAAACCGACCCACCCGAACCCCCTTGCGGCCGCGAGCACCCCAAACTGCAAACCCTTCCGTTTTCCCTTTACCCCTTGCGCTATTTATACACATACATGCATGTGCATTGCTTCATAAACAAAACACACAAACCCTAATAGCTAAACAGCTAATGGCAGCCTCCCATTCACCCTCTCAATCGCGAGACAGCCTTGCTGCATCCCTCTAGATCGCGGCAGCCCTCTCCTCGCCATTCTCCTTCTCGGTCGCGATCACCTTCTAACCGAATCCACTTCCATCTAACTCACGGCTCATTAATCCTCGGTGTAAAAGGTTAGAGTTTATCATTGTTTGCAAAGTTATACTAGGATTATAAACTCTTGATCATGTTTGAATATAGTGTTATGATGTTAGTCGATTTATGTTGCTAGTTGTGATTATGATGATTAGCGGAATCAAGAAACATTAGGCTGCGTTTTGTGTGATAAAAACTATATGTTATGATTAGGGTTTGCATGGGTATGATATATATGATGATATATGATTGGTAATTCTGTTCTTGATCACTTATATTTAACGTATCGATGGGTTAAACGGATTAGATCGCGATAAAATGCTGAAATCAGGATGCTGAATATTGTTTACAGCCAACTTCAACTCGCTGTAACTTGGTTATTATTTATCGAAAAACGGATTTCCTGAAGTCTAAAACGTAGAGTTTTGAAAAACGCTTCTAATGGCGCTGGATTCATATTTTTCTGAAGTGGTTTGGTATTTTTAAGTGGCCAATTATGTTCAGTAACTGAAGCTGTGAAAATTCTGAAAAATTGTTAGTTGGTTATTGAGTCGGATCTAATAATCTGTAGAGATTCGAATCATGAAATTTGTACAGCAACTGTATATGGAAATTTCCGGGAAACTCCCACTGGAATTTTGTTAATTGGACGAACGGTGATTTTTAAACAAATTCTCCCGTGGACTGCAGTCAGAAAACGACGAATCTGACTGCAGCCTAGCATATTAATATTTATGAATAATTGGTAAATTGTTAGGACTTGAAAAATTTATATAAAATTCCACAGTATATTTGACACCTTCTGTAAAATAATTGAAATTTTTGGAATGTTCGAACTATTTTATAAAAATCCTCGAAAACAGCCTAATTATGAGTATATAAGCTGAAACTTGATAACTTGCGAATGTGTGTACCAAAGTGTGTATGGATTGATTGTGTTCATGATAAATTGTTTTGATCACTATATTGGTATAATGATACTTGCATGCATGATTTGAGTCTTAGGAATTGTCATTGTATGTACCGCATTGTGTGTTAGTATGTGTAGGGCTTGTATCAGTGTGTTCACACACTAACTCTAAATCAATTGACTTGTTAGGACGCAATTAACGGTCCCATCATTTGCAACTTCTGTGTTACACTAACCGAGCAACTAAAGGTGAGTTCACGGCCCCTAATTTTATCCGGTTTTAAACAACAGGGGGAGAAACATGTATACACTCTACAACTCTATCTCTTTACGTTATACGAAATTAACGTCATTAAACTATTCGGTAACTAAGTTAATGTTAATGTACGTTATGGTCACTAAGCAGCTATATCACACAAGTCCTCGACAAACTCTCGGATCGTTAGTATTGGGTTAGATAGCGGGGAAATTATAAGTAGTACTACTGGGCCCGACAAGCCCCACCCGAGCTAGTCGCGCTAGCCGACCGGGTATGGTCAACGGGTGAATAATTTGGCCTAACTTCGCCATGGTCAGTGATAGGCCTGGCAACACGGAGGCACAACAGTCAGCTTCGATCGCGAACACTTACGTGACATAACTTTAGGCTAGCTACCTACATGTTAACATTGAACTTAATTACGAATCAACAATATTATCCCGGGTTAGGGATAATGGAACCAACAACGTTATTATTCCGGGTTAGGAATAATGGAACCTCATTATTATTCCGGGTAAGGAATAATGGAACTATCAGTATTATTCCGGGTTGGGAATAATGGAACTAAATCGTTATCCCGGGTTAGGGATAACGGGGGAAACAAACTTATAACCGAACAAACGAATTTATGAAAACCTGTGAACTCACTCTTCTTTAATGTTGACACTTGTTTCTTTACATGTTTCTCAGGACGCTAGGAGCTCTAGGTGCACTCACTTGCATTGATTAAGATAACTTTTATCGAGTCTCATTTACAAACATTGTTTTGGGTTTTTCTTTAGTTTTGGCGTTTGTGTTGGCGCCCGTTCCTCTACTTTAATTTTTATGCTTCCGCTCGACTTTAAAAACTAATGCTTCCGCTAAACATTGAAAACTAACTAAGAAAATATAAAAATCTACTATGAATGGTTAAACAAATGATTTTGGAAAACGTATTAACAAATCATATAGAGTCGTTCGACATACTAGTGTCTCAGATTCTGGTTTGTTCACACGCCTCGCGGTAAAACTCCGCAAGTGGAAATTGATGGTGTGACAGATTGGTATCAGAGCCACGAGCTATAGAGAACCAGGTTTGCATTAAAAGTAGACCTAAACTATAGCTGATTACACGACACTAGACGTAGTTTGGCACCGAACTGTTATGTCTTGTTATGTGATGTACCACAACTGTGTTATGTAGAATATGAATGCATAGTAAGAAATGAATGCAACTCGTAACTAACTACACAACCTAACAGGCAATGTCATCATCATCATCATCATCCGACAAACTTTCGCAACCAAGGGCGCCGGGAAAGGCACCTATGGTGGAACCCTTACCATCTTATGGCGTGGAGACACGCTCAGCTGCGAGAAAAAGGCTCGCTCTAGGGGAGGAGTCGTCCTCACGCCCGACCATCGCTGTGCCGGTCGAACCGATTAACTCGGTAGAAGTAGGGAGCGACCTACTTAGAGATATGATACGGAAACAACAAGAACAATTAGAAAGAATGCATGAAACCATCCTAGCACAGGGATGGATGATACGACAATTGACAGGTAAGACTGGATCGCTCGAGGAAGAGCAACATACGAGTAAGATAGCTCGTAACACTTTAGCTAGAGATCTTCGTGCTGAGCAGATAAGGGCTGACTGGCTCGAAGACAGAGTCCTTGAATCTAGCTTGAGAATTCAAGAACTAGAACAGAATCAGGCACCTGCACCAGTACCCGCACCAGCACCGGTCCCTCCAGTGCCGGTAGAGGAGGATCCGGAAGAGGATCTGGAAGAGGATCCAGAGGAGGACCCAGAAGAGGATCCAGAGGAGGATCCCGAGGAGGATCCGGAGGAAGACCCAGCTGTAGAAGCTGGAAACGCCTCAGAGGATGACGGTAACGATAGCGATTTGGGGGATGGAGACGTAGAAGACTGACACGTATCGCTTATTTTATTTACTTTCCTTCAGTTTATTTATTTTCCTACTTATGTTTAAACTTGAGACTTTATAGTAAACTGATATGTTTGGTTGGCACTTTGTAAGACGTTGAAACTTTATTTAGTCGAATATTTCTTTTGACTGTTTAAATTTATTTGGGTTGACGTAATCTGAGAAATTATTCAAGTATGAAATAGGATAACTATATTGGATATATAGACTTATCGGTGTGTGTTTATGTTGTCTTACGAAGATCTAAATGGCAACTGGACGTCGCGGAAACCTTAACATGACGCCCGAAGAATTAGCTGCAATGATCCAAGAGCACGTGAATGCAGCTCTAGCGGGTGTTCAGAACCAACCGACAGCAGGAGGGGGTCTTAACCCCTACAAGATGTTTCTCGACGCGAAGCCGAGCAAATTCACGGGGGCAGAAGGACCCATAGGACTGGTGCGCTGGATCGAAAAATCTGAATCAGTGTTTGAAATGTGCAACTATCTGGAGGCCAACAAGGTCAAGTATGCAGCCTTAACATTGGAAGATGGGGCACTAACTTGGTGGAATGCACAAGTCCAAACGCGTGGACTTATTGCTGCAAAAGCAATGGCCTGGGCCGAGTTTAAGGCCCTAATCAAAGAAGAGTACTGTCCGCGAGACAGAGTTCAACAGTTGGAGCAGACATTATGGAACCACAAGATGGTGGGATCTGAAATCGAAGCATACACAGCGAAACATCACGACTTGGTATTTCTATGTCCCGATCTGGCCAACACTGTGGAGAAACGACTCGAGTTCTACCTTGGGGGTCTGGTCCCTGAGATTCAGGGTATGGTAATGGCTAGTAACCCTGCAACTGAACATCAAGCAATCAGGTTGGCGCACAAACTCACCGATAAGGCGGTGGAACAAAAGAAATTACCAACTCGGGGTACGACTGAAGTTGCCCCTGATAATAAAAGAAAGTTTGAAGACTCGTCTGCTCGACAGTCTTCGTCATCCCAGCCACAACAGGGGAACCAAAAACGGTTCAATAATTACAACAGCCACCGGGGTCACCAAAATCAGCCCGCCAACAACAACCAGAACGCAAGCGGCTATGTAGGTCGAAAGCCGCAGTGCAATCGCTGTAATCTTCATCATCACGGCCCTTGTGCCGGGAATCGCTGCCCACGATGTGGCAAAGTGGGACATGCGGCAAAGGATTGTCGCGTGGAAATCATGTCCCGACAAAATCAAAATCAACCCCAGGGTCAGCAACAGGGTAGTAACCGGGGGTGCTATCAGTGTGGTATTACTGCCCACTTCAAAAGAGACTGCCCACAGCTCCGTAACAACAACAACAATGGTGGGAACAACCACAACCACAATAACCACAACAACAACAATAACAACAACAATAATGGAAATGGTGGCACAGGAGGTGCCAAAGGGCGTGCATTTACGCTGGGCCGCGGAGAGGCCAGAAACGATTCGAACGTGGTCACCGGTAAGTTTCCCCTTAATGAACATTTTGCTACTGTGCTTTTTGATACGGGTGCGGATAGGAGTTTTATATCTGAGTCTTTTAGGAAGAACCTAAATCTCACGCCTAAACCCTTAGAGACCCCTTATGCCATAGAACTAGCCGATGGTAATCCTGTAGATGTGACCCAAATAGTGTCCGGCTGTCAACTCAAACTCGCGGGTCACACCTTTACCATTGATCTGATGACAACTACCCTGGGTAGTTTTGACGTGGTAGTCGGAATGGACTGGCTATCTGATGTTCGAGCTGAAGTTCTCTGCTTCGAAAAATCTATCCGTATACTGCTCTCTAACGACGAAATCTTGACGGTGAAAGGCGAGAAGGCAGGCGCCGTCACAAACATCATCTCTTACATGCAAGCGTAGAAGTATCTTCGAAGGAAGAACTCTTTCGCTTTACTCGCACTGGTTACCGAACAGCCTAAGGACGAGAAACGTATAGAAGACATCCCCGTCGTCCGTGATTTTTCTGATGTATTCCCAGAGGAGTTACCTGGTCTCCCACCCCATCGACAATTGGAGTTTGAGATTGAATTGGTGAACCATGCAACTCCTATCGCCAAGGCTCCGTACCGCCTAGTTCCAGCCGAGCTGCAGGAGCTGTCTACCCAACTTCAAGAGCTGTTAGAAAAAGTATTTATCCGACCTAGCGCTTCGCCATGGGGAGCTCCAGTCCTTTTTGTCAAGAAGAAGGACGGGACCTTCCGCATGTGCATCGACTACAGGGAACTCAACAAGGTTACTGTCAAGAACCGATACCCGTTACCTCGCATCGACGATCTCTTCGACCAACTTCAAGGGTCAAGCTACTACTCCAAGATTGATCTACGGTCCGGTTACCACCAGTTACGCGTCAGGGAGGAGGATATCGCTAAGACGACATTTCGTACTCGGTATGGCCACTATGAGTTCTTGGTCATGCCCTTCGGTCTCACCAACGCACCCGCGGTGTTCATGGACCTCATGAACCGTGTGTGTAAACCATACCTCGACAAGTTTGTCATTGTGTTCATCGATGACATACTCATCTACTCTAAAGGTGAAGAAGAACATGCTGAGCATCTACGATTACTGCTGGGATTACTTCAACAGGAGAAACTATATGCCAAGCTTTCAAAGTGTGATTTCTGGATTCGGGAAGTTCAGTTCCTCAGGCATATCGTAAATGAAAAGGGTATCCACGTCGACCCCTCCAAGATTGAAGCTATCAAAAACTGGGAAGCACCCAGGACACCGATGGAGATCCACCAATTTTTGGGTTTGGCTGGTTACTACAGACGTTTCATCGAGGGATTTTCAAAGATCGCGCAACCGCTTACTACCCTCACCCAGAAAGGCATCAAGCATGCTTGGGGTGACAAGCAGGAAGCGGCATTTCAATTGCTGAAACAGAAACTTTGCAGTGCACCCATTCTGTCCTTGCCGGAAGGGACAGATGATTTTGTAGTATATTGTGATGCTTCCATTCAGGGATTGGGATGCGTACTCATGCAACGCGATAAGGTCATCACGTATGCGTCCCGACAATTGAAGGTTCACGAGAAAAACTACACAACACATGACCTGGAATTGGGAGCAGTAGTGTTTGCACTTAAGATCAACATATGGCGCTGGATTCATATTTTTCTGAAGTCGTTTGGTATTTTTAAGTGGCCAATTATGTTCAGTAACTGAAGCTGTGAAAATTCTGAAAAATTGTTAGTTGGTTATTGAGTCGGATCTAATAATCTGTAGAGATTCGAATCATAAAATTTGTACAGAAACTAGATATGGAAATTTCTGGGAAACTCCCACTGGAATTTTTTTAATTGGACGAACGGTGATTTTTAAATAAATTCTCCCGTGGACTGCAGTCAGAAAACGACGAATCTGACTGCAGCCTAGCATATTAATATTTATGAATAATTGGTAAATTGTTAGGACTTGAAAATTTTATATAAAATTCTACAGTATAGTTGACACCTTCTGTAAAATAATTGGAATTTTTGGAATATTCGAACTATTTTATAAAAATCCTCGAAAACAGCCTAATTATGAGTATATAAGCTGAAACTTGATAACTTGCGAATGTGTGTACCAAAGTGTGTATGGATTGATTGTGTTCATGATAAATTGTTTTGATCACTATATTGGTATGATGATACTTGCATGCATGATTTGAGTCTTAGGAATTGTCATTGTATGTACCGCATTGTGTGTTAGTATGTGTAGGGCTTGTATCAGTGTGTTCACACACTAACTCTAAATCAATTGACTTGTTAGGACGCAATTAACGGTCCCATCATTTGCAACTTCTGTGTTACACTAACCGAGCAACTAAAGGTGAGTTCACGGCCCCTAATTTTATCCGGTTTTAAACAACATGGGGAGAAACATGTATACACTCTACAACTCTATCTCTTTACGTTATACGAAATTAACGTCATTAAACTATTCGGTAACTAAGTTAATGTTAATGTACGTTATGGTCACTAAGCAGCTATATCACACAAGTCCTCGACAAACTCTCGGATCGTTAGTATTGGGTTAGATAGCGGGGAAATTATAAGTAGTACTACTGGGCCCGACAAGCCCCACCCGAGCTAGTCGCGTTAGCCGACCGGGTATGGTCAACGGGTGAATAATTTGGCCTAACTTCGCCATGGTCAGTGATAGGCCTGGCAACACGGAGGCACAACAGTCAGCTTCGATCGCGAACACTTACGTGACATAACTTTAGGCTAGCTACCTACATGTTAACATTGAACTTAATTACGAATCAACAATGTTATCCCGGGTTAGGGATAATGGAACCAACAACGTTATTATTCCGGGTTAGGAATAATGGAACCTCATTATTATTCCGGGTAAGGAATAATGGAACTATCAGTATTATTCCGGGTTGGGAATAATGGAACTAAATCGTTATCCCGGGTTAGGGATAACGGGGGAAACAAACTTATAACCGAACAAACGAATTTATGAAAACCTATGAACTCACTCTTCTTTAATGTTGACACTTGTTTCTTTACATGTTTCTCAGGACGCTAGGAGCTCTAGGTGCACTCACTTGCATTGATCAAGACATCTTTTATCGAGTCTCATTTACAAACATTGTTTTGGGTTTTTCTTTAGTTTTGGCGTTTGTGTTGGCGCCCGTTTCTCTACTTTATTTTTATGCTTCCGCTCGACTTTAAAAACTAATGCTTCCGCTAAACATTGAAAACTAACTAAGACAATATAAAATCTACTATGAATGGTTAAACAAATGATTTTGGAAAACGTATTAACAAATCATATAGAGTCGTTCGACGTACTAGTGTCTCAGATTCTGGTTTGTTCACACGCCTCGCGGTAAAACTCCGCAAGTGGAAATTGAGGTTGTGACATGTATGCACAATGATTTAAATATAATAAATGGTAAGACACATGATACACCCCAAAAACGTGATTAAAACGGGGAATTTTGTAGAGATTCACTCACATTGGGTGCGTTCGGTTGGAGATGATGAGATGCGCACGAGTTGGAAGAATTGAACAACGAGAATTAACTAACCTAAATAATAACGGAAAATATAGTAAACGAGTGGATTTTATTAATAATTTTAATAGGATTTTTAGATATATTTTTGTGAGTTTAAGGCTATTTCCTATCTTTAAAAACATTATTTTTAAGTATTTTTAATTGATTTTTAAATTAAATTATATAAATAAAAATATAAAAATATGTTGACTTTTGCGTTGACCGTTGACCGTTGACCGTTTGACTGTTTGACCGGTTCTATTGTGTACATGTATGCGCCGGGCAGGACTCGAACCCGAGACCTCCCGTTCGCGTGCACGCAGCTCTACCAACTGAGCTACATGTCTAACCCGAAATAATTCTGTTTTTAATTATATTTATATACTAACTCAGTTTATTCAAAATTCTTTTATTTCAAAAAATGTTTTAAATCATCGAACCGGTGCCGTCAACTGGTCTCGAACCCGGGACCTGTGATTTATCGTTACACACAGTCCACCGCTGGACTGTGTGTCTAACTTGGTTAATATACAGATTTTTATTATACTTAACATCTAATTGCGAAAAGGATCCAGTTCAGTTAGAAAAATAAAACAATTTTATTATAAAGCATACGTGTGTCAAGGATCGAACTCGCGGCGTGTGATATGTATGTGCACACAGTCCACCGCTGGACTATGTGTCTAACCCGAGATAATATCCATATTATAATAAACTTATTATCGACTTAACTTCTTCTTCTTCGTTACCGAATTACATGTCACACCCCGACCCGCAGCGGATAAGGTGACCGGGGCATGATTGGGTTATCATCAAAGCTCATGACATTTATTAAACGTTTCATATTCATTAATACAATTTAAATGGAAATTTACAATGATTGCTACAACATGATCTAACTACAATCTAAACTTCTTTGTTCTCTTCTAAAGCATATCCTATGTTATCCTTGCTTCAACCTGTTCACCTGTATCATGTGTAAAAAGGTTTTTGGATCAACATAATGTTGGCGAGGGAATCCTATGGAAAACATTTGAACAATTCATTTAAATTGATTATGAAATATGTGCACAACCAAACATGAGTAAAATTAGATGTAACTTGATCAACAATCATAATATGTTAAATGAAAACACTCATGAATAATAATGGAACAATTAAAGGCACGCGTTGCTCAACTCGTCTCTCACGAGGAACTGAGGGGCCTGATGAATGAATTGCATAAACATGATAATATGAATAACACAACTACAACAATATAAACTCAATGAAAACACACATGAACAATAATGAATTGAATTGAAGCACGCGATGTTCTACTCGTTTCCCACGAGGAACTGATGGGCTTAATGTATGAGTTTCATGTAATTTGACAAACGGAATATAAGTAAATCACAACAATAAATCCATCTAAGTTTAAGTCATGATGTGGTATGGCACAAGTTTAAATAAATAACTTAATTATTTCATAACACATGACACACCCCAAAACGTGTAATTTAAAAGGGGGAATTGTAAGATTCACTCACAGTGGGTGCGTTCGGTTGATGACGTTGAATGCACGCGAAGTGGTTTTAACCACGAGTGAGATTTAACCTAGATAAATCGCATTATGGTTTGGTAAGTAAACGGATTTTATTTAACTATTTTAGTAGGGTTGTTGGGTGCATTTTTGTGAGTTTGAGGCTATTTTCTAATCTTAAAAATGTTATTTTTAAGTATTTATAATTGATTTTTAATTAAAATAATTAAATAAAAATAATAAAAATATTTTATTTTTTTTCTGCTACTGTTGACTTTGACTTGTTGACTTTGACCGGCGTTGACCGGTTCGAGGCATATTGTTGTGCGCTTGGTGAGGCTCGAACCCGAGACCTCCCGTACGCGTGCACGCAGCTCTACCAACTGAGCTACGTGTCTAACCCGTTATATATCCGATTTTAATTTCATATATACATTAATTAGAATTAACAGAAAATCATTTTATTTTAAAAACAGTTTAAGCGGACCGGTTTTGCACTCCACAGGTCTCGAACTCGGGACCTGTGGTTTAATCTAACACACAGTCCACCGCTGGACTGTGTGTTCAACATGTTATAACATTCGATTTTTATTATACTTAAATACTAATTATTTATTTCCTTTTCTGCCTTAATTAAAAAGAGAAGATAATTGTCCGAGTCGGTGCTGAAGACCGGACTCGAACTCGTGACCAGCGATATAATCAAACACACAGTCCACCGCTGGACTGTGTGTCTAACTTGGTTATTATTCCGGTTAACAATATATTTAACATATATCTGTGGCGATCCGGTTCAGTTAAATAAAAACTTGATTTTTATTAAGGCAGCGTGTACGAACCGGGATTCGAACTTGAGACCTTTGCATGATTAACGTCTCATGTGCACACAGTCCACCGCTGGACTGTGTGTCTAACCCGAGTAAAATCCTGATTTATAATATACTTATATGATATAGAAAACGTCGTCTTCCTCGTCAAGTTTGAACCAGAAATCGGAAAATCGGCTGGTTCAAAGTTTTATCGATTTATTAGTGTTTTACAGTTAATTAAGGTATTATAAAAGTGAAACGGAGAAGAAAACTGGGCGGAGAAAGTATACCGACAAGACTCTCTGTTTTCCGGCAGAACTCCGGCGACAGAATTCACCTCCGGCGATAGGTTCCTTGCAGCAGCAAGTCTCCGGAAATCTTGGAAAGAGTATGGGTAACTTCAGTAAAGGTTTAGGGGATTAGTGAGGCTCAGAAAATTAAAACTCGGTTTTCCGGCGAAAAATAGGAAAGTTCCGGCGAGTGGAATTATGCCGAGAAAAGGTGTGATTTTTGAGCGAAAGTGTTTGTCGTCGATTGTGGGTCAATTTATAGGAGAAAACGAGATGTATTTGGTCTGGTTTTGAACTGTATTCATCAGTTAAAGTTTTCCGGCGGTTTTGAAAAGTGTCGCGGACTTCAAACATCGGTTATAACCGATATGTGGTTAATGGTTTACGTTATAACGTAAATTGGTGTTAAAACTCGCGAGAATTCCGGGATTCCGACGACTGAATCGTTTGGGCGCCGGTTTTGAATTTGTAAAGTCACTATATCAATTAAATGATTCTATTATTCATCAAACATAACAAGCGGCGCAGTGGTTTGTGTGTGTGAAGATAAGTTGCATCTGATTCGGTACAGACCCGGGTTCGAAACCCGGCAGATGTATTTCATTTTTATTATGCGATTTTTGATAGTTTTTCAAAAACTAAATATATATTCGCGTATAATAATTGATTACGGATCGTTTAAAAATGTTTTGGACATTTAATTCGCAACGAAAATTTTGACTGACTGTTCGGTTGATAAACGGAGCGGGTTTGGTAAATCCGTTTTTGACGGATGTTACAGTATCCCTGCTTTTTAGAAATTTCGTCCCGAAATTTAAATAATGATATATTTTGACTAAAAGGGATGATGACGTTTTGTTTGACAGTTGTATGCTTAGAAAAATGAAGGTTTAAGTTTTTGTTCGAGGCGGTAACGTTCCTTGTAAGGGTTATGTACCCTATTCAGGAATCGCTTTTTGTTGCCTACTGTATGAATATTGATAAGCAGAAATGATTTGCTAAAATGATATCATGCATATGTGTTAAAATACGTTTGGGAAAATATGGTTATATCCTAAGGCAAAACTTCTAACACTACAATCTTCATGGAACATAAATAAAAACACAACAGCTGATATTTGAACATAAGTAAGTACAATAGCTAATATTTAAACATGAATGAACACATCAGCAAATATTTGAACATGAATAAACACAACAGCAAATATTTGAACATGAATAAACACATCAGCAAATATTTGAACATGAATAAACACATCAGCAAATATTTGAACATGAATAAACACATCAGCAATTATTTGAACATGAATAAACACATCAGCAAATATTTGAACATGAATAAACACAACAGCAAATATTTGAATCCACATTCTGATAACATATATGTTTGAATGATGGAAGTTCCTCTCTCGTTTGTTATGATGGAGAGGTTAATTTATGTAGAAATGGAACACAATCCAATCTCTTTAAATAACATGATGATATAAATGTATCACAAATTCCAACCAAGGCAATAATAAATCCTACATGGAACTTCTCATAACCGTCTGATAATGCCTCTGATCCTTTGGCAAGAATACTTATATATAGGAAGTACCAGCGGCGTATCCACCATATTCTTGCCAAATTTTCATTAGTTTTATCCACAAGTTATGATTGGTTACCAAGAACTAATAAATCCTACATAGAACTTCTCATAACCATCCGTTAATGCCTCTGATCCTTTGACAAGAATACTTATATATAGGAAGTACCATCGGCGTATCCACCATACCCTTGTCAAATTTTCGTTGACTTTATCCGAAAGTTATGGTTAGTTCGATGCGACTCTACTACAAACACCACAACCACAAGATACTGATAATGAAATTGTATGTGCGCTCAAGGCTCAATCAAACGGAGCCGAACGTATTGCATGAACTGGAAATGTGAATAAATCTTTGCACTCAAGGCTCAATCAAACGGAGCCGAGCGTATTGCATGAACTGGAAATGTGAATAAATCTTTGCACTCAAGGCTCAATCAAACGGAGCCGAGCGTATTGCATGAACTGGAAATGTGAATAAATCTTTGCACTCAAGGCTCAATCAAACGGAGCCGAGCGTATTGCATGTATTGAAATGTAAAATTACGTAACCGATCAAGGCTCTAACAAACGGAGCCGATCGTGCGGGCACGCCAAGATCAACCACATAATAAAATGGGGATCCAACTCAACCTCGATGGATGGGGAGCCACGGCCTCGGCAAAAGCATATACCGAAAACAATATATAATATATAATATCCAATAATTTCTCTAACAGTCTACACATGTGATAAAGAAAAACATAAGGCTAAACAATAGAAGTTGAATCTGGATCTTCGGCGAAGAGGACTAGCTGAGTATCTTCATCAGGGCCGTCATTATCTTCGACAGGGTTGGCGTTGATATTGAAGACTCTTCCTCTTGCTGGTGGCATAGTGGTTGGGTTTTCTTGGTTTACTTGGTTAACTGGGTTTGATTGGGCTTGAGTGTTGATAACGTTTACCAATTGAGGGCATGTGTTTCTAAAGTGGGTAGGGTCGCCACAATTGAAGCAAGCTCGAGCATATGGGAACATGGGGTGTTGGGGTTGGTGATAAGTTTGGGCCATGTTTTGAGTAGGGGAAAAGGTTTGGTCTTGAAAGGTGCGACAAACATTGCTCAAATGACCATAACGTCCACAAGTTGTACATAGCCGGCAAGGTAAAGTAAGGGGATGGTGATAAAAACAGTTGTTGCATCGAGGGTGAGGTCCGAGATATGGTTTCTTATTTGGGTAAGCTGAGTTGGGTGCCACTTGGGTGATTGGGACAGCTCGGATGGGTATAGCGTGAAAAACGGGTTGATTTCGTTGAGTAGCAGCGAAAAGTCGCCCGACTCTTCTTCTCTTAGGATTGGGTTGAGAAGGGGATTCGGTTTGGGTGGAGTCGGAGGTTTCAGTCGATTCCTTATCCTTCTTCTTCTCCTCCTCGAAGTCTTTGTTTCGGATTCGGTTCTCGGTGAGCTCTATTGCTAGCTCCATTGCTGCTTCCAAAGTTGCAGGCTTGGTACTTATCACAGGGTCTTGAATCTTTGACGGAAGACCACGAATGTAGTGCTCGATCAAACGGTAGAGGGGAGTAAACATGTTGGGAACCATTTGATGTAATTCGAGGAACCTTTTGTTGTAGGTGGTGTGGTCTCCTTCCATTTGCTTCAATGAGTAAAATTCATCTTCTAACTTCTTGATTTCACTCCTTGGGCAAAATTGTCTGGTCATGATTTCCTTCAATTCGTTCCAAGTTAAGGACATAGCATCTTCAACACCTCGTTTGGCCTTCTCTGTATTCCACCAAGTAAGTGCTATCCCATATAGTCGACCGGTAGCATAACGCACTTTGCGATCATCAGGGCAATCGCAATTTAGAAAAGTATTCTCCATTTCTTCAAACCAATGGAGGAGTGCGGTGACACCTTCAGTCCCTTTATATTTCGGAGGGTCGCATGATTTGAAATGCTTGTAGGTGCATTTAGTGGTGTTTGGGGGAGAGTTGAAAATGTTTTGGTTTGCTTGATTGACAGGATTATTGGTAAGTGCTTGTTGAACTTGGATTACAATGTTGGGTATTACGGCAGCCATTTGTTGAGCGATTAAGGCAGCCATGCGATCGCGGGCTTTTCTTGCTCTCGTCTTCCTACGGGCGAGGTTAGAAGACATCTACAATGAATACATGACAAGAGTATGAGTTGGATGCTTTTGGGATCATGGGTCGCATTCAAGAATGATCATTTATAAAATAATTATACAAAAATACTACATCCATAGGATGTCTTGGGCTTTGCTCGCTGTTAGGCCCGTCATGCCGCCATACTTTACCTTATGTAATCATGTGGGCCCCCATGAATACCGGTTTTTCATATGGTTCGCACGGTTTCTGCCTGGTTGCGTACACAAAAACCCGGGAAAATCGAGAAATATGTATACAACGTGTGATGTTCGGAATGTGTCCAGGTGTAGACACGATGACACCTCAAAGTAGGGTTAGTTCGAACGACGTTTGGTGTGGCATGCTTTGGCCTAATAGGTCCTTCGTACTCTCATCGTTGGTCCCCAGGTAGGCAAACTGGTCCGTTATATTGGATTTATACGAATGCCAGCCTAGACAGGACGTTCCGACTACCGGTACTTGTACCCTTCCAGTTACTACATGCCCGTCGCAGAACTTACTTTGATGAGAATTGAAAATTGCATAAAATCTTTGGATAATGAGAATATGAAAATAAATTGAATACATGAACATCGATATATGTATAATGAATATGTATATATGTATAATGAACATGTATATGAGCATGTATGTTTGACTGAAATGTAAACAAATATGAAACAAATAAATATCACAAGTTTGTATGTAACCACCTAATCAATTTAAAATTTAGGCAGACTATAGTATAGGCTCTAAGGGTCTAATAACCTATCCTATATCCCTATAGTCATGGCTCTGATACCAATCTGTCACACCCCGACCGCAGCGGATAAGGTGACCGGGGCATGATTGGGTTATCATCAAAGCTCATGACATTTATTAAACGTTTCATATTCATTAATACAATTTAAATGGAAATTTACAATGATTGCTACAACATGATCTAACTACAATCTAAACTTCTTTGTTCTCTTCTAAAGCATATCCTATGTTATCCTTGCTTCAACCTGTTCACCTGTATCATGTGTAAAAAGGTTTTTGGATCAACATAATGTTGGCGAGTGAATCCTATGGAAAACATTTGAACAATTCATTTAAATTGATTATGAAATATGTGCACAACCAAACATGAGTAAAATTAGATGTAACTTGATCAACAATCATAATATGTTAAATGAAAACACTCATGAATAATAATGGAACAATTAAAGGCACGCGTTGCTCAACTCGTCTCTCACGAGGAACTGAGGGGCCTGATGAATGAATTGCATAAACATGATAATATGAATAACACAACTACAACAATATAAACTCAATGAAAACACACATGAACAATAATGAATTGAATTGAAGCACGCGATGTTCTACTCGTTTCCCACGAGGAACTGATGGGCTTAATGTATGAGTTTCATGTAATTTGACAAACGGAATATAAGTAAATCACAACAATAAATCCATCTAAGTTTAAGTCATGATGTGGTATGGCACAAGTTTAAATAAATAACTTAATTATTTCATAACACATGACACACCCCAAAACGTGTAATTTAAAAGGGGGAATTGTAAGATTCACTCACAGTGGGTGCGTTCGGTTGATGACGTTGAATGCACGCGAAGTGGTTTTAACCACGAGTGAGATTTAACCTAGATAAATCACATTATGGTTTGGTAAGTAAACGGATTTTATTTAACTATTTTAGTAGGGTTGTTGGGTGCATTTTTGTGAGTTTGAGGCTATTTTCTAATCTTAAAAATGTTATTTTTAAGTATTTATAATTGATTTTTAATTAAAATAATTAAATAAAAATAATAAAAATATTTTATTTTTTTTCTGCTACTGTTGACTTTGACTTGTTGACTTTGACCGGCGTTGACCGGTTCGAGGCATATTGTTGTGCGCTTGGTGAGGCTCGAACCCGAGACCTCCCGTACGCGTGCACGCAGCTCTACCAACTGAGCTACGTGTCTAACCCGTTATATATCCGATTTTAATTTCATATATACATTAATTAGAATTAACAGAAAATCATTTTATTTTAAAAACAGTTTAAGCGGACCGGTTTTGCACTCCACAGGTCTCGAACTCGGGACCTGTGGTTTAATCTAACACACAGTCCACCGCTGGACTGTGTGTTCAACATGTTATAACATTCGATTTTTATTATACTTAAATACTAATTATTTATTTCCTTTTCTGCCTTAATTAAAAAGAGAAGATAATTGTCCGAGTCGGTGCTGAAGACCGGACTCGAACTCGTGACCAGCGATATAATCAAACACACAGTCCACCGCTGGACTGTGTGTCTAACTTGGTTATTATTCCGGTTAACAATATATTTAACATATATCTGTGGCGATCCGGTTCAGTTAAATAAAAACTTGATTTTTATTAAGGCAGCGTGTACGAACCGGGATTCGAACTTGAGACCTTTGCATGATTAACGTCTTATGTGCACACAGTCCACCGCTGGACTGTGTGTCTAACCCGAGTAAAATCCTGATTTATAATATACTTATATGATATAGAAAACGTCGTCTTCCTCGTCAAGTTTGAACCAGAAATCGGAAAATCGGCTGGTTCAAAGTTTTATCGATTTATTAGTGTTTTACAGTTAATTAAGGTATTATAAAAGTGAAACGGAGAAGAAAACTGGGCGGAGAAAGTATACCGACAAGACTCTCTGTTTTCCGGCAGAACTCCGGCGACAGAATTCACCTCCGGCGATAGGTTCCTTGCAGCAGCAAGTCTCCGGAAATCTTGGAAAGAGTATGGGTAACTTCAGTAAAGGTTTAGGGGATTAGTGAGGCTCAGAAAATTAAAACTCGGTTTTCCGGCGAAAAATAGAAAAGTTCCGGCGAGTGGAATTATGCCGAGAAAAGGTGTGATTTTTGAGCGAAAGTGTTTGTCGTCGATTGTGGGTCAATTTATAGGAGAAAACGAGATGTATTTGGTCTGGTTTTGAACTGTATTCATCAGTTAAAGTTTTCCGGCGGTTTTGAAAAGTGTCGCGGACTTCAAACATCGGTTATAACCGATATGTGGTTAATGGTTTACGTTATAACGTAAATTGGTGTTAAAACTCGCGAGAATTCCGGGATTCCGACGACTGAATCGTTTGGGCGCCGGTTTTGAATTTGTAAAGTCACTATATCAATTAAATGATTCTATTATTCATCAAACATAACAAGCGGCGCAGTGGTTTGTGTGTGTGAAGATAAGTTGCATCTGATTCGGTACAGACCCGGGTTCGAAACCCGGCAGATGTATTTCATTTTTATTATGCGATTTTTGATAGTTTTTCAAAAACTAAATATATATTCGCGTATAATAATTGATTACGGATCGTTTAAAAATGTTTTGGACATTTAATTCGCAACGAAAATTTTGACTGACTGTTCGGTTGATAAACGGAGCGGGTTTGGTAAATCCGTTTTTGACGGATGTTACATTACAGCCTACGATTACTCTATTGTTTCTTGTTTAATTTGATTGACAAACATTCATAAGACTAAAATGAAATGGCAGAGACAATTTTTAGAAGTAAACATACCAGAGAACGATTTATCTCAGAATTCCGGCAAGTCGTCGGCTCTGTTTTTACGGATTTCGACTGAGCGAATAAATTAACAGTTTTGATTAGCTAAGTGAGGAATTGAAGTATTAAACAAGAGTTATCAGAAGGTTTGAATGTCTATACCGTTTTATAGCGAAAGATAAGAATTTTCAGAAGTTTTCCGGCGAGAGGGAATTATCCGATATCGACGTCTGAAATTGATTCCGATTGAAGGGTTTGAGTTAGCAATAGCTTAACAATTGATAGACAACGAAAGAATTTAAAACTCACTGATTTGATGGAACACACGGTTTTCCGACGAAAGTCCGGCGAGTTCAATTACCTTCTCCGGCGAACTGAAAGTATTGCGAAAGTGAAATTCAAAGGTCTGCAGATGTGTTTGAGTCGCGAGAAGGGACAATGATTGAAGTAATTCAGGAATTGCAGACTTTTCAGTTATTAAAACCGATCCCACATGAAATTAAGTCCATTTAAAGCTAAATTGATTGGAGGTGTCGGTGTATCGGTTATAATCGATAAACCGCGAACAATTAAACGTTTTGGACGTTTGGTGACCAATTTCAGTTACAGTTGGCGTAACCAGAGTGATTTACGATTGACTATAAAATTTAATTGTTTCTTAGAATTTACAGAAAACAACAAGTGGCGGAGTGGTTATATGTGTGAGTGATAAGACTTTGAGATTAAACCCGGCTGACCCGGGTTCGAGTCCCAGCAGCCTAATTTTCTTTTTAATTATTTTATTTTTACTTTTTATCAATTATAACTTTTATATTCTAGTTTGTTTATTAATTATGCATCATTAAAAATTAACATGGACATTAATTATGATCTGAATACGAGTTTGCACTCCGGTTTGTAAGATGCCAATGATATTCTCCGATGGATGGTAAGAAGTGTTCTTGGCATTACTTCACTCGGAACATCTACTTGATTTTGCAAATTCATGATCACTTCATCAGCAACCGGTGTAGAAGATGTAGCTTCAATATGACATTTGATTGATCAGCTTAAGTATTCAGAAAGCTTTCAATATGCTCGAATACTTCATCGGAACTAGATCCTCCATCATCAAAAGTTGATTCACAATCAGAGTCGGCATTTATCAGTTGATGGGCAGATGATTTAGCAGTGTTTAAGATAGGTACAGAGACTAATTCCTGCAAAGTGTTGCTCGGACCTACATCAGAAGTGTTAGAGACAGGAAGTAACGGAGAAATCACTAACGGTCTAGAAACTTGCTCTTGATTCTAGATTTGATGCTGTTGAAAGAGCATAACAAGTTCTTCTTCAGATGGTACTTCTGGCAGGTCAAATGAATTCCACAAACCTTCGTAGTTGAATAGCCATGGATCCCCAGGTTTCTACGTTGGCGGTAGTATATTGTTGACAATCAACATGTTGTGCAAGAATAACCTTGTCCAGACTCGGCAAGAAGACACGCTATTGTGGACTAGCATAACCGACGAAAAATCCTTCCAAGGATTTGGCTCCAAAGATACCGTCCGGGTCCAATACAGTAAACGGCAATCCAAAAGGTTCTAGAAACGCAACGTTAGGCTTTCGATGGTGTAGCAGCTCAAAATAAGTCTTGTTGTGAGGCTTTACTATTAACACACGATTGAGGGTGTAACACGCAGATGCTACTACTTCGCTCCAGAAACTAATTCGATGTTTTGAATCAGCGAGCATGGTTCTTGCAGTCTCAATTAGTGTGCGATTCTTACGTTCAGCTACTCCATTTTGTTGAGGAGTATAGGGAGCACTGAATTATTGAAGAATCCCCTTTTCATTGCAGAATTCGAGCATCCTCTTGTTTTTTAACTAGGTACCATTGTCACTGTGGATTCTCTAGATAGGCAAGTGATACAGGTTTTCAAGTTTCCGGAAGAGAATCATAAGACTTTCAAACATTTTATCTTTGCTCTCCAAGAAGAAAACCCATGAGAATCTTGAGAAATCATCTGTCACGACCAGGCAGTATAGATCTATAGGAATGCTTTTGACGTTTACTGGCCCAAATAGATCCATATGAAGCCTTTCTAGTGGTAGCTTGATAGAATTTAGAAGCTTTCTTGGGTGTGAATTCTTATGCTATTTCCCATTCTTACAGCTCAGACAATCATCAGATAAATGAAAATTCTTCAGATTAACACCCTCCACTAGGTCGTTGTGCACCAAATAATTCATCTTTCTCAAATGAATGTGCCCCATCTTCGGATGCCATAGTATTCACTCATTCTCGGTTGCTTTAGAAACAAAGCATTGAACCTTCTTAGATGTAGTGGATGCGACGCTCATGTCTAGAACATAAAGATCATTCTCTCTTGGAGCACGCATGAGGATCCACTCCTCAGGAATTTTAAATCCCGGCTTGAGAATTAAGCATTCTTTGTTGTTGAACTGAGTTGTGAACTTTTTGTCACAAATTTGCAAAATACTCAGTAGATTGTTCTCCAGCTCCACAATATAGTTGACCTTGTCAAAGGAAAACACTCCATTCATTAGAATACCTTCTCCCACAATTCTTCCACCTTGAGTTCCGGCAAAACCAACATAACCTCCTCGGATAGCTTTGACGTCGTGCAACAACGCAAGCATCCTAGTCATGTGTTGGGAAGCTCCACTATCCAAAATCCATTTTGACATGATCGATCTCGGGAGCCCCTGCACACATGAGGAAGAAACTATTTAAATAGAGAAACCGAGCCTGCTTGGTCTTGGGTGGGTTTGGAATATCAAACTTCGGACCAACTTTGATCTTGACATTTTGTTTGGCCTCTGCCTTTGGCTGGAACCGATGGTTTCACTTATACCTTAGATGGTTTGACTTTTGCAACCCATATTTCTGTTTCCAAATTTGCCCTTTTAGAATAAAACTTTGAATCCTTTTGATGATTCTTGGTGGAAGATGAACCAATTTAAAATTTAGAATTAAGTTGAATCGTTGATTTAACATTTTTGTTGAATTCAATGTTTCTTTTCAAAATCTGTTTTGGTACAACCATGGGTGCCTTTTGTTTCACATCTTTGGTAGATCTGTTGGAGTTAGAAACAGATTTTGGATTTCTTTGTGAATGATGTTGTGCAATATGACCAACATTTTTACACTTGTAGCATGTCCTGCTATCTTTTCGGACAGAGGAATACAAAACTTGTTTTCTACTCTCTTTTTCTTTCTTGAACTCATCATTGGATTGTTTACCAATGATCTCTTTTTCCTTTTCTGTAGTTGTCCCATAGACAAAATTGATTTTCTTTATAAAGTTCTAGCTTTTGAAATTTGTTGTTTATTCTTCGCTTTTGAAAACCCAACCCAAGCCTCCTGTTTTTAAGATAGTGTCTGTTCCTTTGGTGGTAGGGTTTGTTAACACATTTTGATTTAGAATAAAATGATGCATCGTGTTTTTCTAAATTAGAATGGCTCACCTTAACAAGCTTGAACAACTTTTCAACACGATCCAGATTGACATTCTGAATCGGGAAATCTTCATCAGAATATAGTTTATCAGATCCATGCATTTTGTATACGATGACATTTGGATCAGTGTTTAAACTATTTTCTGATGATTCACCATCCAATTCGGATTTTTCACACTCATTCTCCAGAACCTTTTCAACCATAGTTTTAACCACATAAGACTTTCATTCATTTTCTGGTTTAGTGTAAGTTACGTCAATGTTCGCAGGCAGCTCATTTGTCGTTTTAGTTTTCAATTTTAAGTTGAGCGCCTTTTCCACCCCCTATGGTTTTTTAGCATAGCTATCCACATGGGTGATGGAACACGATCATAACCTACACCTTTGTTTTCATCAATTTGATTTTCTTCCTTGTTTTCAATTTTTGGAAGAATGTGATTGATGACGTATGACTTGTAAAATAACTAATTAACAATTTGTTAACCCATTCTGTTTCTATTTTCATTTTCTCAAGTTCAATTTTTGGCTCGGTGATTGTATTTAAATGAATGTTAATCGCCATTTGTTATCCACTACAGTCGCTTTGAGCATTGAAAGTGTTCTATCATTTTCCCTAATCACCTTATCAAATTGCTTAACAGATTTGCTTAATTTGTCATAAGCTTCTTTTGTTACTTATAATCACATGACAAATTATCTGTATGACATTTTAGCTCATTGTATCGTGTTTCTTTTTTCAGCACACTCACTGCATGGCTCTTGGCATTTCATGCAAGATGTTCCTTTCACCGATTCATTTTCAGACACATTTACCTCATTCACATTTGCCATACAAGCTTTGTTGGTCTTGTCTGTCAGCTTTTCCAACGTCTCATCAACTCTCTTTTCTTAACAAGACGATCGATGGCTTGGCTTAAAATAACCTGCAAAAGTTTTAAGAATATCATTAGGCAAGACATGTTTAAATGCACTGTTTATCAATTCCTTTTCTTCTGATGATGTGTTGTAATATTGTTCAGGAGCCTCGTCAAAAGATTCCTGTGCATATTTCAGGTTCTTCCATGATTTCTGCGACCAATGCCAAACTTTCATTCTTCATGATATACTTGTTCCAATTGAAACCTTTGTCCTCCTGAGTAATTACGAGAGCTTTGTCTTTGGAGTTTGACGGTCCATCTTCGATTTGCACCATTCTTGTTTTGGGTTGAAGATGATGATAAATGGCTTTCTTGTAATAGTCGTCAGCAAAAGGGTTCTGATTATCCTGGACTTCTCTGTTTTGAAATTCTTGTTTGAAATGCCCCTTCTCTTGACATTTAAAACATGTAACTTTGGACTCGTCGAAGCCAAGTTTCCCATCTAATTCTCCCAAATCTCTTTTCCGGTGATCTCCATGAAACGTTGCGCACTTCTGACCATAGAAGCCATACACCATTTGATGTCCATTTATTCCATCTCAACCGGATCAATCTGATCATAATCCTCTCTCGTCATCTCTGAATTCCCAATCTTTCCTGCTACTAAACTGTCGTACGACTCAAGAACCGAGGCAAGTAATGACATGTGTTGCTTCGCGGTGTTCTCGTTGAAGTTTTGAGCATTCTAGAAATCAACAGCAATATTGCATTGTAGAACCCGTTGATTTGGATTAGATTGATTATTCTGGTTGATCTGGGGATTGCTCAAACTATGGGATGACTGTGGGACTGGAGACGTGTTCGGGTTGATAGAAGCAAAAGATTGAAATCCACTTGCTTGATTTGACTATGGACTTGGTGTGTTGAAGGCGCTGAAGGGAGTTTGGATTTTTGGAGAATGTATTTGCGCAACAGGGCTACCCTTGTAATACAGATTTACATCTTGTTACATTTGCGCGCCTTTGCTCTTAGCCATTTTTTGCATCTCGAGTTCGTGCCCTTCCAATCTCTCAATAAATCTTGGTAATGAGAAATTACCATACTTTGTGCCATTCTTTAGAATAGTCAAGTAAGAAGACCATTCTCCTTGAGGTAGGGAATCCGCCAGCTTATCGACTAATTCTTCATTCGTCTTCACAATTTCCATGCGCTTCATTTGCACTACCAAGTGACAATATCGTTTAATCAATTGTTTCACCGTCTCTCCCTTGATCAAAGTAAATAACGCCCTTTTCCCTTTTCGCAGCTATGCCCTTCCTTGGAATATCCACCGTAAAGCATTCCATAATGATTGAGCATCATCATCATGTTGTAGGAGCACCAAGATGTCTTCTTTGATGGCCTTCTGCAAGATGTTCATCATCTTCTTCTCGTTAATGAACCTATCCCTTTCGAATTCCGAGAGTTGAGCTAAAGTTTTCTCAAGACCATTCTCTCCAATCAATGCTTGATATTTCTCTTCAATGGCAAACCAGCAGGTGAAATGATTCGCTTGAACCCAGTTCAAAAATCTTTCACTCTAGCTGTCAAAGTCTTCAAGGTTCACCAGCTTTGGAGGCTTTATCATTGTGCCCATTTCGTTTTCAAGGTTCATATTCTGAGCTACAGTTGTCGTGACTGCTGAAGCAGCAAAAGCTTTGTAAAATTCTTCTTCCATTTTTTCAGGAAAAATTTCTGAAACACACTTTGAAAAACTGATTAAAAAAGACAAAAGTTACGACAGAATGTTCTTCGTACGAGTGACCAAGATACTCGTGCGAATCAAGGTATTCATGCGAGCGAGATAGTTCGTACGACTAAAAGGTTACTCGTGCGACTGACTAGTTCGTGCGAATCATTGCTTGGTGCGAATGACAATTTTTAACTTGTAAATTATAAGAAAATTTGTTTGTTCGTTCATACGAATGAATGAATTACTTAATTTGTACAGATAACCGTTCGTATGAGTTGTCTCTCTACTCGTACGAACCAGCTCAGATCACCAAACAGATGATTTTTACAATTTTCGACATGAATTAGGTTGATTTTAGATATGAAATTTTCAAGGATTGATTAGAATTGATTTTAACGTGAGTTACTAAAATCCTAGTCCAATTTGCCCATGAATTCGTCCAACTTTGAGATCTGTGTGAGAAAATGTAGATGTAGAAAACTCCAACGGTTGAATCTGGATCTAAAATTGTTGGAAGTATGCAGAAACTTGATGTTTGTCCTCAGATCAGGCCTCAAGGCTCTGATACCACTTGTGAGGGAGGGGATCGACTCTCCTCCGATGAGCACCGGGCCGATCTAACTCAGCTAACAGAGGCGGAATTCATTGTCAGCGAGTTGGACAAACAAATAAGAGAGATACACTTCTTAAACGCCTTGAATTGTATTGATGACGTGAACAGTTACAGAGCGAGTAAACAGTTTGACAGTGCTTCGTAGTACATCAACCAAAAGATCTCTAACACAACACTCAGGTTCCTCTATTTATAGGTCGACATGACTCGCACCAGAGGAGAGCGTGTGTGTGACTCGTGCTAGTGATGCCTCGTACGAGTGACAGAGTGTCACTCGTACGAGCCATGATGCTCACTCGTATGAGTCATATTACAAACATATAAATCAAATATTAACATACAATGTTCGATATTTTAAGCCCTATATACATAAACAACATATCCTAGACGTAGGCAATAGACATTATGCACCAACAAACTCCCCCTGGTGGTGTAGGGCGCCTCAGTTTTTTTATTTTTTCGTTCAGAGATTTGCTCGAGATTCACAACCATTGCGGAAAACGGGATGCAAAGAAGTTAGCTCTGCAGGGAGTTACCTCGGTGTCTTGTTGGTGCGTGTGGAAAGTGAGGAATCATATAAGATTCTCCGGAAAACAAGTCAAGGTGGATCAGGTTTTTAGCGAAGTTAGATCTTAGGGTTTTATTTGGTTCTAAAATAGATCTAAGTACAATTCGATCGCTTAGTCGGATTGGTGTAAATTTGTTTTCTTATAATTGTTGTGATTGGCGGCCGGCCCGGTTTTCAGGACCGGTTTTGTGTCTAATTAAGTATATTTTTCAAAAAACATTATGAGCGAATTACAAACTATAGGTTAGTTGTATAGCATGAGATGATAATCTATCTATCTATACTATTACGATATTATAATGCTGAGAGAAGGGTATTATAAGATACCCACAAGTTAAGAACCTTTTCTTTATAATGCATAAGATACAACCCTTAAATGAGTGTAAATTAGTTTTTCAAACATTAATTACACTTTAATTCTCTCGCTAAATTACTCTTTAATTCCATCATCTTTAAACAAATTATGGATAATTAATTGGTAGCTAAACTTTATACCCTTAGAAAAACTAACTATCCCACGTTTTTTTGAACGACCATAACTTTTACGTATGTTAATATTTTTTAAAAAAATAACACTGTAAAAATGAGCATTTATTTTCTTTAATTTGAGTATAGCATAGCTACAATTTTTTGATTAGATATTTTTTGATATGTTACGTCATTAACAATGTCTAGGGGTGAGCAATAACTGAATCATTAAAGGAAATCAAATCGAAAACATACGAAACCAAGCCAAAATCAACCAAAAACTGAATTAACCGAAAACCGATTAATCAAAAACCAAATTAACAAAAAATCGCTTATCAACTTTTTTTTGTACCCTTGTTAAGATTAACAAAACCTAACCAACCATTTGTATTTTCATATAATTTTAGCTTTTATGCTTCCAAATTATGTATTTCATATTTTGCACATCTATTTAATGTATTTCTAAACAAACGTTTTAGTCCATGTTTGGTTTTAACTATTAAACAAAGCGAACTAAAAACTATCAATCTAACCAAATAAACCAAACTTGTTAACCTAAACCGATTGGTACAAAATAGATTGAGCAATGGTTTGGTTTCGGCTTTAGTTGAGGGTAATAACCCAATCGACCAAACCATGCACACTAAATGAAATGGACTAACCGATGACTTCGCTTATGACGTATATCCACCACAATGATGCTACAATACATATTATACGATTACCAAAACTATCAGAAACAAATACCACAATACAAAGTGTCGCCCCCGTGCATCACGTGGCCACCCTCCTAGTATATGTAATGTGTAAAAGAAAAGTGTTTGAAGTTACCAAAATTAAGAACTTTTTTTTCTTTAATGTATAAGTTACAATAAAAAATGAAGGTAAATTAGACTTTCAATCACTAATTACATTTTAATCCCCTCATTTTAATTTTAATTTTAATTTTAATTTCACTTTAATTCCCTCATCTTTAACAAGATTATAGATAATTAGTTAGTAGTTACACTTTATCCACTTATAAAAAACTAACTACCCTCACAAATGTTAAACCATCATAATTTTTTTGTAAGTTAATAACTTTTTAAATAAAATTACACCATACAAATGAGTATTTTGTTCTCTTTAATTTGAGTATAACATTTTTATAGTTTTTAATTAAAAAATTGATATGTTCCTTGAATAACAGTATCTAAGGGGTGAACAATAACTGAATCGTTAATCGAATCGAAAATAGAGGAAAAAGAACCAAAATCAACCAAAAACTAAATTCAATGAAAACGATTAACTGAGACCCGAGTTAACCAATCCGTTATCGATTTTTTTGTACCCTCATTCAACCAAGCTTAACCGAACCAAACCATTTATATTTTCATATATTTATAGCTTTATACCTTAAGATCATGTAATTCATATTTTATACCTCCAATTTATGTATTTATGGAAGGAGTTGGCTACAAAGTGAGTTTTTCTTACAATGTGTAGAAAGTGTTATGGAAATTACATGTGTTATCTATAGATTTTTAATAAAAGAGCATAATTGTAAATCACTAAATAAGTTATTTAATAAAGAGATAATTCTAAACAATTATTTTAGATTTTTATGGAAACCCTAATTATTAAACACGCGATTGTATCAGTTACGTAAACCACATTCCATGCATCATTCATCCGATTGTTTTTTTTTCATATTACGGATCAGAAGTTTGGTGTCTAATGCAATTATTGATTCCGGTAATGGTTTCATCCGATTCTAGACAGAGTGTTTTATCAGTTTCTCAGTTTGCAGACAGTGTGTTATCAGATGTCACAGTCCTGTCAACAATAGAGTTAAATTGTTTTCCTAATTACCTTAAACTATGTAGCTATTGGCAATAAAGGTGTCGAATCCATGAAGAGTTTGTGGCTCGTGTTAAACCTTAGTTGATTATTAAACACATTTATGGAGCTTCCTAATTTTTATCTTTTGTTGTTTGTTTGAAAAGGTGTTGGAAATATAAAAGAATCACACCGGGTTCGAAATCATAAAACCTAAGGTTCTCTAGCACAATTAGGTTGGAATCTCAATTTGTTATTAATGGTTTAGGAGTTTCAAGGCTTAGGCGTCAATAACCATCAACATCAAACAATGGATTAGAATACGCTTTGTTACTCAAGAACATACAAACCCTAATACCATGTTAAAGCAAAATTAACTGAATTTATTTCACAAAGTCAATGGTGCAAGTATATATCGACAATTTGTGAATACAAAAGAAGAATAATATATTAACACAATTGTGAAAATGATCAAACGCAAACACAATAATTAACAAAATAAAATAGTGTGTTTCAAGAACCCCTAGGAGATTAGCCGCTCATTGCCTGTAGAACTTGGGAATCTAGATGAAATTGTTGAAAAGGACACATCCGATCTTGATTTTTGGTCTTCGAAGATGATTGGAAAGTTCGGAATGAAAGATAATGATTAGAGATGAGGAGAGTGATGTCTTGTACCCCCCCCCCCCAATTCAAAATCCCCTAAAAATACACATTAGAATCAGATTTAAAACAAGTTTGGCTAAATTTTTTGACGTTGACCAGAAAACAGTGTCGTCGACGCGATAAACTTAAATCACCAACATGAGTGCGTCGACGATGTGAAACTTTACTGGCTACGTGCTCCCCTATGCACCACACGGCGTTCGCGACGACTCTGAAGGGCGTCACCGGCGCAAGTTAAACCAGTTTTTTCAATTCTTCTTCGTTTCTTCATTCCAGGTCCTCTTAGCTCCAATCCAAAGTTCATTTAGCTTCTCAATGCACCTTAAACTTAAGTAGACTTGAAAAATGCAAACCATCTCAAAGTAGAGCATTTAAACACTTAAATTCACAAAAAAAATGCAAATTTAAACACGAGAAACTACATACTTTTAACCACGTATCAGATACCCACACTTATTTTTTACTTGTCCTCAAGCAAACTTATTTATAAAAATTCACATTGGCCAAACAACAAGAAGCACATTCCATTCTTACTATATAGAAGTTAAGGTTTAATATAATACTCAGCTCACAAGTTTCACAATCAAGAGTTGCTCAAGAATCAGATGGATATATAATTTAAATACAAGATAGTTGCCCTAGAATAACTTACCCTTAAATATGGTAAACAAATATGCACATCCCTCAAAGAAAAAAAAACTCTCCACTCGATTTCATAATTTAACTAGCAAAGATGCAGTAGTATATATAGTGTTCACTCAAAACCAAACATAACACACATTCACTCTGTTTGTTTATTAGAATTGAAGAATACGTGTAACCACCTGAACCATTTGGAAATGCTATATACGAATACTTGTTTTTACTACCCACATTAGTATTGAAAGAATTTTGAATCTTTAGCCCCGAAACAACACTTAAACTTTCTGTACCCAGATATAAACTCGGATCGTGAGCCTTAAACTATGAGTACATCTTGATCTTCTTTCTCTATTGCCTGCAACTTTCCAACAAACTCGTTGATCGGCATCGTTCGGTACTTAGCTTGCCCTTTCATCATCAACAAGAAACTATCCCATTCATTCGGTAGAGAATATGCTAGCTTTTTATTTTCTCATAGTTTGTAACATTTATCATGTATTTATCCATTTATGATCACAAATGATGGTAGCGATTGATCAAAGCATCTAACGATTCTTTTCAGGCTCATTAAGATCTCAAACTTCTTTTTTATTAGACTTTTCTTACTCTTGATCGTATAAGTATTCCTGTAATACTTTTCATGCAGAGCCGTGCACATAGATCTTGCGATTTTGTGGCTTTTAACCAAGTCTAACATGTTATCAGTGAGAGTCTGCTAGAGTTGGTTGAACATCTTTGTCTCCCTCTCCAACTTAACTTTATCTTCCCCATCAAGCTTTGAGATCGGTATAAAGGTATTCGAATTCTCATTCAATAGTCGTATATATTTCTTTTCTCACAAATCCAGATTAAATTAAAAAAATTCACCTTTGAATCTCTCTTTCTAGCAAGGAAAATCTTCAAAATGTAGTAACTTTGGAGCTTTGCTGTTTGTCCCCATAGTGTTGTCGAGATTTAACGTTTGCACTATTCAAGAACTAGCCACAGAAGCTTGATAATCAACCATGTTAATCACTTATACCACCTAGTAGGGATGAGCTTGATACCAACTGGTACTAGTACCGATAATCCCAAAAAATGGTACCGATACCGAAAATGCCGGGTACGGTTCGGTACGAATCAGTTTTTGAAGCTTGAAACCGATAAATACTAGTATATAAAATGCCAATTGTTAGTACCAAATCGGTTCCAAAATTATTTCGGTTCAGAAATTCAGTACTTGTACCTGGTACCATTTGCTCATCCCTAACACTTAGACAACTTTCCAAAACTTTGAGAAATAGCGTATCACAAACAAACCCTATTTTTTGGATGAGCTCGGTACCAAGCGGTACCGTAAATACCTGGTATGATACGGTTAAGGTAAGCACTACCAAAGAGTCAAAAGTTGGTACCGAATCGGTACCGAAAATATTTCATTTTGGTAAATTTCAGCACTGGTACCAGTAGAAGTTGCTCATCCTACCCTAGTTGCTATCACTTAGTAGGGCATGCTGAATTACCGAAATACCTCTGAGTATCACAATTGCGTTGTGTATCACCGCACTAGTGTATCACGTGATGCGTTGCATATTAATGAACATAGTATCACTTATGCGCAATGTATGACGATAAGCGCAACATCGTTATGCACTGTTTTTAGGCTGAATGCAAATTTGACATGTTTTTGCAACTTTGATGATTTGAGGTGTTGTTTCAGCAGGTTTTGATGTGTATGAGAAAATAAGAATGTGCCATTAGACGTTAAAGATTTTAACAATCCAAGAGTCCAAAAATGTCAAAAATTAATCCATCTGAAAGTCTGTGAACCGACAAGATTAGACAGAAGTTTGGACGAGATAGTGTTAATTTGGTAGAAGGTTATTAAGGATAGAGTAGAAGCAGAAGTTGAATGATTCCACTCATATCGAAAGAGTATACATCTTTACAAGCTGGGAATTTGGAGCATTTCCCCTCTAGGAACTCTAAAACTCATCAACTAACGGACATACAATACACTATTTACACTTAAGGTTTGGGACGGATGTACTTCCGTGTGGAGGTACTAGTCCGTGAGGAGGTAGTTACCTCCATATGAAGGTAACTTACCTCCTCACGAGGGTGTTACATCTGTACGAACCTCTCTTGTCCTATCCAATGTCATCTGTCCGTATCTAATATATACAATATTCAGTATATGCTTTATCTAGCCTATTCGCACATTTTCGGACATACAAAATATGCATCAACAATTTCCCTCTTGGTCCCACTGTCGAATCTTGATCTTGAAATATGAGAGCCGTGTTTGAATATTCTACAACTTCAATCAGGCATCTTGATATCTTCAATTGATTCCCCCTTGATTGATGATTCGGGCTTGCATTATTTTCATTATACACAAATTCCCCCTGGAATGATTCTTCAGGTCTTTGTTTGCACGGTTCCCGACCTCCTCTGATTTGCTTAATTGCAACCTTCACAAATAATCACCAACTCGAATCTAACCAATGCAGCTTCTTTGTTTCAACTTTGACCACATCTGTGTTTGGTTTTTTATGAACACTTAAGCACTTGAGATGAGTCTCTTAATCTTCAAAAACCCAACCTACAATTGATAGAAACTTCAAATCACCACACCGGTAAACTTCAACTCAATGAATACCCACGAAAATCTGAAATCCCATTTCCGTAATCACCTTTAAGCACACTCATGAATGATTGATTAATGTAAACGGTACACTCTTTAATCAACAAATCTTCATCAGATAACAAATCACCTAGTAACACATTCAGATCTTAGAACTGTTCTTTCACGATCAGAATCACATTCTTCCTCTTCATTCACGATAACAAATATATAGTCTTCTCCATTAGACCCGGTAGCAACTTAATCAACAAACATTGTCATTTCCCGGCGGTTAGTCCGAAAAACAATTCGTCTGCTCTAAGATAACCATTCGGATCACAAAGTTGTGATATCTTTTAAGTATCGACAATACGAATGCATTCCTATCACTAATATAGCTATCCGGCTTGACGAAGACCCGGACTTAAACCCTAAGACATTAATCTGATCTTGATCTGAAGAATCTGAACTTCCTATGATCATGAACTAACGATTGTAGATTAAATGCATCCCCGGATAATCTGAAGTCGAAACCACTCGAATATTGTTTCATGTCACGAATTGCAAAAATGCTGGAATTTCAATATATTCTATGAAATGTTTTTCCCCTGATTGTGAGGATCTGCTATCCAAAGATAGCTCAGGTCTAAATCTATTAACGTAGTCCATTATCATGCGAAATCTGATTTTAGATTAGATGAAAATATCAAGATTACCAAATTAACTGCTTTCATTCAATGTTTAAACATTTACAACTGAGAAACATTCGGACAGAGCTTCGCCATCTGATCCACAAAAAATTACATCTGACTCAAAGACCATACCTATTAATAGGACATCTACCTCCATGCAGACTAAGCAGTTACCACCGTACGAACTAAACCAAGCTACCTCCGTATGGACTAATGTAGTTACCTCCATACAGAGTAGTTCCTTCGTGCGAAGATACTTACAAATATAATCAAATCTAACAGTTTAACCTTTATAGACACTGACAGGACTCGTAGACGTAGACAGCAAACATATGTACCAACAAACTCCCCCATGGATGTTGCCGCAGTCTCGATCGGTCTTCAAAAATCTTCATAACTTTATCTTTAACGCCCGAAGAAATTCTTTCTCTTCACTTGGATAGGCGTTTGATTTGTTGGAGGAGCCCACTTCAAAACTTGAACCTTGAAATCGAAGCTTTATTTACCTTTTCAGCAAGTCTCTCATCTTTATTGTTTCTATTAGGAACTCCTTTCTTTCCAATTTTCTCCATTTTAATTTCCACATTTTTCTAGAATTTATATCGTGAGCGTAGCAGACATTGATGACACCTTTATACTGTGTCGCTTGTACCTTCTCTTACTCTCGATAACAAATCTTGTTATAAATCAAACATTCCACATCCTTTTCAGATAGATTTACCAGCCACATAGGATCTAGGATATTCGTATAGCTCTCCATAAACCATCAGACTTTAATGCTATCACAACTTCACCCATATCTTTATCATATTCCAACCATTTAAAATCTTGAGTGAAATCCTGCTCGATTTTCATCAACGACATATTCTTCATTGCACGTGGATGTTTCACTATTAACGTCATATCTTATCACTTTCCACAATTTCTGATCGCTCGGTTTCATCTGGAAATTTATTAACCTCGTTTGGCATAACTCTTGCATGTCCCACCAGGGTAGAGTTTTAATATCGATAGTATCGGAAGTATTGAACTCCAAATTCTCGTTTAATAGCAAACACATTCAATTCTTGCAACCAACCCCAGCTTATAATATCTGCCAAAGATTTATCTTGATTTCTTGTGAAGAAATCTAGTGGTCTTCGAAACTTTCTCTCTTTTGGTAACTCTTTAAACCATGTCTTCCAAGCTTCCATCATCTCCTCTTTACTAAGCCTTGGAAACTTCCCGTCTTTCATCATTTCTTTGATCTTTCTCTTTAATAAATCATTTATTTCTTCACTAAACAACGGTTAGAATTTTGGGATGTCATCTGTTCCTTCACTAGAATATTTAACAGTTTCATCATCAGAATCATCCTCCACGACAACATTATCGAAATCATCAGCATCCTCAACATATCTGTAAACATAATCATTAGGCTTTGGAATGTTAATGTTGTTCAATTGTTCTTCGAAATCAAATTCAAACGAACTTTCATATATTCCCATCATCTAAGCAATCTCCTCTTTCAAATAACTGTAAATAAATTCACCTTCTTTAACTCCATGCTCATCATCTTCTTTTTTTGACAAGATTTGGAAATTGATCATCAAGCATCATTTGTATAAACCTTGGATATTGTAAGAACTTCTTTCATGATGTTTGTTTTCATCTACTCAAAGATTATTCATGTAAAGTTGTACGGCAGATTTAAGGTTAAAGCCGCTATCATACACATTTGATAGTCGACCGACACATCGAAACCACCCTTTCTATGCCCTAAGGCGTGAATCACAGAATGTACGAA